>OY776277.1:17668113-18970613 GCA_963675445.1 Linnaemya vulpina | reverse complement strand
ATACCTAAATGTACCTACTTAATTAAATTTATCAGCAGTGTATTTCATATATACGTACATACATGCATGTTTTCTTGCACGTACCTATATATATATATATATATATATATATATATATATATATATAAATCCATCCGTGTGTGGGTATATTACCATATATTTTACCATGAAATAGTATATGTATGTATGATTGTGCAGTTATATGCGTTTGTACGGTGGGCATTTTAATAAATATACTTTTCATTTGGCATGTGTTTTTTCTTGCGTTAACAAAAAATTTAGCCAGTCAGTCCAGTTTAATTATTAAAAATAACAAATAAAACACAAAAACACATATGCATGTATGTAGACACATAGTTATAAAACAGTCCAACATAACGTCATACTTTGTACTCTACCTTAAAGAGGAAGAGTATTAACAAAGAAATAAAGAAAAATATTTATAATGTGAAAGAGAGAGAGAGAGCTAGTATTAAAACGATAATAATTGATATGCTTTTTGGAAACTTGACAACATTGCATGGTGGATTTCACTAAAAATAACTATTTTAAATATACATTCGCTTAACAACACTACATTTTATTAAGAAATTTCTTGGAAATACTGAAGAATTTACACTTACATTTTTTCAGTGATAAAATTTTAATCCTTGGTTTTTATATGGTGGTAAATTATCCAGTTAATATATGTTGAATTTTAATCACAGTTTTAGGCGTATCCTTTTCAATTGTAACAATATATATATGATTCTTAATATATTTTTATTTATCAATTTTATATTCTACTAGTTATCGAAAACAATCTTTGTTAAAAAATAAACTAAATTTGGAGGATAATTTAAAACAAATTAAATTGCACTGTATATATATTGTTTCAACAATATATGTTATCACAATTATTTATGAAGTTTTCAATGTGCATATGCATGGGTATGTATTCTTTCTTTTTGAAAACTCTTCTTTTCAGACAAAGATTATGATTCACTTTTTCGCAATTTTGCCATATATTTTTCCTGCAGTTAGATTTATTATCGCTTTATTTTACACTAAATTATAAAAATTCATTACTTTTTAATTTTTTATATGCACTTATACACTTCTTTTTTATTTTTCTCTTACATTTATATTATTAAGTATGTATAATAAATGGTTTCCAAACAACGAAAATTCATATCTTCTGCAGTATTTTTTATTAAGTACTTTTCCTCTTTCAACTAAGTAAAATAAAACCCAAGAGTAAAATACACAGATTTGTGGTGGTAGAAGTGATTTTTTTTCACAACTATACAACGTGGATTTGATCCTCCAATATGTGAAGTCTCCAAGCACTCGTTTTCGACTAATATACAAAATTAATATTAAAAGTTGTTGGCTGACTATCACAAGGCAGCAAATACAACAATATACACACCACAAATAAACGCAAAATATACAATAAAGAGGAGGTATCAGTCCGCAACCAAACACACCACAGCAACAACACAAAGAAGCCAAGCACTTTAACGACAAATTCACCACTTTACTAAGAGCACGTAATTAAATATATAATAGCCCATGTACATAACAGCGAAAATAACACTCAAAACTAACTTCAAACTAAATTAACATGAAAAACTAACAGAATCATAAATGGAAGGGTTGACAACTCACCACCAATCAACATGGATGTATGTATTTAATATCTAAAATTTGAGTTTATCAAAAGGGAACACTTCCAGCAAATTATTTTCATTGTACAGATATACTAGACATATATGTGTGTATGTATGTATGTATATATATATATATATATATATATATATATATATATATATGGTATGGTTCTACCTGCATTCATATGCACGTATATCAGAGATTGCTAAAGAAATATGTATATAATTTTCACCAAATGGCTCATAGAATTAACTTTCGCGACTTACACATATTTTTATAGGTACATACATACATACATATGTATATATGTGTATGTATATGAATGTCTCATATACCTATGATTAAATACTTTTATACCTACTAAGAGTAGATCTTGAGCTTTTATTTTTTCATGTTTGTATGTACTTATGGCTGCATCAGAGAACTGCAAAAGAATGATGTGATTATTCCCAGGTAACTATGTAAGTACATCCTTTAATCAAACGTTTTGTTTGTGTGTTTGAAAGTCATAGAACAGATCATCAGTTTTGATGAAGAATAAAATCAGTTTCACATATAATTTCGGTTCCTTGGTATATTTTTAGGAACATATGTATATACATACTTATCTATAAATAACTATGTGTGTATGCATGTTGTGTTTAATTTTTTTTCTCCATTGCGTATATAACAGCCCTTATGTATTAACAAAGTTTGCTTTTAATTTCATACTTTGTTTTACTTCTGCACACACAAAGTTTACTTGGATAGACTTTGTGTATGTTCTTTTAAACTTTCGTTTGCTTGGAATAAAAAAACAACAAAACCAGGCTTGCCATTTGTCATTTTTAGTGCTAGATCCAACAGTTTTCATTCCATTTTATCCGTAAAAATGCACATAAAAAAAGTTTTGTGCGATTGATTATATATGTAGTTGATAATCAACTCAATTGTAGAAGTTTGTTATATTCTATAATTATCAAGCTCATATGTTAATACAATAAAGTATTATCTTTTTAAGATATATAAGGTGTATAGCGTTTTGTGTACAGTTTTAAATAATCAATATGAAATGAATTTACGCGATTCATATATAAAAAATTTAAAATCAGTGGGGTACGAATATTGAAATTAACAGGTTTCTGGTTTGAAGCACACAATTTTATTATTGAAAACCCCTTAAAGTAATTGTCAAAATTTATACCATATCTCTTAATTTTGAATTTTTTAAACGCGTACATTGAGCGTTTATTTAGCTTGTTGGGCTTAATTAAAATCAAAACTAGAATTATAATGACCATACATTTACATGCATGTGTAACATATGCATGTACGACCAATGTTCGTACATATTGATTGACACGTGCAATTACAGACACGTTTACATAGATCACATGTAGCAGAATAATCGACCACCAACTGAAATACCTTAATTGCAAGAAAATTAAGCTAGAAGGCGGTAAAAATTCGCACAAAAATTAAATAGAAATTCAGTGGTGTTTTTAATTAATATGTATATCTAATTTAGGTGGGATGACTACATGTTAAATATTTAATATACATACATGTATTCACATGTACATATTTACGCCTTTAATAAAAAAAAAATGAATAATATAGACTATACGAAAAAAGTATAGCAAAGAGCAGTATCTTACCACTCCCGTTCCGAATTTTGTAGAATTTAAAATGAAAAAAAAAACATTAAAGGCTTTTTTATATATGTATCCATATAAACAGAAAACAAAATCTATCAAACATACAAAGAAAGAGTTCTAAAGCGAGAATGTAGGTACTAATGGCCGAATAAACAGATTATCTCAATTCTTTAGATGATTTTTTGCAGAGTTGTGTTTTTCACATAACAGCATAACATACCCACACGAATCCAATATACCTCGGACCTAATTAAAAAGACACCAAATTCGCACGACTATTGTAAAACATTTGTAATTATTTAAAGGTATCGTGTTTTTTTACTGGGACATTTTTTCGAACAAAATCACAAACGAGCTAAACAACGATAAAGCGGCAGCACTGGTAATATAACATAGGTATATGTGCACAAAGGAAACGCAAGCAAATAGAGAAACAAGTTATTGTAAATGAAATAGATGGAAGAAATAAATCTGCAAATACAACGTAGAAAAACAAAAAAAGCCAAAAGCAAATTTGAAATGCAGTTCCATTATTTTTAAAATACTCATTTTGCTGTTGATAATTTTTATTGATGAACTAAAAAAATTTACATTGAATGAGAACGGAGAAGAAATTCACCACAGTTGAGTTGGATGGACTTTTAAAATGCGTAGTTATATATGATGAAATCTTACAACAATATATGAAATAAAATTCACAAAATATACTTCCAGATGCATGCCCGTATGTACATAATATAAATATATTGTATCTAACAACTGTTTAAAAGTAATAAACAGGGAATTCCTAATGATAGTCAACATATTATATAGTTATGCATATGCATGCGTTTGATTGTGTGTGCATTATTTACTATACAGATGTGATGTAAGTGTGTATGCATGCATCAGGAAACGAGTTCTCATAAAACCATGCATACCTACCACGTTTAAGTTATAAGCGTGTATATATGTATGTACATACACACATAAATACCCACATTTATATATATATATATATATATATATATATGTATATATATATATGCGTATGACAAGCTTTTTTAAATTTAATTACATGCATGTGTGCATACATATGTATGTATGTTAAGTTTTTCTCTTTCTCTCGGTCTCTCTCTCTCGCTGTCAGTGAACTTTTTAGCAACCCAGCTAGCAATTTTCGCCGAAATATCATAGCAAACAACTTTGTATTTATTATTGCTATCATCGGAACATTGTTAAATTTTTTAACACTTGCTGTTAAAGAAATGATCCGGAAATTTGTTTTTACATATGCATATATATATACATATATATACATAGATATATATATATATATATATATATATATATATATATATATATACATATTTTAATGTATTTTATTGAATTGTATAAAAATTTTACTTACTCAAGTAATAAAAACACAAGCATGTGGAAAAATAAAACAATAAAAATCAAGCTCAGACACAAAGAGGAAAAGTATATTTTTTTTGCTTATACGCTTCAATTGAAATGAGGTTGAAGTGAGGTGAACTAATTAAAATACATAACAAAGAAAACTCTCTTACACTTTTATTGCGTGTTGAGAATTTGAATGAGAAGTTTCAACACACTACGAGCTATAAGCGTTGAATTTTAAACAAAGGAGAAATTATCATAATAAATGTTAGAGTGTTCCATGGTGTATGAATTCTACATACATACATATGTTTGCTAAATTTTTTAAAGCTAAAAGTTACTGTTGATGATTTTGACACCAAAAAAAAAAAATATTTCAAATTCGTTGCATACATACTTACAAATTTTCATATTTAGTGTGTTTCTATGGCAATCAAATTATTAAGTTAATAGATGTTTACATAAGTACATCAGATGCATTTCTATGCGTATGCACACATACCTATGTATGTATATGTATGTATGGGTATGCATATATGGGTATATGGCAATACATACATACATATGTACCTACATGAAAAACGTATGAAGTTAATAAGTCAATAGAGCGTTTTGATTAGCGAAAAACAGTTGAACGATACAACTATGTATATTTAAGCAGAGTCCAGGAAGGAAGACACTCTGTATAAAAATTTGGATCATGTTATAAAAATGTAAACGAACAGAGATAAAAGCTGGCTGCACATATTTTTATTGCCATACTTATCAATTATCTGTAGCTCCAAGTGTTGTCAGGCTTGAATGTTGATTTTATTCAATATTTGGTTGTGTACACGAACATGAGAAATACATGTATTCATCGAACAGAACACACTTCAAACTCATTGAGTGTAGTAAACTTTAAGTTGATGTACATATGGAGGCAACAAAGTTCATGTGTCAGTCGGCAGATTCGATTGTAGCTGTACATTATGTTTGTGTGTGGCAACTGATCCCCAAATGCCAGTGCTATTTAAAAGTAAGAGAGAACTAACGACTTATAAAAAGTGTGTGTTGAATTATGCATACATATGTATATGAAGTTTTTAGTAAATTAAACAAACTACAATAAAACAAATGACACACGTATAATTTAAGACCATGATACATATATTTTACGAGGCATTTGTACGTCATATAGTTTTTCGTCGGGAGGAAGCCCATATATGCATCTCGTTCCTTGTTAAGCCAAATTGTGGCCTGTCTTAACGATTTTTTTTTTCCAAAACGATTTTCCAACCAATAACAATTGTGTAACACAGCCTTAAGCGCAAATAAGAAGTAAATGCCCATCTTTAGGTTTGGCTTTCTGAATCATGCCTAAGCTCGCGTGTATACATACATATATCTACATTTATATGTGTTATATGAATGTACATAAGTATGCGTTGTTATCGTATTTTAACACATCACTTTTTAAGCGTTTGTGGGATTCATTTTCGTATCCATCTTTAATCGCGCTATTGATAATTCTGTAGACTCCTACATACAATTTATATATGTATGTACATATACATACATATATTCAGTTTACATGAGCTTTTCCAAAATTACCTTTTAAATGGTTATTTGGTGTATTTCGTGCATACACACATACATATACATCTTTCTATATTTGTATAAAAAGCCAGCATTATAAACCTACAAACATACATAGTATTATACACAAGAGATACTAAAGTCATGCAGCAAAACGGAATACGAAAAATTATAATACGAAAAATTATAATACGAAACTGAAATCGCCAAAACAAAAATTGAATAAAAAGAATAACAACAGCACAAACTTGCTCACTTTACAGAGAACGCAACCAGACTAAAATAAAACTAGTATAAAATGAATGGAAATATTTTTGTAAAACAGAAACAACAATAATATAAATATTGACGCTTGCAACAAAAAAAAAATTTTATATAAAAAATTCAAGACAAACATATCGCTGATTTCATAGAGAAAGGGCCCATATCGCCTTTTTCCCGCAATTGAGTTTTTCAATGGTTCCAGTCGATATAGTTTAAAAATAACGATTTTACAAGCAATTTATTTATAATTACGGCTTTTATTAAGATTATTACGGTTTCTGTATGATTTTACATATTTCTGCAAAGTTACAATTATCTGAGTTAGAGCCTTTCTACATTGCTCTAGCAACATGTATTTATGTCTTTATATTAGGGTGCATTAAGTTGTACGAAGGATATAAAGATTTATGAATATCTTTTATGGTACATTTTTATATACTTCAACGTTCACCAATTTTTAAGAAACATACTTAGTTGAAAATATATTTTTACGTATGTACAATATATTTCTTTTTCTTCATTAATGCCATAAAACTGATAAAATAACATTTTAATTTTGGATAAAAAGTAGCAGCATGATCATTCTTTGTTTCTGTTTTGCACTTGCAAATACGATCAAAGGTCTCCGCATAATTTTTTTATTGGCTGATAGAAAAATTTCATGTACTTTTTGTTGTTCTTTTAAAATATGTTGTGTAACAAGAGAGGATATATAAAAAGCCATTGGTTATTTTTCTTAAATTTTCGATAGCCCGAGAAATTTTGAAATTGATTTAATTTTTTGAGCATACCTCGTACATATACGTAATCATATACATGCATATAAATATGTAAAGACATGAAAACATTGAGATAACATTTTTTATTATACTATTACTTCACTTTTTAATCTATCAATGAATAATACATTTTTGCAGTCCAGATAATACTTAACATCCTTCTTTGTTTGATTTTTATTTACATCTTAACACTTATAAGCAAATTATAAACAATTATACCTATAAATTATAAAATAAAGCAATTAGCCACACTGATAACACTGAACAACAAAAGAGGTACCTTTTCTGTTATAACCACGATTTAGTTAAACTTCTATAGATTTTTAGTATCTACCAAATATGTATACTTATTTTGGGTGAATCTGAACTATACGAATGCACTTACTTCGTTTAATCTGGTATACTTTTCATTGCTTTGATTTATAAAAAAAAATATTTTAATTTGTTGTATATGTATACATACACATACAAAGCTATACATAAGTCCTTATTCATAATATATTATCTTATGTTTACAAAACACAGCAAACTGATTTCTATACAGAGGTTGTTTCACATACATTTTATAAACCTTTGATAAATTTTATATTATATATAAATATATATAATAAGTTATAAAAACCGAGAGGATATATGTTTCTATGTATAAGCAATGAACAATGAGAAGTAGAAGAGTTTCATAACAATCGCAAACGAAGTTTGTATACAGCGGAAGTGATTTTGGACTCAATATATTTTAAAACACTTTCCAATTTTTCAATTATAAAATTCTTAGCAACTTGAATATGTACTCTATAAGTAACAGTAGCTCAACACTGCAGAATTCACTCAAGGAATATAAAAATTTTTCCTTGTCACTTCGTTTTTCTAAAAACTTTTCCCTAATTAAAAAGAAATAAAAAAACAATTACAATATGTCGAATGATGAAAATGCAAACCCTAAGATAGATTTATGAATACACAATGGACGTAAACAACGTGTCATCATAAATCCCAGTGAGCAAATTTTTCCTCTTACCACCTTTTTCGCAATATCGCTTGTTATCGGAGAGTTCCATTACCTGTTCACCTAACGAACCGCTATCGTCATATATATAAGGTTGGTTGCCTTACAACATTGGGTACCAGCGGTAAATTGACAATAAAATCAAAACTTTTTAACCGATTTTTAGGATTATACCTTATTTTATTTTTAAGATATGTAGCTTTCAAGAAAATGTGCGAAATGTTGAATATTTGCTTTATGTTTTTTTAATTCCATTTTTAAACTGAGAAAAATTACGAATTTCATAGGAAAAAAAAAATGTTTTTCTCGATTAATTTCTGTATAATTCGAAAACGATAAGAGATATTCTGCTAAAATACATAAAATTTTGTTACACATCTTCTCGAGTTAGGTGAAATATGTCTACGTACCTGGCTAATTTAGGGGGAAAATATTGCCAAGCTCATAAAAATAAATCTCGACCTGATGGAAAAAACCCGAAAACGGATTCGAGTTTAGCGTATCAAAATCCATATAGTCCACATAGTTTTAGTTAAAGGAAAGACAAAAAATTATTTTTTGCAGAGCAGTGTATTTTATGTAAGTAAATTATATTGGAAGATATAATTTATACCATTATTTTTCAGCTTTAAGCGTTTTTTATTCGATTAACAAATTATTTATTCGATTAACAAATTTTAACAATTCAAACAGAAGTTATTAAGTTATCTGTTAAGAGAACCTGCTATGAATTCGCCTTTGATATGTCTGCGAAAATTAATTTTTGTAACAGAAATCTGAAAGAGTTAAATTTTTTTTTAACATCCGGACAACTTTGTTACTTGGGATACTACAAACGGTATTTGAATAAACTAAGAATTTTGTACAAAAAGAGCAAATTGTATTAGTCAGCAGAATTTCGCATGAGTAAATAAAAATACAAACTCATTAAATGGTTGTAAAAATAAAAAAACAAATTTTATTAGCCACGCCAAGTCAACATTAGCCATCATTGGGTTACAGTGTAATCGAAAATACACATGTTTTCCAGCAAAAGATCGGTACGTTAAGTTCACCCGAAACCTACATAATTTTTTCTACTCATTTTACGACAAAGCAGTTAGTGAGCGAATATACTTCTCATTTATGTGTGCATGAATGTATCATCTTCATTAATGTCATCACCTACCTTATCAACTTACGAAGTTATTTCAGACGCTTTTGCTTTGACTCACACAAAAATATTTCAATTTTCATTGCTTTTTGCTAAGTTATGCTCTCGAATAATGATTAACCCGATTAATCGAGCAAATCCTCGAGCATAACGAAACGTAGAATTCAAAGATTTTTATTTGAATAATATCTGTGAAAAATTGCACTCAATTTTAACACCTGATTCCAGTTTTTCACATTAGACACTGATATTCTAAAGTTAACAACAAAGAAATCAAAGTCGATTGGACAACCATAATAGGTCATTTTCTTTTAGGCACATACACTTTAAAAAGTTTCTGCTTTCATATGGTTTTTATTGGCTGAAGTAGTTAACGCATACAGTACGAACCCAAATTTACAATTTAACGTGAAATCCGCCTACCACGTTTGAAGGACTAAATATGCTTATACATATGAATTTCCAATGAACCATTTATGGAAAAGGGTGCTATTTCACATGATGTCTATATTTATTTTAAACTTACGCGAACACGTCGTGCTGCTATCAGAGTTGGAGCCTACTTTCAATGGTTTTCTTGCCTAACCCACCTTCGTAGATCCTGTCTAATATAATAAAAATGAATGGTTTGGGGCCAACAATTCAGATGCACATTATGTTCATGTACTCCTCCTTATCAAAGAGTTCCGATAAGATAAGATAAGCCTATAATATTAAAAATAGATAATCCTCGGGCCCGGGATATTTCTTCCGAGAAATAACTATTTAGAATAGTGCTGCGCATAACTAAAGTACTTGAGACATTTTCTTAAGACGATATTGTTTCACATTAAATATTTAAGTATGTAATTATATTTAATATAAGAGTGTGTACAGTAATATTTTACTCATGCTGAAGTAACCACATGGAAAAATTCTTTATGTGAGGTCTTTAAAACTGCACCCCCTGTACTTCTGTTCAGCTGATGCAAATGAGAAATATAAGAACAAAAATAGGGAGTAATTTATTATACTTAACAAGTAAATTATTCAAAAGCAATCAATGATTTACACAAAAAGAAACTGAATATTTGTCATCTCCAAGCGAAATAAACTTTACTTTTGTGGCACCAAGTAAACTCTCACGCATACTACGGTAAGCGATATCTTTTAGGTCAGACCAATCACACATTCACTTGTACAACAACTACAAAATGATGACGATTTTCGTGTGCTTTTAAATTCGAATACAAACAAGTAGTATAGATTCAATACAAAAACTAATAATCATTTTTTATGGAGACGATATTTTGTATATTGTGTTTATCAAATACACATTTTTTTCTGTAAGATCCAGGGGTGGTAGACGTGTCGACTTTATTTTCCCAATTCAGTTGGAATAATCTCCATAACGCAGGTTCCATTGCGATTTGCTGATTTTCTTCACCCTCTTTTCCCTCATAAATAGTGTATAAACGAACGAAATTTATATTATGACGTCACATGTAATAAATTTCCTTTTTATACGGATTTTTATGCGAAATTTTATGGGTTGAGAAATATGTAGATATTTTGAATCTTAAGGGAAATGTAGAGAACTTTGATCGCATGTATGTAATTTTTAATGAAACTGTTGTACTGAAATATAACAAAATATATGTAAAGTATAATTATTTATTCTCGCAGATATTTAGATTTACCGTGATATGAAAATAGTGTAAGAAAAGTTCAAATAGTTATTGGGAGGAAGTCGTTGTGATTGAATGGGATCTATTCCGCCTAAACGTTTTACGTGTTTTCAGTATGCGCTTTATGGGGTTGTTATTGTTTTTGTATAATATATGCCTTCATACGAAAGAAATGAAATTTTCTTGAAGCACACATGCAAACGTATTCGTAATTTCATTCAATAACTATTAACAAACTGAAGGTCAAAGCGTTCCATTCCTGAGACATTTGCGCACAATTATTTGATTGATAGTGTTTTTCTTCAAAAGTGCTTTTTTAGCATGACTGCTTTTTTTCAGAGACTTTTGCAAAAACGCCATCGCAAAAAATATAACACAACAATATGTTTTGAAAATAAACTACAATAAACTTTATGGTACAGCTAAAAATATATTTTTAATCTGCCAACTAATAATTCAAAGCGAATTAATGGAAAAACAAAAGATATCATGCAAAAATTCACACAATTGAAAACAATATTGGGATTTTCGATTTCCGCAAAAAGAGTCTTAATAAATACTACAGAAATTATTTTATTCATTAACAATGACTATTTCTTCTTCAGAAACGTATTTTGTGTGCTTTTTACTCAGAACGGTTAAAATAATTTGAGAACTCAATTATTTCAGGATACGTCAAAGCGAAGAGCGTTATTCTTTACAAATACATAAAATGTTAAATATACAATATAAGATAATATACATGTTTATTATTAAACATGGGGAGTCAACAAGTGTAACGAAAAATGCTGGACCATTGGAACTTTACGGCAATTGAAACAAGTCTGATTTTTTTTGGCCTCTCTGTATATTTGGCAAATGTGCATTTTTTAATAGTTTAATTTTTTAAATTTATTACAGTGTGACAAAATAGGTAAATTTTCTTTAAAATTTCATACTTATATATTTTCAGTTCATTATTATATTTTTGTAGAATAATTTCTTTTGTAGATTTATCTCATTCATTTATTAAAATATTTGTGTTGTCGTAAGTTTAATGTTTTGCTGAACATGTTAATAAATATTAGTGATGTCAGCATGAGATTGAATTTTAAAAATTGCCAAAATGACGAAAATTCCAACTGTTTTTTTTTATAATAACTTGGACAGGGATCTTTTCTTTTACAGCGTTTTGAAACGTTTTTAAACATTTGTGGGGAATAATTGAATAATTATTATATGTATGTACATAAGGAAATATGTAAATAAATAAGAATTTTTTGGAAAAACAAATTTTATAGAATGATTTTGCTCTTTGTTAATTTACCACTTTCTCTTTGCAAAATTGCTTTATTATGAATATACAAGAGTATTGAAGGTACTTAATTTTTCACTAAATTCAGTCTTGAATTCTTATATATATATATATATATGTATTTAAGTATTTATTAAAATTAAAAAATTAAAATTGGTGATCATCGATTTTTTCGGTACAAAACGATTTCAATTGAAATCGCTTATCGTTCAGGTTTTTTATTCAAAGAAAGATAGTCAATAACTCGTATGTATTATTAACTTATTTATAACATACAATAAATATATTTAAAAATCCAAAAACAAATACATGCAATAGAATCAAAATGTTGATTAAGAAATGCATAGTATATGATTCACATGTGCTAACTGCGGGGTTGATGAACTAGAAGACTATTTAAATATTTTTACCAGCAGTTAATATCAAATCTCATTAGATCATATTATTGAAATGAAAAAAGCTAGTTTTTCAAGAAGAAAATAAATATTCTTCATACGAAAAAACTAAATCATTTAAAAACTTTCGCTTTTTAAAACAAACATGTTAATATATGCAAATTGTTTAATATATTCCTGATGATATACAACAACACTTTTCATTTCTGAATTAATTCAGCCAAATTTAATGCGTCGCGCCCGCCTCTTTGTGATATTAATTCACTAAGATTTCACTACTGCAATTCACAATATTTGAATGAAAAGATTAAATTTATTTTATGTGAATTCGTTAGTATTTGTAACCTCAAAACATTTTATTTTATTTTTAGAATTCAATTCACTTCATTAAATTCAATTTTCCATACCTGATTAGCAGCATGCCACAGAGATGAGTTTCGGGGAATAAACAGACTTTTACTCATTTGCATTTTACAAGAGTGTAACAAAACAGGCAACACCCATTGATTGTATTAGTTGCAACACTTGGCCACTCATGAAGGTAATGAGTGGTGTTTGGTTAGTACACATCTTAGACAAGTAACGTGTGAAATTTACATCCAAACAGCACTCAAACGAACAGAAATTCAACCACTCAGCTAGTCAACCATGTATTCACTGTACATATGCCTTTTCGGCCAGTGCCACCGCTGCACGCTTCAATTGTGTTTATTTTGTTTCCTATTTGAATTCATTTATATTGTATAATTTAAAATATTTTTTTTATTGTTGCTACTAGGAATTACTAAACAAAAATATTCTGAAGTTACAACTAAAATTGTTTTGTTGGTTTCAGAGTCGTACTGTTTCCGTAGGTAACCTTAATTTGTCAGTGTTCAAGGAAGTTGTTTAAAAGTAAAAGGAAATCGATTATAGGAATAACATTTCCGTTAAAGCGGACATGAGCTGCTACCCTCAAAGACTTAATAACGCCACTTACAATTCGCAACCTTTGCCGTCAAATATTAATCGACCATCAATTATTTAACGTTTACGAATTTAATGTAAAAATAACAAAAATATGTATTCATTATTTTTCAGTAGAAAAATATTTTTGTTTTATATATTTTCATTTTAGAATAATAAAAATAATTTGAATGGACAAATAAATATTTCAGAAAATAAAAATAACCACCACTTTTAAGAAGTGTTCGTTTTTTAATTTTACATAAATTTTCGAGTTGCTGTTTTTTCTCTACATTTTGTAGCAGTTGCAGCCTTTAATATTTATGTATTTTAAAAAATGTATTAATTAGAATATATATTTATATTAGAATATATTCAATTTTTCTACTTGATGAAGACGATCAATATTTCAGATTCTTTTGTAACATGCGCTGAGTATTTTCATAAAGTTGTAAAAACAAATTTCAAGAAAAACTCAGAGTAAATATGGTAAAAAAAATAAATATAGCAATAAAAAGTTTTAAATTTTCAACAATACCAAAAAAGTTTGACTTAATGTATAATGGAAGAAAAAATTCAGAAAAATGGGACATGAAGAAAATATTCAAACGGTAACACGGGTATTAACACAAAAACGTGATAACATCAGTTTGATACAGTTCTCGGATTGTTTTTCATAATAAAATTTGTGTAAATAGGAACTGTTATCACATTCAACTGAGCCACCTAAAAAGTGGTGACAAACACAATACACATGAGCACTGAAGATGAAAGTGTAGCGACTTTCGAAAACAGCTGTCCTGCTCTGCTGTGTAAGTTGAATAAAACAACTGATATTGACTTTCCTTTGTGTCTAGGAATATTTATCATCATGTCCTTCTGAGATTTTAACTAAGAACAATTAGCCTATATATAAATATTAATATTTATCTGCTTTTATTTGTGAATACAACAGGGGAAACTAGAATAGGACGGGTATCAAAGTGGTTTGCAGTTGTCTATTTTGGCAAGACATGTTTTTAGACCATGACTTTTATCAAGTTATTATGAATCGTTTGTAAATTAATGAATTTCGAATTTGTAAATTTATAAATGTATCCTTAGATTTGATACATTTAAATGACTGGGGCACTGAAATTATTCGAAAAAATTTTTATCGAAAAGTTGACGATATTTAATAAATAACAAATAGTTTAAATAAGTTTAAATAATAAGAATATGAATCTTATCATATACTGTAGGCACGATAGATAAATGAATGGCAAACAGGTGTAGTTACTTAGCCCAGGTTCCACAAGAGGAAGTTTCTGCTCCGCAGATTCTTTTGAATTTCCTTTTGCAGCAGCCTAAATGTTCATACAGAGAAATCTGTTTGAAAAAGGTTCGTTTTTACTTTAAAATTATTTTTAACAGTTAATTTTATTTAGATTGTGTTAAAAGAATTTATGACTCGACCAAAGTGAAACATACATATATCTATCATTTTTTTTTGTTTGAAGAAATTTGAGTAGAATTAAAATTTTAACTAATAATTACGAATGGCGCAACACAACGAACATCCGGGTTGCAAGCAGCTTCGTGCAATAGACCACTCACCTTCATCATTCTCTCTCTCTCTTCCGGAAACTGAAGAGATGAGTAGTAAAAACTTCCTCATGTAAACCTGCACTTCTGCAGTTTGTTTTCTTTTATTGTGATCCGCCGTATTGTGACATGTGAACAAAGACGTTTTATTAAACCAATAAAAACGTTTGAGAATGTATTACAACAAAGCAGACGAATTACAATATAACAACTCCAAGGTTAATAACTAATAACATAAATATATAATAAGCGCATTAAAATACTATTGGAGTCTTTGTGAAATGTTAGCGTCTGCTTAAGCGGTATTATTACGTACATAAATTATATAAACACACATTGAATTATAAAACAATATATGAAGTAAATAGATTAAATTCTTTATATATTAAATGTTAATGTGAACAAAAGAAAACAATGACTGATGTACAAAAACCTTCGTCACAAATTATTCTAGCAAACAAAAAGAACGATAACATACACATATTTCAAGAGACTTAATAGGAAATAAGTTCACGCGGTTTTCCCCTATCGAACATGAATATATTTACTTTATGTGTTGAAATATTATTATTTTTGACTCAACTAAAGTCGAAAAAGCTCAAAGCTCATTTGTATATGTACATTTAAGTAAGCATAGAGTCAATTTATTACTTTATGTATGAAAAATAAGAATCTTAATAAAAAATTTCAATAAAAAACATATTAAAGTAACAAAAGCATTAAGATTTAATACTTAAAACATAAAAATTATCTTCCATATATTTCTCATAATATAAAAACCATCAACGTAATAAATAAACAAAAAAAAAAACAAAAAAAGCAATCTCCAATGGCGATGATGCAAAAATGAAACGAATGCCAGATGATTTTAAATTATACACAATAAATATCATAATTGATGTTAAAAAAATCGATCGGACAAATATATATATGTACGTCTGTATGTATTCACATATATTTCTTTTAAGCAGTGCAGTGCGGTGGAACTAGGAAGCAGCGGGTAGTGTTGAGAGTACAGATGAGAAAATAGAGAATTTGCTGTAGCTTCGCCGACGAAATTTTGGTACAGTACCGATGAAGCAGGGTGTTGTATTTTTCACTTTTAGTACCAGGCTCGAATACAGATAAAAAATATTCGATACCCAATTCATGACTGCATGCGGAGCAGAACACGGGGTACTTAGGCTGCGTTGTCGTAGAGTTAACTGCTTCAACCAATATTGTTTAGTTGTAGGTTCTTTGATATTTTTTAAATAACGAGGAAGTAAAACATTTTATCTCTGAAAATCTATAAATAAATATATAAAAACAAAGCCGACTCCAAAAGCAAACAAAAGACGAACGGAAATAATCATAATATATAAAAAATAAACAATAAAGTCTTCTAAAATCGGTCTATAAATGGAGGAGTTCTCGGTTATCAAACACAAACGTATAAAAACGACTTGATAATCTTTCCCCACTTCGAGATCTGTTAAATTTTTAATATGGCATCAATTTATGTTGGCTTTTTTAAGAGATGACGCGATCCCAAATTTTATACTTGCAACAATTTTTTTACACATCTGACCTGAAATGATATCTTGAGAGGACGTTGCCTGATTTTCGTAAAATTAATTTTGCCTGAAAGGCTTAATTTTCTTCTTTTCTTGAAATTTATAATAAACTATTTTTATAATGATGACATTCCAAAACAATGTTACACAATAATGAAAACACACTTCAATAAAATTATATTTTTTACGCCAAATTAAAAAAAAGAAAGCCAAACTAAAACGTTGAAGCTCTAATTGTGCAAAACATTTTGTGCTAGGGAAATTTATTTATACACAAAAACTAAATTTTAAAGAATCGCACCTTCTTTGTTCTTTTTTACTTTATTTGCCTTTGTTATTTATAAAAGTTTTAAATATTTTGAAAGGCAAAGCAAAGCACGAATTTATGTGTGTTTGTTTGCTGAACAAATTGTGTAAAAAACATCAACGAATTTTTAACTTTTTTATTAGCTTCACCTATATGTTTGTGTGTTTGTGACCAACTTCTTTAGACTACATTTTGTTAAACTTGGAACGGTCAGACAATATGACAGCTGGATACGTTTGTCTCATTTATCTGGCCGGGATCGCAATATTTAAATAATTTTCTCACAGATAAAACATGGGCGCAGTCTGCGCATAATTTAAAAACCAAATCTTTTATAATATTTGGACAAGGACTATTTTCGTTTTTGAAGAATTCAACTAATTTTTAAAAAGATCTGATAAGGTTGTAAATTGTAATAGTATTTAGAATAGTTTCCAAATAAATTAATAACGTATCGAAGCACAGATGCTGACTAGAGACTGTGACCATTACGGCGATATTTTAACCCAAATTTTATCCGTTATTATGACTGACTGTACATAGTATGTGGCAACGTAGTTAAGCACAGACAATTCCTCATAAAAACCGTAATACAATGTAGTCATCTGGGATGTTGAAGTTCATATTGATATTGGGACGAAAAACTCTCGAATGAGAATAAACGATCAGTGAAATGGCTGCACTGACTAACTCAGAGCTGCTTTACGATAAAAATTGTGTATCTTGTATAATTTTAATATTCAATGATTGATTTCTCTCCGTATATAATTTTAAATTGCATAAAAATTTTTCATGTTGATGGTGATGAAACAGAATTTTAAATTAACTATTGAACTACATCAGAAATCTGTTACGCACACTCCAAGCAAAACTTGGTAACTTGGATATATAATACGCTATAATGTTGCCCATCGTACAAATTCACATCATATAAATATGTGATTTACTGTGTATAAGAATACACTTTGCACAAAACGGAACTAAAACAATAAGAAAGCATTTTCATTCTGACATCTACTGAAATTTTTCCCAATGAAAGCTGAGTGAAAATAATACAAAAATAAAGAATATGTTGTGCATCATTAAGGATAAACACTAGACCGATTCATTTTGTGTGGAATTTGAAAATCTGTAGCTGTTTCTAAAATATTCCCAAAACTTGACTTGAAACTTTCTAGCGTGTTGGTTCACACATTGGACTATAACATCAACTTTCTCTTGCTCCTTGGAATATGCGAAGGAGCGTTAAATACCTTTCGAATAATTTATTAACGTTAAATTTTCTCGTCTTCCAAGAATGTAAAATAAATAAAAGTTATGACACAAATAACAACAAAGTTCATGTATATTATTATTCGAACTTTATAGGTTTCAAGTTTATAAACTGAATATTTGACAAAATTTGTAAAGAGTTTGTCAAATAAGGAGTTTTACGCATAAAATATTTTTATGTTAAAATTTACTAGTCAGGCTTAATTTCAAATCTGCGAATTTCTTTCTGCATGATAAATAATTTTGAAAAATTTTTCCTGATAGTTCTCGATCCATCGTAGATCGACTTTAGCAAATGATTTCAAAATTAGTACACACAAATTTTTTATATGAATTATTCTAATGTACGTATATAAATTTTACATATGTAACTATGACATACATACACTTACAAATTTATAATATAGAAACACAATAACTCTGCATATAAATTCCAGCCATCCATATCATAAACGGAATACTTTACGTAATTGCGGTTATTTAAATTATCTTAAACCACACAATTTCACTACAATCTTCCTTATTAAAGTATTGTCAATCTTTAAAAGTAAAGAAAAAGATAAAGACTTTTTACAAGAAAGAAACCAGAACAAAGCCATTTTGACAATGATTTATTTTAATAAGAGAAGCAAAATAATGACTAACTACAACACAGAAAAATACTATGCATCGAACGTTATGGAATATCTTATGGAAAGATACAAAGCATTCTCATCAATACCTTTGGGCGTTGGTCAACTTAACAACATCGAATGTTGTATATACCAGAATATATGATTACACCGATGATACTAACACATACATACACTGATATTTATGTGTTTAGATAGGATGACAGACCCACATCGGAGTTGGCAAGCTCTGCATCGTAGTGTCAGATTTTGGCACATTTTAATAGGCGTAGAAAGTTTATACCCAGAGAAATGACAGAGAGATGTCTTGAATTCCTAAATCGCATTTCCAGTTATAAATATTCGATATTTCTTTAAACGAAATTCATCATTTCTGATAGTGAACGTTTGAAAAAAGATGTTTGCAACGTTCAGACAACATTGAAAGTCAAAGTCTCATATTAGCTGAGATCGGGAATAGTGATAGATTGTGTCACATATTCAAACAAGCTGGACGACCATAATATGTTATCATTATTTCAGATTTTGTGGAACTGGATTACGTCAAAGAGAAGCCTATGTCAGAATTTGCTAGGCGTAGATAAGTTTTTTGTTATGTTGTTTACATATCCAAGCATGGTGCTCGCTGATGAAGACAAACATTGGAACACTAACGGATGGCCCGATATGGTCTCAGATTCCTGTGATTTGAAAGCCGTCGTCATTGATAATGCAGAATTCGCTAATCGTATATAAAATGACGGTCCATGATCTTTAAAAGTATCCGAATATAGTGCATCATAGATCCAAGTATGTATCTGCTAAAAGCTTCGATATTTCCAATCTACTTGTAGCTTTTGGTTAACTGCGTGCTTAACAGAAATAATTTGCATTTATAGAAGAGCAATTGTTGGAATTAGCATTTTATTTTATGGCACAACCGCCATGTCGATGGAGGCGAGGGAGAAAAGCAGAGTAGGAAAACAATTGCATACACATGTATGCAATCAAGTATTTTCTTTTTTTATTGTGTCAGTTCTCTGTTGCATTTTTTAAATGGTAAACAGGCAAGCATGCAAAAAAAAATAAAAACAACAAGAAATATTCTCAACAGATGCCAGAAAAAAATCAATGAGACGAACAAAACATGTTGGCACGTTGCTATTTTTTTAACGTTAATCACAACACACAGCACGTGTAGAACGAAGACATAAGTTTGGCTTTAACCAGATGAAGTAGATGATTATGATGATGATGACGATGATGAAGAACCCATTTAGCTTGAAATAATAAAAATAATGACACAGGAATTATAGTTGTTATGAAAATGCCACAACGAAATTTCAATTGCTGACTGTGACGACAAAGGGCCAAGAAATAAACTATAAATTTTTCATATAAAAAGATCAGCGAATCCTTGATGTCTTCAAAAAGGAACAAACACATTATTAGGACTTGCAGCAATCAGTAATCTACGAATATAAATACATAAAGAACAGTGATTAGAAGGCAAGGCTTGGTTTTCATACCTCCAAGGGTTTACTTAAAGAACTTAGACTTTGGTTCCTCAGACGTCAACTTCTAGTTTCATATCTTTTTGCTATAAAATATTTGCTGTAATTTTCTACTATCTAAATTATCTTTTAATATACCTTCTCGCCTAATCAGATACTTGGTAATTATACTAACTCTGACCCATTCAGTGGAATTATTTGTGATTTTAATTTATTTACTTTGATTGTTTATTGTTTTACTTCTAACACTATTAAAAGTAACAATTTATTGTTTTTCAACATCAATTTATATCAATCAATTTTATCAGAATCAATTTTATATATTTTATATATTGTTTTTATAGTCAGTAAGAATTTAGACCATAGATTTCACTCAAGTAAACAAGTTAAATAAATCGCTGCCCATTTTTTATAAAAGCATCTCAGTAAAAAAAATACAATAAAGAAGTAATTTTTAACTTACTGCAAAGTATTTGTAACTGATTATTTTCGCTCTCTTCAGAAGTTATTATATATAATAAAGAGTGTTTTTCTAGATATTTTCTAAGTACTTGCATCTTTTAATATTGTTTTCTTATACAGGCAGTTTAAGATCTGCCCAATAATTCAATAAAATTGTCCCATTAATTGGTCACCATCACTTGCCTAATGCGATTAATCAAAGATTAATGAAAATTTTTTATGTAACAGGTGGCGAGTTATTAGCGAAATGTGGCCGCAATTAACGTGGCAACCGTGGATGTTACATGGCTTCATACGTAATATATATGTATACGACAAAATAGGAAACTTTTTCCAGTGACAAATCGAGGCATTTCATATCGATCAAAATTTCCATTTAATTGTATTAAAATTTCGGTAATTTGGCCTTGTTTTTTACTCGAAACACTCGTAGTTTGAATTTAACCTTAAATAATGATGGCTTTTACATATCGAGTAAGCGTGTAAAACATCAAACAGAATGGAAAGATAAATCGTGATATATGAAAATTGTGCTGCAGAGAAAATAAATTTTCTTTTTGAAGTTTTAATACGTGTATAAATCAATACGTATTAATGCATAAACATAATACATAATACATAAGTGGTGTATCCACACATAGATAAATGCATACATATGTATATGTACAGCCGAAAAACGTAGCAAGTGGTCCATGAGCAGCAGAATAAGTTTGTTGACCTCTAATTGAAAAGGCACAAACAACGCTTGAAAGGGATCACATGGCGTGTAGAATTTCAACACATGAGAAATTTACTTATAATACAACATGAATACATCTGTTAAAAAATGGTGTGCTGAATAGGCTAACATCTTTTACTACATATACACTTCGAGAAATATGTATGTAGATCGCTAATACCTGCGGAGCAGTTTTTAAGGATTGCTAAAATTGGAGGTAACATAGTGAGAACCTAAGTCATTGTTACCAATTAGTTTATAAAAAAAACAGAATTTATATATAAGAACATTTTATTTATAGAATGATTGCAATTTTTTGCACTACTGAATTGAATAATTCTAAAATTTTGCATATGAAAGAGGAAAATGCATCCATCGCTTGTATAAAAATGCAATATTTGTGCTACAAACAAAGGACATGAGCTAACTGCGTTGTAGTCATATGAATACATATATTTCAAAGATTTATTTATTCAGTTTATCAACAGGCAGCTTCTTTCCAAAGCTCTGCTGGAGATTAAGTTTTAAGTAAATCGAATATTAAATACATAAAAACTTATAGGCATTTTATAGATTTTAAGAACTTTGAAACGTAAATAGTTTTCAAATCTATGAAATTGACTTTAGTTTTAAGATGCACAAAATATCGTATAACTACTTATAAACGCATACATAAATATGTAGACAAGTATATTAGTACATATGAAGGGACATAAAAAAATTTCAGGTGTTCAGATATAACAACGGATGTGCTTTTTTTTAATCAAAATTTATAATGAGAAACCAAATATTGTATGCATATCTCTCGATGGTGATAATTTCTGTTATTAGTGTATATTTGGAAATGAACTTATTTTAAGGAAAATATGAATTTTTTTATACACGCTCAGATAAAATAATAGAAATCAAAATATAATCAGACACAACAAATCAACTTGTCAAATAAATAAAATGGATATCCAACGCTTGGCAAAATATCCGTCGGCAAAGTACTTACTGTGTCTACGTCCCCCGTCGGTACGTTGATTGGGACGATGTCTAACATATGACCGATTCTATATACCTCGGCCTTAAAGAATATAAAATACTATCTAAACGATAGTCTGATTTAGCGATTTCTTTTCGTATGTCTTCTAAATAATTACGTATTTTCACCACCGCATGCAATCACAAGATACATACACATACATATTTGTACATATGTACATACGCAATGCATGGGGTCACTCTGTAGAGGATTGAGACAACTTAATTTTCCCTCTTTTTAACTTAACCTAACATGCGAGTATATACAGATTATAGCATATATTAACATTCAGTGTACTTTTTGGAATCAAAAATATACAATAGATGGTACTTTTTCTTCCTTTCAGTAAAGATCCTTGTGCTATTCTAATTTTTAAGCAGTTTTCTATAAACACTGAATTACTTTGACAATATAATTTTCTGATAGCTTAGGAGTTCTATTGATGGAAAGCAAAAATTCAATTATATAGACATAACATAAAAGTTCTAACTTCAGCACCCAATGGCTCCGGGAAAAAGCAAAAGAGAAAATCAAATATTGCAAATATTAATCGTTGGAAATGTGGAATTGCATAGTAACCAAAATGAATATAAGAAATTATCATGTTCTATTTCGTTAAAAATATTGATTAATGGCAGGCATAGCAGCGGCTATAAAATAAGTGCTAGTGCGTACCACTTGTATGATTATAAAAGTATTTATATTCTATATATTCCACTCGTAATAAACAATTTGAGTTTAAGAAAAATTATTAATATAAATAATATGTAAATTGGGAGATTTGATCTTAAGCCTAAAAGGACGTTCACACTTGTCAAATATTTGATCAAAGAATTGTAGCACAATATAACAAATAATTTTCCGATAAGTATTTTTTTTATAATTCGAATAACATAACGCATGCATGAATAATATGTAATTTTTTAATAATATTTTTAAAATCAAACAATCACCATACTCAATATGTATCGAGTACTCAAAAGTGCACTTTAAAACTGTAGAATAAAATAAAACCAATGGAATTAAATTTCGTATGTACGATATCATTATTTGTGATAAAAAATTAAGCAAATGAAATTGACATACTTTGGGTGAAAATACAAGTGGCATACTCTCCATAAACGAAAATCAAAAACTGTGTCACCATTTAGTAGAGATATATTAACTGACTCTGATGTTGAAGTGGGGCAACATGCAGTACACTATTACGCGTTGCAAAATAGTGTGGCTTAAAAGTATGAATTTCTGTTAGTTGTGTGAGTCTTTCAGCAACCTTACCCCAAATTCTCTGAATGAATATTTTTATGACAATGAGATCCGAAAAAAAAATATATTGCACGGAACATACGTATGTACACATGTATGTGGCATATGTGCACCAACAAAAATAAACTTGTTTGACAATAAGAAAGACATTTCAGGTTACATGCCATCACAGCAAAACACATCATACAACACAAACTACACGATCCACAATATATGCTATGACGACTACAACGATGATGATGACCATTAATAACAAAGGATTATAATGAAAAATTATAAATGACAGACCGGACATAAAGAAAATGTCAACCGTGTATAAAAAGCACATTCAGCAACGATATCTGTTGATTGACATTAACAAGGAATGAAATTGTACATAAACCATATATGTATTGCGATATATAAATTAAAATATGTATAATAATATTGTTTCTTTATTTTGTGTTGTTAAGGTGTAAATATCAAACATTAATTTTGGTTTCGACGTTATACCCACTAAACTTTTGTCAGATTATTGCAATTGTTCTATGGAATTATTTTAAACGGAAGAGTAAAAAGCTTCTGTTTATATACGGCTGTATTAAAACGAAGTGTCGTCATAAGATGATTTGCCATATTCATTGTTCGACTAAAAACAAATTGCAAATTAATAATTATTATTTATCTTGATTTTTTTTCTGCCAAGACATTTAATGTTTAATAAAGCACAATGGCGGAAGCGGATATAATATAGTTTGACTTTTTATGGTTGTAAGGAGAGTAAATAGTTTGGTGTACCGTTTGTGTAGAAGGCTAAGTAATTCTCGCACATTGCAGGATATACATGTAAGAGGTTTACAGACAAAGGATAGTATCCTTCCCGTCTCTGGATCCAGGAATGACTGAAATGTGCACTTTCTACATATTATTGCTTCAAAACTTCTTATTGAGATATTTTCAACGTTCATTCAAAAATGTATGCAAATTTTCAGCAGAATGATAATTAAAAAAAACAATTGATTTTCCGAAAATAGCAGGAAACAATATATTATTTAAAAATCCAATACTTCCCTTTAAGAACTTCTAAGTAACATATGCTGAAAACTAGCGACAACCTTTCAAAAGAAAAACGATTTTATATATTGTGAAACACTTAAGGGTAATGTTTCCTGCCTAAATAAATATGAAAATACCATTATCTTTCGTTTTCATAATATTTGTGCTTACTTTGTGTACCTGTTAAGATAATAACTGCAGGTAAAAAGTTTAGTCTTGCTTTCGAATGGCAATATACAGCCCAACTAAAGTCCGACATATGGACAGAAGAGAATATTACGAATTAAAACAAATACTTTTGGAGAAATAATAAAGAGGGCCGTTGCAATGACATCATTAATTATCCGAATCGTTAGGATCTTATTGAAATCCTTGAAAACTCATTTCTCATAGGAATATCACTCACTTAAATTTTGCTTAAATGGCAGCAATTCAAACCGGTAGCAACTTTAAACACACTTGTTACTTTTCTATTATCACGATTATTTCGAATTACATTTACTTTATACACAAAAATTTCGTGTACAAGTATTTAATTATTTGAATTTTTTAATTGTTAGATTGTAGTAAAAGCACAAATACAATACATTGTAAGCACACATACATATATTTGTGTACATATATATGAATAAGCATGCATGTATGTTTGTGTTGGCCATGATTTTAAGATGTACACATCTGCTTAATATAATAAGTACATTACTATTAATTCTTTTCATGCTCTTCCGTTTTTCCTTTCTATTATATTTAATGTCACCTTGATTATAATTCATAAATGAGAACAAAAAGCAGAGAGCTTAACCAGAGAAAACATAGTCGTTCCATCCAATCAGAAGATAAAATCAGATCGCAACTTTCGACAAAATGGGCCATTGTAAACGCATTGTTTCCGGTAGATAAGTGAAGACTCTACCGGTTAAAATTGATCGGCCGATTAGCTAGAACAGTTTGTGATTATGTTTAGCAATAAGTAAAATTAAGTAATCTTTGCTCGCGAGCGAAAAACTTAACATTGCAAATAATTTTGATTCTTTTTTTATGCTTCACAAAATACAAAGGGATTTCGTCTCACACATTGAACTGGGAAGTAGTAATGAATTTTCCAGTTATTTAAGATATCATTAATAAAGAATCCGTGTTGTCAAATTCTAGATTGTTATCGTATATCAATTTAAAGGAATGAAAAGTAAAACGTTATAACAATGAAAATTATAAACAGACTTGTACTTAAAATTTTGGTCGTATGTGTATAGTAGTTTAGCATGTTCGACGTCACATAGCGTCATGTGGTCAACATTTATCCCCCTGTTTTCAACTATCACTTGTAAAGTATTCGTGCGGTATGAATTGTCATTTGTTTGTTTCTTTTTACTATAATTAATATGTCGACATACGCTGTTTTATTTATTTTTGGTAGGAATTTTTATAAAAATTTATTGTTTCACATTTACTTTCATATCCATTGCCATAGACGACATCTCACATTGAAATTTGACTGTACTGCACAAATTAAATAACGTTTTTCGTATTAACGCTTTTATAATTGATCCCACTGCCCTTAATTCTACTTGGTAGTTGGGCAGCTTTTCAATCTACAGGCGTACAATTGAATAAGAAATGGATTTGGTTCAAAAACCGGCAACTCAGCTTTACCCTACGTTTGCTTTATATTAAATAAAAATGTATTTCTTTAAAAAACAATATATTCAAAATTGTACGAAATCATATATAGAAACGAGATATTTATTTAAACGTATTGTGACGAATGGATATTTTTATGACGTAAAATACTACGAATTAGTTGAATAACATTTGCAAAGGTCATGTTTTAACGCTTTAATCACCTCCAAAATATTATCTGATTTAATTTACTTTATACAAAAATATGTGCGTTCATCGTACCATTTAAATAGTAAAACAATTTGTATTAATTTGTTTATTTAAATTTTCAAATATTTACACAAAATATGGTCATTCACCTGTTTTAAAAATGTACACATGAATGTACATATATCTGTGTGTAGGTATATCGCAATACTTTAGAATACAAGTATTCAAATTATAAATTGTTGCTTCTTGTCTCAGGGTAAAAAAGCAATAACCTTTTTGTATTCAATAATTATGTCTTCTTGCAGAGAACGAACGAAGTACGAGATTTTTGTTTTATATGAAAATAATAATTTGATTTGTTTCTTATTCTTAATTCAACAATTTTGTGCTAGTTAAGCGAGATTTCCAAGTAAACATTATGAATAAAAATTATATGTACATGTTGTTTTGTTTCTAAGTTCAAGGTAGTATTTGATTTTGTTTCGTAATTTCAACAACGTATGAAATTGTGAAAACGTGTGATTTACATTAAATAAGTAGTTTCGTAAAAAACAAAGAATAACAATAGATGAAGCTGCTTGAACTTGAAAATATCATCAAAAATCAAGGATTCGTGAAAATTACTTACTACACATAAGTTTCGATATAAATAAGAACAAGAATTTTATAACATTTTTTACATATAAAATTGTTAAATTTTAAATAATTTTTGCTATAGCAAATAATAACTTGGGATCATTTTACATCTTTATATTTTTGACATTTTCAGTTAACTTAACAGACTGAATATATGTATTTGAGGATATTAAAAAACTCTTTCAAACTATGAAATGAGCCAAATTAAAAATTTTGCTATAAACTAGGGAATGTAATGCGCATAGATGTAAGATTGTTGCTAAGCCAAACTTGTGTCCAAAATAAAACAGAAAAACAGGTGATCGGCTATGCCGAAAACGGCACATTTAGTGATGGTTGCTAAAGACCCAACGCATTTTATCTCCTCTGTATGCATTGAATGATATATGTAAGTGATATGATATAAGTATGGTATTTAGTAATTATAAGTCCAGCTCGAAATAGAATTAACGTTACTTTCAACGGTTTCATCTTTGTTCTCTTAAACCTTTCGTGACCATTTTAGTGGTTCGAGTGCCATTCCTTTTTAGTTGAGAATTGTTTAAAAATTGATACACGTTTGAAAACTCAGTTGCTCTCATCAAAAAACTAGATATTTGTGAATGAGCGAATCTCTTGTATACCACGAAATATTACTACAGAATTTTATTTTGCCATAACTTAATAGCTCAGAAATTTCCAGAATTACACTACACCTCTCTGCTCTTATATTACTTTTAATATGTATTTATATACATATGTATGTGTATTCAATCAAAGTTGTTAACATTTTTAATTTTTATAAACAAAAATTTTTTTTTTGAAATTGCGTATACAGCTTATGCGTCATAGAAGTAATTTTTAACACGTGCCGTAAATAATCAAGTCATTTATTTAAGTATATACACTAAAATTTTGGTACGCCGTACACACATATATATACACGTGTATATACATATATTAAAACAAGTATGTAAACAAAATTGTTTACTATTTGGAACGTTAACCTAAACCGTTCACACTAGGATGATAATCAGACAGCAGCAGCTATAGGAATTATTTCCCCAGGTATGAAATCCTGGAAACAGAAAAGCTGTTAAAACAAGAAAGAAATGGCTTATGTCGATAAAAAGTCTAACTCATATTTTACTTAAATTGCATACTTTTTTTACAAGAAACCAAAATATAATCATCTCATAAGCATTTGTAATTAAAATCGACCGACAAATTTCGTAATCAAAGCAGATGAAACAACATTTTTTATTCAGATTTTTGTTGTTAAGCAAGCATAAAAAATGCTGATATTGTAGTAAAATATGATTAATTTGATTTTGTTTCCCAATATTTTATTCCATCATTTTTTTTCTCTCTCTTGTATACAAACTAGAGTTATCAATTTATTCGAACTTTTGTTTTTTCGAATATTGTTGTCCGTCTTCTAATAATCAAATCATATAAATAATATAATATACGAACAATTTTGTTAAACGAAATTTAAAATAGTGTTTCTGTTGAACGATTAGTAACAAAAATAGAAAAGATGTATTAATCTTCGAAGTATGTAACAAAGCAGCCAGCTTTACGGAAAAAAATCGTAGGGGAAATCAAATGAAAAAGAAGAGGTGAGTATATTTGTTAATAAAATTTCATAATTAGACATTACGTACACGTTACGATATATAGAATAAATTACATGCATATATCCTGAATTTTGACGTCTACATGAACAAACATGTCGACAACTGCATTTAAAAAAAGTTAGATATTTTCGAACAAGCCTGCGTAAAAATTTTGCTGGATATTTCTTAAATGTTAATATTATGAGCATTTGGTTTAGTAATAATCTCTGCACCAACCAACTATTTGATTTGTCCGGACAGAGATTGTACCTTAAATTTAAATTGCTACTTTTATATGAAGAAGCCTGAGAATTACATTTAAGATACAAGATATATTATATTCGATATTCTATTGCCAGAAAAACTAACACTTTGGAAGCACACACCGTTGCAGCTGCAGACTTTTTTACATACAATCATAACTTAGTACACATAAGGTTTTTCAAGTTACTTAGTCATATGTTTTGAATAGAAAATGGAATATGTTTAATAAAACTTGTATCCATATTTTTTGGAGAAAATAACACGAAGTGTTGAGTTGCGTCTATAAAATTTAATGCTACTGTAGAGTATAGAGGTAAGTATTTATTAATTAGGGGCGTTATATCAGGCTATAGGAGTTGATAATCTAGAATTATTGAAAATACAATAAATAGCTAAGCCTACTTGAAAATTTTACAATATTTAGAAGCGCTGAAAAATCGCAATGGGTTGGGTCTTTCAGCAAGACTACGATCGCAACACGTTGCCAAAAATGTTTAAGAATTCGCTCTTGTACAACATGCCTAAGCTATTATATTGCCATGGAAAGTGAATTCTTTCATCTAAGTGAGAACTCCAGCTATATTTAAGGGAATAGCACGGCAAAGTAACACTTCTCTTAAATGCTATGCAATGGCCTCTAGTGGTACCAACTGAGCTAAATGAAGGACCAATACTATTTTATTTTTGATTTCGTTAATATAAAATTATATTTTATCTTTCAATTGTATACTAATTTACGACTGATTTTAGCAGATGTTTATTATTTCATGTTCGGTTCCATGTAAATTTTATTTTCTAGATAAATATTTGACTAAATATTTGGAAATACCTCTTGTATACTCAATTTTTCTATGGCTGTATTGCTGATCGGAACTTTCTGTAGAAATTGTTGAGGCAGGAAGATTGGAGCTCAAACAAGAACATGTGAGAGTGTGTAAGTGTATATATGTGTGTATGTACTTTGTTATAAAATATATTTCTGGTCATTAAGTTGCTTTTTAATTTTACTTACATTGTAATTAAGCGAAGTAAATCTAAAAAAAAGGAAAATTTATTAACACCATTTCTAATTTATATAGATATATAATTATTTCAATATTACCGCTTAATATAGTAACCATATGCAATCAACGACCTGGCGAAATCCTCATGAATTTTTACAAAATAAACTTCAAATAAATAAACTGAAAAAGATATTTTGTAGTTAATACTTTTTAAAAATATACGTAAGTATGCACGTATGTGAAATACATATGAGCATTTTTTAAAAATTTTCCAAACACGAACATGAGAAGTGCATGCTTAAAAATCTCAAATTCATCAATACAAATTCCAATTAGAGTTAAAAGGCAACATTGACAAAACAACAACACATCAATATGTCGCCCCTGAATATATCATGTGCATTAATTTGGCATTCGCCCTTGCAATTACTTTTGTTTTCGCACTTGACGTAAAAGGTTTGGCCTTTTATAAATATGATAGTTTCGACTTACCAAAATTTGTAAGGAAATTTTCGAAAATTTCTTTATGTTTTACAATGATGTAATAATTTATTAACAAAATTTTTTTTAAACGCACACGTATTTTAGTTTTAAATATTTTTTTGTTTTTGTGACACCCAACGAACCAAGTTCACCACTAGAGTTTGTTTTGTTGTCAGTGAAGGCACATGCGCTGCTAATGGTGGCAAAATGTTATTATCGAAACATATGAAAAGATGTAAGCAGTACTCATAACACATGACTGTGGTATACTTTGACAGCCTAATTTTTACATTGGTGCAGTTGTGTCATGGTTTAATATTATACTGAATTTATTTATTAGAAATTAACATATTATTTACTTAATATTTTTAAATTTATTAGAGGATTTGTTAGCAAGAGTACATACATGTCATGAAGTGTTGTTTTATAGAGGTGCGGGTTTTTGATATACTCGCTCACTATATATATATATATATATATATATATATATATATATATATGTATATATATATATATATATATATATATATATATATACATATATATAGTAAAATGCCCGTTAAGAAATGTATTCTGTGTGGTGATAACTGATTCAATGCTAATATCTCTGGGCACTGATGGTCACACGGCCACTATTCAACACTAGTTACGAAAACACAATATTGTAGATATTTAAGACTGATTGATTTTGATTGATTGATATATTGTATTAACCTTAAATATTATATATACATATATTTTTCACAATGTTATAATATATATAGAAAGTGAGTTCTTATTTGAATTTTTTCTAAGTACTTGCGCATCGCAGCCATGGTTGAGCCAAATGCTTCGCCATAGACAATTTTGAGAGCAAGCTAACAATGAATCTTTCTACAAACCATTAGATATATATCATCAGTTCTGCCTTCGATAATATATGGCCTCAAATCTATCTGAGCTCACTGTCAAAACTTATACAGACAGAGATAAAACAGAAAGGTAATAAAACTGTATATAAGAAAACTTAATATATACATGGCTTATAAAAATTAGTGTTGGAGGAAAACTGGAGAAGAAGAAATGTATAAGTTCACAAAAATAAAAGCAGAAATATAAACAAAGAGCACCAAGCTTTAAAATAATATCTATAGTGAACTAATATTTTGTTTGTTTGTGCTTCACATTCAAATAAACAAATTCTGAAAGGAAAACATTTTATTGTGAGATGCTTCATTCTGAAGCTACATACAAAATAAATAGAAATTTCCATATTCTCTAAGGATGTAACGATACACCAATTGGTGTCCATGAGAGTATATGGATTCCACCGTTCGACAGAATGCTTCACAATGGTAGTCAAGGGAGCTATAATATATTCACTTGCTCGGGTGCAAGTGCTATTACTATGCTATTCATATCACAGTTTATACAACGTAGGTTTCACTGTGTTGTTCAGGTGTACATTCAAAGTTATCGTTCGTAATGTTGTGTGAGAGTGTCATCTCCAAAACTAATTAACATTGTTTATTAAATTATTTTCCTCAGCGCGCTGAGACTGGGAATGTTTTAAAATTATAGCTAAAAATTCTAAAAAAAATAATTAAAATTAAATAACATTATGGATTCACGTAGTTGTAAGACTACCTCGACATCAGGAACAAGAAACAATGTTGCTGTGGATTTACCCGAATATGTATGAAACTATAAATTTGTTTTTAAATCTAATAATTCTATCTGAATTCATTATAGGAGGGTGAGGAGTCTGTGGAAGATATGTTGGCCAATGTTGATCAGTTTCTTGATAGTGTGTATCGCGATCTTAACATATGCCCACCACCACGTTCTTCAATTGTAAATAGTACATTCCGTGCAGGGACTTCTTTGCCTGATGCATCATCTAGTTCTTCGTCAGCCAACTCATCGGCTGGGTGTTCATTGCCTGACCCAACATTTGAAGAACAAATCACACCAGCTGTCTCTCCAATCGCACGACGGAACATGGATGCGGATATTGAAAGAAGTAAGATAATTCTATGTATTTTCTCCATTAAAAGAGTTGCATAAATCCCAATCACCTTAGATGCATTGTAACAATTTGTTTTAACACCTATTTCAGTCAACCGGATTTGTGAGGATGTCGACCAGAATTTGCGATCAATAGGATTATACATGAATAATGATGCATCCAACAGCACTACGGAGCTATCGAATACAAGTTAGTCCACTTATATAAAAATTTAAATGAATAATTAATTTATATTTATTTGTTGCAACAAATCGGTGCAAATAGATACAGCAAACTCATCGTTATCATCACAGCATATATTATCAGCATTTATTGAGAAAGTTAATTCAAACAAACGAAATTCTGAAAGGAGAACGTTGGAAAGTGCTCTTAGTCCAATAGTAGTCGATTTATGCAATTCACAAACAGAAGCTTCTGGAATGACTATCCAACCACATCGCCTTAGTACTGGTGTTGATGATGATGTAATTATAGTATCGGCTGATTTTCCTCCCATCGTAGATTTATGTACCCCAAATGCGCATAAAAATGTACCTGCATCAATACCACGCAGTCAATTAAATAGACGACGTTTGAATCGATACGATAATGGGGATGATTTCCACCCTGTTCGTGGACGTCCCCCATCTGGTCGGCAGCGTCGTAGTGAGTCGTTTATACATTCGGTAAGAAATACGTCAACAACAAATGATGCTGATCGTCCACCGTTTATGTGTCCTGTTTGTATGGAGTCCTGTCTACAGTCGCAACCAACTTCAACTTTATGTGGACATGTCTTTTGTAATAAGTGTATAGAACGTGCCATTGCTTCGACGCATAAGTGTCCAATGTGTAATAAGAAAATTTCGAAAAAACAAACTTTTCGTATTTACCTTTAAATTTGTTTTGTTATCAGCATGCATAATTTTATTAACAAACATTTTATGTTTATTTTGTTTAAAACAATTCACAATATATAACTTCTCACTCTCTTCGTTTTTAAGAAGTGTAAAATACATTTTCTCTTCCGGTTTGCGAACGAGTTTGTTTTGTAATAACATTGGTCCATAAATTATCAATTCCGATTTTATAGCTGTTTTTTGTTTTACTTTTAAAATACCTCTATTATTAACAATTTTTAAAAATTTAATATTATGTATTTCCAAACTGAATTAATTACCAACAGAGCTACCGTATAATAATAAATTTTTTAACTGATTTGTTTTGTAAATGACAAGCGTTGACAAAATTTTACTGCATTGTGTTATGTTTTGAATTTGAGTCACAAATTTTATCGACGCTAAAGGTTGGGATTTACAAAATAAGGATTTACAATTATACATTCATGGAATAGTTTTAGCTTGGTCTATAAATTATCATACCTCAGTGTTTAAATACTTGCTTGAATAAATATTTATATATTAAATGCAACACTAAATAGCTACTATTATTTAAATTGTGGTAATTGTAAAGTCCATAACCGATTGATTTGCTTTCCTATGAAAATATTACTTTCAACGTATGCATGGATACGTACATATCGATAATACTCGTACACCTCGTCACAAAAACTTGGTGCAATAGCATCAATAATAAAGATTTCACAAGCAATTGATAACTACAGTTTCTACTACAATCAATACAGCTTTTGCTGTGATTTTACTTTCTCCTGTGAAGTTACAATTATCTGAGTTAGTTCCTTTGTAGGTGAAACCAAGGACATGGATGTACTTGCCCCAGAGGAAGCTGCAACTATGAATTAAATAATTTTTCTCAAATGGGTACTATAATTTTCGTGTGCATTGAAGGGTTAATTAAACTACACTTCCCACAGCATTCAGCTTCTGTATATGACTTAGTTTGCAGTTATAGTAGCGTCCAGCAGATGGCGCGATTGATTATGATGGTACACACACGTTTATTCTGTTATATTTAAATTATCAATTAATTTAGTTTCATGTCAGCAAAAATCGAATATCCCAAAGCGTTCCTCAACCAGTCGAACCGAAATCATAAACTTGAAAGTGGTTTCCTTCCTACTGAAGTTGTGGCTTTACAAAATGGTTGGCGTTTAACAAAGCGGTGCTTAGATCATCATTCAATGAAAATATTTACGGAGTAAGTCTCTTAAGTCATATTGAATTGGAGTATCGATTCAATAGTCCAGAAAGTTACTGTATTGCAGTAAAAACGGATGTCTTCACGCATCTCTTATTAAATCAACTCGTAGGGAAAGCAAATTTTTCAGTCTGTAAATGAGTGCTGCTTTCCATTTGCATGTGATCTACAAACAAACATGAACATACTTGTGTTCCATGGAAATATTCTTTTGTGCGAAAAACGAAATTCAGATATTGAATAACACCACATTAAGTTTTCAATATGTGAAATTTGTATGAAATTCCAGCGTACTAAAACTTTTTTAGACATTTCATCCAAAGTATAACTCACAAGAAGGAGTTGCTTCAGTTTCATCACATTCATAGTCCTCATATATAAGATGAAGTTGAAGTTTCATTCTGTGATAACATTTGACAAACAAAAAACTTAATAATTTGTGAGATTATTCCCAGGGTTTTTAGCGAAAATTATTTTTTGCTGGAAAGATTTCGAAATCCGGAAACGAAGAAATTCAAATTGAGCGGTCTACATCAACACAATCATCAAATTATGAACTTTTATGGATGCCTCATTGAAAGTGGCTTCAGTGACGTGACGTTTATTAATATGATGCTGAGTGGATTATCTAACAGACACAAGTCACATGGAGTTACTTATGATCAGATTAAGGTAAACAATTTTAATGGCAAATAGTTGAATTACAAAAGTAGTCTAAAGCATTAAACACAATAACGACAGCAGGCTACACGAACACTGACTACAAAAGTCGTTGGCTACAGTCGTCGCCTCGTAGTCAGCTACTTAATTATTTTTAAAACTACACCACCAAATCAATAACCATGTGTTGTTGCTTGTAGTAGAATTCTCTTCATACGCCAGTGCAGCCGCTTTCATATATTTAGTACTCTTAAATAGTGTTATTCCAATAAGATAGATTTAAAGTCCACAATATATGACAAGAAATCATTTCATTAGCTTGGAAATATAGTTTGTTGTTTCTTTTTGTATAGTAAAACAGTATATTTTCAAGTTTACAATAATTGAATTTATTTTTATTACACTGGCAACATTGTATCTACTCATTGTCGCTCACCCAAATAGAAATTAGTTTAATTTGGCTACAACCACAAAAACAGCAGGGACAACAACCCGTAGCTTTCTTTCGTGTATACGCACATGTTTGCTATTTTTGACAAGTTGTAGTCAGTAGTCTGCTGTCGTTATTGTGTTTAATGCTTAATGAAATATAAAATTTGTTTGAGCAAAACTTTGATGTTATAAGTTGAGAACAACGATTAGAGTATTTTCTGAATTTTTGGATTTTCTAAGTTCAAAATATTGGAAACTTTTATAAGACTTTCAAAATCGAATTCTCTTCCATTTAAAATTTTGCCTAAATTGTTTCTCTTTTTTGCAGTTCATCACAAGTTACATACAACAATATCTTATTGACTTGCTCGATAAGATCAAATCACAGACGTTTCTTAGCGGCTTGAACAAGTTAACCGAACTCATCAACGAACATCACAGGGAAGAGGAAGAACACAATGACAAAGCAACGATATTGCAAAGTGATTGAATGCAGCATTTGAAAATTATTTTATATCTGACAGCTCGGCTCCCATGCGTATGATTAATTTTATTAGAATAGTTAATAACACGTATACGACCTCTCCAACTACAATTTCAGTGGCCAACAAAATTGTGAATAATATAAAACTGAATACATGCCTGTTTATTTATGTTTGGATTTAATGCTTGTGTTGGATTTGAATTGATGATTGAGTTTGGAATTAATGATTGTGGTAATAATGATGTTTGTAGCTTTAATTCGAACGACTGACTACATTTTCCTTTTTTGGTTTTTGTACTGCTGCTGACTTTCCAACTCATTTACTCTCACAAAACCTCATCCAGCAACAAGTGTTGCTTATACTGTTGGCCTTTGCATGTATGTATACGTGTGTGTGTGTGTGTGTGTGTGTGTGTGTGTGTGTGGTATCTGTTTGCTTTTATTATTTCATGATTTGACGTCTTTGTAAGACTGTTGCTGCTTTTTGCAACTATTAGAAGCTCATTAAAATATATGAAAGTGTAGAGCTCAAGCGACTTTTCTTAAAACTGTTTTAGTCGAGCATTGACTTTCAACAAATACGCAGTGTTTTCTAGTCAAATTGATAATCGAATTAATTAACTTTTTACTACAGTCTTAAGAAATTAAGTGCAGACTAGTCGTTTGGTTTCATACAAAATGTGGTGATTGAGTAAAAGTTCTGAAAATATTTTATTAGTAAATTAAAGGAAAAAAAGTATTCAAAATGGTTGCTATCACGGATGCGGAACAGGTAAATTTATGGTGCCACCGAAAACAGGCCATTTTTCCTAACTTTTGTAATCGTAAGCACATGGAAGTTGCTAAATGAAATATTTTCGAAAAAGCATCTGTTGCATAAACATCAACACATATTTTCATTCTCCCATAGAATCCGAAAGGATATGAAAAAAAAAAATTCAATTAAAACAACAATAGCTGAAGTTCAATATCAACTTGCATCGTATTCAATTCAATTCAATTGAAACCTTACCCAGAGATATACTTTTTTATTATTATTTGATTGTGTTTAAATGATTGTGGTTGAAAATTGTATTCCTTATTTTTCCTTCAACAACAGACACATAAACATTTTGCTTCGATATTGTTTGATTGGAAATGTCGCACATGTTTGTTAACAGACAGACTGGCGGGCATCGAGATTTCAGTGTCAATTAGAAATTTGCTTTATGTTCTGTAGACAAAAACAAAAGCAGGTAACCAGAAAACATTAGCCAAATAATCAAGAGATTCGAAATGTGTACAAGTAAATTATGAAGGCCCAATTCATAAGATATATTTTATGTTAACAGTTTTTATTTGAGAAATTTGTGAAATTTCCTTAAGAAATTTGTCAAATTGGTATTTTACAAGCATAAAATATTTTGTCTAAATTATTTGAATTGAATACTGACAATTGATTTATTGGTTGTGGGTTTATTGTGTCAATACGAATGCATTTCATGAAATCTTTTACCCAGTCGGCTGTAGCTGCAATCGGATATGTCGATGCAAACATTAAATCCCTGCGTAGTCGGGTGATTAGTCTCTTCACTTTCTGTTTTCTAAGTTTCAATTCGATTTTCTGGCTTTTTTCCAGGCCCACATTTTAGTTGTAAGAGGTAAAACAATAATTATTGTTAAAAGCAAATTTAAAAATATATTTTTATTACAACTTTCTTAAAATATCATGTTTTTTCAGCATTAAACACAATAAAGACAGTAGGCTACAAACTACAACTTGTCGAAAATTGAATACATGTGCGTATATGAGTATGATTATTTTTACTACCACAGGCAACACGGCTACTGGTTGTTGTCCGGGCTGTTTTTGTGGTTGTAGTAAAATTAAACTAATTTCTATTTTGGTGAACGACAATGAGTAAATGAAAATGTTGCCAGTATGATATAAATAAATTCAATTATTGTGGACTTGAAAATATACTGTTTTACTATACAAAGAGAAACAGCAAACTATATTTCCAAGCTAATGAAATGATTTCTTGTCATATATTGTGGACTTTAAATCTATCTTATTGGAATAACAATATTTAAGAGTTTTGCATATATGAAAGCGGCTACACTGGCGTATGAAAAGAATTCTACTACAAACAACAACACATGGTTATTGATTTGGTAGTGTCGTTTTAAAAGTAATTAAGTAGCTGGCTACGAGAAGACGATTGTAGCCCACGACTTTTGTAGTCGGTGTTCGTGTAGCCTGCTGTCGTTATTGTGTTTAATGCCTTGGTTGTTTGGAAATATTTATTTATTTATTTCAATTATATTTTAACATTTATTTGCTTGGAAATATATTTACTTGTTATATATTTAGTTTAATGTCCTTCGAAAAAGTGTAAAAATGTTTGCACATTATGGGAAGATAAGAACAGAGACCACACCAACAATATTGTACGAATACAATGTGACGTATGAGTAACGTTATTAACAATATTAAGTACACGCGCAGAAGCCCAATACAAATGAAATTTAGATGGAAACTTACAAATGAAGCGAATAAATATATATATATAATAAGGATATAAAAAGGGACTATAAAAAGGAACAGTAATTTTTAAGTATTTTTTAATAAAAAGTAAAAATTTAATATCCCATTTTTAAATGCCAACATGTCTAATTATTAATAAGAGCAAAACTATTTTATAATTAATTTAACTTGAAGCATTCGTGTTGTTGTTAGAAAAGCTGTAACAAAATTGTGCCAAACTACCAGTAGTCAGGCGACTACCAACTAATTGAATTAATATTTTTGCAATGAAAACTTCAATAGAAATGAATGACCAGCATCAGTTTCCACATTTTGCTTATAAGTTTTTAATATTTTCATTTGTTTGTTTAAAATATTAACAAAATCCGTTTATTCAGCTCGTTTCTATTAGAAGATTGCAACACGTAAATTAGGCAGATGACTTTAGCTTTCAGCTTGTGACTTAAATGAAAGCGATTCGATTATTTGTCAATAGGAAGATAAACGGCAAATTGTTTTATAAATAATTCTGCTAATTGGCAGGCACGAGAATTGATGACTGCGGGAGGAAGTAAATGAAAAATAAACTGACCCACATCAACTTAAAGATTTTATAAAATTATTCGCAAAGTTTCTTTTTTGTCAAAGTGGAAAACCTTGACAAATCGTACGTTTAAATTTGATTTTATTATGGATATCAAAATCCCACTTATCAGGAAACTTGTCAGTCATTCCAAATTTCCAGGCTTTCTTCGGTGATCATGATATTCCACATTTAGAAAAAAAGTTTTAAGGTCAAAAGGAAACAATTTCATTTTGAAAATTAAATGTCTTTGAAATAGAACTAATTGACTCTTTAAGACATTAAACACAATAACGACAGCAGACTACGGGCTACAACCTGCCAATATTAGGATACACGCATTGAAATGGGAATGACTATTTTAGCGACGGCACAGCCACACGACTACCGACCACTGTTGTAGCTGTAGCTAAAATTGAACTGATTTCTATTTGGGTGAGCGACAATGAGTAAATGAAAATGTTGCCAGTGTAATATAAATAAATTCAATTATTGTAAACTTGAAAATATACTGTTTTACTCTACAAAAAGAAACAACAAACTATATTTCCAAGCTAATGAAATGATTTCTTGTCATATATTGTGGACTTTAAATCTATTTTATTGGAATAACACTATTTACGAGTTTTACATATATGAAAGCGGCTACACTGGCGTATGATGAGAACATATGGTTATTGATTTGGTGGTGTCGTTTTAAAAATAATTGAGTAGCTGACTACGAGGCAACGATTGCAGCCAACGGCTCTTGTAGTCGGTGTTCGTGTAGCCTGCTGTCGTTATTGTGTTTAATGCTTAAAGGTGTTGCATGATCAACACTTAAAAAAATAAGATAATATATTTAAAAATCGATCCAAAATATTTAAGCAGCAAAGTACTAAATATAAATTAGTAAATTTTAATTTGCTTAAGTTTCATTAAACACTCAACTTTACGGAGTACTTTCCCAGATCTATTTAGTCCTCAGGACATAAAACTTATTTCTTCACTTTGTTTTATTCCACTGAAAATAGAAGTTATTTCTTGAAATATATTTTTGGCTTGAATGTCAAAAGATTCTTTTTCAATATTATAAAGACATAAAAAATTAATTATATATAAACTGTATAAAATATAAAAAAATAACTGAATCTTTTTATCAATAAAATGGATACTTTCGATTGGAATTTAAAACCATAAACATGCGATTTCGCGTGCACACTGCAGATTTAATAAATTCCGTTTTTAATGCACAGATTGTCCAGTTGAAACAGATACATAAATACATTTGATCTTCTCCTTTTGTAACACTTAATTCACAAACTGTATTGGAGATGATTTTATTTGTATAGGGTGTTTTCTATAGAGTGATACAATTTTGAGTTGACATCACAGCTTTATTTGACCACCCATTTAACAGCTGATAGTTGCTTTTTGTTTAGTTTGCTTTGACATTTTATTATGAATCGACTTTAACCAGATCAACGCGTGCAAATTGTGGAAATTTTTAGTCAAAATAATGGTTCTATTCGTCAAACTTATCGTGCACTTTGTCCATTCAAAATTTCATTTTCCGATGAAGCCCATTTTTGGTTGAATGGGTACGTAAATAAACAGAATTGTCGCATTTGGAGTGACGAGAATCTAAAAGCTTTTGTCGAAACACGATTACATCCACAGAAAATTAGTGTTTGGTGCGCTTTATGGGCTGGCGGAGTCATTGGCTCAAATAACTTCAAAAACATTGACGGTCAGACTGTTACTGTTTGTGAAAATTGGTGTTCCATATTGCGCCTTGTACGCGCCAGCCATGTCATATTTAAACATTAATGTCATAAAATTTTCTATTCAACAACGACTGGTTCATTGATATCAGATATATATTACAATGTTTTATTATGATTTAAACTTGTATCACTCTATAAAAAACACCCGATATAACAAAAATAAGAAAAATTTCACTCATCTCTAAAATGGAAATTCTGTTAAATCTTGTAAATGATTATTTTAAAATCATGCAAATACTTTTACATCGACTTTTGAACATCGACAGATGTTTCCAATATAGAACTTGTCTGCGACTCTAACTTCTTTTAACGTTAAAACCATGTCAGTGTGAACACACCTTTCAGAACTGAATGCAAACTGTTGCATATCGAAATAAGTTTTTGTGTGTGTGTCTTTTTAACATTTTCTAAATGCTCGAAATGTTCACAATGAATGAGAAAATGCAATCAATGAGCTGAATTGTATAAAAGACACACATAATTTTTTAATTAAAATCTGTAGTCCAATCGCATTTGTAACTAAAAGACGTATCGTATATATTATAATCTTACACTCCGTAACAACAAAATACGTGCTGGATCAATAATAATAATAGAAATAATTTAATTCATTTGCATACTTGAGTCGTATAACATCATGTCTGCTTCATGTTTATTAGCAAAATTTATTGACTTAAGAAAGTGTACACGTACAAACTGCTGTCTGAATGTTTTGAAAGGCTGTCATACACTCCCTTATTGTTTGCAATGCTTAATTTAGCTTGCACGAGTTTTTCTCAAAGCTTAAATGGCGAGTGATATGATATTTTCAATAATCAATTGAAAAGAATTTGATATGAGTAACAGCATAGAAATGCACAAGCCTGTCAAACAATTGTATTCTAATTAAAATGTACGAACTGGTGTTAGTGATACGAATATCTGCCTTAGTCCCCTGGCATATGCGCTTATACACTAACTAAAAGCCACTACAACGATCACTTTGCTAATTTAAAATTCTCAACTTAGGAAAAACAGTGTAAATAATAAAATTTGGTGTTAAAACTTGTTTTACTTTTGCAAAGCTTAAAATTTTTTTAAAAGACGAGAAGACCCTATAAATCTTTATATTTAAATTGTTATTTATTTACTTAGAATATTTTTAATACAATAATTTATATTATTTTATTGGGTTGATATTAAAGTTTAATAAAATTTTAATTATTTAAATTATTAATTTATGAATAATTATCAATTATTAGTATAAAATATGATATATAAATTACTGTCTATTCTTTTTAATAAATACAAATTTTCTTTGTGTTGAGAGCAAAAAGAAATTCGATTCTTTTTTATTTCTACTTCAATACAAACTCCCAAATGAAAATATTTGCTATTTAATTAAAAAAAAGGAAGTTAGAATCGCTTGATGAAGAATAATCTTATTAACAATAATTTTTAAGTCAATTGTGAGCGTATTGGCCATCTTTAGCCCCCATCCTATTAATCCTCAATATATATAAAGACCCTGCTTTAAATAAAAGCCGAAAAGTATGCCACGTTTTTCAAATAGAATCTGACGATCTAGCAAAATGTAGGGAATGGCAGAAGAACGTTTAAAAATGACAAGAGAACAAAGAAAATATTTTCTGAATGCTGTTTGATTTTGAAGATGTTCACAAGTGCATATGGATACACATATCGCCACCTAAAATACAAAAGGGCCTATTATGTAAAAATTTTACAGGGGAAACAAAAAACTTTATAAAATGAAAAGTGTGGTGTTACACAACCATGACTTTTTTTCGCATTATCTACGCAAAATATAATCTTATTGCGATAATTTCCAATATGTTGGTAGGACTTTTGGAATTGTGAAGGGTTTACATTAAGACTACTCTTGGTTAAATCGACAAACAACTTTTTAACAATTATTCCATTATTATCTATTGTTATTATTTTGAAGTCAAAAATAAACAAAAATACTTTTAAGTATTTTGTTAAAAAAAAAAAAATAATAATAAAAACATTATATAGGGTGTTTTTTATAGAGTAATATAAGCTTAAATCATAATAAAACATAGTAATATATTTTTGATATCAATGAAACGGTCTTTATTGGATTTTATGACATTAATGTTTAAATATGATTTCGGTCATGTGGCCGCCACGGTTGGCGCATACAAGGCGCAATCTGAAATACCAATTTTCACAAACCGTAACATTCTGACCATCATCGTTGTTGAAGACATATGGGCCAATAACTCCGCCAGCCCATACAGTAATTTTCCATGGATGTAATGATGTTTCGACAAAAGCTTGTGGATTCTCCTCACTCCAAATGCGACAATTCTGTTTATTTACGTACCCATTCAACCGAAAATGGGCTTCATCGGAAAATAAAATTTTGAATGGACGAAGTACACGACAAGTTTGACGAACAGAACCATTATTTTGATTAAAATTTCCACAACTTGCACGTGTTGCTCTGGTGTCAGTCGATCCATAATAAAATGTCAAATCAAACTAAACAAAAAACAACTATCAGCTGTTAAATGGCTGGTCAAATAAAGCAGTGATGCCAACTCAAAGTTGTATCACTCTATAAAAAACACCCTATATATACTAACTTTTTTTCTCTTTTAAAATTCGTTACGAATTTGAGTAAAATAAAAGGATTATATGATAAAGAGTAAATGAGTTTCATGAATTTGGCGAACAGTAGCCATCCAGGGTTAAGATAAGAAAGGTGAAAGTATATGAAGACTAGTGAGCGCCTTGTAGTGCTGTCCAATGAAAACTTAATATGCAGTTTTTGGTTGTTTGGATCTTTCGCATTTTGGGTGACGATATGCATGTAAAGGAATATTGGACAACATAAATGTATTATAAATACTTATTTACTTAGTAAAACTTTGAAAACGTCAAGTTGTTAATTGTGTAAATTTGTTTGAAAATCATAAACGACTGCAATTTGGTTTTTGTTTTGCATATGACTTGCACTTTGGTGTCGTGATCTATACAATTACATTAAATATATTGACAAAAGAATTTTTCCTGAAATATACTGAAGAACTAGAAGGATTAGAATTAAACGTTGAATTTGGCGAGCCAAATGTTCAGACTCACCAAAAGATTGTAAACTTGTGTAATTATGAACCCTTAAAAAATTATTGTTACAAAAACAAACCTCTAAGCCTTTTATTGCTTTTATGCACTTAACTTTACAGCTGTGACGTCACAAGAAATAGAAAAAAAAATGAGTAAAATAATTTAAACAAGAGATAGACCTCGCGCTTGACCATTCATTTAAACAATTACAAACAATGCAAACACAAACGAATTACTAAAATTGCAACGAAGTAAATAAAATTCAATAATTTAAATTGTTTATCGGCATTTGATTGATATTCATAAAAATACTGTGTGCGTCCAACTGGGAAAAAGGAGTGCTGCAAATAAGTGACCTTCAATTACTTGTGCTTAAACAACTGTTCTGGCTGCACACACACACACCACCAAGCGAAATATCAAACCTAACGAACACACAGAGAATGAGTATAGAATAACAACAACAATTGTATAAAAATATTATTCTGTTTACACACATACACACACACACACAACTGCACATAATTTATTTTATGATTTCGGTGCACAAAACAAAGTCTTTAATTTATAAACTTGTTGCTCCATTAGGTTTTTGCAATTTGTGGGTGTCGGAAGGAGATCGAGTCTGTGTGTTTGTATTCACGTGTGCATGTGTAGTTTTGTTTGCACTTGCCGCATACACTTGCAATTCACACATATTTTAGTTTGTTTACATGAAATATTTTATGTCACTTGGCTTGTGTTGCTGTTGGGTTTGTATGAAAGCAAAGACAAAAGTGGGTGTGTTTAAGGTTCTCTGAGTAACAGAGAGAGAGAGAGAACGAAATGGTTTTTGTGTGGAATTGTTTGGTCTATTTCCGTCTTGGCTACTGCATGATCTGAGGGAATGTTTTTGTACTCATTTCAGTTATGAATTTATATTGTGCCGGCCACAGTTTTCTTTTTTTCGTTATTTCGTTTTTATGTTGGGTTGGTGTGTGTGTGTGTGCATGTGTTTTTCGTTTCGTTTCTTCTTTGTTTTTACAATTTTATTGTTTTGACGTTGGTTTTGTTTGTTTAATTTAGTTGATTTTAATTGAAATATTTTGCAAATATGTAATTTAAAATGTAAATCAATGTAGGAAAGGATTTTGAAAGAAATAATTGATTAAGAACGGAAAATGGGATTTGGCGTTAATATTTTGAAAAAACTTGAACGCTGCTGACTAGGAGACACGTTCTGCTTTTAATTCCGTACTTGAGTTCTAACTGTTTCGATTTTTGTGATTTGAAACTTTCAAACTCAATACAATTCATCATATTTAATGCTTTAAAATTGTCCTTGAAAATTTTCAACTTTTTTAATAAACGACATCCTTATTAATGTTTTATTAACCTGCTATAAACTTGCGTATATTTTAATAATTGTAATATTAGAGTTTATTTCAGTTAAAGTTGCTTATGCCTTTTCGGAAAAGAAGTAATTTATATCAAACGTATTACTATTTTACATCAGTAATCAGTCGTATCGATATACATTTTGTAAATTGGCTGATGCCTCCAAAGTTTATAAATTTATGCGCAGATAAATTTTATATTTTCGGAGACTTCCTTAGCCGGGGAAATGTTTCAGAACATCTGAAATGATATACAAATAAATGTACAAAAATAAGAGGAGAAAACTCCGCAAAGGAATTAGAAATTTTTGCTAATATATGGGAAAATCCCCAGAATTATTGTGGACATTTTAATGCGTCATGATTCTCTAAAAACTATGAGTTTCTTTATATAAAGTTCGGACGAAATTTTTGTCAATTTCTTTTTTTTTTTCTTTAACTCTGCTTAACAGAGTTTATCACAATTCGAGAATGTCTTGGATTGATGTTGTCAGTACGAAGAGAAACATATAATATTAAGCCACAAAATATTTGTTCCGACCAGTGTAATAATTTGCATCTTTAAAAATACATTTCCTTAAATACTTCCTGGCTTATAATTGTTGAACAAAAATAAATTCAGTCAAGTTGCCAAATTGATCATTGAATTCCTTGAAACTTCTGACATAAATTATATATAATGCAAGTTAATTGAAAAGTGCAAGCATTTGCCAAGCAAAATATATATAGAAAAAAAACGCCACTGACTTAACGTAGACAAACGGATTGAAATAAATTCTAACAAGTAAAACTTATCACATAAATGAAAAAAACTACAGTATTCAACGTGATTTTTGAGTTTTATCATCATTAAAAAAAGAATTTCAGTCCGCTTCTTAAGCAAATATTATATTGACTTGTTTGTCTATTTGATGTATAAATACGAAATAATAAAAAATACTCAGCAATTTTATAAACGCTTATTGAGTTTTAAAATCCATTGAATAGTTTTTAAAATTCAAGAAATAACACTGATTTGAAATTAATTTTTATTTGTAATAATTTGCCACTGTTTTATTTGTAAACAACTATTTTTAATGCACGTGAGGCGGTTTAATTGTGAATTTGTAAAATAAATAATTAAAATCAACACTTTTGCACATAAAAATTTTCTTTTTTGGCAGCCACACAGAACATTTAAATGTCGTGGCTCATCATAATAAATATTTAATAAAAGGCTGCATCTTTAGAGAAGGTGGATAATATGTGTTTGTGCAAAATAATAGAAAAAAATTTAAAAACTGCGTCGCACTGCTGACTTTAGGTCTGTTCCAGGTGCGTGACGAAGCAGTCAGGAGTTCTGAGACTGAGAAGAGAGTTATTCTCATGAATTCAAGTTGTTTCAAAAGGTCTTCCATCTCTAAACAAAAACTCACTTCCTTAATTTGCAAATTTTCTAAATACATTTTCATTTTCAAATGTTAAAAAAAACATTGACAATTTAATTCCAGTCCGAACTAGTCTAATGAAAAAGTTCAAAAATATTATTCTAGATATGCATCTAGAACAGACCTCGTATTACAATATCATTCCTTTGTCAAGCCATATTAGAAATGCGTTGCCAACTATTAAGTTCCTTTCAAACGATCATAAACTCAAAGTATGCAGTTGTTAAATGTTAATCCAATTAACCAAAAGAAGTGACTGGATGTAGGTGAAGAGATCTTTTAGTTCCCATTTTACTTTTTTATTATTTATTTCGTTGGCGATCTCGTTTCCTACAGTTTCCAGCGAATGAGAGTTCCACCATGTGTCCTCAATTACTAAATAGTGGGCATTCACTGTCGTTGTTGTTCTATGCCTTCGTTTTGTTGAAAGACCAACAACAATTAACACAAGCACGCTGTAAGATAAATCAGATAAATTCCGTGCAAGGCTTGACTAAGTACTAGATCGATTGTACAATTTTATCTTCGTACTATAAGTGTAGACTAATTCAGTTTTCGAACAAATTTTGTGTGAAATCAATTTTTTTAATTAATTCTTTAATCGTTTTAATGTACTTTATTTATACTGAAGATATTTTATATGCAAAAGGAGTTTTATCACTTAGTAAGAACTCTTCTAACTGAATCAATATCTTGAAATTGTTTTTGTTAAAACTCCTTTAAATTTTTATTTCAATACACTGAAAATAGTATTATCTTTACATAACAAATAAATAGGATTTGATTGTCTTGTAAAATTTTATTATTAAACATTAAACACAATAACGACAGCAGGCTGCAGACCACAACTTGTCAAAAATGGAATACATGTGCGTATATGAGTATGATTATTTTTACTACCACAGGCAACCGGCTACTGGTTGTTTTTGTGGTTGTAGTCAAATTAAACTAATTTCTATTTTGGTGAACGACAATGAGTAAATGAAAATGTTGCCAGTATGATATAAATAAATTCAATTATAGTAGACTTGAAAATATACTGTTTTATTTTACAAAAAGAAACAACAAACTATATTTCCAAGCTAATGAAATGATTTCTTGTCATATACTGTGGACTTTAAATCTATTTTATTGGAATAACACTATTTAAGAGTTTCACATATATGAAAGCGGCTACACTGGCGTATGAAGAGAATTCTACTACAAACAATGGTTATTGATTTGGTTCTGTCGTTTTAAAACTAATTAAGTAGCTGACTACGAGGCGACGATTGTAGCCAACGACTTTTGCAGTCGGTGTGCCTGCTGTCGTTGTCGTGTTTACGGATATCACTTTCATAAATTGTTTACGAAGACTTTTCGCTATAAGAATTTATTAGAAATTCAAATCTTTTTAAAGAACATCTCTATAAAAATATTAACAAAAATGGATTCATAAATTTATTATGAGGAATTTGAAAACTTCAAAAAAAGTTCTACGAGACTAATCAAACCTTTTTCAATTAAGTGCGGATATAAAAATAAAGAGATCATTTTACATTCAATTCGTTAAAAACCCCATTGATTTATGCAAAAATATTTAAGATACAACTACACTTACGGGTAGCTACCAATTTGAGATTAACTTCAATACGTGGCCAATTTATTAGCAGTTGGTACGTAATTTTAACCACGATGGACACAAGCTGAAGTTTTTTACTCGTATATTTGTTTGGTTAATGCCACTTGATGCATTGAATCTCTTAAGGAAAATACATTTTTTTTTAGCAAATCTTATTCAGAAATCACTTTAAGTATTTCGATTATGGGTGTCCTACCCATCAATCAGCGTTTTTAATAGTGGAGAAGTCGACCAGAAATTTAATGATCGATCGCCGAAGAACATGTGAAAAACTGTTACACAAGCTGATTCATCTGTAGACTTCTTTCATAATGGAGTAAAAGACGATTGTGTTGATCGTAGAGAGAATCTTTGAAGATGATCATGGGGTACGAGAAATACTCAATAGAAAAGTTCTTATATGATTCAAGCTGATGATTTGACAAAATGTCCAATTCCCCATGACTCCATCGCATAAGTCACACTGAATTTAATACACGGCATCTAACAGTAACACTGGGATTTAATCAATGTTTACATCGATTTAATATATCTTTTCGTTCAGGTTTACTATCGCCTGGTAACATTTGAATATATAAAACTGTTGTCACATTCAGCTAATAAGTGATGACGAGTACAACTACTAATCATGAGTACTGATGATGGAACTTCCAAAGGCACGTGATCACCAGCAATAGATTCATTAACCCATTTTCAAAAACTTTTCCATCTCCCACAAATGAATGAAATGAATCATTCGTGTAACATAAAAGCGAATATGAATTAACGTCAATAACAATTAAGATTCACTTCTTAACGAGGTAATTTGTTTTTCAGTTTCTTTTATTTTTATAACCGAAAGAAGAGCAGAAAAATCAGAGTCAACAATAGAGATGGAATAAATTAAATAAAAATACTATTCAATTAAAATTTATATATAAATTAAAACGTTGCGATTCCGAGTATTTTTTTTTTTTCTTGCAGCATCGTCGTCATCATATTCTCGATTTTGAAAATAGAAATGCAAAAAAAGTAAAAAGAAGCGTAAAAATAATAGACAAGAGACAATTGAAAGACGGAAAATTCTTTTGAAAATGCAAAACTGAATATAAAAGCAGAAGATTCGAAAATTAATTGTAAAGAAATTTTTAATGCAAAAGTTTTCGAAGAGCAAATTTAGTCTTTGAACAGATATTGAGGCAGCAGTACGACCATCAAGAAACAATAAATATTTAACAAAATAAAAAAAAAACAGTGACAAAAAGGAAACATTCAGAGTTTTAAAAAAACCTTCCAGTGAAATTTTATTTATTTTACATTAAAATAAATATAAATTTGGTGACATCAATTTGTTTTCGAATACTTTAAATAAAACGGACTTTTAAAGTGGTTTCCGAAATAAGTTCTTTAAACAAAATTATATAACTTTAGCAAACAGCTAAAGAAAAGACAATGGACTCGGACAAAGTTGTTCGCGCCATGGCGCGTTGGTGGCAGGTAAATTAATAATAATTTCAATTATTTGTTTGTTCGTTTCTACGCTTCATATTGTTGCACACTCCTTCTTTTGCAGAGTATATTTTCTTTTATTTGTACACACCCCTTTCGCTAGACATTTTAGATTGTATAATTTATAATAAATTTTCTATAACGTTTTTGTAGTTGTTGCCTGTTTTTATGACAATTTTACAAAAGCAACTGCCGAAATCTAAGAATAGATTTTAGATTTGCAATTGCATTAAATCAGAAAAATATATTTTATTTCAAAATATTTTTATCTAAATGGGCAAATAAATAAAGATTGATAAGTTTCTGTTTTAGCACTGAACAGTGCAGCTTAGGCAGGGCTAATAGAATGTTAGGACTTTAAAAAACATCATGATACTAAATTGTTCTACTAACAAATAATTGCCTAGATAAAATTTAGTTATTAAAAATAAATCAGGACTGGGTTAATAAAATATATACATTTAAAAAAGGCTAAAAACACGCGTTTTAAGGAAATCGAACTAAAAAGTTCAAAATAAATTTTAAAATATTCTTAAACAATAGTGAACGAAAATACAAGTATTATTGTGAAAAAAAAGAGTCGGCCTCTCGATTTATGAAAAGTTGAACAAAAGGTAGAGTTTTGTTTCATTAAAGTTTTAGGTTTTATTTTAAAATATATTTTAGTATGTGATTTAAGCTTTTTAGTTTTTATATTTAGTTTTTTATATTTAAGTTTAATGAGAGCGTGTAAAATTACTTACACGTTATGAAAAGACAAGAACATAAACTACACCAAAAACCTTGTACGAGTACAGTGTAACGTATGAGCAACATTGTTCATAGTATTAGTTATACGTCTGGAAGAGAACAGTGAGATACAAACACACAAGTGAAGCGTATAAAAACGCAAGATTAAGGGCAAAAGTGAATCACATTTTGTTTGCCTGCTTGATGGAAGTGGAATATTCATGCACACATTTCTATCAATCTGGAGCAATTAATAGATTAACGCAAAAATTTCATTTCAATTACTTGAATCTAATTTGATTAGTTCAATAAAATTTTTGATTGTGTCAATATTGAAGCAAAAACCCAAAGTAAATTTTGAAATTGCATGTTTTTGAAGAACACATTCAAAACATTTTAAAAATGATGTTTCAAATAGAAAGGAAATATATGAACTACCGATTCCCAGATTTAAAAAAAAAATTCTTGCTTTCGTACCGGTTATATTTGAAACAAAATTTCATAAAATGCTTTTGTTTGTACGAACGCATGAGTCCTTTTGACATGAGTCCTTTTGACGCTTCCCTTGTATCTTTCTATCTCACTCTTCTCTTCCACGCGTATACTTAATACTATTAATAATGTTGCTCATACGTTACACAGTACTCGTACAAGGTTTTTGGTGTAGTTTGTATGTTCTTGTCTTTTATTAACGTGTAAGTATTTTTACACGCTCTCATTAAACTTAAATATAAAAAACTAAATATCGTTAAAAAAAAACTTAAAAATGCGCTTTTTAAGCGAACTAAAAAGCTTAAATCACATACTAAAATAAATTTTAAAATAAAACCTCAAACTTTAATGAAACAAAACTCTATTTTTGTTCCACTTTTCATAAATCGAGATCTTTCAGTACAGACATGCGATCATTGTCAGAATACCAAATTTCCAGGCCTTTTATTTGTTGAAACGGTGGTGTGGCATTTTCAAATCGAACATGCGAAAATTAAGCCGATACGTTTTTCAATAGGAACTGGATTTAAATTGTTTGTAACTATTGCGAAATAGACTTGGCGTTTTCGGCTCTAAAATTTCTTTAAATGTTTTCGCATCTTTTGATGTAACTAAAAATGTATTTTACTGCGAGTTGAATTGAAGTTCTTTTAGCAGTTGCAGTTATTCCTTGAACAAAATCCTTAGCAGGTCGATCGAAATTTCAATGCAATTAAAATATAAATTTCCATCGGTACTGATTATCGTTATTTGTCCCCTGTGTCTCGTTTCTGTAACTGAAGTGAGAACTTCTCGCATCTAAAAAATTGTCGTCACTCTGTGAACCACAGGATGAGTCAGAATATATTTCTTAAGGCATTTATAATTTTGTTAGGTTTTTATAATAATCAACATATTATTCTATGGATAACCCTACAATAAAGAGCATGATAACCATAATTATTTAGTTTTTCGATACGAGAACTTTTCACATCAGTTACAGAAACGATGCACTGATATCCTGAAATATTGTTAATAGTGTATGAACTTTATCATATCCCTGCGCGGAGTATTTTATATTCACTAATTAAATGAACAAGAAAAATTGTTGTTTTTTATAGACGAGAATGTAGAGAAGAAAGAGGAATAGAGATTTTGTTATCCTTAAAGTGTTTCCAATTATAATTAGACTCGTTTTCATTCTTGCTAATATGTTTTACTCTTTCTACTTTCAATGAGTCTTAAGCAATCAGTTCAAAAATTGACTTCGCAAACAAACCCATTGTGTTGTTTAAAATCATGTTATAAATGCAAAAGGATTTCAGAAGATGCTTTTGAATATAAATAAAAAAATATCAAGCCTTTAAAATCATGGTGTGAATTGGGTGTATATTTCATATACCACATGAAGCTTGACTGTGTCAACTGTTGTCTCTACAATGTTGCATTTTCTGATCTGACACTGCCACCGTGCAATTTATATACGCCTCATTATTAATTATTTCTAGTGTTTAAAATTTGCGTTGAATGTCCCAACTATTTAAAAATCATAATTTTAAGTTTTTGTTTACAATCTCTTTATTATTGCGTAGATGGCCAGAAGCCAAAAAAAAAAAAAAACAGAAAAAAAAAAAACAAGTTTGCGAAAAACACAACAAATACAAAATAATTAAATTAAAAGATGCGCCCAATATATAACATGCAAGAGTATAAAAATTAAAAAAAATTTCTTCTTTAAATTTAAAAATTTTCAAAAATTTACTTTTAAGCGAGATCTTGAAAATGCTTCAAACTTTGGCGCCATTTAGACGTTGACGTTCGGGTTCGTTTTCTTTAGCTGTTGTTTATCTTTTTTATTATTTTAGCACGTGCAACAATACGCCAACCAACTTTGTTGCACATCATTCTTGTGCTGTTTCATATTGGCCTCTTGTTGTTGTTGTTGTTGTGCATTCCTTAGAACGAAAAGTTTTCATTAATTGTTTTGAATTCGATGTTTTTTTTTTATTTTTCGTTGGTTTATTTTTCACAATTATTTTTAAAAAAGGAAACCACTAAACTTGAACTTTACAAAGCGGCCAAAGTCCGAAATTGTTTCAGTCAAAAATGTTAAAAGGAATTTCATTGTGATTTCTGCTGTAACACATTCGAGAGCAGATATAAAAGAAGGAACTGGCATTCACTATTTAAATAATAAAAGAAATGATGTAAATTAGTTTGGTATTCTTCTTTGCGAAATTATTGCATCAAGTAAACAAAAATTGGACACAACTATCGATGGTTTATTTAAAAGTGATAACAGCATAAAAATAATAGTTTTTGTTTATTTTTTGATTTCATAATTATTTTGGTTTCTATAGAAATATTGTGGTATGAAAAAGTTATACGATCGGTAAAGGGTCATTCTCTGTCCATAATTCGATTGGTGTAGTTATGTGCACGGGGTTTTCCCTTTCAAGTAGGGCAAGTAATTCGCCTAGGAGATTTTATAACGGGCGTTTTTTATAGAGTGATACAAGTTTAAATCATAACTAAACATAGTAATATATTTTTGATATCAATTAAATGGTCTTTATTGGATAGACAATTTTATGACATTAATGTTTAAATATGATTTCGGCCATGTGGCCACCACGGCTGGCGCGTACAAGGCGCAATCTGGAACACCAATTTTCACAAACCGTAACATTCTGACCATCATCGTTTTTGAAGACATATGGGCCAATGACTCCGCCAGCCAATGTGATGGTGTTTCGACAAAAGCTTGTGGATTCTCCTCACTGCAAATGCGACAATTCTGCTTACGTACGTATCCATTCAACCGAAAATGGGCTTCATCGGAAAATAAAATTTTTAATGGACGAAGTGTACGATAAGTTTGACGAACAGAACCATTATTTTGATTAAAAATTTCCACAATTTGCACGCGTTGCTCTGGTGTAAGTCGATTTATAATAAAATGTCAAGACAAACTAAACAAAAAGCAACTATCAGCTGTTAAATGGGTGGTCAAATAAAGCAGTGAAGCCAACTCAAAGTTGTATCACTCTATAAAAAGCACCCTATATTACTTAAGTGACATATATAAAAACGGTTAGTAAACAATTCCAAGAGCTTTGAACTTTCATGATAAATGGTTAAAGTACGAATCCGATGTGATAAAAAGTCACAGAAAATGTTGAGAATGATAAAAATTTCAAAGGTGATATTTATTTGCACAACGAGCTTGAGGTTAATTTATTTATTTTTATATAAAAAATTTAAATAATAATTAATAATAATAGCGCTTAAGGGTATTTTTTTTTCACTGCCAGGCCCACTATCTTGAAAGAAAATTTCGTTTATTTAATTCACTTATAAATAGCAAAAAGAAATTTTGAAATTTGTTTTTATTTCAAATTTAACTGCCTGGTCCACGATGTCACTCTATATCGTTTTTTACACAAAATACATTTGAACAAAAAAAAGAGAGGAATTTCTTTAATAAAAACAAGTCCTTTTAATGCGAATACACCCTATAACGTCAGCAACTATTTTCACAAGACTTCTGCTCATGTTTTTACTTTTTAGTAAATTAATTATTTGACATACTGTCATTATACTATTATAATATGAAACTTATTTCTTAGCTGGTTAAGCAATGTTTATATGCATTTCATTGGCTCTTTATACAGTAGACTTCAATCACAGTTTTGAAAAGTTTCAAACTTCTCAACTTATCAGAAGACTTCCATAAACCATTTGAGAATTTAAATGAAAACCCGCAAATGCTTTTTTTTGAAATCACATTATAATAAGTAGACTATGAAACTTATACAAACCAAATGGTTTATAGAAGTCTTTTGATAAGTTGAGAAGTTTGAAATAAATTTCTTATTTCAACAAATAAATTTCATATTATTATTTCACTTCTTTTCACTTAGACTGTCAGCCAGGAAGATAATGATCCAAATGCCCGCAACCCCATGCTGTATGATCCACTGCAAGATGGTGTGGTTAAGACATCAAAGAAAATGCAATATGCGGCCGCTTTGATAGGTACGATCACTTTCAATACACTTCAAAAAAAAAATTAATACATTTTTGACTATTTTTCAGTGTGTCTGGGCGCCGTATCAGCGGGCACTGCCTTAGCCTGGACTTCGCCGGTTTTGCCACAAATCAGTGCTCCTGATCCAAGCAGTAATACAACAACAGCTGCCAATTCAACCGACCCTAATGCACCAGAATTACAATTGACTTTAAGCCAACGTAAGTTGCATGAAATTACTACGGAAAATTATTATAAATTGTCATTTAATTTCGTTGTGATTAAATTTTCAAGTGTCAACCAAATACTATAATGAGTTTTCTGCTGCAATTAAAGTATTAGAGACGTCTGTGCAAAAAAGAAAAAAAAAACAACTATTATTTGCAAACGCATTTCAAACGATTCGTTTGTCTTTTTTTTTTTGTTTGTTTTCTTCTTTATGAACTTCTGAATTGTTTTTCCAAATCAAAATGCGAGGGGATTTGATTTCTAAAGTGGAGTATTTGCCAAAGTGTTAAGTTTCCATATTATACAGCCACTTGTGTGGAGGGTGTTGTAATGTCGACTTGATATTAAATAAACAATTTAGTGGTATTGGATTTCTCACTACTTTGGTAGTACATGTGTAATCTAAGTACATCTGACTATTTATTGTGCATAACTACCATTCTCTTTTATATGTATGAACGTATATTAAATTAACGTCAATCAACTGTGAGTATTATTGGCAGTTGTGGAAGAGTTTCAAATGAGTGATTTCTTTATGTTCTTTCGTATTGTTTCATAGACTTTTTAATAGTGTTTTTGTTTGAAGAACTCCAAGGCATAGAATGGCACAAAAATAATGTTGCAATAGCTCTGCCTCTAGGCTCAACCAATTTCCATACTTTTTAATATAATATTTCAATTCTTCTAGTTTTTTGACCTCTTTTTGATTAATAATGTGGTCTAATATTTATTAAGCTTAAGGTCTCTTTATTTTTATTATATTATAAAATTGTTTTTCAATATTTCGTCACTCCTTTAAAACAAACAAAAATTATTTTGTTTTATTTTTTTTGTTTATAAACAAAAATTATTTTTTCACATCTAATTAAAAAATAAATTTCCTGAAGAAGTCACACAAAGGAGTGGCGAAATATTGAAAAACAATTTTATAATATAATAAAAATAAAGAGACCTTAAGCTTAATAAATATTAGACCACATTATTAATATAATTTTCCCTATAACAATATCAAACCATTTTCCATGAGAGTTACTCATATTTAGTTATCTTCGTATTATTGCAGCTCGACTAAACTACATTATAAAAACGGCAGCACTTTTACTCTTTTAAGGAGTTTTATTTTAAACTCATTTGAGAAGTTTTGTTTTTCCCATCAATTCCCTAAGTCGTCATTAAAATAAAAGCAATTTGTTATTGTAAAAACAAACATAATAAAGTAAAATGAGTACGCTTTTAGATGGAAATATACAACCTCCCACAAAAAATAGCACTCCGATTTTATGAGAAATAATAGACCCTTTTTAGAACAGCTGTTATTAGATGGAAAAGTAAAAAAAAACTCTTTTAAGCAGGTTTTTTTATAACGATAACAGTTTCATATGAGCTTTTATATTTTCTTTAAAAATATAACTCTTAACTGTGGAGTTAAGAGCAGTTTTTAATATCCCCATCGATTCTGAAAGAGAAGTTCAGTACGAACCTATTGGCATATAAAAGTATAGAGCCCCCGACGATATGAACACGGGCTATATATCTTTTAGATATCTTTGGTTTAGCTTCAACTCCAATTCCGATAGGTAGAACTCTTTTGTCTGTTGTGTGATCTGGTCTAGCCAGTAGTAGAGTTGAGACCAACTTCATCAAACGCTCAGTTTCGCCAAAAACCTTTGGTCAAACCCATGTAATTTAAAAGGTTTTTGGCAACACTGAGCGTTTGATGAAATTGCACCCAACTCTACCACCTTCAGAATATCCTTTTTATGGTGGTAAAAGCACGCAAAGTAGCTCATTTTAATTGCTTTCTTCGCTGCAATGAATTTATGCTTTCAATTCACTTTCCTGGTAAATGCCTTTGCGGCAGAATGAGTAAACATTTTAAATTATACGTTGCCGCTGTAACACAATTCATGCCACACAAATGCAACGTGTGTGTTAATGATTTATGCAAGTGCATGCGACAATTGTATGTGAATCATTGCCAATGTGAAGTGTTTATTCACTATAAAACTAAATATTTAATTTTATTTTCATAAACTTTCAAGTGTGTCAATAAAAGACGCTAGAAAAATAAAAAAAGAGCAAAATTGGGGCGCCAAATTAAAAGAACATATTGATTGTATCCACTATTTTGTAATGAATGTGCGTCAAGTACTAAAATTTCTTGTTAAAAGCATTTCCGTTTTATGACTCAGTGAATTATTAGATAATTTTTAGCAGTATTTATGCTCCATGTAGATGATATCTCGTGAAAATCATATTTGTAACCACAAGACTTTTCATATTATTAAAATTTTAGTGTCGACTGCAAAATTTTTATATGTGTTGAGAGGCCCTCTTGCATTTAAGCTGACGATATGTTTATTGTTCACTTTAAAGAAATATGAACTCAATTTTAGTCCTCCGAATATAATTCGTAAAAGCCGGCTACAAATAGCTAGAACGCTGAGAGGCGCAATCGTTCCTGAAAAACTATTTCCACCACGACTGTGGTGAGAACTTTCAAGAAGTAAGATATCATCTCTACGGAAGAAAATAAAACAGAAATTCAAGTGGTTCTAATCATATGATCAAGAGTGCATGGAAAAAATATTTAAATGTAACGTTTCGTAAGAAATAAAAGTACCTCCACATTAAAATCGTTAATGACTTTATTGCCAATGATTTCTAAGAAAAATAAGCAAAGGAACACACCCAATATTTAAAATTTTTTCTACAAACATTCGCATTGCTAAATATAATGCAATACTGTTGGACTTGACTCACATCTCTCAGTTTATTTATATCGGTCCAAGATATATCCGGCAGACATAACGTCACATGTGATGGCGTCTGAGCTAATTAGTCATTTCAAAAACCCTGTAAAACTGCTGACATCCCGTATTTTAAATAATCAGAGGATTGTGGCGACAAATGAAAATATTTGTGACTGAAAGTAGTGCCAACAATTATTTAATAGGAAAATTAACTGTGCAGTGGAAAATTTTGATTTCTAATTGTTTTCAAATACTATTTATTGACAACTCAAATACTTGAAAGTACTTGAAACTATAAGAAGATTTTGGTCAAGTGATCGATCGCTTTGTTATGTCACAATTGCGTACACAACAATTAGATGGAGACAGGCAGTTCAATAAGTTTTTGCTTTTCCTTTTGGTTCCATTCCTACCACTGGTTTTCTTTTTAATTTATACAGCAATTTTTCGAAATGATATTATTACACTCAGAAAAATTTATCCATGTTGAGTATCTACATATATTTCCCGTAATGAGCTGCCATCATAATGATACTTAATTTTGTAGTAAACTTGACTAAAGTTTTGTATTTGATATGTGATAAATTAATTATATTACGAAAGTCAAACAAGTTATGAGAGCATCGATAAGTTAATTAAATAACTGACTTTTGAAAGATTGCAAAATCAAACATCATCGAACAATGACTGTTGAAAAATGTTTGGGTAAATTAATTAAATTATATAAGGGGGAAAAAGGAGCACATAAAAGCTCTTGTTGTCGCTGTAGTGCTCGTATTGGAAATAAACGACTCTGTGTATACAAGCGCTGCCACAGTTTATCGACAACGACAACCGTAATAAGGCTGAATATATTTTTATAACTCATTAGCTTTTAAAGTTCTATAAAAACTAAAGTTATTGTATTTCCGTTGCAGAGACCTGGGTGAGTTCCTTGTTGGCTATAGGGGCCTTTTTTGGAGCTTTACCAACAGGTGAGTAATTAAACATTTTTTGTAGACCTGCGCTACATATTCATTTAAATTTTATTTATATAACATTTCAATATCCTCTTGCAGGTTATGTGGCTGATGCCATTGGCAGACGTTACACCGCCTTGGCCATGGATATTCCGTTCATTGTCGCCTGGGCGTGTACTATTTTTGCTAAATCAGCCAGCATGTTGTATTTTGCCCGCTTCACAATCGGTAAGCTTTACTAAAGTAGTGTGTGCAACTTTATAAATATTTTTTGTTTTTTTTTTATTTTTCTAGGCTTGGCCACTGGCAGCTTTTGTGTCGTAGCCCCCATGTACATTTCGGAAATCGCTGAGGACAGTATAAGGGGCACACTGGGCACTCTGTTCCAGTTGATGTTGACATTTGGAATTTTATTGGTTTATTTGATTGGTGCTGTTGTTTCGTGGAAAACATTGAGTGTGTTGTGTTTAATGGTGCCCGTGGCCTTGTTTATAGGCATGTTGTTCTTGCCCGAAACGCCAACATATTTATTGAAAAAGGTGGGATATCCAGCAATTTTTATATTTTACAATTCAATGTAGCGCTTGGGATGGCATCAGTAGCGAAACAATAGTTTGTTAATACTTTTTTTTTGTAAAAATGAGTGTCATCAAAATGCCTAATAATTCCTTAATAACGTTGCATAGGTTTTGATTGCACTCAACATTTAATATGGGATACTTCAGAGCGAAAATGGACTGTTTCAAGCAAATCAATTATTTTTCAGGCTCTAGCTCAAACTAGCTAATTTACAGATTACTTTTAATTTGTATTAAATTTAATTCTTTACTTGTTTTTATTTTCATTAACAGTGGAATATTTAGAGTATTTTTTTAAACATCAGAACGGATCGGTACTGATTTCATTGTCGGCATGTCATCTCAGCAGCTTTTTTTTTGTTAAATTTTTCCATTTTTCGCGCGGTGCTACCAGTCATTAAGAAGAACTATTTAAGACAGTTTTTATTGAAATAGAATATGAGGATCAGTAATTCTTGCATTCATTTTAAAGTCAATTTACTTTTGGTTACAGCAAAATTTCCCTAGTCTGAAGACTGTTATTCCAAATACACCATTTCTCTTGGTTTGTTCAGAGTCAAATGACTTTTATTAATTAGGACTCTGAATAAAAAATACCTTGTGAATGAATACACAACTTTTAATTTGAGCCTGAACGATACTTTTTAATTTAATAAAAAATTTTTAACTTATTTGCAGGGTCGTCGCGGTGATGCTGCTCTCTCACTTAAATTTCTTTGGGGTCGTTATTGTGATTCTCGTTCAGCAATTCAGCAAATACAAGCAGAGCTTGACCAGGCCGGCAGCAATGCCTCGTTCATGGATGTCTTTAATATACGTGCCGCTCGACGTGGTCTCATTATCTCCATGCTGCTCATGTTCTTTCAACAGTTTTCGGGCATCAATGCTGTCATCTTTTATACGGTGCCAATTTTCCAGTCAGCCGGCAGCACTTTAGATCCTTCAATCTGCTCAATTATTGTGGGTTTTGTACAAGTTGTTATGACTCTGGTGTCATCACTGTTGATCGAGAGAGCTGGTCGTAAGTCGTTGCTGCTTTTCAGCAGTACGATAGTAACGATTTGCTTAATCATTTTGGGTGCATATTTCAATATGAAAGAGAGTGGCAAAGATGTCTCTTCATTGGGCTGGTTGCCTTTGCTCTGTGTGGTCTTATTTATGGTTACCTTTTCAGTTGGTTATGGCCCAGTGCCGTGGCTAATGATGGGTGAACTTTTCTTGCCGGATGTTAAAGCAACAGCTGTGGCCTTGACCGTCATGTCGAATTGGTTTTCGGTATTTTGTGTTACGAAAACTTTTGGCTCCATGATCTCCGCCTTTGGTTCGGCAATGACATTTTGGTTCTTTGCCTTTTGCATGTTCGCCGCCACCGTTTATGTCTTTACCATGGTGTTGGAGACGAAAGGCAAGAGTTCGGCCCAAATTCAAATGTGGCTGGCCGGTGAAAAATAGATCCTGAAATTATGTCTTATTTCTTTTCTTATATCTGTTAGTTGTAATACTCGTAATTAAAGTTAGTTTCCTTGTAGTCTTTAGATTAGCTTAATATTTTTATTTGTAAATAAAATAGAAACAAACAAACAAAAAAAATCCCCACCAAATCGGAAATAGTTTAGTAGTAAATATTGTGTAACAACTTTAAGGAAGTTACTAAATTGTTAACGACTTTATTGTGATTGTAAAGAATTATTAAATAGTTTCCTAATGTCACAGCCAATTAATTATCGTGTGCAAATTTATTTGTTTAAGGAGATTTATTTTTCGGTACTTTTAAGTTATTTATTATTATTTCATCAGTCTCATATTATTTCATCATAAAGCATTAATTTATTTTGAGTCTACAACAACAAAAACTGTTGAGTGCAAATATTAACATACAAAAAATATATTTAAGTTCATTTTGCTGAGTGGAAAATTACAAATAAAATGAATAATTAAAAATTCATTAACTATATTTACTTATTAAGATTAATTCTGTCGTTTTTTTTGAGAAAGAAATAAATTTGTAATTTTTGTTTTGGTAAAACCGATATATAAAATTAAGCGTGATTTTATGAATAAGAATTCAAAAGTCAATTTGATATGAAAGTTGGGTAGTAAAAAATAGGGATTTAAGTTCGATTATTAAAGTTTTACCCGATTTTTTTCAAGTTTCAAGGTTTAGATATTTTTTTTGCAATTTCTTACTTTTCTGTGGAAAGTCTTATACAAAACTACGCCGCTTTCAGGAGTAACACTAGAAAGTTTTTATATTATATGAAATTGTTTATCTAAAGACACAAACTGTTTGACTGGAGATACAAAATCAGTTCAAAAATTTATTTCGCACAGTTTTAAATTTTGAAAATCAGTATTCAAATTTTATGCTTTTACTCAGTCTACATTTAGAACATCTGGAGTGGTCTTTTATTTTTCCATTCGCGTTCCCACGGTCGAACATGTTGTCGGCAACATTCTATAATTGTTGTTAAATATATTAAATATATAGGGTGTTTTTTATAGAGTGATACAAGTTTAAATCATAATAAAACAAAGTAATAAATTTTTTATATCAATGAAATGGTCTTTATTAGATAGAAAATTTTATGACATTAATGTTTAAATATGATTTCGGCCATGTGGCCGCCACGGCTGGCGCGTACAAAGCGCAATCTGGAACACCAATTTTCACAAACAGTAACATTCCGACCATCATCGTTTTTGAAGATGATGACTCCGCCAGCCCATAAAGCGCACCAAACAGTAATTTTCTGTGGATGAAATGGTGTTTCGACAGAACGCTCCAAATGCGAAAATCCTGTTTATTTACGTACCCATTCAACCAAAAATGGGCTTCATCGGAAAATAAAATTTTTAATGGACGAAGTGTACAATAAGTTTGACGAACAGAACCATTATTTTGATTACAAATTTCCACAACTTACACGCGTTGCTCTAGTATAAATCGGTCTATAATAAAATGTCAAAGCAAACTAAACAAAAGGCGGCTATCAACTGTTAAATGGGTAGTCAAATAAAGCAGTGATGCCAACTCAAAGTTGTATCACTCTATAAAAAACACCCTATATTTTGAATTAAGGCAGTAATTTTAATTTCGACTAACATTTATGGGATAAAATCTTTAACATCTAATGTAAAATTATTTCGAGAAACAAGAAAAAATCGACGCAAATTTAGTTTTCAACTTACACAGCAGAGCAGCACGGTACTGTTTTGATAAGCCGCTGCACTTCATTCTCAATACTACATGGACTAGGCACTCGTCCCTTTTTGATATTGTCGTCATGTGACATTGAGAAATATGAACCGAGTGCGATTTTCTCTTCCTCTAAAAATTAAGGATTAATTAAGGCTAATATTGTAAATCACCTTCTCAAACTTTTTTTAATTTTTGTACATAATTTGTTGAACGAAGAAACGAACAGAAATACATGCGTTGCTTTGTCTGTCAAAACGTTTAAGGTTTGTATGATAAATTAAATTAAATTGAGTAAATGAGACCAAAGATATTAAAAATATTTAACATTTTCGATCTGTACAGAAATTAATTTCACTGACGCAAAGTGATTTACAAAATTATTGCCTAAATGGCATCCTTTAAAATTTTCTCCTGTCTAAACGCAGGTTTAGCCAATAAATTGTACCTGCTTGATTTTTTTGTCTTGGATTAGCACTCAGGGAATGACCCCTACATATGCAGTGCATTCTGCCTGAAGTGGAAAGGAGGGGATAGTGTGAAGAGCACAGATAAGCACAGATTAGAAGATAGAGAACTTTGTTGTAGCTGTTTTTACTTTTTACTTCGCCGGTAAATTTGTTACTACAGGGGCCTGTGAAGGAGGGTGCTGTATTCTGATCTTTTAGTCCATGATGTCGGTGATGTTTAGCGACCACTGTTACGCCTTCGTCATTAAGACATGTCGGCGACAACAGATCAGAAAAATTCCACATCATGGCTGAGTGCGGAGTCCAACCGTAGTCTTGCAGTCTTCACGTTGACGACCAGACATTTACTGTTTCCTGGAGGAATATCGCTCCTTGTATTACTCATTCGCATTGAGTTCCATATGTCCTATAAAAATATCCGACACTGCACAATAGTACCGACAGCTTTAATAATTGAAATAGATCCTTTCTCTTTATATATTTAAAAAAAAATCAAATTTGCAATTTTACATTTCACGTTTTATTTAAACGTGCATAACATATGGTTTTTTGCACACACAAATACATACAAGTTTATATGTATTTATCTCGGATTTGTAAGTATTTATTTCCATGTGCCCATGTGGTCCACCAAATACTTAATTTACTGCCACTAAATCTCTCTTTTCCAATCGGACACTTCTCGCATCTCATCAGATACGGCCCGATGATAACCTCTAAAACATCATGCGTCTTTTATTATCAATTTCATTTTTATTAGAAACTAGTCCATATTGATAGTTATCTTCTATCGGGCAAATACGTTTCATTTGTTTTATTCACTTGAGTTTGTACACATCAACGCCCCTTATAATTTATATATTAACTTGTAGCAAATTAAATGTAGTTCCTATTTATTCTGGGCTAGAAACGTGTTATCAGTTTTGATTAAAAAAAAAGTTCCGCGAGGGGAGGATGCTGGTTCTGCATTTTAATAAAACATTTGCGAAAAATAATCATATTAATTAATATTTGTATTGCAATAACAACAAACATAGACAATTTAATTTAATCGATTAAATAAATGTCTCTTGTGAATGTTAAAAATGTATTTTATTTATTGTATTAATTAATTGTTCGTTTGTCTAATAACATGTTGTTTTTGTGACTACTTCCACACTTTGCTGATATTAATGAATGGAGATATAATTTATAGCTCTTTGTTTTGCTCCACTAAATTGACTGGGATTAGTTTAGATTGACAACTGTCTGCCAGACTTTGTGAGTGTCACAAAGCAGGTGTACTGCAGCACTTGTTTTACTACAAGTGAAATAAGTATTATGAACTTGTCATTTCACTTGTGGGGCTTGCAATATTATTTTTAATTTAATAAATAGATCTATGAATTGCATTGGCAGTGCACATTTGAGACAAATCTGTGCGATATAGACTTACAAATTCTTCTGATTGAATGTACGTACAATCAGTGCATACATTAGAAAAGATCAGCCTGATTTCCTGTTTAAATTTTTTTTTGCTGTTTCCTTGTTTTGATGTCACTCAATTTCATAGGTTAATTGTTTGAAAAGTGTTTCTAGTTCGGGAAAATATTATAAATATTCCCAAGCACAAGAAGAAATCAGAAATTGTGGCGTCTTTCGAAAACAGCTGTTCTGCTCTGCTGTGTTGGTTAATTATATAAAACTGATGTTGTATTTATCATGTGCTTTGGAATATTGATCATGTCTTTCTGAATTAAAAACTCTTTTCAAACAATTAACCTGAAAAATTATATAATAGCAAATAAATAGTTCGAAACAAACTACTTACAGTTAATAATATTAACTGGACCAAAAGCCTCGATTTACGGAAATATTATTCAAAATTATTCAACGAGGAAAAAAAATTGGAAAGAGTACAAATTTGATCACACAAGTAGTTTTTTCTTATTTCTATATTAATCAGGAATACCCTGAGGGCCGTTATTACAACTTCATGTTAATTAAAAGTAGAATGTAAACGGACGTATAAAAAGTTTTACTTTATTTCAGTTTTGTTTAAACCCAAACCAACAATAATTCGAAGACAGCTTCATCTTACTTGGGGCCAAATTACCGTATTCGATATCGATCGAAATTTCAATACAATTTGCAAACAAATTTTGTTCGATGTCGAATGTCATAATTTGTCTCCTGGTATGTCAAAGACATTTTGTAAGAAAGGAAAAATTGTAATCCGTCCCATAAAATCCCACTTTAAATTAACATGAATTTGTAATAACGGCTCTGAATGAATGTGTACCCAACAGAGACAACTTCTCGTGTAAAAAAATTAATCAATTAAACTTTATGTATATAAATCCATAAAATTAAAGAAATAAATACAACACAGAAAATAATATTAATCACCTTCAGATGATAAAAGTCACCGATATTGCTCGACTTTTAAAACAAAAAGATCATCGAAACCAAAAGAATCACTTAGTTTTTATAAAAAAATATTTTCAACTTCAAGCTTAAGCGAAGGGCGTATAAAATTCGCTACAACCTAATTAATTCCACACAAACATGTTTCAAATAACTATTGGCGGAATTTAAATAATTTTAGTATATCTTCCACATACACTCTTGGTCATATGATTATGACCGTAGGCCACAACTTTTTTAATTTCTTAACGCCAGATTGAAAAAACATATTTAATAATATTTTAAAAAAGAAACAATAAACAATTAAAGTTAATTAAAGACTCTAAAATCTGTATTAACCACAAGTGAAATTTGGATAGGAACTAGCAAAACTCCCCCACTTTGAATTTTTAAAATATTTGGGAAAAATATAATCGTTACGATTAATATTAAATTGGAGAGTTAAAAATGACAATTTCCAAAAATACTAATTGAATTAAAATTATAACTTTTTTTTTTTAACTGAAAAAAACAATAATAATACTTTAATTCCTGTTGTAAATGCTCTTTTCAATGTTATGAAAATTTTGTCTGTTGACAAAATAACTCAATCGGAAATCAAATCGTTCTATTCATCTGATAGCGAGTGTACAAAAAAAAAAGTTTTCAATTGTAGCCAGCCGGCATTTTAAATTATGCAAAAAGTGTTTTTGTAGGAAATAATTTCAATTGAGTAGGAAATAATTATGTAGTTTGAATTATTTTAAAATGCGTGAGCTTAAGCAGTCATATTAAGTCACAAAAAACTTTGAATGTCAAGTTAAACTGTTGACAGCGTGACGTCATCAATTACTTGCAGTCTACATGCAAGTTGACAACAACTTTGATGTGCGAAGTACGTGTGTGAGTGTTGAAACAATTGAACAAATTAAATAAATATAACGAGGGCTACTATTCATATTGTGGAATTATTTTGTTCGCTTTCGGAAATATTTAGTTTCAGTAGTGAAAGATTTTTTAATAAAATAAAATTTTTGGTTTGGAAATTTATCAAAAGGATATTGTTAAGGCGTCGGGACATTATCACAACTTCAATTTAGTGAAGAGTAGAATTTAATCAGATGGATAAACAGGCTTTCATTATTACGACTTTAACCAGAAGTGAGTGATAAGTGGATCCCCATTTATAATTATAATCAGAGTTGCCATAAGCACACATATTTTGGAGGCTATAAGCCATAGTTTACTATAACTTTATGGTATAGTTTTAGGAGCATAAGCAGATATTTTAACTCAGTCTAGTTGTGTCGTCAAAGTGCACTGATTCAGCGCCTAATATTAATAATTGTATTAACCGAAATCATTATAGTTTAGTTTAGTCTCACTCTAACTAAAGTTGTTCCTAATTTAAACTGGTTTTTATTTTTAATAAAAAATTGGAACGGAATAATTTTAGATAGAAATTCCAGATTCCATTTATTGAAATACAAGAACCGTCTTTTTCATCTTTAAATTTAAATTAAAAAAAAATATTATCAAAATTATTTATTGTTCTTCTAATTTCTTCGATCTTATTGATTTTTATTTTTTTATTCTTTTTGAGCAAAAGATCCACATTGTTGGTAGCGAAATATTGGATATAAATAAAGAATTTATAACATTTTTTTATATAAAAACAATACAGTGGATCTTTTGCTCAAAAAGAATAAAAAAATAGTAATTATTTATTCTTTTGGAAGACATTTTGATGTCTTCCAAATGTCCTCCTCGACATCTCTGAGTGGAGCGCATCATACATTTATGCACATGAATATGTGGATGGTTAGAGTTGTTGTTGTTGTTGTTGTAAGTTTTGGTACTTTCATAAAATGTGGAATAAAATGTGATAAATTGGAGTTAATTTTTATGGGTTAATTGATCGAAAATTATTTTAAATTCAGAAAGGAATGCCATTTCAAAGCTCAAGGGAAAGTCAAGAACAGTCTGCTTTGCACAGCATAGCAGAACAGATGATTTCGAAAGCCGCTACATTGATTTTAACGCTACTGTTTGAAAATCGTATAATTTTTTGAGGCAGAAATTTCGATGTTAACAATAAATAGGTATGGACTTAAGCATATAACCCTTTACACGGAGTTGAGATACAAGTACAACAAGAGATAAACGATTTCGCCTACCAAAAAGTATTGTAACTTCTGTAAAAAAATTTTAAAATTTAATTCAAAGTATTTCTGTCATCTCAGATCCACCGTATGTAAATTTAATTAATGACTTAAATAAATTAGTTTGTTTTTTCATTTTTTGTTTTATAATATGAAAAATTGTTTTGCATAATAATTATTGTAAAGTTATTAACATTTAATTAATCTATGTCACAAAATAAAATATTTTTATTTGAGCTTTGCAAAATTAGTTGGAAGACCAAAAACACAGCCAATATCTGTTTTAATATTCGAATGGTATGAATTGTGTGAAACAAAAACAGAAAGAGTATTAAATCAAACAAATAAAACTATTAAAATAAATCAGGAAGTTAAAAAAAAAACACTTTAAATTTTATAATTAAGTAAAAACAAATATAACATAATTGTTTGTCAAACCAGTTTGAGCTTGTTGTGCTGTTAATTAGTGGAGTAATCGAGTTTGGAATTCATTATGTTTCGAATATATTTTTGGTCGTATATCAGATATAGTGGGTTATCCTTTACATATTTTTTATTGATAAGGATGTTAATGTGGGCTGTCTTAAAATCCCAGGAACATGTTACAGTTTTAAAAATTTCATAAGTTATTTATTTTATTATTTCATCCAAATGAAATTGGAAACAACTCATCTTGAGTTGAGGTAAAAATTATGCAAAAATTAATTTTGTTCCCCGAGAAAAAAATTTAGCTTTGGAGTCCTTGAATTCATATATATAAACGTACATTCTGTATAAATATTGAACATAAAGTAGTTTGAAGTCATTTCATTTCATTGATTAATATAAAAAAGTTAGTTGATTTTTTTTTTGTCTAATAATTTGAATAATTGTTTTGATTGATAATAATTATTAAATGATTATCACTTAATTAATTTGTGACACAATGCATGCGCATGATTTTTTTATTGTAACTTGGGCGACCGCAACAAAAATTTAGTTGAATGACCAAACATTTATGGAAAGCCCAACATTTTTTAAGTATCGATTAAATATCGTTGAATTTTTTGTTGTTGTAATTTTTAGTTGTGGAGTAATAAATCACCAGGAAATGCATATCTACTCATGAAAGTTTTATTTCAACCGATGAAATTTTTTAAATTTCGATTAAATATCGTTGAATTTTTTTTTTGTTTGTTTTAATTTATCTACTCATAAATGTTTTATTTAAATCATTTGCTATAGTAACATTCTATCATATTTTAGTCCATTATTTAATAGGTCTCCAATATTTACCAAGATTTTTTTATAGATACATCCGCTGGTTCTAAAGTTTTCACAGCGCATAACAATGAATTTGTCACTTAAAAAATGTACTCGCTTTCTATGCAAAATATAAGATATAAGATTTTTATTTTAACACATGAGAACTGATGAGGAAAGTGTTGCGACTTCCGAAAACAGCTGTTCTGCTCTGCTGTGTAAGTTGAATAAAAGAACTGATGTTGACTTTCCTTTGTGCCTTGGAATATTTATCATCATGTCTTTCTGAGATTTTAACTAAGTTAGAACAATTAGCCTATATAAATATTAATATAAGAAATGTTGTTTAATAGTCTAGCCGATCGGAATTAGCCCCTTTAATAGTTAATCGAAAATAAAGAATTTTCAATTATTCGCCCAATTAATCGGGCATGTAATTTAGTACCGCTCTATACATACAAAATTATACACGCACACACACACACACACTACCAAAATATGCAAATGCCAAATTAAAAATTTCACTTGAAAATAACAGGTTTTTAAGAAAACTGGGATTTTTGGCTACGGTGAATACGATTAAGAGAGCGACTGCTTCAATTTCAATCCATATGAATTTTTAAATAGCAAATCATGACAATCCATTTCAGCATTCGAAATGAAGCCCGCCAACTTTATTGAGTATTTGAAGCTGGAAAAAAAATTCTTCTTTTACTTTCTCTCGAATTTGTACGTGCAAAAACAGGCAGAGCGTGACATTTGACAAACAAACAACTTTGACGTCATAATTCTAACAGTTGGACGGAGAAATTTGCGATTAAAACAAAATCACAATGAATTCGAGAGGTAGTTTTTGGAGGCATGTTTGGGGCATACACACACACACACATCCACATACATCTCTACATAAGACCCAGTATATACAACATACTTATATATAAACGTTTGTGGGATGTAAATACACAAATTATTTATAATTCTTAATTTATTTTCTTATATCTGTGTATGAAACAAATTTCGTTGTTGTTGTTGTTAAAAAATTCGCCTCAGTACGGCACATTGCACTGATCATTTCGATATAAACAATCCAACAACAACAAAACCTTTAATACAAAAAACTTTTTGTTGCTTTCAAAAGCGACAGCTTTTTTTGAAATATTTTTTAGTACGAGTATAATACAGGCTTTAGTTCATTCTTGAACGCATTAAAATCAACACTTGTAGTGATTTCACACACACAACGGACACAAAAGTGAATAGAAATACTTGGGCAAAAATCGAAAGACAAAAAATAAATATAAAAATAAAAATAAAATAAAAATATTAAATTGTGAAAAAGAGAAGAATTAAGTATCAGTCTTCAACAATAAAAATATAATACTTTTTACACACAATAAGTACGATTACAATTTATTCTTCGCTTATTGTTGGATTATTTATTTCATTTAGAACGAGTGCGAATACTCGTACTGAATTTTTTGTTAAATTCACTTTACAATAACGCCGTATTGTTATCATTTTGAAGAATACAAAAGATATGTTGGCTTTGCAAAAATGATTTATTTTCTCTACTCAGTGTAAAGTTGTGTCACAATTTGCCTTTCTTCAATTTAAAGTGCAATAATCTTAAGATTCAGTGCTGAAAATTTGATGAACTTTCATCTGAAAATCAATTTAATTCAAGTGGCCGAATAAGTGCTTATGTTATTGTGCTAAGAACAGTTTTGCGTTACTTTTCGCTACAATTTGATAACAGCCGAAATTGAAAACAAAAATAATTGGATATTAACTTTTTACGGCAAAAAAAAAAAGAACGTTAAGCAAAATGGGTAAGTTAATTTGGTAAATTAAATTTAATGAATTAATTATTTTTATGAATTGTATTAATTAATTTTTTTTTGTTATTATTGATCATGTTGTGAAAGTATCAAAACAGTTTTAATTTGCTTTCGTCAATATTGATAAATAAAAGTTTAATGCTTTTAATTTCTCCGCAAGTACTCTGAACTTAAAAATGTTAAGGCTATCGAGCCGTGAAGGTTGTTGTCTATAGAGAGATTAATTGGTTGTAATAATTTAAAAAATGTATTTACCAATTTGGCCCTCTTTCAAAAAAAAAAAGAAAAAAAAAACTCACAAATTAAAAACAAACAAAAAATAAAAGAAATTGGTTCGTGATGTTTATTGATGAAATTAATTATACGCCATAAATCAGTGACTGGAATAATATGAGTTTGACCCACTGAAAATTGATAGAAGAAGATTCTGCTTAATAGGCAGAAGTAGGCTTGTAAAATGTTCATAGACAAGCCGACCAAACCTTAACCGGGTAAAAACGTTAAATTCTTTTAGTGGATATAAATAAAAACTGGCAGCTGTTATTGAGGCTGTTAATAATAATGTCAACCTGTCGGTCTGCAGGCCGTAGGTCGGATACCCGTCCGTTCTAATCGTTTTGAACGTTGTATGTGCCATTAAAAGTTGACTCAATAGTTTAGTTTGAATCATGGATATTCTTTATTTATTTTTAATTTTTCTTTATATCACTGCGTTCCGTACGCAAATAATTAATGCATCTGAAGGCTTAATCGCACAGAAATACATTTAGTTTCTTAGTGAACGATTCGAAAAAGGAATTTTAGTTTAAAATTAAAGCTAGACACTGAAGAATTTGAAAAAATAGTTGTGATTCTAAAGATTCGAAACGGTTGGACCGACTAAAATGCATCCCAAAATTTTGCAATATTTTCACCGTATTTTTGTTGTATTTGGGAAGGCGCAGATAATTCCATTTGGAAATACGAAAATCGTATTGTTTTGAAAATTATTTCAATCGCAGTCTATCGCTTTGAGAAAACAGGCCTTAAGCCTGATATTTACAATAGAAATAGGTCTATTTTGAAACACCCTACTTTCAATAACGAAAACATAAAAAAATATATTTGTGATGTATCTTAAACCTTTTTTTCATAATTAGGAATTACTTAACGCACTTTTTCTGCAAAAGGAAAGTTCCAAACGAGTATTTTTATTTTATTAGAAAACAGGCATTAATTCTCTTTTAAAGACAACAAAAAATTTTTTTTTAATTGTATCTAAATTGTATCAGATGATAAAGATTCATAATTAATTTTGCTAAAATCAAAAAGATTTATTTAATAAAAAGCTATTTTTTTATTTGATACAGTTCTTTTTATTTCCCTTCCGCAAAACAAAAATGTACTGATTTTTTAGATATTAACACTGGAGTATATAAATATTTTTATTTATATTCAACGTTTTAAATTGAGCTTTTCTTGTGTATGGAAATTTTTTTTAGAAGTAACTCCAAATCGGCATGAATTGCTTTCGCATTGCAAGACCAAAAGCATATAAATTGAAACAGCCTCCCTTTCGTTTCTTATTAAAGGCTTATCACCCTGATTAGAAACTTAAATGGGATGGGTGGATGTGGAGGCAATAAACGGTTGGGAGAGTGAGAAGAGCAGTTTTGCCATTCTATATCACTAAAAAAAAAACATCAAAAACAAAACACCGAGGAAGCACTGGTTTTAAATTTATTCACAGTAAAATGTATCCAATTTTACTACGTTTCTATTTCTATTTCTATTTCTATTCTAACTTCACAATATTTCAATAGAACAATTCAAAATAAAAAATTAAATACGAAATTCAACAATTAAAATCTTAAAGTCCAAATTTTGCTAACATGACACTTTCAAGGTTTAATATTTATTTATTTATAGAGATAAAAGCTCAAATTTATTATTTCGGAATAAAAGTAAATAATTTTTTTCATGATTAATTGTAAGAAAATAGAATGGCATTAATTGCCAGGCCGCTTAACCATCTCATCAATATTCATGTGCTCAATTTCACCTTTTTGTTAAGGCGGATGCTAGTGAGCAGGAATATTAACTATGAAATAAATTAAAGCAGAAATAGAATATGAGAGTTAATGGAACTTTTGTAAATTTATTTACACATTTTTGACAACATTCCACTATTGAAATTTGTCCAGAACAAATCTCATAAATACATTTACACCTCAATAAAAATTTTTATGTATTTATTTTATCAGTTGAGCACTGGAAAATAAGAAATCAACTTCGTGTGATATAAAATAAATTATGATGAACGAAACAGCACTTTGAATTCTGTTTGGTGGGAAGGGGAGTATCATTGAGACAAATTGAAGTGGTAGAATTATTTGTTTTCTTGCATGATCAGAAGTAAATTTTTTTTAGGGGTTGCTTCAAAATCCCTCTCTACGAGGATGGTCCCATTATGCTGGAGCATTTCAGAACCAACATTCGTTGAATATACCTTCCGAAATATGGGAAAGTGCTGTCGAAAGCCACCACAAGACTGAGTGATTTGAAGACGTTAGATTTTTTTGTGGACATACAGCCCGCGAATAGTCCCCTAACCAACATTCGCCAAGTTATCGCCGATATGCCGGCGGAAAAATTCGAAAATTGTTTCAAAAACTGCCTCAAAAGGATCCACTGTTGCAACTCATCCTAGAGAAGGTCTTTTCAATGACATCATATTTCATTCAGGGATTATAAAGAAATAAAAGTTTCATTGAAATCCTACAATTATATATGTTTACCTTTGAAACAGATAAATTTACAATAGATATAATATTTAGTAGCTCTGCTTATTGTATCAAATATCTGCAAGATCTGACCAAAATAATAAAGCAAAATTAGCAAGTTATTTTCTAAGTTCTTGGTAAATAAATGTTGTTTGTTCTTATCAGTTAACAAAGATCTAATCGGCATAGTTACTTTAACAACATATACAATCTGTTTTCAGATTAAAAAATAGTGTCGTCATGAATATGTGCGATTACAAGCCAGACTCAAGTACGTATTTATAATTATAAACCTTCGGTGGCTGATAACACACTTTTTGAGGGTCAAAAACGAGTAGAAAAATAAAATAATTTAAAAGAGGTTTTCTTATTGGTGCTTTCCTCGATTGTTTCAGATTAAAAGAACCTCTATTAAAAGCATAATTTATTTATAAATATAAATTTAGTTCACAATTTCATTCGAGACACTTAACAATTGTTGTTGGAAGTCAAGAAAATACGCTAAATAAAAATTAATACTTAACAAAGAGCTTCTTATTAACGTACAAGTATAAACTCAAATATAAAGAGTTAAATAAAATAAATTTGGTAACTAAAAGGAAATTCTGTTAAACTAAAATTGTGAAAATGAGTTCATTAAGAAAAATCATTTCGTCTACTTTTGAATGTTATTTCTAAAAATATAAAAATGATCTTCAGACAGAAATGACCTGCAGAATTGTTGCCCCATCGCTGCAAGCAAATGCCTTTCTTAAGGAAATGCCAATCTAATTGCAGCAATTATATGCGAAATTGTGCAATAATTAAAAATAAATTGAATTTTCACCCTAAGAAATATATAAAATATTTCTTTTTATACGAGGGGTCATCACTCAATATTTGCGAAAAAATTAAAGATGTCAATAGTGGGTATCCAATTATGTGGGAATAAGACTTCATAATATTTTTCTTGTTGGAACAACCGAATAAATTTAAACTTTTAATAGAATATTCAAAAAAATAAAGAATTAACAATATCGTTCGAATAACTTTGGAAAATAATTGGAAAACGGCATATTAAATTAATATATATATATATATATATATATATATATAAAGGTATAGAAAAATAAGATAGAGTCATATTGAATAAAAGTTGTTTGTTGGGTTTGGTTTGTATAAGTTTCATAGCATACTACACTTATTATAATGTGATTTTTTGAAATCATTTGTGAATTTTTATAGTTAATTTATTAACATAATTCTCAGATGGTTTATAAAAGTCTTTTAATAAGTTGAGAAGTATGAAACTTTTCCAAACTGTGGTTGAAGTCTACTGACGATTTGGTAAAAAGCGCCACCCAACAATAAATTTCATATTATATATATATATATATATATATATATATATATATATTATTAAGAATAGGAAAACAATCCATTACAAAGAAAAACTATTATTTTCAACATAAACAGAAAAATGTTATTAATAATATTATTATTGTAAAATAATCCTGTAAAAGCAACAGGCAATTAAGTTTCTTATTTTTCATAAACCAGCTTCATTCACAAATCGTTAACGTTGGTAATGTTTGTCTGTTCTTTTCTCCGATTTTTCCAAATAATTTAACTCACCTTCAGTGTTTCTTATGTTTTTAGTATTTGATTTGCTTTCTTAAATCAGGTCGCATTTGAGCAAATATTTGCCTAAAAAGGCGTAACCACTACATGCTAATGAAAAATATTTTAATTCAGACAAAAGTCTGAAGATTGTTTTCTACGCTGATGACTATGGCACTGTTTTACTTCAGAATTAAGTATGTCAAACAAAATACTTTTCTCTAGTGGTTACGTTTTTTTGGGCAAATGTTTACCAATTGTGACCGTACCTTTTGTAACTTATTGTCACTAAGTTCGTATGAGCCTTCAGCGCAATTATTATCATAAAATAATATTGAAAACAAAGTATTAGCATACAGTTTTGTTTCGAATACTGCTTTTATAATCCAGTTTTCATGAAATATTTTTTCAATATTTGACGAAAAGTGTGCCCAAATAGCGCATTCGGTACCGATCGAAATTTCAATATAATTCATAATAATATTTGGATCGATCGAGTGTTGTAGTTTCGTCCCACTCGAATTAATTTTTATTCTAAATTGAAAGCTTTTGTTCGTTCTAACCAAAATTAAAAACAAGTGGTTCGAATATTCGAATAATTCTCATTCGAATGACAACACTAGTATCCAATGAACACTTATAGACATTCCTTCAGCAGTAAAGGCGCCAGTTTTTATATTTCCAAGCAATTCGATTTCCCATGACTGCTTGCAGGAAAGAACTTGTCTAACAGGAAGCTTTTTTTGCTAAAAGGATTTGAAAGCAATCAAATGTTTACAGATTTGTTGTCTGATATGATTTGTATTCTTGCTAACGAGCAGTTATTTTAGGATTGCGCTCGTATGCTGATGTTAAGAAAATTGATTACGTTTGAAAACCGCAAATTGATCGTTGTTGAATAATTAGAAATAAAAAATATATTCTATTTACCCAACTGTAACAAACAAAAAAAAAAACGATCGAAATTAAATGGACTACAAAAACTATTTGTAGGTGTGAGTACTTACACATGGACTGTATAATAAAATATACATAAATAATATAAACATATTTATATATATGAATTTCCAAATGAAATGGAAATTATTTACCACCTGAAGCTAATCAAAAAATCAGCATTCCTTAATAGTAAAAAGTTATCAAAATAAATTCAAAAAGAAAAAATTAAACATATTGCCTAATAGCTGAACCAACACATGCATAAAACGCTTTTTCAATATGCAATATTTTATAATGAATTTAGAAAAATTAAAAAAAGGGAAAACTCGAAAACACCTCTTGTTGACAAAATATCGCTGATTTTTCTAAAAGCTTAACTTGTATGAATTTTTATGCATTAAGATTACCAGGGCGTAGTTGTTTACACTAGCAACGAAGAGATTTCAAAATGCAGTTGATTAAACTATAAGAAGGGTTTAAAATTAAAAAAATATATATAATACTTAAAATAGCCGTGCCTCTCATTTAATCATAATTTGTATGTCAAACAAAATACTTTTCTCTAGTGGTTACGCTTTTTTGGGCAAATGTTTACCAATTGGGACCATACCTTTTGTAACTTATTATCTAAAATATTCCGTTTCTAAATATTCAAGACTTAAATTTTTTTATTTGACGTCCTTACACGAGCGTTCTATTCCAAACGAGTACAAGGCATACGTTTATGAATATGGTCGGTTTAGAATGTAATTCTGCTTATCCACTTTTATATATATGATATTTTGTCAACTAAAAATATTTATATTTTAATGCCTAAAATATATACTTCAGTTTAAGTCTCTATAATGCGAAAACACTGACTATCGGTCTAAATTCTTAGTCTGTACTTAGAAAATATTTAACGTAATTGGAGTCTCCTATACAATTTGTGTCAAACAAGTTAGAAGTTTTGCACTCTAAGCCGGCGATATAATTTTTCTCCGTATTCCGCTTAAGATAGAAAATTTTATTTACAAAATTCTTTCACGAGATTTTTACTGTCTTTGTGGACATTATTTTTTAAAAAAAGGGACGATATCTCGCTGACATTATTTTCTACTTACCAAATAATATGACTCGTGCAATACCTCTAAAGCGGCATACTTTGGAGGGATATATGACAAGTTCAAGAATGTGCTGAAAAAAGATTTAGACCCAAAAGGAATCGAAAAAGGTAAAGGCAGTTGTTTTGATAATAATTTTAAAATTTTTTTTAATACTTTTTTCCATCGTATTTGATGAGTAGTTTTAGTTTTATTAGCGCATGATAATATGAGACAGATTAAAATATGGTTGCCGAAATCGGTTACTTTTCGCCATGCCTTTTCAAAGCAATCGCTTGGAAAATGCTTTGAACATGTTAATTACAGGCTTTAAGCCCAGTACCAAAAGAAAAAGTTTTAACATATGTTTAGGTCACATTTGCGAATTATTCGTCCAAAAAAACGTAACCACTAAACACTAAGAAGAGATATTTCATTTTAGATACGCAATTGTTAATAAAAAAAGTTTCATATATAAATAATGGTCAGTTTGTTATCATACAAATATCACTGGACATAATTCAGCTCAATAAATACTTGTCTGAATGAATAAATTTTTTATATAATAAATTTTATATATACTATCTGCGCAAATGTGACCGTGCCTTAAGAAATATACACCAAACAATTAGAGTACTATTGGCTGAAGTGGTGAACACAATGCCACGATGTCTTAGATCTCGATTTCGACTCCGCACTCAATCATGTACATGGTGTCGAGTCTTTGAGACCTGCTCTAGTGCATGGTTGCGTTATTTGTTGCCGCCTCGTTTCAATGACGAAGGCATATCACTGGTCGCTGAACGTTACCAACAGCAATTAACACCGTCATGTACTTTCGTCGGTACCTGTAGCAAAATGCTTAACAGCGAAGTAGAGAGTAAAAGTAGCTACAAAAACCTCTCTATATTCTCTGTCGTCATCTGTCCTCTTAACACTACTTCCTGCTTTCTAGTTCTGACACAATTCCCTGCATATATACGCGGTAGTCCCGTAGCTGCTAGTCGAAGACAAATAAATGTGACTGAAGCTTTTTTCTGTTAACTTTCTACAAAGTAACCAAATTTGTTGTTAATTTATTTAAGTCTATAGATTATAAGTCCTTACAGACATATTTACATACTAAATAATTTTGGCTCTGGTTTCAATTTCCATATTTTTTAAGCTTCTCAATCACTTGACTTGAAGTCTGCAAATATATCTCTAAATTTTCCAAGAGAATTTTTGTAAAAGATTGTTCTGTTAGAATGAGCATAGGAATTATCGCATTTTATCTTAAAAAGATCTTTTAAATTTTTTATATTATTAACTTGGTTAAAACAGCACAAGTAATTCAAACAAGATAGATGTATGTAAACAAGATGTATGTAAACAGGATAGATATATATTTAATGATTTAATGCAAATCACAAAAATTCGTTATTATATTCCTAAATGAGTGCAGAGTCGCATCTGCAATCTTAGTCCTCGTATTCTAGGATTAAACACTTCAGGCAACAGTACTATAAAAACGCTGCTCTAGGGTCGAGTTCTAGTAATAAAATAAAATTAAATAAGAAGTACTTTAATGCTGGAGTATGTTTTCTATATAAAGCGTTTGTCATCTAAAGTTATGTTCACACTTGTCGAATATATTAGCACAGAAAAACGTGACCACTAGATATTAATAAAAATCCTTTAGTTAATTCGAAAGTTAATTGAGTTAAGCAGTGTCCAATGATATTCGATTCTATTACTTTCCGAACTGTTTAATTTACTATTATATTAAGTAGGAGTTTGTGTTTTTAACTGCAACAAATACAATATGCCGGTAGTAGTGGTCACGTTTGTTTATTACTTCAATAATAAATTTATGAGAACTGGATCAAACTTTATCGTTAAAACGATATTCAAGTTTCATTCGAATATTAAGTACCTTAAGACTTCGTATCTTACCTAAAAATAATTATAGCATATCGGATATAGTTTAAGTGGCCGATACTTTGCCAAACTACATCAAACCCTATACATTTATAGATTAAAAGTTACAATGAAATCCGTAGCCAGTGTGAAACTTCTTTTAGATTATAACATTATTTGTTTACATATTTCGTTTTACGTATTTTGTAATAAAGTTTTTTACACTGTCGCCAAAAACTGGCAACTGATTGGTTGAATAGATTCATTAGAATTAGACAAAAATATAAATAATAAAAAATAGCAAAAAAACAGAAAAAAAAACGATGATAAGTGCTGGTCAATTGTAAAATAAATTTAAATAAAACAAAAAATCTAAAGGTGATGATAAGATACGAGTGTTGGTAGTTATTTGTTGTTATTGTCGAACTCAATGTTGTACTAATAGAAAATTAGCTTTGCAAGTGTGAGTGTGTATTTACATTCATGTCGATGAGTTTGATTACAAACAGATAACAACAAGCACACAAGTATATTTTTTTTCATGCAATTCATTCTCCTCTCGGCTCACACATACTCGTATCTATTTGGTGGTGTGTGTAAGGAGGTGTTGTTGCTACATATTTAGTATTTTCCAATAGACTAAACGGTTTGACAGAATCTTTATATTCGAATGTATTGTGTTGGAAACGTTTAATTTAGTTTTGATTTTAAGCAATTAAAGGTTAGTTACTTTTGATTTATGGTGTGTAGCGAAGCTCCAGCGAATTTACAATGTTGTAGAAATATTTAACAAATTAATTAAGGATACACGTATTTATAGCGATTGATAACACGTCTTTGATGCAAATCGAAGAGGAATAAAAAAGGATATATTTTAGGAAGTGAATATGTAATTTAAATTCAGAATTAAATAAATTAAAATTTGTTTCAACTTACATACTTCCGCGGAATATTTTGGTAGCTGAAATACAAAAGAAAAGAAGAAAAATATTGTGAGAAATTAATGTGTGCAACGATATCTTAATATATGAAAAATATATTTGCAAAAGATTGAAATTATAGAAAATTTTTAGAAAAATAATAAATATATAAGAATTAAGATTATAGTATGAATAATACCGACTCTAAGACATTGAGATCGATCAAATATATTTTCAGTTGTGCTGATTTATAAAAATTCAAAGTTTCCGATATCGTTCAAAGGAAGGAATATCAAATATTGAAAATATTTAAGATATATGCAAAAAAGTTTAAAATATTTTCTGCTCCTGAAATCCTTATATAGTTTTAATATAAAAAAAAATTACAATAGTTTCGAAAGTTTATATGAGAGTCTCTAAATATGTACGGAGTTGTGTGGTTGTGCTTTTTCTAGAAGTTTTATTCACTTAAAAATTATTCTTGAAATCAGCTAAAAAAAAAATTAGCGGTCTCAATTAATACCGTCATTGAATTTTGCGTTTCGTAAGTGAGCAAAAAAATTCTTTTTTACATAAATTTTTAAAAATTTTTAAATTTGGTAACTTAAGTAATTACAATAGAATTTTAGCAAGAGAAATATTTAGTTTGGAATGTGACCTTTTTTGGAATTAAAATCAGTTTTTTTACAACAAAAAAAAAAAACCAAGGATGCTACCAATTCGTATGTAAAAATTATTATATTTTTCTCAAGATCAGAATAGCGGTTCACATGCCCGAAGTATTTATTGCCACATCTCTTCATTATTTAATAAATAATTTAAAAATTCTCTTTTAAAAGGGTGCCTCAATATTTTTTGTGTGCAGAATAAGAAACTAAAATGGACTGCGTCGGATTTTAATTACTTCCGACTTGCAAATTGTTCGTTTAGTCGGGGCTTTCTGCTACAATTATTTGTGTACTGCAGGATCTTTTAATTTAATTCAATTGAATTTTAAAATAAAATTGTGTGACACAGACTACGAGATAAACAATGAAGTACTTAAAAATAAATTTGCTGCTTCGGCTGGTTACTCCGAAAGGCAAAATCAAGTTTTTTATTCCTGCTGTTCGCTGCTTGACGATGGGAGAGGATCTTTTGCAATTCTCATTTATTGAATATTTTTATAGCCCTCACCAAATAGGCTGACGGGTGAATGAGTTTGCCGTTCCGTCTGTCTGTACCTGAAATCAATTTTCCGAAAAATCCGAATAGTGAGAGACTTCGGTTTTAGTATTAGAAGTATTAGAAATAATCCGCCTTAAATTGCTAAGGAAAATCAGCATAATCGAAAAAAAAACAAATCCAGCGCTGGAAAATGTTGCCCTTATTTTTGGGATATAAAAGGAATCAGCTGAAACAATTTTGTTTTGTTAATTAAATCTGTTCCATAAATCAGAAAGAACTGAATTGGTATTACACATCAAACAAAATCAAAAATTTGGTTACAGGGCTGCACAATTAAACAATTAAAAAAAAATAAGGTAACAGACGTACGGCAGTGAAGGGTATATAGTAATTTTGCTATATTTTCTTAAATTAAAAATTAAATAAGTTTTAATATTTAAAAAAATCAAGAATATTAAATTAAACGAAAATTATCTTAAAATTCAGAGCCTTCATTTTCAAAAGAGTCCCTTTTCCAAAAGGTACTTTTACCAAATTTTCAAAAGGCACTTTCTTAAAAGTAAAATTTTTAAATAGATACTGGGCGTGGAAGGTACAACAGGTGGTTTTATCAAAAGGTATCTTTCCAAGAGATACTTATCTAAAAAAGTACTTATTTCATATAGTACTTTTTTAAGGGGTACCTTTTCGATAAGGTGATTTTTTAATAGGTAACTTTTGATCTCTGTTAAGCATATATTTTTATGGAGTATTTATTTTAAAAATACATTTTCTCAAACTTAAATTTTAGAAGACTTTTTTTTTATCAAAGCGTGTATTTTCAAAAGATAAATTTTTAAGAGAAAATTTTTTTCATAGACACTATGCGTGCATAGTATAAAAGGTGGTTTTATGAAAAGGTAATTCTTTCAAGGGAAATGTACTTTTTTCAAAAGATCCTTCTTTCAAAAGATACTTTTTCCAAAAATACGATTTCCCAAAGGTACTTTTTTCAAAAGATACTTTTTTCGAAAGATAGTTTTTGCAAAAATACGATTTTCCAAAAGTACTTTTTTCAAAAGATACTTTTTTCAAAAGACACTTTTTTCAAAGGATATTTTTTTCCAAAAGATACTTTTTTTAAAACATACTTTTTTCAAAAGATATTTTTTTCCAAAGATAATTTTTATCAAGAGATACTTTTTTCAAAAGATAATTTTTTCCAAAGAAACTTTTTTCAAAAGATACTTTTTCCCAAAAATACGCTTTTCAAAAGATACTTTTTTCAAATGAGACTTTTTTCAAAAGATACTTTTTTCAAAACATACTTTTTGAAGGGCCACTTTTTTTAAAGTATTTTTTTTTCAAAGAAATAGCATTTTCTCGTGGGGTATTTGCTGTGAAAGGATATTTCCATGGAATGTAGTTGTTAATAAGAACGATAAACATTTTAACCCCCAAATGAACATATAAAAATGATTTTCGGGAAATGTTGTATTCGTTTATTAATAAACAAACATTCAAATAATCTTGTCATCGCTAGTGACGCTATAAAAAATTTAATCATATATAATTAATATTTTTAAGCACGAAGAGCAGTCGACCAACTTATTTGTATTCCCTATTTTGCTTTACTGTATCTGTTCACACGCAATTTAGTTTCTTGAAATACTCGAATTCTTAAAATACTTTTTTGTTAAAATATTTCAATGTGTGCAACCAAAATATTCCCAAAATTTTAGTTTGAATGAAAAGAAACATTTTTTTTTAAATTATTTAGCTACAAAACAAATAACTCCACTCCCATTTCAAAAGCATAAAATCACATTCGTAGTATCGGCAAAAAATATTTCATTAATATGTTGTTTTTATTTCTTGTTGTTGTAATTACTTGAAATCAACTTAAAAAATAACTCTGCAGCGCTTTACAGGAAACTGAAAATGAGTCACTCAATCAAACTTTTCTTTTTAATCATTTTCATTGCAATTTTGTAAAAAAAAAAGCTCGCGCCACTAAACCAATTAACTTGGAAACATTGAACCTGACAGAGGCTTTCTTTCAAAGACACCAGTCGGTGTGTATGTTTTGATTTGTTTTTTCCAACGTTAATTTATTTGAAAACACTTTCTAACCCCTACATGTCACAGGACATTTAATACTAATGGCCGCATGACGAAATGGACGAAAAGTGCACACTAAAGCACAATATTCCACTCGAATGTGGCGAGTAACGAAAATGTCAACGTGAATTCGCCGAAATTAGTTAGTTAATGTATCTTGTCATTTATCAACGTTAATATAAAATGCATTATTCATATCAAACATGCACAGCAACTTGCACTCACACACACACGCGAGTACATTTACCTTCTTTCACTTACGGCGACGACCACTTGTACATCCATCCATCCATCCATCCATCCGTTCGTTCACTCATTCATTCGCGTACATTTACAATTTTGTTTAGAATGTGTTGCATTTATTTAAAGCTTCGAATGTATAATTTTTTTCTTTGTAGTTTTATTATTTATTTCGATGCATGTATTTGTTGTATATTTTGCAGCTTTTTCAACTGCCATATGCCTGTTTATTAAATGAGTTCAGACGGACCGCAAATTAAATACCAAGAAGTAAGTCCATTTCAGATAAGTGAAGGATTTACATCAACGCGTAGTCACAAAATGGAACCTGTTAAAACCGGTCGTATATTTTTAGCCGCTGTAGCGGGTGAGTTTTTTTTATATTTAAACGTATACTTCAAATGTTTAAGTGTTAAGTTTTAATATTAAATAATTTTAATGAAAAAACAAAATGTTTTTGTAATATTTTAGCCAATTTATCTGCTTTTGCTGTGGGTACTTGTTTAGGCTGGACCTCACCCATTTCACCAAAATTAAAATCAGATGACACTTCTGATTCCCCTCTAGATCATAAAATTGATTCCACTGCCGATGCTTGGATCTCTTCAATTGTAGCCTTGGGCGCTTTAGTTGGTAAGTTGTTGGCTGAATTTAATAAGTATCTATTGTGTAAAACGTTAAAACTGTTACTAACAACTTCAATAACAACGCGGGAGTTAAGTAAAGAAAGAAGTGTTTGAAAATCAATGCTCGAATTTAACTCGTTGTTCCTCAAATTTGTATATATTTTTATTGTTTTGTTTTTGTTGTTTCATGTTAAAACTAGTTAGCAGCTATTTTTAATTATTAATGTTATTTTGTGTTATAATTTATTTATTTATTTTATACCCAACAAACATAAAGCCTAAAATTTGTTGCATACAAATTTCCTTGTTTTAATATTTTGCATGAATGCATGTTTTGTTAATATGTTGAACTGATCTCTCTGTCTCTCTCGCTCTCTTCTCCTTGGAATAATTATAATAAATCACATAAGATTCAAAATAGAATTTCATTTCACTTATTTCTCCGACAAAGTCATTTCTAGTCAAGTCATGTTTATTCAAACTATTTTGAAATTTTTTGTTCAAGTGAAGAGTTAAAATCACTCTCAGATTTGCATGATCATCACCTGAGTGCTGGTCCAAAATAGAAATATATATAGCGCGGCCAATGTTGTTCCCCAAGTGGTAAATATTTTCGGGACTTTTCGGCTTAGACTAGCGACTTCACATTCCCTCACAGAATAAAAGCCTACAGGCGTTATATCTCACGAGGCCAACTCAGGGTTAATCGAGTTAATTAATCGAATAAATAAAAGGGCAATAACATGGACGTTATGAACCATGATTTTCAAAATAAATTTGCAGTTTGGTAGTAAGAAAAGTGTTGCCAACTTAAAGTTTATTAGCTCCATAAACAACACGTTTTATTAAAATATACATTCTGTATTCGGCTGATCGAAAGTACTCGTAGCTGACTGATATAACAATATATAGACCGATCGCATCATAATTAGAGCATTGAAGTGTGGCTAAGAGACTCAGAATTTTTGACTCTTGGACGGACTTTTTATGAGGGGATATATCCTCTTAATACTTTGGAACACTATCACAAGATTTAGTAGTGGTTTCTAAATTGAATATCTAAATCAGTAGTACAGATAAGAATTTAAAAGGGAATAAGTACATAAAACCAGCTGTCGAAAAGACTGTTATTATGAATACAGTCAGCAACATGACAACAACAAGAATGATCACTTGCCTGCTGCCTGTCATTTGCGCCACTGGCAGACTGAATGAAAATTATGCAAATTTAAAGTATAAATATTTAATAGCACCGAGCAAATATTGTTAATTAATTACTAATCAGATCTCAGTTGAAACTTCTATTCTATATAAATAAAATATTTTATTTAACGGAGTATATATTTAACAATTTAAAGTAAATATTTTATTACAATTCTATTTGTGCATTTCGAACTAGTAAAATATTATACAGCAATTAGTTTTCAATATGCACGGCAGTTGTCAAGATCGCGTGAAATTTATTAGCAAAGCTGCTCGCACTAAATTGATAAGCCCTATAGAAGTGTTTTTAGATACAATATTACGGTAAAACCGCTTTTTGTACAAACTTGAAGGCGGAGCAAATGTAACGTCTGTGTTCTTCAAAACTTTAAAATAAAAATATGTCGTCCGGTTAAGAGGACAGAAACACATTTTCTCGGTAATTTAGTTTTGATATTTATTTCACAATGAAATATATAATTTTTAATAGAGTTAATAACATATTATTATAGGCGAGCATTTTCCAAAAAAAATGTTTAAGCATTCAGAGTGTTACTCTCAATTTCTATCACTAAACAAGATCGTTAATGAGATCTTTCAAGAATATTGATAAATTGATTTATTTATTAAACGTTACAAATTTAGTTACCGAGTCACTCAAAATATGTTGATTATAGCAGTGAATATACATGTAAAAATTAAAAGTAGATCGTCAGAAGTAGAGCTTTTGATGCAGTCGTGTAGCCGGTGGTCACACATCTGTTTTCAGATTCACTAAACCTGGTTCAACTGCGATTTCAAAAGCCCTTTCTAAGCAAAATAACTGCTGATTTTTTTTTATCAACAACTGTTGACTTTTATTTCAGCAATTATATTGTCAATATGTTGGTGCGTAAGGGGTTAAATGGATGCACAGTTTACTATTAAAATGTTTAAATTATTTTTAGTAATAACGCCAACTAAGAACATGTCATTTTGTGGCATTTAAGTAAAACAAAAGTTTGCAATATCCTTGAAAAAGGATCGGTGTACATTTCGCCTGTTTGTCATGGAAGTGAACACATTTTGAACTCATGAATGTAAATAAATCCTTAAAGAGCATTTTCCTTTTATAACAATAAAACAAGCACCCTGTAAATATTCCATTACTAACACACAATAACATGTAAGTCTTTGTGAAAAAGAAACTCGTTTGAAAGAATAATATTTTCCATAGAAAACAATCTCAATTCCAAAGTTTCACAATTGGACAAATTGATATTATCGGACGACACGCGTTTAAGCACCAACACAAAAACAAATTAAAATTCCAACCACAAAATTTCTTATTCAAATTGTGTATGTGTTTTCTATGTGTGTGTTTGTCATGTGATTCATTTGAAACTTAATCGTAAAATATTTAAATTTTTTCTTAGCTCCCTTCGTGGCTGGTCCTTTGGCCGATAAGATCGGTCGCAAATGGGTTTTACTTTCAAGTTCAGTATTCTTTGTGATTGCGTATGTGCTGATGATGATTGGCGGTGAAGTTTGGGTGTTGTTAGTGGCACGTTTGATACAAGGCTTTGGTGTGGGCTTCGTTATGACTGCCCAGCCCATGTATGTGGGTGAAATTGCCACGGATAGTGTGAGGGGTGCTACAGGTTCCCTTATGCAGTTGTTTATCGTATGTAAGTCAAGTGTAATGATTTTTATGGGAACGGACAACGCCTCGGCGAATTCAAGCGAACTCGGTCAAATGCCACATATAAAATATTTCTTTTTATATCCGTTGGTCTAATGGGGAAAGACCCTAATTCACACAATTGACATTTTGCAGGAGATTGTAATTATCAGTTGATATATTTTACAATCACTACAGAACTTAAGTTGGGAAAACTGCGATTCAGGGCCTTTCTATATTCAACCAACGATACGCAATATGTGGCATTTGACGGTGAACAGCCCCTGATCTTTGCTGGAATTCGACGGTGTGTACGTAACCTTATGAAAGGGCCTTGAAACATTATATTGAATATTAACATAAATTAATTGATTATAACATAAAAAATTTTTTGTTTAGCTGGCATTCTTTATGTGTACGCCATTGGGCCGTATGTATCCTATCAGGCCCTGCAGTGGTGTTGCATTGTAGTACCAATTGTATTTGATGTCGTATTCTTCTTCATGCCCGAAAGCCCCTATTATTATGCCGGAAAAGGTCGCAAGTCGGATGCCCTAAAGTCGTTGCAGTTCTTAAGAGGTCAATCTGCTGAGGCTGTGCAGGACGAAATGGCTACGATACAGGCTGTGGTCGAAGAGTCTATGGCTAATAAGGGAACAATGGTTGATATTATTAAAAATCCGGGCAACCGTAAAGCATTAATCATCTCGGCTGGTCTTATTGCCTTCCAACAGTTGTCTGGTATTAATGTGGTGCTGTTTAACTCACAGTCTATTTTTGAAAGTGCCAATACCGGTTTGGATCCCGCCATTGCTACAATTATTATAGGCGCTGTACAAGTTGCTTCCTCCGGCTTAACACCCATCATTGCTGATCGCTTGGGTCGTAAAGTTATTTTACTAACTTCGGCGTGTGTCATGAGTATTGGCTTGGCTGCCCTGGGAGCCTTCTTCTACGTCAAACTTGTTGTGGGCGATACCTCAAACGTTTTATGGCTGCCCGTTCCTGCTTTAGTGGTGTACAATATAGTCTATTGTATTGGCTTTGGTCCTCTACCCTGGGCCGTCTTGGGTGAAATGTTTCCAGCTAATGTCAAGTCTATTGCCTCTTCGATGGTGGCCTCCACCTGCTGGATTTTGGGATTTCTGGTTACATATTTTTATCCGGCGCTCGATGCCTTAGGCTCCTACTATGCCTTCTGGCTATTTGCGATTTTCTGTGTTATCGCTTTCTTCTTCACCCTGTTCGTGGTAATGGAAACTAAAGGCTTAAGTCTGCAAGAAATTCAGGACAGACTAAATGGCAAGAGAGGTTGAGTGCTGTTGTATGGAGCCGGGAAGCTTAGCGTTAATGTCGTATTGTATTTCCAAATACATACATCTGCATTTGTGTTAGTGTGTGTTTGTGTGTGTAGTGTTTTGTCAGATATTCAAAGATTTTATAAGAAACAAATCAAAAGTATTCCTCTTTAATATTTAGTGATTAAACTAGTTTTAAGTGTAAAATATGTGTGAAACGATTTCAATAATTACGATTCCTTAAATAAAATGTTAAAATAGTTAAATATTAAATACTATTATTATTATTATTATTTAAAATAAAGTTATGAGTATGTTAAAGAAGCCAATGAAAATGCGTTTTTATATCCATCATTTGCTGACTTTGAGCAGAGAAGGCTACGATGCGTTAGATTGCGAGTTCGACGTCGCATTCAGACCTGAATATGTTGTAGAACTTTTCTGACCTGCGTAAGTGCCAGATTGTGGTCGGCTATTCTCAACGACCAGGGCATAGTGCTGGTCGCTGAACATTGTCCAAAACGAATAACACCGTCATGTACTAACGAGCAGAATACAGGACCCCCTTCATCGGTATCTGTAGGATAAATTCAACGGCGATTTAAGAACTAAAAACAGCCCTAAACTGAGAAAACTTGTGTCAATAAACTACGAAAATGGCACAGAATGTCTTCGCAGATTTTTTGCGAAGAAATAGTATGCGAAAACTGTTTCAATGCTAAGCTGAAGGTAACACACATGAGATCCCTGTGTTGTCGTTTGATTTTTTATATTTAAGTGTGAAACGTGAAACGGTATCAAAGGGAATGTGTATTAACATCAGCTTCCTATAACTCTCGTATACTAATTCCGCATGAAAATCTTATTAATAAAAAATTGATACCAAATTCAATTAAGCAAATTATTATTTTGATGACAAGCAAAAAAGAACGTGAATAATAAAGATGAAAGTGCAGCGACGTTTGAAACAGCGCTATTCTGTTCTGCTGTGTAAGTTGAAAACTAAATTGATGTTGGTTCTCCTCCATTCTTTGGAGCATTTATTAAGTCCTTCTGAATTTCAAATTATTACTTTCAACCTATAAAATTTAAAACATATTTTTTTAACTCTTAATAAGTCAACTATTTGACATACTGTCATTGTTTTATTAAAATATGGAATTTATTTGTTGGGTGGTTAAGCAATGCCTATATAAAAAATAAATTTCATATTATAATAGTACAATGACAGTATGTGAAATAGTTGATTTATTAACAGTTAAATTGAGATTTTATTTTTCATTTTGTCTTATAAATACTTCCATTGTTATCCAAAGGATTTATAATTGTATAAAGGTGTAGAAAAATAAAATAGAGTCATATCGAATAAAAGTTGTTTGTTGGGTTTTGGTTTGTATAAGTTTCATAGCCTACTATACTTATTATAATGTCATTTTTTAAAATCATTTAGGAATTTTTATAGTTAATTTATTAACAGAATTCTCAGATGGTTTATAAAAGTCTTTTAAGAATTTGAGAAATTTGAAACTTTTCAAAACTGTGATTGAAGTCTACTGGCGATTTGGTAAAAAGCGCCAATGAAATGCATATAGACAAATAAATTTCATAGCATATTTTTTTATTTAAGTTTTTAACTTCTTTTCAAAACTCTATATATCGTTCATGATGCGGGCGGTATTTCGATGTTTTGTAGTGAATTATAAAATTATGGAGTCCATAAAGATGGAAAATAATTTCCATATATAAATTTTTTTATTTGAAATTGCAAATTATTTTTATCAAAAAACTGCGCTGGGACTATAAATACGAGATTGTGAAATAACTGACTGATTGAGCGACTGAATTTTGCATCCATCAGTTGCCAATTGCCAGTTGCCAATTGCCAGTTGCCATACGCAGTATATTTTTGCAACTGGCAACAATACTTCAGTACAGTTTTGCAATCGACAATCAGTCTAAATTAGTTTTCAGACAAATTTATGTTCTTTCCTCCATTCAGTTACATGATCAATATTTTGTAAAAATGTATTAACAACTTTTGGTTTTCTGTCTGTTTTTGTAAATAAAATGAAACTTTTCATTAGGGATTTTATATTGAAATAACAATAAAGAAACTCAAATTCGTTTTCAAGTCAAAGTCTCTAGCGTAAACTTTTCTTTTATTAACAAAAATCGACAAAATACTATTTACAAAAAAACAAAAAAAATTCTTTTTCATTGACACTTATTTTTCACAAGGAATAACTTGTGTAGCGTTAAATATTGAAATTAATAATCATGTTGGTTTATGTAAAAGCTTACAACCGATCGAATGGATTATTTCTCTGAAGAGACTCAACTAAATATTTAAAAGTCATTAAATAAATCTATTTATTTATTAATTTTTTATAGACAAGGAGTACAAAAAACGATGTAAGATTTTTCTTGAAAATAAATTAAAACTGATAAGAATAAATTAAGTTGACTCTCTTTAGATATGTTGTGCTTTAAGACTAATTCATTGAATTTTATTTTAATATTATTTAATAAATTTTTATGTGTTTTTGCTCTTTTATTAAATCCTTAAGCGTGTTACGTCGCTGGATCATTGGCTGCTGTCATCGGTCGTAAATGGGTGCTCCTTTCCAGTTCAATACTTTTTATAGTCTCCTTCATTATGCTCATGTTTGCATCAGAAGTGTGGATTATAATAGTGGCTCGACTTATACAGGGCTTCGGCACCGGCTTTGTTATGACAGCCATTCCCATGTACGTGAGTGAAATATCCACGGACGATCTGAGAGGTGCCACGGGCTCTTTAATGCAATTGGCTATTGTCAGTAAGTGTTTCAAGGTATTATCTTTCTATATAATTTCAAATAACTATAAAATAATTTCTTTTTTGTTCTTTTAGTGGGCGTGCTCTATACCTATGCCATTGGCCCTTATGTGTCCTACCACGCTTTACAATGGTTTTGCTTGGCGGTGCCTATACTATTTGCTGCTATTTTCGTTTTCATGCCTGAAAGTCCTTACTTTTATGTGGGCAAGAATCGTTTGGAGGATGCTTCCAAGTCGTTGCAATTTTTACGCGGCCAATCGGCAGAAGCAGTGCGGGAAGCGTTAGTATCTATAGAGAAATTCGTGGAAGAAAGTGCCCAGCAAAAGGGAGCTGTTGTGGATATTTTCAAAATAGCTGGCAACAGAAGAGCATTTTTAATATCCGGTCTGCTTTTGGCTTTTCAGCAACTGTCGGGAAACACCACTGTACTCTTTAATACGCAATCAATCTTTGAAGCTGCCCATACGGGCTTGGATGCAGCTATTGCTGCCATTATTGTGGGCATAGTGCAAGTGATAGCGTCGGCTCTAACGCCTCTGATTGCCGATCGTTTAGGGCGCAAGATCATATTGTTGGTGTGCAGTGCATTCATGAGTATTTCCTTATTTGCCTTGGGAGCCTATTTCTTTATCAAACAGGGTGGCAACGACACCTCAAATATATTATGGTTACCTCTGGCATCACTGTTAATATACATCGTCACTTATAGCATAAGTTTTGGCCCTCTGCCCTGGGTGGTTTTGGGTGAAATATTTCCTGCCAATATCAAACCAGTGGCTTCAGCCATTTCGGCTTCTATCACTTTGTTTACTGGTTTCATTATGACCTTGGCCTATCCACTATTGGACACTTTGGGCACTTATTACATGTTCTGGATATTTGCAGTATCGTCTCTTATGGCTTTTTTGTTCACTTGGTTCGTTGTGTTCGAAACGAAAGGCTTAAGTTTGCATGAAATTCAAAATAAACTCAATAAAGGGCGTGATGCGTAACACTTTAGGTTTAGGCCAAATTAAAGCTTGCATAAAGAACCGGTGCGTGGTATATAAAATAATCTCATATAGTAAAATTAGATTTAGTAAATATAGAAATATTACAATAATTAACATAAAATAAAATATTATGGTTGCTGTGATTTACGCCAGTCTATGAAAAAGTTTATGAAAAAGTATCTTCTTGAAAAAAGTACTTTCTGAAAGAAACAACTACCATCTTCCAAGGAAAACAAAAATATCTTTGTGTAGTAATGGAAAATGTTCTAAAATTGTACCTTTTCTAAATTAGTACTATATAGCAAAATTATCTTTTGTAAGAAATTATCCCATTTTAAAGGACTACGTTTTGGTAACAAAATATCCTTTTTATATACATCAGCTGATTAAATTTTATTTTGTTGACAAAAAACATTTGAAACCAGAATTAAGTTCTAAAATTTTGTTTTTTTAATATGAATCCTAAATATTTCATATTATGGGTTTTAGTTGTTATTCTAAATATTAATTCATTTAGTTGATTCAGGCTGTGTTGTTGCGATCTCAGTTATATTGGCCTTGATTAATCGAATTATTTCGCCAAGTTTGTATAGAAAATTTTAGATGGGACAGCTTAGTTTTTGCTTAAACTGTTAGTCTTTAATGAAATAATATTAATTAGATCAAATTTCGTCGGATAAATCAGAGGTTAAACTAAATTTCTATATAGTCCACATCTCAAAAACTCGGCCTCAGTACGAGTTATTCCATGAACTTTTTTCTTTTCGTTATGGAGCACAAAAATATGTTTATAAAGTTTTAGATTTTCTGAATTCATAATTCTTTTCTAGGACGAGCTTTTTACAGATTTATTAAACTCCTAATTTATTTATAAATTGAAAATAATGGATCAATCTTTCTTAAGTCATTCATTAGAATGACTTAAGAAAAACCCCAACATTTTTCTTTACTAAATAATGATTCTTGTAACCAGTATTATTTCGATTCCATTAAATAAGTTGTTGGGTCTTACAACACTTTTTTATTACAAAATTATTTTAGTTAAACTGTATTTGAGATTACAATCTGTATTGCCAATAAAAATGTCTGGGCAATTATTTTATATGGGTGGTAATTTAGTTAAAAACGTGATCGCATTCCGAAAAGTTAACAATTTGCTTTAATCTAATCTAATTAATCATGACAGATGGTCAAGCTTCATACTGAAACAATAAGGAAAAGCTACAGAGTCAATATTAACTGTTTAATTACACATGCAAACATATTGTACATAAATATTTACATACACACATAACAAATCTAGTCCCTCGTTTGAGAATTTCAGATTAACCTATTTATTGTACTTGAGCAAAAACCAGCACAGCCCGTTGGTAGCCTTATGATTTATTTCTAATACTTCTTTAAGATTAGATACGAATAGCGAATTGTGTATGTAGACATAAATTATTATGAAATTTTTATTATCAAGAGAATAACTAATCAAAACTAAAAAATAAACCTTCGAAACACTGAACGTATACGATTTGACAAGAATGTTGAAACGATCGTAATGCAAAGCAGAAAATTACGTACATAAAAGTTGATTATCAATTTTATATTTGGCGATCATGAACAACACTCAAGAGCCACTTCATCGCAAGTACATACCGTGTACGTAATTAAATATGTTATGGTTTCAAAAAATTTGATACGGCAGTACTATAACAATTATAATTGATTGTTTTTCCGAAATTTCCAATAAAACAAATACTTTTTATACACATGCCAGTGCAGAAATTACACGCTGGCAGAGCTCTTTATTATTATTCACATGAACAATTTGTAGCAGTTTTTTTTTGTTTTAAAATTAATATCAAATTATCACTTATTTTTCCCGCGAATTGTGATTATTTTTTATTAGTTCATGAGAGACTAACATTCAAATATGTTTGTATACAAACTTGGTAACCTTGTGTTTGCCGTTACTTCCACACAAAATGAGAAAGTTTATAAAGACTAAGAGAAACCAGAGGTGAAACATCGAAAAGTTGACAGCACTGCTTAGATAAATAAAACCCCCAAATTAAAAAACCCAACGAAGTACAACAAAACAAAAAATAAAATATAACACGACAGAAAAAAGACGTTGTCAGAATTCTTGAAAAACAGCGGCTACATTGAATTTGCTTTTATATCAAGAATCATTTGAGCCAAGTCTAGTAAAATGTGTAGATTATAAAAAATTTCTTAACACTTACTTATGCGTCACTCTGTGGTAAATATTATATCGGTTTGATATTCATTCTTTATGGTATTTTATATATAATATATAGTTTATCTGATTCAGTAACTGTTTCACCATATTTAAATATCACATAAAACAAAAACAAATTTTAAGAATTGTTTTGTTTTAAATGTTATTCTTGCGATCGAATGGCAGTATATTCATGCATACCTTAGGGCATTTTTATATTCATTTTTGGAATTGTAAACTAAGCGAATGGCTCCATTTCACTGTATTACAGCTAAACGAAATGGCACAAGGGTATCGACAAGCTTACTATATTGAATTAAAAGTTATACGCCGACAGACCCCTTTAATTTTACTTGGCATCCAAATTATTCAATTCATGACATGCCGATTTTTGTAGAGATATTTAGAATTGTAGTAAATTTGTATGGACAGTTTTGAACAGAATAGAATACGCCAAGTGTTTTTAATTCAGGCCATTTGATATCCCTTATTATTGAAAATTTATGTTTATAAAATAAAATTCTATATATAATAAAACCCCAAGACTTTTTAATAATTAGCGAAATCTTTACACTATTACCATTAACATAGTGTGCTGTTTGCAGATAAGGCAGGACTTTGAAAGCCCTGTATTATCGACATCATGTGTTCTCAAGTGATGCCACACCTTTCTGCTCTAAACAGCTGTAAAGTACTTTGCACCATCTACATGTGAATTAATAAAACTGGTTCTGCTGCAAAACTGTCAGTTGACGTTTGTGCAATACTCATCAGTTCGTAAACAGCAGCCGTAGTGTTTGAAACGTAAAATATTGATTAGATACGCGAACGAGTTGTTACGCGAGTGCTGTTATTTATTATTATTTTTATTTCCACTGTTAAATTGCGTGTAGAAAATCTATATTATTAATGTTTTTGGTTACAAAAATCATATTTATCAATATCGAGCATGTAAAGCAACGAAATTAATTGATATTCATATATAAAATCAAGTATTTTAGTGTAAGGCTGTATCGAATTCATAAAAAGAAACAAATTGCTGCGTGGTAATGTGAAATTTTTTTGTGTGCATGAAATCCAATAAGAGTAGACAAGAAAATAAAGAGTATTTGGGGGAAAAATTAATATTCCAAAGAGTGGATGAAGTGAAATTATATATTTTTAAATGAAAACAACAAAGAATTTATTATAAAGTTAAATGGAATGAGATAAAGTAAAGTAATAAAATTAAAACTTCACTGAATGGATGAATATCTGCATTTATTTTCTTAATACTTAACTTATCGCTTGTTGTTGTTTATTATTATTCTTTATCTAATGTTTTGACCAAAACAAACACGATAACGGCAGTAATAAAAATAACAAACGATACAAATGCATTGCTAAAACAAGAAGCAAATAAATAAGTGATTGATTAATAATAATTAAATTAATTTCTGTTCGAACACACCACACCCTTTAATGAATTTCTTCAAGCAGATATAATGAATAGTAGATGGACACATGAAAGGCAGACAACAAAAGAAGCTTAAACAAGATTTATTGAAAGGAAATTCAATCTCTTGAAATTTGTCCTTGAGTCTTCTTCGAAATCAAAAAACATGCAACAAAAAGATTAGAAAAACAAATATCAAAAAGGAACACAACCGTCAGCCAGCCAGGAAATACAATGAACAGAACAATAACAACAGCAAAAGCATACCCGCAATAAATAATTATAGCGACAACACAAACATGTACATGTGATCAAGACTTTGCCATGCATCCTGTTCAAATATCAACACTTTCTTGCTGATGTTGTTGTTGCCTTAGTCAATATATTTACTCTCCCAGAAAATGATGTCACTAGCAGAAGCCCCTGTTTGAAGCTCTCTTATGTTAGGCTACCACTTTCACGGCATCAACTTTACCACCAAGGGTCTCAACATATTAACCTAAACTATCAATTGTTTGTTGACGTTCTACAATCAACAAAAAAAAAATTCCTTAAAATCAAAATAATTAATAAATACATTTGTTTGAGTTAGAAAAAACCGCATTTTTCATAGCAAAAGTGATCAAATAAAACGGTGTTTTGTGTAATTTGTGTTCCAAAATGCCTCTAATAAGGCAACATCGAAAAGTTGTGCCTCCAAGTAGCAGAAGAACAGCGGCAGCAGTAGCTGCAGCGTCATCATTAACATCATCATCGTCATTAAATGGTTGTTTATTTTATTTAGTCGTACTTTCCATATGTCTGCCAATCTTCATCGATAATTGTCCTGCTGTTCGAGCTGCTGTAGTAACTGCAGCACCTAAACCAGCAAAAACCACAACGAACAATGTCAAAACGGATGCGGCACAGTCAAAAGGTGAGTTAAATTCTAAAAAAACACAAATTCTTTGAGTGCCAAGACAAGACCTCTTGAGAACTTAGAAAAAATATAGTAAATAAAATTGTTTTTATGAACGTGTTCACATGTGAAACAAAAATTGAAAGTGTGTGAAGTGAAATATTACAAAAATTTAATTGAATTGACTTCAATCTATTTGAAAGATAATAAAACGCCTTTAGCTTATTTATACACTTTCAAAAACCAATTGAGAGTTATACAAGAATAACCTCTGAAGACTTTGAAAATTATATTGCATGTAGAGAAATTTTTTCTATTGGTAATCTGGCGAGTACCTGAAGTCATGCAACGATTGCGCCAAAACGGAGGGGGTCAGTGACCAAAGATTGTTAGAGAGAGAGAGAGAGAGAGAGAGAGAGAGAAATTGTAGTAGGTATTTTATTTAGTAAGTACATACTTTAATTCGTCATCGGGTTTTTTGTTAGAACATCAGCGATGAGGGCGCTCTACGATCGCTTTGGTACATGATTTAGTTTCAAATTAAGAACACTCTCATCCTTCCGGAGTGGTAGTGAAAGCTGCCACTCAAATAAAATTTGTTTATGGCACCTAGATTGGACGACTTCTTACTCTCGCCTGCTTATCTAGATCTGCACAGGATTCTAGATTAGCTTCGGAATACCACTTGCAATAATGTTGTATCCTATCGATGAAACTTCCCCACAAGGGGCTGTTAGCAGTAGTCAATTATTGTCCACAACGACTGCGTAAGTATTCCATTTTTGATATTTTTTTGAAGGTGACCCATAGTTATAGAGTAAAGAGGAATATCCTCTTTCTGAGTCCAGCACTTTTTCGATTTTTGAACGCGTTTTTAATGCATTTGGTCGCTAAAATTATTAATTGTCGAAAGAACATTGCGATCTATTGATTCATTGATTTATATGGAAAAAAATTTTAATATGTTGTTGCTTTAAATGTAAATGGTACGTTTGAAAATTTCCCAATTCTTTTCCGATTAATATCTCTTCGCAAATAAAAATTTGGTGATAGAAGCTAAAGGGTGTTTTTTATACATAACATATGTTTTCATAAAACTTAGTAATATATTTTTTATATAAATGAAGCTGTCTTTATTGTATAGAAAATTTTATGACTTTAATGTTTAAATATGATTTCGGCCATGTGGCCGCCACGGCTGGCGCATACAAGGCGCATACAAGGCGCAATCTGAAAAATCAATTTTCACAAACAGTAACATTCTGACCATCAGTCTCACTACGCCAGCCCATAAAGCGCACCAAACAGTAATTTTCTATGGATGGAATGGTGTTTCGACAAAAGCTTTTAGATTCTCGTCACTGCAAATGCGACAATTCTGTTTATTTACGTACCCATTCAACTAAAAATGGGCTTCATCGGAAAATAAAATTTTAAATGGACGAAGTGCACGATAAGTTTCACGAACAGAACCATTATTTTGATTAAAAATTTCTACAATTTGCACGCGTTGCTCTGGTGTAAGTCCATCCATAATGAAACGTCAAAGCTAAGTAAACAAAAAAACCACTCTTAGCTGTTAAATGGGTGGTCAAATAAAGCAGTGATGCCAACTCAAAGTTGTATCACTCTATAAAAAACACCCTATACCATCTGGCTGCACCGCCTAAGACTTTTGTTGCATAAAAAGCTAAAATAGTTTTAGTTTAAAGAAAAATATTGCTATTTTAGGATCTTAAGCATGAGAACTATGTTTTGTTCAAGAGGAGTTCGTTTCTAATAATTAAATATTCATGTGTTTCCGAGAAAATAATAATAGCTGCAGTACTTCTGCAATCAAGTTTGAATTCTAACCCATTAAAGTTTGTTGTTATGCATGTGCATGTATGTATGTGTGTTATATATTACACAAATGCAAAGATATTATTAGTTTCTTTAATATCACCAGTGGGATATTAAGTGTGGCATCGTATCGTGTCTAGCTTCTTAAGGGTCACAATAATAACAATCTTAAAGCAAAATAATAATAACCACGGTTGCCACTCTAAATTTTTCTTCGGGACCAAAATCCATAAAAAAAGAACCAAAATAAAAAAGGGGAACCAATTTTTTCAATTTTATTTGCATACCAGCATAATACAATACTTTTAAACTGAAGTCAAATTGTCAATTTCTTACTTGTAAACAAAAGTAACAACCGATCAGTGTTGCCAATATAGCTTTTTGATTTACTACTGTGGGTAGGTAATAATCGATTACTATCAAGTGTTGTAAACGAATCAAATCTTTTACTTTATGTGAAGAGTAATAATTTTCGTAAATACATTTTTACAGGCATGATAAAACTTTCAAAATTTATTTATATTATAATCGTTAACTTTTCATAAAAGAGAAAAAAAAAATGAACTAGCGTACCAAACGTAAAAAAAACTATCATTTTTGGTTCAATTGTACCACAGTGGTAACTGTGATAATAAGAATCTTAAAGCAAATAACTGTCTGCTTTGGGTTTTCCTTCAAAAATTTTAAAATAAATCAGTTTCTTGTTCTTTCCCAAAATATTGTCAAAAAAGATCTCGGTCTTAGCATCGATATATTTTATTGTTCTCTTAATCTGGTTTCTGTTACAATTATGAACAGCACGATTTCCTACAACTGGTTTTAGTTGTTTTCAAAATAAATTTTTATCCAGTCAATTTTGCTTCTTATATTTCAAGGTTAGTTTATTTAATTCAGTTGCTTGTTTGTTGTATTTATTATATACCTGGTTTATAGCTTTATCTTTCAAAACATATGTACACATGCGTTTATGTATGTGTGTGTGTGTGTGTGTATGTATGTATGGGTATAACGTACACAAAATTAAACAATTTTGCTATTTGCTACCACATCAATTGGAAAAGTTGTTCCAGCGTTGTTTTTGAATATAAACCCTTTTTTTTATTAATAGTCTGATTTTGTAGAACAAAACGCTGGGCATTCAAAATTTTCAATGCATTTTGTTTGTGCAATTTAACTGCAACATAACAACAACGCTTAACGCGTTATGGACAAAAAGTTGCGATATTAAATTCAGAAGGAACAAGGGAAAAATATAACAAGAAATTAATCCAAACAACTTTTCCGTGGAATACGTTTTATTAAACGTTGTGTGGGATTGGCTGTTAAGTTTTGTTTTTCATGGAGTATTTAAAAAATACTCGCATAATCTACCGAAGTTATTTCAACTGAACCGTAACACATCCAGTAATTGTAAACAACAAAATAATTTAATATAAATTTCGCTATAAAATTTTTAATATGTATTTTCATAAAGTACAAAAGTTTTAAATGTTTTAACAACTGATTTTTGCTTATCATCTTTTATATATTAAAAAGCCCTGGTACATGGCTTTTGTTAACTACGAAGTACAAAAATGAAATACACATTTTTATCAAATTCTCTTGTTTCTGCTTTCAATACTTTTTATCTTAAATTAATTTCATTTTAAATACTTTTACTATTTGTGTAATGCGCGCTTGGTTTTTGTTGTTTTACTATAGCGAGTTTAGCCAAAGTAAAACGTACAAGTAAATAAAAATTCAATTTATTTCTTTGTAAGATACACACAACGCTCGTGCCATCCTCATGTTTAACAATTCGCTTGTGATTTTGTTAATTTCTTGTGGTTCTGTAGGCCAGTCACGCTGTATATTTTTATGAATTTATTTGTTTAGTTGGTAGTGCTCCAATTATTCAATTGATGGATGTTTTATTTTCTTAAAAACTCTCCAAAATATTATAGCAAACAATGCCAACACAACAACAAGAGTAAACAATTTTGTTTTTTGCGAAAAATTCCAATTTAACAATATAAATTTTGAAATAAGATTCAAATTAACGTGTGTTGTTTTGTATGATTAACATACGGCACTAAAGCTAAACAAAACAAAAAGAATTAAATAAAAAATAAAAAAGCAAGCAAATTTGTGTGTACGTGCATTAGGGAGGCACTACAAATTAATGTATTTTAGTAAAAGTTGCTGATCGATGTTGAACAGCGGTGGCAAATATTCTTTACTAATCCTTTCATTAATTGTTTAATATTTCTTTAAGAAAATTTTGTAAAAATTCCATCAAAATTTGGGAGTCAACAAATAAAAATTTATTCATCATTAATTGAAGTAACTGCAAAAATGGAATTTTTTAAACAATAAAATCTTTACATTTTCGTTACTTTTACTCCTACTTTGTTGAACACTTTTAAAAATTTTCCTTAGGATTGCAGCAACACTGACGGTGTGTGGCCGACAGTATGAAAATGTTAATTAAAAATTGAATTGTATGAAAGATTTTTTTGGCATGTCAGGCCAAAATTTGAAAAGAGTTGCTGTCAGCCAGCTAAAAGATATGTTCACTTTTAATTTTTGAATAATAAATAAGTGAAAGTATGTCAATACACAAAAAATACTTGCAGATATATTTGCATCATATTTATATATCAGTGTGCCAACAACAACGCTTAGTTCTTAATGTCGCACAGATTCTGTATGCTTCTATGTTGTATAAATCGTATGATTATTTAGGATAGTGAAGCACGACAACTAACAATATGATTAATAAAAATGGGAAATATTTCAGGTCAATGGTTGGAGATAAACTGGATTTATTTAAAATTAATTGATTTAATTTATTACAGAGACAACTGACAATGAACGTTAAGTCAATTATACGGAAGTACATCTTTATTTTTTTATTTAAAAAATTTTTTCTTGCTGCATCTCATAAAAATTAAAATTATTTCTAAATTGAATTTGCGTGTATTCAGAAAATATTTGTGGTTTGCAGTGGAAACCGGCTATCATCAGCAGTAAACTGTAACAATTTTATTGTTGATTTTTAAATACATATAAAATCGTATAATTTTTGTGACAAAAATTTAGAAGAAATATGTGTGGTGCATATCTGCTTAAAAATACCTTTCAAACCATAAATATTTCATTTATATTGGTGACCGATAGAATATCTAAAAGTGTACCACACTAAAATGTGTAGGCATTTATATACAAATTTATTCTATCACACAAAATTCCTCATGGCCAACGTCACATTTTTGCTCGCCTAAGTTTTGTTATCACGAACACAGTTGCCACCGTGGCACAATTGAACCAAAAATTGTTGATTTTTTACGTTTGGTTCGCCGGTTCATTTTTTTTCTTTTATGAAAAGTTAACGATTGTAATATAAATAAATTTTGAAAGTTTGATCATGCCTGTAAAAATGTATTTACGAAAATTATTACTCTTCACATAAAGTAAAAGATTTGATTCGTTTACAACACTTGATAGTAATAGATTATTACCTACCCACAGCAGTAAATCAAAAAGCTATATTGGCAACACTGATCGATTGTTACTTTTGTTTACAAGTAAGAAATTGACAATTTGACTTCAGTGTAAAAAGTATTGTATTATGCTGGTATGCAAATAAAATTGAAAAAATTGGTTCTCCTTTTTTATTTTGGTTCTTTTTTTATGGATTTTGGTCCCGAAGAAAAATTTAGAGTGGCAACCGTGATCACGAATGCACATAAAAAAATGATTCTATAAACTACAAAAACTCTGAAACTTTCTTGGGTTGATTAAAAATTTCAAGAATGTAATTTTATTAAAGTGCAAGCCCAAAAATTTATATAAATTCTTCCCAACTACGAAGTGAAAATTTCGCTTAACTTGAACCGCATTAAAAGTTTTAATTTAAGACTCGTGCAAAACTCTACGCACCAACTACATGTGCGTAGTTGTACATGTCCACAAGTAATTCTATTGCTTAAAAGTTTTTCTTAAACTTCTAGTGTAAAAAAGAGATGAGAAAAATTTATAAAATATTAGAAATTCGTTCGTCATGACAAACATATATTTTTTTATTGTTTGAGTAAGTCTAGACTCTAGACAATTTTAAGTCTTAATGGCGCCGGATACCTCACCATACCTATTTTGATTCACTTCCACATAAACTATTGTTTATGGCTAAACTTCACTACCAAACAAACTCTAGTGATTTTTTTTACAATTCAATCATCAAACTCTGCCTTAAGAGATCAATGGAATCTCCAATAAAATGGTCAAAGTGAATACACATATTTTTAGGTGTGTTTGTATGTGTTGTGTGAAGCATTAGTTTGAAGTATGGCAACGATTTTCGCCTCCGATTTGGGGGGAGTTGTTTACTTAAGCTCAATACACAAACACTTGCATTCTCATCAGCATGTGCACGTGGTAACCGTGTTCCGTTTGTTTGTTTGTTTGTTTGTTTGTGCATTTACTGATGTTTGTTTTTGTTTCGCTATTATTGTTTTCCGCTTCTTTTACTTCTGGTGGTGTTTGTCGGCGTGTCTGTCTGTCTGTCTGTCTGTTAGTTCGCTTGCCAAGTGCTGACTAATACTTTCGTACTTAACCCCATGTGGTTATATCCCTTAATTCCACAAGGGTTATGGTTGGATTTCTTTTTGTCTGAGAGACTTTTAAATATTCTTTAGTTTTTGTTTTTAATTTAACTGGGAATTCATAAGAATTTCTTAAGTAAAATAAAATTATTGTATTATTCAAGTTTTTGTGTTGCGGGTGTGGGCGAACATAAGAGAGAGATAATACTTTAACGAGACATACTGCGAGTGAGGAAGACCCTTGTAGAGACGAGTGCCAGCAATATCCAGTGATTAATGTTGCTTTATCGTGAGCATTTAATTAAACTAATTTATTTAAGAAATAACTTTGCAATAAAACTCATGAGAGTTTAACTGGAAATGTCGGGCAAATATTAATAATACGGCACTTAACAATTTCAGGAATTTATTTTGTAATTTGATTAAATTTTGCAAATAAAATGCATGCGTTTCTTTTTGTAACTCCTACTTAGCCAGTGCAATTGACTCATTATGACACGTTTATTTATTCAATTCACAACAGCCTATTGCATATCTTATGTGCATATTAGATTAAATGTTAGTGCAACATAAAATCCACAACAGGGTTTGAAAAGAAGCACTTAATTTGAAAAAAGTTTACCCTCGTTACTTTTTATAATATGACTCATAATTACTTTTTGTTTACCTGATAACTTCATGGCAAAGAACTATTTATTGTTTGACTTCCTTAAAGCTAAAAATTATGAAGTTAGAAAACGCGAGAGCTACTTAAAAAATCAACTGGTTACTTGTATATTTTTAGTCACCATCGGCAAGTAGTTTTTAAACCTGGTAAAGTAACGAGCTAAATAAGTACCACTCATTACTAAACTACTATTACTGAAATTCCTAGGATTGCGTTTTCGTAGCAGAAAATAGTAATTTTCCTGAGTGTCATTTCGTTTACATGTCACATGAGTCATACGTGCACTCTGAAGTTGACTTGCGTGAGCAAATCGTTGATGTGTAAACTTTCGGGTATGGAAATTATACTAGCATTTATAAATTTCTAATAAATTTTGTTGACAACGCCTCTAATTATATAAATCTAAATCTTATTGATGTCGTCTTTTTCAATTTCAAACGTAAAGAGAGATTGAGATATTAAAAGATTAATATGTTCGAAGGAGAAGAAAAGTGTGTTGTAGAGTTTTGGGAAAATTGCTCATAGCAAAAGATTACTTTAATAAATTGCTATAAAATCTGAAACCAAATTATCCAGCTCTGCTGGCATTGTTTCAATTTTCCATATAAGACTGTCATGCCTGGTTAAGTTTCATTTCTATCCAACACACAGAATACAAACATTCACATGAAATTATTTTTGGAAAACAATAAATAATTGTCTTGTTGCAACATGTATGACAGAGAAAGAGATTCCCCTTTTGAAGCAAAATCAATGTTATCACTGATCAATCAAAATATTTGTATTTGTTTGGAAACGCATCAACGAATAATTGAAAATAAAGAGAAAAATCTGTAGATAATCATTGATGGATTTTCAATTATTATTGTTAAGTGAATATGCACACTTCATACGAAGAGTTTAATAGTGACACAAATTGTATTGTTGTTCCAAGTATTTTGTTCCATTGTGAGGTTTTCTATTCTTCAATATTTCTATGCGTTTCTTTTTGTGTGAGGGCTTGATTTCAAATGATTTTTATCTTACAAATAAATACATGCAGTTATTCTCTCGCTTTCTATTTACATATTTATATTCTAAACGCATGCAGGCATACGCATATCCTTAACATTCATATGCATACTTGATTAAAAAGTGCTCTTAAGGTGTCAATTATATTTTGATAGAGTGGTTTTTGTTAGTTGTTGTTGTGGCTATAACTTTGCGTTTATAAGAGATGCCACAAGGAAAAATTTTCTGCCAAAATTTTTCTCTAAATCTACCAAAATTTACTTGAACTGAGGTTTATTTTAATTTTCTTACAATTCCATTTATAAAAAGGAAAAATTTACTTACAAATTAAAATCTAAAACTGTTGATATCATGGCCAGATATGAATAAAACCCTCATAAATTATAAAATTCTGAATAAAATCTCATTATTTTTCAGTTCTGCTATTAAACAAGTTAAAAAGATATGTAAAATGTAAATCTTAAAATAATCAAAATGATCATTGAAACCGAATCCGTAGTTTTATCAAAATCCATTCCATCATTTAACACAAAAAATCCCAATTTTGGTTTCATCTCATCAAATTGGCAGCCCTGATTTCAATGTTTGTTTGTATTTAACACCAACTTTTTACTCATTTCTTGGATGGCACTCAATTTTTCGAAGAAAAAGAGGAAAATTGTTTTGTTTTGAATTTTTGCTTCCTTTAAAGTTTTAATATAAATTATTCAAATTGCTTTTTGTTAAGAGTTTTAATTTTTCTTAGAAAAGTTTTTTTTTTTTAAATAATTTACGTGAGAGTTTGCTTTTGAGAACAAATTTTCTTTTGTTAAAATGTTTGCTAATTTAGAATTAATTAATAGAATGTTATGTAAGATAAATAAACATAATTATGAATAAAATTTGTGCCCTCTAGGGTATTAAATATAATTGTGTTCTATATTATTCGTTCAATGAAATAATCGAAATTCGCTTTTGTTGTTATTTGATTGTTATCTTGTATCGATCGATTGATTTGTTCCACTTTATCGAAAATATTTTATTTTTGTTCAACTTAAAAAATCCCTCGTATGGTTGAATTAAAATATCTATTAAAAAGAGTAGGGAACGCTTGTTTTAAGGAAATCGAACTAAAAAGTTAATTATAAATTTTTAAATAAATTTAAAACAATAAAGAACTAGAATATAAGTGTTATTGCAAAAAAAAAGCATCGGACGTTCGATATACGAAAAATATTGACTAAAAATTATACTCGCAATTTGGTTCATTATTGTTTTAAGATAATTTTAAAATTAATTTTTAACATTTTAGTTAGATTTTCTTAAAAAGCGTTCTTTTTAGTTACTTTAAAATAAATCGTTTTGTGCCTCAAAAGCGTGTAAAGGGTGCTGTTGGCTGAAGTAATAAGACACAAAAGTACAATGCCATATAGCGTTTTCTTGTCTAGAAAACATGCAACATTTTTCCACTTATTTTCTAAAAAGTGGAAGTTTAGAACAGTTTTAAGGCAGAAATTACTTTTCGTGAGGGATGTTGGACTCATTTCTATTAAATTCCTTATTTTTAAATGGCAAGATGTGGCCATTTTCTGTTAAAAAGTGCGAAGATGTTGCATTATTTTCTAGAAAAGAACTCCAGCTTAGATCCCGCGTTCGACTCTGCAATCAGTCATGAGTATGGTGTCGAATTTTTTGGGTCTGTATTAGTGCAGGATTGTTTTAATTATTGTCGCCTTGTCGCAATGACGAAGGCATTACCGACAGCGGTTCATATCGTCATGTATTGAAGATTAGAATACAGCACTCTCCTTCGTCGTCATAATTATTCACCAGTGAAGTGGAAAAGTAATCTTCCAATCTGTCTTCAGCTGACCTCTTAATGCTATCCCCTTCTTTCCTAGTTCCAGCGAAATGCACTGCACATGTAGGAGGGGTCTTCTCCTGAGTGCTGGTCCTACTCTTAAAAACAAAAAATATACTAACAAATTATGAGAAGAGTATGAGTAATATTATTAATAATATTAAGTATACGCGTGGAAGCCCAATACAAGAGGATACATACAAACAAACAAACAAACAAACAAACATACAAGTAAAGTTAATAAAAAGCGTATAAAAACATTAAGTATTTGTTGTACAACTATAATATTGTAAATTTAAATACGATTTACTGATCATTTTAATTATAATAAGTAATAATTACCACATATAAAAAGTAAACAAAAATGGAAACTTTGCGAAGCAAAAGCAAGAGTAAAAAAAAAAAAACGGCGACCAAATTACTTGCAGTGTTGTTGTCAAGTAAGAATCAGGGGCTTGAAAAATACAATTGCGACAATTTTCTTAGGGAGTTTAGTTTTTAAGGCAATTATTAAAGTTAGGTAATTAAGCGTAAGGCAATAAAGCCGCATTTTGTTTGAGAATTGAGGAAAATTACAGATTTCAAAATCGTGATAAACAACAGGGAAAGTTATTGAAGTTGATTTGCCGCAAAGAAAAAAACTAAAATGGCTACAACAAAATCTGTCTCTGTTCATTTATGCGCTCAACACTATCCCCTACTTCTCATAGAGTCGGCACAATAAATACATCAACAGGAGCCATGCCCTAAGTGGCGGTCCCAATCAAATAAAAAACATGTACTGATCTCCGCAACCACAATAATTGTGGTCTTTTCTCCCAGTGTAAATATAAAAATAAACTAGAAAAAATTTAATACTTTCTTTTTGTTCAAAAATAAAGAGATTTTCCGCAAAAAATATTTGATGTTTCATACACGAAATTTGTCTTATAAGCAGCTTATAACCATCAATTATTTTTTGTGAATAAGGCCTTAAATGTACAAATAAATTATTTGTCACAGGGACAGCATCACATTTAAACTGTTGCAAAACTAATTGCAAGCGACAGCAGTTTCAATCGAGATTTTTAAATTAATTTATATGCCAAACTATCAAACGTATGACTGTAAAATCATGCAACAACAATAAAACTTCAATTACGAAGAGCTTTTGCAGGCGAATAAAAACATAATAGACACATCAAAGATAATAAAGAAACTGTTAAATATAAAATAGAAATACAATCATAATTGACTTGGGTCAAACTAATTTAAAAAGAGGAAAGAATAGAAGCCATTTCTGGACTTAACTTTCAAAATAAATTGAAATTTTCTGATAATTTTTATGGAGTTCCTGCTTTTGTACATCTCATGAGCCGCGCAGAAAGTCGTACATGAATTTCAGGTATTCAACAAACAATTAATTGTTGTTAGCAATTCCCTTGTTAATATATAATTTCATTATTATGTCAGTCTTACTGTCTCACTGTTTGGCAATAAAACATCAAAAAATAATTAAATATGTACAACTTATTAAAAACAATTTGCATTTAAAATTCATTACATTTTGCCATATACTCCACGTCGAGTTTGTACGCTGTTGTACGAGTATTTAGTTTTCTGATTTTGTAGTTTTTGATAATGAATATAACGTTTTTGTTCTTCTCCATTTTATTTTATTTTTTTTTTCGTTGGTTTGCATAAATAAAATTCATTATTTAGCTTTTAGATTACAAATTTTTACTACGTGTTTGCGACAAAGTTCAAAGTTTTATTCGATTCGTAGGAAAACAACAAAACACTTCTGCAGTGGTTGAATCGATTGGTGTGCTCCAAGTGGTCGGCCGGTCGGTCGGTGTTTTGGCTGAATTAGTCGTTTGCGGTTTAGTCATCGTCGTGCAGTTTTTGTTTTACTTGAGAATATTCATGGCATTCATTGATTTGGATAAGTTAAAAGAAAAAGAGAGAGAAAAAAACAGTAGTTGCATACTGTTTATGGTTACAGAACCAGAAAGATACACAGACAAATAAAAACACAAAGAAAAAGTCGTTGGTTTCTATAAAACTACACTGGAGACTAAGTTAACGGCCCAAGGTTAAGAAAGTAATGAAATTTTCTAACAGTGCATGGATTTGAAAAAGGTTTAGCTGTAAAATAATTTAAGCTCGTGCAGCCGGTTTTCTATGTGGTTTATAAAACGTTTAAAAATGTTTTATTTATATCCAATTCATGATTAAAAATTCATTGAAAACCAGCAGTTTTAGAAAGTTTAATTGAATAAATGAAGGCCTTAACATTTGCCAGACAAATGGAAGCGAAAAGTTTGAGGTACAATAACAAGTTAACTACAAGAAACTTGAATAATTTCCAATGATTGGTTTCATTATCTCGTTATAGTTGAAACCCGTAAATTCCCATATATCAAAGAAGCAGACAATGAACAAAGAACACCTTTGCCATGAGCCGCCCTAATGTCCATTTACATATATACGATTTTAACCCTTCCAGCTCCATGTATGCAAATATTATCAGAGTTTGAGATCAATTACAGGTTTCCCCATTTAATGTCCACATGCTTCTGGTGCCAACATCCTGGTTTTTAAAACAACAATAGACCAAACAAAAACCGACTACAACACCAACCATTATGTTGTGAATCATGCATTTACAAAGAAAACTATAGGAAGTGGACAATAAAACCTATTGTGTGGTGTGTCCCTTTTTGCACATTTCGAGTGCAAAAAAAAACACAAGAGAACAAATAAAACGTTACAAATGGCTAAACAATTTAAATGGCAACATTTTTTAAATTAAACCGATATAACAACCAAATAAATATTCAGGTGAATAAACCACAATGAAAATGCTATTAAATAAATGGAAATCAAAACCGTAAAATCAGTGAAGCAGCAATGAACTGGTAATGAACATGCTCTCCTACAACATGCAACATGTTTGAGCCAATTTATGTTTGTAATATATGAAAAACCTGTTACTTTTGTGGAAAGAAAAACATGTGTCTTGTAACACAGTTAATAAATCTAAAGCTTTGGAAACTAAATAAGTTTGTAGAGCAACACAATTACATTTAAACACTCTTGATTACATGATTTTATCAAGATAAATTGTAACCGAAGGAAATTGTGTAACTAACAATAGATGGATACCAGCGCATACACTGTCTGTCGTTGGTTCGCACACTACCAGACAAGTTGCAGCAAAAAGAAGAAAATAGACAAGAAATCATGTCAACTGTTAGTTACTGCTCCGTCTGTCTTTTTGTATATAAGGTCTTGGTTAGTGGGTGAAAAAATTTGTGTGTAACCGGAGTTAGAGCGAAGGGCGTAAATGGTGCATATCATATGAAAGTATGTGAATGTTGTTGTTTAACTTTTATGAAGGTTTTCAAAAATAATACAATTTGTAATTATTAATAAAAACAGTTGAATTTGAAAATTGTTGTAGTCAGAAGTACAGTCATAAGAAAAGAATTCATGTTTAAATTGATGACGACGACCTGCCATTAGAATCGTGGCAACGTTGCGTAATTCATAAATTTCCCACAGGGAAGTAATTTTCTTTATAAATTCTATGAATTTGGCATTAATGCCATGAAAGTTTTTATTGAAATTCAAGCAACGTAACAATTCGTTGGATTAATGAGACACGTTTCGCTGCTTTAATGAAAACTTCATCAAAGAAATCAAATACTTTCTCTTGTTGATACTATAACACAACTTCAATGATACAAACGGATACTTGCATCAATAGAAAGAAATAAGTGCATGTATTCAATGAAATAACTTCATTGATAATAAAGGCTGTAGACTATCGACTTCATATATCCCCACAGAAAGTGGTCTAGGGGCATTAACTCACACGATCTTTATTGATTGCTCTCCTGGAAGATTATGTTGACCCGAAAATCAACGTAATGCCCGATACATTTTTCAAATAGAACCTTGATTGTTCAGACATGCATTTTTAATTGAGTCAATTTAATTTTAATTGAGCAATTAAATCTAGTGCTCACACATACTAAATTTAGCTGATTTACTTAGCATTTGACCGCTGAGAAAACATTGTTTTTATTTGTTTCGAGAATTTTCGTGTTAGTAAATTTTAAAAATGGATGCAAATTTTGGTTTAAAAGAAATATGAAGCTCTTGGAGTCATTGCGATCGATTTTTTATTCAAAATTATAAGTGCTTAAAAAGGAAAACTTGACAATTTTACAAAGTTTGTTTGTTGGAGTTCAGTCTAGTCTGTTTGAAAATTCATTTGGTTTGTTTATATGTACGTATATATTTTGACATTTGTCTCGCCATTATAGGAAATTTTTCTGCTCACTGAATAGAGTTCTTAATAAAAATACCTCTGACCAGGGTTGCAATTCGAGTTTTACGCAATTAGTGATACAATTAACTACTAATCGCTCAATTTACTAATTGACTTGTTGTATGATAAAAAGGCCTTAATTGCGAAAAAGGCCCTAATTGTGCAATTAAGGTGTTTAAACATAAATCACCTGACAGCTGTCAAAATGATCGCCACTTAAAAAAGTGCTTGCAACTTAAAGTTTTATAACTATAAAAATACCCTTTAAAATAAAATAGTATCACTGACACACTGACATAATTTCTTTAATGCAGTGAAGACACAATGTAATAACGCCATTAAAGCAACGAAATAATTTCTTTAAACAAATAAAAATAATGTCATTGCATGCAGTGTATGACAAAAATTATTTTAATAAAACAAAAATAAACATGAATGATTCAAAATTGTCAGAAATCTAATGAAATATATTTAGAAAGTCAGTCACAAGCAGCGTTGAGTTAGCCAACATCAAGACTCGTTGGCAATTACATTTTAAGTGCATCCATACCACGGATTGGTTACACTCTTTCGAGAGATTTGCGTCTCACTCGTACTAGTTAATTTCGACGACTGAAATAACTGTATTGATCTACAGTTCTTCCGAGGAATTTTGCGTGGTTAGCTACGTTGCTACTTCCTATGTGAAGGCATAGGTCGTGTACAGTCAGTCCCAGAAACGGATAGAATAAGAGTTAACAACATCGCCGGTATATGGTCTCAGTCACCCACTGGCATGTGTGTACCAAATACTTTACAAATTTACTTTGTAAAGTATTTTATATACAAATACAAGAACTATATTGGAAGTCATTTCAATGAAACTCTTTCAAAATAGTCGAAAACTTCCATTGAATTTGTGGAAAAAAAATAGTGAAATTATTTAGTTGAATTTATACAGAAAAATTCTTTTAGAGCCAACATATTCGACTCATCGTAAAGTATAACATGCGTAAGTATTAGAAACCGCCAATAAATCTAGTGCGAGTAAATGATCATTAAGGTAGATCGAAGGATTATATTTAAATATTATCATGTGAGAACATGATTTGAAATATTATTGAAGGTATATTTAGGAAAAAAATTTTAACAATTTACATGTAGTTGATTGTAGCAGAAAGACTTTTGGTAAGTATCGAACCTCCAAATCCCATATATGTATATAGAATTTATCTCTGTGAAAGCTTAGCCGAACGCTTTTATTCTTAACGATTTGATACTCATTTTTAAAACGACTTGAAAGTTGTGACTTTAACAAAAAACAAACAAAAAAATGTTTCGAACTAAAAAATATTTTCCATTGTTCAACTTTTTAAACTTCAGAAAAACATTAATCACTACTAATACTACAATATTTAAATCTTGTGTATGTATTTCAAATAAGATCTCAATAAATACAGTTTAAAATGAATTAAAGTCACCATAAATTCAAGTTGACGTTTAACAAAAAAAAAAAAAATGAAAAAAACTGAGTTGCATTTAAACGTTTCTATTTCATTTCCTTTACAATTATTTGCTATTTTCTGTCAATTATATTTTTTACAACATCTTTGTAAATCGCGAAACAATAAGCTAGGAAATTGGCGTCATTAGAAATAAATGCATAGACAAATAGAAAAAAGATTTTGTAACTACAAATCAATAATATTGATTTAACAGTTGCCACAATTGTACACTCTTGTGCAGCACGACGAAGTAGTTGTTTTGTTGTCCCAAAGTTCATGCTTTTCGAAAAGAATTATTGTATTTTAAAATTTATAAATTTTTTACATGTTAACATTTGGCAATAATAAAATATATATTCTTTCTAAGAGCCTTGTGTGGATGGAACATGTCATGGCCAACTATATTGACTATGATTATGGCAGAAGAACAAAACTTTAATTGCATTTGCTGTAACAAAAAAATATAATAAATATGAGGAGATGACACACGTGTGTAGTCGTGCAAAATGTATTCGTTATTGTTTCGTTTTTAGTTTCTATAATACGACCAAATAATGTTCGCATTAGATTTGAGAATTGCATTTGCTTGATGTCATCTCTTTTGCCACTTTCCTAATGACTTTATTTCTCATTCATTATTGTTAAATTTCATTTAATGAAATATGAGTTAAACACGCTTTTTGGCTTAGATTTTAAAGTACGCGCTCGCTGTAATGGTGGAGTGTTAGAAAAAGGTTGTTTAGAGTATTTATGCTTTTTAGATTCGTTAGGGAGAGGGTGTTGCACATTGATTTATAATTGGGATTAAAAAGCATTCTTTAAAATCAAAATAAAGGGTGTCTGATAAACAACACTTTATATATGACAGCTCGGAGGGTTGTTTTTTTTAATGTAATAAAAATTTAATTATAATAATAAATATAACTGAAATGTGATTTACGCAAAAGCGTAACAACAGTTTTAAATTCGTAAAGTCATAAGGCAAATTTATGTGACTAAATTGAATTATTTAGATCTAAAATATTTTATTTATACATATTTGAAGCGTTACATTTTAATATAAATGAAAATAAAGTTCGTGGCTTGTCATCTGCCTATTGATAACTATTTTTGAATTGACTCTGCTTCAACAGTGTGAATTCCGCACAAAAAAAAAAAAAAAACAACACAAGGAAAAGAAAAATACTTATACCGTGTTCAGACATGCATTTCTAATTGAATCAATATATTATTAATTGCGCAATTAAATCTAGTATTCATACATACTCAATTTAGCTGACTCAATTATCATTTGATTGTTTTTATTTGTTTCGTGAATATTCGTGTTTGTAAATTTTTAAAATGGATGCAAATTTATGATAATGATATTTTTTCGCTACAATTTGATAAATATTTATGATAGTGTGGACTAGATTATAAATAGGAAATTAAAGAAATTTGGTAGTGAAGTTTTATAGAGAACTTTTTTTGATATAGAACTATTTGAACTAACAAATTAATTAATGAAATAAGTCAACAGTCCTTATTACGGTTATCGAATCGACTCGAGAACTTGAAATTGTCTTGTTTGTCCAATCCGGTGTAACATGTTGAGCCGAATAGAAAACCGTAATTAGGCACAATAAAAAAAATTAAATAAAATTTGCATCCGAAAATGTTTCAACTATTTTTTACAACTGGATACCTTTTGAATTCAGATTTTAGTATCGTGCTTAAAGACGATTTCAGCATCATTTATGGGACATACCGGATCCAGTGGTATCACTGTACGGTTACTGGGTTAGCCTCGAAATAAAATACCTAAAAGTTAACATTCTATGGGTTTTGGTCTTGGAGCGGTAGCTTAGATCCAAGTCCAATTAATTCTTATGTATACGCCTTTTCTCATGTATTTCAGTGTCTGCCTAGCCAGCAAAAGATCTGGGTCTTGAAAATATAGTTATGCATTTCCTCAGGGGTCCTGCTCAAGCATTGAATTTTGCCGAAGCTATAGAATGGAAGGAGTGAATATTATTATTTGCTTTAGTTCTACGTTACTGTCATGTGGTGCTTTAATAAATAATCGCTGCGGTACATGGCAGTTTGTAATAAAACCCTGCGTCCAGATTTTGAAAAATATTCAAGTCAAATTTCGATTTACAATTTGGGTAGAATTATGAAAATTTTTTACAGAAAAGGATTGCGCCTATTTTCGAAATAAAACAAAAAAAAATATTTTATGTTTTTCTAAAGAATTCTTGGCTTTTATTCTGTAGTAGTTCGTATTTTTAAAACAAAACAAATTTTTTAAACGTTAAGCTTATTAATATGAAGCATTATTTGTTTAGGGAAAAGAACTTAAATTTGTTCCTGCATGTCATCATGATTATTCAATATTTAAAATGGTTAATGATTTCATTAGTGTCATCACACATAAATAAATTTTATTGCTTCTTAGATTTTTACATGTTAAAGTATATTTGATGCTAATAATAATAAATTAATAGTCTTAATGGATTTGTAAAAGAGTCAGTAAGATTCTAAACGTAGATTTCAAATGCTGCTTCTAGTAATTTGATTATCATATTTATGATGAGAATATCTTTGGGCCAAAAGTGGCCCAGCGCCTTTTAATCTCTTTTGTAACTCTTAACGTGAATCTTTTGTAATTATGTTGGTTTTTTTATCCATTAATAGTTCAAGATTAATCTGATAATTTCTATTCATTTCTGTTAACTTGCAGATATAATTTATTAAACGTGACCTTCAACATCACACAACCAACTCATCGATTCGTGTTTACATCACATGAGAGCTGAATTTTTTTTTTTTTTTTTAAATTAGTAAGATTTATTCTTATTTTGCTTGCCTCTCGTCTTTAATTTCTATACTAAACAATGAAATTTATTTAAAAAAGAAAAGAAATATAAAGAAATGAATAGTAAAATGGTAGCATTTTCCTTTGTTCTTTTGTTGTTGTAAAAATAAACAACGTTATTATCTTCTTGTAAGCCACATTGCACTGAAACAACAGACTAGAATTTTTATATATAAAAAAAAGAAAATATAAAAAAGAATATTTTATATAGAAAAATTATAAAGAAGGGCTGTTGTTCTTAATCACTTTTGAACACTTTAATAAAAGCAAGAGCGAGAGAGAGAGACTTCAAAACTAAACAAAATAGAAGCGAAAGCAAATGGTGGGTTGGACGCACAAACTGTCAGACGGACCAAAGTGTTGGGTTTGTTGGTATACGAGTACATGCACTCGCCTTAAACAACTTATGCCAGAATTATCTCTATAAAAAAGATCTTAAATTTCATTAAAATCTTGGAAACATCCAGCTGTAGATGTTTGTGAAGAGAGATACGAAAGTTTTGTATGAGGACTGGCTACAAAGTAAAGTAATTGTTGTCTTGCATCATTTATGTATTCAAGAGTTTATCAATTAAACAATTCTATATGCATATTGAAAACATAACAAATAAGATGCTTTACAAGACGACATAAAAGAAGCCCTACGCAAGTGCACAAATACTGTCAGACTTGTTAGCCTGCTTGCTGTCTATAGTTGTGATTGGAAAGTTTGGTAAAACTTAAAAAAAATTAATTGAAATAAATCACGTTGGATCGGGGAAACTAAAACCTTCTGAAGAAGTAAATAATTTTAATTGTTTTCAATGATTTTCAAAAGATTTTGTTATGGGAAGAGCCAGCAAAAACCATTAAGATAAAGAGAAAAGCGGGTAATTTTAACAAAAAAGCACTGAATTTAAAAGATTAAATTTTATGAAAAATCCAAATATTAAACTTGAATGAAAGTTGTATACTTGAACGTTTTATGGAGAGAAATACATAAATTTTAAATTTTAAAATATGAAAAATCATATAATAGATTGATTATAAGCAAAAGCAACAACATGAAAATTTGTTGTGAAAATATTTTTGCCTTTTAATCATCAAGCTAAAGCTTGTATCCTAATTATCAGAAAAAAGCCGTCAAGAAATAAGTGTAAATTGACAAGGATTTAATTACACGAAATATAAGACACAAGAGAAAAGCAAAGTTTTTGACGGTCACCACGTTCCCAGCAACAGTTCTCGTGTGTGCCTCTCCGGCACAAGCAAAGAAACATGGTGTGATTACAAACTTGGATGTTCTTCTCTCATCGAAAAAAAGGTAACTTTCCCTGTGAAAACCTTGTCATAGGTTTGCTCGTTAGATAACGAGCCTCGTTTATACAAGTTTGATTTAAATAAATTGCTTTTTGACCAAAACAGCACATTTAAAAATTTAAAAAAGCATCGAATATCAACTTTAAAATATTTTGCATCGATGAACTCAAAAAGCACTTAAAAGGTGCGAAAAGTATCGGGTTGATTTGTGTCATTAAGTTTTAAGAAATTTATTTTTTAAAACAACATCAACCTTAATTTCAAAGCATGTTAGATGTTTATATAATTTTAGCTGAAAACTTTATTTACTTTTCACAATATTTTTTATACAAATTGCAAATTTGTAACTTCAAAGTCAAAAGCAGCCTTAAAAGTTTGGCGCAAGCGTACTCTAATTTATATTCTAACGATATCCTGAAAGCTCGTGCATACAAAAGTTTCACAAGTGAACACACAACATGAAATTCTTAAAGTAGGGCACTTTTTCATCTCAGAAAAAGCATTAAGATTTTTTTCCAAACAAAACTGCTGAGTTATTAAATAAACAATAAGAATGTTTAAAGCATAAAAAATAAACGAACAGATAATGAAAATGATGTTGCTGATGTTGATAATGACGCTGGCTGAAGAAGTTGATGTTGAAGCATAAAAATTTTCATCTCTTATTCTGTTTGTTATCTAAATGTTTAAATAAATATTGAGTGAAAAAAAAATCAATTTTTATTTCTTTTATATGGTCAATGACTTAAGGCATTGATTTTTATTTTAAACATTTCTTTACTTTCTTTCAAACAAATGAACCCTTTAAATAAACAAAAACTCATATAAAAATCATAAAAAACTTCTTAAATAATCAATAATCAACGTGGTTTTTCCTTTGAAAGACGCCATTGGAAAATTGAATTTCAGGCAAGTGTAAATCTAGAGTGTTTAAAGACGGTAGTCCAGAACCCCGCATCAAATCAGTTTGTTAACGGTGGTAAAAATTGTTTTACGTTAATAAAAAAAAAAATTAAGTTAAATAGTAACGAAGACTTGACTGCAGTAAAATATGTTAATTTATTTGTGAACTCAATCAGAACATCAAATAGCCAGCCACTCTTGGGCAATTTCACTTTCCAAGTCGATGGAGCGTAACAGTTTTAGTCGAGTATTAAAAGTCATTTAAACGAATTTAATGGATATTTTTTAATATATTTCCAATTGCCTGCTTTTTATATTATTTATTTTTTAATATATTTCCCAAGGTGTGTTTATTAATGTTAATGCCCTGACAATGTTTTCTTGCCTGATGGGAATGTTGTTTCAATTATTTATAAAGGCAACAAAAAAGTATTCGAATTTGAATTAGTGTTCTGCGAAAATTTTAGAAGTGGTACGTATGAAACAGATTCGATCGGCCCAAAAAATTTTCCTAGCGTTTGCTTGCAATTTAAGTGTAGGAAAATAATTAATTAAAATCGCTTTTTTATTCTTTTTAATCAAAATGTTTGCATTTCCTTGCTGCTTTTTATTAATGAGTTAGAAATCGTTAATAAAGCCTCAGGCCGTCAAGTATGGCTGAAAAGATTTTATCCTATTCTGCGATCATATTGAAGAATTATATATTAACCATCTTTATAAATTTTTTGCAATAAATAAAATCGTTTTTAAAATTTGCATGTAAAATTTTTAAAAATATTTCATTCTATTGAAAGTGATGATGAGGATTCCTCCCACTTTATTTTGAATTTTTAAAAATTTTTAATTTTCTGAATCCTTTTCTTGAACAGGGTTTGTTTTTGAACTCAACAACAAGGGCAATAAATAGTTGTAAAGTTTTTATAAAGGGTCCCCCAACCGGGACTTCCGAACTTTGTCAGTTGATAATGCCCATCTTTCTGAAGCTGGATCTGTGATTTAATCAGCTTTTTCTTGCTGGATTCAAGAACACGAGCATATAATAAAATATTTTTATTAAAATTACGATCGTCATAATCGTCCTACCGTAGGGACTATTCGGAATAAGATGGATAAATTTGAGTTCAGTGGCTCAGTAAACGATCTTTCAACACCCAAACGACGACGAAACGCAAGATTTGCCAGGAAAATTCTATAAGTGTACGCTTGATATTCACTTTATCGAAATGGGAAAATAGTTAGTAAATTTTTCACTGTGGCAACATACAACGCGCTTTGCTAAAATTACCTAAAATCTGTCAATCTGTAAACCTCTTCCCGTTCCGCGTTAATGGACTTTATGTGTCTCTTTTCCTTTAATTTCTCATCTATATGTTTTGGTGTGATTTATTTTCCAGCATGTAATCACATCATTGTCATCATCTAGTTCAGCTAATGATACGACAAAGTACAGCAGACATGTCAAGCTCAAACCAGGTGTTATTTGGCTTTAAATGTTGTGTTTGTTACGAACTTATATTGGTTTTTAAGATAAAAGTATTTTAATTTCTTTTTATTTAGCCAAAGTTCGTTTCTTTATTTTGTTTCACTTCCATTTAAATAACCGCAACAAAAAGAGTTGCACCGAAAACAGCAGTAACCCAACAAAATCTCATGTAATTTTTCATTTAAAATCATCCACATTGAACTTTAATGATTTGGTTCACTGAACCGTAAGTTTGTTTAACTTTTTGTTTTTCTTTTTTTTTGCATTTTGTACATGTTGTGCTTTTGCTTTGAACTGTATTGCTACGCAAATATGTACGTACGTACGGACAAACACATTTTTGTTGTAAATTTTCAAATGCATTAAAAGCACGTTTCGTCAAAAACAACAAAATTAAAAAAAAAAAGTAAATGAAATTCTTTCAAAAAACATTATGCAACATAATCATTGAAATTAACTTTTTAATGACTTTCTGGCGAATTAAAAAAATGTGGTGTTAAGCCAAACAAACACAAGTTTTTATAAGCAAAATTTGAGTTAATGGCCCATTAAGAAAAAATCGGATGGGCAAGAAAAAAAGAAAACAAAAACAACACAGTTTGTTAAACAAAAGTTTCATGAGTCATATTCGCTGGGTACTCATGGGAAATTTAACGGGAAACCATTTAAATTTTACATCCCTCTCCCTCTCTCTCTCTCTTTCTAATGCCTTCAGCGACACATTTTTATTTATATCTCCAGAGTGTAGTTTTATCCAGAGGATTCTATTTGAATTTTAGTTTTATACACAGGATTTCTTGTAGTTTTTGTTGTACTAAATGCATGAATTTAATTAGCAGTTCCCTATTCTCCATAGAAACAAAAAATTAATTGTTATAATTTTCATATTATTTATATCTGCCATTAGCAATGCTCGATTATTAACGCTATTAAATAGTCTTGTGACTCTATTAATACAAGCTTTCATTGAAACTTGCATTGTTTTAAGATTTTATTGTTGCAGTGCATGATTTTATTAATTGTTTTTTTTTTTTTTGTTCAAAATATATTTCATTTTACTTTATTATCATTTATTTTGTGAGCAGCAGTGTGGAATGGTTGTTTATTTTTCCGGCGGAAATGTGACATACGAAAGCTTTCTGTTTTCCATGCCAACCAACACAGACAGCATACGACAAATTCTTAGCTGACTGACTGACTGTTCATTTTGTACATTCATCATTATCATGATATTTATTTTATTTTATTTGTATTGAAAATAATAATCACTTTCATTTTTACACTTGTAAGTGCTGAACTTGTAACATAAACAACGAGTGGTTAAAACAAAAAATCAAATTAATGATTTTTTGTTTTAAATGGCAAAAACGGCTGTCTTGTTATCGAGTAGAACAAACGCTAGAGTCTTCTAAGTTTGTGTGCAAAGGCTGTAAGAAGGTTTTCAAATCTTAAGTTAGTTCTTGTAATCCACTCATATTCTAAAAATACTGGACATAAAAAAGACATTCAAATTATAGTTATTATTTAAAAAAATACTTTTAGCACTCTTTTTGTAATTCGATTATATGGGTAATTCCATGTCAAATAGGCTAATGATTTGACACGATCTCTCCAGTTTATTTGAAATTTGACTAGAGGCTTATTATTTTGGTATAAAAATTATTGAAGAGTAAAAATTATATCTTAAAAAACGCCTCTCTTAAAATGTCACATTCTTTGAACAAAAAATTAGGAAAAAAAGTTTACTTTATTTAATGAAATCTATTTTTAAAATTTCCCTACTTCTTAGATATTATATTTGTCCAAAAAATAAAATTTGTTTTGACACATCTCAGATATTCCCTAAATAATTACATAACAGCCATTTTAGTGTATGAGATGGAGTTTGAGAAATTGAAAAGTTAAACTGAGAAAATTCGGGAAATTTTGGTAACAAAGTTTTTGATATTTTTTCCGTTTTCAAATTAGAAGAGTTGGTACCTAACTCTTTGTCCATTTGGCATGGAACTACCCATATGTATAAAAGTTACAAAATTATATTCCGTAAAAATTATATTCCGCTTTAAGTGGTTTTACTTTGATTAAGTACGTAAATCGGCACAAGCTGCTATCAATCAGTAGAAGTTAATATACCTTCCAAGAAGTATATATCTTGAATGGGGACAAAAAGGTACCAAAGAAGATAAATACAATAAAATTAATGTTTGAGAAAGTTATTTGATAAATTCGTTATCAAAGTTTTAATATCTGTTTGTGGAGCATTTCAGAACATGGCCAGGAAAGGGCATAAAAAGGGTAAATTCCAAAATGTTGTGGTACTTTTTGCATAATTTTTTTTTCAGCAAGTAAAATTCAAATTGCTCAAACTAAATAGCATCCACTTAAAAATATATTTTTCGTGCTATCAGTAAGGCCTTAAAGCGGGTGATTGCAAATATTCGCATTGAGTAAAAACATACAACAAGGGGGATAAAAAAGGTACCAAAAAAATTTAAAAACATAACTTTTGCTTTGATCAAATCTCTACATATTCAGGTCTTAGAAACTTTCCATGAGTAAATCTATGTGTGTGTGTGTAAACTGCTTATAACTTTTGAACGGCTTACCCGAATCGAACCAAATTGGTAACGATTGGACCTGAACCGAACCGATAGATATCAAGAAATCTCAAACAAAACTTGGAAAAAACATACTTTTGAGTGCTTTTTTTTTGGAATAGCTTTTAAACGGTTCTTAAAATTAAAGAACCATGTCGAGCACCATAAACCGGTTAAAAATTGGTTAATCCAAAGTGACGTTTTTAAAGCTTCCGAAATCTGATTAGTTAATATTTTCGACTATTTTACAGTAATCAAAAACTACATCAATCACCGCATATCACGTGGGAATAATTTTATTTATTAAAAAGTTAGAGTGGACAGTGGCATGAAACGGCTTAATAAACCACTTTACGATAGATTAATTAAGTTACAGTGACACCCACTAGGATCAACCACTTGCCATATATTTTTTCTAAATAATACTTGGCTGCTTCATCACAACAAAAACAAACCTTTTAAATTTTTTTGTCATTAGATTGCAAGCATTTGCATTTAGCCGAAATTCTTTGTATCACAACTTAAATAACGCTTGTATCCTTAAAATAAAACTGAAACAATTTGTCTCTCACTGTAAGCAATATATCTTTATAAAAGAGCAATTAACGGTTATTTTTAAACATGCCTCGCACTTCTAAAAACCAACCAACAAAATGAATTAACTTGTAAATGTTTGTTGAATGTTATTTTAAAGTTGGATGACCACATACTGGCTCGCTCGAATGATCGTACATCTCGTAGAAAATAATTGCAACGACATCAGCTATTTTTGCATACACACAAATGGCGCATATTTAACTAATTAAGTGGCTTTTTATATAGAAGAAGTGTCCATTACTGTGTAATAATTATGTGCAGAATATATGAACTCGTTAGCAATTAAGCATAATTACATAAAATTCCAACTGCAAAATTCAAAATGTTTAAAACTTATTTTGGTAAAATTTTTAGCAACAGCAATTGGAAAAATTGTGCATGAATTGAGATTGAAAGAAATATTCAAATTGTTTGAAAGTAAAAGTCAAATATTAAATCATATCAAATTATTAATATATATCCTTTAATTTCTTTATAAAGTATTTTAATTAACGAAACTATTATATTTCTGTTTTTCGTTTTAGGTGAGTGTTGGGAAGAAAAAACTTCAAATAAGTTAAGTGAGTTTTCAATTTTTTATGTTAATAAATTAATAAATTTAGAAACAAGGCGGCCAAGTTGTGGCCTCAGAAATTAGCTACATATGGTATGTTCTTGTCTAGAAAACATGTAAAAAATGTTTACTTCTTTTCTAAAAAATTGCAGTTTGTTGAAATTTTGAAACGAAAATCATTTTTCGTCAAGGATGCTGAATTAATTTCTGATCAATCCAGTGTTTTCAAATTGAAAGATATTGCATTTTTCCATTAAAAAGTGTAAAAAATGTTGCATTCTTTTCTATTGCCAAGAAATTCAATTACATCTCCATCAGTTACTTGTAGGGAACTATCGGAAAGCCGATTTCACTTACAAATACACAGACGAGCAGATATCCCTATTTGACTTTTCCATTTAAAACAGTCCGCAATATTGTAGAAATTACAAAGTGAATCAAAAAATCTTTTTAAGTGCAATGACAAGTACAACAAAATTTAATAAGTTTTAAATTTTTTATGTTAATAAATTAATAAATTTAGAAACAACTTATAGTCTCATAGAGACTTATGGCATGTTCTTTTCTAGAAAACATGTAAAATTTTTTCACCTCTTTTCTAAAAAATTGCAGTTTATTAGAGTCTTAAAACAAATACTATTTTTCGTAAAGGATGTTGGATTAATTTCTCATCAATCCAGTATTTTCAAATGGCATCATATTGCATTTTTGTATTAAAAAGTGTAAAAAATGTTGCATTCCTTTCTATTAACAAGAAATGCGATCACATCTTGATCTGTAACTTCTAGGAAACTATCGGCAAGTCATTTTCACTTAGAGATACACTCACGAACAGATATCCCTATTTGAATTTTCCATCTGAAACAGTCCGAATTATTGCAGAAATTACAAACTGAAACACAAAATCTTTTTAAGTGCAATGAAGAGTGCAACAAAAAACCTGATCATAAATAACCGATCAAGCGTTGCGTTTCTATGCATCAAACAAACATTCAAATACTCGTCGCTATTCACTCTTGAGAAGCACTTAAAAATTTCAACAAAATTTTTGCTTAGTTTTGCATTTAACAAAACAACAACAAGGAATGATGCTTCAGCGATTGCATTGAGTTGCAATTATAAAAGACGGCTTCAGTATTTCATAGATCCGATACAACAAAAATAAAAACGTAGAAATGGGGGGGAAAAACATTATGTAAACAATATCATTTCATATTTTGTTTCATATATGGATTGAGTATCTTTATTAATATTATTTTTCAGTTTCTTTGTTGAAATTTTTCCATCACATTTCAATGAACAAAAAGTTGTGTGTTTTAAAAATATAAAGAAATTGGAACACACATCCGTCACGTTCTAAATGAGAAAAATGGAATATTATTCTACTCTTATAAAAAGAAAAAAAAAAAACTATTAGAGTTATAAAATTCATTCCATTCATATGGATGATAATGCAATAGATTTCTTTTCATATATTCTTTTTGTTATTATTCTTTTGGTTCCTGGTTGATTTTTTTTCTTTTCATATTTTAATTAAAACAAAAGGAGAAAAATAAAACAAATAATTTTATAAGAAATTTACTTTTTATTTTAATTTTTTCTTTTGCCATAAAGTGTGCGTATGTGTAAGTGCATATAAAATATAATTAATTAATTCAATTACACTGTGCAAAAACAACTGCGAATTATGGTGGTAGAGGAATATGTATGCGTGTCTACGTGGATTAAAGTTCTGAACATTTATGAGTTTCTTTTTAGGCAAAGTCACACCTTTTTGCACATTTTTTCCGCTTATTTGAGTTATGAGGCCGCCCCTTTTTCCATAATCCATGTGAATATCCTTTTCATATGCTTAAAAAATAATTTTATTGCATTGCGAATGACAATACTGAGACCAGCAGAAAAAGGAAATAACTATTGAATTTTGTATCCACGACATAAACTACATTTCCAGCAAATTGTTAATTATTTCCGTTTGCATTTAAAATGTTGTCATTAACACGAAAATGAAATGAATCATTAAAAATATTTTATTTGCAGGTTTTTTTACGAAAGCATTTATTTGAAAACAATTAAACACATTTTTAAAAAATGACTATTGAAATGATTGTCACAAGATTTCAAACTCGTGCAGGTGTTTTTAATTAAATAACAATAATTAAAACTCTAGATTGTCGCTAATAATAAACACATTGAAGTGCTTTATTTTCGAGTGTCAAAGAACAGATTTCATTTCATGTTAATGTTATTGTTAGAAGACAATTCATATTCATATTTAAAATTTTGTTTTCAAAACTCAATATTTATCAAGTGTGTGACATGGTTTCATTTTCGAAAGTAAAATTAACGAAATTTATCAATGCAGCCCGTTGCATTTTACACAATAGGACAATCTTGTTATAGTTTTCAAAATTGTGTTGTGTAAATTGAAATAGTCAATATTAAAATACAAAAAATATGTCTTCCGGCATTTCTTATCAAATTTATTGCTCGTAATAATCACCTCATGCAGCAGAAGTGTGTCTCAAAAATTTATGAAACTTACAAAGTCAATAACTAATTGATAACGCATCGAATATTTTATGCAATTGCCAGCTAATTTCGAATTTCAAACAGCTGATAAGCTCTTTTCTCTTTCTTCCAAGAAATGCATTCAGACCAAAAGGAACATAAATTTTAATGTAAAATTTTTACGCTACGCAATATTTATTTTTACTTGGATCGCCACTTTGGAGCGCGAACTATATTCTTGCACGGCATTTTACCGGAAATAAAGGGGATAGTCTTGATAGTCGAAAGAGTTTTATTTTGGACAATATTGAAGTGCATAAAAAATAATTGGGGGATTCACTCTATAGTCATAAAATAATAGCACGAAATATATGACTAGTGTGAACAACCCATCATAACTTAGTCTGCTAAATAAATTTGTGTATATAAACTCTAACAGCTGCTTTCTTGTTGTGAGCTGAATAAATATCTTTGCGGCGACATACGGAAAAACGTTCAGTGACTGCCAGCTACGTAAGTTAAACGAGAAAAATGTTTGACTTGTATATTTTTACTTTTTGCGATTTAGTGCTCTTTTAATATATTTTATTTTATAAAAATAAGAGTTAATGTATAGACAAATAGGTATAAACTATTTTTTTTACTGTGCTTTAGTCAATAATAATATATAAGTAACGGCGACGAATATATACTATTTCCGTCTCGCTTTTCCACTTTTGACTCAGATCTCTAGAGCATTTTATGACAACACAAAAACATACCAGAAAGGCTTTATTATTTTATGACTTTTTTATATGCAGCACAACAACAACTTTTTTAAACTGGTCTATGACAATATGACTTTATAACAATATGACTAAATAGCACGAAGTGTGAATACCCCAACTATTTATTTTATGTCATAAAATTATTGTGCAATAAGTTCACTATTAAATATGAATAAACGAAATGAATAGGAAGCAATCAAAATTTATCATGCCACAGAAAAAACAAATCGATCTTATTGTTCTATTATCTTATTATATTAAGCATAAAACTGAAATCCCATATATTTTATTGCATTCATACAGAAACAAGTGCTAAGCGAAGTATTACACAGATATAAACAAGTTTTAAAGCAATAAAAAAGTCATAATAATATATTTATATGCAATAAAACCATTGAGCATTTAAATAACTTAAATTCTTTGTAATAAACATTAAAAATAAACCCTTCTAAAATTTTAACTAGAAAGAAATAATAGGGCCCGTGTATTTAATGCCCAGTACAATAAATTAAAAAAAAGAGAACACTTGATTTGAACCTGAAACCCAACCCTTTCTTAGGCTTAACAAACAGATCCTTTTGTGTCAAAGATCTCTTAACAACTTCAATACAATTTAATTCAAACATAATAAAAATATCAAATTTCATACCATATTTTCAAAATAAGGGTACCAAAAAACAAAACCTTCAGACAACAGGGCTACAAGTTAAAGTCATCATTTTCTCTTCTCTCTAATAATTGTCAAGTGTCAAACATGAAAAATAATAATTTACAAGAGATAAATTAAATGAAAAAGGCCACACATGCACTCGTATTTGTTTGTAGATGTTCCTTTTTTTATTTTTTCTAAATTATAAAATTAAAAACACAAATCTTTTTCTTTTTTTACTTCATTAACCAGCTTATAAAAACTGACAGTTTTAAAAAAGGAAAACTAAAACGAAGTAGACAGTCAAAAAACAGCCAGACAGACACACACACACAGCAGACAGACAAACAGTTGGTATGATTTCAGACAATTAGCATGTAAAAGGTGTGGTTAACCGCCACCACTTTTTATATCTCTTTCGTATGTTTCCTATGCTCAGCTGGCACTTGCAGACTTACTTTCGTTTGTACCACATGCCACTTTCATAGTGAAGTGAGTGGTGGATGTACTCCTGCATCAAATTAATTATAATTTTTGTTTTTGTTTCTGAACTCTACACTTCCTTTTAAAAGCACATACACAATTTGTTAATTTTTTAATTATCGCAGGAGTGAAAAGATTTTTCACTTATATTTTCAACTAATTGAAATTAAATATAATTTTAATACTTTCGAGATATTATTGGGAATATATTTTTGTCCTACTTTATGTGTTAATGAGTTGGTATTAGCGCCAATGAAACTCTGGCAGGTAAATTAGTTGAAGCTGCAACGAATGAATATATTTGGAACAACCATTAGAACATGTTTCAATGTTACCTCAAGACTATAATCACCAAATCACGTTAAGATTCAAAAATAAGTGGCTGATAAATATTACCAATTTTACAACTTTAAGTCTGTAATTCATTTCACATTAGCACTCCTGTAAAGGAAAACGTCAAGGAAATATAATAGTCACGCACAGGATGTTATGCTGCACGCCTTGTAAACGGTCTCGCAATAGGAGCTACCGAACAGTAACAATTGATATCGGCCCCAAATCTGTCAAATTAGTTGCCATTTATTCAGTCTGTTGTGCCAAATTACCACTGACGGTGGTAGCAATCAAAAACAAGTGGAAATAATAAAATTGTTTTATCAAAATGCGTATTTTGTTTGGGTAAAGTTTCACGCTGAAAATCATCTTCAGCGACGAGACCCATTTCTGGATGAATGCGAAAGTGAAAAAAATAAATATGAGATGCAACAGCGTCCAATGCATTCCGAAAAATTCATCGACTTCCATACTTCTTTGAGAACGACATTTACCAGTTCGTTGCTGTCAACAACGAGGTCTTCTTTTTATACGGATCTCCTGATCTGGACGCTAATGAGATATGGAACTCACGGAACGGCAATACGTGCCACACAGCTCCTGCCACATTGAATGTTCTTCAAAAATGACTTGAAAGAGGGTCTATGACCTGCCACCCAGATCGTACGATTTGACCCCGTTAGAGGTTTTCTTTGAGGATTTTCTAAGATGTTCTTTACAGAGTGATGCAACTTTGAGTTGGCATCACTGCTTTATTTGACCCCCATTTAACAGCTGATAGTTGCTTTTTGTTTAGTTTGCTTGACATTTTATTAAGGATCGACTTACGCCAGAGCACGCATTGCAAATTGTAGAAATTTTTAATTAAAATAACGATTCTGTTGGTCAAACTTATCGTGCAATTCGTCCATTCAAAATGTTATTTTCCGACGAAGCCCATTTTTGGTTGAATGGGTACGTGAATAAACAGAATTGTCGCATTTACAGTGAGGAGAATCCACAAGCTTTTGTCGAAACACCATTACATCCACAGAAAATTACTGTTTGGTGCGCTTTATAGGCTGGCGGAGTCAGAATGATGGTCAGAATGTTACTGTTTGTGAAAATTGGTGTTCCATATGACCGAAGTCATATTTAAACATTAATGTCATAAAGTTTTCTATCCAATGATTTAAACTTGTATCACTTTATAAAAAACACCCATTATAATAATATAATAATAAGCCCAAAACCACAGCGGTGCTTAAGGCCTACATAAATAATGACATTGGCCGAACTCGGCTAAATTTTTTAAGCCAGAGCCTTGCGAAATTGGAAATTTCGAATAAGCTCCACCTAGAGAAGCCATTTAAAGGATGTTATATGCCACCCCCAATGGCACCAATAGATCTTTAAACCTTTTATTATTATTATTTTTTATTAGAACTATAACTTCAAAGATTTGTATATCAGGATCAACGTGAAATCACTGTTTTGAACTGGCAAAGCAGAGTGGTAAAGTAATTTCGGTATTGTGACTGATTTTATCATGAGTAATTCAATTCAACTTGACTCGTCTATACCATCCGACTTACAATTTGATATTCCTTCCCACTATTTATTTGTTTAGTTAGAGAAAAAGCACTTGTGAGTTTAATAAATCAACTTGGATTTCTTTTATATTTTTCTTACAAATTAACTTTATTTTTGTGCTGTTGTCGGTAATTTATGTTATTCCAAACATTTCAAATAACAATTATTTCCCCAAGCAACTTTGGGGAAATTTTATCCCACCCAATCGACGTGCAAACTCATTCATTTCCCATTCTCGTTCTCGTTATGCTTTCAACCATTCGGGTGAAGAGAATTGCAATTTTGTTTAAGAGGAAATTTATACTTAAATTAGTTAAATGCAGAGTTCTATTTTTCTATGAGTTGGTTTTATTGCTTAATTCTGAAGATTTCCTGTTGTTGCCAATTGACGTGACAGCCAACTACGAGTTGTAGTTCTTCTTCAATAGATTTAAGTGTCAATTGTTTGTGTGTTTGAAATTGTGTGCGAGTTGAGTTTCTGTAGGAAATTATTGTAAACATCCCCACTTAAAGTGTGTGTTGATTGCTTTTTATACGAAACTCATTTCATTTTCATTTAAGCCAATTATTTAAGAAATATCTCTTTTAGTTCTTGTGTTTTTTTTTTTTTTGATTTGCTAAATGTAAACTGTTACGCATCTGCACTTTCTTTTTCCATTTCTGTGATATTTACACTGTGAAATCTTGGGATTGTTTGGAAACATTTTTCACACCTTCTCGTTAAATTTCCATCATCGTACCGTCCTAAGCGCCTTAAACAAAATATAAAATTTTGTTTTCTTTTTTCATTATAAATTTACATGTGAAGAAAATTTCATTTAGCATTTCCGTGGGAAGAGGCAAACGATTTATTGTGAAAGAAAGTTTTGAAATGTTGACAACTTATTTTGAAAATATAAACAGCTATTTTACGATGTTTTTATTTTGAAATAAAGATTTATTACCATTTTGCCAGGTCGAAAGTGGTTGAAAATTAAGTTGTCGACTTGTTGACAAACTTTATGTTACAAACAATGCGGCATATTGTTTTTTTATACGAAAACCTTGTGAATAAAAAATAGATCGAATGAATAATTGGATGTATTAGAGTAATTATTAAAAAGTTTAACTTCCAACACACTAAATATTTCACATTCTTCAGTAAATATTTCTACATTCATAAGTATTTTTGCAAAAGATACTTTTTGTTAGAAGTCATTTTAATAAGAGGAACTTTTATGAACAGGGGAGTTTTAAAGGACTTTATTATTATTATTATTATTATTAAATACACATACATATGATATGTATTTAAAATAAAATTCATTTTATGAAAATGCAGATTTCATAAAATTTAAGTGTCACGAAGGGTACTTTTCATAAAGTAATATATGCTTATGTAACAAAAATTTACTTTTAATAAAAATGTACGCTTTATTAAAAGGCACTTAAAAATGTACTTATAACAAAAAGTTCCTCCCAATAAAATAGTACTTTTGATAAAGAGATGCTCTTAATAAGATGCTTTTATTAAAAAGGTACATTTAATAGAAAGGTAAATTTAATAAAAAAGTACCTTTAATAAAAAGGTACTTTTAATGAAATGGTAGTTTTAATAAAAAGAAAATTTTAATAAAAAGGCACTTTTAATAAAAAGTTAATTTATGAAAAATGCACTATTAATAGAAAGTTGCATTATTAGAAAGATACTTTCAACAAAAAGGTACTTCTAATAAAAAATTACTTTTAATAAGAAGTTACTCTAAATAAAACAGTACTTTCAATAGAAAGGTACTTTTAATAAAAAGTTGCTTTTAATAAAAAGATACATTTAAAAAAGTCACCCTTAAAAAACGTTCTTTTACTACAAACGTACTTTTAATAATAAATTTACTCTTAATAAAACATAAATTTTAATAAAAAGTTACTCTTAATAAAAAGGTGCTTTCAATACAAATGTACTTTGAATAAAAAGGTACTTTTAATAAGAAGGCACTTTTATAAAAAGTCACCCTCAACAAAAGCGCTCTTTTAATTAAAAGGTACTTTTCATAATAAAGTACTATTAATAAAAGATGCTTTTAATAAAAAGTTACTTCTCATAAAAACGTACTTTTCGTAAAAAGTAACTTTTAATAAAAAGTTAGTCTTAATATAAAAAGATGATTTTAACAAAAACTTACTCCTAACAAAAACGTTCTTTTAATAAAATAGTGGTTTTAGCCAAAATTAATTTTTATAAGAATATTAATAATAGGGACTTGTCGTAAGAAGTCCATTTTATAAATAGTCCTTTTTATTGAAAATGATTTTACAAAAAGAAGTGGCCAAATCGCTGGATTCGTTACAGATCGAAAATACAATATAACTTAGATATACATTTTCAACGATACCAAGTGCCGTAATTTGCCCCGTAAAGTTTCTTAAAAGGTGGCTACTGTGAAAAAGTAATTTTGATAAAAGGGAATTTTATAAATTTCACGAGAATACAGTCATCAGAAATTGGTTTCTATAATATCTTGAAATTAAGTTTTTATTGAAACAAATATTTGCGGAACATGTCTGTTCGTACTTCAGCTCGTTAACAGAACTAGAATTTTAAAACGTATTAAATATTTTAATTGGACGGAAATTAATTTTCATAGTTTCTATTCAGCAAAAACATCTGGTACTATTCCAGACGCTTAGAAAAGCAATTGAATATTTTAATTAATAAGTGGAAATTAGTCATATATTCTTCGTATTTTTGTTTTATAATTTGTTGTTTTTTTGTCCTTAAAAGAAAAATTATTTGCAAAAAAATTAATTAACGAAGTAAATGTTTACATCTATAATTTTGAAATAAATAAATAAATAAAAATGCGAAGTAAATCTGTGAAATAGAAATAATTTGGCAAAGATATGAGCTCGAAAATATGGTTTCTTATATCAATTAACAATTTTGTTTGCTAAAATTATATCTCAATATTATTGGCTTAAAATTAATCCGTTTCACACATTTGTTTCCCAACATATTGTTAAGCTTCAATAACATCTGTTTTCAAATAATTCGTTTTCAGTTAAAACTTTTCACTTACAAACGTTTTAATTTCATTTTCTAGCTTCTTTGTTTGCAAGTAGGTCAAAACTCATACTCTAACACCCTTAAAGCCGATAATACGTGTTAAATTCGTATTAATACCAATTGTAACCAAAACAAGACAAGAAAACCAACAACAACAATATAAGACGATAATTTTGTTAGCAACATACGCTAACGATAGTGTTGTCAATCATGTACGTTGTAATTATTTATTTCGCCAAAAAACAGTTGGTGGCAAAAGAAAAATAAAGAATATTTAAGAAAAGCTAAAGAGATATAAGAATGATTTGCAATTAATATAAAGGAAATAATTGTGTTTTTGGTGTATAAGAAATTAAATGTTTGAATTAGAATCTTGAAACTCTTTTGAAATCTAGAATTAGAACCACCAGTTCTAGCTGACACAAGCGATCTTTCAACGGGGACTTCCGAACTTTGACAGTTTATAACGATGATCTTGTCAAATCTATATCTGTCAAATTACTTGTCATCTATTCAGTCTGTTTTGTCAAATCAAAAGAGTCGACTGTAACATTCAATAACACGTGAAAATAATAAAATTTTTCTACAAAAATAGATGTTCTGTTTGGTCAAAGTAACGCCCGAAAAATCATCTTCAGTGATGGGTACAACAAAATTTTCGAATATCAATCCACATGAGATCTAAATTGAAAAAGTCAGTGTTTGGTGTGGACTTCAGGCTAGTGGCGTCTTTGAGAACGACGTTACCCTGGCCATCACTGTCAACGGCGAGCATTATAGTTCGGTGATTACTGATTTTGTTTGCCCTGAATTGGACGATGTGGTTTCAACAGGACAGTGCTACGTGATAAATAGCTCATTCCACTTTGGATATTATTCGTGAGAGATTTGTGGGCGTGTTCGTCTCGTGTGAATGAGGTTTTTGATTTCTAACTTCTTTTGCCCTGAAGTGGACAATCTGGACAGCAACGACATGTGTTTTTAATAGGAAGGTGCTACGCGCCATGCAGCTCATGCCACATGGGTATTCTGCATGAGCGATTTGTGGGCATGGTCGTCTCATGTGAAGGAGATGTTTGATTGTTATCTTCTTTACCCTGAAGTGGATAATCTGGACACCAACAACATGTGTTTTTAAAAAGACGGTGCTACGCGCCATGCAGCTCATGCCACATGGGTATTCTGCATGAGCGATTTGTGGGCATGGTCGTCTCATGTGAAGGAGATGTTTGATTGTTATCTTCTTTACCCTGAAGTGGATAATCTGGACACCAACAACATGTGTTTTTAAAAAGACGGTGCTACGCGCCATGCAGCTCATGCCACATGGGTATTCTGCATGAGCGATTTGTGGGCATGGTCGTCTCATGTGAAGGAGATGTTTGATTGTTATCTTCTTTACCCTGAAGTGGATAATCTCGACACCAACAACATGTGTTTTTAAAAAGACGGTGCTACGCGCCATGCAGCTCATGCCACATGGGTATTCTGCATGAGCAATTTGTGGGCATGGTCGTTTCATAAGGGGGAAGTATGGACTTATTATCGAGATCGTGCGATGCGACACTCTCAGAATTTTAATTGCGCCGTTTTCTTAAGTCCGAATAAGCGGTAGTCAAAGCCAACTTGTGTGCCAGAGACGCTGGAAATCGGGCATTTCGAATGGACTCTACTCAGAGAAGCCGTGGCGTACATTTAAACGGTGCTATTCCATACATAATGGCATCAATGGGCCTTCCAAATGAATAAAAAATTTCGATGATATCTCACGCACACGTTGTTGTATTTCAATTTGAAGATGTGAAACGCTTTATGAAAAACTGTACACAAATTGCATGGGTTTTTTTTTTGTTGCAGATTTTTGGCTAAAGCCAGCAAATGGGGGAAATCGACCCTAATCTAAGTAACACTATGAGCGAAGTGAATACTCACTACACTCATCCATATTAAGATGAGTTTTGAATAACAAGAAATTAGAAATCTAAAACTCCATTCATAACTTTAAAACAAAAATAGTATCTAAAATTTCACTTTTGCTTTTGAAAATCCACTGCAACTTAAGCAAATTCAATTAGTCGAATTATCTAACGTTGTATGTTTGCACTTAACCGAGTGCCCTTATCACAAGAAGTAACTGGTTCATAAACATGAATGCCCGAGTTTGTTTGTTTGAATGTGTGTACAAGTATAGGAAAGTTCATGACTTGATGTTGTGAAGTTAGCAAAAAAAGAACGTTGACAAAATTAAGGTTGTAATGGGATGGTTGGCTAAGAAAACTAACTAACTGTTTTTGGCACTCGATAACATTTACAAAAAGAAAAGAAAGAAAAAAAGAACAAACACAGCAGTTACTTTGCCAAGAATGAAAAGTCAGAGAGCATAAGCTAAAAACCAGTTAAAATAAAACACACAAAAAAGAAATCACACATACACATACTCGCTTATACTTACAAGACGATTTTTAATTCAAGAAATTTAAATTGTTTTCTTAAATTAAACAAAAACAACCATGCAAACAAACAACTTGTCTTTGAGCTTAAGATAACAATTGCAGCATAACAACGTTTTAAGATATATTTATTTATTTAAACAATACCTTCCCCCCCCCCCCCCACACACACACACACACACACACACAAACACAAGAGTGTAAATGTGTATGAAATATTTTATAAATTAAATTGGGTCAAAAAGTCGTTTACAATCATACACGCAGAGAGTCTTAAGTGCTCATAAACGAGCAAAATTAAACAATCGTAATAAATTATTACATCTACACCGTAAAATAAAACAGGAAAAAAATATCTAGAAATAGATATATGTAAAGCAAACATGCATACACACACACACACACATACACACGTATGTATAGAGTGAGTGCATGGAAAAATATTGTAGGTACGTATTTCTATAAATAAATTTAAAACCATATTTATGAGCTTTTTTTACTCCAAAGACATGCACAGAAATTTTAAATGTCTGGAGAATTTATAAGGTGCCCGAACGAGCCGTGTAATTGAAGGAAGAATTTTTCAAAAATACCATTTTGTTATATTATTTTTTTCTTTCACCTAAAATAAATATTTTAAAGAAATTATGATGACAAATATGATGCTGTTAATAGACGCTAAATTAAATGGAAACAGAAAAAAATACTTACCAAATATTTAAATTAAGTTGAACAAAAGCTTCTGTAGAAATTTGATGATTCACAGTGGTCCCCACTGAAATTACAAAAACAAAAAACACAAACTTGATTGGTAACAGGCGACAATATAGAAACACGGAATATCTCATTTAAAAGCAAATAAAAGTGATACTAAAAAAAACAACAACAAATTTAATAATAATAATAAATAATAACAATAATAATGATACTTTAATTCGTCTACAATACGTTTTTGTTGTTGTAGTTCATTTTTAAGAAAAATAAAACAATTGTTTTCATTCACACACACACACACACACACAACATATTTATTTCCTCAGGTTTTTACGCAATAATTATTTTATTTGTTTGTATAATTGTGCCCAATTTAATGAGTTATTTGTTTTAATTAAATAACATGATGAAAATAAATAATTTATTTATTGTCTACGTTGCGTGTTTGTTTACAAAAAAGTTCTTAGCGCTTGACACATAATAAAAGTGGGTTTTCATAACCGAGATTAGATACTAAATCCCAGGTCACACATTTCTTCTTTTCAGTTCCCTTTTGAGAAGTTAATGTTGGAGGTTTAAAAGCGGGTTGCCAAGTTGATACAATTGTACTGTTGTTGGTATAATTCCAGACCCAAAAGCACAATGGCAAATTACTCATTTGGTACAACAGCGAAGTTTCTCAGCGGATGTTTTTTTCTTACATCGTTTTAATTTATTTTTTCTATCATTTCATTATGATTTAGTGTTTTATTCAAATGCTTATATTGTAACAAGTGCAAATAGCTTCACTCTGTTTTTTGAAGTTTTCTATTATTTCAATATGTAATTCCAAAATTAAATAATCAAATAATAATAAAAAAATAAAAATTTTAAAAATTTATATGGAAAATGGTAGACCCGGCAACTTCGCTAATTTTAACCCCAAAACTGTCGTAGCCTGGTCTTTGTGCTATTCTATACTTTTTCGCTCTTGGAGCTAAAACACCACTATTTTCAACTTAATCGAACCCTACGTGATATGTTGTGATTGGGGTACTTGTCGGTTACTATGAAAGAATCGAAAACTTCGGAGTTTTTAAAAAAACTTACTTCTTTCAAAATTGTTTCGCTCTCCTTTCGATTTAACCCTAATTGCAGTGGCCGATGTGGTCTTTTAATCCTGAGGGCTGATTAGTTGCTGGAATCGATCGGTAAAGTCGTTTAAAAGCTATTTTAAAAAAATTACTTTAAAAGAAGTTTTTTCCCAAGTATTTGTAAAATTTCTTGAAATCTACCGGTTCGAATCGGTTTAAATTCACAGCAAATCAAGGTTTAGTAGAACCGTTTAGAGAGACAAAAATCGGTCAAGCCGTTCCAAAGTTCAAAGCAGATCACATACTTACATACACACACACACACACACGTACACACACACACATGCATACACACGTCACAGACATAGTGACGGATTTAGTCAGCGAAGCTTCCTAGGATCTCAAGACTTCAAGATCTCGATATTTTCAGAGCGGGGTAAAACCAAAAACTTCCCGATTTTCGAAAATTTTCAATTTTCGTAGCGGGAAGTTAAAAGATGCTACATAAAATCTATTTTCGCATTGAAATTTAATAAAAATTATACAAAAAATATAAATCTAAAAATTGTAACCTGACAAAATGACAAACTTTTTTATCATTTGATTTAGATTTTCAATGATAATTTAACTCATTTTATTATGTATAAAACAATATTTAAATGTTTTAAATTATTTATTATATTATAATAATAATCAAGCTTATGGTAGTTTTTTTAATTAAATTTTATTTAAATAAAATTTAATAAAAAGCGACCATAAGATTGATTAATATTATCATAAACTGATAAGGTCAATGAAGTTAAATCAACATTATTAATTATAATTAATGTTTTAAAGGAGATATTCAGAGGATATCGAAATATTGGCAATAGAAAGTTTAATATTATTTTATAAAAATGTGATCTTCAGCTTGTTTTCACAATTATAACAATAATACAGACTTTTTTATATATTTTAAGTAGTTAAATAAATAGAGAAAACTAAAAATTGTACCACAACTATATATTTTGGTGCAATTGGTGTCTTAAAAGTACTTTTTCATGACCTTATTTGCACAATTTTGATGCAACCCTGGTCCCAACACTCAAAAGAAACTCTAATCGAATGTACGTAGCCCGCGAAATTCGCCTTATTTCTTGAATACAACTCTTACCATATTCACTACTTTGCAATTTCATACTTATGCATCAGTTATGCTGTTTAGTTTTTTCAGTCTCCCGTTTATCAAACAACGAGTGCCAATGCCTGCTGACACATCATGTGAAGTTAAAGGTTAAAAGAACTACATGCTGTTGCCGTTTTAATTCATATATATTTTTTGTTTGTAAGAAATAAGCATTAATTGAATTTAAAAGTAAAAAAAAGATATCTAATTTGATCAATTAAGCTGGGCGATCATGAAGGTTAGCGAAAAATAAAGATAAACATGAAAGTAATTTCTTGAAAAGGCATTATTAAAACAATATCTTACGAACAGTAATTTTCTTTATTTAGCAGACCCAAAAACGATCCTCACCTTGTTTGCTATTCTATATGTGCGTATGTACATGTATATTCCACCGTATTACGTAAGTCGCAAATAATCATAATACAAAAAAATTTAATTGTTCTCATTATTCCGTGACAATTTTTCGCAGAAACAAAATTTGGCTTCAAGTCTCTCGAGTGTAAAGTAATATTATAAAATATATAGAAACATTTATGTCAGTACATACAAAATTCAATAAATTAATGTCTCTGAAAAAATATTTTACTTTATTTTAAAATAACCCTACAAATCAAAATCTCTCCTTCAAATTAATTCCAAATCCATTAAAATCGCTACGAATAGAAACGACAACCAACCCTTCTGAAAACAACCCATTAAAAATGTTCACATTAATTATAAAACTTTCTTCCACAAAATAAATGCAATTAAATTTCTCAAGTTTAATATATATTTTATTTAAATAAAATATATTGACATTAACACTCAAAATATCATTAACAGCCACATGCTCAGCCCACATACGATACGAATTGTTAGAGAACGAACAGAACAGCCTCTTCAAAACTAAATAAATTATATAATAAAATGAAAGCAGATACTCTTTTATGTTGTTGGTATTTTAACAAATTAGTATGGGTTGGTTAAAAACAACTGCATTGAATTGCACCAGCAACAGTAACAGCAACAGCAGCAGCAGCAACCCAACATCGTACTCATTATCGCAGTGCTCTTGAAAAATAATACCGATATAAATTGTAATTAAAAACCCTACTGGCACTTGTTGTAAATGAAATTTATACTAAAACAAATGTGAGTGAAATTATTTTCACTAAAATAAATAAGAGCAAAATGAATGAGTTGTGTGTGAGTTTTTAAAATTCAGTAGCCCAGCAAACAATTAGTTTTCAAACTGCTTCCAAAGCGCAACTAATTTGTGTATGTTTTTTTGATCAAAAGTATTTTCAAACAACACAAGTTTCCTTATTGATTGTTAAAGCAAATATTGGGTTACTAAAACTGAATGAAAATAACCTTGGAGAATAAGAAGTGAAATATTTATATATTATTGCTCTTTACATGCCCAGTGATCTCTAGTCATGCAATGCATTGCAAGAGAGCAATAAAAAGGAGAGGATGGTGTTGACAGGACATATGGGGAATTCATTTGTAGCCACCATTCTTTTGGGTTATCACGAGAATCGGTGCTGTAGTGTGATCATTCCTATCCCTGTCGCTACTGTTGAGTGACCAAAGCACGCAACACAACCGTGCAGATCAGGAAAACTCGATTCCATATTATGACCATGATCTTCGGGATTGTGGGTTAGCTACTTCAGCCAAGCCCCTTCTTTCTCTTTATTATGAATTGTTGCTCGCAAAACGTGTTTCTCCAAATTGTGCCACTAATTCTGTGGCAGCCTGCATTTAACTATTTAAATAATTTGCTGGGTAGATTTGTGGCATTAAAACGAATACTTTCACTGCAGATTCAAATGGCTTTTTCTTAAATAGCGGCATTGTAATCGATATTTATTTATTGTGGTTGCATAAAAATGTGTTTCTAGGAAAAATACTTAAAGCCAGCAGTTCCCAAACATTGAATAAAATTTAAATTGTACATCTGGACTATTTAACTAGTTCAAAGTCTCAGAAAAACAATATTTTTTTTTACAAAATATTTTTCTTTGTTTATTATTATTATTATTATTATTATTATTATTATTATTATTATTATTATTATTATTATTATTATTATTATTATTATTATTATTATTATTATTATTATTGTTGTTGTTTTTATCAAAATGTTAAATTTGGGAAAATAGATATGGAAGTTCACTATGATTAGAAACATATAAACAAAAATATATTAAAGTTCGCTTCCAGGGTTAATAAAATATGCAAAAGTTTGCTACTGAAAATTGCAAAAATATATGAAAAAACTTTAACCCTAAATACCATCCCTGTAACTTCCCGCTACTCTTAAATGCAAAGCTCTCGTAACTTGGATTATGCGCCATGCTGTGCTTTTGAGCTCTTCGATTTAAAAATTATACAAAAATTTCGAAATTATAAGAAATATACCTGCGAATCCCAGCCCTGGAGATGGCAAATATTAATATATAGATAAATTGTTGTCATGTGTAAATAAAATCAAAAATATATACAAACGACCCACTTAAAAAGTATGTTGAATTAAATGAAGTGCATGTGAACAATGTTGAGGCGTTGACGCGGCCTCTGAAAACAAAGTTGTTACGTTCTTTGCTGAGTAGGTTGGAATTCATTAACCCTGTATCTTTCTCGTTGTTGGGAATATCGTCTCATCTACAATTTTTGTACGAAATATAAAAGATTATAGATTTAAGATTCCAACACTTCTTTTTCTCTACTGTTATTAAATATATTTAAATATATTTTATGTACAATAAATATTTAGGAAACATGAATAACTTTTGGAAAACTGAATACAACACTTTTACTTTTTATTTCAGCTTTAAAAGTTATTAAATATAATTTTAATTAATAACAAATTTAATATTAATAAACAATCTCAAGGTCTTTGGAAAGTAATTCTCTCAAATATATTAAGAAAAAATTATTGCAAATAAAGAAATATAAACCAAAAGACGACTTTAAAAAGAAAATAATTTTTTTTTAAATAATTTAAATTGAAAAAAGTGAATATAAGGCCTGGACAAGTTCATTGCTTTTTGATTTGAATGTCAAAAGCAAACTCGTCCACTTATATGACCAAAACATTAATATGGACTTAACCATTTTAGTAATTCAACAGTCATGTGCTCTTATTCAAACTGAATGTAAGACAGACGTTTATGATTTCTTATGACTGCTTTTCATTATCGTTCTCTTTTGTCTTTGATATTTCGATGTTGCTTCTTATTTGTTCCAAGTCGTTTGAAAAGAGATCAACGCACTTTTGTTTTCACATCAAGCCAAACTGGGATTTTATTTACTTCAGTTTTTATTTTATTTTAATGTTTTATTTTCAACTGTTTTGGTTAAGAATTGTATGGCCGGTATTTTGAATGTCAACAGCTTTTTGAAGCGTTGAGTCATGTCGACTTTGCGTCATTGTGAATCGTTGGGTAAAAATTAATTTGGGACAAAAAAAAAAATTTTTTTAAATTCCATTCTAAAAAATATTTTATACTAAATTGAATCTGACACTGCAAAATTCCCAAGGAATTTCCCTTTTGCAAGAACTTGTTGCTAAATTATTTACTACAATTTAAAAATGGCATAAGAAATTTTCGGAATCCAAACAAAACACTTTTATCTCTCATACAATATTGCCACACAGCGTTCCTGGTTCTCACATTTGTTATCTGCCACTTAATCTCCCACAGATGTTCAAATTCTATTGGTGTGTGTATCTTTGCAAATCCCTCAATTATTTATCTCTTAAAACAAAAAAACAAAAATAATGAGAAAAAGAATAATGAGGCCGAGAACAATAATCGAAATAGTTCTGCAACAAAAAGAAAAAAATGTTAATGACTGCAATACCTGACGGAGTTGCAAAGCATCCCCTAAAGTAAATGACGTTTTAAAATATAGAAAAAATTATTTATAACAACAAATTTTTTTCGAAAATTAAAAATTTATTGTTCTCCAACACTTAAATTTTTGAAGCAAAAACTAAAACCTATTAAAATCCTTGTTGTTGTTCGGTTTGTTTCAAACAAACAGTCTTTTGTAGGCGTAACAAATAATTTATTTCCGGCTTGAGAATTTTCTACATGGTCCCCATTCAAGGCTTCATTGTTGTGTGTTAAGCGCTACACTATTAATGCTGTTACTTGTAGCATGAAACAAGCAACTTTTTATGCAACTTTTTTTTGTTTGTTTGTTTTGTTTTATTCCTGTTTATTTCATATGAATGTTGCAAACATAAAAAAAAATTTGAATAATTGACTTTCGGCCTGACATAATTTTTGTATGCACATTCATTCTTTCCTTCTTCTTCTTGTTCTGCCAACAGTGCATTAGTTACTATATATGTGTGTGTGTGTATGTGTAAATAATTATAGTAATTTACCACATCGAAAAAATTGTTTAGAAACTTTGTTTGGTTTTCTTTTTTTTTTGTAATAGTTTCTTAGGATGCCAAGCAGGAAACAAAGCACTCAATCATGGCACTGTGGTTGACTTTATTTTTGCCTGAAAAACCCTGGGAACTGAAATTTCATATAGAGCACATTTTTAATTAAATTGCAGCTCTTAACCCAGTTGGGTTGAGCCAAATTACACCGGATGTTTTTTGACTAAAAATAATAAAAGTCAGTTCTGTAGAAAAGTTTTTTAAGTGCATGATCTAAGAAACAAGCAACAGAATATCGGATGAAGATGCAAAAATTTTTATCGATTTTTCTATAGAATTTATTGGAGCAAAAAATTTATTGTTGTTGTTTAACTACTTTAATGTCTTTGTGCATATTTTTAATAGAAGAAAATCAAAGGGTGTATTTCAGGAGTTTCTAGCAAATTCTTTTGCGCATTTCACTGGGGATAAAACAGGTCTTCTGACAACCTTTTAGCCAAATTATCTGAGAAAAATTAGAGTAATTTTTTAAATATTTTAGTCTAGTGTTTGCCAAAGTAGCAGTGGGAAATTAATACACTTGACTTTAATTGTCGTGGAACTGACACTATTTTGCTGCCAATTTTTTGAATATTTAATTAAATCAATAAGTTTGAGCAAAAATTTACAAAATAAATAAATAAAAATTCAATGAAAAAATAAAACATTTTGTTCCATTTTTTGAACTAAATAAATAAACATTTTTATTTTTAATATTTTATGCAAACAACAAAAAAGTGAATTTTTAAAACAAATTTTTTAAAATTATTTTTTTGAATTCTTTATGTTTGACAGGAGAAATCTGAAGCGAATCCTAGTCACCTCAGGAGCTCTCGGCGACAACTGTTATAAATTCGCCTTGAATATGTTTTTACTTACGATTCTTACAATTACAGAATATAAAACGAACTGCCTGTTTATGGATGTCCATCGTGTTAATAAAATTTAAAATCAAAACAACTTTCAAATGTTGTTTTTATATATTTTAACTGCCTGTTCGTTGATGTCGCATACAATCGTTCGATCGCGCTAAAAACATTTGCGGCAAAAACAAATTCGAAAATTTTGTTTTTATTTTAAATGTTATTTTTGCGAACGAGCGATTGTTTGCGACATCGGCGAACAAGCCGTAAATGTTATTTAAACGATTGCCTGCGACATCGTTCAACAGGCAGTTAAAAGACTAACTGCCTATTCAATGAAGTTGCAAGCTGTTGTTCGATTGCAAAAAAAGAACATAAAACAAAAAGAAATAAAATTTAATTTTTATTTTAAATATTATTTATGCTGCAATAAAAAATTATATTCAATAAATATAAAAAAATTGACGTGAGTGAAAATGTGCATGAGTGTTTTCTTGCTGCATGAGATCTGGTTTGACAGCTGATAGTGTCAAACTGCGTTGACATTTCTGTTCTAAGGTCTTGAAAAGTCTCCAAGAACAGTTTAACCTCAGAGAAACGCTTTCGAATCGTGGAAATTTTCTTTAAAGAAAATAATAAATAAATCTTTTAGAGAAATTTATGGAGATATTTTAGCAGAATTTATATATTTAGTGAGAAGCACGAGAAATCGGTACTTCTCATACAAAATTTCGCAAAACTCGTCCATATTTATTTAATTAAAAAATTTCTTCTGATGAATCGAAAGTTGTTCTGTCACGTTTATTGAAAAAAATTATATTAAAATTATTAATACTTTAAAACACATTTTAAATAAATTTGTTTTTTATGAATACGACAGTTGTATAGAAGTACAAAAAAAGTACATAAAATAGAATATATAGAAATCGTAGTTACCGATAATTTCATTTATTTTCTTCTGTGTATTGAAAAAACTGATTTTTATTGAAACCTTTTATGAAACCATTTTTTTTTTTGTCAATTTTACTTCCTGCTTTCCATTTTAATAAAATTTAATAAAAAAAATTCAATACATTTTACTTTATACTCGTGGTTCCAGCAATTGACGACTATAAAAATATCTGAAATAATCTTTACAAAAAAAGTAAAATTAAGTTCTTCAACTTTATTAATTTCTTTTCTAAAATGGTTGTTGGCTTGTACCGATTTCTGTTTTATTTCCCAACTATAATAACGACAACATTAATATTCTCTCCTTGACACGCTGATCAATAAAAAATGTTTTTATTCGAACCAAATTTGAAGCAAACTTCTATTATCAAACTGTTGTGCATGTAAATGATTTGGCATTTTAAGTGCCTAAAATTGGTATTCGATTTGTGCTACGAAAATTTTGTATTTGTAAAAGGAAGTCACTGTCAAAATTTAAACAATCATTTACAAAATTTAAATGTGTAACATGCAGTTGACATAAAACTTTATTAGTTTAACTATTATTTAGTAACACAAGACAGGCAGGATTTGGGGGGAATGGATGAACTGGAATAAAATTGTAGGAGAAGAAGAAAATTGCAAGTTTGTGTACTGGATACAGCAATTTTATGAATTTGCAGTCGGTGTATTCACCAAAAATAAACCTACAATCTAAAGTTCTAGGCATACGAGGCTTGTTCACTAAGGTTACTTTGCATTTCTCTCAACAATAATTTTTTATGGCAAAAGTTTTTGTGTAACACTTCGGATTTAGAGTTGCGAGAGAGTTTTTTTTTATTTATTGTTCAAGATGAGGTACAAAAAAGCTCATACAATGAGAATTCCTAGGGTTAAAATGTTTGACAAAAATATTCTTCATCGAGCGCTGGAACTAGTCTATACTAATTTGAATTTATTAATGGGCTGTCCCCTAAACGATGCGTTCACTACTCCTTTACTAGTAATTAAGGAAAAAAAGTATGTGCATTTACAGACATAAAAAAGAATTTATCAATAATATAAATCTCATTAAGTAATTTTAACAAAAACGATCCGTTTTCTTGAAGAAAATTTGTATAGGATGTTTTTTATAGAGTGATACAACTTTGAGTTGGCATCACTGCTTTATTTGACCACCCATTTAACAGCTGATAGATGACTTTTGTTTAGTTTGCTTTGAAATTTCATTATGGATCGACTTACATCAGAGCAACGCGTGCAAATTGTGGAAGTTTTTAATGAAAACAATGGTTCTGTTCGTCAAACTTATCGTGCACTTCGTTCATTCAAAATGTTATTTTCCGATGAAGCCCATTTTTGGTTGAATGGGTACGTACATAAACAGAATTGTCGCATTTGGAATCAGGGGAATCCACAAGCTTTTGTCGAAACACCATTAAATCCATGGAAAATTACTGTATGGGCTGGCGGAGTCATTGGCCCATATGTCTTCAAAAACGATGATGGCCAGAATGTTACTGTTTGTGAGAATTGGTGTTCCAGATTGCGCCTTGTACGCTCCAGCCGTGCCGCCCACATGGCCGAAATCATATTTAAACATTAATGTCATAAAATTTTCTATCCAACAACGACCGTTTCATTGATATCAAAAATATATTATTATGTTTTATTATGATTTGAACTTGTATCACTCTATAAAAAATATAAATGTTTATTTAAATTTGCCAAATTTTTGTTTAATTTATCTAATTTTTTAGTTAAGGGCTTACACAATTTTTTAGTTAATATTAGCAAGAAAATTTGGTTCAGTGTATGTATATAATATAACGATATTCTATGCCGATTCAATGTAAGAAGGCATATTAATTGCCTTTGTCACTTTTTGTGTTGTAGGTGTCATAATTAAGTATCAAGAGATTTGGGCGAGCAACTTTTACTCAGTATTGAAAAAAATTCAATTTTAACAAAAATCAACTTTAAAGACTTTATCTCTGCCATACAAAGAAATCATTTTGGAAATGCAACTCAATAAAAATCCAATTTGAAGTTATTGCCATAACGACGTGCTAACGTGTTTGTGAACGACCAGTCCTTATTGGAACACTTGATACTCATCATTGTCAGAAATATTATACTCAAGCAATAAACACTTTTTTTCTTTGGACAAAATGCCATCAACTAATTTAATGCCGTATGAAATACTCGTATATATCAATAAGCCATCGTGTTAACCGTCTTTTTCACATTTTACCTACAAAATCAAATTTCATGTCGTGTCATAAAAAAAATATAAATATTTCCAACATAATTTATGAGACTTTAATGGCTTAGAAAATATCTAACTGAAAACAGCTGGCTGTTGCAGATACACAAAAAAGGATAATGGAGAATAATAAACACCACATCCATTCTCCGCACCGAAATAATAATCCTTGAAATTCGACAGCAAAATGTATTCTCTTTTGTATTCTTGCTTTCTTGCACAAAATAAAAAATCGATATTTTTCATACCAAAAAAGCTTCCAGGCGTGTAATACTCGTGTTGCTTTTTTATTTTTGTATTATTTCTTGTAACATGTAAAGCTAAAGGCAAATAAAACAACACCACTGACAAACAAATTCGAATAATAGAGATCCATCTGTGATACAGTGACCGTCATTTCCATATCAAAAACAGAACAAATCAGATTTGTATTAATAGAATTTGTATTTTTTTCTTTTTTTTACAAAAAGAATTTAATAATATGTTGGTCAGCTCGCCCACATCACTATTAAAGTTAATGCCGCAAAGCTGTTTTTGAGATATAAAGTTATGGAATTTCAAATCGACTGTTTCATATTGTCACAATGTTTACTGAAACTGAATTTTAAATCAGTTATTTGCTTTAAAAAAAATCTATTTATTCTTGAGCGACATTAATTTACACAAAACCAAGCTCTCTTATACTATTCTATTCTGCATAATACAAAACTGATGGTCACCGTATCTGCAGGGATTAATTTTACTGGCGAATAACTTCGAACATCAGGTTGAAATCAACTTTAAAAGATTTTATCGAATTAAAGTTGGAATCTGTTTTCTATTGCGGCCACTACACGTAGCAAATTTCTTTGAGAAATAATTTTTATAGAGTCAAAATACGTGCGCACATTTTTTAAATCCTCAAATTATTAACTTAATTAAAGAGTTTTCAAAAATACTTGGAATTTAATTTTTGTAGTTGCCTCTTTTAGTATTCCATAATTCTAGTGTTTGATGGTGTTTTTAAAACACAATTTTACTTCGCACGATGTTGCTTTCAAAATAAAACTGCAGAACGAAACATATAAAATTTTCAATTTGGGAGTTAAGCTGATCCCCAGTTCAATGAAAGTCAAATTTTTAAATAACTACTTATTTGGAAATGGTCGTCTGAAACCTTTTAATTTTAATATAATCGTGCTGATCCTTTTTTTTCCCAAAAGTACTTTCTTGAAAGTGTTGTCCAAAACACTTCAACTTTGATATAACCGTGCTGATCATTTTTTCCCAATTTTTTTTTTTTAGTAAGGCTCTTGCAATGATCTGAATATGGTCCGATAAAATTTGCAATCAGTTGCTCTCTTTGAATTTTTTGAGAAAAAATTTTGGGAAACAGAAACCCGTTCGATCATATCAAAACTAAAGAGAAAATCGAATGAATCTCTAACGTGACAACTGGTTGCACAATTTGATAAAAGTGTATAACAAGTCGCAACATGTGAAGGCTGGATGTGTGGCTAAAGCGTGACTGGTTCTAAAACCTGACAGAGAGCAAACTATCGGAACGTATGCACTGCACAGAATTGATGGTCGTGAGATTTAATATCTCTCCAACAGAGTGCAGTGGCACAAGGATCATGTCCGCTACAAAAAAGAAGGGATTATCAGTAGGCGGATTTGTGAAAAGAAAAAGTTTTTGGCTGCTATTTAATTCGGCCGGAAATTTTCTAACAACGATTGACGCGATCAACGGCAAGTATTAAACCTTCGCAGCAGAAGAAATCGATCCAATATCCATGGCTGAATACGGGCTCTTCGGCTTGGTAGTTGACTTGTTAACTACTTCAGACAGCAACCAACAACATTTCCAAAAATGCATCTCTACCGCTTCAGAAAAAAAACCCGATAGTTGCACTTGTTTATAAACAATTATGTGCTGCTACAAATATACACACTAACTTATTCTTTTTAATTTTTTTTAATGTCTATTATTATATTTTTCTGGTAGATTGTTTGAACTCATGCGAACATTTAATATTATTTTTTGCACAATATTATTTGCACAAATAATATTGTTTCTCTGGTTTTTGTAGGGGAATGTTCTGCATATTCGTTTTGGTATGATATTTTGCTAAATTCTATAAATAAAATCAACTGTGCGTAGTTCATTTGCTCTCGTTTATATTACATGTCGTTGGTGTAATAAAGAAAGGGCCCAACTCTATTAAATTGAGAAACTGAGAATTTGAACGATTGCAATAAATGTCTCACAAGTACACTGCGCCACAAAAATTAAGAGCGATATTAAGAAAAATAACAGTTTTATAAGTACAATCTGTAAGATGATGATATCTGTTTCTGTGATATGTTTAGCTTTTCTTCTAAATTTACAATTATCCGAGTTAAGTCCTTTCGACATGAGTGCAACGATAAATTGAATGTAAAATAATAAAGAATTTGAATAATAAAGTTTTTAAAGTATTTTTTAATAGGAGTCATCTTGATTTTCATCTAATTTCATTTCTTATTATTCAAAATTGTAAATATGACAATTCATGTTCACTATGTTATTCAATTTTAAATATTCGATGCTGTCCAATTTGAGAGGAAAATAATGCAATTAAGTAGCACTTATAAATTAGCCCTCGCACAATATTATTTATAGATATCTCTAAGCACATACACGTACGCATAAGCGATGCTATATGAGTAAAATGCCAACTTCAAACAAACAAAAAGTTTTTTCGAAATATATTTTTTTTGGTTTCGTAGTTTGAACAGAATATAAACTTATTTTTATACCCCGACATTAAAAAACGGTATGTAAATATGTATTTCAACATTGTTTATGCACATAAAAAAATCTTTGCAAAATATGTTTAAGCAAATAAAGTTTCGCTTATTAAAAATTTTAAACATCGGAAAGTTTTCATTTGTTTTTCCGGGTTTTCTAAATCTGCATGTGCACGCAATTCGCCGGAATATGTTGGAAAATTAAGAGCTTCCGTGAATTTTTGTAATTCATTCGACAGAAGTGCTAAAAACTTCAAAATTTTCTCGAATAGGCTCTCTGGTCGCTCAGATAAAATATTTTTGGTAATAAATAAAAATTGGCTCTGGCAAATCATTTTTCAAACTTCCTTTTGATATTTTAAAATCGCAATAATTTTAAAGCAGCACCAATTGGACATCATTTTGGCATGTCAGCCAAATATTTTGATATAAAAGCGTCGTCTCAGTTCCTTTTTCCTTTGGCAATTTGAGATTTATTGATTTTTATTTTTCCGCAGCTTGAATTATTCCACAAAATTATAATATTTCATGTTGTGCCATTTGAAATGACCATCGTCAATTCCTTAGTTTCCTAAAAGCCATTCATTGTTGCGTCGTTGTATTCTTGTAATTCATAATACAAAATGGAAAATAATTTTAATAAAGAAGTGGAAATTTTGTAGAAAACAAGAACGTTTGTTAATACAAAATGGCCATTTGTTGTACAGTGTGGCGGCAGTTGTAAACGTAGTGTTGTTGGACGTTTTTCTTTTTAGCATCATCTTTTCTTTTTGTGTTGTTGTGCAAAGCATTTCCATTATGGATGTCGAAGCAAATAGTGCTTGTTTGGCAAATGTTGCAAATTAGTAGGCGGGTTCATACATTTAAAATAATTTGTGAGTTCTTAAATGTATAGGAAATAATTTAGGGTTTGATATTGAAGTAAATAGAAAAGTGTTACATATTTTCCGTGACCATAATTTGTAAATAAAAATATAGAACATGGAAAAGTTTTTCAAAATTATGCCCAAACTCTCAAAAAGCAATTGAGAATTATAAAAGGCATCTTAGATAAATATCTTTAAAATTTCTTAAAATTTTAATTATATATGTCATGTTGAGATTTTTGCTTTATAATCGCAAAAATATATTACAAATTTTTTATTAACCGTATTTAGGAACGGGGAAGTCCCTCAGCTGTAAACGGTTTTACGATGTTCATCGTTCTTGAAATGGAGTTTTTAGTCGTACTTCACTAAACTGAATATCTATTTGTGAATAAATCAAATCTACTACATTGATTGACGACTCAAAATTAATTCACACGATGACTTAAGGCTGGGACACATAGAATCCGTCATACTTTGTGCGTCGACTTTTTCCACTGACATCAACGCATTGATGGATAAAGCTGGCACAATGAGTACTTTGTTAACGGATTGAAAATCAGTTGAAAAAGTGGACGCACAACGTGTGACGAATTCCATGTGCCCCGGCTTTTAAAAGCATCATGACTTTTTATACAGAAGATCGCTATAGAGAATAAATGGGGGATCTTTTATAAGTATATTTTTGCATCTTCTCTTGTATGCAAGTGCGTTCTTGCTATTAAGTTTCGTTAATTTGCTACTTTAAAGGACATTAACCAACCATACTCGAAAAAAAATCATTGTGTGAATTGGCAGAGTAAATCATAAAAAGTCGTGATTCTGCAACGCTTCTTACACAGTCTTATAGTATGTCAATAATGAACTCCTACAAAAATGGAGGAACTGCCTTTGGGAACAATAAGCAGCGAATCCCGAAATCTTTTTCGCGGCAGGATCTCTATGAAAGAGAGCGCAATAACTAATTCGGTCTAGTGGTCTATGTTTTGAGGTGAACATTGTTCCAACAGTATTCGTATATAAATAATAAAATAAATTAAATAGTAATAACAAAATTTTTTTAATAAAATAAAATATTAGAAATTCAAAATCAGCTTCAATTCCGACAATAACATTTCTAAATGTCTATACAAAGTTTTGAGTCATTGTCGGCGAACGTCAAATCGTTGTCGCATCAAAACTGTAATTCAGCCAATTACAAAAGTACGCATGTATTAGTGAATATATATGTTGGGTGCTCTTGACAGGATACCCTTGTCTCGTCTAAAAGCTGAGCTGGCTAAATCACGCTTTTATATCAAATATTGCCACAGTGAAAATAAAATATTGTGCCATCAGATGATTAGACTTTTGTTTTGTTTGTATTTTTCCTTAATCCTGTGATTTACCCTACGATTTTGTTTGCCATTTTTTTTCTTTTTTTTTTAACTTTTGCTTTATGGCTTCAACGGAAAAGTGTACTAAAAACGAGCTGTTTTTTCTACACAAAAAGTAAACAGTCTACTAAACAACTTATTGAACAATAAACTTGACTAAAATCATACAAATGGAAAGAGTAGCAGATGCTTGCAGCGATTTGTTGCTTTTGTTTGTTTGCTTAATACCAGGCATTATTTATAAAACATATAAAATTTATCATCTCAACAATTTATGAATATTTTTTCTTGCACTCGCAAAAATATATATTTTTCTTATTTTGTTGGTATTTCTTTTGTTGCAAAGTATTTTAAATAGATTTTGAGAAATATTTTAATATCCTATTATTTTTGCAAGCTGCTGCATAATAAAATGAAAATCAAACACTCAAGAGTCTTGAGGATCAATAGAAAAAATGCTGCGAAAGCACAAATAAGTTGAATGTCGTAAAAAACTGCACGTCGAGTATCGTTATAAATTTATTGTAGTTAAATTATATGTTAAATAATAAATATCTAACGTTTATTTTTTGTTCTTTTCGTTTTAGGTAAGACTGTTTTCTCACTTCGAAAATTTGTGTTTCTTTTGAATTACAAGTCAAAGTGGTTTCTGTGAGTGCTTTAACAATGATTTCATAATCTTGGCAAGACATAAAATTCAATTGTAGCCATCAATTGAAATAAATACATGATTTAATAAAGAATAAACCCCAAATATCATGAACTAGAGGAAAATAAAATGTGTTAAAAATAAAATATGAATTAACGAAGGGAATTTCAAAACACATTGAAATGTATCTTAATTGGAGTGGATTCTACTCGGTATGACTAAATGGTTAATAATGGAAATCGTCATTCGAATAAAACAAATAAAATAATTAAAAAAATTAAACAATAATTTTTACAAGTGCTTCCACGAGTGCATAGACTTGATAAACAATAAAATTTAATTCACAAGTGTTAACATCAGGTTGATACAGTTCTCGGATTGTTTTTCACAAAAAAATTTGTGTAAATAGAAAACTGTTATCACATTCAACTAAGCCACCTAAATAGTGGTGATAAACACAATATACACATGAGCACTGAAGATGAAAGTGTAGCGACTTTCGAAAACAGCTGTTCTGCTCTGCTGTGTAAGTTGAATAAAACTGATGTTGACTTCCTTTGTGCCTTGGAATATTTATCATCATGTCTTTCTGAGATTTTAACTAAGTTAGAACAATTTAGCCCATATAAATATTAATATAGCAAAATAAAAATGTTCAATAAAAATAAAATCACAAAATTTAATTCTTTTTAATTTTAATTATGTGCTGATTCTTTTTTTCCCAAAATCTTACTAAAAAATTCAAAGTGATCAATTGAGCAAAAGTGATCAGTGAGTTCTTGTTGTGACTTTGAAATTTGTTTTAAAACTTCTCACTTATTGAACTGGAAGGTTGAAATAAATATCTTTAGTTATTCTAAGAAATGTTGTTAATGATCTGCATTAGCCCCAGTGAAATAAATGCGCATAGAAAATAGCTAAAACCCCTCAATTGATCACTTTGAATATTTAAGTAAAATTTTCGGAAAAATTATAATTAAAATTAAAGAGTTTTGAAAAACGAGAATTCTCAAAAATATGTACTAAATTGAAAATTTAATTTAGGTTGGAACACCTGAAACTTTAAGTTAAAAAATTATAAAAATCGTTGTATAACGTTTAAAATATTGCAACATCATGTATCACTTGTGGCAACGGCGTTTTTTTTCTATATAAACAATTTTTGATTCACGGAAGCAAATTATTGTTTGCAACATGTTTAATTAGCTTGAGTTTTGTAAACAACTTTGAATAATCAAACGTTCATACGTAAATCATTTTTGAATTTAAATTAAAATTTTCTGCATTCTGTGGCAGTTTGTAAAATCATAAATCATAACAGGGTAAGCATAAGCGCCATAATTCATAATATAACAAAAGGAGATGGGAGCGTGAGTAGGTCACAGATATACCCACGCTTGATCTAAAGCAAAATGTCGTAGATGAGGTGAGAGCTTTGAGATTGCCGTCTCCACCAACTCTTAGGGTACGGTCACACTTGGCAAATATTTCAGCAAAAAGAACGTGACCACTGATCACTAAAGAAATATGTTTTGATTTGGGTACATGTTTTTTAAGTAAAACAGTGGCACGCATAATTAGTAGTCAGTGGCATAGAATCCAATATTATTGGATACAGTTTAACTCAAAAAACAGTTGTCAGAATTAAAAATATTTTTCATTATAAATTAGTGGTTACGCATTTCTAGTCAAATATTTGCCCAAATGTGATATTACCTTTAGTGGTAATACAAACTTGAGGCATTAATTTTTTTCATCTTTAGTGATTTCTTTATATTTTGAAATATTCAATCACTTAAGTGAAAGTGAGTTACAAAATTGAATCCATAATGACAAAAATTCAGAAGTGGTCAAGGAATCATCCTACGATCCCAACATGTCCACTCCTGATGATAACTTCATTTTATCAAAACGGGGTAAAACCAATAACTCTTTTTAATATTCCCAATTTTCCTAGCGCAGAAATGAAATACACTTTGAAAGACTTATAAACGCCAATAAACGATTTTAAATTTCCGTAGCTAACGATTTCTGAACAAGAATCCGAATTTAACTGAAAATGCTAAATATATTCGTAAATGAAATAAATCGCCTGTTGCGTGAGTGGCTTAACTCACTGCAAATATCAAAATGTCAATAACGAAAATGTAGTTGCTTGTTGCATGTTAGTTTTACATTCATGTGTCAATTATAATTATCATAATTTCATATATATTTTTTTGCTTTGCTACTGTTGTTATTGTTGTCATTCACGATTAAAATTTTGTATGGCCTGGCAATTGTTGACATCAATTTTCATTTACGAAAAATAAACAAACATCACAGTCGAAGAATAATTGTTAAAAATTATACCAAATGCATGCAAAATAATTTAATTCACAAAATGTGACATTAAGGATATTCACTGAATGCAACAAAAAGCTAAACTTATTTTATATATATATTTAAGTGCAACGAACAGGTTGCAAGCAAACAGCTTGTTGCAATATAGGTTTGGTTCTGAACTCTGAATGTTTATATAACATAATTTTTCTTAGACTATTTTTCCATATATCCCTGAAGTAGCTACACATTGTTGGCAGCAAAATATTCGATAATAAAAAAAAATGTATTATTATTAAAGAAAGAGAATTTATCTTTTGCTCAAAAAACTTTTACTTTCATGTAAATATAATAAAAAGATCGAACAGCATTAACTCTTTTAAAGTCACTTTAAAAATATCACTATTTTCATATTAAATTCGATTCTGATGAGATAATTTTTCGAACACAGAACAAGAGAAAATCAACATCAGTTTTAGTTATTCAACTTAAGCAGAAGAGAAGATCAGCTGTTTTCGAATGCCGCTACACTTTCATTATCGTTACTCATCTGTGTTTTTATTTGTTGCTATTGTAATTTCGTTTCAGAATTTCCCATCTAACCAATCAATTCTTTTTGTGTCATGAGATCACCAGTTCTCCATTCTCTTTGAAAAGACATCTCGTTGTATGTTTTGTTTCTGACAAATAATTTTCGTTAATCAATAAAAATTTTTGATTAACTTAACAAACTTTAATTTACGACCTTAGCTGCTATTTTCCACTGTTTTTGTGAGTTTCGTTTCGAGAGAAAACTAAGCTAATTGGAAATCAGTTTAAAGCTCATGTTATGAAAACAGCTGATTCACTTGTTTTAAATAATCGCAGGCCGAAAAGTAAAAAAGCTTATAGTTTTGTAAAATTTGTGTTGTTGTATACTGTTTTCAACTTTTAAAGTTATTTCCCATTGCGTTAGCACTAATATTCGCAATACTAACACTATTGCAAAACGGTTATCACAAGAAATTTCAATTTGTATGGAAAACACGTTGGCTCGTAATTTTGTTTCATCACGAAATATTTTAATAATTAACAATTATAGAGCTTTCGAAGCAAATCGAATCCAAACAAGGCTGAAAATACGTATGCTTCTACCCACGAGAGGGGCGCATGATTTGCATCAAGAAAAGGCTTCATAAACAGCTCTGTTGGTATATTTCGAACTGACGAATTACGAGTGTTTCATCTAAAATAATAATGATAAAATCAAACAATGAAAGAGGCATATCCCGAAAGACATTGGGAATCGAACTTGTAGACTTGGTTCCGATAGTCAAAACAGAGCTGAATACCCTTGTGATAACCAATAAAACTTGAAGGCACATTAAATACTCACGTAGTAAAGAAAACCCCGGCAGAAAAAAAAACCAATAAACTGATGTAGTGAAAGAGGAAGAGAAGATTCAAGACTCACATGCATTCATTTGCATGCAAGTGTTCATGCAGTTTATCAAGTGGGTGCGAGAATCTTGATTGTTGAAATTTATATCCAACAAAACAATAACAAAAACTGCACTCATCTTCAATTGAATGAGAGGCAATGATAAATGGCGTACGCTAGAGGCCTCAGCAATTGTATAGATAAATTGTTAAAAGGCGCCAATAATCTGCTAGAGTAGGTTAGTATTTTTAATGCCCATTCCAACAAAAGAGACAAATTAAATTGTAATCGAGCGTGTGTGTGTGTGTGTGCTTTTATTGATTCGTTGCGTTTGCATTAAATCAGGTCAGTGACATTTTCACATAAAATATTTGGTTGTATGCTGCCATTAATTTCTCTTAAACAATTTTCTTACTTTCCTGCTGGCAATTGGAAAAACAATTAAATGTGGCAATTATGTTAAATTTTTATTGGCCATAAAAAAACAATTGAAACTAAAAAAAGATTAAAATATACAAGAAATTAAATATAAATTATTAGGCTATGGACGTGGTCAATGAACTTTATCCATTAAGTATGTTGAGCTGAACGTTTATTGGCATGTTGCACTCACAGGCTGTTGAGAAAAAGTCTGCCAAACGGTTATAAATATTTAAAGTTTAGTTTTTGTTCTTCGTTCTATGGTAAGCCATTTGGTATTTATTTTATTCCTTTTTTGGAAACCACAAAAGTAACACAAACAGCTACCAGTTTTATAAAGAAGATACCCTACAGTTGGCATTGGCAATCTCTTTGTACTCATGGTATCAAAGCTAAGGGCTGAAACAAAGATCTTTTTTGCTTTTCGGCGATACGTTTTGCTTAAGTTATCCAAATCCATTGAAGAAACTTTAGTTATATTACTATAATAAATGATTATTCCCGTGAAATAAATTGCTAAAGTGTGTGATTCGTTATTGTGAATGTTTCCCATTAAAAAGTTTTTAAGAGCGAATTCACAACCCTGATAAATATTGCATCGCTAATATTTGTTCCCCCAATTACTTTGTGAGTAAACTAGAATGGATTATGAACGTTGTGATTTGTATATAATTTTAATATAATTAAAATTGTAATTAAGCATCGCAAACATTATGAGAATGAGCTTTATTTCCATTCACAACATATCGTTATCGTGAGCATTTTGGGAATACAATTTCTACTGTAAATTGGTTGTGAATAAAATTGTCGATTGTAATTTATTTCTCAGCATTTTAGAAGTGAATTTAAATGCTGGTTCACACACAGCAGGTTTGGCTCGACAAGTCTTGTGGGTTTAGGAGAAAAAGGTCAAGAAAATGATAGGGAGTATAAATCAGACCAGACCATCAAGTTTAATAATATTGACACTTGAAGATGTCTGCAGAACAGCAACAAACATGAAACGTGTGGAAACAACATATTCGTATAAGAACGTAAATGCATTCCGGTTCAAAAGTGATTTTGTGTAAAATTAGAAATATACGATTTTGATATTTGAACTCGAATAGCGCTCATCCGGTTTTTTTTTTTTGCTGGAGAAGGAGAAGTAATATTTTTGTGGCAGACCCGATGCATCGCATAAATATCCCTTTAGATGCCTGCTCTCCCTCCAGCATCAAAAAACTGCTTGCATTTCGCTGGCGTTTTCTTCAATATCTGTTTGTCTGCCTTTCAAAATTATTATTTATAAAACCCTCACAAATAGTTCACATTATTAATAGCAAACGATTCACAATAGAAGTTTTTAATTACGAAATATTCACAATAACGATTTCTACGGAATAAAAAGATCAGCAACCTTTCAAACAACTACTTTCCACAACATTGAAGCCGCAGTTTAATTAAAGATTCGAGTCAACAATTTTGCCATTTTGTAATGGAATTATAATTTCAAATACTGTTCATTAAAAGACCAAAGCAGCAACATTTGCCTATTTGGAAACCGTCAGTGAACGAAACATTATAAAAAATATGTTTTCTTAAAAAAAAAAAAATAAAATAGCAAAAAAATAAAAGAATACTTATAAGCAAAATTGCAATACTTACAAGGCTAATTTAGCACCCACTCGCTATTTACCAAATGATGCAGATACTAATAATTTTTGTACAGATTTTTAGTGTCACTATCCTACACAATCGCTCAACACATTCACAGGAAAATCTTTTTGAAATTTGACCGACTTTACAAACCCGCTTCAAAATGGTTAAACTATTAAACGAAAACGATGCAACAGCATCTGCTTGAACATTTATTATAAACAAATTGCTTTGCTTTCCTTAATCTTATCATAATTTTTTTAAGCTCCAACTCAATTTTCATAAAATTTTCAAAATCGCAGCACATGCAAAAAAATCTATGACACAGTTACATGTTTAGTCCACACTACAATAACTGTTTCGAGCACACATGTCATATGTGACAGATCATATCCTTGTGTACGATTGTAACTCCTGGCCTTAAGACATGCAGCCAGTGATATAAAACTGTAAAAATGTAACGTTAAGAACCAACTTCCTACCAATCCGGTTATAAGAAAATATTTATTAAATAAAAAATTTATTTCAATCCATATATTGAAATCGCAGGTCTTCTACTGCCTTTAGAAGCTGCTCAGGCCAGGGCGTTCGCCTTTAAAATGTCAAACAACTTAATGTTCCTTATAAGAACACGACAATACCAGGAATTCTAAATTTATTCTTGTACTTTTAAAACATGGGAGTTTCTCTTCTTTGTTTCGCCACAACTCCACAACATCAACAACAACTACAAAAAACAAAACCTACATAAACTTGCAATGGAGGAAAGGACAAGTTTCACATGCAGCCAAGTATATTTGGACAAAACAAACTGAAATACAAAAAGAACAAAAAAAAAATTAACAGACTGACACAACAACATCGTCATCATCATCATCATCTTCGACGTCTCACCAACATCATTTTTCTTGCCACCATTTATGTTTGATTATATGACTCAATATCTAGACTTTAAGACGTCTCTTGCAACATAAAACTGTACCCAAGTATTAAAAAAAAAATTATAAAAAAAATACAGCGAACATAATATTGGTTTTAACCAACTGTTGGGTAGAGAGATAATTACGGTGACTGTTCGTTTTAAGCAAAATGCTCTACACTTCCTGTTTCAAATTGCAAACCCCACCCCTTATTTTTTTCTTATATTTTATTATAATTATTATAAAATAATAATATGTGAATTTAGGCAGTAACACTTAATATCAACTAAAATTTTTGAAAAAGCCCATCCCTGTAACTTCCCACAAATTTTAACCGCAAATCAATCTCTATTCTGTGCTTTTAAACTCTTTAAACTAAAAATACTATTTTTGAATCAACCAGTTTGCAAGTGATAAGTAGTGATTGATATAGTTTTCGATTACTATAAAAGAATCGAGACCAGTAAATGATCAGATATATAATTTTAGAGATAAAAAAACACTTTCGTATTATACGATTTTGACCCGAATTGCAGTGGCAGACGTGATTTCTTAATTTTGAAAGCTGATTAGTTTCTGGAATCGATCGGTAAAGCCGTTTATTCACAGGAAATCTAAGTTCAGTTGAACTCTTTAGAATTCCATCAGTTTGATTGAAACCGGCCAAGCCTTTCCAAACTCACACACACACACATTCATACATATATAGTGACGGGTTCTCAAACTTAGTCTGGGAACCTTTCTAGGACCTGAAAACTTCGAGATCTGATGGGAGCTCGACTTTTTCAAAATGGTGTAAAACCAATAACTTCTCGATTTTTGAAAATTTTCATTTAAATTAGTATGAAATTTAATTAAAATTGATAGTTTAGAATTGTTGCGTGTTGTAATCAAGAAAACATAATAAATTCGGAAACGAAAAAAAAAATCAACATCAATTTGTTTATCCAACTTGGATAATCAAATTGACTTGATAGAACTACTTGGCTGTAGTTCTATCATGAGGAATATTTTAGTTGGTCATCACTTATTAGGTGGCTTAATTGAACAGTTTTTATTTATAAAAAATTTATCAGAGAATAGCATACAAGAATCAATACTAAATTGCCTTTAACACCAACTAATGATGTACCGATTTACCATTGTATCTCATGGAATATTTACCATGCTTTTCGGAATATAATAGGTTACGTATCCCTAGTCCTTTAAAAATATGTTTGGGGCGTGTAAAGAGCACATTTCATTTGATTGGATGTGATAGAGTCTGCAAACTCCACCCAGATCAGGATCCAAATATCGAGCATAAAATATATATAAATTTTATTGGAAGTTGATATTGTGTGCTGGCCACTATAATACTGAAAGTTTGGTCACCGTATGGTTGACATATAAAGACAAGCCCAAAAATATATTTAAGAAAAAAAGGAGTAGTCCAAACCAGGGTGTGCTTATGATGGCCCCTTATTTCTTATAGCCGCATTAAATGTTAAACATACAGACGCACATCCACTTACAATCGACAGCTAATTTAATTCCACAAAATGTGAAATTCATTTTTATTTTAGTATTCCAAATTAAATGTTAGAAAATAAATTGAAACAATATGATTCTTGTTTTTAATTTTACAACCTTTTTCTTAATATTTATTAATAAATTTGTTTGAGTTTAGAGGATATTTTTATTTTAATTCCTGATATTCTTCGTTTCACCAACCATCGGTCAGCTTCTTCAGGGTTTTGTTATAATTGTCAAAGAAAATATTTAAATATTACAAATATTGAATAATAATAATAAAAATAAAAATAATCTCAACACTCAAACAAATCTAATAATTGTTAATGAACGGAAAAATTATGTTATTATACTTTGCCGTAGAACTTTTATAAAAAATTATTTGTTTGTGATTTAAAATCTGTTTAACTCGTGCTAATAAGAGTTTTGATAACTTTTTATAAAAAGAATTAAATTTTAACTTTTATGCGTTATACTAGTAAACCATTTGCGTACGTTGTTTTATAGAAGTCAGCAAAAAATAACTTCTTATCTTTTTTTTAAACATATTGAATTGCAAATAACACAACAACACTCTCCCACAAAACAAATTATTGCGATCATAAAGCAAAAGTTGGTTTCAAAAATCTTATTTTTATTCATGTTATTTAATATTCATTCACGTCACAATCTGTGTAGCAGCGTTTAATAATACTTTAAGATATTTAACTTTTCACACCTACACATAAAGAAAAAAAGGAAAGGAAAATAGAAAACTGAAATATTTTACAAAGAGTGTGAAATTAAACGCTTTAAAGAGCCTAAAAAGATCAGGTACAAAAGAACCTTTAACAACATGAAGATAATTTACAGGTAAATACCTGTACGAGCACACCTACCACCAGGATTTATCCTGAGTATGAATGAGCCTGCAAATCGAATGTAATTGTCATCTTGTTCAACAATAGCTCGTGCTATAAACTGGTCAAAAGGAAATCTCGCTTCTTTCAATCTTTGCTTTCTTTTTTTCTTTTGTTTTTAGGTAGAACAAAAACCAGTTGTTTCCCTTTTGTTTTTGGGGACTCACCCCGAGAGCATAACAAAGAGCAATTGAATTTGTAAGAAAAATAAATACGTTCTGTTGCAAGTGTTGGGAAAACCCGAACACCTGCCCTTTTGTCTGAGTTTGTGCAAACACTTGGGTCATCATTCATGCATCCGCACACACACACTCCTTTAATATTTGTTTCTTTTCTTGTTATTTTTCCAAGGAAACCGACGAAAAAGTATTTATCATGAATATAAAATGAAGGTTAAATAGTGTCAAAAAATTCAATAGACCATGTTCGAACTACTCAAGTTCGATTGCTTCACTCTGTGCCAACTGAAATTTCAATGCAGTAAATAATTTTTGCAAAAAAAAAAAAATTTTTGGAGATTCAAAGGCACCACTTGCTGTGCTGTCGAGGTTGCTCTTTCAATTGACAAGGCCAGAGTTTCAGAACTATTAAAAGATGTAGAAATCAGATGTTTAAATTCGGAAAAAATATGTATTTCAACATCAGTGTTAGTGTTTATATAGTTCTCGTATTATATTTCCTAATATAATTAGGAAAAGGTGCTGGTAAACAAAAAATAACTTGAGTACTGATGATAGGACTACAGGGGTTTACAAAAATATGTGGGTTGTGTTCTGCAGTGTAAGTGGAATAATTAAATTGATGTTTACGGTTATTTGTTGACATTCCACTACAACACAAAAATAGTCATGCGCTCTGATGATGAACTTGTAGAGGCATATGAAAACGGCTGTTCTGCTATGCCTTGTAACTTTAATAATTCAATTGGTATTGATTTTCCTTTGTCTTACTAAATTTAATATTGTTGATAGTCCTCGCGAAGACTAAAAGATGTTACTAATACCGATAAATATATTATAAAATATAATATATTTTATAATATATTTATCAAATTATTGCTTACACCCAATCATCAGAAGACATCAACCTTATTTATAAAATTAAAAAAATCTTTTATCGAATGCACAAACTTCCAAAAACCAATTGAGAATTACACAAGAATTAAACAAATTTTAACCAAAAATCTTGCTCATGTCATTTTGATTCAAAATTTGAATATGATAAAAATTTTTAAGATTTTGATAAAATCATTTAACTCCTTTAAGTTTCTTGCCAACTGAAAACCCTTAAACGAAAATAAAATTATAATTTTTTGCCCTTAAATACCATTTCAGCTAAGAAGTATCAACTAAGTAAAATGCTCTTGATTGCAGTCAAAAAAAAAAGAAGGTTAAACCCATTGACAGACTGAGTGGAGCAACTTAACATACTTTATCTCCCTCTTTCCCCTCCTGCAGAATGCAGTTTTAAAAGCCGGCAAGAAACAATTTGAGCGTTTTGATTTTTGTTCTTACTGCCACAGTTTATTTGTATAACAAGTGCTCCTTGTTAAAAATATAAAAAAAGCAAAAAGAATAAAAAAGATAAGCAGGTTATTTATTTTTTGGCATGTTTGCACTTCAAGTATTCGAGAACCCATAGCGAGAGAAAGAGATAGGGAGAGAGAGTGAGAGTGTGTCAGTCAGTAAAGCAAGAGAGTACAAGGACATTGTTAAGTGTGTCCTTTTGTATGAAATGATTTACAATGTGTGAAATCTTGTGTTGTGTTTGAGGTTATAAATCGATAAAATTGAAAATAAAAAGGGAAAAACTACAAGAATAAGTGAGGAAATATCGTTTGAACTGTGAAAATTTTATTAAAACTTTAAATTGGGTTTCTGTTCAAAGTATTTTAACAAGTTTGCCGAGCCAAAGTGTGAATTTTGCAATTGATAGTTTGATAAAAATAACCAATAAAAGAAGAAAATAAAAAAACTTTAAAAACGCTAGAATAGAAAAAAATTTTGACTGAAAGAACAAAAGGAAAAAAAACATTTTCTCATTAAATATTTAAACTGTTTGAGATCAGTTTTGATATACAGAATAAAAGTATAATGAAATGCGTGAAAAAGATTAGTGAAATCATGTGGAAGGTCAAGATTAAATGTGGCGAGAATAAGAAACTGTAACTGATCCCTTTCCGATCTCTTAACCTATAATAGTAGTTGTGCGCTCACTCCAGAATTGGGTAGATCTGCCAGTTACTGACGTACACATCAGCATCACCATTTACCACTCTAGTCGTAATCGACTTGTGGAAATCATTTGGTTTCTATTGCCTTCCCTCCTCTTAACGTTGTTCTTAGCCTGTAATTACCTAGTGGGTCCTAGTTTAATACCATCCAAATATGTACACGCATACAGTGTGTCAGATGATACTTGAAGTTTCCATATGCTGTAATTAATACAGTCAACTATTAGAAGGTTTTTCATTTCATCCAAAGAATTTTTTTTTCGGTGTCCATGGGCTTCTTAAGTGTCATACGATCCTGTCAACAAGTCTGCTGTTTAGAATTCAATCACTATATAATTTTGGCTCTAATTGTATCATACGCCACTTTAATGCTGGGATCTGTTCCACAAAACGTCACAACAGATCGTTGTCTTCGTAGCTCGTCTGCTCATTCGTTTTTCGTTATTCCGACTTAACACTTAATCCACATCAGGGTTAGCGTATTGACAGAGTCACACCTATTAAGTTTTGGAACATGTACAGGTTCGTGTCTTCTCAATGTGACCATTAATCAGGCGTGATATTTCATTCATCCAAAACCATATCCGTCTAATAGACAGGCACGTGTTTCCCTAAACACGACACATGGGAGAGTTTAAACTCACTTGTGTAAACAAGTACTCCTTCACTCTTCAGACACTCATTGTAAATGTTACGATCCATGGTTCGCAGCAATCTTTCGAATATTCTTCTTCTGCTCATGAGTTCTCAAAAATTTTAGTCGTGGTACTTAATATTTCTTTAAAAATCTGTATATCTGTAAAAGGCTTTTATATTTCTTTAGTTAAATCTATTAGACTGCTTTTACACGCGCAAAGTCTACTTTGACAAAGACTTTTTAATGTCCTTAAAACTTTCTTGCACATGAAACCAAATAAAATTATATATGAACGACAAACGAAGAAAAAAGCGATTATGTGAGTGTACATCCTCCAATCCTTTTTAACTTCTCTTCAACAGCTTTGCAAAGTAAATTTAAATCTACAAGACCACTTGAATGTCTTTCATAATTATTCATCTTCATAAAAATTAACATAAATTATAATTTTAATCATGATAAATGGTCAAGGATATGGCGAACACATTTAAATCAACTTTGAAAAACTTCCTTACTAAAGATCTTGTCTTAATTGCCTTTTTTATATATAAAAAAGTATTTATCTGTTATCCTTATCAATTCTCCTAAAACCATTAAAATCACTTCACTCTTCCTAAGAAATCTTTGGCACAATAGACTTCATTAATCTCACTTAAATGCGAGTGTATCCACAACAGCACAAGAGAATCAAGTACAAGCATCCTTATCTCTTCGAAGGCATTTGTGTCCTACGCCTTTCTAAAGGAAATCACAAATTGTTACTTTATTTTAATATTTCATTAACGCTGATAAAAGTAAAAGCCAAAAAGGAAGAAAAGGCAGCTGCAATTTTATCTTAAAGAGTGTTGTTTCTTTATAATTTGATTCTCAAGTTACACTCGCAAACAGTGTTACAAGCAACAGCAGGTGACTTGTTTCCCACTTTTATTTTATTTTCAATTTCTTGCTTTAAGACTAAAATTTCATATAAATTGTTTTGTTGCAAAAACCCAAAACCTTACATTGTTTCTTCATATTTTTGTTAGTCTTCGCTGGTAAAATGCAAAACAAATACCAACAACAATGTAACAAATTCATGAAATCTTTGTTTCCTTTGTTTATTTAAATGGAGGGGGGTATTCTTTACAAGGATTTTCGGAAGCATGAATCGTGAAATGCTGCTGGTGTTTTCAAACGAAATCAAATAAAGCTGTATTGTGACAGGATAATGTCCAAAATAAACAATTTACTTTTTTAATTGAAATAACAACAATTTATTTAGTTGCAAAACAAATTGTTTACATCCGTTAGATTGCTGTTGTAGAAAGTATAATAATTGAAAAATTTAATAGGCCACTTGCTTATTATATTTCTCTTTTAATAAAAATTTTTAAATGAAGAACTTTTGAATTAAAATCTAATTGAATTCAGTAAATTGTTGTCATCTCCCTTTTGTGTTTTCCCCTTTCAAAGTGAGATACTTTGTCATGCAGCCATATATAGAAAATCTTATTCCGAAAAATGAAGTCATAAACTCGCTGTACAGCAAATCGCAATCACAAAAAAAAAAACCGCAAGCAAAGACTTGTGGCCAACAGTAGAAATCAAAGTGTACAAATAAATTAAATTATGATGGAATGATTTTTCGAAAAGTGTTTTTAATTCAGAAATATATGATAAATACATCTGTTTTAGCCATTCAACTTACGCAGAAGAGCAGAACAGCTGTTTTCAAAAACCGCTACTATTTCATCATCAGTACTCATGCGCATTTTAATTTATTACTATTTACGAGTATATAAAAAATTCTATATATTTTATTAATAAAATTTAACAAAAAGTATTGAATTTAAAAATTCGTCCGTTCCATTCTAACGCAGTGATAGTTAGGGTGGCCACACGGTCCGGATGTTTATATATTACAGCGATATTTTATGTTCGTCATGATAAAGAAGATTTTTACAGCCTAAACAAAAAACTATTTGTGCACTTAGTATTGAGAATGAAGTGTAGCGGCTTACCAAAACAGTACAGTGCTGCTCTGCTGTGTAAGTTGAAAACTAAATTTGCATCGATTTTTTCTTGCTTCGGAATAATTTTACATTTGGTATTAAAGATTTTATCCCATGAATGTTAGTAGAAATTAAAATAAAAGAGATTTCTAAAATAACTGCAGTAACTAAAAATATAGGGTGTTTTTTATAGAGTGATACAGCTTGGAGTTGGCAGCACAACTTTATTTGAACACCCATTTAATAATTGATAGAAATTTTTAATAATTTAATTCGTCCAATCAAAATTTTATTTTCCGATGAAGCCCATTTTTGGTGGGATGGTTGTACGTAAATAAATAAAATTGTCGCATTTGGAGTGAGGATAATCCACAAGCTTTTGTCGAAACACCACTAAATCCACAGAAAATTACTGTTTGGTGCGCTTTATAGGCTGGCGCAGTCATTGGCCCATATGTCTTTAAAAACGATGATCGTCAGAATAAAGACCGTTTCATTGATATGTTATTATGTTTTATTATGATTTAAATTTGTATGACTCTATAAAAAACACCCTATATAAATTTTTTAAGTTGGGAACTTTTATTTTATTTAATAATACATGTGTAGTAATTGGTTGGAAACTAAAAATTTTTTTTTGTTATTAATTCCACCATGCTTTTCACGTATTGTAGATGTAATTCCCGTATTCTTCTTAAAAATTCTAACAGACACCTGCGTTTGTGTAGGGCAAATACAAAGAAGGCAGGTCTAATTTTAAAGTACAAGCAATATTTTAAATCGCTACCACTTCTTAAATCTAAGTAGCGAAAGTTTCTGTTTTAAAAGACAAAAAATATTTTCTTATGCAACACCCTACAACAGAGAAATTTAATTGGCATATATTCAGCACTTGTCTCTTGAGAACAGGTCGAGCTGAAATTGCATTCACATCTTTTCCCAAATGTTACTGTTTTCAGTATCATCTGAATCAAGTTGCCATTTTAAGACTCTCAAACTGTTAAATGAAACATTTAGAATTTCTTTGAATGATTTTTTTATTGATGCTTGCAATTAACCGAATTATTTCGTTTTCAGAAAACTTTAAGAACCTCTCCGTGATATTTATAAACCCAACAATGTGCGAGTATATATTTGCAGCAGAGATATTTTTACGCTTTAGAAAATACAAAATCGCCACAGGCCCCAATGCAACCACGAAATGAGACGAATAAAAATCAAAGAAACAAAAAACACAAAAACAGATCGTTTTAGGGGAATCCAAAAGCGAGAAAAAAGAAATCGTCTGTAAACAGAAGTTGTGTTCCGCCTTCATTATAAAAGGAAAAATCACATGAAATTGAGAAAAAGAGGAAAAAGCACTCGCAAATGGAACGAAGATAATTCTTCTTCTGTGTGCATTAATCGCATGTAACATTTAACAGAATATTTTCAATTTCATTTATTTTTGCGTTTTAATGAGAGACGTGCAGCGAGATTCCCGTGAATAGTAAAAGCGTGATCAAACAACTTGTTGTTTGAATAAAAGTGGTTTGATATTAAAAAAAAATACTGATAAAACTGCGTTAATTTAACATAATTTTAAACAAGAGAGTTTTACTCCTACTTGTCGTTATTAAATGGCTTCAACACGCACAAGCGTGATTGAAAAACTGAAAAAGTAGTCACAGTCCCCTCTTTAATTTGAATACCAACAGACCTGCAAGCATTCTAACAAATTGTATACAACTGCAGCAGTTGCATGCATCACCAGCGGCATGTACGAGTACTTGTAAGAAGAAGAAGAAGAAAATTGTGTGAGTGCGTTTTGGTTACCTCGTAACTAAAAATAAAATGCATCTTGTTAATTTTAATGAAAACAGACGGTACCATCTGAAAAGGCCTGCGATTCTTCACTTTTTAGTTTCTTTGGTTTTGAGAAGCCAGTTTTTTCTTTCTTTTTTTCTGTTTCTTTTAATATATAATTTTAAAATTTGTTGTTGATTTATCCCCACTGTGTTTTTTTAAATAATTTCTACGAGCAATTGTTGTTGCGTGCAGTAGCAATGAAAGTCAGTGAAAGGGGGGAGGGAACAAGCATTTGTTTGAGTTGCAACCAACTCTTTCAATATTTATTAATTGCATTTTAGTTTATTTGAACATGACTGCAGCAGGCTTAAGTTTTCATTATTGCTGCTGCTGCTGTTGTTGTTGTTGTTGTTGTTATTGTCCACTAACCTCAATTGCCTTGTTGTTTACATTTAATTGTCAGTCTGTTGTACTTTTCAATTCTTTAAATATTTACATGCTTTTTGTTAAGCAACAATAACAAAAGCAGGACCGACTGTTTGGAATAAATAACATGAGTTTTTTTCCTCCGATTACTTATTGCGGCTTTAATTCAATTTTTCCATTCAAGTTATTAAAATTATATTGATTTTACTTGAGTGTTTTGTTTGTGTTGTTGTTGTAAAGTTAACTACTGTTGACACAAATATTTCGTAAAAAGATAGTTGATGATGTAATCAATTGCTAAAAGCCCTTTTAAAAATTAATTTTTTTAAGATTTCGAAATTCTGTTATGGCCAATATTTGAAATTCAGTTTGAGATTATAAAAAATTTTTCACTTCTTTTCTTAAAGGCAGCAGTTTAGAGGAGTTTTAAAATGAAAAGAGTTTTTCGTAACGAATGTTGGACTAATTTTTAATAAATGTTTTCTTTTCAAATGATATAAAGTTGCGTTCTTCTATTGAAAAGTGTAAAAAATGTAACATTATTTTTTTTAGAAAAGAGAACACCATAAGTAAATTTTAATCGCCAGAGGCGCAGTTGTTTTTTAACATTATTGATCCCTTTAATTTTTAGACTATTTGTCACCCCTGGTCGTCCTGCAACAAGCATAAATGCGAATTAAAGGGTTTTACCAAAAATTTTGTAATTTCTATCACTTAAAATTAATTCTCCGAAAACAATTTCAGATATTTGAATTAATGGAGAACAGTCAACAGCGACTTCACTGTGTTTTTCCAAATATAAAGTGAAAACAATGCAAATTTACTTAAGAACTTCAGCTCGTGTTCAAATTAAATTTTCGCACATGTTTTGTTAAATTTTGACTGCAGGCGTAATAAAGATGAAATGACAATGATGATAATGATAATGATCATCTTCCTAATGATGTACATCAGATATTCCTTCTTCTACTCCTTTTTTGTTTGTTTTTTTTTTTTTTTTTTCTTTTTGCTCCGTTTCATAGACAGTCACATTTGACACCAGTGACAAGTGATGGGGTGCGCAAATGTAAAAGTAATACATCTTTAAAAACACTAGACAATATCACTCATATTTCGAAAGCGAAACAAAAGACGATGTTGGTGAAATGGGTGTTGTCATTAGTCAACAACAACAAGGACAAGACAATAATACAATTGAAAAGGAAAATATATATTGAAAAAAAACAATGTTTAAAAGCAAAAACAAGCCTGGCAAAAATAAATAAATAAATGAAAATTATATATCAAACATCTCATACGCGAGATATTCATAAATGCAGCTGAATGTAAAAATTTATTACTGGAACGCGTAGTACGTGTTCAACAAAGCCGAACATGTTATTACGAATAGAAATATAATCAAAATGATGATACAAATGCGAATGAATTTAATTCGTGTACTCGCACCCGTGTTGATTTTGTATTGCGATGACGGGAATGACGGACGGGATGATGGCTAAAGTCTAGTATTATTTTATACAAACAAAAGGCCACATTCATGTACGGTGGGTCGTCTGTATGCATATGGAAGAATAGATTTATGATGGTCTTGCCACCACCGTCAGCACCACCAACATCATCCAGTCAATCGCTGAGTGATACAAAGAGGCGCAACAGACTTGCTGCCTTAAGTGCATGTTTAGGGATAAAAGTTTACATGAAAAACACACCATTAATAATGTAACCAAGTTAAACGTGAAAGTATGACAGCGAAACGTTAAAATGCATTTAATAGTATCAGACTTGAAAGTAGAATAAGTTATTGGCTGCATTCAGTGTGAACATCTTCAACTTTTTATTGATTTCTTTTCAGCCTCCCAAGATTAAATATTAAGTTTGTTCACAGGCCTACAGCACACAGGAAACATTTTGATGTGATTTGAACTTTTTTGTAAAACTAAAAGATAAGAATATATATATGGGCCAACATTTTAATTTTTTAACTAAATTTGTGGCCTGGGAGTTAAGCCAGAATAATCTAGGTAAAGTACATCTCGCATTCTTAAGCCAAGTAATACGTCTTACGGAATTGCTGCTCTTCGGCACATTCTCCTGATGCTGTTGATGGAAACCATAAATGACATATAAATAAATTTTTTATTGAAACACAAAGTTCCTCTCTCTCTCTTTATTTATTTCTCTCTGTACGAGGAGTGAGTGACTTTTTCTAAAGCAAAGTGAAAGCTACAGTATGCAGTCTTTCGTTTACGACCCTGCTTCCGGATGGACCGAAATTTTCGCTGTGTTGGAACAGCCATACAATCATCTAAACTAAAATTTAGTTCATAATCTTACAGAACGTGCGTTTGCAAAAAATATTTCAAATAGACAGGAAGAAAAAAAAATTTTATATATAGGGTGTTTTTTATAGAGTGATACAACTTTGAGTTGGCATCACTGCTTTATTTGACCACCCCTTTAACAGTTGATAGTTGCCTTTTGCTTTGACATTTTATTATGGATCGACTTACGCCAGAGCAACGCGTGTAAATTGTGGACATTTTAATCAAAATAATGGTTCTGTTCCTCAAACTTATCGTGCACTTCGTCCATTCAAAATTTTATTTTCCGATGAAGCCCATTTTTGGTTGAATGGGTACGTAAATAAACAGAATTGTCGCATTTGCAGTGAAGAGAATCCACAAGTTTTTGTCGAAACACCATTACATCCACAGAAAATTACTGTTTGTTGCGCTTTATGGGCTGGTGGAGTCAGATTGATGGTCAGAATGTTACTGTTTGTGAAAATTGTTACTCCAGATTGTGCCTTGTACGCGCGAGCTGTGGCAGCCACATGGCCGGAATCATATTTAAACATTAATGTCATAAGATTTTCTATCAAATAAAGACCGTTTCATTAATATCAAAAATATTACTTTGCTTTATTATGATTTAAACTTGTATCACTCTCTAAAAAAAACACCATTTAAAAAGAAAAAACCCAAAAATATATTCTGCTAAAATATTAATTTGTTAAATTATTTTTAATTATAATTTGTATCCTGTAGAAGATGTCTTTAAAATATTCATAATAAAAAAATTTTAAGAATCATTTTTAAATTTTTCAGTAGTTCAAAAGTAAAATAATGCAACTTTTTTTAAAAAAGTTCAACCCACAAATTTAACTTTCTAAAACTTATAAAAAATTTGCAAAGTTTCAATGCTTTTTTATATCTAATGACAGCCCTACGAATATATAGATTAAAGCCAAAAGTATCATGTAGAAATCATTGGCGCTGTATTTTATATGCGGAAGGTCTCATTGAAAACAACAATTTTGTGGTTATAAGCTGTTCGTATTACGAATTTGGTATAAAAAACTCGTCTTATAAGCAACTAATAAGCGCATAATATCTTCTGTGAATAAGGTCTGTAGTGTGTAAAATAATCTCCCAACATGCGTCGTCACTGGGGTGGTAAATTCCTTAAGTATGAAAGAGGACAACTACTCTGCATACAAAAAAAAAAAATTTAAAAAAATACAAACAAAAAATTCTCAAATTAAGTAGCAGATGTGTGTCCCAAACTTTAATTTTAAAAGTAAATGCAGTGAAATTTAAAAAAAGGAATAAAAAAAAAATAGAACAGTCATGCAGCAAGTAAAACCGAGTGCGTTCAAACTATTCCCATACGTGAACGAGAATTTTAATGAAAAACCACATTTCTTCAAAATATTCCAGTGCGGGATACACGAGCGCATAAAATGTCTATGCAAATAGAAGGTAAAATTAATTAAACAGTTTGGTCAAAAAGTAATTTATTCATGCAACGCACTGTCGTGAAAAGTTGAAAATCTTAATAATTAATTTGAAACACGTACTTTTGAGTTCAAGCATTTAAATAAAAAATTTATTCAATATATTTCAGTGTATTTTTATTTTGGTATTTTATTTTATTCAATTCGTTTATTGAAATGAAAGGAAAAGGTGTTGATTATTTGAATAAATAATTGAATTTTCAATATACAATTTTGTTATATGGTAATTGACTTTCTTGAATATTTTCCTCGAAGCGTTTTCACAAAATTCTATTTCTTTTTAATTAAAGCATTCTGATCTAAAGAAAGGGGATTTTCCTTTAAACAAATAATCTCAAAAACAACTTTAACTTCTTAACAAGCTTTTTAATTTGAAATTTGTATTTAAAAAGTTTTTATTTTTACCCCTCTTATGGAAGTGGCAAGAAGATAAATTTTAGAATTTTATTAATAGACTGACTTGTTTTAAAGTTTAAATGATTTACAAAAAATTTATGCATTTTCAATTTAAAATCGTTTTAAAAGTTTGTTCTTCCAATTGTAAATTTATTTTTAACTTAACGAAATACACATACTTTAAAGATACGAGGGTGGCAAATGGAATGGATATAAATTATTTGAAACATGTTAAAAATAGAAATAGTTAATAACCAGCCACTTCAGAGAGCTCAAAAACGTTTGCAAACGGAACTCATTCTGTAGTTTGTTTCCTTCGGAAATTAAATAACAAACAATTTTTGGAAATTAAATAATTTAAATTTCATTAGCTGATTCGGTGACAAAAATAAAAATCCACTTGAGTACTGATGATGGGAGTGTAGCTACTTCTGAAATAATTAATATCGATCCGTGGTCTTTACGTAATACAAATTTCCATAAATAGAAAGTGTTTTCACATTTAATTAGTGCATCATCTCATCAGTAGATATGAATTTTGGTGAGAAAGTGTAGTGGCTTTCGAAAACAGCGCTGTTCCAATCTGCTGTGTGAGTTGAAGTCTAAATTTATGCTGATTTCTTCATTAATTCTTTTGATTATTTGTCATGTTTTGCAAACAACAGCCTATTTATCATAATACAATTTGACATAAGCACTTTAATTTAAGTTATTATTATTTCCCATTAATGTTATGTTCACCTTCGTTTGATACTCAATCTTTGGATCATCCAAACAAATGCCAAAAAGCTATTTATATTGAATAACCCCAAGTAGAACCGATAAACATAGTGTCATTTGAATTGTTATATTCTTGTGTAAATTTTTAAATACTTTTCAGAACTTTTTTTATGTTATAAATTGTTAATTGAGTGTTTAATTTATTTATATAAAACTGTTCACATTTTTGTTAACATAAAAATGGGGTTTTCTTATAGAGGAAAGAAAAGCATGAATTTGTTGAAATATTAAATGAAGAAAAATATAAATTTTGAATAAAAATGATTTCTCTGTGATGTCAAATATTGAGTGCCGTTTGCATTATTTAAATGCTGCTGTTCAATAGTTTACATTCTTTTAATTTAATGTCCAGGCTCTCGAGTAGTTCCATTTGAATTTAGTTGTAAGATGACAGATTTCTCATGGCAAACATTTTTACAGATAGTTTTTGGTTTTTATGTTCAAGTTGAAAAATATAATAAAAACTCTCTATTAATAATAATTTATCTTAACATTTTGTGGCTTAAGATTTATAACTGAATTTTACAGAAATTCATTTTTATTTTAAATGATTTACTGCTTAATTGCTTTAGAGCCTGCTACTGAAGTTTTGATTATCGTTTGCTCAACTAAATCTAAGTTTAATCAAACATGCTGTTAGTTTTCTTTAAATTTACTTTATGAAATTCGCTGTGTTCTTTATGTAGGTTATCAACACACAACGCAGCAGATTAAAATGTTATTAAAATTTAAATATTTAGATAAACTGACTAAAAGTAACATGCACTTGGCTGGTCTGCTGAAATTCAGTAAGAAACTGTTTTGGGGTTAAGAAACTTTACTAACAAGCATTTCTCATACTACTCAAGGAGTGCATGCACAATTTAAATAAAAATAACCAAGCAAACATTTTTGTTTACACAATAACGAAATTGTGGTCTAGAATCAGAACATTCATTTGAATAATGTTTTATTATAAAGAATATAATTAAGTTCTTTGTACGTTTGTTTTAAACAGGTAACTGGATAAGATATGCTGCCAAGCTCTTGCAAAGACATCTTCACACTTGTCAAATATTTGGCCAAAAAAAGCGTAAACACTATGTACTACCAAAAGATAAGGGGCTAATAAAGCAAAATAGTTTCAAACATAACAAATAGGCAGTGTAATAGAATCCAGTACCGTTTATCTCAGTAAAGACTTGTCTGAATTAAAAAATAATTTATTGGTGTCTTAGTGGTTACGGGCAAATATTTGACAGATGTGAACGTGCCTTAAGTGTGTTTGACAAACATATAAACTGATTTGACTTCCCATCGAACTTCGTAGTTGTCACACATGCTGACGAATTGTCATTCGCAGTATAAACACGCTTGAGAACATTTTTTATATATCTCTAGGTACTCATGTCCTTCAATGAATTAATTTTCTTGATATTGCAATTCATCCCTCGTTAAAATAGCTCTTTTTGATAGCTGATTTGTAAGCAAAAGAAATCTACTGGAGTATAAATAAAATTAATAAATAAATTTATATATTTGGGAATTGTCGTTTCAGACTTCAATTTATTTTATTCATATTGATTTTTTTCATCAAATTATAAAAGAAGATCAAAGCAATTTTATCATTTTATATGTTCCCTTTCACACACATCAAGTTTAACTCATCAAGTCATGAGTTTTTAGGAGAAAGGGGAGAAGACAATGGAGAGAGGTAAAAACCAGACTGTACCTTCAAGTTTAAGTAAATTTTGTGCTTGAAGTTGGCTGCAGAATATCAAAAAGCATATAAAGTTGAAAGCAACGACAAACAAACTTGATGAAATAAAATGTTCGTGTATGAACGTAAATGAAGAAAAACTTATCACGAGAGAGGATGTGAAAGGGCACTATATAAAAAAAAAGAATTCCCTACAACTAAAATTAAATAAAAAATTGAGGGAAACCAATGTAATTTGTGTAAAATTTTCGTGTCGGAATGTTCGTTTACGCCAAGTTCTGAAACTACTCAAGTGATCTTACTAAACTTTCAGCTCTTCGATCCTATAAGTTGCCTTATTATTTATACAAATAGATACAAAAACCGCACATAACGCTACTGGTTATCAATACTATGAAAAGTTTCTTCGTTTTCGAACTGATAACACTTGTCATTATTGCCTTTCTATCAGTTATCTTGTCATCAATGGTAATAGTGACAGAGCTGTCATCAATGGACGGAACATAAAATCATTATTTTCTTAAATGCTGATGAGATTTGTGTGAGATCAAGCATCACATTAAACTGAGTTTTGGAGAGGCTTTGTGATGGTATAATGAATGTATCTGCGTAATAGTGGAAATGCTCTGGACTCGTTTTAGTCTAAACAAGAGTAAAAACATTTTGAACTTTATTAAGAAGCTCTTGTGGGAACTCCTGGCCACACTAAGTGAACACTGGTCGTACCGTACAACGAATGTTGTTTCAGTTGCAAAGAAGATGGAATAATACAAATGGAACAGTTTGCATCTACTTTGCCTCTGTTTCTCTCAAAAGGTCACCACCATCACTTTCCTCTTCGGGACATTAAAATTCAATGCACAGCATTTTTGTGTTTAGGAACTCGGCCATTAAAGTTATGGGATTCTGCTATCGAATTCTGCTAGAGGAAAAGAAAAAAAATGTGTTGACATTTTGTGAGATCACTTTTGGACTGCTCGTGCAGGATAGTGACTGATAAAAATAGTTTTATGAAACTTCTTAACCCTCTACTACCACACAGGTGTTTTTTTTTTGATACTTTTCTAAAAAATTGTATAACACTTATCTGAAATAGTCAAATACGTCGTTAAAATATCTAAAAAGACATCTAAAATCGAGACTCAACTTGTACGCCAGAAGTGATTGAAAATTCAAACCATGTCTGAGGGTTAATTTCACAAAATATTGGAAATCTTATATTATTTATCTATCAAATGTCTTCAGCAATTTAATGTAAAACTAAACCAAAATAATTTTCCTGTAACATTTTAGACCTCAAAATTTTTTTGTTTGTACCTTTTTGTCTGCCTTAAAAAAATGGACGAAAACTGCCTTTTAGCCATTCCAACTACCAAATGGTTTTGTATCTATTTCACTATCGGTTAAAGGTATAACCATGATATTTCTTATTGCGCATTTTTAAAAAGAAATCAAAATCAGGTACAACAAGATTAAAACAATGCAATTATTTGTTTGTAAAAGCAAATCCTGCAAGGAAAACTACATGTTGCATAAGAAAAATGACCACCCCCAGAGAAAGATAATGGCAAAATAAAACAACTGGAATGTTTTCGTACAAGATTACAATAACAGATAAGCAGTTTTTGGAAAACTACCCAAGAAATAAAACAATTTCATTGCGATAATAATGATAAGACACACTGAGCTGCTACTAAAACAAGCTGTTGCAAGCAAAAGATTACCTTTTGATCCTGCCCTTTTCAATTTGTTAACTTCTCTTAAATATTAAATGTCTCTTATTTTTAATAAATTAAAATAATTACTTGCTAAAGTTATGAAATATGACTGAAGGCAGCAAGCGTGTGGCTCTAGTTTTAAAGTTGCGGTGCACTTAAATGAATTTTCAACCATCCGGACTTGCAAAAAAAAAAAGGATCCTTGTAGTGCAACAAAATGTAAACTCTTTCTGGCATAAACCTCAAAAAAGTTATGCATATAAATTATCCACCTTTGAATACATCAAAAAAGTACATGCATGCAAGAGTTCTTTTTTTTCCTCAAGTCCACATAGTTTTCTCCACGAACCCAACGAAATAAAACATTTACAAAAACACACGTGGTAGCATGGAAAATGTTGTGAACATTTTTTGTTTCACTTTTTTCGTGTTTTCTGGGCCGGAAACATTGTAAAGTTCTTAGTGGCTGTCATGGGTGACGTGTGTGTACGTGTTAACCACGAATTTTGCCGGAGTCAGAAGGAAAATAAAAAAATAAAAATGCTCGCAACATTGGAAGGAAAATAGATTGTGGTCTTGTTATTCTTTTTTTCGTTTTATTCAAATCATGTCAGTAAAGAAGCTCTGGAAGGCTTTTAAAGTCTCATATAGCTTTTGTTTAAGATTTTCAAATGCCTTGTTTATTTCAAACGCATTAGGGGTATTCACTTACTTTTAAACTTAAGTCATATGAAAGATTACTTCTTGGAAATATTCGAATATTTCTCATTTATGGATAATTAATAGTTTACAAAATCACACGCTAATTGAAAAGTTTTCAGTCCCAGTGTGGGCACATTAATTGCTTTCATAAAAATTCAAATTATCAGGTGTTTGATTTTTTAGCTGACCTCAATAAAGATGTTGTTGTTTTTATGTGTACTTAAACGTATCTCCAAATTTTAAGGCTCGGGAAGTATTCATATAAAAATTGATTTATATGAAAAAGTATTTATGTAAAATATTTTTATAAAAAAGTATTTATATTAAAAAAAGTATTTATGTAAAAAGCTATTCTTATATAAAAGTATTTATATACAAAAGTTTTTATATCAACAGTTATTTATATAAACAAGTATTTATATAAAAAAGTATTTATGTAAAAATCTTTTATAAAAATTTATTTGTATAAAAAAAGTATTTGTGTAAAAAGCCTTTCATGAAAAAAGTATTTATATAAAAAACTATTCATGTAAAAAAGTATTTATATAAAAAAGCTTTTATATTAACAGTTATTTATATAAACAAGTATTTATATAAAAAAGTATTTATGTAAAAATTTTTTATAAAAATCTATTTGTATAAAAAAGTATTTGTGTAAAAAGCTTTTTATGTAAAAAAGTAGTTATATAAAAAACTATTTATACAAAATATATTTGTGTAAAAACCGATTTATATAAAAAAGTTTTTATATTAAAAGTTATTTACGCAGACAAATATTTATGTAAAAAACTATTTATATAAATAAGATTTATATGAAAAAGTTTTGATATTAAAAAGTGTATAAAAATGATTTTAATTAAAAGTTATTTACATAGAAGTATTTATATGAAAAAGTATTTATTTAAAAAATATTTGATAATTAAATAAAAAAACAATTGTAAATTTTATCATATCGATGAAATCTGTGCCGATCTTAATAAAATCTGTGCCTCGTTTCTGTAACTGATGTGAGAAGTTCTCGCATCGAAAAACTAAATAATTTTCGGTTGTCCTGTAGGGATATCCATAGAATATTATGTTGATTATTAAACCTTACAAAATTATAAATGTATTAAGAAATATATTCTGACTCATCCAGTGGTTCACAGAGTGATGACAATTTTTTCGATGCGAGAAGTTCTCACTTCAGTTACAGAAACGACACACTGGTCTCTTGTCTTGTTCATATCAAATAATCTCTACTTATAGAAAAAGGACTCTATTTATTGTGGCTGGAAGATGGTTCAATGCCTATTTTGTCTTGGAATCAGGGGATGACCCTTACAAATTCAGTGAATTGTGCCACAACAAGATTAACACAGATTCAAAGATTGAGAATATTTGTTGTGTGTCAGTTTTTATTTTTTAATTCGCCAGTAAATTTTTTCTAATTTTTCAGATTTTCTAAAATAATATTAATTTAGACAATATCTCCTACAAATTATATTGAAAAATCTTCATTTTATTTTGTTATATAAAACTTGTAAACCTTCAAAACAAAACACCCTTTGCACTGATTGTATTATTCCTTAAACCAAAACAAAAAACCTACAAAATAAAAAACAATTTATAAGAAGCCTTTAAACTCTATAAATCCCTACGCTGGCAGCATTAGAAAACGTTTTTTTTTTATTTTAATAGAAAAAAAGTTGCGATATATTCCTTTTGTTAACACGATCAGCTCCTACTTAAGAAATGCAACGGCCTTAAAATTTCCTTATTCATATTTCTGTCTATTTAGCTTGTGTCCGCCTCTTTTCCTTGCCAATGATTTCCAGACAAAAACGTTTGATTACATCAATACAAACGATTATGTGGCGAATGTTGCACATGGAAGCTCTTGACTTTATGAATAATTCAGTCAATGTTATGCCCTTTTCTGATGGCTAAATGTCTTGTACTCGAATAAGAAAATATGATAGAATTTAAAGAAAGATAAATTGTCAGACAGTGGCTTGAATGGTACGAAAAATTGATGTGTGTGTCTGAAAGTCTTACAGAAAAAGAGTTACTGCATCAATATTCAGTGTAAAAGAAAAGGAAGAGAATTATTTTACTTGCTTTTTATGCATACGAGTCTAGTTAATGACTTTTTAATGTAGAATACTTATTCTTTCTGACTTTATTCTTTATTATTACTATCGTCTACTATTTTTACCAAAAATAGCACGTGCTCTAGATTTATTATTTTCTTTTTAATATTTTATTTATTTACTCTTGCGTAGAGCCAATTGCCAATTGTTTTTGGTTTTATTCGCCTCAATTCTATTTTAGTTGAGTTGTTTGTGGGAGTTATAAAATAAAATTTTATTAGAACTTGTAGACACAAGAAGGATATTCATGCCAGCCAGCCAGCAATTTCTTTTTATCTATTTACTCATACATTTATTCAAGTATGTTGCAGACTTTCAGATCGTTAAAGTTCTTTCTTCCTTGTTTGCGGAAATAAAAAAAAAAGTTTTAAGATATCAAAATATGCAAATATTTCTAGGCTAAAAATTTAATAAGAAAATTTAATAGAAATAATATGGCGAATTGTTGCGCAAGCAAACTTTTATTATTACAAAATCAAACAACAAGATTCAGACCGGAAATAAGTTTAAAAATATTTTTCCCAGACGTTAGAAATTATTCAAGGCAATCAATGAATTTTAATTAAATAAATTATGCGACGTGCAACTCAGTGCAGTAAAAGTAAAGAAAACTATTGGCTTTTGTTTTGCAAACGGTCAATACCATCGATTGGTTTTCTTTTTTTTTTTCAAATCCGTCTGGTCAGTAAGAAAGAAAAATAAAGACGTTTCTTTTTAATTATCAACTATAGCATTTTATAAAGAAAATCCTGTCAAGGAGTTTGGCACAGAAAGCAGGAAATGTTCTCCCAGACTTTGATCAAGTCATGTGTATCCATCAAATTTTTTACTACCTCAATGAAATAAAACTCGAAACCTTTTAATTCTAAATCATTCTTGACGGAAACCCGATAACAGAATATCTTTTTAAAGAGCTTTTTTAATGTCTTAATTTTTACTTTAATTATCGAAACAATCTAATGCTCTAATTTGAAATGCTGCACTGAGTATTTAATTTTAGCTGCTCTTGTGATGTCTTCCCCTCACAGACTGTGTTGGATTGCCATCATCCCGCTGGACAATTAATGACCTCTGATGGCGTCAACAGAAAATAAGAATTAATGAGTTTTTTATATTCTTGCATTTTACCTCTCTTGCATCCGTAGCCGACATATGGTTGTTAGTTGGTTGGTTAGTTAGCGTTGCAAACATGATGTTTAATCTATGTTCACATGTAACAGATATTTGACGAAATAAGCGTAATTAATAAATTTTTATTAAACTCTTTTAGTTTAAGGAAAATGTTTTCAAAATCTGTGTAGTAAAAATTTCAATGCACAATCAGTACCGTCTTTAATCGTTTCATTTGTCAGGCGTACACATAATATTAAAGAAACGTTAGCTAAAATAAACTGGTTACGCTTATAGCGCCAAATATTTGATAGATGTGAACACAACTTGAGTTCTTTGCTCATTTGTAGGAAAATGACTGTTCCCTAGTCGTAAAATGTGTGAGACAGCAGAAATAATAAAAAAATATGACACCTACAACAGTTGAAACGTTATAAAATCCTACTAAAACTACTCATACATACAGAGAGAAAAAAGATGCGCTAAAACCGTTACCGACTGACATGAAATTGGCAACGATTTAGTGAACAATATTTTGTTAGTTAACTCTGTAATAAAATATCATGACTGAATAAAACAAGAAGGATCTGTATTAAAATCGTAAACAAATTGTACAGAAAAACCTGTTTCAAAATAGGAACAATTAGTCTTACAATAAGAACGAGTCGTGACAGTGGCAAGAGCACGTTGTGTTATCAGCAGCAGTACTTTTGGTTATAACCTGGTACTGAGTTGAGCTCAAAAGATGAACACCAACAGTTATCGTATCACTTTTGATATTTGTCTACTACATTTTCTCTCTGTGTATATATGAGGAGAATATGAACACTTTATTTTTGTAGAAGAACCCACTTCTGTGCCACAAACCCTCCAGGATAATAAAGAACGTAAATGAAGATATTTTTATGTGCGAACATTCTGAGCGTAGACACAAATTAAAAAGTACAACAAACTTGAACACTTTCTGCTGGATGAATTTTACTTTAATGCCAGATGAGACTCGGTAAAATACGGTTTTAATCTCTTCATAATGTGTGCTAAGTTTTTAATTTGTTTGGTCAGGAAGAGAGATGGGAAAATTCATAGTTTTTTTTTTAATTAAAATAAGTGCACACATACTAACACAACTACTTGTGTAAAAAGTAAGCGAGACAAAAATAATTCTGATAAATACAAACAATCAACGTTTTGTTTCTGAAAACATTTTGCGAAAAATAAATAATTAATTGCAAATGAAAATAAGTTATTCCATATTAATTAAGTGACCTCTAAAAGAAACAGCGAAAAATAATGGCTTTTACTTAATGGTCGGACAGTGTTATAAAGTTAAAAGAATTAATAGAATGGAAAATCGAAAACATGTTGACGCTAATTATCTTACGCGCAAAAAAAGAACTCGTGCTAAATTTAAATATTTTTAAGTTACTTTGGGAACGAGTTGTACTTAAAAATTTTAGTACGAATATCTTGAATATTAAACAAGACAAACTGGAAATAATTATAATTTGCTTTTTCAATATTTCGTCACTCCTTTGTGTGACTTGTTCAGGATTTTTTTTTAATGAAGACTTTAAACTCAAAAATATTAATTTTAAAACTATAAAAATTAGAAGCATATTTCTTTCTATTGTCTGTTGATTTTTCCTCATCTTAAAATTACTTAAAAAGGTGTAAAAAAGGTTGATCCTAAAGGCCATCCCTGTAGCTTCCCGCTGATATTGACCACAAAGCTGCCGTAACCTGCTTTTTGTGCGATTCCATCCTGGAATTTCTCACAATTTGTATACGATTCTTAAGTCAATTGCAAAAACTTGTATTAAGTTCGACTATTTGAAATCCACAATTAAATGATCTCTACTTAAATCAATCATTCTGACCTTGATTTAAGAAAATCCGTACTTACAGTACTCTTCATACCACTTGGGATTGGCTTAACTACGTTTGGACTCTTATTAAATAAAGACAATTTTCATAAGTGGTAAAAATAAATAATACCGATTTACGTACAACTATTTTGAATAATATGATTTTGATATGGGAATGGTATTTTGAAATTAAAACAACAAAACCGAAATAATTTTGCACAGAAGTTAAGAAAAAGTCTCGATGTATAATAAAATGATACGAAAAATGGTTGATCCCTGAAACTTCGCTTTAATTTTGAATGCAAAACTATCGCAACCAAGTTTTTGTGCTGTTCTATGCTCTTGAAATCTTTGAGCTGCTGTAGGCAAGATGACTTGAAAATTGTAAAATAATTTCCAAGTATTTTCTGTGTTGATAGAATCAAAAATAAATCTCTATCCACAAACAATTCGAGATAGAAAAGAAAACCTCTGATGATGGCGCTAAAAACTACGAGTATGTTTGAATGCCAAACATTAATTCATTTTAGAAATGAGGGCTTTTGTTGTTAAAATGTGTTAACGTGTTACTTTATCACATTATGACCTCCAACAGGCATCCACATGTCCACACATACTCTTACATTCACACATAGAAATCAATTCGTGTATGTGTGCTGTAGACTTTGCAGCAGCAATTAGAAATTGTGCTGCGTAAATATTGTTTCTTCATTATTTTACGAGCGGTTGGTTTTCATATCCTTTTTTTCTCCAAGTGCCAGGCGCTTACTTTCAACCTACGCCTTGTGGCAGAAAAATCAATATGAAAACGTATGAAATCTCTCGTCTTGTAGCCAACAAATGTAGAGCGAAGTAACGAGAGGTGCTGACTTGTTAGTAAACAATCCGAGTGTGTAAATATTTACAAGTTTCCATCGCACTGCAGCAAACGTGTGATAACAAATAGAACAGTATCACACGTTCGTTGTTAGTTTGTGAAAGAATATAAATTTCTTATCCTGCCTTTTCGATAATCTAATTACATTGAGCGAAGGTAGCTGAGGCTGCGGCAGCGGTGGTGTCAGCTATAAGAAAAATTTTAAATGACAGTGAAGTCTATTTTTGAATTTGAAAAATCACTTTTCATTTAAATGTGCTTCTTTCTTACGGCTGGTAATTTCATTGAACTACTCGTGCGCAAACCAGTGCCTGGTTTCTGTAACTCGTGGAGAAGTTTTCACACCAAAAATAATTTTATAATTATGCTCGTCATGTTATTCATTGCAAGTCAGCCGATCTGTAGGTTATTATAATATTGATTATGATTTAAAAAATCTAATAAAGGTACAACATTTTAATTATCCTGTATTTCACACAATTTCGAAACAATTTTCCATGCGAGAAAATCTCAGATTAGATGCAGAAAAGAGTTACAGATTTTGATTTTAGGCTTTAATTAATATTTTTAAAATACTTCGATGTTAAATTGTATGATTTTTCTATTGGCTCTGGAATAACAGATCTGATTGGCTTTATCTATTAGAGTTTAAAGTTTTTTAACAAAATTTTTGAAGGCATTTTTCTGTTTTCCGAATAAAACTTATAAGCACTGAAAAAAATTCAAAGACGTTTAAAATCTATTTAAAGTCAAAATATAAAAGGCAAAGGCTTTGATAAATAAAAAATGATAATTTTAAAACTTCTGGTTTTTTACCTCTTTTTAATTAATAATATTCACTAATTTTTTAAGCTTAAGGTCTCTTTATTGTGACTTCTTTAGGAATTTTTTAATATAGACTTTAAGCTTAAAAATAATTGCGAATATTATTCGCCGATGTCTTGGCGAATATTTGCCCGATATTATGATTCTCTGATAATTATCGTATATCCTTCTATCACAATTAAAAACATTAAGATAATTCTCTGCCAGCTTTTTGTTTCATTTACAATTAATATCGTGCATTATGGCTGGACCATCCTCGATATAAATTCAATTGATCAATTCAAGAACTGTAGTTTTCAATTAAATAAAAACGAATCATCTCTGTCCCTGTTTTCTAATAATTTTTTATTCAACCAGTTTATATTTTTCTATGAAATCGAAGTGAATTATTTTGTGACTACTCACTCTACGTCGCAAACTTTTGTATTTACAAAATTGCTATTAATAACTGATAAATGTTGGCAGCGAAAACCCATAAACATTTCGAAATAAATTTATTTTACAAAATTCTGTCATTTATATTTATTGACTTCAAACATCATTAATTATGGAAACTATTGACACAAAACGATTCATAAAATTTTTACTCTTGTACGTTTCAATATTTTATTGCATTTTAAATCATAGTGAATAATCATTTGAAAACCTTTGATAAATACGAAGAGAACTTTAGTGAAAATTTGCTTTGAAAAATATGCTAAAAAAATCGATTATTTTATTTAAATTTATTTATTCCGTAAAATTATTTAAATTTACTTTATGCGTAAGAGAAATATGCTGAACTACACACGTGCCATGTGGTGGAATCAAAATATAAAATGTCACACATGATTTAGCAACGAGTCATAATCTGTCGAAAATTATTGGAACATATTTTTCTTTCTTCACGCACAACTTTCAACATCTCTGAATTATTAAATTATATATATAAAATCATGAATTATAGAAAATGGTTTTTACATTTTCCTCGTATGCGACGTTCTACTCTTCAACGTATCGTGTAACGTTTGACTATTTAAAATGACATGACTTTCATTCATTATTAAAATGACACATGAATCGTACGTTTATTTTTCTCCTTTTGTTTCTTCATTTTTCCCCTCAACCTTATCCACAATTTTGAGAGATACGACTATTTTAATTGACAATATTATTCATTTCGTTACAATAAAATATTTAACAGGAGTGTGTGTTGTGGTTTCTTAAAGGCTTTTAGCAGTCAAATCGAAAAACCAAAAGGGAAATCAAAAAAATTTAAATAGAAATTTTAAAAGATAAAATTATGAAACAAGCATAATAAAAGAGACTTGCATGTATCATAAGAAACCGTGTACTACACCGTTCTCCTGGAGCATACCTTCCCCTCTTCGACCACATGCCAATCAATTATTCCCATTTCGTTGAGTTTTTCTTAACGAATTAAGCAACGACACTTGTCACATATTTAAACAGGGCATTTGAATAATGATCTTTGGCGCCACATATAATTAAATTTACATTTCTTCGATAATAAAATTACCCCAGCCTTCTATCTACGACTATCTCTACGCCATCCGTGTGTTACAATTAATTTACATAAAAAATCAATAAAAAAATACAAAAAAATACAAAAAATCCTATGACAACAAGCATCAGTTTACAAATGCAGAAAGCAACTGCAATAAAAAAAGACCATAAAATAAAAATAAAAAATCTCAACAGATGATTGAGGTCCTGATCCACACACTCGAAAGTATTTTTTTTAAGAAAACAAACAGCAAATCTTGTTCTAATTCCCGTTGATGGATTCGTCAAAATTTGTTGATATTTTTAAAGTCATTCCAAACGCTGTTATCCATCCATCATCACTTCACAGGCATCAAAATATTTAAAAGAAAAAAAAAAAAGAAACAAAAACCCTAAAAATGTCTGTTAGAAGTGTCACAACTACTCGTGCAAACAGATCAGCGTCATTTCAACTGTTTGAGGCATGAACAACTCATAAACGCATTGATTTCAAAAGCAGCAACGAAACCATCTGTTAGCACTTGTATCGGCTGCAACAAATATTTACTCGAACGTTTCAGTTAAATTGTAAATTGCATTTGAGATCACAGAGCGCTGCTTATCATTTATTTGTTCTGCTGTTTGAATTGCACGCGGGAGGGTTATTTTATATGACCCATTTGTTTAGATTTCTTATTTTATTTTATTGGTTTCTCATGATAACAAATTATTGTCTTGCAATCTGAATTAGACTTGTTTTCTGCTTTTTCTTTTATTAATGGCGTGAGAATAAATTTTAAATGTTATTAGTTTTGCTGCAACAGCGAAATAATAATACTCCTCCTGAAATCACGGAATTGTTTCGCAAATTGTGAGAATTTTGCACAGTTCTCATAGAAGAAATTAAAAAAAATCGGTGACTTGCAGTCTAATTTTAGTATATAACTAAAAAAAAATATGGGTTCTAAGGACCTTCCCTGTAACTTCCCTCTATTGAGCTTTTTCAAATCAACCGATTCCCACATGATAAACGGTGATTGATTTGGTTTTTGGTGGCTATAAAAGAATCGAGATCACTAACTGATCAGATATATAATTTCGTAATTTAAAAAAAATTACATTTCGAATTTTTTGGTTCACGATATCTCTCGAACGAATTAACCGATTTTGGGCCGCATTCAAGAGCGTGATATTTGTGGAATCGTTCGGTGAAGCGGTTCAAAAAAATATTTAAAAAAGCCACTTTGAAAATGAATTTATTTAGTTTTTTGAAAAATGTTGAAATTTACCGATTCGAATCGGTTAAAATTGACAGGAAATCTACGTTCAAGAATGCTCTTCAGAACGTTAGATTTAGTTCGGTTCAAATCTAACCAATTTTGCTGGTTGAAATTGCTCAAATTAACAACTGACGTGTAATTGTAAAATAAAAATTTACAAAAAACATGGTAACAGTACAATTTTTGTGGTTAAGCTACTGTTGAATGTAGTTTGTTTACAATTATAATTATAAAGAAAAAGTTTTTTATGTTAAGACAAGTCGACAACAGTTAATGCAGATCCGAAAAATTCCATACCATATTCATGACTATGTGCGGACTAGAACCCAGGATGTCCGTAACTACCTCAACCGACAGCAGTCAGAGATTTAGATAATTTTCTTTTATATCGTTAAAAATTCTAATTAATTTAATTAATACAAAATTAAATTAGTTTGTAATAAAAGTTGCTTAACTAATTTCAATTGGTTATTTCAACTAATTTTGTTAGTTAAAAAGTCATAGATTATTACAATGATAGTTCTGAAACCATTTGTGCGGTTATTTTAACTAACAACAATTGTTAAGTTGAACGAATTGCAACAACATATTGACTGTAAAGTTACTCAATCAATTTTTTATATTAATCAAGAGAGTTAATTTGATATAAAAATCCCAAGAACAATTTACAGAATAGTTCAGTTGCTACTGTAACGTGGTTAGTTTAACCAACAGACATATTGTAATCACAAAACAACAATTGATATTAATATATAATTTGCAACTAGAATTGGTTATACTAACCAACAACATTCTGTGTAATTTACAACTAAAATTGGTTAGATTAAACAACACGAGTTTTTTTTGTGAGTGCGTGTAACTCTGCGATCTTCATAATTTTTTAGTAATTTAAACTATTTTCAACTCTAAAAGAATAATGCAAATATTTTTGAATGGATGTTTTTCGTTCGGGTGTTCTATGCTTTCCTAATTTGAAATTAAATATTTTAGCCCAACATTTTATGCAAATTCTTTGATCCTTTTTATCAACAGCAGAAAATTTGCAAATAAAACGTACTTATTGAAAGTTATTTTAAGACACTTTTTTATAGAAAAATCCTCTGGCAAAATTTTTCTATATTTATAATTGTTTAAATTTTCATTATATTTTGATTAAGTAACACAAACTTGGTTTGCGAAAACATTCGTGGTCGTTGGTGGGATTCGAATCCAACAGCCTTGATCTACCAACACAGAGTTTTTGTTTGCAATCCAACATAAATTTCTACAAATTTATAAGAATTTCATGTGTATTTAATTTAAAATATCCAGTAGCACTTTGAAATTTCTGTTGTTTTATATTTGAAACAGTAGGAAAAACGCTTTGTTATTTATATTCGCTCATGCTGGACTTCAGTGAAATGAATAAACAGTTTTGAACAGTTTTCATTCAATGCCAATGAAAGCACATCAAATGCTTCTTCAAATGCTTCTTTCTACTCCAACGAACTTTTTGTTTCAAATTACTCTTTCTGAAACTCTATTAAACAAAAGTTGCTACACTTTTTATCTGAAATAAACATTAATAAAATCTTTAATATACTCTTATCCAATTTGCAAATGTAAAACAAAAGAAGAGATTTTAGTTAAGTTAATTAGAGAAATATATATTGAAAGTTTTTAGTAGATTTCTATGCTACAAATTAATCTCATTCAAATAGTTTCTTTTTAAGGAAAGTGTTGCTACGAACATCAATAAAGCTACTTTCACATCAATCAAATATTTTACTAAACAAGTGTAACCACCAGGTTTGGAAAATGAGACCCTTAAACTTGTACCAATAGACTTATAATATTTACTTTTTTAACAATAATTGTACCAAAACAATTCTTTGTAAAATTTTTGGGTTTCTCTGCTTATTTCAACTTAAATATATAAACAATTTCGTTAATTCGCCAGATTACTTTCTGAAATTATGGAGGCCTGCTTAGTAAATTTCTTCTGATTTTTTACAGTTTGATAAAATAGAGTTTGTTACAAAAATTGTTGTCCATATATTTTAATTATGCTACATTAAAATTTTAATACAGAATGTAAAAAAAATAAATCAGGAATTATTAGTTCACACTTGTCAAATATGTACGCAAAAAACTTTAATACTAAATTCTAATGAAGAACCTTGAAATTCAGGCAACTGTTTATTGATTTGAAAATATTCCGATAAAATTGTATTTAATGACACCCTCTTAAAGTTTTGAATTATAATATTTATTAATATATTTCATTTGCATTTAGTGGTTGCACATATTTTGGAAAATATTTGACAAGTGTGATCGTATAGGGTGTTCTTTATAGAGTGATACACCTTTGAGTTGGCATCACTGCTTTATTTGACCACCCATTTAACAGCTGATAGTTGCTTTTTGTTTAGTTTTCTTTGACATTTCATTATGGATTGACTTACGCCAGAGCAACGCGTGCAAATTGTGGAAATTTTTAATCAAAATAATGGTTCTGTTCCTCAAACGTATCGTGCACTTCGTCCATTAAAAATTTTATTTTCCGATGAAGCCCATTTTTAGACAGAATTATGGCATTTGAAGTCAGGAGAGTCCACAAGCTTTTGTAGAAACACCACTAAATCCACAAAAAAATTACTTTTTGGTACGCTTTATGGGCAGGCGGAGTCATTAGCCCATATGTCTTCAAAAACCATGATGGTCAGAATGTTAGTGTTTGTGAAAATTGGTTTTCCCGATTGCGCCTTGTACGCGCCAGCCGTGGGGGCCACATGGCCGAAATCATATTTAAACATTAATGTCATAAAATTTTCTATCCAATAAAGACCGTTTCATTGATATCAAAAATATTTTACTATGTCTTATTATTATTTAAACTTGTATCACTCTATAAAAAACACCCTTTATTTTGAATTCATAAAATATTTGATAGATGTGAACGCAACTTCAGGCAATAACTCTTATTGACTATTTAAACAAGAATTTCTTTAATCTGCTAGAAAAATGTTCTTTTGAGTGTCGACATTAATCTTGCGTTGCCGAATGCGAAGGCCATAAGCCAGAGATAATATTGAAAAGTAATAAGATTATTTCTTTTTTCCATTGCCATTCTACAATTTTGCAGGTCTTTCACAAAAAACAAAACTCCATTCGCATGAGCATAATGAGATGAAATAATGAAAGTATGAATTACAACTCGTATATCTTTACAACACATCAACTTTTTCTTGCAAGAATTTACAATTGAACTGGGTAAAGTTAATGTCTTGTTCTCAACACATGTTGGTTGCATCACAGAGTAAATGAGCTTATCGACTACAAGTATAGAAATGGTTAATAATAGTAATTAGTGTTTTTGTTAGATTTGTTACAACTATTATAAGAGGATTTCATAATGGTAATAATAGAAAATAGAATTGAACCTTGAAAAAGAATTCTTTCTTAGCACGTTCAATGTCATGCGAAGTTAAATGTTTCATATGATTTTTATTTGTCCTTTACTTAGTTTTTAAAGGTGTTTTGCAACAAGTACTTTCCGTAGGTTTACTTTTCTAATACATTTTCATTTAATTTTCATTTGATTTTCTCAATTTCAGCTTATTCAACATCACCGTTCATGCCATCATCTAATTATAACAGTGCAACGGGTGCTACAACGGCCACAACTACTTTAAATAATTTTCCAGCTCTTGATGAGTTTTCAACACATTCTGTGATACGTCCAAAAATTTATCATGCCATACAAAAAAGGGAAATACGTCACACATTAGATGCGGTAAGTCATGGTTAAATTTAATTGGATTTTTTTTTTCATCCAATAATTGCATTATTAAGCAACTTTGCTGCTTTGTTTTTAATGAGAGAAACTGATGAATCATTTACTTAAAATTTTTTAAAATATTTTTCTAAAAAATGTTCACATTGTTTTCTTTTCTAACAAACATTTTCGTATTCATTTCTAAATGAATAAAGGATTTCCAAAAAGATATGTTACTTTTAAAATGTGTTGCCCAAAACACCGCCCAAACAATCGTATATTTTAGTTCAGGGTGAGATGTTGTTGTTGGAGTATATAGAAAATTTTACCAGTTTATAAGGCTTCATTATTTTTTCAGAAAAAAAACTGTGTAAAGTTAAAATTTCGAAATTTATAACCCTACACACAAACCAGGTGCGTTAACAGATCTCTGTTAACATGTTAACATGGCGCTGTTAAGCATGAAGCATTTGAGTGTATATATTCCAAATGGAATAATGGCCACATTTATGGACTAACCTTGAAAAAAATTCACAGAACAGGCAACTTGGTCCTTAGTTTTCATTACGATTTAATAGTTTGGTGTAGCTATACCGATAAGCTTTGATTTTTTGTGTACAAAGGTTGTAAAATTCTAGAAAGGATAAGCCCCAGTATCCTGAAAGAACGGGAATATGTGGGCGACTAAATTTCGTTTTACTTTGTAGATCTCGTTGGACTTTATAACGTCTAATAGCTATAATTTTTAACAGGTGGATTTTAAATAAAGAAACTTGATTTTATTGAAATATCATATTTGGAATTTCTCTAAAGGATGCATTTCAGGAAAATGTATTTTATTAGCTTTTAGGGTACTCTACAACATCCACTGACCATAACCCATAATAGTTCAATTTTTAATAAAGAAATTTGATTTTAGTGATATACATTTGGAATTTCTCTAAGTGATCTGGGCTTCGTGATTAGCATAGTTTGACAAATTATCGTCAATGTTAATGCCATCCATTGATCTCTCGCATAAAAAAGTTTTTGGTTTGAATTTTAATTTGTCTGCAGCACTTTTACAATTTAAATTTCTGATTCATCATGTTTTCTCATTAAGTTTTATTCTATTAGACATATAAAATTTTCCCGTAGCTGTTAATTAACTCACATATCCGGTCAATTAAAACGAAAATAAACTTTAGAAAAATTAATAAATTTACTCAATAACTACGAATGAAAAAAAAAAAAAAAATAATAATAAAAAGTTTTCAAACTTTGTTTTCCAGAATGGTCTACATGCATCTCATATCACTTTAACGTATCATCATAAAGGTCAACGGATTTTAATTGATCTTAAACGTAACGACGACTTACTGCCTTCAGAACATTTTTTACGTTATCAAAATTCAAATACAACACGAGGACATGTTGTGAAAAATTTTACCAAGACTGAAATCGAATTGTGTCATTATCAGGCAAGTAAATTTTGTTGCATTTAAATTTCCTGTTTCTGTTCAAGTTTTCTTTTATTTTATTTTTTGTTTGTTTTATTTTTATAAGTTAATTAAATTGTTGCCTATTTTCCACTTTGTTTCAATTAGGGCGCTGTGCGTGACCAACCTCAATCGTATGTTGCCGTTTCAACGTGTAATGGCGGCATAAATGGCATCATTTTTGATGGCATTGACACATATTTCATACACTCTGACAGTGATGGACAATTGTACGATGAACATTTATTGTATAGGTGAGTTCATTTTAATGGGTTAACTTCTACAGTTTGGGTTTTCTTGCAAATCGTGTGCTGATAAGGATGTGTGAATTTAATAAAATAGGCTGTGAATGAGAGACACATCTATGCCAGTAAGTATGAAATATTATATTCTTCGGACGTCCGACCCGGTCTTGCATATTGTTACGGCCTCGAGTTACGTAATTTTTAATAGGACAGATTCGTCTTAAGACTAATTAAATCGAGAAGAATGTACTTTGATGTCTTTGATAAACTGTACAGTGTTGGCGCTTCAAAGTTTCGCAATCATTCTGAACGGAGGTATTTAGTAACCTGACTTGAAGTGTCATAAAAAAGCTTTATTCGTTCGTTCAAAATTGAAGTCAACATATTGATTTTTCAATATGTATATGAAGACTACCAAAATATATGCTCTTTATAGAGTTATTGAACTTGGAAATGGATCAAAACAAAAATTAATTATCAGCATTTAAATTTACTTAATTCGAAAGATATTCTTCTGGCGTTATTTTAAATACGACTTTTGGCTGGGACGTATTCTAATCTGAGGGTCCAATTTTAGGTGACTTTTTCCAAAATATGTGGCCGTATATCGTCAATAGCCCTGCGAATGTTGCCCCTTAAATGGCCAATCGCTTAGGGTTTATCGTCGTAGACCAGCGGCTTCACATATTCCTATAGCAAGTAGTCTAGAGGAATTAAATCGCACGATGTTGGAACCCAATTCACGGGTTCTCTTCAATAAATAAATCAGTTGTGGCACGAGTTGTGTAGCAGGTTGGGCCGTCTTATTGAAAACACAGCTCCTGCAAAACATCGTAGTTCAAATGATAATGTTGTCATGGCTCCGGTCATTATCGGCTGTAACAAGAAATACGGACTAATGACTCCATCAGCCCGTAAAACACATCAAACAGTCAGTTTTCTGGATGTAACCGTTTTTCAACACGCACTTGAGGAGTATCATCACTCCACATACGTCAGTTTTATTTATGGTCTCATCCATTCAAACAAAAGTCACCCTCATCGCTAAGCAAAATCCGTACGATACTTATTTCGAAAAGAACTATGATTCTCAAAATAAAATTCCACAATTTTGAAAGCGTTGTCCAGGCGTCTATTCATATTGAAATGCTAAATCAAACTAATCCTGACAGCTGATTATATGGTCGCCTGTTAAAAAGTTTTGCCAACTTCAAGTTTTATAGCTCTATAAAAAGTACCCTTTAATATCTACTGTTCCCCTACATTTAGAACACACTTTGTCCACAACAGTAAGTTCGGCTCATAATATTGAATCGATATTTTGTAACACCTTCAAAAACACGATTTTTTTTATTATTATTAAATAAACAACAAATTGTTTGCTTTGCTCTTGAGGTACGAGTGTTTGATAACAACTTCCTTAATTCCAAATTGATTTAATTGGAATTATTGCACAACAATGACATGTAAAAGTTGATTATCAATCAACAAACCATGCCAAGATTACATACGAGTACAATAAATTCATTAAATATTTGTTGTGTCGACTAAGCGCCCCACAGCACGCGATATGTGGAATAGTAAATATGTTTTGGTAGGGCATATAAAGTTTGTTGCCAAAGCTTGTGTTTAACACTTGAGCCATATAGCTGCTGGTGGTGTAACTGGCCAAAGTAAACAAAATACTTGTCTCCATATTTGCTTATGGTTTATTTGGCAAACAAATAATAAATAGACACGGAAAAGAACATTAAATGGGTATTGCCTGCACGCACTACTTTATAATTGACATTTAAGGAAGCAACGGGAGGCGTAGATAATTCAATGGAAGTTCCTAATAAAATATTGATTTCATTTTTAAATTTGTACAAAATAATTTCTTGTTTTCACATAATAAATTTTTGTTTGTTTATAGTATCTGAACATGCACACATAAATCTATTTATGCAGTTCTTTCTTCAAATTGAATATAATGGAATATAAGAATAATTGGAAATGCATTATCACACATCCATTTGTTTTTTAACATAATAAATTATGTTCTGCACATCTACAAAAAAATACCTTCCAAATTATATATTCCTTGTCGATATTGCTGGACGATAAGATATTTAAAAGCGTACCAAAAATGTGTGATGAATTTAAATATAAAGTTTATGATTGAAAAAACAGCTTGACTTCATGGGCCATCCCTGCAACTTTGGACTAATTTTAGCCGCGAAACCTTCGGGCTCAAAAGTCTACTGAGAATTTGATAAAACACCATTATTTTAATATTGGAACTGCTAATGATTTTAAATAAATCAACTGCTTCTCATGTGATTTATGTAGTTTTTCGAGTCCTATAAACGAATCGAGAACAGTAATCAGTCGGAAATATAATTTCGGAGTTTCAAAATAAAATCACTTATTTTCGAATTTTAGAACTGATTACTCTTTGGAATTAATCGGTAAAGTCGCTTGAGATTATTAAATAAAAATAATTCGCAAACAGTTTTTCTTAGTTTTTTGAGATATTTCAAAACGTAACCTTCCGAAACGGCTCATAATCACGAGAAATATAAGTCTGATGGAACTCTTTGGAATACCACTTTGGTTCTCTCTCAGAAGTAGTCAGCAAATCTTCCTAGGATTTCAGAGCTCTAATTTTTCATAACAGGGTTAAATCAATAACTTTTTGATATATAAAAAATTTTAAATTTTCTTAGCAGGAAGTCAAAAAGTTATGTTTTGGGTCTCTGCTAAATAAAAGAACATAATTCTCTTGGTAAAAAGTGTATCCTGATTTTATTTCAATAATTCAAGAAGCACAATTAAATTCATATTTTATATAAAATGTTATTTCTTTCAGATATGGTGATTATAATAAAAATGTTACATGTGGTTACGATCATGAGCACCACAAAGAAAAACTAGATTTCCTGAGAAATATAGAAGAGAACAAATTACCCGATATATCGAATCATATCGATGGCTTAGAATTCAATCGTATTTTGAGAGTAAGTGAAACTGCTGTTTCTCTCACTGTATGAAAATTAAAATTTTAATTGCAGCACAAACGTTCTTATGACGAAAACAATATGATACGAGGGCCGTACAACTCTAATAAGCATTCATCGTATGTGGAAATAGTCATAGTGGTGGATAACAAGGCGTTTAAATCTTTCAATGAAAACATAAAGAAAGTCCATCAGCATTGCAAAGATTTAGCGAATATTATGAATGCGGTACGACTGCAGTCTGTTTTTTCAATTAAATAAATTTTGAGACTATTTTTTATATCTTCTCTTCTCTTGCAGCTTTATGTTCCTTTAAATATTTTCATAGCTTTAGTGGGCGTTGTGATATGGAATGAGTCGAATGAAATCGAAATAACACCCGATGCTGATATAACCTTAAGAAATTTTTTAAATTATAGACGCACAAAATTGGTACTACAGCATCCAAATGATTCGGCTCAGCTCCTAACAAAAATAAAGTTCGATAAGGGCGTTGTGGGTAAGCAGAAAATGCCTTGACTTGTTTGTAGGAAAATTCAAAAACATGAAAATTGATTTTTAATTTTACCAGGTAAAGCTTTCAAGGGCCCCATTTGCACCCACGAATATTCGGGAAGTGTAAGTGTAGAGCACAGTCCCTTGGTCGCTGTTGTAGCCACTACAATGGCTCATGAATTGGGCCACAATTTCGGCATGGAACATGACTCTACCGATTGCAAATGTCAAGATGAAAAATGTATTATGGCAGCCAGTAGTACATCAGTATTGCCCACCCACTGGAGTTCCTGCAGCATAGATCAATTAAATATTGCTTTTTCCCGAGGCATGAACTACTGTCTGCGCAACAAGCCCAACAAACTGTTCGATTCTCCTCAATGCGGCAATGGTTTTGTGGAACCGGGCGAACAATGTGATTGTGGTCTGCCCGAGTATTGCGAAAATTCCTGTTGTGATCCTGAAAAATGTATGTTACACACAAATGCTTCGTGCGCCACTGGAGAGTGCTGTGATCTAACCACTTGTCGGCCGAAAATGGCAGGTACTGAGTGTCGCAATGCCGAAAATGAATGTGATTTACCTGAATATTGTACCGGCGAATCGGAATATTGTCCAACAGATGTATTCAAACGTGATACCGAAGAGTGTGACAATGGCCAAGCCTATTGTTATCAGGGCAACTGCAGGTCACATTCCTATCAGTGTCGAATTTTATGGGGACCAACGGGAGAGAACTCTGAGCCTTGTTATGCTGAAATGAATGTGCAAGGCAAGAGAGTGGGTAATTGTGGCTATAACCGTTTAAATAGTACCTTCATAGCCTGTGAAGAGCAGAATGCTTTGTGTGGCATGTTACACTGCCGGCATTTAAACGAAAAACTTGAATTTGGCATGGAAACGGCGGCAGTTTTGTCTCATTCCTTCATAACACATGACAACAATATAGTGCCCTGTCGTTCGGCTTTAGTTGATTTGGGTTTACAATTCATGGATCCGGGCTTAACACCGAATGGTGCCAAATGTGGGAACAATAAAATGTGTGTAGATCAAAAATGTATGGCCATCGATCATTTACGTTACACAGGCTTAGGCAGAGAGTGTCCCGAGAACTGTAACAGCAATGGTATTTGCAATAGCAAAGGTAATTGCCATTGTAATATAGGATTTGCTGGCCCTACTTGCAAAATGCCAGGACCAGGAGGATCAAAGGACAGTGGACCTGCCACCAATCCCAACAGTAAGTATTTAATTTATAATGGCCAGAGAATTCCTTTAATTTTATGTTTAATTTTACTTTCCGAACAGGTCACGAGGCATTCCAAAGATTCATGTACATTTTCTTCTTTGCCGTTTTGCCCATTATGGTCGCCTTCTGTTTCTTCATGTATTACTGTCGTCATCATCCCCTGTTCGCTGGTGGCAAATTGGCAGAAAATATGTATGTATCAAATAACAAAACTGGTTTATCTTTTAGCACTAGTTCGTATACCACAGTAACACCAAATATATGTAACGGTTTGAATTCTCCCTCCTCTTCCACCACTTATTCTTCTCCCTCTACCTCATCTTCTTCATCTACTTTTAAATGCAATTCCTTTCTTTCACCTAAAACTAGTGTTAAACTAAAACCGCCAACACTTTCAAAAACTGCAACTGCAACTGCTACTACAACAAAAACACCCGATACTAAAACTCTTGATAAAACTGCAACAACAAGAACAACATTACCATTTAACATTAAAAATACAACAATATCTTGCACTACCACACCCCAGTTATCAACACGTAAATCTAATAATTTGCATTCTTCAGCATCTAATGAAAATTTTTCCAAATTTAATATACAAAAACATACCAATTTGACAATCTCAAAATCTAACAACGAAATTGCAACAACGACCATTAAACCGATTACGGCGAATATAACAAAACCTCATATAAAAACGAAAATAGCTATTATAAAGCCACCTCCGCCACCACCTAGTGTCGCTAATGGCAGTACCAAGACAAAAGATACCACAATGACAACGACAACTACTACTAGCACTACCACTAGCACTAGCACGCCTTCTGCTACTACCACTACTATTAATTTTAACAATAATTTAATAAAAAGTAACAGTAACAATAAAAACAATACGAGTATCACTAATCAAGTCTGCCAAGATGATGCAAAATTAAAGTCTAAACCACATCTTAAAACGAATTCAAATCCAAGCACGAATCAAGTCAATACACTGAGACGTAAATTTGAAATTACTGATGTTCGTTTAAATTCTACAACAAATCCACATGCACTTGTAGATGGCACCACTTATACGATTAACGATGAAACCAATAGGTGTGTCTATCATTTGTAACATTCAATACCAAAAATTCGATGTTGATATAATGCAAGACTTTTTTATGAGTGTGATTTTAAAAATATTATTATTTGCTTTAATCATTTACTTTAACAATTATTTTCTTTGCTTTCTTGTTTATAAAACAATCAACTGTGATCTCTTTTCGGTTTTTAAAGTTTCCATTTTGTTTCTTGAATTGCTTGGCTTGGAAGTTGTCGCAATTCTAACTACAAGATCTTTATTAGTTTGTAGATCTTGCTTAGGATGCGTTTTATTAAACATTTTCATATGCAAAGCAGGAAAAGGCTCCTCCAGCCTCATTAAAAGCCTAAGCTTTTACATGGCATGAGCCATGATTTTTTAAAGAAATATTCAAAATAAACTTACTGTTGTATTCATGAAAATAAAATTGTACTTTAATGTACAGAAAATACATCTGATTGCGTTTTGGTGTGCTGACTCCATTGTGATTTTGGATGTCTTAAGCTTAAGATCCTTAAATACGCTGTAATAAAGTTATATTAAAATCTAAAGTTTGTCAAAACTTTGAATGTATTTTTTTATATGGAGCTTATTTTTCCAATCACTTCCATGGTGCGCTCAAACCAATTGTAACTAATCTGCGTTTGAAAAATGCAGTTTTATGTTATTGAAAAATATTTTTTATGAATAAAACTGTCTTGCAAATTTCCATCGAATTTTATTCAAGCATGAATGTAAAAGTGTTATAGCAAAAAAAAAAAAAAAAAAAACCAGCAGATGTACCAAGAAATAATATTTAACGCTTCAATTGTTGCAAAAGAAAATGATTTTGTTGAGAATGTGTACGTTGTAGTATTTTATTTTCTGATTGCATTAATTTCATATGCTTCACATTATTATAAACCAAAATTATTAAGGGTGTTCACAGCATGTTATTAACTCCTATTTTATGTTCTTTATATATTAAAGTTAATATATTAAAACTATTATTAAATACTTAAAGTTGTTGATCTAAAATTTTCATTTCTAAAAAGTTGTTTGTAAATTTTTCCTTTAATATACGAATATATTTGATTTTATAATGAAAGTGGACATAAGAACATATTATGTATTGTTCTGTTTCTAATGGTACTCATTAACAAGACTTTAGTAGATCTTTGAAGTTATTTTAAACACAGTCAATAAAATGACATTAACTATGCTGAAAATAACTTCAAAGATAATAACCGAGATAACTACTATTTATTTTATTGTGTCTTATTACAAAAACAGTAGAATTTCAAAGCTCTATGGAATATGTTCAAAATAAATTCATATTAAAAAAGAAATTTTGTTGCGTAAAAGAAAATAACTTATAAAATAGTACTATATTTCATATAAGCTTATTTCAAAATTTTGAAATATTTAATAAATAAATATTGTTCTCAGATCTTGATAAAAGCTTTCAAAAGGGGAAATTTCGTTTACAAAAATCAAAATATCTTATTCACAGAATGCGAAAATTCCACTATTTTGTATTTAATGAATGAAAAATATTATATGGCGCTTATGAACTGCCATAAAAATTGTATATCCTTACTTAGCATAATTTGACTAAAAATCTTCTTATTCAAAGACTCAATTAAGTTTTTTTAAAACCACACTATAAGTAAACTATTATTATTTGTTTAAAGTAACTATTAAACTGCCAATACACATTTTTCTGTATTAATATTATTTTAAAAACTCTGCAAACTTCTTGTAATTATTTTTTTGTTAATAAATTAATTTAATTTTAATTATATATTAAAGTTGTGCTCGTTTTTATTATGCATGGTGTTTGATTTATTTTATAGAGGTTTTATTTCATATTAAACATTTTGATTTCCTAGCATTAGATTTAGATGTTTTGATATTTTTTATTGTGGCCGTCTGTCTAGCTTATTTAGTTGGGTGCCTGGGTTTTTAAATAATATGCCAAATACATACATACATGTTACTTCCATACATCTAAGCTAAAGCATGGGTATGTTAAACTTACACTTTTACTACAAAACACTCTAATATAACACAAACTGTACACCATTGTTGAGCATTTCCCAACAACACTAGACATGAGTCTAATTGCTTTATTGATTTTTGTTTTTAGTATTAAATCAGCCAGCAACACAAAACAACCGCCCAGAGGTCCTCATGGAAATAGTGGTAATCAAATGCCAGCCAATGGTTTACCCAAGTCGACGCCCAGCAGTACGGATGACATGAACTCAGCACTGCTGAAATCACCCAGTGATTCTAATGATAATGTGGGCAATGGTGGCTTATATGGCAAATTTAAAGGTTTCACTCTAAGGCCACTTAATGATGCCACCTCACCGACCAATAATTTCACCGGACCAAATGTCGCCTATGTACAGCCAACTTTACAACAAGATAACTCTCTACAAGTACCCCAAAGGGCAGCACCGCCGCCACCTATAAAACCCAGTGAAGTTAAAATGAATGGCACTTTAACCAGAAAAGCACCTTCAGCTCCTGCTGTTCATAAAAATGTGCCAGGACCTGCACTACCACCACCTAATCCTGGCTCCACTGCTAGACCCATTATATCCATGCCAGTATTAGAGACTTCTACACTTACAATGTCTCCTACCAGACCAGCTCCTAAGGTTCCGGAGGTGGAGTTCTTAAAACCAGCACCGCCACCACCGGTACCTTTACATGCTGATGCCAAATTGAATGCAAAAAGAGACGGTACCATACGCAGGATAACTTCCTTTTTGAAAAAGGAAGAGAAAGTACCAGTTAAAGAAAAAACTTATATTGATCGTGAGAAATTGAAAAACTTAGAAATATCGGCTCCCATACCGCTCAATAATTCACCACCAGGAGAATCATCGAACTCTGATTCGGAAAATTTAACACCCAAAGAACAGGAGACCAAAAATCTAGTTAAACGAGCTCAATCAATGCGGTCACCCACTAAGAAACCCATCATACAAACATTTGGCTCTATGCGTCAAACTGCCCAGGGCCAAAGTAGACCTAAAAGTGCCGTATCGTCTCAAACACTAAACTCGGCAAGACCCAAAAGTCCACCGCCCCGACCTCCACCACTTAAGAAAACCAATTCAACTACTTCATCTGGTTATCAATTGCCCATAGCGGTTAAACGGGGTCCGGAACACACTTACGATGATTGTGAGTTTGTCGAACAGCCTTTGGCCAGTGTTGAAGAACAAGATTCTCCTCTGCATCGAGCCAATACCACCGAAAATGATAATATTTATTCAGTAATCGATGAAATACCACCAGCTGCCCAAACAATTAAACGCAGTGATTTGGTGGGGGACAGCCAACGTAATAGTGTCGCTAGTAGCTCTGATTTGGGACTTCTAAGTGAAATAGTCAATGAAATTGAGAAACGTAATGGCGGCGATTCTATATACTCGGCCACTGCAACAAGTCTAGTTAAGCAAAAATCCAAAGATGAATCAGAAAAACCTAAACTAGAGGAATCGAAAACAGATTCAAAAACGTCAACAGCAACAAAAGAGTATCAAATAAACACAACTAAATCTAGTGTAAGTTCAACACAACCCCAAACATCCTATTTAAGGCCAGCTCCAGTGAATGCACCCATAGCCCGTGTAGCCCCAACAAGATCTGACATCTCACCTACCAGCGCATTTTCAAGCTTTAAACCACCGCTTCATACAACCACAACAACAACTGCGACACCTGCGGCTAATACAGCGACGCAAAATAAATACAGTGGGTCACAGATAGTACCCAAAACGAAAACATTTGGCCAAAAACCCGTTATACAACAAAAATCACTGCCAGTAAATGGTGTGGCCAACAAACCGAGTGCTACGATACAAAAACCGAAACCGTTATCGACAAAACCATCCTTCAGTAGCAACGCAAAGAAGCCCACAAAAGCTCCGACAGCACCGACGGCTGCAACAACTGCTAAAACGACGCTTGCGCGGAAACCATCGACAACAGTGGCGTCATTAACGCAAAAATTTGAACCTCCTAAAACGAGCAGCAACAGCGCAAGCCCAATAACAGCGACAACGTCCCTCAGAAAATAGTTTTAAGCTGAAGAAAGTATTTAGTTTTTAACTCTAATAAAATTATAAAAACGCACTGATTTCAATTTAGAAAACAATTATTGAAAATAAATAAGATGCAATAAGATGAATGATTAATTTTAAAGCAAAAAATTTGGAATTTCGATTCCACAATCGCAGCGAAATTATGAATCAATTATTCATAACAAACGATATTAAATCAAAATATATTTACTATACAAAAAAATGCAACAATCGGGTTGAACTGCTTAATTCGATTCGACAGAGAAAATTTCGTTAGATGAAGATACTACTTTTCAATTGCAACTTAAATAATACACAAAAATGCAAATTAACCTCCAAGAGAACCGCCGATAATTTATTTTTGCGAAAATTTAGTGATGCCAAGTTATATTTGCTTCTATTTTTACTTTCGAACATTAAATTATATTGCAAAAACCAATCATTCATCTTAAACTAAAACTAATTAATACCTTAATGTTGGAACCGAAAGCTACGCCTTTTTCTATCCTACACAAAAAAATATTTATTTAAAAAAATTTAATTAAGCTCATTTTACTAAAATTATATACAAGTGATATTCATTCCTTTTAACTATTTAGTGACACTATTTCGAACGTCAAACGATATTCTGTAGCATTTTGTCCTCTAGGTTTTTGTTTATAAAAAAATTATTTTATATTAAATATCTCATATCTATAAAATTGTGTATAAACTTTGTATTTTTTAATTAAAGAGAGTTCACAAGAGTTTAACTTCTGTTGTAGAGAGTCGTATACTTCTTATTAAAAAAAACGTGACAGACCATCGTTATGTAACCCTTTAAGTATTGCGTTATGTAACCGATGCGACATTTAGTAAACATTTGTGAATAGCTTTATGTTTCTGTATTGTAGAATTTTTATTTAAGTTTGCTATTAATGTTTATTTACTTTTTATATTGAAAATATATTAATTTAATTTTGTATAAATAGATTCGTACTTCATTTCGTTGTCATTTGTAATATTTTCATTATGAATTAAATTATTTTTAAAAGAAATATTAAATAACTATTTAAACAAACAAATTTCATTTCTGTTAATTAATTATTTACTGGTTTTTAGTTTTGTACATGATTTCTTTAGTTATCTAGAATTCACTTTAAATTTTAATCTCAGAAATCTAGTCATAGAAGTAATTTGAACAGTGTCAGAAATTTTAATATCAAGAAATTACAGTTCTGGTAGTGTTTTCCCTTAAACTGGAAAAAAAGAAGAAAATGCATGCAAGCAAACTGCAATAGTGATGGTAAAACTGATTGGCCTTTTCTAATAAGAAAATTCAAAGCAAATATTTAAAAATTAATTGATAAGCCGTTCACACCATATGAAAAATATAAACCGCATTTCGATTAAAGTAGTCATAAATTTTCAAAGAGGTAGAGCATAATTTGCTCACAACAAATACGCAATTTTCTTTGAAATAAAAGTTCAACTTTAAGAAATATATAAAGGGATGTAATTGTTTTACAGTTGGTAGTTGTTCTGAAGGCTTTTCACGATTGAATTTCATATAAAAAATTTTATTTGCATCATATTGTAGGGAATCCAGTTAAAAATGTTTTCGTGAAAGCCGATTCTTCATGCAACAAAAAAAAAGCTAGACCCTAATTTTCAATTGTTAAACATGAAAAAAAGAAAGTTAATTGTAAGCTCTTATTAATTTATTTCTATCGGAAATATTTATTATCTAGTTATCAAATGCAGTGCAGTAAATTGATTAAATTTGTCAATTAAATAATTTTTTACAAAAGCATTCATTTGATTTAAAAAAATAATAATTTAACTATAATTTCAACTACAATTTTAGTTTTTTCGAAAAGTTTTTATTTTTCGCTTTTTGAAATCGTTCCCCAGTTCAAAACCCCTAAACCTCTTCGACAATGTAAATAATAAACTAGTGCTAAACAATAGAAAAATCTTTAAAAATATACACACGCAATGAAATATATATATAAAAGGGTTTTGAAAAACGTTTATTAAATATTAAAAACTTATCAATTAGTATTCAAATTTACTGAAACAATTTTTTATTGCTTAGTTAAAAACAAACAAACATATAATGAATTATAACAAAAACCATTTTTCCGAAGGTGTACAGATCAATTCTTTTATAGAAATAAAAATATTAATATTAAAAAAGTTACTAATACAGAAATTTAAAATAAATGAACAAATTCAAACATGTATTTATGTAAAACTTATTAGAATATTGAAAACGCGAAATAAAACAACCAAAATAATAATGGAATAGTTCATAAATAAATGCTAGAATTAAATTGAATTCAATTATTTTCTTACTAAATGTGTTACGAAAGATAAATTAAATAAGGAAAACAATAAAATTTATTTAAAACAAAACTGATAAAGTTTCGATGTGGCAGAAAACCGGAAATGATTTTAATCATTTTTATTTTTACTTCATATGCGTTTCAAATTATTGTGGAAAGGATTGACATGAAAGACTTCTGTAGGATGATTACAATAATTTTGTTGTTTTTAGATACCTTAAGGCTTGAACAACCCAAAACACCTTTCGCCTTTTGGGTTACGTTGCGTAATTGTGCTCGATTATTAGAAAAATATGTATGTTTCATCATAGCAATATATAAAGAGCTGTGGCAACAAGCTAAAAAATTAATACAACATACTAAAAATAGTTTTTCAAATAGGAAGAAAACATATTAAGATTTAGAACTTTTGCCGTTTTCAAATGGTGAAAGCGAATTTGTTTGGCAGAACATTGCATATAAAATATGTGCATATACATATACATAAGACGAAGGTGCAATATTTCCTTTTTTCTAAAAATCCTTTTACGTATAACTATAGAATTTATGTGATAGTCATCACTTCGTTCAGGTGAATTCATAATCTTACAGATTGTTCGACCGAAAAAGACAAAAACAGAACGAACAAATTTTAATGTCTCTGAAGCGATGTTACCAGTTATGGAAAAAATAACTACCAGAAAGAAAAATATTGTATTAACCGACTTCGTTTATACATAAGTCTTAATATACATACGAGCTACGGGGCACTTTCAAAACAAATAATATAGTGGCCAAATATGAAATTTATCATATGATATTTCAATATGTATAGCAAAATAATATGCAAAAAAAGAATTGTGGCTTACCTTTAATTTATTGTTGATGGATTTCGATGCTGAAGACAATATTAAAATATATACATATATATATATATATACATATATATATATATATATATATATATATATATATATATGTATATATATATATATATATATATATATATATATATATATATGTATATATATATATATATATATATATATATATATATGTATATATATATATATATATATATATATATATATATTACTTTCTTTGCACTACAATTTCATAATTTCTTATTAATTACATAACTTCACACATTTCTTTCATAATTACATAACTTCACATATTTTTTATACATATTAAGAATATATGTACATATGTACATACATATATTTATGTCGACAAACACGCGCATACACATCGTTAACATCAATTGGTACATACATACATATGTATGTACTTATGTACTACATACATACTATGTAAATTAATCACTCTTTTATGCCTGTTTACAGGCATACATAAAGATAACGGTAGCTGTGATCAATAGTGGTTACCCCGTATATTTTTTAGAGTATATGCAATGGAATTGTGTATATACATATACATACATACTTAAATGTAAACCCCTTTACTGTGAGCTGTTCATAAAAATATCAACTTCACGATGGTAATGAATGTCCTAAGAAAGCCATCATGCAGATAAATAGGTTACAGTTTCCCTGCGCCAATTGTTGCCTCAACGAGGACATTTGTCGTAGCATTGATTGATGGTATAATTTTGATGACAACACCTTGTCATTACGGTAGCATGAGTTTGGCAAAATTGTTTCGGGGAGTTTTCTTATGGCAATTCCCATTAGTGACGAGTTCATGTGAAATCCACTTCTTAATATGCTATAATCCATATGCAAATTGTATTGGAAAACTGAGGAACGTATTAGCTAAGCTACTGAAGTATTAAAACCAAAAGATGACACTAAACGGCCTTCTTATGTACAGCAGCTGCTTAATTATTATTACAAGATATATGTACATACATAAGATAAAAACTTATCCTCAGATATTTTTTGATGAAGTAATTTTACACGTCTGCAATGTAGGTTCTAACAATTAGGGAGGCTACGGAGCCTCATCTCAATAGATTTTCGATTCAAGCTGAATATACATATTCTATAATGATTCAACATTCTAGTAAGACAATTTATGTATTTACACCAGGCCACTTATGTAAATATATATGTATTTACATATGTACATACACACGCACGCATAATTATATAATTGATACACTTTTGATATTTACTATTTGCACTGCATACAAGGACATAATTCACTATATATTTTATAACTCAAGCCTTAGTAATCATTTTTTTAATTATTACCAATATTACACTTTGCTTTCCACTAAAACAATAATTATTTTACCGCAAACAATTTCTATACGACCTTAACTTACCGGCATCCGACTAATAACTGAAGAAGAGATGACAGTTTTATAACTCTCCAGCAAAGTAGCCATTATGCTTTGCCAAGTTTGCACGTATGTACATACCTATCGAAGAAATAGAAAAAGTTTCAAGATTTCGAAGCTTAATTCTTAGCCCTTAAATTATCAATGCATCTCTCAAAATTTACATAACGCTTATACATACATATGTATGTATGCATGTATATGCTAGGGCGAGCACACATAAATGCTTCATAATTGTTAGTGCAGACAGACATAACACATTTAGCACAGACATAAACACATTTCAATTAAAAGGGTTTCAAAGTTGCGAAAAGCAACGATATATTACAAAAGCTTTTGGCATATCCATTTCAAGTAAAATGGTTTTATAAGATCACTGCTGTCTGTGACAATTGTCATGAAAACAGTCATCATAATATGTCTGTCGAATAGTATACAATATTGCATTTAATTATCATAATAATATGCATTCGAATAAGAAATAAACTAGTTATGTTGTATGTGATACCAGCCTTTTTTATACATCTCTATATCTGATGTGTGTTGTATTACAGCAAGACACAATCACACAAGCTTTCAACTAAAATGCCTGCAGCGTTCCTATTTGTTGAATTGACTTTAAAAGTAGCTACAAGCAAAAGAAATTGATAACTATACAATTAAAGCAAAATAAATTTGTAAGTCGTACATCTTATATTAAATCTATTTATTGGGTGGTTAAATAATGTATAAATACATTTCATTGTTTTTTTTTAGCAAATCATAAGTACGCTTTAGCTAAGACTTTTATAGACGATTTGAAGATATAAAATTGATTTTGAAAAATCGCATTATTATAATACATATTCTATATGAATCCATTTTATTTTAATATAAAACATTTTTAATAAAAGAAAAGAAAAAAATACATATATTTACTCTGCGCATTATTTAATTTTTTCCTTACATTGCAGTTAAACTAAAACCAAATCGCCTTTGATTATAATACAAAAAATTTCTAGCGTTTTCATTTATCCGAACATTTAATTGGCGTTTTAAGATTTCAATCCAACTATATAATAGCCCAATAATTTTAATAATTCAAAGTTGAATATCTAATTATATATTAACCAAGAACGGCTCTTCTTCCATTGGGTATAAAATAGCAGTTCTTTTATTGCATTTTAAATAAGCGTAAGTTATCCGAAATAAAATTTCGTAAGTATAAATAAACATGAAAAACAACTTTACTAACTTAGAATAATATTAAGCAGTCAACCACCGGTAATGTCTTTTATATACTCGTTCATAATGTCTCGGGCCAGAATACTTGAGCGGTCTTGTTTTGGTTTGCGTTTTGGTGGTATGGGTTGAACATTTGGCAAGCGAGTGCCATTAACTGCATTTAAACTCAGACTTTCATCTTCACTGTCTGGAGCAACAACTAAACGACGTTTATTTGCATTTACAACTGTGCTTCTAGTGGCTTCCTGAGATGATACGCTTACAATTTCATCGTCATCAGTATCAACGATTTCCTCCACTCTTCGTTTATTTGTACTTGCAGCGTGGCTTGTTGAGGGCTCCTGGGATAATCTTCTCTCAACATCATCTTCGTCATCAGCAGTTATTGGATGGGCTGTGGTTACTTGATGAGTGTTTTTTTGCGTTGGTGCACTAATAGCTAAATAATCCCTAATTGTCTTTTTACGTACTGTTACATTAACATGTTTTGCAAATATCTGCGGAAGCATTGTTTTGTCTGTCCCTCGGCTTATACGGTTTTCCTGCAATATGGAATGCATGTTACTAATACTTGTTGAAAGGACTGTTGATACAACCTCATCTGTTTCCACGTTTGATCTGGTACTAGGAATATTGTTAGGATTATTCTGCTCAATGGAACTAGTTTTACTGCCATTTTTGTCAGGAGAAGTTGTATTATTACTTTCCTTGTTACCATTAGGCACATTCAGTACTTCCACCCGTGGTATTGGCTGGGCATGCCCTAAAGACGGTGCAGATGTGGTCGATGCACTAGATGATTTACTTGTTTTAAGCGATGACACTGATTCTTCATGCAAACGTGATTTCTCCCTTCTTAGCTCAATTGCTTTTTTTAGTTTCTTATTGTATAGTTTTGTTACTTCTTGTTTACACCACTGACAAACAAGTTCATTAGGTAAGAAGTCGAAATTCCTTTTCTGTATAAATTTAATCAAAGCTTCATCTTCCACTAAGACTCCGTCCTTAAGAGGATGATTTAATATTGGACATATTCTACCCATTGTTATATAGATTAATTTAATATCAACTTAAAACATATAAATGAGGCATTTAGTGAACTCCTATATTAATCTTCACACACTTAATTAACAAAACATATAATTTAAACAAGTATAAATTGCAATAAACATCCAAATATATCACAATTGTAAAATACTTTTCTGGAAAGGCGCGAAGCAGTGTTATAAAATGAATAGCATTCTAAGTATTTGGTACTCAGTACCAATTTTGTTGTACGGCTAAAATTACGTTGAATGACGTACTATGAATGCATCTGTTCAGCAATACAAACTCAACATACATTGTTTTAGAAATATGTTTGTTTTATAGCTAGTTTTATAAAACTAGCTATACAAAACTGTATACGGAGCAGTGAAACCATTTAGAAATTGTTATCGCTACGGTACCGTACTTAGTATAACAACAATCAAGCAATTGGTGTTTCTGTAGAATATTTGTCCACTTCATATTTAATAACAACATAAAACATTGATATGTTGTACATGCATTGTTACTGCATCCAATCACATAAAAAGGGAACAAAGTCATATTGGCACACGAAAGTTTGATATCAATGTGGAAGTCACAGTTTAACTGCCTTGCTGAAATCTGTGGTCATAGCATTTTCTGAGAGAAGTTGCTGATTGGCGTAGTACTGCCACCGCATATGTAATTTCAGCATGTATTTTATAAAGAAATATTAATATTGGCACTCACCCTGGAGTGTTAGCACGTGTGGTTGCTTAAACTCAACACTTATCTATGAACCCCGCGAAACCATTTTAAAGGACTTAAACATAAGTATATATCTACTATGGACCATAAATTTCGAATAGAAATGCTGATATCGCATTAAAAAGATACCGGGTATATACAATCAACACGTATATTATACGTGCGTTACCTGAAAATTTATCAATTGGATGGGGGACCCTAAATACACCACTTCAGTGTCACCACAATTCTACCACTGTGTGAGTACTACATATGCAATAACAGCTGTTAATGCCGCGCTAGCAATCGTTTGTGTTAATTTTTGTGCGGTTTTACAATTAAAATAAAATAATCGTTAGAAAACAAATGAAATTTGATAAAAAAGATGTTAATACCGAAAGTTCAATATATAAGAAGACTATGTGCTGCAGCTAATCAATCTTTTTATATTACGACACCCATATTCTATGTAAATGCTGGTAAGATAAAATTTCATTTTAAAAGATATAATTAAAATCTACTCCAACGAATTACTTTATATTATTTAAGCTCCACATATTGGTCATTTGTATTCAGCTGTCATAGCTGATGCTATATGCCGCTATGAAAAAATAAGATACCATAAAAATGCTCAAGAGGTAACTCTGTCTACCGGCACAGATGAACATGGCTCAAAAGTCGAGCAAGCTGCTGCTTCTCATAATATACCCGTTGAACAATATTGCGAAAAAATTTCATCAAGATATCGAAGTGTATTTGAAGAAGCATTTATACAAAACACCGATTTTATAAGAACCACAGAGGATCGCCATAAAAAGGCCGTCACTCAGTTTTGGAAAACGCTCAAAGAGAAGAATCACATATATTCTGATAATTACAAAGGGTGGTACTGCGTATCGGATGAAACGTTTTTAACGGAGTCTCAAATACGTTTAGACGAAGAAACGGGAAAAAGATTTTCTTTGGAGTCGGGCCACCCAGTTGAATGGACTGAGGAACAAAATTATATGTTCCGTTTATCTAAATTGCAAAGTGAAGTGTTATATTGGCTTAAACAGGGTGGTAGAGTGAAGCCATATAAATTTGAAAAGATTCTTTTCGATATGCTTTCTGAACCATTACCTGATGTTTCCGTTTCAAGACCAATTTCACGAGTGCCTTGGGCTATACCCGTACCAAATGATCCCACTCAAACTATTTATGTGTGGTTAGATGCTTTAGTGAATTACCTGACATCAACCGGGTATCCAGATCCCAATTTTAGTAAAAATTGGCCTCCGAGAGTACAAGTTATAGGCAAAGATATATTAAAGTTCCATGGCGTATATTGGCCGGCATTTTTAATTGCAGCAGGTGAGTGGGGAAGAGTTAATAAAGATTTAAAACAAGGTAGAAATTATATCGACTGAAAAGTAAGGGTACAGTAATATATAAGAGTCAAATACATATATGTATAATTAAAATACATGCACTTCATAATGAAACAAATTCGATGCAATTTATTGTTCGCTTGTTACAATTTTATGTAAGCAATTAAATATACTTCACATTAAAAAATTTCTTCATATCGATAGTAATAAAAAGTATGCCTTAACTGTTTCTAAAATGATTGCATATGCTATTAACTTAAAATGATATTATTATGGCTAAAGAAATAATTTATATTTGGTTTGTGATTTCGTATGCATTAAAAAACACCTTCATTTTTTGAAGTTCTAAAACACTGCTAATTAATATATAATTAAAAAAATAAGAAATAAGAAATCAAAAAGATAGCTACAATTTTTCAAAATATTTATGGTATAAATAGTTTATAATGGCTAAGGACAGTATAATTAAGGTGTGTGTTCTTCTAAAATACTACTCCGAGAACTATAAATTCACAGTGACTGGGTATTGTCTTTGAATATATAACATGTCTTCCTAGATTGAAAATCTTTCAATCCTAATTGAATGTAAGATAGCAATAAATAATTCGATACAAAACTTGCAATTAAATCATGTTAATATTTATGAGGAAAATATCCTTTGAGATGTTTAATTATTATTTATCAAACTTTTTGTTTATATGAGGTTATTATTAGTACTAATTATGTTTTTAAAATTATTTCTAGGTCTTGAACCACCACAACAATTATTCGTTCATTCTCACTGGACTGTTGACGGCCAGAAAATGTCAAAAAGCAAAAACAATGTTGTCGATCCATTAGTTGCTTCCCAGCTTTATACCATGGAAGGCTTAAGATACTTTTTGCTGCGCGAAGGTGTAGCTCACAGCGACGGCAGTAAGTATAACAATTCATTTAACATATTCCTATTTTTTTCAATTATTTATATCAATAAAGTGGAAACACTTTGGTTAATTAGATATTATGAAAGTTAACTAAATACATTATTAGACGATACAATTGGGGTCGTTATTTCGTTACCTTTAAAAGTAAATCTGCTTTCATATATATAAACCTATAGATATGCGTAAATCCTTGAAATAATTCATTTAAAAATAATTAATAATTGGTCCCCAGACATAAAAAAATGTTTAAAGAAATAGTGAACAATTATGCTAAAATGCCTTTTTTTATATAATTCTTAATTTGTTTTTTGAAAATTTGTGTATAAACAAAGAGGCATCAGAATTGGGTTGAAATTTACTAATATGACTTAGCAATAAATAAATGATTTTCAATATAAAAATAAGAAATAAAATAAAATAGAATAATAAGAAAGAAAAGTACTAAGAAAAAGAATGAGTTTCCTATTACCAGCCCCATATTTATTATAGCTTGAAAACTCAAAAATATTTTAGTAAATTAATTTTTGCATAATTTTTTTAGTGCTGCTGTAGCTTGCACTAACCACAAAACAATTTCCAGCTCACAAATAATTTTTCGAACTGAGAGATTTGAACAAATGATATATTTATATGCTTAACTTTTTTTGAGATTTTTCGTATCAATATTGTATTTTCCTTTGTTTTATATTTCGTTTATTCTGTATAGTTTTATATAATTTCGCTTCTTCTTATATACACTTACTTGTTGTGTACGCGGCCTTAGTGTCAACTTGTGGAAAAGAAAACTAAAAATTTGCATAAAACATTCTACTAAAACTTTTGCTATTTGAAAACAGTAAATTAGGAAAAAAGCATGGTGTTGGGCACTCTCGATTGTGAGCGACGGATAATGTTCTTGAGACAATTCTTTTTGACAAGGACATTCTTCGATTAAGTTTAAAAATCAAAAGTTTACGATACTTGTGTGTTAAGCATTTGTAGTTCAAGGTAGTTTGTTGTTGGTATTGTTTAAAAAAATTATGATGAAAATTTTAATTAAAATTTGAAATAACAGTTTTATCTGCAATAGAGAAAAATTGTCAGTCGTTACTGAATTTGATATAAACAATTACTTGAACTAAATGCTGAAATATGAAAATATATTTGTATTACGAAAATGTTTGATTTGAAAGTAAACCAGGAGAAAAAATTAGTTAATTTTTAGTACGATTTTGGTGATCGAAAGAGCTGAGAATCGTTCTAATATTTTTTGAATAAGCTGACACTCTTACCTCATTATAATGCTCGAATCTTATAAATGATCTACTCTATAAAAGATTCACAGTGATTTGCTTTTTTTCCAAATAATATTGGTTCACTTTAAAAAAATATCTTGATTTTATTTAGCCTTTTGTTCCCAATTTGCAGACGAATACCAAAAATTTTATTGTTTTTCTATTTACAGCCAACATCTTTGGTATATTCTTTTGAATAATATTTCTCTCGTTGTTTCCGCTAAATAGAAAGTGAAGGACTGTAACAAATAGAAATTTGATTAGCAAAATATATATAGGATGTGGCACAAAAAAATCTTTCGCCATAAAAAAGTTCATAGCAGGTTATTGATCCGCATAATTTTATTCCCTGTTCTTAAGTACATCGCATGAAAAAGTCTCTTGTTTTTACTGCACTATTAATTAAAATTTCATAATGAAAAAAAAAAAAATCCTTCTTACATGCAAATCTACTTCTTTCGTCGTACTCCATGAAAATTCTAAAAATGCAATTATGTGTAAAATGCATGAAAAAATAATAAAATAAATGAATGAATGACTCGTTACACAAATAGCAGAGCTCACAGGGATAGAAAAAATGAAGAACATGTTTTATTTCAACTCCTTGCAGATTTTGTTAATGTTCATTTGATTTTATATTCTACATACGAAATGCAAATTTTATTGTAAATTTTTCTATTTTCTTTTTTTTATTATTTTAGCTCTTGCATCCTTAGAGGGATATTTGACAAAATACTGCAACAATATTTTGTAAAGTTTGTAAAAACTTTTTCCTCTTCTCGACTTAGTTTCCTTTCGTAGCAGTTGAATGAAATGTGTGCCAGTGTTAGAGTGTACATTTATTTCACTTTGCATCTATCAAGTACTTTTGTTATTTGTTGAGTATGTTTTATCTTACAAAAATAATAGAATTTTAAGGATTTAAGATTTACGAACAACAATTGAAGATTTTGTTTTTGTTTTCATTTTTATTTCATTTTATTTTAGTGAACTTAAAAATATGTGATTTAAAGAAGAAATATTTGTTGAGTCGTAGATAAAATATTATAGTTACAATAAGGGGAATCACTTTTCGCGTGAAGTCACATTTGCTAGTGTAGAATATCAGCAGCCTTATTCTGAAATTCGCTAAAGCTAAAATTCCATGGCTAAAATCTTAGAAATTTTTTGTAAGCGTAAATAATTGCAAGAAAAATTTGCATATATTTGGGAGTTTTAAGTAAGTTGAAAAAATAAATTTACCTGCTGACAGCCTTTTTAAACCGGCGGTTATGAAACTATTAAATGAGTAATTCACAAAAATAATTTTATGCTTATAAGTTTTTTATTGGACAAATTTCCATAAACATTTTGTCAAATAAGAAATAATATATATATATTTTTTTTTTCGCAAATTAGGCCTTAAATATATAACCCATTATAACACAACTAAGAAATTTCCCTATCACTTGCCCAACATTTTGTTTGAAATTTTCAAATTCGTTGTTTGCACTGTCATTGTATGTTTGTTTGTAGTATGTGAGCTTCCAGCAACCCCAGCTCTTCATTCCCAACATCCTTTTGCAATCACATTCAATGACGTATGCAAATTGCAATCGTAACACGCTCGATGCATATTTTGTGTGTATTTACTATTTTGTTTTTATTATATTTCATATAGTTTTGTACTCGTACTATTATTGTTTTTCATTTATTATTAACGTTTATGTTGTAGAGATTTTTATAAATCTCTATTCGAAGCATAAAATGGCTTTGAGCCGTGTGTGCAAATAAATGGTTTTGCTATTCATGAATGGCAATATTTACTTTTGTATTGATTCTTTATCTTGATTATGACTATTTGTTTTCGAAATAAAAGGTCTTTTTATATTTTCATTAATGCATAATTAATGATTTTAATTGCAGCTGTATTTCTTATTTCAATTGCATTTTTAATATGCTGATTTTAATTCAGATTAATATTTTATAGCAAATATTTCATAATCAGTTCACTGATGTGGTTTGTCATCCAAGTAATGGGAGAAAATCTAGTTTATTTATATTACTAAAGGGACTGACGAAGGAAGGTGCTGTATTCTGCTCTTTAGAATCTGGAATCTGACGGTGTTAATCGCTGTAGTTAATTTTTAGCCATCAGTGCTGTACGTTCGGCAATGAAATAAGTCGACAAAAATTAACACAATCCTGTATTAACGCAGTTCAGAAAAATTCCGCACCTTCTGAATGCAGAGTCGAATTCGTGTAAGGCGCTGCAGTCTTGTGTTGACTGCTTCAGCCAACAGTATCCTTGAATTTTAAGAACAATTGATAGGAAAATAAGTGAAAAAGTCAAGGATTTGCTGCTAAAAGGGATGAACGCACAAACAACGCAATTCTTTAACTACTTTATAAATTTAAAATATGCTACAAGCGATTTATAAATCAAAGACTGATCTCGTTCCATCAATTTCATTTTCGAATAGTAAACCACTAAATAAAACAATTCATTATTGAGTCAAACAGTTTCCAATAATAATGGATGCCATGTCACTGGCTGTTCTGTTATGGAAGAAACTGTTTTACTTAATGAACATGTAGGCGAATTAAAATATTTTTCATTAGAATTTAGTGGTTACGCTTCTTGGGACAAATATTTGATAAGTGTTAAGGTACCTTAAGGTCATTGATTTTGTCCTTGCCTTTTGCTTTAATTTGATTTGAAATCCTTTCATTTATTTAAGTACTTTATTTAAATTTCATTTAGCTTAAATAATGAAGAAAATTGTCATCAGCAGTTCTCCAAAAACGTATTAAATATATTCTACAACAATTTTACTATCCAAATATGTACAATCAGAAACATTTTACTTATTCGCAAAATGTGCAGCCAATAAAACAAAGAAACGAGCAGCCAGGCAGGCAATCATGTAAAACGTCCTACATAAACTTTTACTTATTTATTGATACAATTCGTTCATTTGTATAAATCCTTGGATATACATAAGCATTTCCTTCCTCATACACATGCACACATACACATACATTTAAATCAGTTAAATGGATCCCATGAGCATTTTTTGTCCGCAAGATACTTGAAAGAATCTTGAACTTTACTAAACCATCAATCGAATTCTTTTGAAAATCTTTTAGGCATATAGCGGCATATTCGACAATGTTTTTATAATTATATTTCGGAATATTTTCTGAAATGTTATCAATCCGACATCAAACTATTTATTATGGGGAAATAAATTTTAATTTTCAAGTTACAGTAGGGATCTTTCCTGTCATATTCTATATAGAAAAATTCAAAACCGAATGTCCCTTAACACAAGTTCCTGTAGAACACTTGCCACAACAAATTTTCATGGTTCCAGCAGATTGCAACGCATGAAAATTGCTCAAGGACTGACTACGTAATCAAGAAAAACGTTTTTGTTGTTTTCCGCTAAAGCTTTTTACAATAGCAAAAAGTTAAATAGTTAACAAACATTGGTAAAAGACAAACAAGAATTTTACCAAATCTTGGCAGTACCGAAACATTCTTAACCCTAAAGACATTATCCTGTAAAAAATTATTCGAAGAATTGAGATGACCTGCTTATTGGGTCATGTTCTGGCCGAAATCGCGTTAGCAATATTCGCTGGGTAGTAATTTTCTTTCTAAACTTGCGTTACACGACGTGTATTCGAAAATTGTAACGCAATAAGCACTTGCCCGAATGAAAAGGCTTTCGATTAGTCTTAATTGGTTAGATATTTTTGTGTAAATGTTTTATAAACATTTTATATTGTCAGAAACGTACAGCCAACGTATCATCTCACCAGCACATTTCGTGTAAACACGCTTTTGGTAGAGTTTTATTGTCGTCCATTATGTCAACATGTTGACCATTTACGACTGCATGTGGAACTGTTTCTCTTGTCATGTACATATTTGAATGTGTTTAAGTTACAATCCGTAACAATCATATTGTTTTACTTAAAATAAATACCCTGCAGTTTGAGAGAAAAATTCGTTGCTAAAACGAAAACTAAATATAAACTGCAATTCAGCAGCTTCAAATTTTGAAATCGCAAACCAAATCATATCAAATTTTTATAGACTAAAAGTCGTGATATTGTACAAAAAAGATGTGATAAATATTTAAGTTTAAGTTTATTTTTATACATGACAGCGGAATTGCGCTGTTTTCGAAGCCCGTCACAATTTTATCCTCACAACGCATGTGTATTTATGTAACAAGTGGCATAACATTTAATCATTTTTCTTTATCAAATTTTGCAGTTTATTAAAATAATTCGAATAGAAGGGGGAGGGAATATCACTTTCTTGGCCAAACATATTCTACACGGTTATCGGAGAAAATCCGAAATCATCTGATCAGATGCATACATACGACCGATAAGATGCAGTAGCCAATCACTGGATTTGATCCGAAAATGTTCTGTCAAAAAGTCCAGTTTCTACTAGAATCCTTGCAACTGGCGAATGCATGTATTACTTTTCAGTAATTGAGCAAATTAAATAGACTACACTGTTAAATATCGGGTGTTTTTTTAGTTGCTTGAGAAATTAAAATGACGATGAAAGACAAAAATACTGTTGGATTGGAATTGTTTTTTTTTTTTTTACTTTTTATTAACTTGACTTGTATGTTTGAGTGCAGCCCTTTTTTGTATTGCGCTTCCACGCGTATACTGTTAATCATACGTGACATTGTAATCATACAAGGTGTTTGGTGTGGTTCATGTTCTTATATTTTCATAATGTGTAAGTATTTTTACACGCTTTTGAAATACATTTAACTAAAAATAAATTTTGAAAATAATCTTAAAACAATAATGAACCAAAACCGCAAACATTATAGTGAAAAAAGGCATGGGCCCTTTCTGCCCCTTTTTTGAAATGGTGGTCAATGGCAAGACCACTTCTGGAAATAAAGCTGGCAGCAAATTGATTTCGCAGTAAATCTAAAAGTAAAACTGCCTACAGAACAACAACAACAACAATTAAAACATTCTTGTTGTTTGAAGGGCCTCTAGTGAAAAATGAAAAAAGGCCAACGAACTAGCGGGTAGTCAAGTAGTAAATTTCAAAAATCATTCGAGCATTGAAAGTTTTATTATTCCAAATGCAGTTTGTCTTAAAAAGCAAATCATTAAATCCTGCATATGATATTGTGTGTCATTGTATTTCGTCTGTTTAATATTTAGACTCTAAATTATAGAATCATGCTATTGTTGTTATTAAACTGTGCGAGCTGTTTGGAATTCGTTACATTGTTTAGGAATAGAACATTTACTCAATGTAGCAGTAGGTTTTCGAACAAAACTTTTCCAATGGATTTCATTTGATTGCTTTCATTGACACACACACACACACACAGATAAATACATAAATTCATAAGTTTGCAAATGGATGTTTTGGTTTATGCATTTTTATTCTTGATTGGCTGGAACGATTGCAATTGAATAATTAAATTGAAAACGTATTCATTCGTTCATGGTGTAATTAAGTTTTAGAAATACTGCGGAATTTTTAATGCAAATGCGTTTTATTTTATTGCTCAATTCATGTATTAGCGCTGGAGTTGGGAATAGGCAAATTAAATCGGTTGATTAAATATATCACGACAAATAGAAATTACTTTCATCATAATTGAAATTGCTTTCATAAATATTATTAACAACGTCAGAGATTTATGCATTCAGAGAACTGCAAAAATCTCTTTTCCTTAATTTAGTTACACACTAAAATTTTTATTCAATTGCAATCACAATCGTGTTTCTTACAGGGTTAATACGGTAGTGCACCATTCAGACTATCCAGCGAATAGCGTAGTGATTAGTTTTATACTGCAATTCATGTACTAACCAGAAGACCTTTTTTATCTATTTAATTCCACATTCAAATAACCACTTTAAAAAAAATCACCCTCCAAACTTTAAAAAAATTCGTTTTCATTATGGGGGCTCGCAGTAGCGCACACTATATGTGTACAACCATTTTGAATAATGCAATTAAAATGTTTATAATCTCTCTCAAAAATATGATTCAACATTTTCTCCATAAATCTTGACCTCAATCTTTTTAAGTCAAAAGCTACACTTCATCATTAAAGTTTTTTAAATAATTATTTACCTAAAAATAACTCACTAAAACTTAGTTATTTATTTACATGCATTCATTCTACTTATTTTAATATAGAAAAATATTTTATTCATATTAATTCTGCTACATCGCTTTACGGGCTGCTTTGGATTCTATATTCCGTTTTATTTTTTCAATGGAATTTTATTATTCATACAACTTTCAACTTGTTTTTGTTGTTCGTACAAAAATAAATTTTTTATTTGAGAATGTTTGTCCTGCACAAAATGACCATTTTAATATTAAAGTTCAGTGTGATTTAATGGTACATCTAAATATGAAGTAAAAGGGGGTGCACATGCGGAAAGAGTGCTACAGAAAATAACGAGTTTTACCTACGCGGTGCTTAAAATATTTTTCCTACATATTCTGTTTCATAATAATTGAAGGGTTTTACCCCTACCGATTTTAATAAAATTCGGGACATCGTTTGTTCAGCTGCATGAGAACTTCAATGTTTTTGTAATTTGGGAAAAAGGAATCACCTCAACTATAATAAAATTGAATTGTTAAAATCAGGGACTGTCATGACTTTTCGCTTAAAAAACAAGTCATTGTGTGAGTTTTATTTATTCTTAAGAAAATAAGTTTTTTCTTGACTTTTATTTTCCAGAAAACAAAACTTATTTCTTAACTTTTATTTTTAAACCAGAAAATAAATGTTATCCTTTATATTAATTTATTACTCAGAAATTAAAAGTTATTTCTTAAGATTTTATATTTCTAAAATTAATATTAACCGATACAAGATCGAATAGATCGGCCTATTCCGTGTAAAAGCTCTTACTTGATATATCCAATAAATTAAATCTTTTTTCATATATTTTCAGTTCAAAAATGACTCGTTTTCTAAGCAAAAATTTAAAAAGAAAGAAATAACTTTTATATTTGATGATTAAATTAAAATTCAGAACTGATATCTATATTCGGATCAAGTAAAGAAATAACTTTTATTTTTTAAATAAAAAATAAAGACCAAGAAATAAATACGAATCAAAAATGAATTTTATTTTCTGAAAAAAAGGCACGAAATAACTTTTATTTTCTGAGGAGTAAATAAAAATCAAGAAATAACTTTTATTTTTTAAAATATAAATAAAAATCAAGAAATAATTTCTATATTCTGATCGAAATATTTTATTTCCTGAGGATTAAATAAGAATAAAAAACAGAATTTTATTTTCTGAAGAAAAAATAAAAGGCGCGAAATAACTTTTATTTTCTGAAGAGTAAATAAAAATGAAGAAATAACTTTTATTTTTTAAAGAACAAATAAAAATCAAGAATTAACTTCTATTTTCTGATCGAAATATTTTATTTCCTGAGGAATGAATAAGAATCAAAAATGTTGTTTATTTTTTGAAGAAAATTAAAAGGCACGAAATAATTTCTATTTTCTGAGGAAAACAAAAATCAAGTGATAAGTCTTATTTTCTGATTGAAAAATAAAAGTAAAAAGTAACTTTTATTTTGTGATCGACAAATATAAGTTAAGAAATTAGTTTTATTTTTTGAGGAATAAATAGAAACCAAGTGACAACTTTCATTTTCTGATTTAAAAAATAAAAGTCAACAAATTTTCTTAGTTCTACTTAAAAATTAAGAAATAACTTGTATTTTTAGAATAAATAAAAAGCACGAAATAACTTTTATTTTCTGAGGAATAAATAAAAGTCAAGAAATAACTTATTTTTTGATAAAAAAATAAAAGACAGGAAATAACTTTTATATTTTATTTTCTGAACGAAAATTAAAAGTCAAGAAATAATTTTTAATTTATGACAAACAAATAGAAATCAAGAAATAACTTTTATTTTCTGAGGAATAAATAAAATTTGGAAAATAATCCGTAAAGTTGATTTCATTTGACTGAATGGATTAATAAATTTGCCTTTAAATTTTACATGCCAACCACTCGCTTTTAGAAGTACCTCATAATGCTGCACCCGTTTATTAAATTTAATTCTATTTTATAATATTTACGTGCTTGTAATTGTTCAGGAATTTGCCAATTTTCCTTTAAAGATGTTTATGTGTTGCTTCCTGCGATAGTTTTACTGTGCGCTAGAAACGAATAAAACTGTCTGTCATTCGACACTTAAAAGGAAACAAAGTTTTTTTTATAATAATTTTTGTTGTTGTTGTCCTCGTTCCTTCATTATCGTTTATTTTGTGCAATTTATGCATTCCAAATGTTTGCGTGGGAAAAAGTTTCTATTTGGATAAAAGCTGAATGTTTTTTTTTTCATTCTCGTATAAATTATATTCTCTAATTAATGGAAATGAGGCAACTGAATTATTTGTGGAATAATAAGTGATAATGCAGAATATTTATTTGTTGTGTGCGGGGGTTTGGACGAAAGAAATGTTGGGTCAGAATTGAAATTTAAAAATAATTTAGAAAGTATTTGCAAATCAAAAAAGTGGTCTAGGGTTGTTTCAAGAGTATAACTCCTATTAGATCATATATTTGAAGCATTTCCTTTTAATTTTTGTCTTTAATCTCTTAAATTTTGCGAAATTCTTAAGTCAAAATTTATGCAAAAATTATACTTCTGTGTTAATAAATATAGTTAAAATAAAAACTAAAATGCAGTACTTAAAAGTTAAAAATAGATTTCAAAAGTCGTGTGTTAAAGTCTCACCGATCTAGGAAATATTGTGGTTTTAAATACTTAAGATTTTTTTTAATATGGTTCTATAAAGACTTATTGACTTACTTTCAGCTCTGCAATTGCAATTTCAAAACTAAAATATTGCAAAACAACTTAAAACAAACTCTCACTTTTATTACTTTAAGTTGTAACAAAGAAAATCAGTGTTAAGTTCACGTACTTAACACACACTTTCTTAGATTTATAACAATCGTTGGAATAAGAAAAGAAATGAAAAATAATTGAGAGTGTAAAAGAAGTTCTACGTACAACAACATTTTCTTCTTTAAGTATAAAACTTTTGACATGTTTTTCGTCCTCTTCGTTGTAATTGTTATGCCAACTGCTGGTGCTGGCTGTTGTCTTGTCACTCATATCCTGTGAATGAACTTTCCTTTGTTTGTCTTTTCTTCAGTTTCTTCTTGAGAGTGTATGTGTGTGTGTGTGTGTGTAAACTTTTTCCTCTTCTTTTTCAGAATTTACTTAAGGTGAAGTTGTTTCTTTATTGCTCGAGTATTATGTGTGCATATTTCTTGGCATTAAATTGCAGTTAGTGACACAAGTAGATGGATGGATGGTTGCATTAAAGTAACACAAAAAAAAAGAGAAACAACATTTTAAAAAGAAATAGAAAAACTGAACTTCTTGTGGGGAATTTGTTTAGTATGATTTTGGTCTTTTTGTTGCCGTACGACAACAATTTGTTGGGTTTTGAATATTTAGGAATCCGTCTTGGAATTCATTAATGGTTGTTGTGGGTTGGTTTTGTGTTATTCTATTTTTCCAAAGTACTGTGAAGTATGTGCGAAGAAGTATTTCGAAAATGTTTTTATTTTGTGGCTAAAACGTAACTGAAATAATTGTAAACAAAAACATATTCTCTGTAGAAAAATGGCCGTTGCTGACAGGGAATAATAAATAAAAAGAAGGTTGTTTTTTTGGATCCAGAAAGAGTTTAAGAGTTTTCAATTTGCTGGCATGTCAGCGGTTCCTCGTGGGAGGTGAACATATAAAATACGTTTACGTATTTGAGGAATTTATTAATGTATCCAACTTCCTTACGTTTTCATAACACGTGTTCTTTAAGCAAAATTCATCTTTACGACACAAATGTAATGAACGAACAGATTGTAAGTGACTCATTGTGTTTGAAATGGAAATTTAAATGAACTTAAATATTTGTTAAATGAACTTAAATATTTGTTAAAGCACAATTAAGTGTAAAATACGGAGTGGAAAACTTATGTTGGTTGTTGCAAGTAACTTTTGCTCAGTGATGCATTTACGAACATCAATGATTTTTTTTGTTTGTTTTTGCTATAATTCTATAAACTTTTGTGCGTCCGTAATTAAAAGTGTTGCTTTAGGAATTCAATGTTTTTTATATTTAATCTTCTTGCAAAAACGAATTCATTTATAAACTCTATTGTTCTTGTTCGGAACAATTAAAATAACAACCAGAGTTGAAAATTTGTCTTTAAAATAACACCCGTCTGCATCATGCCTTTGTGTTGTTGCACTTAGGCCACAACTATCGTGTTGTTGTTTTTTTTGCTGATATTTTGCTGTCGAAATACAATTCATCTTATATTTCTTTGTCCATTGTATAGAAATTTTTTGAGCATAAATGATTCGAAAAGATAACAAAACTGTTTGTTATTGTGCAACATAATATTTTTGTATCTGCAATTTTTTTTTTGTTGCTACAATCAATTGTTTATTCAGCTTTCATCGAATGTATTGATAAAAACACTTTTCACAAAACGTAATTATTTGTTGATCTTAAGAGACTCGAAATTTTTTCTTACGTATTTATTTGAATATTATGAATACAATTTCCAAATTAATTTATACAAAAAAAAAAATAACAAACTCGCACCTACAACCTCCACTCTGTTGGCCTAGAACGCTACCTTCGAAGGAACTCTGTGACATTTAGACAATTAATATTTTTAAAATGTTTTACAAATTATACAAGTTCTAGCATCCTAAATGCTACTTCGTTAGCGCACGTTACGAAACAAGGGGAAAAATAGGGTCTTTTGTGCGTCTTGTAAATTATACCTTAATTGATTAAAAAGTACCTTCTCCAAAGAAAAACTCTTTTGCTATCAGTATCTTATCTTAAAAGTACCTTTTTGGGAAAATATATATTTCAATTAATTAAATATAGTTAAATAAAGTACCAAAAAGGGGTACACTTTACCTCTTTGGAAAAGTGTATTTCAATTAATTAAATATAGTTTAAATAAAGTACCTAAAATTGGTACTCTTTATAACTGGCAATTTTCAAAAAAGTTCCACAACATATTCGAGATTTTTTTCTTACTTCTATGTCCTCTAGTTTAGAAAATGTATGGAGTGCCAAAAAAGTACCAAATTTTTATTTGTACCCTACTAAAGTGCTTATATCCAAATAGCTCGAAACACGTATCGTATTATTTTGGAGCATTATTCTTATGCTTTTGAGATTTTGAGTCCATCTATGCCTTGTTCCATGTCCTCTAGTTTAGAAAATGTATAGAGTGATAAAAAGTACCAAATTTAATTAGTACCTTATAAAATTTCGTATATCAAAACAGTGCCAAATACGTGTCGTATTATTTTTGAGCATTATTTTATGATTTTAAGATTTTGAGTTCATCTATCGTACATTCAACATTAGAATTGAACCCTTTTTGTCCCCTTTTACCACCTTCTCAATAGAATTTTCAAAAATTCCTCCTCACTGCTACTGGAAGGTAGTCAAGATATTTTTTAAACGCATGTACATATTTTGTTTATGCTTTTGAAATTTTTTGTCTATCGTACTTTCCCAGATAAAAATTACCGATTTTACCCTTTTTTTGTCCCTTTTTAGCAATTCATTGTTAGGGGATATATACAGTGGGTGGGGAACCCACATACAACATCTAAAGTTTCTAGTTTTAGCAATTCGGGCTGATCGATGATGACTCAAAGTTAAATATGCGAGGCTCAATATAGTTCATCGATAAAAAATACTCGATTCCCAGAAGGTCAACCAAAAATTTTGATATATATTTTTCCGTTGCTCGAATGAAAAGAATTTCGTAGTATGAATGACAAATTAAAAAAATTTAACATCCAGTTTGCGAAAAATTCTAATAAAATCAACAAAAAATTACAATAAGCGATTCTAAATGTTGCCTCGCTTTGGTGCTACTAAAAGTAGCAGCACAATGAAACAACAAGTGTTTTCTATATCGCAGCACTATTTATTTTATCAAGTGATACACACTTCACTGGAACCTAAATAAATATTTTTTTCTTTTTATTGAAATACTCTTTGAATGATTAAAAAAAATTCAACTTAAAATCACATCCACATGTTTGCTGGGCGTAGTGTGCGTTGCTAATTTGTTTACCTTTCTTAACAAGCCTTAAATCATGCTTTCGATAGCAAAATTCTCTGGGCTATTTTGATAGAAATTATTAACTTTGCTGATTTAGCTAAAATGCTGAAATCTGAATGCTGAAATTGGTTAAAAGCATGTTAATGGCACACAATCGCTTCGTTCGATTTTTAGTTGAAAAAAAAAAAAGAAAACCCCCAACACAAAAATTGAGTGGCAGGTTAAAAGGTACCATTTTCAATTGAAACGTGAGTCATCACAAAATGTTGCGAAAATATGTTACGTATTACAGAAATTAAATTTTCAAATTGGCCGGCTTTTAAAAGGGAATGCAAATTGCAACGACTGCCTGAGAATGCAACCAACAAATTAAATTAAGTGGCCGAGGGGAAATACATGCGAATATTTTTGCATGTTGTTGCATTAATTATTGTTACCTTTTTGCCTCATACCTGCGAAATGAAAATGTTACAAATTTGAGTGCAGCAACAATCGTTTTGTATTGGAAAGAAAATTGTTGGAAAGATAATCGAATTGTAAACAATTTTCTTTCTTTGTCACATGAATTGTTGAATTGACAAACAAATCAAAAACTTATGTAAATGATGAAATGAGTGAAAATCGCTCATTTCTGAATACTGATCAAGCCAAGAAGTTATTGATTTAACTAAAAAAAAAGACGAAATATAAATAGCATTCGATGCAAAACTATTGCCTGCGGATGTCATAATTTAACTCTAATTAAATTACTTGTATATCCATACAATTCTCGTATTTTCTTCTACTCATTTCTTACTCATTCATGTCATTTAATTAAGTCCTCATTTTAAAGTAAAAATATTTTAGCTGCAAAAGAAATCAGATTTGAAAAAATAATCAATTTGGAAAATATATTTTTATTATTCATGAACTCAATATAAATTTTATGGCGTTTTCCTTTCTGGAAAACATGCAACATTTTTGAACTTATTTTCTAAAAAGTGTCAGCTTGGATGAGTTTTAAAATAGAAGTAATTTTTTTTTTACGAATATTTGATTGATTTGTGGTAAATTTTTTATTTTAAAATGACAGAATATTTCCATTTTCTGTTAAAAAGTGTGAAAAATGTTGCACTCTTTTTTAGAAAAGAAATCATCATTAATTTCTTGTTAACCAGGGGTCAGTAACTCTAATGCTGATTTCATTTCTAGAAAAGAGTGCAACATTTTGTACAATTTTTAACAGAAAATGGCAACATTCCGATATATGAAATCAAGGAATTTATTAGAAATTAATCCAACATCTCTTAGAAAAAAGAATTTCTGGCTAAAACTCCTCCAAACTGCCAATTTTTAAAACAGAATTGAAAAAATTGAACATGTTTTTCAGAAAAGAAAACGCCATAAGTTTCGTTTTAAAAATCTCATTTTAATAATTATTACCAGAGTTTTATATTTCGCTTAGAATATAAAAGTTATATATTGAGTTCTATTTATTCCTAAGATAACAAGAATTGTTTCTTAATTTTGATTCATACTTTTGACTTTTGACTTTTATTTATTTTTTTTATCAGAAAATATTCTCATTTCTTGCTTACAAAACAAGTAAATTTTAAATTGACAAATATAAATAAAATTAAATATGTTCGATATATCAAATCAGGAATAAATGAAAATCAAGAAATATTTTAAATTTTCTGATTGAAAAATAAAAGAATAACTTTTATTCTCTGAGGAATAAATAAAAATCAAGAAATAACTTCCCTACAAGAACAGTGCCGATCATTTTGCCGGTAAAATGACTGGTAGTGATGACCAAATTTCGGTCATCACGTAGAACAAAGTTTCTATCATTTTATTAAGGCCAAACGGAAAAAAATGACTAAAACTTTTGTGTACGTGTGATCTTGCATCCCTTTCTAACTTGTGGTATATTATCGCCTGTTAAACATATATTCAAACTACTTACTCTAATGTTTTTGTTCTATATAAATTTTTCTCTAATGACTTTTATGGTTTCACTGGTGACCGGTCACCCTTTACGGGTATGGTGTCACCGATGACGGGGTTGCTAACAATCCTAACCTAACCAAATTCGATGAAATAAAACGTATTTAATATCATTTCAATTAATTTATAATAAATTTATTATTTCTATACACATACAAGTATATTTGTTTTATATTTTAACATACACAAAACTTACTGATATTAGTCCATCGACCAAAATAATTAAATAACCCCGTGGTAGACAACAAACCCTAAGAACAAGCCACCAAAACCGCTAGGGTCGTCGCGATTACTATGTATGGAGTATACCCGTACGGAGATATTCAGGTCACGATCACCAAGAGTATACATTGTCAATAGTTTCATTCATCTAAAGATGGAAATAAATTTAGTTTTATATCTTGTTTTTTCTTTAAAACTAAACTTACTTGTGCAATTCATTTTGGCTTGGCACATCATTGTGAAATAAATCACCGCGCAATAAAATGAAATCGACATCTCCAGTACAACTAATTCCAACATTTCCTAGAAAGCGAGGAAACTGTCATCAGTTGCAATATAAGAATAAAGCATCACCGCAAGAGTTTTTCAAAAGATAGATTTACCTCTTGTAGTGTCCTTTTCTCCGTATCCCAAATGATCATCAGTGGACATCATAATACGCAAGGATGTCATTAGCACTTTATTTTATATTATATTTATTTTATACTATATTGTAAATTTTACTTTATTTTTCTTTAAAAGAAAAGCTTCTAATTTCTATACTAAAAGTTGACAAATTTATTGTCTTACTCTTGCACACAGTATTCTAGCCTGTAAAAACCAGCGTTGTCGCTCTTAATTCCTATATATATATGTATTTCTCATGCTCCAAAAATCCCTGAATCTCGTGGAACATTTAAAACAAAATTAGTACAAAATTTAAGTAAGTTTTGTTAATTGGTTAATTATATAACTATTTTTGCAACTTCATTGAACTTGTACATACACCAACATACTGAAAAAGTATATATTTGATCAAATAAAAACAAATCGTATAAATTTGGTATGAAAAGTCCAAAAATGGTAACGCTGTTAGGCTAAAATATTTTTAATTGTGTTAGTGATAATGTTTTTGTGTGTATTAGTTTCAGTCATTCATTTCTTGTAGGGTTATTTTCTCAACGAAAAATTCGAATATAAAAATAACGTTTATTTTCTGAACGAAAAATAAAAGTCAGGAAATAACTTTTATTTTTTGATTGAAAAATAAAAGTCAACAAATAATGTTATTTTTTAAAGAATAAATGTTATTTACTGTAGATGAAAGAAAAAGCATGAAAAATAAATAAAAACCAAGAATAAATAAAAATCAAGTAATAACTTTTATTTTCTGCTCGAAAAGTAAAAGTCAGGAAGAAACTTTTATTTTCCTAGTAATAGGTAAAAAATCCTCAAAAAACTTTTATTTTCTGAAGGCTAAAAATAACAATTATTTTCTGAAGAATAAATAAAAATCAAGAAATCATTTATATATATTCTGGTTGAAAAAAATTTCAATTAATTCCGATTCAAAAAGACAATATTAACTTTTATTTTCTGAGAAATAACTAAAAATTAAGAAATAACTTATATTCTGAACGAAAAACTCGAGCCGAAAAATAACTCTTATTTTTTGAAGGAAAATTAAAAGTCAATAAACAATTTTCATTTGCTGAAGCATAAATAAAAATCAATAAATAACTTTTATTTTCTCAGGAATAAAATATTCTCGAACTGATAAATCTAAGTTTTATAATAAAACTCATTAAATGAATTTAAGGATAGTCCATGTAGCAGGTATTACTTTGGTGTAGTTCTTTTGCATGTAGACCAGCGTTTTTAGTGTAAAATAATTGTTATTTGCGGGACATGTTTTGAACACACGTTTAGCGCTGGAATTAATTTCCTTTCCGAATTTTTAAAATCTGTTTCTATACTTCTCATGCGTTATTCAATTTTAATTTCAATCGTGCTGATTATTTGTTTCCCAAATTCAATAAAATAAATCAAAGTGTGCGATGAGGGTCTTGTCCAGCTTCCTATTCGCTTATTATGGGGTTTCACAAAACATTTCTTAGAGTAATAAAGATATTGTTTTGAACTTCCATTTATTTAGTTTTATTTTCTTACTTTATTCGTCCACATTCGATGGCGTTTTCCAATTCGAATTTAATTTCATTATATTTTATTTTTCTATATATTTTCCAGATTATAGCAGCGTTAAGGCAATGCGTGTCTTAAATGCTGAACTCGCTGACACTCTCGGCAATCTGCTATCTCGCGTCTGTGGCAAAGCGCTTAATCCACGACAAATCTATCCTCGCGTCCACACAGCCGAATTGCGGGAGATTTTAAAAACAGAAAGTGCACGCAATTTGTGGGAATCGTTGGAGCAACTGGATGGTAAGTGATCCTTAAATCTTTTTATTTGCTAAAAATCCTTGTTTGTGATAAAATGAAAGTGAATGAAAGTGAATGTACATAAAATGTTATTTTATTCATCTGTAAATAGTGTCCATATTTTGTTCCGAATATGCCTGGCTGTGTATATTTTGTTTAAGAATTCTCATGTTATGCTTTTATTACATAAAACAGTCGCTTATAATTTTTTGTGGTGCTTCCTGGTTTTTTGTGAACGCATTTAACATTTTTCATGTTGGTTACTTTTGGTTTAATATTTTTATGACACAATTTAAATTTAGAGCTTTAGAGTAAAAACTTTGGTTGCTATAAAATTCTAAAATTATTACGCCAAATCATCAATAGATTTTCTCTTATTCTAAAAAGTGTAAAAACCTGTGAACTTATGCAGAAACATTCTAGAACTGTTTGAGAATTATAAAGGAAATATCATACTTGGCCTTGAAACTTTTTCCAAAGTGTATCAATCAAATTTTATTTGTCAAGAATGTATTTGTTTGATGCATTTCTTAAAAAGTTCCAAAGCCTATTATGCTTCTTCTTATCTGAAAACTATTTATTGAAAATTCATTTGGCTTTAATAATGTGGCCAAAATGGAAAAGAATTCAAATTTGAAAAAAAAAAATTTAAATCGATTACTTATTTTTCTTGTTTAATAATTTCTCTGTTGACCCTTCCAAAAACCTACGAGGTCTGTTCAAAGATAACATGAACTTTGATTTATTTATTCATCAATTTCTATTTTGTCCCTCTTAAAGAACTCCCCCTCTGATATAATACTTATAAGCCAGCATAGTTTCTTATTCTTGAAGCAGTTCTGATATTAAATTTTTATCATTTTCTTGAGTATTTTTTCAATCGTCGCAAAACCCGGTCCTTTCACAAGTATCTTCAATCTTGGGAACAGGAAAACTACAGTCCCAGTTGTCACATCCTACGAATACGGCAATTGAGGTATGACTCAACAATTCCTTCCCCGTTCTCATGTGACATTTTATTATATATCTTTTTTCAAAACTAATACCAGAGTTGAAAAAAATAATATGCCATGAGACTAACGATATACCGCTTTCCTAAGCGACTTTTTTAATAGTGATTTGACGATTCTCTGAAACCACATTATTTACATTCTCAAAATTTTCATTGGCTTTTGAAGTGCTGGAGTGTCTAGGACGAGCCTCGTCATTCCTCTCGACCTTCTCTGAAAATTTTGTACTACTTGTAAATATTTTTCTCAGAGTCACCATTTAATTTTAATTTTTATAGAATATTTTACACAAACTCTTTTTTTTCGAAAACAAAAATTCTACAACTAAACATGTGGAATAGCTGACTCTGTAAATAAATGTTCGATACGAGTGCACCAAGAAAAGAACATTTCAATTAAATTTGCCTCGTATAGAGCTTAAATTGACCTCGTATAGAGCTTAAAAGTAAAAAAAAATCGGTGTGTTTTCTTTTAACTTTAACATTTTACGTTTTCAAAGTATTTTGTGTTCTCTTTCTGCACTTTGTTACAAACAAGTTCGCCTGTAAATATGCTTTGTTAAATCGCTTGCATCGATCTCGGAAAGTATGCTTTGATATTGTGTAAATAATTGTTGTGTAAAAACTGGTTCTCTTATTATTTGTGCTTTAGTGTGTAAAATATTAAATTAAAACAAAACAATATAAAAATCCAAATAGAATAAAATAATTCATAAAAGCTGCTGCATTGTATTCCCAGTCTTATAACAACTGCTAGTTGCACAACAACAAATACTGTATCTCTTGAGCCTTTCACTCCACAATAAATAAATATCATGTCTTGTTGGCCATAATTTCATAAACCACTTAAAACTATCAGCACAACTACAACAAACTTGTTTTATTTTAATATCATCCCTGCTATTATTTTGCGGTTTACTTTGTTTTTGTTGCATAAAACTAACATTTTTTCCTTCAACATCATTCACCATAATTTATCCTTTTGCCATTATTCATCATTATGCTGATAATCACCAGCAGCCTTTATGCAACTCAGCCCTGCTTAAAGTGGCATTCTAACGTTCGCGCCACTTGCAATACAATTTCATTAACATTTTCTAACTTCTGTTTTGTTCCTCTCTTTATTTTTAAAATAATAAAATCTCCTTTTATTTGAGTCCCTCTCTCACTGCCTGAAACACTAACAAATAATTAATAAAATTCCTTTGCACGCTATCCCACACCAATCACACTGACTTGCTTGTAAAATACGTATTTATTTGTTTCTTAAGTGTGAGTGAGCGAGAGAGAGAGAGAGAGAGAGAGAGAGAGAGAGAGAGCACGTGATGAAGAGAGTGGGGTAGATTTAAAATGTTTTTCTATCTATTAATTTAACTTAAACCATTTGCCTTTTTTTAATATTATTTTCTATGCGTGGCGCATCCCTCCCGGCAACATTCGCCAACGTTTATCTTAAAACCCTGTGGCCACAATTTAATGACTGACGGCAACTGCTTCGCATCTCATCTTCTGCCCTCATCTTCAACATATTCAGCCAAGTGCTCTAAACATTATGCTGATGGAAATTTTTATAAGGTCGCTGATTGTGTGATGTCAACGTTACATGCTGCCAATAGTTTCTTTGAAACTTCACGTCCGTGGGAATTGAAATTGAAAACGATTGCTGGAGATGGAAAAAGAATAACAATACCCATGCCTCAATGTGATAAGAATGCCTTAAGGCTGGAAACTATTATTGCCATGACAATGGACACCTTGCGTGTTTGTGGCATTGTGCTGCAGCCGCTTTTGCCGCACATGTCCACCAGGCTCTTGGACAAATTGGGTGTGCCGTGGAGCCAGCGGTTCTGGGAAAATCTAAAAGATCATTTTGGTTTGGTGGCCAACGATGTAATTGAGCCGCCAATCGAAGGCTGTTTGTCACGTGGCGATGCAGTGATCTTCAAACGTATCTATCCGCCAGAAGATGACAACGATCCAAAGTCGAAAAAACAGATACAAAATTCCAAGAAAAGTCAAGGGAAAAATGTGAAAGCTAAGAAGGATTTAGCAAACCAGAAAGTAGCACAATAATTCGATCTGAAAGTGGACCACCTTAATAATTTAACAACTGAACTGCTGCATCTGTTGACAATGTAAACGATGGCAGTTGCGTGCTTAATAAGTTTGTATCTGGGAAATTCAAGTCAGATGCTTGACTTTGCTGTTGATCCCTCTCTGTTAAGAGTTATTCACATTTAGTTCCTCTTAAAGAGGATGTTTGTTGTAAATCCTATTTTCCTACATCTTTATTTTGTTTATTTAATTTTGTTTTCCATATCTCTTTTAATATTGTGGTTTGTTAAACAAATTCACTCTTGCACTGAATGGAAAACCCTTAAAGAAAAATTTATAATAATAAAAACATTTAAATAAAATTGTATGTTGCGTTTAGATGCTTCTAACCGTAACAGAGTTTAATTGATTCAAACACAAACAGTGTTTTATTTACTCATTGTGTTGCAACAGTGTTAATTTATTTTAAAGATTGTTTTATGAGATAAAACTACTGCTAAACCAGGTTACAAGAAATACAGACAAGAGGGAAGGAAGCAATAAGTGACATGAGTCAATTAAAAGTTAACTACTGACGTTGAGATAAAGTTTTATATTGAAGATCTGCAGATTTTAGAAATATTTAAATTGATATTTTTATTATTCAATACTTTTATTGGTAATTTTATTTTTCATTATCGTGTTCTAGATTTCGTTGTTATTTTGCAAAACAACTTTTTTTTACTACAATCATCCACTTAAAGTGTGCGTTAAATGTTAAGATTTCTGAAACATTTTTTTTATTTAAATTCAAATTTTACTATGAAAAAATCAAATTCATGTTTTTGAAAAAGTAATTCACAACTTTCCAAATCCAGTTGTATACGCCGCTTATCTTCGCTCTCTTCTCGTCCTTATTCGACAGTCGAATCAACAATGTTGCCTTTTTTCCATAGTTACGGAACAAGGCGCTATTGAGTGCCGTTCCTAACTGAAGAAAAAAAAACTAAAACAAACTATTTCGGCTGTGCCGAATCTTTTATACCCTTCACGGTCATACACACTTTTTCTATTTCACTTCACATTTTACTATTATGTACCAAACTATTTTCAGTTGTCCAACCTTGCAATAGTCGATTTGATTTTGTTTGATTTTTAATAAATAATTAATTCTTTCTGAATTATAAATTCAACAATGTTCAAAGCACGGTTCCAGGGCTGGGAAATTTAAGCTTATTTTTGGTATATAAGAGTAAATGGCCAAACATTATTTTTATTTCTTGTTCTTAATTAAATCTATTTTATAATTTCTTCTCAATTTATTACCTTTTTTTTAAATAATAATATAGTCTAAAATATTTCATCTTAAGGTTACTTTGTTTTAATTCAAATAATTTATTTATTTTTCACTCATTTTTGTGACTTCTTCAGGAAATTAAGCATTTCATTTGATGTGCTTTTTTAAAATTAACTATGTTAACTAAATGAAAGCTTAAAAATATTAGAAAATATTATAATAATAAGAGGTCAAAGAACTATAAGAAATTGTAAAATATTTTTAATTAGCAACAAATATAAAAATAGTTTTTGGCTGGTTACTTTTATATACTAAAAATTAGTTCAAACTTTCCAGCTCTGAATACTGCTGATTTTCAATAGAAATCTATCTAGGACGATTTTTAATACATTAATCCAAGTTCAAAGTTCAGATATTTGGAGCTTCAGAAACGCGTACAAACGGATAAACAGACAGATATACGGAACTACGGAACGCCTAAACCTTCACCATATTTGATGAAGGGAATAAAGAAAAAGAAACGGTAGAAAAAAATCTTACATCTGCCATTCAAAATTAATTTGAATGTTTAAATTATTTAGAGACTTCTTATATAATTAATTAATTAGTTTCAAGTTTCCGAACACATTAAAGGTAAAATGTTAGTTTTGTTGTACAGTGTAAATGATTTTAATTAATTGGTTTGTAGTGAAAAGATTTCAATAAATTTTGCTGGGTATAATCGTACCTTTTTTGTGCACCAAAATAAATATTCCTTAAACAGCATCACACGCTTTAAACTCTGCATGTGTGGAATTATTTTACACGCTCCTCACCTGGTAAAGTGACCTGGTTTAAAATGTCATTACATTATAATAGAACAGTGTTGTCGTATGTAAAGCATTTGTAGTAGTCCTAAAGTGCGGGGAAGAATCATATCACGTTGTTGATTCAAATAAAGAAATCTACTTCTCTCTGGAAAATTCTCTATGGAAAACAGGTGACCCTAAATGACATTCCTAATCCTACTTTTAACCGTCAAGCTTACGATTTTTGTGATATTCTTTGATCTCTTTGGACTAAAACATAATTTTTTTAATATTCAAATCAAACGATTCCCACGTGATTGATGTAGTTCTCGATTACTATAAAACAATCGAGAATATTAACTGATCAGATATATAGTTCCGGAGCTTAAAAAATATAATAATTTTTTCGTTAACAATATCGGACGATCGGATCAACTCATTTTGAACCGGATAATGGCGATCGGCGTATAATCGCTCGATGAAGATGTTGTAGAGTTATAAAAAAAAACACTTAGGGATATCTGGACATCTCGAATCAGATCTAATTCACAGGAAATTTAAGTTCAAAAATGCTCTCCAGAATGCTACGTTTTGATTCGGTTTAGTTGCTTAAAAGTTATAAGAGGGTCACATACTGACACACACATACATACTAACATAGCAACGGACTCTCAGGATTAGCCAGGGAAGTTTCCTAGAACCTCAAAACGTGAGGACCTAATGAGAACTCAATTTAACCACAACGGGTAAAAACAACAACTTCCCGACTTTAAAAAGTTTTTTAATATTCTTAGCGGGAAGTTGAAAAAACTTCTTTATTAATTCAATATAATGGCTTACAATTTTCAATTGTTTTTTATAAATGGAAATGCATGACTGGGGCCACCCATTAAAAAATGGGGAACTTTCTTTCCTTCAGCACACGCATACAACGAATGTAATATTGCAACCTCTATTTTGAGTTTTCTTTATCAAAATATTTATCTGGTCTCTTAAACGAAATTAAATTATTATTAAGATATTTCTTAATTATTTTTATAATCTCTCATAAGAAATATATGGCAACTCTGCTGTCATAATCCCTTGTGTGTTTGTGTTGGTGTGGTATTTGCATAAGCTCCAACTGAAAATCTGTTACAAACATTTTAATGCAACATATAGAATAATTATTTTGTTTGTCGTTTTGTTTTCACACCAGTTGATGCGCTTTAATTTGCGTTTAATTATCTTGACACATGACATGCAGTAACTCGCGCCATCCATTAATCGAATATTGCAAAATAATTGAAAATAAATCCCTTTTTTTATAAATCAATAGAACAACATTAAATGTCAATTGTATTTATGAGGCCATCGACTGACCGCCTTTTGCAGTGGAAACTCAATTTGGAAAACAACAGCATGTGAAAATGCAATGGGAAATATCATAAAACTTTTCATGCCATTTTAATACGCTCGCATTTAAAATACTTTGATTTAGCAATCAATAATAAAATTAAATGTGCTGTAAATTATTGATGTATTTGTTTTGAATTGGTTTGATCCTTGACGGACTTGGGCAGCGTTTGTTTTCAGTTTGTCTAATAACATATTTTTTTTGTTTGTGCCTTAAAACGCACTGCGAAATAATTCTGTCCTCAGATTAACTGATTTACATGAGCTGGTGAATTTAAGTTAACAAAAATGTGTGCAGTTGAGTTAAATTGAAGTGCATCAATTAATTAAACATGCATTCATATTATTTGTAAATAGTTTTTCTTTCCGCTTTAATATACCAGTAAAACAAGAAAATTCAATTAGCATTTCAAAAGAGGGAGAGGCAACCACATTTCAATTTAAATAACAATTTATGACAATTAAAATTTTTCTTTTTTGTATCTGCAGTAAAAACATGTAGTGCTGTCAATTGCTTCAGCTATTGATTTACCTCTAAATACATTGAATGTTTTTAATTGCTGCAGTTAGAGGAGGCAAAGTTGCTGCAAAACACACTTTTTATTTCTTGTGTAACTTGTAACTACTTTAGAGGAGAACGCACCAACATAATGATTTAAAGCAACTCATTTTCCTATTGATTTTTGGAAAAAGCTCATAGTATGTTTCTGTAAAATGCAAACTCATTCAATGGAAACACAAAATTGAAAATGTCATTCATAGTTAAACCAAAGAAATATGTACGAATATATCTTCAGGTTTTTTCTTTGTATATACACTTTCGAACATAACGCTTTGAGCTTAAATTGCGTGATTTCTTAAAATTTTCTATTATATATTACATATAACCTAGAAATATGAAATTTTTTCGAATGTTCGAAAATTCGAAGTTGTTTCGAATATAGAAAATTTGTTAAAAACTGAAACTTTAAAGCGTTAAAATATAAATTTCGATATAGAATATGTGTTTAGACAAACTAAGTGGAATAAAAGTCGGATGACTTTAAAAAATTTACGCTTGGTGAAAGTAAAAAGCATATCGCTTTGACCTTAAATTAAATGATTTCCTAAAATTTCCGATTATATAACATATAACCTAGAAATATAAAACTTTTTTCAATGTTCGAAAATTCGAAATTTTTCGAACGTATCACATATGTCAAAAACTGAAACTTTAAAAAGACAAAATATAAATTTCGTGCAAATTTAATATAAAATTTGTGTTTAGACAGAATAAAACAAATGAAAAGCGTGAAAGGTAATTTGAAAGGAAAAAATACACTTGAGGAAAGTAAAAGACATTATTTTGAGCTTAAATTAAGTGATTTCCTAAAATTTACGATTATATATTATATCTAAACTGGAAATATGAAATGTTTTCGAATGTTCGAAAACTCGAAATTTTTTCGAACATATCAAACATGCCAAAAACTGAAACTTTAAAGTGACAAAATACTTATTTCTTAAAAATTTTATATATTTACTGCCTAAATTTGTGTTTAGACGGGAATAAAGTTAGATGAAAACAGAATTTCTTATTTCAAACTTTGCGAAAGTAAAAAACTTTTCAGGGTTATAGAAAAAAGCACTACAACTATGCTGGCCAATTTAAAATTTGTTTAATAAAAAAATGTAAATATTTCAATATTAAAAAAAGGATTTAAAAAGTTTTTGTTATTCAGATGGCGGCAATCCCACTGTGCAAAGCGTGTTCTAAAGCGAACAATTCTAATATGAAAATGATTACAAGGCTGAATAGCTGCTTCATTAGAAAACTGCTTGGCTATAAACTTTTAAAGTTAAATTTTGACAAGACAAAATGGATCTCAACGTGTAATTAAAGCATGAGAATTTTTGATGAAACGCATTTTGTTTAACAGCATAAAAGAGAGAGAGAGAGAGAATTCTTTTCATTTAAAGAACAATAAATTTGTGTGTTTTACATGACGCGTTAGTTTAACTGCCGAAAAGTTAATGGCTTAAAAGAACGTGTAACCGACATCATCACATCTTTTGAAATATTGCATTAATTTTAACAAAAGAATTGTATAAAAAGAGTTTAATTACACATTTTCCCTTTTATATCGAAATTACTGAAAATTACTCGTAATTAAATGTGACTCTTTAGCTGACCATCAAAATGTGTATTCAAATTAACTGGGGCGTAAATAATAATCCCCTTTCGTTTTATTTAAATATAATTGCTAAAGTATTTCCATAATTTTTTTCATAAATAATTTCATTATTTAATGAGCCTTTTTTTTAATGAACGGAAGTGCATTGAATTTATTATTCATTTTATAAACGCTTTAAAACATTTTTATTGTCAAATATTTTCATGGGACAATATTTACTTGTGCTTAAGTAAATATTATCCTTTTGTACTGTATTGAGTAATTGTGCGTAATAAATAAATATTAATGATACTGAATTAATTGATTCATTTAAATGTTCATATCACTCGTACGCCTGGTTAATCAGTAAAGAAGATACTGCAGGTCTCATATACAAATACATCGCACATTTTCCTGTGGTTCACATTTAATTATCTTGTCGTCCACCAATATTGATGAATCGTATATGGATTGAAAGATATTTGTATGTAGATATGCAGAATATAAAAGCTTTTTTCGAATTTTAAACATGCACTTTTATTGACGCATAGAAGGAGGACAAGCGATTTTTGTAGCTGTTCTCTAAAGTGGTTTGTTTGAGGAATGAATGGCATCATTTCCCTTGCATGTCCTTTACTCATTGCCTTTAAAGGTTCCAATCCGTCATAAATGCCTTCTTCAGTTGAAGTGAGGCGTTAAGACGTTAATCTATAGGGTGTTTTTTATAGAGTGATACAAGTTTAAATCATAAAACGTAGTAATATATTTTGATATCAATGAAGCGGTCTTTATTGGATAGAAAATTTTATGACATTAATATTTAAATATGATTCCGGCCATGTGGCCGCCACGGCTCGCTTGTACAAGGCGCAATCTGGAACACCAATTTTCACAAAAAGTAACATTCTGACCATCATCGTTTTGGAAGACATTTGGGCCAGTGACTCCGCCAGCCCTTAAAGCGCACTAAACAGTAATTTTCTGTGTATGTAACGGTGTTTCAACAAAAGCTTGTGGATTCTCCTCACCCCAACTGCGACAATTCTGTTTGTTTACGTACCTATTCAACCAAAAATGGGCTTCATCGGAAAATAAAATTTTGAATGGATGACTTTGACGAATAGAACAATTATTTTGATTAAAAATTTCCACAATTTGCACGCGTTGCCCTGGTGCAAGTCGATCCACAATAAAATGTCAAAGCGAACTAAACAAAAAGCCACTATCAGCTGTTAAATGGATGCTCAAATAAAGCAGTGATGCCAAGTCAAAATTGTATCACTATAAAAAACACCCTATACGTATCCAGTTCGGTGTTAATTAGTTTCAGCACTCCCGGGATTTATCTCTATTTGAGGCACCCTATAAAACCATGATTGCATTGCAACGCACTATTACTAATCCACCGTGTCTTGTGGTCCATCTTTGCGAAGTTTTAACAATATTTTTCTATTTTTATGCTTTAAATTTTCCTTGACAATTTTATTTTTGCTAGAAGTATGAAACTTTACCCAAATCAGTCTGTTAGTTTTTGCATGATGAGTGCCCTGATATACAAATATAAACAGCATTCTTTTCTGGCCAGCACAGTATGGGATGAGTCGTCCTTTTAGTTCCGTTTCCACGGCTTGAATTTTTTGACAATTCCTTGATGGAGTTAAAAAAGATGTGAGTAACTTGGTTTAGTTTATTGACTACTTGATTTAAAGAGAATAGACTGAGGAGTTCATATTCAAGATTTACTGACTACATTTCATGTGACAAATAATTGCGTCGTAGTCTTGGCAATCGTTACTCCATGAAAATGTGGGATTTGTACTCTAACATCTATCTACGCTTAAATATATGTAAATGTATTCGTATAGTTGTGACACACATTATCACAGAATCTTATTATTCAAATTTTAATGTAACGTAGAGGATACTGATGATGGCGATGGCGCTGTTTATGTCATTTTAGTGTTTCGCATGTTTGCAATTATGCAAGTATCACTTATCTGAGAGCTTTAGTTTGTGTTTCACCTGAAAAGGTAGTCAGTCAGTTCGTCAGTCAGTCAGTCAGTCAGTCAATCAGTTGGGCTATTCAATAGAAACATGATGACATCACGTGTTTTTCACTTTTGGCAAAGAATCAAAACCCCAAACTAAGGCAACCGCATAATTATGCTTTCATGTGATGTGCAGAAAACGATATAAAAGAACGTACCGCACAGTCAGCCAATTAACAAATTTCGACGAGTTGATTGCCACAAAATCATGTTAAGTTTTGCAGATACAAGGCAATAACGATAAGGTAAACAGAAACAGACTATTTAATGTTTTGGGTTATAAATTGTTTGTGTTATTTGTCAAATACTTGTGCGCAAATATATCTTTAGGATTTTGATTATAAATTTGTGGTCGATAGTTAAAAACCAAGAATATTAATCATCAATAAATTTGCACGATGATGACTACGAAGTTTGCTTTCCTGTTAATGTGCAACTTTTTGTTACAAAATAATTATGAACATCCAGATGAGGAATGAAAATTATTGAGAGAATAATTTTTGTATGTTGGCTTATTTTGAATCTGACAACGTGATTAACAAAATTGCAGTCTTTTTTGCAAAGCAAATTCAATCAAACTTTTTGCTTATCCTTTTTTTTTGTTATTAAATTAGCACGAAATTAATTTCAAACCCCTCATAATCTGCTGTTTATGGCATTTGTACACTTGCAGGATGCACATCCTTGTGCATTTCGTTTTCGATTTAAAGCTTTTTATTACTCATTATTTGTTACCCATCATCTTTAATATGGTTTCCATAAATTAATTATTATTTAACCATTTTCTTATTAAGACTGCTACAACACTTTAATAAAATAAGTAGTTGCGCAAACCTTTCGAAAGCCATTAATTTGTTTCTTTTCTTGCAACATCCGTAGTTGCAGAATCTTTGATATTAATTTGTTGCTAAACAGATTTTCCGCTAGCAGATTATAATTAAATATTTTTCTTTCTCTTTATGCTATTTTTTTCAATTTTTTTTTTAAAGAAATTAGCACTTGAACTTACTTTAACAAATTTGCTGCGAATACGTTGTTGTTTATGCTGGTATAATAAATTTAATATATTTTATTGGCTTGTGATCTAAAGAAAAACCAGGGGTAGCCAACAATTGCTTATGCATCTAGTTAAATAGTTTTAATTGCCAATTGTTTAAAGAAATACAAGTAAAAGTTATTTCCTGATTTTAATATCTCCCTTAGAAAGTAAAACTTATTCCCTGACTTTTATTTTCCAATCCTCCGAAAATAAAAGTTATTTCTAGATTTTTATTTAGCCCTCGGAAAATAAAACTTATATTTTGATCTTTATTTTCCGACTCTCAGAAAATAAAAGTTACTTTGTGATTTTTATATTTTGATTAGAAAATAAAAGTTATTTCTTGATTTTTATTTAGCCGTTAGAAAATAAATGTTATTCATTGATCTTTATTTTTTGATTCTCAGAAAATAAAAGTTACTTCTAGATTATTATTTGCTCCTCAGAAAATAAAAGTTATTTCTTGATTGTTATTTATTCCTAAAAAAAGTTACTATTTGATTTTTATTTTGCGATCAGAAAATAAAAGTTACTTCTTGATTTTTATTTTTCGATTATTTTTATATCTTTAGAAAATAAAAGTAATGCACTGATATTTATATTTCGATCAGAAAATAAAAGTTGTTTCTAGTTTTTTATTTATTTTTCAGAAAATAAAAGCTGTTTTTTATTTTTATTTCTTCCCCTGAATATAAAAGTTCTTCTTTAGCCCCCAGAAAATAAAAGTTATTCTTTGATCTCTATTTTCTAATTCGCAAAAAATAAAAGTTACTTCTCAGAAAATATAAGTTAATTTTTGCTTTATATTTTCTCTTCGAAAATAAAAGTTATTTCGTGATTGTTATTTATTCTTCAGAAAATAAAAGTTATTTCTTGACTTATTTTTCGATCAGAAAATAAAAGTTACTTCTAGATTGTTATTTATTACAGAAAATAAAAGTTACTTCTTAATGTTTTCGACCAGAAAATAAAAGTTATTGTTATTAATTCTTCAGAAAATGGAAGTTTTTTTATTGAATATAAAATTTATTTCATAACTTTTATTTTTCCCTAAGAGAATAAAAGTTATTTCTTAATAAGTATTTATTACTCAGAAAAGAAAAGTTATATATTCGTTTTTATTTTCCAATTAGAAAATAAAAGTTATTATTTTATTTTTATTTGTTCCTCCGAAAGGATTTTTATTTATATATCAGAAAACAGAAGTTATATTTTGAATTCTTATACTGGTAAATTACTATTAATCGATGTTAGATCGAACTTATTTTTTTTATTCATTTTCAGTTTAAAAACGACATGATTTCTAAGAGAAAAATTAAAATTACAAAATAAATTTTATGTTTTGAGGGTAAAATAAAAGTCAAGACACAACTTTTATTTGTGCGGAATAAATAAAATTACAAAAATAATTTTTGCTTTTTTTTAACGAAAATTAAAATGTGATTTTAAAACCAAAATTTTATATGCAACTTTGAACGATACGATAAATTATAATAGATATCGGTATAATATTTAAAACGTTATTCACTAAAATGCCCAGTGGGTAGGACGTTAAAAAATATCGCAATTCTCTTCTTCCACAATATTTTACATCTTGCAAAAATAATATTTTCTTCACTTAACAAAAACGGTGTTTCTTTGTTCTCACTCTTGCGTTATTATTTTCTATTTTTTTAACTTCTTGTCTTGTCGAATTATAAAAACTCCCCTTGACGCAACAACAGTTAAGCATCAGCGTCATCAGCAGCTGCTGCTCCGTCATCCAACTGATAAAGTGAATCGATGGATGACTGCAAGGAATGACTGTTTGGTGTCTCTAATGCTCTGCGTTTTACGATTTTCACCCAATTTTTCTTTAGTATTTGTGCGAGTTTTCTATTCAATTGATTTGCTCGTTTTGTATCAGCGCATCTTTTTCATTCCTTTTGGCATGATTTCTGCTTGTATGCTTGTGAGAGGAAATGTGTCTGGAGTATTTTGTATGTGTTTGTGTGTGTGTGTGTGCGCTGCTATTATGTCCTTAGCCATCAGTGCATCAACTTGCTTTTTGTAGCTGCTGCATTTTGAGTATTAAAATATTTTTTGTAATTTTATATTTTTTATATTGAATACAGTTTGTTGTTACTTTTTGAATGGGAGGGCTTTCATTGAAGGGATTTTTTATTTGTTAAAAATTCTTTTCAATTTTCTTATTACATGCAGGAATTTTACATGATGTACTTCACATCGTTATTTAGTCATGCCATTAATATTAATTTTGCTCCATCACATCTTGAATATTTTGTTAAGAAAATATTCTTTTTATATCGCAAAAAAGAACTGAATCCTTAATTGTATAATAACGATGTAAAATATTAAATTGAAATTTTTTTCATTAAAATTTAATTTAATTATGAAATGTGGTATTTTTTATGTTTGTGTAAATACAAGAAGAAGGATTGACAATTAGTTTTCTGAGATGTCTTGAGATCTTCTAAATCACATTGTTTAAAATTAACAGGATATCTCAACGCTCATTAGAACTCCACCAGTTTGATTTTGATACGGATTCTGTTCAGCCGAACGGGCTCTCAGAATTCATCAGATAGGCTTTCTAGAACCTCAAAACGTGGATATCTGATGAAAACTCGACTTTTTCAAAACGGGGTAAAACCAACAACTTTCCGATTTTTGAAAATTCTAAATTTTCCCAGCGGGTAGTTAAAAAGAACGGAAAAAACCGCAACTCGTTTTAAAACAAAAAATTCGAATTGTCGTGGTGATTTATTAGAAATATTCAGGTGCTCTTGAGGAGTCAATATTTTTAATTGAATTATGTGAAATACTATGAAAAAAAACAAGGATATTTAAAGTTTCAATTACAAAAAAAATAGTTGATATATCTTTTTTATTAAATAGACGAAGATCCCCTTGAAAAAGTGAACATAAAATTCACGAAACGTCGGGACAAATATGAATTAAAAATTGCATTTTTATTTACATAGAACACGGTAGGCCAGTAGCTAACAAATTAATTCCAAGAACAGTAGAAAGAAAATTTGGCCATCTATCAATTATAACTAATAACGATCAATTTAGTTTCTGTTGTGTTTTCACCGTCTCTTATGATCATGTGAATCAGGACCTTTCTAATTTAGACCAACGATATAGTGGTTGCACAGTGGATTAAAAAAAATGGGTAGTCGGTTTACGATGAGGTTTGATTCTGCGATCCTTGTTGCTTATAAATTTTCTTGCTACTTGTGAGACCCGGTTGATCCTTCAGTAACGACCTTTTTTATATATTCAAAATTTATGACACAATTTTCCGCAGAACACCCAAATATGACACTTCACATTCGTTTTAATTAAATTATGCTTGTTGAGTATCAAAAATCTAAATAAAAAAATTGCAGCTTAAAAAGTGTAAAATAAAAATTTTTTCGAGGAATTTTTCCGAGGAATTTTTTCTAACTCTAAGTGGAAACTCGCAGACGTAGTGGACTCCTTTTTAACTCTTGGATAAGAAAATCTACGTGCTAAAAATATTATTTGTTCGTCCCGTTTTTCTTTCATAATATAAAACTGGAGCTTTAAACTTAAAATAGAGAGCACCTCCTTAAATTATATATGAAGTCTTATTACATTAGGACTGTTCGTTATAATTATATAGCAATTTTTCTAAATCTCATACTGGCGTTGTTTTACATTTGCAATTACGTTCTATTTTTTTCCTATACAGTCGCAAAGCAGCTGCGACTCATTCGACATCAAGCCAAGATGGCAAAAAGTGCAGTTTATTCTCTTTCGAGGTTAACTACTTTGCCACTTTTATGTGAAGGCATAACTCGTTTACAGTCAGTCATGATCCTAATCACCAGTCGGCATCTGTGCACCGATACTTGCAAATTTATTTGCAGTTCCGAACACATGTGAATGAGGACATTCGTCCTGGATGCCACAGTAGAACATCGATAAAAGAAATGTTGCGCATTTTTCATAATTTTATGAATAAAAATTAATCATAATCATAATTCTTTTATATGTATGTAATCAAAATTGAAGATACCCATGACACTTCGACTCAAACTTTTGTGATCTACCTGGTTGTATTAATTATTGCCGGATGATCGCAATTACGAAGGCACTGATCGCTAACTATAACTAACAGCAATTGACATGGAAATATATTAAAGGAGAATACAGCACCCTCCTTCGCAGGAGCCTGTAAAAATTCACCGGCGATATAAAAATAACTTCAAGAAAGTCTTTATCTTCAAATGTCCTCTTAACACTGTCTCCTCCCTTCTAATTTTGCCACAATGCATTTCCAAATGTAGCGGTCATCCCTGAGTGCTGGTTCGAGGTAAAAAAGGAGATTTTGTGGTCACTTTTCAAGCTTATTTGAATATTCTATTAAACTAATTTGTGTTCATATATTAGGAACAATATTTATGTTGAGCAGGACAGGCCTATTGCGGTCTAGGTGTAATCCTTGAGAGGATTGGGATGACTCATGCCCCTCTTTTCAACCTAAGCTAACCTAACCTATGTTGTGCATATTTACAAAAAATTATCTTTTAAATTAAATGTGTTTCATTAATTTTGGTGGATGACAAGACACTTCAAAGTGTACCACAAAAATGCGTGCCACATATACACGTAAAAATAGTTCTTCCATTAGCGTAGTGATGTGATGCGTTCGTGTACTTTGTATGTGTGTGAGTTTGTTTTTTCTTGTTTCGTTTTTTTGTTTTTTTTTTCTTAATTTTTAACATACAACAACATGAAATAGTTTTTTAATCTGCATTTAACGAACATGTTGTTGTCTCAATTCACCAAAACTGTTGTGTTGTCTTTGCGAAAATAATTTTAAGAAAAATTTCTTTAATCCGAAATAAATTATTTGCAAAATTGTCTCTTGAAGTGCAAACGATCCATTATAATCAAATTGATCAATTATAATTCAGCTATAATTTAAGCAGGAAATTTCGTGTTTATGTCCACCACTCCTGCAATTAAATGCAATCAGAGTGTGACAAAATTAATAACATTTCCATTTCAGAGTTTTTAATTCAATTAGCTGTCTTCCTTGAAATACATAAAATCAATTAAAAGTATTTTTAAATGTGCACTTTGTGTTTTTAAATGCGTTCAATAAATTAAAGCTGAAATCATCCGTGATGCTCTGGCAAATGCTTTTATGAAATAGTTTCACAAATAATCGTATTAATTTAAATTGATGTTTAACAAATTGAGGCAAATTAAATATTTCAAATGAAATTAATTAAATTATTGTAGAAAATATTGATTTTCGCTTGTTAATCGGTTTGTAATTTACACATTTAAATGTGTTTTGGAGCTGTTTAAAAAGTGCTTTAATATTCTAGATAATCGTTTGTTAAATGAAATAGTGATTGAAATCAGCCCCATCTAAAGCGTGACGTTAAACATGGCCTTAATGGCAGGTATGTATTTGATAATACAGTTAATGCGTGCCGCAATGCGAAGGGAATTATTAGTTCTCTATTTTGGATGGGAGTGTTAATCTTTACAACAGTCGAAAGTTTTGTAGTAGAGCTTTCGTTGTTTCGTTTAAACCGAAATAAGAAATTTTTGTAAAATCGCTTGGAGCCACTTTTAACTTTGTTTTAATCCGTCTAAATGTTTTCTTATTTAACACATTTTGCATAACTCTTGCAGGAGTGGCCAAGAGTTCTAATCCTATTTTGTTGTTCATGTAAAAGACACTTTCATGCGTTCACAAATAAATGCCTGTATTTTTACATAAATTTTGTGCCTTCATTTTCCAGCATTTTTATCCTCTTAATCTGAATTTGTAAATTTTTTTTCTTGTATCATGATTTCAACTTTAAAATGTTGCTAACTTTGTTAAGAGAAATCTTTTATTTTGTTGTCTCGTTACTTCCTACTCTTAATCATATAGAAAATAATGAACATGTTCATTACATGCTCGTGCATGTTTGTGTTTGCCAAAGCTTGATTATCTATGACATTTATAACAATTATTTGTTATCGGTTTAATGAATTTTCTTGCCTTTGGCTTCAATGTCAATATTGTTCATGGGATTAAAACATTTTGCATAATTGAGTTCTTCTTCAAACACACACACACACACATACATACATGCGTGTTTACATCCACAAAATCGTATGTGCAAGTGTGTGTGTAGTGTAAACAAACTGCAGTTTTTTTGTTGTTGTTTAGTTGTGCTCTACTCTAGATTCGATTTTACGTTGCACTGGTTGTTGTAGAATTTTTCCCAAAATAATTAAATAATATTTTTGAAGAAGAAAAAAAGGAAATCTTAAGAGAAATTCTTATTCTTGACAGGGCTGACTCATGTTTTACTGTTTCAATGTGAGTTTTGGCAAATTTGAAATGCAGTTTTATTAACATTAAGCAGGTAGCAAAAAGTTGCTCAAAACTTCTGACGTTTGATAGTATTTAGAAGTCATATTCCGAAATAAGGAAATAAGTAGCAGAGTGCAAGTTCAAATCCTTGATTTTATAAATGAATCGTTCTTAACAATTTCAAACGTAAATTAAACTTAAACATCGTCATACCAGCAGAACAGACTACAACCGATTTCCAGAACGCTACGCTACACACACAAACTGAAATTATCTTTTGCAATTTGAGCAAAACTGTTGTCGAGAACTCCAAGAATATCACTAAAACTGGTGAAAAAATAACTTTCTAGCGATAATAATTTCTAGTATTAAAAATTTTTGATTAAATTAACTACAATTCTCCGTCCAAGAGTCAAAGTAAAGATGCCCAAAAAATACTTCCGTAAAATTTAGTTTTTGTTACTTAAGCTTATTTGGATGTTATGACACGATGTGTCTTATTAAAAAAAATAGTCATGATCTGAACAAATAAAAAAAAATTTTAATTAAAGAGTTAAACCGTCAATTCCCAAAAACATGTACTAATTTAATTAGCTAGTGGCCTGCGCTTAAACAACTTATGTTGTCAACACTCTAAACAAATTGTCTTTACATTAAAACAATTATTAGTGGTTGTTGTTCTTTATTTCTCTTACAACTACAATTAGAGTCGGAAAAAAGCCAACCAATTGATGAATGAAATAAAAACGTAAGAAAATTAAAAAGGCAAAATGATCAGTGAGTTCTTGTTATGACTTTGATGTTTGTTTTTAAGCTTCCCATTTATTAATGGGGAAGTTTGAAATAAATAACTCTAGTTATTTTAAGAAATGTTGGGTAAAGGCTCCCTGATGATCTGCAATAGCCCCAGTGAAATGTGCGTAGGAACTAGCTAAAACCCCTCAATTGATCACTTTAAATTTTAATTTATAAATTTTGGGAAAAAAGAATCAGCACGAAAATAAAAATTAAACAGGAAATCAGGCTTATAGTTTGATCCTTACGTCCACAGATTCCCTTATGAATTAGAATATTATCTCGCAGCCAAATAAGTTTGTCTAAAATACTACAAACTTTTTAGTCCAACAAATATGTTTTCATTTTATTACTTTGATTTTGCCACTTATTATTTTGCAGTGAAAAACGCAAACAACCTGTTCACACTCCTGCACAAATTCTCATAATATTTTCAAAGTTTTCCTATTTGCCGTGCTGCCGCATGCCAGCGTTAATAAAATTTCAATTTCACACACTTGTGAGCGCAATTAAAAACATGTTTTTTTTGTTGGAATTTTTATGCAACAGAGTTTTATCATATTTTAATATGTTGTGAAATTCAGCATACGAACTACAGCTTCTTGTGCATGAACTTATGCATAAAAGAATCCACAAGTTTACAGGCATACCCGAAGTGTTTTAATATAAATATAAAATTTAGCTACAGTTTGTGCAAAAAAAAAAAAAGTTTGTGCATTTTAAGAAAATTTCAAATAAAAACAAGAAAATAAAACTAAAGTTTCTGAAAATTGTCATATATGTACATAATGCCATTACAAGGGTATAGAAATCTTGAATAAACACATACGAACAGTTTATTTTTGCAAATAACATCCTGTAGGAAATTTGTCTTAATTGGCTACTCTTCTTTGCCAGCAGAAAAGTGCAGGTATCGCTTAACTGGCTTCAAGTTGCCAAACAACTTCATTCTTAATCAGACGAGTATAGACATGCATCTGCAGTAACAGATATATTTTGGGAGTTGAGTGCTTTTCCTTGTTGTTACCAAAAGCCAACAACAAAATGTTGAATTTCATCTCAACTTTATTTATATTGATAGAAGCAGTAAGTAAAATGTTTTTCAAAAATTTAAAAAGAATACCAGCAAAGGAAAATTTTACCAGCTGAGGCCAAAAATACTATTAAATTTTAGAATTTTTGACATGAAACCTCTTCCATAGTAGGCTGGTTATAATAATTAAAATTCTTAGTAATAATATTTGAAATTTGTATTTTTACATTTTCTAAAACATTCTAGAATTACAATCATTCCCTATTTTTAGGGAAAACGTGGGAAAATTTGTATCATCTGTTATATTGTCCTTGGTGAAATATATTAATTCGAGTGTTTTCTGTTAAAGAAACGGGAGTATTTGAGCGCACTTGTTTAAATTTATTTCAAGCTCATTTCACTTGAGAACATATTTTAGCCACTATTTTTACTTGCACTAGTAACTTCAGTTTATTTCATTTGTTCTTTCGTAAAAGTTTGAGCAAAGTCATGCACCTGAACAGCCAAACACCCACATGCAGTCTCGTACATTGATATCTCTGTATGTGTGGGTGTATTAACATTCTTCTGTTATTGTTCAACAGGAAGATGATTTTTCAAAATATTCTCTTGAGCACAAAGTGTCATAATAAATACTTCATATTAAATTTGTACACAAACAAGTGAATGAGTGCACCTGCTACACACACAAACTCACATGCTTACATACTCACGTAGTCACATACTCACATACTCACGTACTCACATACTCACATACTTATATCACATATACCAATTCTTTTACTACACAATTATGTTGTTTAAAGTAAAAATTCCCTATGAATTTCAAATATGTGGTGCATAGTTTAGGGCTGCATGTATATTTCATAATACGTATACGCAATAATAACGGAGTTCTTATGAGAAAGAGATTTTGTAATACGAAAGGGAAAATATGTCTGTTTCTCTCTTTACTTTGAATTTTTATGGATGAGTGTTTGTGCTTTAATTGAAATAATGTGTATGCGTGTGTGTGTGTGTGTGTGTGTTGCTGTTGCAAACTTTAATGTTACACTAATTAAATTGTTGAAAAGTTGTAGACGAATTTAAAGAAATTTAAAAAAAAATTATAATGAAAGTAAAATAAATGCAAATAAAAATAAAACGTTTTCATTATGAATGCTGACTAGAAAAAATAATTGTTTTTTTAATTTTTCTATATATAAAAAATTTTTTGGCCTCTGAAACACAATTGTTTTTTTTGCTTATCAATGTGAGAGGTATTTTTGCTGGGATTCAACACTGTAAATAATCAGAAATAAAAAGCTCCCTTCTTACACGGTGTCATGAATTTCATAGTTGGCGTTGTATATCAGTTTCGTTCCCAGTCCAGGAGCACAATTAAAGCTTTCGCTTTCGATCGAAATTTGTACTTCAGTTGTATGGAAATTTCGATCGCTATCAGAAGAAGTAATTCGACTCCAGTTCGATAACGGCTGACTGAGTACTGAAAAATTTTGCATAAAAAGTGGCTTTAAAAGTCGGTTCATTATAATCATTTAATTTATTTTGTATGCAAATGGACAGTTTAATTTAAACTTGCTTTTTACTTGCCACACAAGCAGCATCCCATTTATATTAATAAATTCTAGCTGAACTTGAATTTATCGAATGATATTTTTCATATTATCCCTTAACTTCCCTAATAACAAAAGCAATTGGCCTCAATATTTTAGCAACAAACAAAGTTTAATTTATAACATTTACTTCCAGTCCTTTGTGTGTGCGTGTGTGTGTGGCAAAATGTTTAATAGCTTGTAACAGAGATTTCAAACTATTTAATTTGGTTTATGAAAGAAAGCAAAAAAAAAAAAGTTATAGAATAAAACAAGAAAGTTGAAGGAAAAAACGATGACTGCACACAAAACCAGATGAAAAATCAACTTTCCGTTTGTAATACATTTAAGTTCTGTGGTATTTTGTGCTCCATTGCATTTCTATTTCCCTTTTCTCTACTTTCTTGTTCTACTTTTTCTGCTCCATCATGCATCCGTTAATGCTACAGAGTCTTAACAAGGCTTTAACAATTTAAAGGAGAAAAATATATACGGTTAAAGCCACAGTAACAATTGCAGTCTTAAAGTTGTTCATGCAGTCAAAGTCTCTGTCACAGCCACCACCGTTGTCGTCGTCAGTCACATTTGCAACAACATGAACAGCTCATATCAGCATTTACAAGTGCAAACATCTTTCTTAGCATTCTCATCTGACTCTGTAGTTTGTTTTATCGCCTCCCTTCAAAGCCAACATGCTGTTGTATCAATTCAAGCGTTTGTACACTTTTCAAATTGGATAGAAATTGAAATTGTAGTTGTGAATTTCAATTGCCACGTTTTTAGAAGCGCTAAATACAATTTGTAAATGTCATGTAGTATTTATTAACAGAATGCAAGGAGATATACGACAGGAAGTCGATAACAAAAAACTTATTGTTGAGGTCCTGAAAAATATTGGGAGTATGAAAAAGCCACTCTAAATTTGTTGATTAGCTGCAGGAGTTTCAGGAGTGTTTCAAAATAATTTTATTTGCTCTCCATTCATATCAAAAGTTTTCCTTATGATCTAGCAAATATTGCAAGTAGCCGTCCATCTGCCAAGTCTGTCAGCTGTTAAATAGTATCTGTCATCTGAAGTGTCATTTATTTGGTAAAGTATTTTGCCATTTACGAATATGGATCGGATATGGATCGTTTGACAACTGAAGAACGCGTAAAAATGTGTGAAATGAAGTGGTTCCAAAGTGATCACTTTTTGAGCATCACGACATGATGCTGGTCGTCACAATCGAGCTTCTGGGGCCGAGAATAGACGGGATTATATAAAAACTCGAAGAGATTAAAAGAATTGCAGATGTAATCATTCCAATGCCTCATCGCGAAGTGATCACTACCGAACATATTGTTTGTCTAGTGAACCTTTGACGCATAAACCTAATTTCGTGACTCCACAGCGTTCTTCTTAGCGGTTGGGACTATTTCAAGGCCCTGGCGCGACGGATCTTTCAATGTTGATTTTTCCATCCAATTTTCTTTATCATCAAAACTTTTTTCTTACTCAGTGATTCCGAAATACGGAAGTGCGCATTATAATGTGGAGGTATCTCTGGACCATATTTTTTCAAAAGATGATCTGGTGCAATCATTGACATCAATAAAAAATTTAAATTTTATTAAATAATTAAAAAGTTTTTTAGTGGAATAAAATAATAACTTTTCTCTCTCTAGTAGTAAACTAACATTTAGTTTAATTTCATCAACCAACAACAACACGACATCTGTCACGAAAGTGTGTGACACACAACAAAGTTAGTCTGGTTGTCATTGTTGTTGTTGTTATTATGTTCTGCTTCTTTTCACTACTCCAACAGCAGACCAACAAGCGTAAAACTAAATGTTTCGCTTTAAATGTTTGTCCATCCCCTCCGCCTATCCAACCTGCCATGTAACACGCAGTTACTCGTAGTCCTGACAACCATTTTTCATTTCCAAGAGGTTAAAAAGCTGTTACTGTCCTGTCTTGTTCAAAAAGGAAGAAAACGAGAGAAAGAAAGAGAGAGAGAGAGAGAAAAAAAAAACAGGAAAACCGAAAAATAAAATAAACAAATTGAACAAATTTGTACTGTTATTTTTATACGCTGGAGTTGCCAGTGAGTTTGTATGAGTGTGTTTATGTGTGCGTTTGTGTGTTTGCTGTATGGATGCATTTAAATGACATTTTTCTATTGCGTTTCCAACAGCATGCGAACAAGAACAAGAATTTATAGTGGCTTCTTTAGTGTGCATTTATGGCATTAACAAGATTTGTTGCGGTGTTCGGTTGCATGTTGTCGTATTAATAAGAAAATAAATAGAGAAAAGAAAATTGTATAAGAAATTATGAGCTCCATTTGCAACATATAAATTACACATTTCAAATCATTTCAAAATAAGTTTACTTTCTTCGTCCGTTTGCTCCTCGTGGCGTTTACTTAGAGATGTCAAAGTATCATGTAGAAAATAAACAGAAGATATTTTAAGTGCAATTGTATTTTACATTTATAATAAATTATTTAAAATGCAATTTAGGATTGAGGAATAAGTGCAAGAGAATTCGGAACATTTCGATTACAGACAGTTTACAAAAGTATTTATTTTAAAAAGTATTAAATGCAGCAGCAGAATGGAAAAGTCAATATCTTTAAGTTCGATAGAACTTGTGACAGCATTAATTAACAATGAATTATTATTATGGAATTATCATACTGCGCTTCTTGTTGTGATTGTTAACGACTCTAAACAATAGAAATAAATTATTAGCGTTTTTGCATTTTAAACGCTTTTTATAAGCATCACTTGTATGTTTGTTTTTTTGTATCCGACTCTCCTTTTGCGTTGTATTCCACGCGTATACTTAATGTTAATAATAATGTTAGTCATACGTCCTGTTGTACAAAGTTGCTGGTGTGGTTCATGTTCTCGTCTTCTCATAATGTGCAAGTATTTTTACACGTTTTCGAAGCACATGAAACTAAAAAATAAAAAAAAATTTTAAAAACAAAAAATATGCTTTTTAAGACAATCGAACTAAAAAGCTGAGAATATATATATTAAAAATAGATTTTGAAAAGTTAACAACAAATTTTAAAATTAAAATTTAAATTTTAAAAACAATAGCTATTGTGAAAAAAGCGTGGGCACTTTGTGGTCTATATTTCGTATAGCGAGCGCCTAACGTTTCTGTTACTATTTGTTTTTTATAAAACTAATAATTTCTTAAATCCTCCTGGTTTCTAATCTTCGTTTCCATTATTAAATAAATATTAATTATGGATACTGTGGGCTGAAATAGTACCCGAAGATCGTGTGTAAATGACGAAGGCAAACCACTGATCATGGAACCGTTTGGAGGGCGATGTGTAAGTCCGGTTTTACATTGTGCGATTTTTGTTGCTGCAATTCTTGAGTTTATAGTGAGAAAGAGCGAAAAAGGAATGGAACTGGTATATATTTCTATTTCATCACTCTCACACAAACTAAGAATTGCAGCGACAAGAATCGCACAATGTAAACTGGGACTAATAATAAATACAATTGCCATTGTAAATACCCTCTCTCCTCCGCCTTGTTTTCCGTAAGTCTCATATCTTCGCACTCGGTCCCTGAAAAAATATGGTCTCTTTTATTAGGATTTAGTACTCGGAGGACGAAAGCTAAATGTGTTGCTTTGTGGTCGTTACGTGAAATTGTTATTCAAATCAATACAAAGTCGTCCACATTCTTGCACTTTACATAAGATTTGCCAAGTTTCCGTTGGAATCCTGCTTTCATCATACATTTTTATCTGCATAGATATACGAAGTCTGTTCTAAAACTAGAGGAATATTCGTTAGAAATTCGTTCTTGTTATAATTAAAATTTTATTATAATTAAAATTTTAATAAACTGAAGACTCTCCTGAGTGCTAGTCCTTGATTAAAAAAAAATAATAAAATAAAAAAATTCTTCACATCCTGGCAACAGATAAAAGTCCCAGGGGGCCAAACGTGATGAATACGGAAATTATAAACCAGTATTTTTTTCGCTGCCATACACTTCATGAAATTAAAAAAAAAATTTAATTAAATTCATCACTTGAGCTAAGCGATAAGCTGGCATCCTCTGCAATTTCTCAACGAGCGATTTGATTCTACATAATAATTTTCTTCACCTTCTCGATATTCCCATCTCGTCCAAGACGAGCGTTGTTCTTCTCTTCTTCTCCATAATTTTTGAAAAGATGCCACCACTTGTAAATAGTTTTTCGAATATTTCAAGTGTTTTTGTACAAAAAATTTTATGCAATTTTTTTATTCCATTTATTTTCGAAATTTGAGAAAATACAGAAAAATGGGACATGAAGAAAATAATCAAATGGTAACACAGGTATCATAACACATAAGTGTTAACATCAGGTTGATACAGTTCTCGGATTGTTTTTCACAATAAAATTTGTGTAAATAGAAAACTGTTATCACATTCAACAAAGCCACCTAAATAGTGGTGATAAACACAATATACACATGAGCACTGAAGATGAAAGTGTAGCGACTTTCGAAAACAGCTGTTCTGCTCTGCTGTGTAAGTTGCATAAAACTGATGTTGACCTTCTTTGTGCCTAGGAATATTTATCATCATGTCTTTCTGAGATTTTAACTAAGTTAGAACAATTTAGCCTATATAAATATTAATATAGCAAAATAAAAATGTTCAATAAAAATAAAATCACATTCGAGAAATATATTTTATTTTCCGAACAGATCTCCCAAACTCTTTGACACATATTTTACGTAAAAAAAAGAAGAAAACCTCTCTGCTTTACAACTTTAAATAAGCCAAAACAAATTAGTGTGAATTACCGGGTCTTGAATAATTTACTAAAACCCTGTTCATGTCATGTTGTGTTTGTTTTTATTTAAACATTTTGAAATCTTTTTCTGACTTTGATAACGCTGCTTGCTGTCTTCCTTCTTTTATTTACTCGAGCATTAATTTTCCAGTGACACTTTTCCTTTATTTTTCTGACAGAATCTGATTTTAAATCCGATTTATTGTGAAAAATCCGTTTCAATCAATTACAAAATAGAATAAAGGAAATAAAGGATAGAAACGAAATAGAAAAGAATGTCAAAATTAAATCAATATTGTGGAGGGCTGCAGTTGTTTGTTTGTGTTATTGTACGTCACAGGCAATAAAATAACAATCAACCGAAAAAGGAATTGAAAGAAATAATTTTAAACTCGATATAAGAAAAAAACTATAAATTGGGGAAAAGCAACTACAAAGACTTGAAACCGGAAAAGGGTTGCGTTCCAATTGAAATTATTGTAAAATAAATTCACTTTCGCACGGACATCCATACGCACGTAATTTGTGTCCTCAATATCGAGTTGTGCTGCCCGTGATGCTGTGAAAATTTTTGGGGCAAAAAGGAGAATTATAAAAAACTAATTAGATTGTTTTCATTTTCGCCTGCTGCTTAAGTAAATATTTAATTACACCCTACAAAGGAATAATTTTTACACTGGGAAAAGACAGAACTATAATTTTTTCATGCTTTTTTTGTTTCTATTTTGCCACACAAAAAGCTTAATTTTGTTGTACGAAACAAAAGCAGTTCCTTTTTTAATTAAAAAAAAAAAAGATTAAATCTGCTTTAATATTTTATTGCAACAAACAAGTGCAAACGAAATTATATATGCACTTCAATAAAATAATTTGTAAAAATTAATTCAAAAATTAACAACACAATCATGAAATAAAAAACAAAACAAAACAAAAAGTTGATGAATAAATAAATAAAATTGCTAAAAGAGGATCTATGAAATATTTTTGTTTTCAATGAAGCAAAAAATTGTCTAGTTGAAATAAATAATTCTCATGGCGTTTTCTTTTCTCGAAAAAATGTTGCCTTTTTTCAGTTGCTTTATAAATAGTAACACTTTAGAGGAGTTTTAAAATAGAAATAGTTTTTCGTAACGGATGTTAAATGAATTTCGAATAAATTCTTTATTTTCAAATGAGAGAGTGTGGCCGTTATGTAATAAAAAGTGTAAAAAATGTTGCACTCTTTTGTAGAAAAGAAAGCAACTTTAATTTGTTTGAAATATTTAGAAATTCTTCTTTAAATATAAAAAAACGAGAGTGTGTGTGTGAGAAATCCTCGAAGTTTTTCATTCGTGTAAAGGATTTCTTGTGTGGAATAAAACATCTATAAAATGTCTGTCTTGGCTTCTTATCTAAAACGTCGAACTTTCCGTGACTTTAGAAAGTAAATCAGTCTTAATTTGACCGGTGGCCTGGGTTACGTTGGATTTGAGGATCGCTATGTTTTTTGTCTGATGCGTATGAAACTGCGACTCAAGAGAGGCCTAAAAGAACAATTCCAACAACGTCAAATCGGTCGATATCGGTGGGTAGTACACATTACCTCTACGTAAGATGACCATGCTCTCACGCAGCGCATTCTTTGTGTGGTACTTAGCGTAGCCTTGTTAAAACTACATGTCGTTGGTGTTCACATTATCCAGTTCAGGCCAAAAGAAGTTGACAATCATCGATCTATAGTCGTTGACATGGCCTGCACAATTTCACAAATAGCAACGATATTTTAAGCAGCTCTTCCGATCCGTCAATGCACGGATGTTGGCTTCTGAGCAAGTAATTTGTAAAATTATTTTGACGTTGATCGGTGTTGCGTCTTTTTTCATATTCTTAATTTTTTCAGAATCCAATTGCTTTTAATAAGGCGATCTGTGGAACTTGTTTTAGTTCTGCTGGGCATAGAAAGTCTTCTGGTGCACTAAAATCAGTTCATGGCGCACAATTTTAAAGAAACGCTTCAACATGGAGTGCGGTTTGCTCTTGATTTACATGGAATTAAAAAAAAAACGCAGAAATTACGGCTGATTGTTTTATTTGTTCTTATATCTTTTGCCGCACTTTTAATTTATATTCAGTTGGCATGTGTATTTTGTTTCATTTTATCGTTTTATCATTTTATTCTTTAAAGTTTACAACCTCTTTGTCTGGGGTCCTTTTGCTCAACACGATTCTGGCTGCAGGCTACCACGTTTTACAATACGAATTTCCTATTAAAAGAAATCATTTTGAAAGTGCAATAAAGTTCTTTTTGCAAATACGTTGCGAGCATCTGTAAAAGTATTGAATTAAAATAAAAGAAAAATGCATTTGAATGGTTTTAATTTACAGCCGATTTTGTCTGCAATTGTCAGTTCAATTGATGACCCGAAGGATTTCAAATTTAGCATTTTTATTGGTAGGTAACCTTTTGGTTGTTATACGAGAGCATGAATTTGAATTTGAGTTGGTATTCTTGCGAAATGCTGAATACATTTAAAAAGTCTTAAGGCTTGTGTTTTCTGAAATAAAACTTTAACAACCAGATGACGACGGCATGAAACTAAATTAATTACGAAACCTTTTTTTTCTTAATTCGCAAACTTTTTATTCTTTCAATTATATTCTTCAGCTGTTTTTCAAACAAGAGTTTTCTGCTTTTTGAAATATTTTCGTTTTTTTTCTTTTAATTTTAATGCTATTAATTCTTCTTCTTCTCTGGCTAAACTTCATTACAACAAAATTAACGAGCGCAATAATTATGCGTTAAATTTGTGTTCAACTCATTTAAAGCTCGATGGATTTCAGTTTGTGAAACTTGTGCTTTTTTCCAAATTGGCTTTAAAGTTTGAAATTATATATGAAGCCGGCGGCAGCAAAAGTTGTGAAATGAAAAAGAAAACATATTCATACCGATTTAACTTGCAATTTGGCATTAATAGCTCTTTCAGAAATATTCCATGAAAAGTTTTGTACGTTTCAGTTTCATTTGGAAAGTATCACCGAAAACTGTGAGGGAGTAGAGAGCAGATGTGTTGTGAAACTGATTTAATTTAAGCGAAACAACAATTTAATTGCTGAGTTTGCGGATTATCATGAGTTGCGTTTAACTGCTTTTTTCACAATGTCGCAACTTATTGTTTTGTGCAGTAGAAATGAAATTTTAAAATTTATTTTATTTTAAATATCGCCTGTGCGACAGGACAATCGCGTACAACACAACTGAGTATGAATAAATAAATAAAAATATTTGTGGCAGCAAAGTTATTGTCTCTAGAATTTGTTAGGCAGCAGAAAATCTTGATGTTACTGACTTCTCTTGGGCTATCGGAAATCAAACTCCAGGTTAATTAGTTTTGTAAAAGTTGATCAATTTATAATGGAATTCCTGGACTGTGGATTAGCCATCCCATATGTTACGTGTTAAAGTTGATTAATTTTATTCGAAAATAACTAAATTTTGCCGAATATTTTCCGAGTTTTATTTATTCCACAGAAAATAAAAGTTGTTTCTTGAGTTTTTTTCGGTCAGACTGACATTTCTCGATCAGAAAGTAGGTTATTTCTTGATTTTTAATTATTCCTCAGAAAATAAAAGTTGTTTCTTGATTTTTATTTATTATTCAGAAAATAAAAGTTGTTTCTTGACTTTTATCCTTGACCAGAAAATAAAAGTTATCACTTGGTTTTTAATTATTCCTCAGAAAATAAAAGTTGTTTCTTAATTTCTATATTTCGATCACGAAATAAAAGTTATTTCTTGGTTTTTATTTATTCTTCAGAAAATAAAAGTTATTTCTTGACTGACATCTTTGATCAGAAAATAAAAGTTATTTCTTGTCTTTTATCTTTTGCTCAAAAAATAAAAGTTTTTTTCTTGGTTTTTATTTATTCCTCGGAAAATAAAAGTTGTTTCTTTATTTATATATTTCGATCACAAAATAAAAGTTATTTCTTGATTTTTATTTTCTTCTCAGAAAATAAAAATTGTTTCTTGACTTACATTTTTCGATCAGAGAATAAAAGTTATTTCTTGATTGACATTTTTCGATCAGAAAAATTATTATAAAAAGTTATTTCTTGACTTTTATCTTTCGATCAGAAAATAAAAGTTATTTCTTGATTTATATTTACTAAAATAAAAGTTGTCTGTTTCTTCATTCTTATTTTTCGGTCACAAAATAAAAGTTATTTTTTTTATTTATATTTACTCCTCAGAAAATTAAATTTGCATCATGATTTTTATTCTGCGATCATAAAATAAAAGTTATTTCTTGGTTTTTACTTATTTCTCAGAAAAATAAAATTTGTTCCTTGTCTTTTATTATTCGATTAAAAAATAAAAGTTATTTCTTGTCTCTTATTATTCGATCAGAAAATAAAAGTTATATTTTTTTACTTTTAATATTCGATTAGAAATTTTATTTAATTGCGATTTTAAATTTGATCAATTATTTGTTGACTTATTTTTTTACTAGAAAATAAAAGAATTAATTTGTTGATTATTCGAGAATATTAATCGAAAGGGAACCCCTAAATATTTAGGACCTTGAACAAGCGTGCTTCCTGCATTTGTGTCCTGCCAGCTCCCTTTTTATTATTACAAGCACGCTCGTTGCTCTATATTTCTGAGATCGGTTGTTAATAAATAAGTTTTATAGGCAAACAGTCGAATGTGTGGGCCTGTTAAAACTGAATTACCTTTTACTGAACAGCATAATTGTATCCGCCGTGGACTGAAAAGACACTTTTTTGTAATTTGAATTAAAAATCAAATTAATAATTCAACATTTTCATTATTCTCATCGTTTATTTTGCGATGAACGCCCCTGTTCGTTGCTATGAAACAAACTAATCAAAAACTCATTTATTTTTCCATCTGAAACTTTAAATCCACCGCAAATATATTATGCAACATGTTTTAAATAAATAATATACTTAACAATATCAACGAAGCGCTTAGTTTAGACTAGTGGGAAACAAAGTTGAAAATTTCATATAAATATTAAGTTTTTCCTCAAAAGTTTCAACTTATTTTCCATTATTGGTGCAGATAACCAACCATTTCCAAAAAAGAAATAAAGTTTTTGAACTTTATAATAAACATGCAAATTCAAATAGAGACAGCAAAAGGGATTCCGAGTAGGGCAAACAAGTGATGTTAGAGATGGGCAAGTGAGTAGTTTTTTATTTTGAAATAACGCACGAAAAGAAATGGCATGAACTCATGTGCACTGTTAGTAGGACTTTAATTGTAGGTTTTATATTTACAAGACGAGATTAGATTTTTTGTTTCAGGTTTTAATTTTATACACTGCAGGTGATAGATTTTTTTAAATAGATCCTTTTTACCATTGACTCAACATCCTTGTAATAATTATTTCATTAACATAATTTGACCAGAACAGTAACTCTACCATTAAATATTGCTGCGTTGTTGATTATAAAATGTTGGAAAATCAAAACAATTCCATGTAACTTTTCACTCGTAATCTTTTCATCCCTGGTTTTTCATTCTCTTCGAACAACGTTGTAATCCCTTAAACCTTTTGGGGCAGAAGTGTTTATGGCTGGTTAAAGTTTTCTCACTTTCAGCACTTCGCTTTTTTCATACCGTCAGTCTTTTTTGTTTATTAAAAGTTGCAACATTCAAATATGAAAGCAAAAAGAAGTTGATATTAAAGTGATTTATGCAAATTAAATATTTGTGCAGATTTATAAACTAAAAAAAAACTTAAATCTCTTCTTTGTCACGAAGAAGTAAAAGATGTAAGAAAAGTCACTAAATTTAAACGAAGTTATTATAATAGAATTGTAAGAATATTAGCTGGAGACTCAAGAAGGTATTTATTTATATATAGAATATGGTTTAGGGATACGGAAGTTGATACTTAACCGGAAACCGGCCGGTTAAAGGGTGCGTAAAGAAAACAATGAAGATGGCAGTTAGAGGAAAAGGGCCGGTTTAACAAAACTAAATTTGACTTGAGATGATGATATATTTATTCCGAAAGGCTGAAGTGTTTCTAAGACTGGTTTCCTTAAATTAAAGATTTTGTATGAAAAACTTTTAAACTTCGCAGCCCACGTAAATACATGCTCATGTGTGACACCAATACTTTGACGTGTTTGTATCAAATAGAAATACGTTGTCAACCTGCAGCTCTTCATAGTTTCGGTGTTACTTTTTAAAGTTGATTAAATTAAAAACTTAAATAAGACTTTAATTATTTTATTCTTAATATCACGGCAACATATTTTTGAATTTATTTTCGCCATGAAGCAACACTTTCCACGCGTTTATGCCATTCAAGTTATCTTGCTGCGCGTTACCCCATAATTTGATGGAGAACAAAAAGCGTAGCACTTAATGAACAATTAACCCCCCGGGGGATTTTTGGTAAGCATTTCAAAAAGCACTGAATATGAAGAAGGGGTGAAATACGCCAAAGTTTTTATTTACTTAATAAATAAAAAGTTCATTATCTTATTCTTACTGAGCGTTATCGTTACAATTGCCACTTCTATGATGAACTTTTTTCATTTTTAACGAAAAAGTTTATGAAAATAATAAATGAAACTCAAGCCGCCTTCCACCGCTCATGAATACTGGCTCCCCAAACTTGCAGGGAAATAAATTCTTATTGCAAATTTATTTATTTGCTTTTTCCGTGCATGAGTTCGGTGGAAGAAAAATTATGGATTTAGAAAAAAAAAATGCCAGACGCAGTTAATTTTATTATATTTGAATTTAAATTGCCCTCAATCTTGTTTTATATTATATTTTAAATTTAGTAATCAAAATGGTCCTGCATGGAGCTTTTTTTTACTTTCACACGACTTAAATTCATCTTTTAAAACTGAGAAAAATGAATTGAGGTTAAGGAAATTTAGATTTTTAATAAGATATCTAAATTGTTATTGAGAAAATACACTTTGAATTTCTTGCTCAGTTATTGTCAATATTAATTTGGGGTTTTCATTGCAAATTTATATTCTTTCAACACTCACTCGTTTGCCTCAATATAAATTTATATATTTAATTCGCCTTGAACAATTGAAAAGATCTTTAATAAAAAAAGAGTTGTTAAGGTAACTAACTTGTGAACGTCACTGTAAAGAGAGAAAAAAATAGTCAGGGATTTAATTTGTGTTAACATCAGCTCAGTATGTATAGAATTCTCGAATGCTATTTTATAGGAAAATTTTTAGCAATAAAACCAGTTGTTATACTCAACTAAATCACCGGATAAGTGGCGATAAAGAAAAAATTAGTACTGATGATGGGAATGCAGCAACTGCCGAAAACAGTGTTGCTCTGTTGTGATGTATAAGAGAAAATTCGATCGCGCTTTAAAATATTTACGATATATTTTTTCGAATCTCTTACGATAAAAGTCTTAAAGTAATTTACATGTCGAAGAAAAGTCTTACACAGTCCAGTGCCCCGTTTCTGTAACTGAAATGAGAATTTCTCGCATCGAAATACTAAATAATTATGGTTGTCCCGCTTTTTGTTGTGTCCATAGAATAATATATTTATTATTATGAAAAACTAGCAAAATTTTAAATGCATTCAGAAATATATTCTAACTCATCCTGTGTTTCACAGAGTGACGACAATTTTTTCGTTGCGAGAAGTTTTCACTTCAGTTTCAGAAACGAGGCACTGGTCTAAAAAACCAGTGCCTCGATTTAAAAATACATGTGGTTTTAAAAGCTTACTTGTGATATCCTGATATTGTCTAAATCACATCCTTTTTGTATATTTTCCATGTGATGTTCTGTTAACGAAAATACGAAAGTTTTCTTTATTGTAGTTGGCTTATTTTTTAAATCATTTTGTCAAAAAAGGAGTCTCTTCCTATAAAAAAAATCAGATAAGAAAACGATTTGAAATACAATCCTGGGCCCAAATTACCTCAAACGATATCAATCGAAATTTCATCAGGAAGCACAAACGATTTTTTTTTTCCAGAAAAGGTGTCTTGGAGTGTTCACAACTTTAAAGTGTTTGTTTCAAATAAAACAATCAGTTGCATAAGAAAATTTTAAAACAGAATTCAAATTAATTTTTATGAAATTAAGATTTGAATAATAAAAAAATTAGCAAAGTGATTTGAAATCACAAAATTGGGTGCACTGGATATCTTTGTTGTGTTTTCAAATCACATTAAAAAATTTTATCCTCAATATAATTTTATCTTCAAGTTGACCTGTTACTCTTCTGCTGCAAAGGATCGACAATTTTTAAAATACTTTGCTATACGAGATCTTTTAAAAATAAGATGAAATTAAATACTTTTCAAAATATATTTTGCTATCTGCCAATTTCTATTTGATGCCTTTCAAAGTAGCCTTCAGCAGACTTGTGCCAGCGTTGTTCTCCAGTCCTTGAAACGGTTCTTATGTGCACATTTTGGTATGTCCTTTGGTTTTTCTCAGGTCACATACGGATATGCTTTCATATGTCCTTTTAATCTTAGCAACGAAGAAAAAGTCTCTTATTGCCAAATCGGACGAATACGGTGGCTGAGGCAAATCGAGTCTCACACAAGGATTTTTTATTGATTTTTTTTTTTTGTAAAATAAAGTTCCGAATTTTCATATTTTTTATAGTGATTTTCTGTATTTCAATCTCATGTTAATCTGCTGCGGCGTCCACCATGACTGTCGTCATTCTAGTCTCCTGGTTCTTCTTTAAAAATACTGTAACAATTGTAAATATATTTTTGACACAGTGGCGTAGATACCACTGTCAACATTTTAAGTCCTTTTTGCACTTAATTCTATTTTTAATTAAAATTTTATACAAATCCTTGATCCTTGTTTTTTAAAAGCAGTGTAACGCTGAGCACGGGAAATACTTTATGACGAGAACGCCAATTTAACAAGAAATATTAATCAAATGTACGTAGGCCGTGACATATTAAACTTTACCCTTTTTAACAGACCTCGTATTTTTTTGTAAATCATGTGTAAGTGAATTTTTTTTATGATAATTAACTGTGTACAGTGGGTCTTAATCGAAATAATTATTTAAAGGCAATCGGTAAATTCGTAAAGTTCGGGCTGATTCACATCAGAGAACCCCTTGAGTTTAATTTTTTAAGCGAATTTTTAAATACTTTTTTTAAATGATGGGATATAAAACCGAATCTCTCTAGACTGTGGAAATCGTTTTTGTCAAAAAATAATTCGAGAGCATTTATTTCATTTATTTTTAAAATATTTCAACACCTTCCCATTGTGTGCATGTGGGACTTGTTGTTCGTTTTACATGTCTTTACATGTGTATGTAATTTTAATGCATGTAGCAGGTGGTGTATCTGAAATTTATTTATGTAAATTTTTATGTAAATATTTATTGTTGGCATTTTTTTAAATGTACCGAAAATGATGTTGAATGTGTTTTGCATGTAAACGATGGCTCATAAAACTTATGTGGCAGACACATTTCTTTGATTTGATTATCATTCTTTTTTTTTTCTTTGTTAAAAAAAGAAATGAGTTATAAAATATTTAATTTTAAAAATTGTTGAGTATTAATTGCGACCTTGCAGAGGAAAGAATTCAAATTTATTTTGTCAAATCATTTAATATAATTTTGATATATTTTCTTTAATTATATCTGTTTTGAATTTGAAAAGCCCTTTTGTTAAGTATATTTTTATTTGGCTTTTGATAGAATTACTTTTTACTGCAAAACTCTGGGGTGTATTCGCTAATATTTTTTTATCTTCGAAAACGAATGAAACGAATTTTTTTATCTTCGAAACGTATTTCAAACTAATAAACTTTATAGTGGATAAAAAAAGTATATTATATTTTTTCCTCATTGAAATTTATCGGGTAACATAAACTGCCTGAGTCAGTTCAGTGAAAGAAATTTTATGTTGTCACACTAATTTTTAAAATAAAAACAGATTTCGGCAATTTTATATTCACAGTGTTAAAGTTAAATTTCTATCTTCTTGCAAATCTTAACCTCCATATTCATAATATTTAAAGTCAGCTTGAAATGTTTTAATTAAAAAGATATACACAAGAAATGTTCTTAAAATTTATGTTATTCTTTTTATGAATATGACGCTAAAAATTTATATTTTCCAAATGCAATTTATTTCTTTCCAATTCTTGGGAATCATAAAATTTAAATATTGAAAAATTGTCAATAAATTTCTAATAAAAAGAAAACATCTTCGAATTAGTCGTCTTCTATGAAATGCTCTGATTTCTTTTAGTTATTGCGCTCGTTTCTATTTTATCCTTTTTGCTAAACAAGACAAGATTTTGCTACTCTTTATGAATTAATATAAAATATTTTGTTCAATTCTTTTCATATCATATTTTTGCTGCATTATGGCTCATAAATATTTTTATGAATCTTTTTATATGCACACACATAAAGTCGAGTTGATTAGATGCTAAAAAATAAATTAATCAACCATAAACATGATCGTAATTAAACAATTTTCATTTTGCTAATTGGCGGTGTGGTAGGGAAAATGTTATAAATAAATGCGTGATGTTGTCAGAAAAATATAAATTTTAAAATATGTTAGTCTAGTGTCCTTCTTCTGTTTACAACATTTTTATTTAATAAAGTGTGTTTGTCGCATCCTCTCTCTACATTTTTTATAAATATAAAATTGAAAGCTGGCAACACTTAATTATCTGGCGGCTTTTTTTCCAGCTGCCAAATTATTTATATTTAACTTGGGTTTGGTATTTCAACAAACGCCTGAACAACTTTTAAAAATTGATAAGATTGTGATATATTTCGAAAATAGCGCAAATATTATTTAGCGTTTTCGAAGGCCGCTACACTTTCATCATTACTACTTTTTAGGCGTGCTTAATTAAATATGATAACAGTTTCTGTTTGTATTAATTTTATTATAAAAAAAGCGTACGAGAACTGTACCAAACCGATGGTAACACTCTTTTGTGAAGTTCCTGTGTTGCCGTTTGATTGCTTTTCTATATGTCCTATATTTCTGAATTTTTTGTTCCATGTTTCCTTTTTTAGTTTGAATAATCTTCAGTGAATTTTAAAGTTTTTGCGCCGACTATTCACCGATTTGTTATTTGATTTTGTTTTTTTTAACTCCAGTCTTCTCTATGTAAATCATTTGTATATTATAAATACGAGAATTATAACTTCTACTCTAATCAATGTTCCTTTAAAACAAGCACTTTAAAATAAATGGCTTCATAAATTATTTGTTTTGGGTAAAGTTTAGTTCTTCTAATTCTCTTTCCACCGTTAAATGTGATCCATTATTTGCTGCTGTTTGTCCTGGTTATCCTTTGGTAATGATAAATTTTCTTTTCGATGCTTTTCCCGTTAAATCTATTTTGAGGAAATAGATTCGACTAAATTGAGCAATTAATAACAACAGCGATGATTAAAGAGTGAGATGATGTTTTTGGTTAACATGAAATTTATTTTGAGGAACAATTTCATGATAAAAAAATTACTTTCATTTCGTGTTAGATGAAATGACATTGTCTTATTCGTTTTGTTTTTTTTTTATAATGACTTGAATGTTTTTAAAAAGCGTTAGAAAAAAATTTTGTAAAAGGTTTTCACTTCTTATTTTCCTTTGGCAGAAAAGATTTGAATACTAGAAACATAAATTATCGTTTTAGCTCGTTGAGTAATTTTTTATTTTAAAATATATAACTTTTTTTGTGAAATATCTAAAAATTTTATTACCGCCTTAATTATGCTATAAATTTATTTTAAAATATTCAGCCTCAAAGTATACTAAATTTTATAAGTTTATATGTGTTTGTTTAGCATGAACACATTTCGGATTTATTTTTGTTGCTGCTTCATTTTGGGCTCTACTCTGCTCTGCAACAAAATTTTTTTTTCTGTTAAATGCTCTCCGGGGCAAATCGGATGTAATCAAATAATACGGGTATACTATAATTTTATCTGTAGAAACAAAAAATTCATGCATATTTAAAAGAAATAAAGCCTAATAAAAATTGAGTTATCACATGTGATCTGTGTTTGAGTAAAATGTGACTGAAATGGTTGTGCCACGCGTGTGTGTATGTGTTTGCTAATGCATGCATATTACTTATAGCACAGTATACTTTAAGGCTGAACATGTTTTAGTGTGGAAAAGCTAATAAATCATAATAAATTCAGTGAAAATTATCATTTCGGCAAATATGTTTGCTGCTTCTACCAGCGGAATTTTAAATTGATACATTTTTCTTTGCTGTAGGACATTTATTTTTAAATAACATGAATTTATTTAATTTGAAATGAAATGAATGTGTGGCATTGTTAAGACAAAATTCGTGTGTTCATTTAAGGATACAAGCGGAATGTATTCAGTTATTTATTATGCAATGAAATTTGTTTTGCAGGTCTTTGAATATTAAAAATAATCTTTTTTAGCGATTATTTAAAGCCCAAAATTGAGTAGGAGCGAATGATTTTGAAAGTTGTCACAGAGTTTGAGTTCCAGCAACTGCTAGTCAAGTTACATACTTGTGGTTGTGTTTCACATACGAAATGACGCGTTGATTTGATTCATAAAGGGGAGAAAATGTTTTATGTGCTGTGTAGCGTGCGTCACAAAATACTTCATGGCTATTGATAGAAAGCGACACAAGTTTGTGGCTGCAAATTATGTATTTTTGTATTCTATTACACATGTTTTTGTTTTACGCTATCTATTTTATACGAAATCATATAAAGTTGCTCTGGTTTTTTATATATTGTAGCGTGCGTCACACTATTTTATCAATTTATTTCATAAGAAATACCTGTTCAAAAGCGCATTAGAAGCGTTATTCGTAAAAAATGTTAATTGATAGAAAGTTTATAAAACTTATTTTTATACAACTTTTGTTTTATAAAATCATAATAAAGCAGGAATATTTTTTATGAATTAGTTGAAGGTATCCCTTTTAAAATAGCAACAAATTTTATTGAATGGTGCGAATATTGGGTCCGTTGCGGAGGACTTTCTCATATATAAAATTAAAACAAGTCACATATTCTATGAATCGATTCACAATTGTTGATTTTATTCACAAAAGTGGGAAATTGCTAATTTAAACTCTTAAAAAAAGAATAAATTTCTTGTAAAATTATTTCAACATTCAAAATTAATCATGCAATTAAATTTGTCATAAAACTATTTTATAATGAAAAGCACATTATAAAATAAAATTGCTTATAAAATTAATTCAAAAGCAAAGATTTATTACAAAACTGAATTCATTATTGGACATAAAATTTAATTGATAAAAACTTTTTAAAAAAAATCGTACTGTAAATCACTTAGCAGTTTCTCTATAAATCATTGTAAACTATTTTAAAGCCACACATTAAGTATTCACGATTGTCTATCATTCGAGTGCGACAATAAAATTAGTAATTCAAGCCATTGAATGTCCTATCAATATATCTATAGTTTTTATTTGAAATTCGCTATTGAAAGCGGTGACCAGCGACCTGCAGCGTATACAGTTTTTCATTCAACCGTTCAGAAATTATCATTTTCCAAATGTTGCTGTAATCAGCTAAGATGCCGCTAATCTGAACGTTCCGCAATAAATTTGGCCTTACAAAACTTTAATTGTCATCGAATAGTGCACAGAGTTGAAAATGTTAACCAGCATCTCAATTCACTGTCTCTGTCTGTGTCATATGAATTGCAAATTTCCTCAAAATTCAAATCAAATCTTTGCTAAACTGCAATACTGTTTGTGCATTTCACGCACTCAACAAAACCTTAACAGCCGCAGCTCACTTTCGCATGTGCATGCATGCACTTTTATAAGTTAATTTGAAATGAAATTAAATTTTTTATAACTTGAGTGAATGGAAGCGTACAACGTAAAGCGTGTTATACAATAACGTACACAACCAGGGTGTCGCTTTATGTCTGGTTGTATTACTGCTTTTGTTGTTGCTGTTGTTGTTGGTGTTAGTGGCATTTTGATATGCTTGTTACCCTATTGCAAATGACATGCTGATCTTAGCATTTTATTGTTGTGTTTTATCGTTTAAATTGCAGCTTCTCTCACCGTCTACCGCATTCTCTTCGTTGCTTTGTGCTTATTAAAGGCAGAAGTACCTGCCGCACAGTGTGTATTTACGAGCACAAGTGCTGATTTAATTTGAATTAGAGATAGAAATGAGAGTGGAAAAGTTGGTTATTTATGAGTATTTAAAGAACTCTTAGAAACGAATTGATAATGTGATATAAATTCCAAATATAATTCTTTTTTCACTTAATACCGTGTTCAGACATGCCCCTTGCTTGCGCCATTAGGGCATTTTTCTCAATTAGGGCCTGAATTGACCTCAATTTATCATACAACAAGTCAATTAGTAAATTGAGCAATTAGCTAAATTTAGTATGTGTTAGTAGGTTTAATTGGGCAATTAATATTCAATTGACTCAATTAAAAATGCCTGTCTGAACACGGTATAAGAGTAAATTTTTTAAAGCAATTTATTTTATTTTCCCTTGTTTGTTGCGGTGTCAGTGTGTCTGTATGCCTGCAAAAAAAAATCAATCTCATTGTAAAAACTTATAAAATTTCTTATGCAAAAACCAATTGAGAATTACAAAAGAAGAAGAGAAAATATACTTCAAATATACTACTAAATTAGTTATGTAACTGAATGGCATTGGCCAACTCTTCAGTAGATCTCCAGTCATCTTGTTTGAAAAATTTCCAATTCACATGAAATTCAATATTCGAAATATAATAAGTAAAAAAAAGTTATAGAAATAAATTTAAAAAATAGTTTGAAACAAAACAAATCATAATTAAAATAAAAAACAAATTAATTAATCCACCGAAATCTACTTATTCATCTCTAATGAAAAATAGGCCCTCATAATCGTATATCAATTAGTCAAGTTTGACCTACTGAATACCCTAATCTAAATATTAAACTACTGCATCCATAATATTTCGGTGCTCTTGCAATCAAAAAGTCTCTTCTCTGTGCTAAGAATGTTGTAAAGTACGAGTGTAGTTTTAATTAATTTATTGCAAAATCTTATCCACTATGCAGGCAACAACTTGTAAGGACTCGTAGCAGCAGGAGTGATATTACAAATCATTTTATCCTTTTTGAGGTTTAAGTGTATCAGCAGTCGTGTTCGTACTGCTGTTTAGCAGCAGTTGTTCTTGGTAACGCTTATTTCTATTTTGTGTTAGTTGTTGTTGTTGTATTTTTAATAAAAACGTGTTACCGGTAGAGGTGTGTTGGTGTAAGCAGATGCTAAAATAGTAGCCGAGATTTGTATGTGATTTTACATGGCATCAAGAAGCGTGCGTGTGTGTGTGTGAGAATTATGGTTAATTTCACGGTATCCGTTCTTCTATGAGATGTTGAGGAATTGCTTTGCTTTATTGCATACAAACGGGTATTTATACGTTCACACGTGCACGCAATATGTCTTGCAAAATTTAGTGCATTTCCAAAATTAAATTTATTCAGAAGCACAATATAAATAAATTATTTCTAAGAAACTTCTAACTAAAATTGGGAAATGTGTTGTACCTACTTTTCGATATCGCACTACTTAACGATGAGATTATTGTTATTTGGCAAATAAGTAGCTGTTTTTGCCGAAACTGTATTTATTATCTCGTTAATAAAAATTTTGTGAACAGTTAATTCTCACGTGATAAGCGGTGATTGTTGCAGTTTTCGACTAGTATAAAATAAATGGAGAGCACTATGTGATCAGATATATGAATTTCGAGGGTTTTTAAGGAAATCAGTTCTTCCGAATATATTGTTTCACGATATCTTACGAACGGGTTAACTGATTTTGAACCTAGTTTGCTGATTAGTTTCTAAAATCTATCGGTAGATAATTATGAAACGAAAACACTTAAAAACCTGTTTTTTCTATTTTTTTCTTATCTATCCATTCGAATCAGAAAATGTGAGTTGGGCTCTGAAAATAATGATGGGCACTGAAAATTAGTCATGTAGACTTCCTAGGACCTCAAAACGTACAGATGTGATGAGAACTTGAAATGGGCTCTGAAAACTAGTCAGGGAGACTTCGTAGGATCTCAAAACGTACAGATCTGATGAGAATTCGATTTTTTCAAAACGGGGAAGTTAAAAAAGTGACGTGCTTTAATTCAAGATGGTGTTAATTGTTGTATCGCCTTGTCTCAATAACGGGGTTATAGCACTGGTTCTTCAACAACACCGGAAGCGATTAACACTATCAGTTATTAAAATAAAAGTAGTTCTGGCAGGGGTCATCCCAAGAGTGCTAGTCTAAGAAAAAAAGAAAATCTCCCTGATCAAAACAATTTTATTATTTGCACTGGTTTTTGATTGCAGTACCCGTTCATGGTGATTTTGTAAATCAGACTGAATAAATGACAACTAATTTGGCAGATGACCGCTTGCCAACTGTCAAAGTTCGGAAGTCACTGTTCGAAGACTCTTAAGATATCCTGCAAGTGCAAATGCACCAGTCAACACGAGTATATCGTATCAATTCGTATCGATGTGCCTGCTTCTATTTGCCCACCCTCTTCACATGGCAAAAATTCTTTGGCCGTTTAGTAATGAAATTATTTAATTCACATTATTTATTTGCCATAATGTTTTCTGTTCAACTTCCAATTTGTTTTACATAATAAACAATTGCGAAATATTTTATTGTTATAAAATCGTTAATGGAATAAATCAATTACCATAAATCATGAACAAATAATTATGAATTATAAATGGAAATTTTCACAAAAAGTTTATTACTTTTAAATAAGGAAAATTAAATTTAAAACTGTGAAGTCTTGGCCTGCAGCAAAGCGTTTTCGTTACCGGTGAAAGTAGTAGACTCCTGAGACACGATTTTGATTTATTAAAATCTTATTACAGGCTCAATACTAGATATATTTCCTAAAGCCTTAAAAATTTAAGTTTAATTGAAAATAGATAAATTAACTAAAAGGCTGAAAAGCCATGTTATAATAAATCAGCTGCAGTTGTATTTATTATTTTCTAAAAATGAACTGTTTTTTAATGAGTTTCAGTATGAAAATTTTATAACATTCGAAAAATGTTTGTTATTTTTTGCCGCACTTTAATTAGTAACAATAATTATTGGTAAATATATTTTCAATGGCTTATAAATTTTAGAAATAGTTAAAGCTTTTGTTTTAAAATAAGTTATTTATAAAACAACACTGTGCAACAAATTGTAACTTTCTCATAACATCTGCTAACGACTCTATTATTTTTAAGGTCTCCTTTAATTATACAATATTATTGAGTAATTTATTGGTACATATTATAATTGTCGTGTTGCCTCACACTATTCAATAAATTGGACAATATCAAAAAATGTCACCATTTTTCTTACAATATGTGCAAAATTTAACATATTTTCCTTTAAAGCGTGCTATTCATTATATCATATTATTGGAAGTATAGAATTTTGAACTGGAATAAAAGGAAAATTAATTGTTGATTTACTTTTATTGACCTTATCAGTTTATTATAATATTAATCAAGCTTATGGTCGGTCGTTTTTTGATTAAATTATATTTAGTCTAATATAATAAAAAACGTCCATAAGCTTGATTAATATTATGAGAAAAATATATTTTTAAATTGATATGAAATTTGCGTTATTTGAAAGATAAACTTCTGTCATTATTCTAAAAATATGACATGTGGGATATGACTGCCACGGCTGGTTCGGACGTGGTCTAAAATGGAGTTCCCCTGAAAATTGGTAATAAAAAAAGAAAATAATATATAATAAACAAAGAAATAAATGTAATAAAGAAAGAAAGTGTAGCGACTTTCGAAAACAGCTGTTCTGCTCTGCGGTGTAAGTTGAATATATAAAACTGACTTTCCCTCTTGCTTTGGAATATACATCATGTCCTTCTAGATTAAAAAACACCTTTCGAAAAATTACCCTATAAAATTAAATTCAATTTAGCAACGAAAAGTTCGTTAAAAATTAATCAAAATTAAAAATATAGAAAAAATGATTTCAAATATCTATGGCGCACACATAGTTAAGAAGTTAATAATTGGCTGTTTACAGCCGTCATAAAAAAATAAACACTGACGCCTGGTGTAATTTAAACTACCCGTAATAGTGTTTAAATAACACACTGTAACAAATCGATGCAATTTATTTAATTTATTCTTTAACAATATTATTATGAAAATGTGTTAACTTTTTAATTTAAATTCGTGTCTAAATGACAACTCTAAAAATCTACATGTTTCCATTATTTTAATTAAAAACAATTATATATTAAACAAAAACGATTTCAAACTGCCCATAAATATTTTATTTGTTTGCAGCTTTTGTTTTAAATGCAAAAGCAAATTGTTTAACAATAATTAGTTGCGTTGAAGCCTTTAATTCGGTATTTAATTTGCCACACTTTCTCTGTTAGACAGACACTGCATTCATGGAAATGAAATAAATTTTTTTAAGTTGTTTAAAAAATTTAAAGAACTTTTCCATAAATATTTTATCATCATACGAGTGTGCCAGCCGCTGTCAAAGTGTCCCTTCTACACCTCTAACCCAGAGTTCAAAAACCACTTTGTCTGATTAGACAAATCTGTTTCAATAAAATTCAATAAAATTTTTCCCACTTATTCCGAACAATTTGATTTTATGACACACTCGCCTATAAAATTTGTATCTTCAAAGCACACAAGCCAGCGAGTGTAGGAATAAAAGAATGATTGAATGCCCGCCCCATCGTCAGTGGCTGCCTGTCTGTCTGTCTGTCTGAGTGTATGTGTGCCGGGGACAAATAGTTGAATAAATAGATGCTTGCAACGACAAACCATTTTGCCCAACATTTCATTTTATTTATTGCATTTTATATTTATTATAGAAATTGTAATCTCCAAGTATGGAATGTTTGCATTGGATTCAGATATTGAAATGAATTCTCTTCAATTTAATTACGTGTACTTCAGGATATTTCATCTAAAATATTTACATATTTTCCATTTATTATTTGCAAACATTCACTTCAAAGGTATTTTATCTTTGTAATATCCTTTATCGCATCACAAAGGTGAAGTGTTGTGCCAATTGTGTTTATGAGAAATATTTATCACATTAATTTCTTTAATTGCAATTGAAAAATATGAATCATGACAAACACACATTTCATTTGTAATTAAATGCTTTTTATGAGACATAAACAAATACGAAAAGATGTGTAGAGTTTTGGCAAATAATCTTAGGCAATCCCAGCGAAAAATTTAAGAGATTTGTTACATTTTTAAAGGATTACAAAGTGGTGGTGTTTATTAATTTGATTAAGTCATGTCAGCGATCAAATTGAGTTAATGTAACAACACTTTTTTAGTTGTCATTAAGTTTGTGGAAGTCGTTATCACTTTCTTTAAATATAAATACAAGTTGTACTTGTACTTGTAACAACAGTTTCAGAACTAAACCATCATTGCACAATCAGGACATTTACACAATTAAACCCTTATTATATTATTTTATCGCGATGTTAATTGATGTATTGAACTCAATTATTAAACAGTAATTGTTCCAACACAATTCTTTATAAAGAAAAATATTCCAAAACACAAGGAAAAGTCAACATCAGACCAGAACAGCTGTTTTCAAAAGCCACTGCACTTTAAGTGTAAGCAAATTTCTTTAATTGCAAGTGGAAAATATGAATCATGGCAAACACACATTTCATTTGTAATTAAATGCTTTTTGTGAGACATAAACAAATAAGAAAAGATGTGTAGAGTTTTGGCAAATAATCTTAGGCAATCCCAGCGAAAAATTTAAGAGTTTTGATACATTTTTAAAGGATTACAAAATTTGCTTAAGTAATTTTAGCCATCAAATTGAGTTATTGTAACAACAGTTTTTTAGTTAGATATTATCAAGTTTGTGAAATTCGTTAACACTTTCTTTAAATATAAAATACAATTCGTACATGCTCGTACTCTTATTACAAAGTTTCAGAAATAAACCATCATTGCGTATTCAGGACATTTACACAATTAAATCCTTATTTTATTATTTTATCGTGCTGTTCATTGATATAGAGACCTTAATTATGAAACATTAATTGGTTAGTTTAGTTCAGACAAATATGAAAAATATTCTAAAGCACACGGAAAAGTCAACATCAGACCAGAACAGCTGTTTTCAAAGGCCGCTGCAATTGAAAGTGTAAGTAGAATAGTTAAAACTGATGTTGACTTGTACTAACGCAAGACGGCAAAAAGCGATTATTTTGTATTTGAGAAAATTGAAAACAAAAAAGCTTGGCTTAGGAAATATGAAACAAAAAATTCAGGAAATAGGACATGAAGAAAATAATTGAACGGCAACACGGAGACTTAACAAAATTGTGCTACAATCGGTTTGAAACAGTTTTCGTATCCTCTTTCATAACAAAATTGTAACAAATAGAAACTATGATCACAGAAAACTTATGTTGATTTCTTTTCTAAATAAAAGTGCAACATTTGTTACACTTTTTAGCAGAAAATGGCTACATGCTGTCATTTGAAAATAAAGAATTAATTAGAAATTAATTTAACATTCTTTAAGAAAAATTATTTCTATTTTAAAACTCCTTCAAACTGCCATATTTTTGAAAAGATGTGATAAATTGTTACGTATTTTCCCCAAAAGAAAACGTCTTTAAAACTTTAACAAGTGGTAATTAATAAAAATACACATGAGTACTGAGGATGAAAGTGTAGCGTCTTTCGAAAACAGCTGTTCTGCTCTTCTGTATAAGATGAATACGTAAAATTGATGTTCACTTTGGAATATATATCAGGTCTTTCTGTATTAAAAACTGTTTTCGAACAATTACCCTCTCATTGTTAAATTTAATAAATTCTTATTTATTTGTTTATAAATTTGCAAATAACATACACAAGACAATCTATTTTAGTTTAGAGTTGAATCAATTAATTAATTGAGTAATTAGTGCTTAATTGTTTCATTTATTAAACCATGTTTCTCATGCAATCCTTGTGAAGTACTCATTCAAGCATATCCGCCAGTGTCTCAATATTGCAGATGTATTCCGGCTTTTACTCTTAAACGAGGGGCTGTACATTTCTGTATAAACAACGTTTTGATGATCGCGCTCCGTCTGTCACCGTATTGTTGAAAACACATGTACACCAAATTCAATGCCTTAATCTTGGCTAAACAATAGACGCCTGCACCATTTTAATGCTGTTATTTTTTCTTTGTATTCCTTGAAAAAGTACGATCCAATAAAGCCGTCAGCTCTCAGCACATTAAGCAGTTCATTAGAATAGATCGGCAGCTGTTGTAATAAGTTCTTGTGTATTGAGACAAAAATTACTCTGATCTGAGGACCGATTGTCACTTAACGTATCCTGTTAATACACCCAGTGAATTAAATCCTAAACTGACAGTGAGGCTCTTTGTCAGTTAACATCGAGCCTCCTTGGAAATTATTATTATTATTTTTTTTTATTGCAGCCAGATCACTGATCGTTCACTCCCTTTCGAGAGTTTTGCGTCTCATTGGCACTACTTAGCTTCAACAGCTGCGATATCATTATAGGATTACTACTAATTCTGAGAAATATTCCGCAGATAAATACGTTAGCACTTCTCATGTGAAGGCACAGTCATTCGCAGAAACGGATAAAATACAGATTAACAACATCCCCGACATATGATCACAGTCATCCGTCGGCGTCTGTGCACCGATATTTTTCCAATTTATTTGTCAAATATTTTCAACACAAATACTTCACTTTCTTTTATTTAATTGAGAATCCAGTCCAATTTCTTTATCTTTTGTCTTACATACTAAAACCTTTATCGCTAAACTACATTAAGTGTTTTTCTATATAGGTAAAAACCACTTATCTAACTAATTTGTTTACTTGCGCTAAAAGAAGGAGTGACTTATCTGCTTTATAGTCGGGTTTAACGTGTATTCAGCTCGTGTTTATTTAGGCTCATGTGTCTTGAAACTTCTTACAAATCCTCGATGAATAAATGGAAACAGATGAGGAAATTTTACCTTACTAAAGAAGGTCCTTTTCACTCTCTGGATATTTACAAACTTTTCTCATAAATTTAATTGCCAAGAGTTGATCGTTTTTTAGTCTGTTCATGCTGAAATATCATTTCCGGTATTGCCACATGATCGATAAAAGTCGTCAGTTATAAAAATTAATATGTACGATAGATTTGTTAACTTGTCGTTTGTTTTGGATAAATACTAATTTGCCCTCGTATATCTAATAGATTTGTTTAACTAAATGCAAATTAAATGTATTTAATCAAGTACACAAATTTTCTACAGTTTTAAAATTTTGCTTAACAACAAAAAATCATTATTATTATTATTTATTCGCAACCACTTGTTTAACATCAATCAATCAAATTGAAAATCGAATTCTTTGCAAGGCCAATCACTGGATAAACGAATAGATAAATGAAATATTTGGTTTGTGTTAAAATGTGGTTGCAACAGTTTAATTATATATAAAATATATAAAATATAAATTTAAACGTGAATTAAATTTTAAAGAAAGTCACACGCTGATGCTTTTATTTTGCCTTAATTTTTTATTGGTGGTTTCACAAATGTGTGGCATTTTGTGTCAAACGAATTGATAAAGTTTTATTACAAATTTGAAGTGTTTAATTTAATTATGAATTTGTTTTAGCTCACATTGAAAGAATATAATCATCTTATTATATTAATCATCTTTAAAAATGTTATGAGAGTTAATGCAATTAAAAAGCAACTATTTGGGAAAATTAATCAAGAACAAAATGAGTACTTTTATAATAAAAGGATTTAAAATTAAATGGAACTTGAGAAACGAGGAGATATTAAAATATGAAAAAAAACATTGAAACGATTTATTTCATTATGAAAATGAAAAATTATTGTTCTGTAACAACTTCTTTTTAAATCCTCCGTATTTGATTAAAAATTTCCACGCTTGTGTTTATAAACACATCAACTTTAATACTCTCCAACATCCAGTTAATTATTCGTTTGGTAATTAAACAAGGCTGGTGACATTAATCCGTTCTTCTTTTTTTTTGTCGTTTCATTATTGTCACATCTATTCATCGTTTATGCTCCTTTAATTCCAAAAAGGCATCAACTTAATCTTAAATTTCAACCTCAATTAGTTAAACCTTTTTGTAATTATTTTGCTCAAAATTCGCTACAGTTTTTGCTTTTGTTCGTTAACTTGTTTTTCCGTTAACTGCTTTGGACAGGTATTTCAGAAATGAAAACCTCACGCCAACTTTTGTTTTAGGTAAATGGCACAGATATCAGCTAATTTTTTGCTGCTGTTGTTGTTCTTTTGTACTGCCAACCAACATCTACACACTTCCACAGCATCATCATCATCATCAACAATGTCACCACTGCCATTTTAGAATTATCTGCAACATCACCACCATTGTCTGGAGCAACTAATGATTAATACTCTTAACCAGCTGAAATCCAAAAGCGTAGCTGACATCTGTGTTGTCAGAATGTAAAGGAGTAAAATGTTTTGCAGCTTCGAAAGTGTAAAATGAGCGCAATTATGAATATTTCGGGGGAAATTTTCACTTCTCGGTTATTCTAATCACTTGGGGAAACACAAGAGAACGGAAGGTGGGAGAATAAAACATTTTAATCCGTGCAATCGCTTTGGCTTAATATTAATGGGGCATAATTTATAGTTTGTTTTTCACATGACGGAGAACCAACATGGTGTTGAGGGAAAGAAACCTAAAATTAGCGTACCTCCTGTTCCCTTCTGATGGTGCTGCCTCATGTCGTACGTACGTATATCTCTTACCCAGTCCAAATTTGTAGTGCTAAAGAAAAGGATCATAAAAACGATCCTCTTTCTATTCGCTGCTATTGTTGCATGCTGAATTAAGAGCAAGAAACTTAAACAATATAAGTTATTTATAAGAAACTATTTACGAAAACTGGGAAATGTGTTGTACATACTGTTCAGTATCACACTATTTACGGATGAAATTATTGTTATTTGGTAAATAAGCAGTTGCTTATGGCGAAACTGTATTTATTATCTCGTTAATAAAAATTTTGTGAACAGTTAATTCCCACGTGATAAGCGATGACTGTTGCAGTTTTCGATTACTACAAAATAAATGCAGAACACTATCTGATCAGATATATGAATTTCGAAGGCTTTTAAAAAATCACTCTTTCCGAATATGGTGTTTCACGATATCTTACGAACGGGTTAACTGACCTCAACCTGGTTTGCTGATTAGTTTCTAAAATCGATCGGTAGAAAATTATATAAACAAAAACCTTTAGCCGAACAAACATCTTAACACATTAAACAAAAACACTTAAAAATCAGTTTTTTTCTATTCTTCAAAACTATCTGTTCGAATCGGAAAATGTAAGTTTGGTTTCGGAACATCAGCAATTCGGTTCAATTCAAATTAATAATGGGCTTTGAAAATTAGCCAGGGAGACTTCGCAGGAACTTCGATTTTTTTCAAAACGAAGAAGTTAAAAAGTGACCTGCTTTAATTCAAGATTGTGTTGATTCTTGTATCAAGAATCAAGCAAATTCTAGAAAATTTTTGTATATTTTTTTAATTCTATTCCTACACTTTTCCTCGGAATTTCTTTCAAATACTGAAGGAAAAGGCTGTGGAAATCCGTTGATACTTTTCCCCATATTTTTAAAATTCATAATGCCTACTTTAATACCAGGCGAAAAAAATTCACAGTAAATTTGAATTGGTAATAGCAGGAGTAGGGAAAGAAAATTGTCCATGGCAATAATTAATAAAAAATTTCGAAAAATATAATTAAATATTTTTTTTTAATAGAACACACCTTAAAAACATTTTGTTGTAGTCGCACTACATCGTTTACAATATAGAAAACTGCAGACATGACTCCTACTACTCACGATTGCTACAAAACGCCAGAGCTATGAAAACGAGAGAATAGAGTTGAGAGGACAATTGGAGAAAAATTAAATTAAAAAAGAGTTTTTGTAAATATTTTAATATTTTATTCGATGAGCAGTAACGAAAAATGTGGCTGCAAAGCGATTTTTAGTACATCAGCGTTGATCATAGTTGGGTAGTCCTTGAAACCAAAAATTTGTTCTACGATCACTTAAAATGTAGTAAAAATTTAAAAATAGAATATATAAAAATACCAATTTCATTTAAGCGGCTTTTGTATACGAGTGCCCGTAGAGAAAAGGGCTGCATCCACTTTCTCAATATCAGTTTCTTTTATTTGATTTGATATTTAAACAGTAGTTCCTTTTAAATTCTTGCTTGCATATAACAGGTCTAAATTTTTAAACTTATAATGTACAACTTAAAACTGAACCCAATAAAAATAACGGTCTGTGGGGAGCAAATTCGTAAGAGAAGGATAGCCAACCAGCTTCTGCACAAAATTATTTGTTGTTCGCATTGATCTACTCGACAGGTCTCTTTGATTTAATGATTGCAACCCTGTAAAAGAGATAGAGAGTGAGAGAGGGTGGTACTGAGTGATAGAGGGAGAAGAGGGAGGGAGAGGAAGAAGATCGAATTTATATATATATATTTACTTACATATCTGTTTGCCACAAACAGCGTTTCAGCAAAGCAATTCTGTAAGATGTGATACTCCTCTGTTGCTTAAAAATGAGAGAGACATTTTTCTTAGGAAGCAAAATTTTTTAACGCCCAATTTTCGTCCAATTTATATAATTTTAAATAAAAAATATAAATATTTTTTAAAAGATAAAAAACTTTTAGTGTATCAAACGTTTGTTTTTTGTATAAAAAGTGTTTAGATTTCTTTTGTACAATATTTTCAAAAGCATTTCCTTATGAAAACCTTAACGTTTCTATTTGGCACTGCAACCACGAAAACATGTATCGAAAAGGCATGAATTTAAAGTTGAAATGATTGTTTTGTTGTTGCACTCTCTTGTGGTTTACGAACCATTTTTTGCATTTTTCTTCAAACAAGGACTAAAATTCTCATCTCTACCAATTTATATGGGAAATGTTGTTTGGTGAAAGACTAACGATAATTTTTTTATAACGATTTCTTAAGGACGTTTGTATCCAAGAAACGCCATCAACTTGAGTAACAACAGCAACAAAATCTAACCGCTAAGCGCCTTCATGGAGAAAGAAAAGCAATCAGCTTTTTAAGCTGAAGCTTTATCGTGAAATTTTTGCAAGTTTCAGTTCCACTTCATGTAAATGAGAATAAAAAGTAAATAGAAAAAAATGCAGAGATCTAAACCAATTGAAACTGAATTAAAAGTGGGTCTTATGGCGTTTTCTTTTCTCAAAAACATGTAACATTTATTCACTTATTGTGTGAAAAGTGGCGGCTTGGAAAAGTCTTAAAACAGAAATTAGTTTTCGTGAGCGATGTTGGATTCTCTTTGTTAATAAATTCCTAATTTTGAAATGACAAAACGTTGTAATTTTCTGTTAAAAAGGGTGTCAGGCGTTGCATTATTTTCTGGAAAATAAGTCGACATTAGTTTTGTAATATCCTTTAAAGGAAAGTATATAAAAAAAATATTTAAGGTGGGATATTGTCAATGATTTGAGTAGATACTTTTAATTACTGATGTAAAAAATGCTGTCCCACCCAGCAGCCATGCTACCACAGCTCAAGTCATAAGTAGGATTCAGTTGGTATCGTGTTTAAAAACACTGTTGCTTCCTCGACAAAAACTTAGATCATTCTCTTACCAGACATGTGGTCTGCCAATTTTTATATTTAATACATAATTAATATTTTAAAGCTTTATTTTGATTAGTTTTTTTAAAGTTGCACAATTCTTACTTATTCTATTTTCTAAATTTTATTTTTATATTTAATACAAAATTAATATATTAAAGACTTATTTTAATTTGTTTTTTAAATTTGCACAATTTCAACTTATTCTATTTTCCAAATTTAATTTTTGTATTTAATACAAAATTAACATTTTAAAGCTTTATTTCAATTAGTTTTTTAAAGTTGCACAATTTTTACTTATACTGTTTTCTAAATTAAGCAATTATATATCTATTTAACCATTCCGTGTGTTGCGCAACATCACAGAAAAGAGAAAGTTCTTGACTGTCACATCCGAAACCACTTGATAGACCACTTGAAATTATACCTCTCAAATACCAACGCCCATTGCGATTTATTATCATACCACCGCCAGAGTCGCCCAAGCAAGGCGCTGTATGATAACGATTTCCTGCACAAAAAGTACGTTTTGTGCCCACAATATGGTACATTTCTGAGCGAGCCAAACACTCTCCAGCACTAACCAATTGGGCCTCGACTTGTTTAGCGACTGGGCTGAACGTGTTACCATGCTCGTCGGCACCCCAACCGGCTACTACGCCCATCTCACCGCCATTAAAATCGGATTGGCCATCATTTTTCCATAAACAAATGGGACGTACGCTATTCGAAAATCTGGAAAATTTTCGGAAATAAAAGAAATCAAATTTATTATAAACTTTTGCTTGTTGTTTAGTTTTTCTTTTATGTTTTACTTACTCTACTGGACGCTTCAGGTACAATAGAGCCAAATCGGCATCTGCAAATTGATACGGATTGTATTCCGGATGCACTAGTACCTGTTCTACCTCGCGTGTTATGTATGTTTGATCGCTAAAATCATCCAAATTATGTCGTCCCAAATTCACCACTATGCGATCCGCTGGTATATTGCGAATTTTAAAACAGTGTCCTGCCGATAGTACTGTCCTGGCGGAAACTAATGAGCCACCGCATAAAAAGCTTAGACCACCTGATTTAACAAAAATGGCTGTCATCCAGGGATACTGTCCGGGCATTACATCAAAGCCTCCAAATATGTATGGTGTCACGTTATTACCAATGCCACACTGATCTTGTTTTCTGGCTGGCGGTATTGGGTTGACAGGATTTATCGGAAAGTGCTGATGGGGATAGTCGTGGGGACGTGGATACGGACTTGGACGTGGATACGGACGCTGATGTGGATGTGCGCTGATCTGCGTCGATCCTTTGTGCGTCAAAATTATATTCGTGCTTGGGGCGGTATCTGAAAGTTGAAATATGGTTCAGAAAACATAAAAAGTCAGCAAGGAAGCAGTCTACTTACAGGGCGCTTGTTCGCAAAATGCTTTGCCATCGACAACGATTTTAGTTAACTTGGGCACTTCATCTGCTACAGGAAATATCACACGATATATAAACGGACTCTTGTTTTCCAATATAAGTTGGCCTTCGCCATTCTGTAAAACAAAGCAAAATAATGAAATAAATAAATGTTGGATTTTTCTTCGAAATTAGAAACTCATGATCTCGTGGGCTGCGATTATTTGCATTGAAATTGTATTTTAAAAGGATTTTTATTAGTTAAAACGTTATAACTTCAACAAACTCAAGAATTTAGCTAAACGAAAATTTAATTTCAAGCAGATTTGTTATAAATTGACGAAATAATTTTGATTTGGATAAGGAATAAATTATTTATATATTTGAAGGAAGAAGGTGAACCAGGCTGTTTGCTGAAATGATTTGTTTTGAATTCTTTTTATTTGTTCAGCAGTTTAGCGGTTTGTTAACATAAATTTTGGAAGATTTAATTTAAATTTCAAAATATGTTGTTGACACTCAAACTTGTTACGATGCTCAAAAATGCATTCATTAAATCCATAAAAATATGAAGCAAAACAAGAGCGAACATCTTTAAATAAAATTTGATTTCGAACACAAAATAATTCAAACACGCCTGCGACTTAAAAAATCTTCAGAAATAGTTGTGATTGCGGGTTCGACTAGTTTTTGCAGCGCTATTTCTTTAAAATAAATTTACAAAAAAGAGAAATAAAAAAATTCCAAATATTCGTTTAATATCTTAATACTTACGCCTTGCGCTGGGGTCTTCTGACTCAAATGCACCGTGAGATCAATATATTTTGAATCTGAAGGTATCGTTAATTTCCCAAAACACCGGGCGCCCTCAAAAAAATAGTAATAATAATTTGGGCACGGGGAGAAGGGGAGATCAAAACCGTGCGTGTTCATACAAAAGATGAGTAATAAAACCAACGAACTCTTTAACAGCATCTTTTTAAATTCTTTTGTTAATATTTTTATATATTTATTTCAATCTGAATATTTATTTTTCTATTTTTTTAATAATTTTTTGCAAAATTGAACTTTTTTCACTTCTTTATCACCAGATGATATATTATTAAATTTATTTTTGATTTAACAAATTATTTCTTGATTTGAAATCTAGTACAAAAACTCTTAGAACGACACTCGTGAATTTCTATCCTCGGACTGAAATTGACGTTCATTTCGTTTGTGTTTTTATATCATTTTTAGCGTGAGATCCCTTTTTGTCGGATAAATAAAGAGTGCCTAAGATATTATTTTTCCATATAATCCGCACATCCTTCAGATAATGAGACCCTAATTGAGATAATCCTGAACACTTTTCAAATGAATTTGGGAAATATCCAGGCACAATTTGTTAATCGGTATTGTTACCGTTTTCTGTAACAGATGGCACGACATATGCCTGCGCTTAAGAATTGATAATTTAATTAATTCCTGAGAAAACCCGTAATAAAATACTGTTACCTACAGTGTTCAAATTAATTAGTGCGAATTACATGCTCTGGAAAGAGAAAAAAGGATCAGTGATACAAAGAAAATATTAATGAATATCATTTCTTGGTAGCAATATGATCAATAAAAATATGTCAATCAATGCAGTGGAAAATGCCGCAGAAGAATTTAAATGCGTTGATGCAGATATTGAAATTTTGCAAGACTCTATTTATGATATCGGGTGAAAAATTCTGGATAATATTGATTCACCAAAATATGGACACCAAAGTGATATCGATTTTGAATCAAATTCTCTTTCTGATAATGGGCCAAGCGTATCTATTAAGCGGGAGAAACGTAATTTAGAAGGCGAAGTAAAAAAAATTGATTCATCTTACCTTAAGACACGAAGTGTTAATAAAGAAAATGTTATTAAGCGTCATAATAGACGTAAAACAAAAAAATTTAGATCATCAATCTCATTAATAATAATTTTAATAATACAGAAAATAACGTTGTATTTGAAGAATCATTTTGTCATCCAATATTTCTTCAACTTGTTAACAAAAAACCTTTAATTGACCAACTTATCTCAAAAGTTATAGATTTTAAAATTCAAAATCAATCCAAATTCAAAAGTAAGCTTTACCTTAAAGATGCTACAATTATTAAAAGAAAAGGAAACTGTTTGTAGGGGACTGTACCATAAATCAGATGAAAATGCACTGAAATTAGAAATTGATAAAATTGTACCAGACACTCTTGATAATGTCACAAAATTTCCAACTGACTTCAACTCAAGAAAAAGGGAATAATACAGGTTTATTTTTAGTAACCCTCCGGTTTGAGGAACCGTCGCAGAGAAATATTCCAAAAAGGCCATCAGTTATTGAAGACTTTTTGAAAACTGCCGCAGTCTATTTTTTTGAGGATTAATTTTTTTTTTAAGTAGATTTTAAGAGTGGTCAAAGGATCAAGCAAGAAAGGAAAGAGTGTTTGAGTTTAATTAAGGATGTTCAGAATGTACATGGGCCGTAAACATACGAATTTATTGCCATTTAATATTGGGTCTCTAGTTAATTTAACTTCCTAAGTTACTAGATCAACTTCGAATAGATATTGTTTTTTTTATAATAATTTCACTTATCAAATAATGCTCTGATTTTTTAACACATTTTTTTTTGTTCTAAGAGATTTATCCATGAATCGTACCAATAAAAAATTTCTTAATAATAAATCTTCCCCGTAAAAACTAACTTGCTTTTATATAAAGTTTGTATTCGGCCTGTACTTATTTATGCATTTCCAATTTGGTTTAGCATTTCATCATCATGTATGAAAAAAATGGAAATTTTCAAAAGACATATTTTACGAAAACGGAAATTTTCTTTGAAGGAAATATGAACGATGTATTATCTAGTGAACCTGATTTAAGTTGGTCAAATACAAATTATCTTTCAGCAATAGGTATTTTTAAAATTATTTCTGGACGAAACTTTTATTATAGAAATACTCCCGGCATTCGCAGAGAGTAATATTTAGTTTCAGTTTTAAGTTTATTTTAAATTGATTTCACTCTATTGATACACTGCTCAGCAGCCATATCCTTTGAATAAAGATATGTGGACTATATGGATTTTGGCGCGCTAAACTCGAATCCGTTTTCGGTTTTTTTCCATCAGTTCGAGATTTTTTTATGGGCTTACGTATGTTTTTAATCTATTTTGGCTAACTTTAAATATCCATGAATATTTAAGGTTTTGATTTATTGTAATTTTCCTTCTTCTTTGTGGACATTCAGTCGTTATAATTCCAACTTCCTCAACCAAAAAGAAATGATTTGTATAAATAAATTCTGTTAAGAACGTCGGTTTTTGGCAATTGTAAGCAAATTTCCTTTTTACACACGCATCACTTTGACCTGATTTTCCTTTGATATCCTGCAGATTGTATTTTCCCCTTAAATCATTTGGCCACAAAAAGTCAGTTGGATTCAATTACCAAATAATTGACCATATTGTTGATGCGAGCAATTTAAATGTAAGAAAATAAGAAGGCGAATGGAATAACTTTGACAAATCACAAAACGATTCTATAGGAATTTTTGAATAAATTTAAGCATGACAAACGACCGCACATAAAAGGAACTACGTAAATTACTTTGAATAAGTCGTAGTCATTATGACATGTGCTCACTCGTATGTGTGAGGATACACTCATACATTCAATGAAGCAAAGGTCCTTATTTTCGTACAACTATTTGTAATAACGGTGTTGACTGTAACGTAGTAGTTGTTGTGTTAATTGAAACTGTCAGCTGTAAAGTTTTTCGTAATAGCGGTCGAGTTTGACTCCATTGTAAGTTTCATTAATATATATTTTTTTAAATTTAATTTAAATTAATCACATCCCGTAATTTTTGACTTTTTCCAAAGTGTCTCCTTTTCGAAAAATTTTAAATTTTATGTTCTTTATTTGGTCGCGTAGATTTCTTCCCAACTGCTGGAAGGCGGCGTTGTAAACTTTTAATTTTCATAAAGCATTAAATATGAAATATTCAGTTTTATTTAATAAACATGATCGACAGTTATAAATTTAAATCTTTTGGGAGGTAAAATTTAGAGATTTTAAAGAACGCCCAACAGAATAATTGCAGAAACAATATGAAAATGTTTAATAAAAATGTTTTAACTTCTATGCCTGAGCCGCTTATCAGGCTAAACGTTTCTAACAAAATATTCAGACTGAATTAAAAAGCATAGATGGAAAGCAACAGCTGTTTCATTATCCAGAACGATGTTGTAGGAAGCCACTATATTCTCATTATCGGTACTCATGTGTATCTACCACCACTTGTTGGACACCTTCCGCATGGCCAAAGAATTTAGGGTGGGAGTGCCGAGGTGGATTATTTTTTATCATCGCATGGTTTCACGTATCCGCCTTTTTATTATGAATTGAAAGAAGTCTTAGGAAAAAGTCAAAACGACGTGAATAAGATGTCTTCAATGAATTCGTTCCGTGTTTTTATATAAATTTGAATAAAAATTGAATTTCGAATTTTGGTTTTAGCGCCACCGGCCCGGCCCATGTGCTGTATAATATTTATAATGTCTTTCGGAATGGCATTGGCTGGCATTCAACAACAAATCGCGTGCAGCAAAAGTGAAGTTTTGTTTTTTTCACTCTGTAAGGAAAATTTTTGTGGTTTTCTAACGAGTTGGCGAACTTAAATCGGAAACATACTTTAAATTTTTTTAATTTTTATTGTTTTTATGTTTATTACAAAAATAATATATTAAAGACTTATATTAATTAATTTTTTAAATTTGCACAATTTTTACTTATTCTATTTTCTAAATTTTATTTATATATTGACTACAAAATTAACATATTAAAGACTTATTTTAATTTATTTCTTAAATTATATATCTTTTTAACCATTCCGTGTGTTGCGCAACATCACAGAAAATCGCAAGTGCTTGACTCACACATTCGGGATCACTTTTTAGAAGACCTGAAATTATACCTCTCAAATACCAACGCCCATTGCGATTTATTATCATACCACCGCCAGAGTCGCCCGGGCAAGGCGCTGTATGATAACGATTTCCTGCACAAAAAGTACGTCTTGTGCCCATAAGACGGTATATATCTGAGCGATAAAAACACTCTTCAGGACTTCGCAATTGAGCTTCGACTTGTTTAGCGACTGGACTGACCAAATTACCTTGCCCGTCGGCACCCCAACCGGCTATTATGCCCATCTCACCGCCATTAAAGTCCGATTGGCCGTTGTTTCTCCATAAACAAATGGGACGTACGATATTTGAAAATCTGGAAAATTTTCGAAAATAAAAGAAATAAAATTTATTATGAACTTCTGCTTGTTGTTTAGTTTTTCTTTCATGTTTTACTTACTCCACGGGATACTTAAGATACAATAGAGCCAAATCGGCATCTGAGAAATAAAAGTTGTGGTATTCCGGATGAACTACTATCTGTTGTACGTCGCGTGTTATATATCCTTGTCCTCCATAATCATACAAATTGTTTCGTCCAAAATGCACCACTATGTTATTCGCTGGTATATTGTGAATTTTAAAACAATGTCCTGCCGATAGTACTGTCCTGGCGGAAACTAATGAGCCACCGCATAAAAAGCCACCTGATTTTAGAAAAATGGCTGTCAGCCAGGGATACTGTCCGGGCATTACATCAAAGCCTCCAAATATGTATGGTGTCACGTTATTGCTAATGCCACACTGATCTTGTTTTCTGGCTGGTGGTATTGGGTTGATGGGATTTATCGGAAAGTGTTGATGGGGATAGAATTGGGGACGTGGATACGGATGCGGATGTGGATACCGACGTCGATATGTATGTGCGCTTACATCGATGTGCGTTAATCCTTTGTGCGTCAAAACTATATTCGTGCTTGGGGCGGTATCTGAAAGTTGAAATATGGTTCAGAAAACATAAAAAGTCAGCAAGGAAGTAGTCTACTTACAGGGCTCTTGTTCGCAAAATGCTTTGCCATCGACAACGATTTTAGTTATCCTGGGCACTTCATTTGCTACAGGAAATAGCACACGATATATAAAAGGACTCTTGCTTTCCAATATAAGTTGGCCTTCGCCATTCTGTAAAACAAAGCAAAATAATTAAATAAATAATTGGCTGCGATTCTTTGCATTGAAATTATATGTTAAAAGGATTTTTACTAGCTAGAAAGTTATAACCTAAACAATTTGAAGAATCAAAAATTTAATTTTAGGCAGACTTATTAAAAATTAATTAAAAAATCTGATGGAATAATTTTAGTTTCGGTAAGGACATAACGATTTTATTTGTTGCTTGATGTGGTGGGGTGCAAATATTACTGAAATTCTTTATGAACAAATTATTTATATATTTGAAGCAAGGCGTTGAGCCAGGATGTTTGCTGAAATTACTTGATTTGAATTCTTTTTATTTGTTCAGCAGTTTAGCGGTTTGTTAACATAAATTTTGGAAGATTTAATTTAAATTTCAAAATATGTTGTTGACACTCAAACTTGTTACGATGCTCAAAAATGCAGTCATTAAATCCATAAAAATATGAAGCAAAACAAGAGCGAATATCTTTAAATAAAATTTGATTTCGAACACAAAATAATTCAAACACGCCTGCGACTTAAGAAATCTTCAGAAATAGTTGTGATTGCGGGTTCGACTAGTTTTTGCAGCGCTATACGTTTTGATAGTTTTCCATGAAAATTTCTTTAAAATAAATTTACAAAAAAAAAAAGAAAAAAAATGTCAAGTATTCGTTTAATATCTTAATACTTACGCCTTGCGCTGGGGTCTTCTGACTCAAATGCACCGTGAGGTCAATATTTTTGGAATCCGAGGGTATCGTTATTTTCCCAAAACACCGGCCGCCCTCACAAAAATACTGAAAATAGTTTGGGCACGGGGTGGGGGGAAGATCATAACCCTGCGTGTTTATACAAAAGATGAGTAATAAAACCAGCGAACTCTTTAACAGCATCTTTTTAAATTCTTTTGTTAATATTTTTATATATTTATTTCAGTCTGAATATTTATTTTTCTATTTTTTAATAATTTTTTGCAAAATGAACTTTTTTCACTTCTTTATCACCAGATGATATATTATTAAATTTATTTTTGATTTAACAAATTATTTCTTGATTTGAAACCTAGACCAAAAACTCTTAGAACGACACTCGTCAATTTCTATCCTCGGACTGAATATAACACGTTCATTTCGTTTGTGCTTTTATATCATTTTTAGCGTGAGATCCCTTTTTGTCCGACAAATAAAGAGTGCCTATGATACTATTTTTCCATATAATCCTCATATCCTTCAGATAATGAGACTCTAATTGAGATAATCCTAAACACTTTTCAAATGAATTTGGGAAATATCCAGGCACAATTTGTTAATCGGTATTGTTACCGTTTTCTGTAACAGATGGCACGACATATGCCTGCGCTTAAGAATTGATAATTTAATTAATTCCTGAGAAAACCCGTAATAAAATACTTTTACCTACAGTGTTCAAGTTAATTAGTGCGAATTACATGCTCTGGAAAGAGAAAAAAGGATCAGTGATACAAAGAAAATATTAATGAATATCATTTCTTGGTAGCAATATGATCAATAAAAATATGTCAATTAATGTAGTGGAAAATGCCACAGAAGAATTTAAATCCGTTGATGCAGATATTGAAAATTTGCAAGACTCTATTTATGATATCGGGTGAAAAATTCTGGATAATATTGATTCACCAAAATATGGACACCAAAGTGATATCGATTTTGAATCAAATTCTCTTTCTGATAATGGGCCAAGCGTATCTATTAAGCGGGAGAAACGTAATTTAGAAGGCGAAGTAAAAAAAAAATTGATCTTACCTTAAGACACGAAGTGTTAATAAAGAAAATGTTATTAAGCGTCATAATAGACGTAAAACCAAAAATTTTAGATCATCAATCTCATTAATAATAATTTTAATAATACAGAAAATAACGTTGTAACGTTCAACTTGTTAACAAAACAACTTTAATTGACCAACTTATCTGAAAAAATATTGATTTTAAAATTCAAAATCATTCCAAATTCAAAAGTAAGCTTTACCTTAAAGATGCTACAATTATTAAGAGAAAAGGAAATTGTTTGTAGGGGACTGTACCATAAATCAGATGAAAATGCACTGAAATTAGAAATTGATAAAATTGTACCAGACAAAAAAAAAAGGGAATAATACAGGTTTATTTTTAGTAACCCTCCGGTTTGAGGAACCGTCGCAGAGATATATTCCAAAAAGGCCATCAGTTATTGAAGACTTTTTGAAAACTGCCGCAGTCTATTTCTTTGAAGGATTAAATTTTTTTAGTAGATTTTAAGAGTTGTCAAAGGATCAAGCAAAAAAAGAAAGGGTGTTTGAGTTTAATTAAGGATGTTCAGAATGTACATGGGCCGTATTGCCATTTAATCTTGGATCTCTTGTTAATTTAACTTCTTAAATTACTAGATCAATTTCGAATAGATATTGCCTTTTTATAATAATTGCACTTATCAAATAAAGCTCAGATCTTTTAACACAATTTTTTTGTTCTAAAAGACGATAGCGCATTAGGTGTTGGTTTAGCTATTAGACAATCTCTATCATTTTACAAAGAGGATATTCCAAATTTAAAGTTTCCAAATCTCTTCATTGAAGTAGATTTATCCATGAATGGTAGCAATAAAAAATTTCCGTGGGGATCTATATGTTTTCCAAGTAGTTGCGGTCGTCAAATCATTTGCTCAGGTCTTTCTACAATATTAAATCGTTCTCAAAGTTTCCATGGATTAATTTTGGGAGGTGATTTAAACTCTAAATATATTTCAGGGAAAGATTCAGTAAATCATTTGTGAAAACTCCAGTTTGTTAAGTTTCTTCAAGAACCGCTTATGGTTTACTTTGTCAAACCACTTGCTAAAATCAGTGTATACTTTAACGAAACTTTATAACTGTTGGAAATACAGCAGATCTTTTTTTAAAGTTTACAAACTTAAAGAACGCTTTGGGAGTATGTTTAAAATCATTTCTCATCTTACATAAATAAGTAGCACAATTATATTCTGCTCGAGCAGTTACATATTTAGTATAATCTATTAGTCGGCCAGTTTTTTTTTGTAAATTTTATAAAACTTGTTTTTCCTATTTTTAACTGTGGACAGATGTTTTGTGTTCCAGGGAGGACCAATAGGTAGGCATCGAGATTATTTAAGAATACATAAATCCTTAACAGAATAAATTTTTGTATAAAAACGTTGTATAGTTTCGTGTAAACTAATACTTGAGGGCAAAAATAATTCATCCCAGTTTATATTATACAACAGTGCATTTAACAATTGGAAGTTTGTATTTTTAAAACACAGTTCCTTATCATTTACATCTGTAAATTTCATGTTATCTGGAAAAAAAAAAAAATTTGCAATTTTAAATCTATTGTAGGGTGATATCGATCCTCCGGAGTTGTAATTGGCATAGAGCGCTTAAAAATGACGTTCGAATGTTCATTTACAAATACTAAATCAGCAATAAATTCAATATTAGAAGATGAACCATATATTAAAGCTTCAGAGGGCAAAATGTTCGAAACAGCAATCAGGACTCCTCCAGCTTTTCTATTATTTTCACGAACACGTCTGAATAATTGGAAGTGATCACACATTATCTCTTAGTTTAGCACGCTTGCAGTAGGCCAAGTTTCGGTAAAAATTATGAAATGATGATTGAAGTTGGAACTGTTAACAAAAAGAGAGAATAGTTTTGTATTTAAGCCACGAACACTTTGATAAACCAAAGAAATTGTATTCACAGTGGCAGGATTTAGTTTATTGAGAGGTTCGTGTTGTGCGATGGAAGCCTAGCAGCTGAGCTACGATTTTCTCTATACGCAAACTCCCGCACGAAAGTGTTTATAGGCCAGAAATCAGGACCAAGAATTAAATTAAAATATTGATGAGGCGCAGCAACTTTAAAAGATGCTACCTCTCATGGTTGAGAGTAGTTGAATTTAAACGCTGATATTTTTGCAGTTGATCCTATTTTAGATTTTATGAAAAACTCAACATCAGCAACAGTCGTTTCAAAAGCTAAACATGGTACAAAGCCAGGCTTTTTAGGTGGAATGACTCTTAACAAATTCTGTACTACTTGGCTGTTTATAGAGGTTGGAATATGAGGGCGCATTTCATAACTTTCAGTAAAACCCAATTTACTTGAGGCAACTATATTATTAATCAAATTTGATGAAATTTCATTATTAATAGCTGAAACCAGACCATTTGCAGTATTCGGTGTAGATACACTTGGAACCTGGGATATTCAGAACAGGAGTAGTAACGACCGACTTTTCTGGTGATTTAGCACTATGTTGTTCAATGGAAGTTGTAGTTCTACAGCAGGAAACTTATTGCATTTTTCTTTATTAATAGATCTAGGCGATTTACGACACTTAAGAGAAGGCTGAGGAGGAGATTTTAAATTGTCCAACGTTTTAAAGTCATGAAATAGTTTTCCATAAGCCGATAGCGTTTATTCAACTTAGTTGCTTCATTCTGCAGTTCAAGAAATTCAGTTCTGCTATTTTGAAAGGAAGGATAGAAATCAACACGTTTTGGAGAATTGAAATAAATGTTAGGAAAAATTAGGAAAATTTAAATATACTGCAGTCCCAGAAAGTAAGAAATTAAAATTGTTTTAAGCAGAATTGAAATCTATTTTAAAGACAGTTTCAAATATCTCACTGTAAATTTCAATAAACCAATTAAGTTTAACAATCATGTTAAATACAATTTAGAAAAAGCAAACAAAGCAAAAGGAGTGTTTTCAAATCTTCTTAATAAATCTTCACCCGTAAAAAGCAACTTGCTTTTATATAAAGTTTGTATTCGGCCTGTAGTCACTTATGCATTTTGAATTTGGTTTAGCATTTCGTCATCATGTATGAAAAAAATTGAAATTTTCAAAAGACATATTCTACGAAAACGTGTTGGGAAGAATTATAAAACGCGTTTAAAAAGATTTTCAAATAATTTTATATATCACAAACAAAATTTGTTGAAAAATTAAATATCTTTGAACGCAGTATTATGAACGATGTATTATCTAGTGAAACTGATTTAAGTTGGTCAAATACAAATAATCTTTCAGCAATAGGTATTTTGCGACAACAATTTGAAATTATTTCTGGATAAAACTTTTATTATAGAAATACTCCCGGCATTCACAGAAGGTAATATTCAGTTTCAGTTTTAAGTTTATTTTAAATTGATTTCACTCTATTGATAATCATGTGTTGGGAGCAAACACTGTTTTTTTTTACATTCGAAACAACTTTTAATTAAGTTATTAGTCTCATCAATTTATAGGCATGTAGCAATTAGCTTTTATTAAAATTAACATAGTACTATATAATTCTTAAATAAATACTTTATAATTTATTTATAATATATTGAAAAGTTATTTAAATTTTTTTATATACAATTTCTACAATTTCTATTTCTTATTTTCTAAGTTAAGCAATTATATATCTATTCAACCATCCCGTGTGATGCGCAACATCAGCGTAAAGCTCATATCCTTGAGGGGCACACCCGCGAATTCTTGTTAGAGGACCTGAAACTATACCTCTCAAGTGCCAACGCCCATTGCGATTTATCATCAAACCACTGCCAGAGTCGCCCGGGCAAGGCGATGTATCATATTGATTTCTTGCACAAAAAGTACGCCTTGTGCCCAAAATATGGTACAGTTCTGTGTGTTGCAAACACTCTCCAGCACTTCGCAATTGGGTGTTGATTAGTTTAGGGACTGGACTGACCCTATTACCATACTCGTCGGCACCCCAACCCACTACTATGCCCTTCTCACCGCCATTAAAATCCGATTGGCCGTTAGTTCTCCATAAACAAATGGGACGTATGATATTTGAAAATCTGGAAAATTTTCGGAAATAAAAGAAGTAAAATTTATTATAAACTTTTGCTTGTTGTGTAGTTTTTCTTTCATGTTTTACTTACTCCACTGGATAATTCAGATACAATAGAGCCAAATCGGCATCTGCAACTTGATACGGATTGTATTCCGGATGAAGTACTATCTGTTGTACGTCGCGTGTTATATATCCTTGTTCTCCATGATCATACAAATTGTGTCGTCCCAATCTCACCACTATGCGATTCGCTGGTATATTCTCAAAACAATGTCCTGCCGATACCACTGTCCTAGAGGAAACTAATGAGCCACCGCATATGAAGGATAGACGAGCTGATTTGACAAAAATGGCAGCCAGCCAGGGAAACTGTCCGGGCATTACATCAAAGCCTCCATACATGTATGGTGTCACGTTATTGCCAATGCCACACTGATCTTGTTTTCTGGCTGGTGGTATTGGGTTGATGGGATTTATCGGAAAGTGTTGATGGGGATAGAATTGGGGACGTGGATAAGGATGCGGATGTGGATACCGACGTCGATATGTATGTGCGCTTACATCGATGTGCGTTAATCCTTTGTGCGTCAAAATTATATTCGTGCTTGGGGCGGTATCTGAAAGTTGAAATATGGTTCAGACAACGTAAAAAGTCAGCAAGGAAGTAGTCTACTTACAGGGCTCTTGTTCGCAAAATGCTTTGCCATCGACAACGATTTTAGTTATCCTGGGCACTTCATTTGCTACAGGAAATAGCACACGATATATAAAAGGACTCTTGCTTTCCAATATAAGTTGGCCTTCGCCATTCTGTAAAACAAAGCAAAATAATTAAATAAATAATTGGCTGCGATTCTTTGCATTGAAATTATATGTTAAAAGGATTTTTACTGGCTAGAAAGTTATAACCTAAACAATTTGAAGAATCAAAAATTTAATTTTAGGCAGACTTAATAAAAATTAATTAAAAAATCTGAAGGAATAATTTTAGTTTCGGTAAGGACATAACGATTTTATTTGTTGCTTGATGTGGTCGGGTGCAAATATTACTGAAATTCTTTATGAACAAATTATTTATATATTTGAAGCAAGGCGCTGAGCCAGGATGTTTGCTGAAATTACTTGATTTGAATTCTTTTTATTTGTTCAGCAGTTTAGCGGTTTGTTAACATAAATTTTGGAAGATTTAATTTAAATTTCAAAATATGTTGTTGACACTCAAACTTGTTACGATGCTCAAAAATGCATTCATTAAATCCATAAAAATATGAAGCAAAACAAGAGCGAATATCTTTAAATAAAATTTGATTTCGAACACAAAATAATTCAAACACTCCTGCGACTTAAGAAATCTTCAGAAATAGTATTCAAACACTGTTGTGATTGCGGGTTCGACTAGTTTTTGCAGCGCTATACGTTTTGATAGTTTTCCATGAAAATTTCTTTAAATAAATTTAAAAAATAAAAGAAGAAGTATTCGTTTAATATCTTAATACTTACGCCTTGCGCTGGGGTCTTCTGACTCAAATGCACCGTGAGGTCAATATTTTTGGAATCCGAGGGTATCGTTATTTTCCCAAAACACCGGCCGCCCTCACAAAAATACTGAAAATAGTTTGGGCACGGGGTGGGGGGAAGATCATAACCCTGCGTGTTCATACAAGAGATGAGTAATAAAATCAACGAACTCTTTAACAGCATCTTTTTAAATTCTTTTGTTAATATTTTTATATATTTATTTTAATCTGAGTATATATTTTTCTGTTTGTTTAATAATTTTTTGCGAAATGGAATGATAAATTATTAATTTTTTTTTTTATTCAACAAATTATTTTTTGATTTGAAATCTAGACCAAAAACTCTTAGACCGACACTCGTCAATTGCTATCCTCGGACTGAATATAACACGTTCATTTCGTTTGTGCTTTTATATCATTTTTAGCCTGAGATCCCGTTTTGTTTGATAAATAAAGAGTGCTTAAGATATTATTTTTCCATATAATCCGCATATCCTTCAGATAATGAGACACTAATTGAGATAATCCTAAACACTTTTCAAATAGATTTTGGAAAATATCCAGGCAGAGTTTGTTATTCGGCATTGTTACCCTTTTCTGCGACAGATGAAACGAATTATGCCTCCGCTTAAGAAGTGGTAAATTAATTAATTCTTGGGAAAACCCTTAATAATATGCTGTTACCTGGAGTGTTAAAGTTAATAAGTGCTCTGGATCAGAGGTGTGGCCATGATACAAAGAAAATGTTGATGTCATGTTGCTGTACTTAAAACACAATTGCCAACGGGATATTCTGCCTGTTTCAGGATGTGGAAAAAACAAAATTTTATAAATTGTTTTTGTTTGAAATGCATTTGTGCGAAAGAAAGAGAGCCTTCGACATCGTGAAACAGGTAGTTTGTATTGACTGACTCCGAGCTGCGTTACGACAAAGCAAAATGTATTCAAGTATAATTTTGGCGTGTTGTTGTTTTATCGACGGACTTGTTGAGTTAAGTCATACATTTAGGGATAAATAGATAGAAAGAGTTGCTGATTTTTTATTGTCGATGCCTTAACGGAAATACCATGAGATATGATGTGTTGGTAGATAATTTGTATTAGCAGAGTTGTGGATGAGTTAATTGATAAAATTGTTGAATGAATTGATTAATTGATAAAATATTTAATTTATTGATTGGCGGATTGCTAGATTTGTATTTAGATTTACTATTGATCTGTATTTAGGTATAATCGATATATTCTATCGGAGAATTGATTAACGATTGTTGTATGATTTACTAGAAATATTAATGCTAAACGCTCTATTGATGGATTAATTGGTAGAATTATTTATGTTCACCTTGATTTATTTTCTGTTTAATTTATTTATTGATTAACAAGCGAATTATTGAGTGGGCTTCATAAAGGACTTTTTTAGTGGAAGCCTTGTTCGATTTATTTGATGACCCAATGAATTGATGTGTTATTAAATGGATTTATTAATGGATTGTTATATTGACAGCATCATCCCTTGATTTATGAAACACCTCCTATATTGATTGATCAATTTATTACTGCTCCTATTGATTGATTGATTTATTTATGGATTTGTCATTCGTTTATTTGATGTATTGATTGTTATATTCGTTGATGAATTGATGTAGTTAGTGGAGAACTGATGAATTGAATGAATCCTAGATTTTATAGATTGAGGGACCAATAAATTTGTGGATGGACTCTTAGAAATATTGAAATTAATTCTTCACACTTCTGTCTCATGTCATAAAGCTCAAAAATAAGTGGCTTTTAACTTTCCGCCTGGGGGAAATTTAAAGATTATTTTAAACAATTAACATTTTTCAAACATTCATTTAAGAAATACTGATTTTGCTTACAACATCAAAAATATGAGACAGTTGGCACACTTAGCAGCAGGAAAGGTCTTAATTAAGTATGAAACACTAGACATTAACCATTAAGCTTTTTTATTTAATGTTTAATTAAAAGTAAAACACACATTTTGTCTAATAGTCACTGAAACAATTGTTCGGATTTCATTATACTATTAAATTGTGTAAAGAAGCTGACATTTTATATAAATTGTAAAAAACAAAAGCCAAGCAAATACCTAAGAGTCGCATTTGTTACTCGCACCTAAATGTGTGTCTGGCTATTTAATCTGTGCGAAAACCCCCCATTTAAAGCTGACAAAACTTGACGTTAAACAAAAGTTCTTGACTCAGCCAGATTAAACATATTTTCATCGCAATTATTTTTGCTGGTGATGGCCAATCTTGCCGCAAGATATCAAATTAAAAAAAAAAAAAAGGAATAAAAAATAAGCAAATGTAATATGTACAAGGCGTGTTCAAAAATTAAAGTGAATTTTAAAATATCTCGGGCTGCCTGTATTCTATTTTTTTACTGTTAATAATGGTGCATCATAGAAGTTATAAAGATTGTATCTCAACAAAATATAAATTGATCCATAAATAAATATATTTTTAGAAAATTGGAAATTCTCTCAATTTTCTAACAGCTCTCGTACATATTTTCATGCAACATGAAATATATTTTCTTGCTAAGAACAATTTTTTATTTGTTTTAGTTATTAAATAAATATTTTTTGGTACTTTTGGTTTTGTATGAGACCGTGTATACAATATGGCAAAAGCAAATACCATATGTTAACGTACGTGTATGTGTGTGTGTGTGTGTATTTGGTTTCGAAAATTTTTATATATATATTATTTTTATATATATATTAAATTTTAAATGGGCTTCCCATTCTTGAACCGCCACATCTAACCATTTATTCAGATTCTAGATAAAAACATTTTTAATAGATGGAAAAAGAAAAACCCAAAACCAGGTAGAACAATAAACTAACAACCGTTAACAGGGAATAGGTAGCAAACCATTCGGCCAAAGTGTACGAGCATGTTAATGGTTCGCTGAGTCTCATGAAAGAGCCACGAGAAAAAGTGTTGACGTTTTGTGGGAATAGAACAACACGTGTAATTCGTTGTTAAACAGGATTAAGCAAATTGATATTTTGAAAAATTATGAGGAAAACACACATACACACACACACGCACACAAACATATGCATTCCATTCAACTCGTTATTAAAATTTAAGGAATTTAAACGCCTGCATTTCAATAGAAACTAAAACAATTGCGAGTAGATACGCATTTTGTTGTATGCTCACAATCTTGATTTACTTTTAGTGTTAATCGCTTTCGTTGGTATTTAGCGACCAAGCCTACCTGCATTAACGCAAGTCATAAAAGTTCGACACCATATTCATGAACTCCGTATCCAAGATATTCATTTTTCAGCCAACAGCACTTTCAATTAAAAAGTCTATGCACAATGTAAAATTTAATTGAACAATTACTTGCGTTTATTTATTTACACAAAGAAATATTTCTATTATCAGCTTGAAATTGTGAATAAACTCTTGTTTACATTCGTAAATTATTTAATAAACAACCTTAACTTTAGTGTTTCTTGTATTAAAAAAGTAATTGAAATGCATTATTTCAATTGAATCTTCCCTCAGATTGTACGCCATCATTTTGAAGAACAATTTAAAATCATTTTCAAGTTTACTAGACCGCAATTTGCTGGTTTAAATAAACCTCTTTTGGCATTTTAGTAATGAAGCCAACAACAAAATTATTTAAATTACGTTTTTAAAGCGTGAGTAAAGAATGTCATTCCTTTTAATAATGTGAGTTCGTAAAACGGATGTATTAAAATAAGAAATACTCGTAGAAATTTAGTGGACCGGCAAAATAATTAAAAAAAAAAAATCTGGACACAGACATTAGAATAGTCTAGTATTTTAATCGTTGCGTAAAATGATAATTATGCGTTTTATGATGATTAAAAATTCATTTGAATTCAACCAACATCACGCTTCATTGAAATAAGAACATTTTAAATAAAATTAGTTTGATCAAAAATTCGTTGATGCTATGAACTAATTTCATTAATGTGAGGAAACAATTTCAATGATGCAAGTAAATAATTTTATCAATCGTTTAAAATAATTGCATCTATTCAATGTAATAATTTCGTTGATATAGTGAATACCTACACAATTGTTTTCTTTTTGTGTGTCCAAGTACATTTCCATGCTGCATTTAATTGAATCTGATATCAAGTCATTAATAATATAACTCGCAAATAAAAAACCTCCCACTTTATACATTAAAATTAAAATTAATTGCTTATTTGTCATTGATTTGATGTAAAATTGTCGTTAATACAATGAAATAATTTCACTGATATATTGAAATTTTCATACAAAACAATTTTTGAGTAACAAACGTTAAAATAACTCAAAAAGTGTGCAGCCGTTTATTATATATTATTATTGAACGAGATCTTCATTGGAACAGTGAATATATTTCATAGATACAATGAAGTTTGAAATTTGTGTTAATAATCCAGGGGACTTACTCTGTACTACGAAGTGGAAGAGATTACTTTCGAATTGCAGAGGAACCCCTCAGAATTTAACATAAAATTTAATTGTGTTAAAGAAGAAATATTTAGATATTTTATTTATTTATAAATAAAGTCGTTGTCATAAATCCAAAGAAATATTTTTGCGATACCATGAAAGCCCTTGAAGTTATTTCGATCTAGTGAAAATGTTTCGTTGCATTCATGAAGCAAAATTCTTGTTGTATAAACTACGAAATATTATTGAATAATAATACGAAAATAAAAGTAAAAGAGTTAAAACGACAATTCCCTAAAATATGTGATAATTATTGAATAATATTTTGCTATTATAATCTAATCAGATACATTCACATATATCGTAAATAATACGATAACTTTGTTGCCCGGTGTACTGATGGTAGATGGTAATGATTCCTCTTTCAGTACGAGGAAAAAACAACTAAAAAAATAAATAAATGCCAATTATACATTAAATAAAAAGTAAAAATCTCAGTCTTCTTATGAGTTTGAATGCCGCTAAATGTAGGCCTCTTTACACATCTTCCGTTCGAACTATTGTAATAAAATCTTATTTGTTTTTTTTTCTTTAATGCGAAAGCAATTTGTCTTTGTATTTAATGCCTGATTTGTGACTTGTCGTTCTCCATCAGCGCATTCATTTATTCAATCACAACAATGTTTGTATGCAGGCAGCATCTGGGTGTTTGCCAGACCCAAAACAAAAAAAACAAAAAAAAAATAAAAAAATAGAAATAGAAATAAAATATAGAAATAAAAAATAAACAAAAACTGTGTTAATTTGTTGATTTGATTTGATCCAATTCAGTTCAATTTAGTTGCGTTAAATTCAGTAACAACGATAAAATGATTAAAAAAGAAGAGATTGAAAGAACGAAAAAAAGTGTGATACAACACCATTCGCCACAAAAGCAACAACAACAGCAACGGACTGTTGGTCTCTTTTAGAACAATTTGATTTTTCTTTGAACTTCTTTTCATAGTTTTAATGAATTGCAATGCCGGACATTTTTTTATGAAAGAGATTGAATTCCGTGTGCTTGAGTGTTGCGATCATCAGATAAACCTGCTTTATTAAAAATTTGCAAAACTTTTCAATGTTGTTGCTTTTCAATGAATTTATTACATAATCTTTTTGTAGTCAATTGAGTTATTATATGTCTCTCAATTCAGATTTGAATAAAATTTCTTTCAGTTGCCAGTGAAGATATTTTGATAAAAAACAAGGAGTGAATTTCAACGCTACTAAAAATCTGTTAATTTAATAAAACTATTTTCAATTTCTTGTCACACTGTAATCTGCACTCCATCTGTTATTACTTTCATTGGCAATAGTGATAGAGATAATGGTTTGGGGTGGTTTTCGTTAAGAGACCTACTAAACCACTGAACTAAATAAATAGTCGAACGGCTGACTGTGTTGTCTGCTAAACATGCGAAGTGAGAGCGAAAGAAACCAACCGGTGTAATGACACAACGATGTCCAACAGGTGACTTGAGAGAACAACAATAATAATAATAAAGAGCGAGAGAGGGAGAGCCAGCTACTGAGAGTCTTTAAGAAAAAGCTTTCATGTTCGCTCAATTTATGTGTGGAGTTGTTATTCAGCGTGTGTCAAAGAAACCGTCAGTGTTTCATATGAAATTAAATCGGTGTTAGTGGCTGCAAAAGGATAAAAATAATACTACAACAAATTGTTGCATACAATTTGGCGTTCAATATTAAATAAGTTGTCCGCAAAAAGGAAACAAAACTTTGCAGAACAGTGATTAAGATTTATTGTACATTCGAAGTAAACAAAGCAACAGCTTTTGTATGGGCATGTGTGAATGTTAATAGCAAAACTACATTTTTACCGTTACTTTAACAGGTGTACGAATGTGTACGAACGTGTGTAAGTGTGGATGTGTGTAGTTTAATGTTCTTGTCAATGGCACGATATAATCGTAGCTTCCAACTTAAAAATAACATTAACATCGGTTTGATGTTTTGTAAATCGTATACAAGTTTTTATTTGTATGTGAGCATGATTTGCTGAGAGTATGTGTGTGTGTGTGTGTGTGCGAGGGGAGGGTTCGTGGTGGTGTGCTTGTGCGATTGTATAAGGTAAGCATAGTAAGCAAGCTGCTGCATGCTTAGTCAACATTAAGCTTTCATCTCGTACGGTTTTAAAATCAAATTTACTAAACGAACAATGAAATTCAAATAAATAACGGATAAAATTAATCTTGAAAATGCAACTGAAAAACTGGAAAAAAATATTTAAACTTAAACTTGAAAGAAAAATTAATATAATTAAAATTTAAATAAAATTGAGTAAAAACATAATGTTATAAATAAAAAGTTTACTTGCCAAAATGTACACGCATGCACGAATTTATTACAAAACTAGCAAAATTTAAAATTTTTAATATAAAAAAGTATGCCTGAAGCCGTCGGTATTGAATTAAAAAAGTGTGTGTTGCGAAAAATTCTTTAACGCAAATATAATTTCTTAGCATTTTTTTAATTTTTATTGCATATTTTAGCAAAAGTGGCCGTTAATAACAGCAAAGAAAAATATTAAAAGAGCTCAAACACTCTTCCATCTTCACTTTTGAAATCGTGTTACTTTGGCTGCACATATCCTTTTTGGTTTCGCGTGACAACACCATGTAATTTTAACTTTATAAAAAGTTGGCTTCTTACCCGGTTTCTCGTCCGTCGCTGTAATTGTGTTGTGTGTTTGTCTTTTGCATTTCACTCACGTTTATTTGTTTAAAATTGTTTTGAAAAACTATTGCATGCCAAATAGTTTTTTCGACTTTTATTACTGGAGGTAAATAAAACGTTATTGTTTTAAGGATATTCATTTGGACTTACACAAATATAAGGCATATCCGTGTGTGTGTGTGTGTGTAATATGTAATCGCTCCTTAGCTTATGCAGTACGATAAAGTGTTAATTACTGTTATTTGGAATAAAGCAACGAGAATGAGCAGTTTATTGCAGCAACCATAAACTTTATTTTTATATAGAAATGAAATTATGAGGCGGATTAAATACATAATTTGTGAAAAGCAACTGAAACCTTAAATACAAAACTACCATGAAATTAAATTAAATATGTGTACAAAAGTGTACGTTGTGCCACAAAGGAGTTATTACAGTTTGTTTTGCAATCGAGAAACGTATGATCCCTTAAGGGGATTGTGGCAGACCCTAGAACATGCTGCAAGCATTTGATTGCATGATAAAAGTAAAAGGTGGACACATCTTTGGTTCTTGAATTTTGTAGGGATTCTTGTTTGTGTTACCATCAATCACTGCCCTATAATTGTGTAACATTCTTAGAAGCACGATCAGAAGTTGATTTTTTGTTTATTTTATGTTATATTTCTTGCACGTTAGACTTTGATTCTGTAGAGTTTTGAAATTAATACAAATAATATTATTATTTCAGATGTTGTCTTAGTGAAATACAAATAATTATTGAAAAAAAAATCATAATAAAAATTACTGCAAGAAGGCAATAGGTGTCCTGTAAAGTGAAAACTTGATATAAAGATTTTTAATTTGTATAAATATTTTTTTTATAAATTTGTATATAAATTGTATTGAAATTACGATTAATATCGAATAAGGTGCTTTGGCCCCTGTTTTGCCTTTAGAAATAATTTCATTAAAACTAATAGTGTTTTATACTGAATATTAAAACCTGGTTTTAGCATTAAAACCATAAACATGCGATTTTGCGATCACACCACAGATTTAATAAATCCATGCTTTAATAAATTTTATCAAAATAAATTAAAACTCTCATAGAAATTGGTGTATTTGTTGTAGTATTTTCTTCTACATATTAAAATACTTAATACACAAACTGTGTTATTTCTATAGAAATAAAAAAATTACTTTGTAAATTAAAATAGAAATCATATTATATACCAAAAATTAATATTAAGCAAGTATAGAAATACTTTAATGATATGCTTTAATAATTAATTTCATATAAAATTATCCAGATATGATGCATTTTTCTGTGCATTCTTCACACGTTATCAGATGTCTCAAGTATATAAATTGGCAGGACTCAACTTAGCACAGGCGAAACCTACTTAAAACCCATTCAAAAATGGTTTGAAGAGGGTTTTAATAAAAAAAAACATGGTAAATCCAGAGTTGTTTTAAACGATAAATGAGAATATATTAAAACTATGTCGTTATGCAAACACTATAACGAAGTATTTTTATTGAATTTATTTTAAATAGATTTTATGAAATACAATCCAGTTTCTGTCGTACCAAATTTAGTACTGCCAAGTTCAAGTTGGAAAACAGCTGATGATGTTAAAAGAATAGACAATTTCTTTCTTTTGTTTTTCTTTTAGAATCTCCTTCATTTTTATATAAAATAATTTGAATACCAAATACTTTTTCACTTTATGTAATTATTTGCATAATTTTTAAATACTCATGCACAAATTGTTAAATAATTTCTAACATAAAATGCATTAACGAAGTGTCTTGGTGTTTCCTACAAACAAAACACAGCTGTGGTACAGTTTGTCAAATAAGTGTTGTAGAAAGAAAAAAAATTCCTAACAAATACAATCATTTTAGTGAGATATATTTCTATTTTCTCAAACTGTATTAAACAACCGAATTACCAAAGTCTGCGTTAATTCAACTTGTGGTAAACGCCAATTCAGCTGTTTCTAGTTTCAAGCCAAAACCAGGATTAAACTTTAGCTGTGAAAGTGTTAAAACGCTATATAAAAACAAACGATTTTTTAAAATTAAAGATGTACCATTTTTAATGAGCATACATATTAACTAGGGATGAAGCGACACAACTTCTTGATGATAAAAAAAAATATCGGCGATATCGATACCGAAACGTATATTCAATTAAATTTCAAGTTAAAATTAAAATATCTCTAGTAGAGTAAAATTTTTATTACACAAAACCACAGTAAAATATTATTAATATCGAAAATATATATCAATAACATTTCGCAAATAATATATTGAAGTTGAGTCCATAGTAAAATAATAGATAAGAAACTGTTTTGCAAAATAATAGCAAACGATTTGATTTTATGATGTGGTTTTTAATGTTTCATTTTTATTTTGTATTTTGTATGTAAAAAAAACAAATAAAAACTATAAAAATTATAATAATAAAAAAGAAATAAAAATTAAAAAATTAATAACACAGTAAAATATCGGCGCTAAATATCGCCTTTATCGATGTATTGTCCAAACTGTAGCAGCGCCCGTATATTGATATCGTTTGTATTCGTAATTTCAACAAATAAAAATTTTTTTTCCTACAAAATGAGGGCGTAGTTGGCTGAAGTAATAGAACACAAGATTACAATGATCCTGACTCCTCTTTCCATCAGGAATATGGTGTCGAGCTTTTCTCATCTGAATTAGTGCAGGATTATGTTAACTGTTGTAGACTTGTCTCAATGACGAAGGCATAACACTGGTCTCCTTTATCGACAGCTGTAGCAAGAGATTCGCCGGCGAAGTAAAAAGAAAAAAACAACTACAACGAATTCCTTTATCCTCTAATCAGTCTTCGTCTGCCTTGAACACTATCCCCTTCTTTCCCAGTTGCAGCGCAATACATTTCATATGTAGGGGTCGTCTTTTAAGTGCTGGTCCTACTCATAAAAAAATATAGTTTCTTGAGCTCAGAACTGCGCTACTGTAAATTAAATTTGTATATATTTCGTTTATTCCTCGCTTTGTAACAAAAACTGTATCAAACGCAGTTGTTTTCATCGTCTCCAACGAGGAATGGAAGTCCAGAAACGCTGGGAAATAAAGTGAACTCAATGCCGCATCCACTTCAGACATCTAGTGGCATTTTCATGAAACACACTGTTATCGACCGAGCTACGCTCCGCTTAAAGATCACTGTGATAGATATCAAGTGCTTAGGCATTATTCTCTCATAGACATCCAGGCTTTAGGTGTTATTGATGCCGCTCGCCTTCTTGCCAAACTGAATCAATGTGTTTTATTTTTATTTATTTATAAAAAAAACTCCATAATTTGTTCCAGTTATTTTCACATCAAATTATTATGACACAAAAGAATGTTGTTAACAGAAAGTCCTTCCCATTTCATGTTTCTGCCACAGACTTATTTTGTTAGAATGCGTAAATTTCTTGGGGCTGCGGAGGCTGAAAATTTGTTGCTGCATACAAAATATATAGACATTGCAAATGTTGAGGACATTTACGACTTTATAAAAAAAAAAAAATATTTATAGACTTTTTTATCACTCCTGCTTAAAATGTCATTCTTATTACAAAACGAACAAACAAATAAAACAAAATCCAAGGCAACAATTTGTTTGTTGTATTTTCCTTCTGGGCTCTTCACACACACACACACACACACTTTATGGGCAAAGTTTTTTATATTGAGCAAATAAAACATGAAAATATTTCATAACTTAAATTCTCAAAAGAATAACGAAAAAGCTTTACGATCTGTATTTTACTATTTTCTATTTTTCTTTTAATTATCTACGATTTAATATTTATTTGAAACCAAAATAATTGTACAGATTTCTTTAATTCTTAATCATTTCAGGCAAAAATTCAGCCATTCTCTGCGTCTTTTTATGACACTATTTCCAAAGATTTTGATAAAATTTAATGGATTTTTAAGTTAAATGAATTTTTTAATTTCATTTGATAACTTTTCAACGGGTTCCATATATTTTAAATAATACTGAAAGCCAAAACCACAATTGTTTCTAAAAAAAAGTTTCTATTTGGATTCTGCTGTAGCGAATTCCCATCGGATTTGTTTTGTTAGTGAAATGAAATTAAAGAAAAGAATATTAAAGAACAAACTGTTTCGTGGTTTCATAAAGTTTAAGTACATCTCTTAAGCACTTGAAGCGATTTAATGATTGAAACTAAGTGGAACGCATGGTGCCGAAATGGATCTTTAAGACCGCAGACAGAGAAATAAATGTGGTTGGATTATGTCGTTGTAGTGGGTTAATAGACTGCTGGGGGGAAAAATAAAATGTTAAACAGCTATTTATCTTCCAAATTTATAATGAAAAGTTCTATGAAAAAATTTAACTGCAACGAAAGTCAAGGACGAGAAAATTGTTAACAAAATCAAATTATTCGCAAAATAAAAAGGGTTTAATGATTTAGATATAAAAATTGTACCAACTCTTCCGCCATGAGGCACCCGAATAAACCCACTTAATATTCTTTTATTAAGACGGAGATCGGTAAACTGTGTCAATTATCCTGTAACTTAATCAGCGATAACCATTTTTGGGTACCGAAATAACTTTCGTTTTCTTTAATTTAAAAATAATTTAGTTTTAGTTTTTCTGAATAATATTTTGTTTTTTATTAATAAAAACGATAGATACAATAGTGATGAATAAAAATTAATTCAAAGTTCTCCGCTTATTTGAAAGTTCTTAAAATAAATTTTTTGTACGACAACAAAAATTTCGTCAAGATCTCATCGCTAAGAAATCAATATTAAATTTTCCAACTGAAACTACTCTATTCATAGTAAGTCTGGTTATTAATAAAAACTAAAGATTATTAAATTTATATAATCGCAAACAAATTCGGGTTTTGTAATACAAAATAAGTCTTAAAAATTAATATTAAAATTTTTTGTAAAACGTACTTGTACTTGGCCAAAACTTTATAAACAGCATTTAAATTAGCGACCGCTGCCAGAAACATAATTAAAATATCCAATTTAGCTCAGGTGCCAAAATATCTCATTCGCAATCGACCGAAATATCAATACAAATTAAATAGAAATTTCGACTATCGAATGCCATAATATGCCCGCAGATTTGAAGACATCAAAAAAAAGTTTTTATCGTTATTTTAAAACAAACAAAAAAAAATCTGATTTGATAAATAAATACTCCGTACCTTGTTTTGTGGTTCACTTTTAGGCTTCGTATCATCTCTAAGTATAAATCAAATTTTTATAGTTTAAAAGGCAATTTTATTTAGAAATGCACAATAAAATTTCTTTTCTAAATGCTTCGTATGAAAATATTAAAAATGACTTTTCAACAACGAAATTTTTCTATTTCATTCCACTTTTGTAATTGCAAACACTCACATACATACAAACAAATACATTGGCAGATCTGTATATAAATTTTTTATTGGATAGTATGGGTTTTGCTGTAATCTTAAGATGATTTGTAGAAAATATTAATAGTATTTTTTTTTAATATCTTCAATAGCAGTTACAATAGTTTAAAGATTTATTCGAACTGGAAATGACCAGTAGTCGAATTTTTATTGCCAGGCGATCATTCTGGTTGGGTTAATTATATAATTCGTAAAATTCTGTAGCTCAAATTAATGTACTCAAAAAAATCTAAAAAAACACGATAATCACGCTTAAAAGTGAAAAATAGTTGAAAATACAGAAATAAGTTTATGAACAAAAAAATATAATTTTTAGTTTTGATAGGCTAGTTCTTCGAAAAGTGTTAGTTTTAGTTCAGAAAGACATGATAAATATTCCAAAGCACCAGGAAAAGTCAACATCAATTTCAACTATTCAACTTACACAGCAGATCAGAACAGCTGTTTTCGAAAGCCGCTACACTTTCATTGTCAGTACTCATATGAAGTTTTGTTTACTTATTAAAAGTTTTTCTGAGGACTTTGTCATACTTAACTAATTTGCCACTTCTTATGTGAGGGCACATCCCACGTATAGCCAGTCACGGGAACACATCAAATACGGGTTAACAACATCATGATCACATTCATTCGGCATCTGTGCAGGGATACTTAAGAAATTTATTTGCTTCTATTTATTTTTATGTTTATTGGTTAGAATCAATCTCTGATTTCTTAGATTACAAAACTATTCAGAAATACTTGAGATGAGTTTACGGGCACTAAAATGTAGTGATCTCTGATTGATCTTATAATATAAAAATGATCTTTATCATTAAAGCGTTACTTTTACTTAAAGTAAACAAAAGAAGAAAAAAAAAATAACTGCTTATTTGCTGATGTCGCAAACTATCGATGGCTTGATCGAAAAAATAGCATCAAAAAGCAAAATAATTTTTAAATTCTGTTCTTGCTTTAAGCGTTATTTGTTTGATCGAAAGATAGATTCAGATCTCGGTTAACTGGCAGTAAATTTAGAACGACTTCTATCTCTATACAATGGGGACAGATATTTTTATAAATATTTATTACAAATTTTCTTATCTGTTACAAAGTTTCTTAATTTGCGTGCATTTCCTATTAATTACATGGGATTTCTCGCAAACTAAGTAACGGGAAACAAGTGAAAAACAAGTTCAAAAACAAATTTGGCCTACTTCTATAAATTTGTGTTATATTTTCGGTATAACAACAATTAAATATTATGAAAGTAAGACAGAAGTAAAAATACCTTCACACTTGTCAAATATTTGGTAAAATAAAAGTAACCACTGAACGGCTAATTAAAACTATTTTGATTTTGATACGCTTTCATTAGAAAAACAGTTTCCTACTTTTTAACTTTTTTTTAGTTTTTTAGAAAACTAAATATCACTGGTCAACTGCTTAACTCAATAACTACTTAATTGAAATAAAAAACTTCCCATTACGCCCACTAGTGGTTACGTTTTTTTGGTTAAATATTTGCCAAATGTGAACATGTCTTAAGTGAAACTCGTTGTTTAGTAACGTAAACTAACTTGTTTGCTTTGGCGTGACTGATTAAGAAAATTTTAATGCGTGTTCTTTATTATTTCGTACGTGAGATGATTTTGGAAAGAAATTAATTATAGGAAAAAGATAATTGTAATTAAGCTCTTTATTCAAGTTCCGTCTTCTTTATAAATCATTTCCAGCGCTTACTGACATGAATTCTCAAATAAGAATAATAATATCTTTTCTAAATGTTTGTTAGACCCTCATATTTCTAATAGATTAAAATGTATTTTCCGCAGTTGAAAAACACTTCAATAAATCACATATTTTATTAAAAAGAAAAAAGACCAGAAGATCCTTATTTACTTTATGATTTTATTTGCATAACTTCCATTTCAAAAACGGTGCAGCATGAAATTTCTAAAATTGTTTTCACGTTTAACTTCTCTTTTCGTTACAGTCCTGCAGAAAAAAAACTCACAAAAACAACAAGATTTTGTCGGTCAACAGGAAGTTAAACATGAATTGAAAAAAAATAAGCCAAACGAATGGTGAATAAACTAAATAAATGTGAAATATTGCATGACAGAAATAACTGAAATTTACAAGCAAAATATTGAAAAAAAAATTAAATAAAATAGTCAAAACACACTAAACGAAGCCAGTAAAAACTTATTAAAAATAAAAACGTGAACAACGTGAAAAACACCCAAACACACTCACATAACAGCATAAATAAATGGAAAATAAAATGCTTGTGAAACCCGTTAAAATTTGCAATTTCCGTTTATGATAAAAAAAACAACAACAACAACAGAAATATGGAAAAAATTATTAACAAAAAAAGAAGAAAAACTATTTCAAATTTCCGTTTAATTAGAGAAGAATATCTTATAAAACAAAAAGGAGTGAAACACGAGTGAAATATTTAAAACATGTGAAGAAATCAAAGAGTTTTTAGAAACCAAAAATATTGTGAATTATTTGGCTAAACAAAATGGCTAAAACATAATCAAGAAGAAGACGAATAACAAATTAAACTGTTTTGTTCGGCTTCGAAGAGGCAATAAATTTAAAGTGTGGTTTTTTTATCTTTAATTTTCCATGTCTTAACTGCGTTGTTTTCCTAAAGCATTTTGTGTTGTTGCAATTTATTTATCTGAGAAGTGTAAAGCAATTAATTTGCAATTAAAAATCTAAAATTCCACCAACAATTTCATTCAACTGCTGCTGGGCTCTTTGTTAACCATTTAACCCGGTGCTATAAATTAAATCACTTCCCAAGTTTTATAAATAAAAAGAAAAGAAGGAAAATAACAAGTGAAATGAAAACAACAATTAAAATGTAAAGAAAACAGTTTAAATAAATTAAAACAAAAGAACTGAATAGAAAGAGAGAGAGAGAGAGAGAGTGTGGAAAATGACCAACACAAACTTTTATACAACAACCAGCAGCTCAACATTGGCCGCTTTAGCTTCTGTGGCTGCCACAACATTGAACGTGGTGGCTGCCTTAAATAATTCAGTAACAAAAGCTGCCGTTTTAGCGGTGGCAGGAACAACAGGTGCTCTGGCCACCTACATGGCCGATGGCCAGCATACTTCCTCACATGAACATCCGTATCACAGTACTTATGCAGCCGCAAATGACAGCGCCATGGTCAGCGCCAATATTAACACAATATTATATCATAATGCCCACAACAACAACAACAACAACAACAACAGCAATAACAACAGCACCAGCAATAATACGAAAATAGATGCCACCATCAATAATAATAACACTTCCCTACACCTCGTAACGCCCGCTGTCAATATGAGCCACAGCCATATTGTCGCAAGCCTGCACAGTGGCCACAGCAACTTCAGTGCAGGCAGTGGCAAATTTGAGACAAACAACAGCTCCCTGGTCGATGGTCTTCTAGTCGATCATTTGCCCCTGCAATTAATAACGTCGACCGCCAGTTCAAAAGTAAATCTCGATATAGAAATCGATATACAACTGCTGACCAGTGATTACGACGGCAGTACGGTAAGTGAACGAAATATATATACATTTTTTTTTATTCTCTTAAAATGCAGTTTGTTGTTCAAGTACATAAATTAATGCGAGAAGAATATTTAAAATTTTTTCTCGTGAGTATTTCTATAGTTTTGAAAAACTAAAAAGGACAAAATCTGTAGTTTCATTTTATTTTTTCCCATCATTGAAGCAGTTTTAATATGGGCATTTCCACAGAAAGGATTACTTTGTCAGAAGAATTTCAAATTAGGAAATCTTCTGGACCATCTTTCAAAACCGTTTTCCATTTTTAAAAATTTCTTCTCACCCGAGTGTGCAATCAACTTTTGCCTGAGGCGCAGTTTCATTTATGATCACTCAACTCCATGTTGTGCATAAAATCGCATGCAAATTGTTTAATAAATTTGTTTCACCAATTTTCTGGCGAAATGCTACAGAAAGTATTGATGTGACTGATTGATTTTGGATATCATAAAACATTTGAAAAGTTTTATATATCTGGAATAATTTTGGTGAAGAAAAATCTGATGTACAATTTTAATTTAATAAAAAATATGTCGTATACAATTTGAATTTCGAAAACGGAAATTAAAAGACTTATATGATCCGCCTTTACAATTTATTTTAATTATTATATTTTCATTATATCTGCGCTGACGATCAGATATTTTTGATTTCTATTAATTCATTTATTTTATTTTCTATTTATCTCTATCATTGCTATCCTGTTATCTTACCCAAGATAAAAAATTAATGTCATAAATAAAAGATTTGACCAAAAATACTTTTGCAATTCCCAGAGTTGAACAATTTTATTAATAAACTCAAACTCCACTTTCAATATTTTGTAATGTAACACCAAGATCATACTCTTAATCCTTTGGCTCGATCGTTAGATTTTTTTCTCACTTTTCAAATGTAAAAAATATATTTGATTTTTAAATATTTTCTTCTACATTTTGTCCTGCGAATGTAACGCCAAGCCAGAACCGGAACCACCTCAATTTGTTATGTCCTTGAAGCTCTCTCAGATGTTCACTTATTATCAACCCACTAGTTTTTTAATCTTAGCAACAGAAAAAATTAGAAAGTGGATAAATCTGGTGAACACTGTGGTGGAGGCATGTTTACGGCGTAATATATTGTTGTCATGCGCTGATGGTTTTGATAAAAATTCAGCCGAAGCTAAAAAAAAGTTGTGCTGCCATGAGGCAACAAATATGCCGATATCCTCAACAAATTCTCCAATAATATGTCCACAATTCTTCATAATAATTATCTTTTCTTTATCAAAGTTTTCATAGTTTTTTGGAGTGCTCGGGAAACCATGATGAGCATCGCTACTCACATCTTCTCAGAGTGATATCACCTTCTGTCTGAGGCAGAGAGTTTTATTTTTAATCACTTAATTCCATATTTTGCACAAAATCGAATGCAAATTGTTCGATGATTTTTTTCACTAATTTTCTGGCGAACTGCTACAGAAAGTTTTGATTAGACTGAAAGATGTTGGAAATTATAAAAAATTTGAAAAGGTTTGGATATCTAGAATAATTTTGGCGAAGAAAAATCTGACGTGCAATTTTAATTTAATAAAAAATATGTATGTCGTAAACAATTTGATTATTAAAAGAAGAAATTAAAAGACTTGTTTGATCTGTCTTTTTATTTTTTAAAGCGACTTAAGTGAAAAGCAATGACGCACATATTTCTTGATTCAAAAACTTTACGTATTTGTTAACCATATACATATGTAATTAATTGAGTCCAGCAAATATATCCCACTGTTACAGTTGCTAATTGTTAAGCAGCATCTAACACTTCAGAATATGTAGAAATTAATACGAAAATCTTTCCGTTTACAAAACTGGGGTGGCTATCGGCTAAATTTACAAAACATTAATTGTATCGCGACTTGTCAGTAGAACAAGTTCTCTGGGATGGTTTTACACTCCAACACATTTCACCAAAAAAAAAAACAACAAAAATAGTTACATTGTCTTTAAGTATTCCCCCTCTTTAAACCAACACCTGACAATAAAATATTCTTCACGTTACTTGGCCACTTCAATACGCACAGAAATTTCCCGTAACAGAAGCATAAAAGAATATATATTTTTTTCTGCTACTTTTCTTACCTGCTTTTTTTAAGTTTATTTATTTATTGCAATAAAGAAAATAAAGTAGTGCCGGTGCTTACACTTGCTAAAGTGTTATTGGACCCTTTTTGACTTTATTAAATTGCTGTTTAGGGTTTAAAGTTTAAATTTGATTTAATGAAACGAAAAAAAAGACAAGCGAGAATAATTCGAAATACAAATCGCATTATGACAATTCAATTAATGTAACAATAACATAAATGAAGCTGACTTTTATGTTTTGCATGTCGTGTGCAGACTCATATATTCAGATATTCAAATGGAATAAGTTATTTTTAGCAATTGAAACAAGAAAATTGTAGCTTGAATAAAATCGTGAAATAAAAAAGTGCCGTCGATCCGAAAATTAAATTTGATAGTGTGAGACGCCCTTAAAACGACTACTGTTCAGTTGTCAAGACATTCTCAGTTGGACAGAGACTTCAATAGAAATTTGGTAGATTTCGTGCAGGTGTAAAAGACTAACGCTGTTATTCATAAACGATTACTAAAATTAAAGTTGCTTTAAACTTTGGGTTTTGTATGGTTTAAGGTCCCTTAAAGCATTCATCAACTTTAACAATCGTTTGTGAATTAGGGAGTATTAATTTAGTGACTTAAAAAAGAATTGTCGTGATGCACGACGTATGAGCAACATTTCTTTTAAATCTGTGAAACAAATCACTCATACGTAACCAGCTGCACAAAATGTAGCAAAAACTATTCTTCAGTGTTTTTAATTGTTGTAATATTTTTTAATTTAAATTTTTAGATTTTCGAATGTGATTATATGATGTGAAAATAACTATTTGCTTCATCTTCTTACTATCACACAATTGAATCGCACAGATGAAAGTGTTTTAAGATATTTTTTTATTAAAAACATTTAAAATTAACTAAAATAAACAGAACTAGAAAGAAAGTGTTCTTCTGAGAAACTTCACTGTAATAACAGTTGCTTTTAAAAATTTCTATATATTATACGATTCATATGAAAAGTTTAATCTCTCCAGGCCATCCAAACACCTTCAGGAGAGAGAATCGAAGGAAAGAAGTGGCTAAAATTATTGATAATTAAAAACAAGACAAGAATTATTATCCAGGCTCAAGCTCAAACCTGCGAATTCAGAAATTTATATTGAATTAAATGTTTAACAAAATCAGAAAACTTAAAATACTCATTAAAATCCTCATACCAGCAGACCGGAGTAGTACTGATTTCGGTTTATTAAAATTAATGAATCCTGCTGTACCTGAATCCATAGAACACCTGAATGAGAGTAGTCTCGTTTACATCTCGGCCTTGTCCTTTCACTTTGTTACTTGAATTCATAAATATAAAATGCATTTGAGCAGAATTTAATTTTTAATTTAATAAAAATGTTCAATCGTTATCTGTCTGCTGCCATAAACTGTTACTTTTGTTGCCCAACATTTAATTTCTGTTGCAGTAAAATACAATTATAGTTATTGCAGCTGCCGCTGTTGTAAATCGTTTTTTTGTAAATAATTTCTTCCATAATAAAACGATTTACTTGCACATCAACGCAGTATTTAAATTATTATCCCTCCAGTTCTTTGTTTAATAATTAATAATATTGTTGCATATTTTCAATTATGAAAACTAAAAACAATATAAATATTCCAAGTATTTTCAATTTATTAAATAGTTGACTGCCGCTATCGCATGCATCTGTCTGTTATGTTTTTATTATTCACATTCCGGCAAATTAAAATCAATTTGAAACCACGTTTAAATACAAATAGTAAAAACATTATTATTCTATTATCATTTCTACTGAAATCTCATGATGAATGCAGGCGATTATTTGTGTTCTTGTTGTTGTTGTTGTTTTTTTTACTACTCAAATTTAAATTGTGGCAAAATGTTTTATAATTGAGTTTAAAATATTTTTTTATATGAAATTTTTCATGAAAATAATCAACTTGTAAAAAATATTGGATTTGCAACACTGTCGGTAGTGCATTCCATGGCAACAGTAGAAAATTAATTTAATTGACAATAAAAAAGGGCTGTTTTAATATTTAAGCGACATTAAGTTAAGGGTTGAAAAGGCCCAGAACTAAAAAATAGCAGCAGTTAAATTCAGTGAACAAAAAAAAATTAATAAATAAACAAAAAAGTTATAACCAAGTAAAACAATCAAATATTTGAGGTGTGAAAAAGTAATTGAATGCTTTTAAAAAAATTTAAATCGCAAGACCGCAGGACAACAGCAACTGCTTTAAGGACTATACGTTTTTGTTTAATGAATGCAAATTAAACTGTTTTCCCAAACCCTCGTTTGTGCGAGTGTTCGAATTTCAAGAATTTTTTCTTGTTATTTAATTACACTGCGCAACAAAATCAAAAATTTTTCATTTAAAAATTCTTAGTATTTGAAATCTATTTTAAGACAATTTTGTGTGAAAAATTTTGAATAAAAATATATTCCGAAGCTGTAATGGTACTAAAAAAGCAAGTGTTGTACCATTTCAATTGTACCACAAAAAGTACAATTTACCACTTTTTGCAAGCGTGATGAATATCATTATTTGAACAAATACAAAGTTTTAAATTTTAAGTATTTGAAATTAATTTTAAGACAATTTTGTATGAAAAATTTTAAATAAAAATATAATCCGAAGTTCTCGAATGGTACCAAATGAGCAAAAGTTGTACCATTATGTTTCTGAGCCTCCAATTGTACCACAAAAAGTACAATTTACCAATTTTTGCATGTGTTAATGATGTATCATTATTCGTATAAATTATTAAGTAACAAAATTTTAAAATGTAAACAATAAATAATAAATTATTTTTTGTGCTAATAATTTGTCTTAAACTAAATAATTTTATTAAGAGTGGGTATTCTTTGTGACTAGTACCACCGTAAAAAGGGGACAAAATGAAAAAAAAAATTGCTAATGAGATGGCCCAGCGGCCACGAAATTAGTACTGATTTTGATCTTACGACAAATTTTACAAATAAAAATTTTGGAAATTCGCATATTTCAACTTAAGACTGGATAATAGTTTTAACTTAGAAAATTGAATTAAATCTGCTCACAAATTTCATAGATTAATTTTACAATTTAGAAAGTCAATATAATTTGCCCAGTGTGCAATAATAAAGGGTGTTTTTATAGAGTGATACAAGCTTAAATCATAATAAAACATAATAATATATTTTTGATATCAATGAATTGGTCTTTATTGGATAGACAATTTTATAACATTAATGTTTAAATATGATTTCGGCCATGTGGCCGCCATGGTTGGCGTGTACAAGGCGCAATCTGGAACACCAATTTTCACAAACCGTAACATTCTTACCATCATCGTTTTGAAGACATATGGGCCAATGACTCCGCCAGCCCATACAGTAATTTTCCATGGATGTAATGGTGTTTCGACAAAAGCTTGTGGATTCTCCTCACTCCAAATGCGACAATTCTGTTTATTTACGTACCCATTCAATCGAAAATGGGCTTCATCGGAAAATGAAATTTTGACGAACAGAACCATTATTTTGCTTAAAAATTTCCACAATTGGCTGCGTTGTTCTGGTGTAAGTCGATCCACAATAAAATGTCAAAGCGAACTAAACAAAAGGCATCTATCAGCTGTTAAATGGGTGGTCAAATAAAGCAGTGATGCCAACTCAAAGTTGTATCACTCTATAAAAAACACCCTATATTTGTATTTTGGTTCTTTATTGTCTTAAAAATGTTTTAGAATTAATTTTTAATATATTTTTTTGTTCGATTTGTTCAAAAATCGCGGATTTAGTTTTTAAACCACATTTATTTTTATATATTTTATTCATTTATTTCAAATTGTCAGGTAAACTTTCATTATTATATATGCGGTCATATGCCGGAAATTATAGGGAAAAACAATTAGCCTGTGAATATTAATTCAATTTAACATGGAAATATAAAATGTTCGTAAAAATAATTACCTTACAAATTCCATTGATTTATCTATGGGAGGATAATAAAATATTTAAGGCTGTCAGATTATAATAAACAATTATTGTTTCTTTATTTTCTTATCACTTTAAACCCTCATGCATCTAAACGAAAAAACAACGGAAATAATATATTATAAATTGTTTTTTGACGAGAGCGGTTTTTGCATTATTTTGATTTAATTTAACTTCTTTTTTCCTTATAAAAGTGTCATGTCAAAACTAGACTTGTTTGCTGCCCCTTTAACGATAATTGATATGAAATATTATCAGATATTTTGTGTAGTTTATTTATCAATCCAAATGCCTGGATCTGTAATGGATGCCTTTCTAATTTTCTCCAAAGTTGTTTAGTTCGGTATACAACATCCAACATTTTTATATTTACTCCAACGTTTGTGTCTTAAACTCCAACTGCTTAATGATTTTATACTTTTTGCCTTCAGCTGCTGCAGATAAAAGCATTCGTTTTTTTTTTAAAGTAAAACTAATATTTTTATCTTCTTTGTTTAAATATATCCTCAGGCAAAAGTGAAACAAAATAAATGCATAAACATAACTCGAGTGCATGTTGTGCAATTGAAATAAATTTCCGTTGACATGTCGGTGTTGGTTGCAAATGGTAAAAAGCAGGCTAACAAATACGACCATAAGCTCAATGAATTTATCTCTTTCAGGGCTTCGAAGAAATTGATATAAAAAGAAATAGTAAAAAGAGTAAAAAAAATCAAACGATTTATTTGTAGTTGCGTTAGTAAAAGAGTACAACAATATAAAACAAAGAAAAGATAGAAATTGAACTGAACTGGAGTTTTCGCATACCAAAAAAAAAAAAAAAAAAAAAAAAAAAGAAGCACAAAAAGCATTTGAAACAGAACACAAAGTTAATCCATGATTAAATTGAAAACTATACAATTCCAATTACTTTTCTGTTCAGTCAAAAGCCAAGGAAGGCAGTTTAAGCATGTGAGATTTGCTATTATTTGGCCATCATGATTGAATCTCCTGTACCCTCTTCACTCGAGTAAAAACGTAAAGAAATTCATTCGCTTTTATTGTGGTTGCCTTCTTAAGCCTTCGAATTCTGCATTTTGCAATAGATCAAAGGCAAAGAAGAGCTACATTTATCCTTAATCTATTACAAAATGTCAAATTCGAGGGTGAAAAAGGCCAGAAACGATTAGTGTGAGATTAAAGTTATTTTTTGATATCAATTTCGGATTTTTTAATCTCTCAGGATCTGACTGATTTGCACAGGGATGAGCATAATATCGCTTCATTTCCGGCCCGCCTGGGAATGATGCTTAAAATATTTACAGAAAATTTAATTGTGGGAAATTTGTGTGCGATTTCAGTGAGATCCGCATTTCACCTCAGTTTTGTAAAAGTATTTGCAGTTTTGGTTCCAAATCTGTGGCTCTTTAATAGGGCCAAGCGGACTTTAAATTATTGTAAAACGACTTTTACTTAAATTTTCATCGAGTCTGCTATTTTCAGTAGTAAAAAATTCAAAGAATTAAAAAAAGCTTCAAAGTAGATCCTTAAGTTGTGATATCATTATCTATTGTATTAAAAAACAATTTAAAGGATATCGATAAATCCAATTCTTAAGGATAGGAAAATTACAAATATCAAAAAACTATTATGGACAAACTGAATGACGAACTTAAATTTTCCAGTTTAAAAACGAAAACTTCAATACGAACAGGACAAAAAGGATTATCCAGCTGTGCAAAGACGCAAAGAATAATTGTGTTATCAAAAACATATCCTTGAAATAAATTGAAATTAGAAATTAAATGCTTAAGGAATGCCATAGAAAATTGAATACAGAACCCCATGAATTCTTAACCATTCAATTGGACAGTGAGTGAAGCCGATAGCTATTGAATTAAAAATACTTTTGAAGTAAAAACGTTTTCCATAATTTAATCAAGAAATTATTTGATATAAACTTCATATTGTGCTGAGTAAGTTCATGCATTTGTTTGACCACATTGTACAGACAAAACTCTTATAAATGGACACGCACCTTTGCGGTATTTTTATGCGTTTATAAGAGGTACATATTTATTATTATAAATATTTTATTTTTTGGTTTCAGCGAAATTAAAGAAAACAAATTTTACTATTTTAATTTAGAGCTGTCCAATTTGAGCTGTTAAGTTTCAAAATGACTTTCAATGCTTCTGATGGTTGCGAGTACGAAATAGTCGTCTCCAGCGAAAGGAAAGTTTGTTTTAAGGCTTCATCATGCTGCACTAAACTCAATTACAATTCCCAGTTTTTCACTTAATATTATTACATCACAAAAGACGAGCTCTTTTATCCAGTACTAACCAGTACATCTGCGTTGTTTAAAGCACTGCAAATTTTAATGACCTCAAATCAATATGAATTTGATTTGAAGAAGGAACAATTAAATACAACTTCTGTTTCAAATTGAAACTTGAGCAATTCGAAAATTGGGAGCACCATTTTTTTTTTTTTAATTTGCTATCCGCATCCGCTTATTAGAGTGCCCGCCCTTATGAATATCTTTTGTATTAGAAAATTTATAAAAAATTTTGTCATACAAATATTTTTTAAAGTTTGTAAAATTTGGTCGTATTAATGTCGATTTCTTTTCTAGAAAATAATGCAACATTTTTCACACTTTTTAACAAAAAACAACAACATTTTTGCATTTTAAAATAAGGAATTTATTAGAAATGAGTCCACAATCCCTCACGAAAAATAATTTTTGTTTTAAAACTTTTTCAAACCGCAAGTTTTTCGAAAACATGTGAGAAAATGTTACATGTTTTCTAGAAAAGAAAACTCCAAAAGATACGTTTTGAACTGTGAAATATTTAAACGAAAATCGTAACCACTAAATACTCATGGAAAAAATTAAGTATAATTTTATAGGCTAATTAATCGCGAAATGATATTCTAATTCTGAAATCAAACCATAAGCATTTGAAAGCACAAGGCTAAATCAATGTCAGTCTTGTATAGTTAGCTTATGCAGCAGAGCAGAATATCTGTTTTCGAAAGCCGCTACACTTCCATCATCAGTACTCAAGTGTATTTTTATTTATTATTATCTCTTGTAGGGTCTGATTAATTGGACGTGATAACAGTTTGCATTTGTAACAATTGTATTATGAAAAAAGGATACGTGAGCTGTATCAAACCGATGTTCACACACTTCTATTCTATTGAGTCGTTGTGTAGCCGTTTAATTATTTTTATTTGTGTCCTTTTATTCCGAAGTTTTTGTGCCATGTTTTCTAAGATAAACCGTTTTGGTTTGAATTTGCTTAAGTACATTAAGATGTTTTTGCCAGAGACGTTTGTGTTATGTAAAACGGTTTCATATAAATTAACGGGTGGTGTTATGGAATATAATATTAATGGAAACACTATTTAATTCAATGAATGCATGTCTGACTTAGTTAATGGTTACGCTTTCTTGGTCAAATATTTCATAATTATGAACGCACTTTCAATTAAATTAAAAAAAATCAACTTATAGTTTAACAATCCCCCTTATTCTGCAACTATTTGTCAACGTCACGTCTAAACAATAAAAAAATAATAATAATATTTATGTACTCCTTTTCTTTAGCAGTTGACAAAGTCCAACAGCCTCTTACCACATTCAAGGCTGTCAGAAGTGGTTAATTGTTGTCCACAAGCAGTAGAAAATATCATATTTTTTATATTCCTTGACGTGACGTTCACAATTAGTTACAGAATAAAGGGTATTGATTCAATAGTTTAGAAGTATGAAAACTGCTGGCATTGACGCTGCTAAACCAATTCCAAATGAAGTCATAGAATATTTACGATTAATTTCTAAAGCTACACTTATCTTGATCTCTATTTATTTATACAACCAAGTCCACTGATACACTTAATTTGTGTGTGTGTTTTTTCTTTTAACAAATTAAATTAATCTGCAATATGTGTCTTAAATACTTATGCTGCTCTGAGACGCTGATGTTTATTAAGTTAAGTGTTTGTTTGTTTATTTGTTTGTATGTATGACATGCTCCCACACTTATTTAAGGATATTATTTGCCACTCACTATCAATAAAGTCACACAAGCTGAACAATAATTTTTTTTCTTAACTCCAATTCAAGTAGCAAAATCCAGTAGTTGAAATGTTGAAACAAATACTTTTACTTGAGTGAGTGAGAGGGAAAGGAAAAGTTGAAAAATAAAAATGAGGAATATTTTATTTACATATTTATTTTTCTAGCAAGCAAAACATATGGATGAATGAATAGGAAAACTGATAAATAGACTGCTACTTATATACAGACACACACACACACTTATACAGTATGTATATGTTCATATATTCATTTCTTTTCTTGTGACTGACGGCGTATATGGAAACCTTTTAAAGGGATACTCAAAGGCTGAGCTAAAATAAAAATAAATCGCTGCACTCTAGAGTTGTCACTTAATTCGCTTTTACAAATTATTCGACTAAAAGTTGTTAATAATCGAAGCATTAAAAAACTCAAATCAATTGTTTTTTTTTTAAGTTATTTAAAATTTAATTGAGATTTTTTTATTTCCCCTATGAAAAACTTTTCAATTTTGAAATTATTCGTATCAATAACTTTTATTCGCTTCATGTTACGTACTTTACAATCGTGCAAAGATATATATTTTTTGCGATGTCTATTTGGATTTACGCATATAAATTTTATTTAAGAACTGGAAGTAAAAATAGGCAAATTTTGTATTGATCGTAATTGGAACTTTTGTTTGAATATAATCGAATATGAAAAGGATACATTTCAAACTCTATAAATCCTTTCGATTTTAGACTGTTGCCACTTTAACTGTTATGTATATAATCCAATAAGAAAGTTGGGGACCTGAATGTGCTGCTGTCAAAATATATCTTAAATTGAAATTTTATGATCATTAACATTTTTTTTTACTAATTATTTTAATACTTTTTGATTTGAAATCGTGTCGCTAAAAATAGTACGCAAGAGATGATTTTTACTCAGTAGTAGCAGTAGCAGTAGCAGGAGTAGTAGCAGTAGCAGAAGTAGTAGTAGTAGTAGTAGAAGTTACAGCATTTCGAGTAGTAATATAATTGCGAGTAGTAATATAATTGCGAGCAGCAGTCTTCTGAATCTATATAAAAAACAATGTCAGTTTTGACACTTTAGTAGCGTCTCGAACAGTTCATGACGTGAATAGGTCACGTCATGGATTTTTTTCAAAAAATTTGTGAATGAAACACTTTCCTCTGTGTGTGTATCGGACTCGTTTTAAAAGTTTGGAAAATATGCTAACCCTTGTATATTACATCTGGGGGACAAACTCAAAATTTGGTGAACATATATTTTGAGAAAAGTAAATTTAAAATTTTTTTCGAACAGATCTCGTAGGAGAAAGGATTTTACTAGTATAGAAAATTTCACTTGTTTTAACAGACTTCTTATATTGAAAATCTTGGTTGACAATATTTAATATATTTTGAATAGACCTCGCATATGGAAAAATATTTCTGATTTAAATACAAAAGTCTGAGAACGAAAAGAGCCAAATTTCCACTATTACAAACTAAATGATAAGCCTCAGTGCCATGATGTAGTGTGCAACATAAAAAAAAAATAAAACAGAATATTTTTGTGAAATCTAAAGAGAGTTAAGAAAACTGTAATTTATCCTTACAAACACTAGCAAACAGAACACAGACAAGCTCATATTACAAGCAGACGTGAAGTCCTTGAACGCAGTGCAGCATTTCGTGTAGTTCAAAGGCTGCCTTTATGTCTCGAGCGCGTTGTATTAAATGAATAACAAGACATAAAAAAACACTCACACACACCATCTCACTTAGTGAACTGGATATGGAAATAAATCGGAAAAGCAGTAACGTGAAAATCAAGGGTTACCTGTATAACCACGAGCAGGACTCGTTTGATCCAAAAAAAAAAAGTTAAGAGAAAAAACTTGGTAACAACATTTGTGGCCGTCATATTTACAACACCGCTGTAGCAAATCATACTGTAGGGTGGCATTCAACTGGAATGATTGAAAACTTAACAAAAAGCCAGCAAAGCGTACATTCCGAAAAAGGCACTCACACACAGACACACACACACAAACACAGACTTGAATGCTGAACGGAACACCCAGTTGAGAGAAACATTTAAGCAGCATAGCAAAATACAAAATAAAATCCATTCGTATTCATTTAAGCACAAAATAATTTATTGATTTTGTTGAAACAATATTTAAATTTGATGTGTTTGCTGCTGCTGTTGCCTTTTCCTTGTGTACATTTTTTAGCATTTTTTTGCATTTATTTTTGGAAATTAAGAAAAATTACATGAACATTTTTAAACTTTCCACACAAAGAGAAAAGTTAATTCTACATTTTTATTGGGTTTTTTTCGGCCAAAAATTTCTTAACTAGATTTTGCTTGCGTTGAGACTTCAAAGGCAAAAAATATATATTAAAAATAACAACACGATTTTATCCAGTACGTGGATGAATTTTATAAATTTTCTTTTAGTTTCATACAAATTATTTTTAAAATTTTTAATTGTAAATCTGCTTGTGTTTGGCGGGCATTCATTAAATTGAATATTTAGTGCTTCTGTAAACCTCCTCCCTGAGGTGGGCGAATTTGAGGTTAGGAAGTAAATTGGCTGTGAATTGATGAAAAGTCAAGAGTTCAACTGTCGTCCTTTGACATTTATTTAGTAAAAAGTTGGCAAATTTAAAAGTTTTAAAACTGTCCGATCATAGTTGGTGTAAAACGTTTTTGCTGTTAGAAAAACTTAACGAAAGCAGCAAATTTGAAAAAAAAAAATCATCTCTCGTAATGAGGCCTATTTTCAATTGGGAGGTTATGAAAACAGCGAGGTTATGTGGCGTCTGGGGCTCACAAAATCCTCCAGCAGTCAGTCCTTGAAACACTATTAAATACGAGACAAGTGGCCGTATGACGCAGTTTCTGAAAAGGCATGATCATCGGCTCGTACTTTTCCGAAAATGAGCAAAGAAACGCCATCATAGTGAATTCTTTAAGCTGTCAAATCATGATATCTGATTTTTTGTGGCCATAACTGACTAATATTGAAATCAGTAGCACTTGGTTTCAGCAAACAAACCACTCAGCCGGCTAAACAATTCAGTTGTTGTATGGGAAATCTCCAGGACGCAAAATTTCTCGATTTGGCGACGTCATTTGGCCGCCTCGTTTTTGTAATATAACGCCGCTGGCTTACATTTTCTGAACAATATAAAACACCGCGATCGCATAAGCAAACGACACACAACTGACATTTTAAAAAATGAAATTAATTGACGAGATCAGCAAAACTTTGCTGCAAAATGTGGTTCAAAAATTTTGTGAAAAGAGAGGAAGTTTTCCGAAATGATGGAGGGAGACATTTGCCCGACATCTTATATCGTTATTAATTCCCATTTTTCTACTTTGAATTGGCATCAACACAATGGAGTTTGTGGAAAAAGAAATTTCTTTTTAAGCCAATTTACTTCCTAACCTCAAATTTGCCCACCCTTTATTGCGGGAAGTTTTTCTTAAATTCGTCTTTAGTACCAGTTTAAATACAGACTTCAAAGTATTTTTTTTTATTTATTTTTAACGCCAGCGAAAATCTTGAAATCGGTAAAATTGTTTGAGTTATTTGATATTGTTCACATACACAATGCCAACGCAAACAGCAGGATACACTTGAATGTAAGAAGAATGTAATGAAATTTAATGCCGCAGTTTTCAAGCGTTGAACAAAACAGATCATGTCCCATTGTTTCGTTTAAACACAAACACACTCGCAAACGCAAACGCAAACACTTGACTCGATATAGTATTTTGATTACAAAACAGTTGTTGCCCAAAGCATTAAGAGGAAAAAAGGAGTCGATTAAAGTTAAATCTTTTCAAAAGTAAAAGATTTTTTTTTACACGAACAATAGTTTTAGTAAATAAAAACTTTTTGTAGGAATTGATTTTTGATAGCGTTTTCAAAGAACTAAGACTGTCAGCCAAAATGGTTATTAAATTAACCCTACGACTGCTTTTTAATAATATTTTTACAAATAAAAAGTGTTGCAATATGTGTGACATCATGAAACGGCAAATAAAAATTCATACACAATAATCCAGTCGCTAAAACTCTAACAACCGTCTGAACCACCTGCAGTGAAAAGTATAAAATAGCAGGGCGGTTATTAAAGCTCTGGCAGTAAAACGTAACATACACGCAGAAATTGTATGCAAAGATTATTTTGTATCCTTTTTTTATTGAATCAGATTTCAACTTGACGATCATATTATTTTTATAGTTTATTTTTTGTTATTTTGTTAACTAGAAAAGGTTTACCACATACGACATTGTAACGTGTAGGCAAATAGACTCGCCTTTAATACCATGAGTTTGTATAGAAGTGTTTCAACCTCATGGGTGTAAAAGTAACAGGGATTCTTTTTGGAACTAAAACCATTTTAAGAAGCTTTCTTTTTCGTAATTTTTTTTTTTTCAAATTCCACTTGGTTCTGTGAGAAATCAGTCAGTTTTCTGCTATAAAATCACTTTTCTAATTTCAAATTCCATTTGGTTTCGTTAGAAATCAGTCAATTTTCTCTTTCAATATCAAATTGAACGCGATTTAACATCGCGCAATAATGGTTTCACTTTTTATACACTTTTTAATTAGATTCCCTCGTATGTTTGCTTGTTTGAATGTTGGCAACTCTCTTTATGTATTGTGTTTCCGTGCGTATACTTAATACTATTAATAATGTTGCTCATTCGTTCATGTTCATGTTCTTATCTTCCCTGAATGTGTAAGTATTTTTGCACGCTTTTGAAGCACATCAAAGTAAAAAAGTGGAAAATAAATATCGTTAAAAAAAACCAAAAAACGACAGGCTTTTTAGGAAAATCAAACTATAAACACAAAAACTAATTTTTGAAATAAAGTTAAAACAACAATGAAGCAAACACAAGTATTGTTGTGGAAAAAAAGCGTGTCTTGTGCCTATTTTTCGTTTATCGGGAGCCGAGCGTTTTTTTTTATTTGTGTTGTAAATGATTCTTGTTTTGAGCTCATCTTAAAATATATTTTGAATTTTTTTTGTTAAATTTTCTTAAAGAAGTGATATTTAAGTTTGTATAAATTGTTTTTATATGAAATTTTTTATAAAAAATTTTATTCTTCTGGTTTTTTAACCTCTTCTTAAGGAATAATAATCCCTTATATTTTAACGTCACTCCTTTTCGTGATTTCTCCAGGAAATTAAATATATTATTTGATTCACAAAATTAGTTTTTATGACACCAAAAGATCATAAAAATTATTTCTTAATATTTTGGTTTCATATAAAATTTTTCAAATAAAAAAATTTTTAATTTTCCTAAGAAGTGGAATAAAATAATGGGAATCTAAAAAAAAGAAATTATCCCTGTTGTAGTCGTGGAAGGGTGGGGGGAAATTGCAGTCTTGCACTACTTTCTGTTCGTTTCTTTGAAAATTTTGTCAACGATTTGTTCAAACTGTCGTCAATATGTCTTTCACAGTTTTCTATTGAAGGCATGTGCAACTGGGCGAGGAGCGTATTACCAAGTGGGTTGATATATTGACTTAATCTTTGTAAAAATGTTTCACTAAATCTGTATTTATTAAATTAATAAACACTAAAGAGCAGCTCTGCTAGTTCCATGATAATAAAAAGTATTCTAAATGTTTCACACTTAATGAAATTAAAATTTGAAAAAATTCTAGAAAAAATAAGTTGCATATGACAGATTGGGTTTCCAGACTATTAAATAATTTTCATTTTAACAATTCCATCTAAAAAGTCTCTTTTTTTCTAATTTAAATAATATATTTATTTTTCATAATTTTACCACAATTTAAAAATACTTTTCAATTTGCTTTAACGATGTGACAATGGCATGAAAAAGTATCATTCCACTTTTAGCGGATTAATACTTTTTATAAGTTTACATTCTTTAAAATGTTTTGAAATAGTTCGCTTTATTATGAAAAATTTTTTCAAGAACAATGCAGGGGATAGAAAATAAAAAAATTGTTGCAGCCATTTAATTCGGTGTCGAAATTTCGGCAAAGAATGGTTGATTAAGCAGATTTTTTAAACAATTTTTTATGGCTCTAACAAATTAACCAAAAATGCTAGTTCATCAAAATAAAAAAACCTAACTAAATTTAAAAATTCAACTTGCTTTTTGAACATACCTCGTATATATCTATCGCAGAAAACACGTTAATTTTCCGACACATTTTTTACCGCAATCTATCGCAAACACAGCAGCAACGCAACACAAATCACCGCTTAAGCAGATGAAAAAACAAACTTAAATAATCTGCATGTGATCGTTTAACATAAAAAGGTTTCATGTGCTGAATTTGTTGTTTGTTGTTTAACAAACATAAATTATTAATAAAATGCAAACAAAAAGGATATAAAATCATACTCGTATGCAGGTCTAAAATCTGATGAATTATAAATGACACAAAATGGCGGATAATGAAAAATCTGATCAGAGTTTGTTTAATTATTGTTCTAATTAAGAAGAATAAAGAAAAAGATGTACTAGCAACTATCGGCCTAGTATATCACATGAGAATTGCTTTGTTTTATAAATGAGTACTGTAATTGTAATTAGCCTCAGAAGAATGGGACTGTTTTTTCTTTCTGCATAAAAACTCCCTCGGTGGAACTGCTTAATAAACAAGTTGTTTAGGCCACAGTTGGTGTAGCATACTCTCATCGTCAACTAATTGAAATATTTCGGCCAGAGAAAGTTTTACTACAACAAAATACATTTTGCTTCGTTTTTTTTCATAAAGCATTTTTAATAACTTTCCAAAATCTGTGGCTCATATTATCTGCCATACAGAAGAGCGTTTGTTTGTTGATGTGAAATTGTATCCAACCGTATTTGTGTCAGTCGGCGGTTAACATCAGCTTTATTTTTTTGTTGTTGTTGTATTTGTTTGTTCTATTTTAAACGCATTATTTACATTCGATTGAACCTTAAGCATGTGAATAATATTTCAAACATGTTTTTTTATGCAGACAAGCTGGCAACAAACACACACAAACATGATTAAAATGTTTATAAAAACATTTTCATCGTTGTAGCCGATATTAATGAAACTGAAACTGACCACACCGAAACTGAAACTAACCAGATATGCATGCATGTGTGCAACACACAGCAATTCTGCGGTTTTTTTCTCTCTGTCTCTCAATAAAATAAAAAATTAAAAAGGACATGCATACGTTTCGGACATGTTGTTATAATATTATTTTCTCTTCTGTGGTGTCTTTTGTGAAGCAGTTTTTTATTTTGAGTTTCAAGGGACCCCATTTTTATACTAAAATGTTGCTCAATTAAAAAATAGTGAATTTTGAATTTCTTATAATATATATGATATTGGGATCAAGTGACAGCTATTAAAGAGTTTAAGGCAAAATAGAAATAAAATAAATAATATATTGTTAAGCTTTAAAGAAGAGAAGCAAACACTCCAACATGGAGCAGAAGTGCGAGTTTTGGATTAGAGGCATCATAATTATACTGAAAAATCGCATTTCAATTACGCCTGACCACTAGATATTTTCTGTGGTCTGCAATAGAAAATATAATCTCGGATAGTTCTTGGTTCCAGCATATAACCCTTCGAACAACCCGTATTTTAATCGCACTGAAATGAAAAAATTTTGTAATTGATTCATCTGTGTGGGCATCGTGAAATGTAATTATCAGCCTTTGAAATTATTTGGACATAGAAAACATTCGAAACAAAAATATTTAACTAAAAAATATTAGACCAAAACTTATACTAGCGGCAGCAAAAAAAATATAAAAGATCCACTTTATTTTTTTATATAAAAAAACTTAAACCTTTTTTTTTATTATAATCCACTTTGTTGGTAGCGAAACATTGGATTATAATAAAAAAGTTATAAGTTTTTTTATATAAAAAAATAAAGTGGATCTTTTCTAGACTAAAACAAATAGTGGCCCACTGTGCGGCCTTATTAGCTCGCTCGTACTTCATAAGTTGCTAAATATTTTGAGTCTTGTCTTGAGTTGTTTATTATATTTTATATACTATTCGTTCGTTATATTTGATTTGGATATAATTTTATACGAGACATTGCAAGTGTCGGCTTAGAAAAGCGAAGGAAATTGACTTGCCGCAAGTAACAGAAAGTTTTCTAAACAGAAGTATTTCGTTTTTAGTATTTCATATTAAACCACCAAATTTCGCAGTCTGGTATAGGAAAGTAGGCAAGCCTCCCATATTCAATTTAAAAAGTTAAACATAAAAAAATTTATTATTTTTAAAATACAAGTGGTATTGGGAAAGAAGTGTGGGCGATTTGTGCTCTATTTTTCTCTAGTATTTTAAAGAAATTGGTAGGTTGTATGAAAATTATGTGAGAAAAAATGCCGGCCAACGACCGCCTTGACTTCGATGGCATGTCTATATTCGATGGTCCATATTTTCAATGACTCTAAGACACAATTTAGGTTCAATGTGTCTAATTTTGTAAACTTGAATTGCTCTTGACCTTTTGACATACAATTTTTTTTTTTTAAATATCCTTAAAGAAAGAGGTCCAACGTTGTGAAATCATACGAGCGTGGCTACTAATTAACATCATCACGTTGGGAGATAACACGGCCATATTTGATCTCTCTTTCTCTCTCAAAAGTGTTATTATTTCGTTATCTGTGTGGGTAGTTGAACCATTCTGCTGGAACTACACTCATTGTCCACGTCCATATCCCCGATTTGTGGCTACAAAAGTCCGTTACCAGCTCCTATTAACGAATACCATTCACGGTTGCTGATAGGCCCCTGTCATTTTGTAATAAGTACAGCCGAGTCACTCCTTTTCAGCAATCAATCGTAGAGTCTCAGGTGTCCAATTACGTTAAATCTTTTTCTTAACGAACCCACTGAGATGAAAGTGCTGATTAACAATATCAAGGAAGTAAAGGAAATACATTTTCCCTTTAAACTGCTATTTTTGTAAAAGGCTGCTAAATTGTGCAGCTCTCCATGGTTGAGTTTGTCAAACACTGAATTAAAGAAGTTGTCGAATTAAGTTGAGCAAAATAATCAACGTTGACTTGCAATTAACATCGCGCATTATTTTGGGACCATCCCTAATAATTAATGAAAGGCTGTATGCCGTTTTTATATCCGAAAATTCTAGTATTTTTTTGCATAAATACATTTTTCAAACAATAAAAAAAGGCCAAAGTGTTTATTGAATATTCTGAAGTGCAAATTTATAACAACACAAATTATTCACAAGCATTCCTAATTGGAATGAATCTTATTTATTTGTTACAACATTTTTGCAAACTGCTAACAAAAGAATGCTTCTCACACTTTCGAGCGGAGAGGTGTGAAAATTTATTGGAAAATGTTGCTCGTGTATTGCGCTAAATAAGTGGCTTCTCAAAATGAGTATTTATTACAAATTTATATCCTACAGGAAGCCACTAAATATTTTCAAGGGGAAATCACTACGGTTTCTCTTTGTGCTGCTCTTACAAAAGCGTTTTCGTTTTGCCATGCAAATGCTGTGGATACGTTACAATGAAAGGCCTAATGACTGTGTTACCGGGCCTTACAACGATGGAATGGCGAAAAACAGCAGTTGAAATAAAATGTCGACAATTGCAAGTGAGTTATGAAATAAAAGTTTTGTACGTTTTGCCGTTGAATGAGGCAGCAAATATTTGCTGTTAACAAAGAAATTATGCGTGTCATCTGGGAAGTAATAAAATTGCTTTGTATTAACCATTTCTGTTAGAGAGTAAACACACTTTGATATATATCTCGTACACATACACACATAATATGTGTTGCTATTCCACACAGTTTTCCTTTGAATTACAAACACAATCGCAAAAATACGATTGCTCTTTCATATTGTGGGGTAACGATTTTTAATAACATACAGAAATATTCATGTCATGAGAAGTTGCTAATAACTGGGCTATTAAATGTGCTGTAATTTGCGGAATAAAGCTGTTGCCGCCGATATATAAAAATATGTGTGCTTTAATAAATCCTTCATCATATGAGTGGCAGGAGTACTCATTCAATCGTTACCACACATCTCATACAAATTAGCACAGTAACGGATTGTATTTCATTTTGGTCAAAATGATTCGGCCTGGCATTTTTGCTAAGATTGAAAGTACAACAATTTTGAATAAAACATTTACATGACGGGTCAAAATGGAAGCCTTCGGCTTTCTAGAATACGTCGTCTGAAGTAATTCAGTCAACCAAATCCTCCTATTGTATGATTCTCATAACCATTGCTCTAATTAAATTTTTAAAAATAACGCGGCTTTGATCAGCTTCTGAAATTTGATATTTAACTCCTTATACCGTGTTTAGATATACCCCTTAATTGCGCAATTATGGAATTTTTCTTAATTAAGGCCTTAATTGACCTCAATTTATCATACAACAAGTCAATTGCCAAGTTTTCCTTTCTCTTTTCTTTAAGCACTGATAATTTTGAATAGAAAATCGATCGCAATGGCTCCAAGAGCTCCATATTTCTATTATATACAAGTAAAATTTCGTTTAAACCAAAATTTGCATTCATTTTTAAAATTTACAAACACGAATATTCACGGAACAAATAAAAACAATGTTTTTATCAGCTATCAAATGCTAATTGAGTATGTGTGAACACTACATTTAATCGCACAATTAAAATTAAATTGACTCAATTAGAATTGCATGTCTCAACACAGTGTTGCTTCTCCCTCTAGACCGTTAGATAGCATTAGAGGGTGTGGCAACTTTCCAAGCTCCCAGATTTCTAACCACTATTTCTTCAATAGATGCCACTGTTTAATATAAAAACAAATCTTGATTGCAATTCATTATCATTTCTCGAATGTAATTTCGTTTATTTTTAATTAAAAACTCTTGCAAACTTTTGCACAAAAAGACTTGTCATGTCTGGGGATGGATTGCAAATGATTGTAGGATTTTAAATTACAAGAAAAATTCATTAAAATGGAAATCATTTGAATGCAAAACACTCTGATTGCGATTTAAAAAACAATTATTGTTCGTTTATTTGGCTGCCACCGTAATCAAGCGCTTTAATGAAAACTCTGCCTTTATTTTCCATTTATATTCTCCAATCGCAAGCAGCTGCATTATCAACAACATTATCGTCTTGAGGAGTTCGTATCTGCCATCTGCACAACTTCTTGAACTTGATGTAGTTGCTGGCTGGCTTTCTTGTATCATCTGCGTGCTGGCATCTTCACCTGTAGTTGTGCACTTTGGGTTTTATGTGTTTGTAAAATGACTGCAGCAGCAGCAGCTACACCTTCCGTTTGTTCCTTTTTTTCCCACCTCTTTGTTTTCCTTAATACCAGTTGTTTGTGTGTTTGTAATATAGTTTATGTCGTAAGTTTGTTGCAATTTAACAGAAAATTCTCGTACTTTTCTTACTCTCATGCGATTTTTTGTGTCTTAAATTTTTATAGTCTTAAACTGGCTGTACACGAGTATTATTTGGTATTACGACTTGTCTTTATCTTTTTATCGGCACTTCTGGCTGTTTTAAAGCTTCTAATTAATAATTAGTTTCGTCTCACTTCAGTTCGTTTTTAGAGTATTTGAAATCGAATATAAAGAAAAATATCTTAAACGAACTCGAGTCAAAATTAATTTATCTTCAATTCTGCTGTGTTGAGTGTTTCTAAAAACAACTTGGAAATAAAATCAGTTTAATTACGTGCGTCTGAGGGCGCTTAACATTTTTGTTGGAAATAAAATCGATTTCAAACGTGTGCTAAAATCATTGGGAAATCTATTCATGTTCAAAATATTTTTTTTAAAGACTTAAAAAAAACTAAAATGTGTCGAAACTAGAACAGATCTCGTACATGCGGGCTTTTTTTTTGTAAACTAATAAAAATTATCTGTTCGATTAAGAATATTATGGGCTTAATGTGGAACGAGTTTGCAAAATATAAGCATAACACGTCATAGTAGCTCATCTCTTGTAAAGGGTGTTTTTATAGAGGTATGGAACTTTGAAATGGAGTGAAACAAACATGAATTTTTGATATTGACATGTAATTTTCCTTATTCGTACGATAATCTTCTGTCATTGTAATTTAAATATAAATTCTGGCATATTTACACCACGGACGGGTCGGGCGTAGTCGAATCTGGAGCTCCAATTTTCGTTGGATTTTTCCAAAATATGTGGAGGTATATGGGCCATAAAGCGGCGAATTCTACACTCTAAGTGGCCAATTGTTTTGGGCTTATCGGCCTAGACTAGCGGCTTTACATGTCTCTACAGGAAATGGTCCAGCGACGTCAAATTGCGCGATGTTACAGGCCACGAATCCGAAACAAGAAACTGTGCGTTTCAAACGGTTCCTTCAATAAATCAATTGTGGCACGAGCTGTTTTCGAGAAACCACATATCCTGCAGATCATCGTTGTTCAATTGATGAGCGAAAAAGTAACGAAAAAGTACCTGATCATGAATCTATAGCGATCGCCATTGACTGTAACATTCTGACCAGCAGCCTTTTTTAAAGAAGTGCGGAACAATGATTCCACCAGCCCATAAAACACCCTAAATAGTCAGTTTTTCTGGATGTGCTCCAACATGCATTTGAAGGTTAGCATCACTCAAAATGTGATAGTTTTATTTACAGGCGTGTCCATTCACATAAAAGTGGGTTTAATCGTGAACGAAAATTCTTGCGATACTTATTTCGAACAAACCACGATTTTAAAAAAAAATTTTGGTGAAGTTGGCAGCGTTGCCCTCCATTGGTCTTACAAAATTCGCCACAATTCGAGTGTAAAAAATTATTACGGCTGACCGTGTCATGCTCAAATAAATCCGTAATGAAATATTGTTGGTTGTAAAAAATTATATTAATTTATATTATAATCTATTAATTTAAAAGAAATGAAAGGTTTTGCTTTTGAATTTTAATTGTTTTAAATATATTTTGATGAATGAATAGAATTTTAAAAACTGAAGCCTACGCAAGCGGCAACACCGGCGCTTGTACGCTTCTGCTCATTATGATTCTTCTGGTATCTCTTTCATAATAATTTAGTTGCTGACTTCACAGCGTCAATTGTGGCTGACGGCCACTATAATTGTTTTTAAAAACTTGATTTCCAGCGCCAATAATTTAAAAAATAAGATGCTTCCTATTAAAAAATGCCTCACCTTATTTTTAAATTAAATATGGCCCGACTCCTGTTATTTCTTTTATTTTCAATATCAATTTTTCTGCTTAACCTGTAAAAGTTTTTATGACTTTTTTATAAAAACAAAAAAAAACCTGGCAACTTTGTTATTAAATATCCTTCTTTAAGCACTTGAGTGTATTTCGCATAAAACAGTTTATTATTCCATCCACTCACTCTGAGCATATCAAATGTTACTTCTCCCATCTCTTACTATATCCTGGTAACGTTTGTTGCCTTTTTTACTGCACATTTTTATAAATAAACAGATTGACCTTCTTACCAGTATATTTAATATGCACTTTGTAAACACTCGTTTATTTGTGTGTTGCTCTTTTCTAAACTGTTCTATTTAATTTTTATTTTTCATATAAAAATTGTTTTGTTTTTGTTAAATAAAACGAAATTCAGCCAGCAGTTGGCAGCATATCCGAAATGGCAGCACAAAATAAAAAATCAATAAAATGCGGATGCAAATAAAAGAGCGCTGCAAATTTAAATTGCGAATGGCGAAAGAAAAATTATGCTGAGCAAACTGTTGTTGTTTTAGCTTTTGCATAATAACAACGTGTTCATATAAAAACCCTGCAGGCATTTGCAAATTAATATATTTATGAAACAAAAATCTTCCGTCAGGAAGTTCACTTTCATGTTTGTTTTACTTTTTGTCTTCGGCCAGAACTAAGGGAATGTCCCCCACAAAGGCGATGCACTGTGCCAGAGTTAGAAAGGAGGGGTCAGCGTTAAGAGAACAGTTGAAGGCAGATTAGAAGATAGACTGTGTTGTGGCCACATTTTCTCTTATTTTCGAGATGATTTTTGTGTAACAGCCTCGACGAAGGTGGATGCTCTACATTCTGCTTCTAAGTACACGCTGGTGTCTGTCGCTGTCCTCGCTCAAATCGCATACAGGCGAGCTGAAAGATTTCTCTTAATGTAACAGTAAAATTGAAAAGTAGAAAAGCGCTTATTTTGGTTTCTAGCCCACGAATATCATAAAATTCTTGACGCGTCACTGTTGTATATAGTTTTTTAGAAGTATATCAAGTAACCAGCAGTAAATGTGTTATGAAAGTAATTCAATTATCTAGAAAATGGATAAATTGGCTCTACTGAAGTTGGCAGAATTTCGAGAACATATCGTCACCTGAAATGCCAAACGTCGTATCAGCAAAAAGTTCGAAAAGCATGTTGATAAAATATTTTATATTTTACAAATTATTTAGTTGAAGTTCAAAGCAACGCATCGTCATAAAAGTTAAGGAAAAGCAAAATCGATGGCTTGATTCATTTAGAAATATGACAGACGTTGGTTTATTTTCTTTATAGTGAATGGATTTGTTTCCTTTTTATATGTTAAAACTATTTTTTATTCTTAATTCGTTGTTAGTAGAGGTTTTTAACGAACAGAAGACTTTAATAATATCAAATAAAAAATATAAATAAATAAATAAAATTGATACCAAATATTAAAACAAGTTCATTTATCGAAAATATTTAGAATGAAAACAAAAAAATTAACAAAAGCATAGAAAATAAAGATCATGGAATGAACGATAGAAGATGAGAAGTTTTACCAAATAAAACTATTAACGACAAAAAAGCGGATGCACTTCAAAGTGTGAGGATTTTGCATAATTTGAGGGGAAAAAATAATTGATTATTTTTAACTTCCCGCTAGGAAATTTTGCACATTTAAAAAAATCGGGAAGTTAGTGGTTTTAAACCATTTAGAACAAAGTTAGTTCCCATCAGATCTCTACGTTTGGAGGTCCTAGGAAGATTTCATCACTAATTTTGAGAACCTGTCGCTATGTCTGTCTGTATGTGTATGTGTGTCTGTATGCGTGTGAGTGTATGCACGAGAGTAAGTATGTGACCCGCTTATGACTTTTGGACGGTTGAACCGAATTTAGCTCTGAACCAAAAGAAAAAATTCATATGAAAAATTGGTCTTATAAGCAGTTTATAAGCCACACATATTTTGTGTGAATAAGACTTTTAATAATAAAATGAGTCTGAAATTTTTTTAACAAAATTTTCTGAAACTAGATTTTAAATACATTCTAATTTTTTATGAATATGGGGGCAAGTTATTTTCCGATTTTTATTTATTTCTCACAACTCACACGATATTTTTTGATAATGTTTTTTGAATTTTATTTGTTATTATTTGTTATTGTTACTATTATTACTATTATTATTATTATTGTTATTATTATTATTATTATTATTATTATTATTATTATTATTATTATTATTATTATTATTATTATTGTTATTATTATTATTATTATTATTATAGAATTTTACATTCTCAGCTTATGCTGGAATTTACGTACCGGGTCTGAGACCAAAGGTTACGCTCTGTGGGGATATAATTCATCTTTTATATCCGTTATCCTAAAGTTTCCCTCACGATCGTTGTTGCTTTTATTAGAATTGCCTTTTGCATTTCGGTTAATATTTTTACATTAAGGTCTAATTTTTCGATTGCACACGTGGTTTCTTTGGGTATTGTTCCCAAAGAGCTTATAACTATTGGTAGAATTTCTACCTTAACTAGATTGTGTATATTCTTAATGTATTAGGCAAACAGTATATATTTAGATTTTTTGATGGCTATGGTGTCTTCGATATTAGTATCATATGGTATGGCGAAGTCAATGATCTGGGCAATTTTTCTTTGTTTATTTATTACTATCATATCTGGTCTATTGGGTATATTTGTGTCTGGTGGGTTGTTGGTTAGTATTGATCTATCCCAGTAGATAATATATTGATTATTTTCAATTATTGGCTTAGGTTGATATTTGTAGTACTGTGTTGTTGGCTCATTAATATTTAGTCTATTTATAATATTTATATATATTATCTTTCCGATATTGTCATGTCTTTGCTTGTAATGATTTGGAAGTAGGGTTGGACAGCTGTTAAGTAGGTGCTGTATGGTTTCAGGCGTATTACCGCACCTTCGGCAACTATCGTCTGTTACTGTACTGTCTCGAATTATGTACTTCCTGAAGTTCTTTGTTTGTATTTCTCTTATTATTATTATTATTATTATTATTATTATTATTATTATTATTATTATTATTATTATTATTATTATTTTTATTATTATTATTATTATTGTTGTTGTTGTTGTTGTTGTTTTGTTTTTTTCTTTGTTATTATTTTTCGCTTACAAAACAAGTCATAAAAAATTCAACAATGAAAAACTGTTGCTTCTGACGAAATCTACTTCAAAATAATGTAATATTTAGTATGGGAAGTATACCTATAATTGTGTTTTTCCTACATCTGGAAAATATCGCTGATTTTATTTTAATCCAAACTTAAAAATTCTGTTTCAATATTCCAAGTGGTTTTCATTTAACCATGCTTTTTACTTCTCCTTTAAACTTTTAAAAAGTGATGGTACATTATTTTACATTTGAGCTGACGATATACTCGTAGATATACTTTTTAATGGTGTTTGTGTCTGCATAAATTTAATATTCATGTGTCAGTTTTTTGAACCAGCCTTTATTTTGTATGTGCTTGTCATGGTGGTACGTACATTCGGAGAAAGTTTGCTCACTAGAGCATGTGTAAAGCTTTAAGTACACACACACACACATCCTTACAAAGTTTATCCTAGGAGTCCTCATAACTATCAGTTAGTTGGTATTCGTTTTCTTATAAATCAAGGATTTGCCATTTAAAGTTCAACAATATTTTTATTTGTTGTCTGGTGTAGGAAGTGACTCTTCCTAGATAAAGACGGCATTATTTATGGCATTAATTTACATGTTGGCATATAAATACTGGTTGGCATCAAGGACTTTAACGGTTAAGTAACTTTTCAGTCAATTTTAATGTGAAGTGCAAAATGAAAAAGATGCAAGAGATGCGGCTAATAAATTATAAATTCAGCTAATCTGTTTAACAAAGTTGGGCGTTGCATTGCGTTTTTGCTAAACGCGTTAAAAATATATTTTTTTTTATTTCAAGTAACACACATTTTGTTATGTGTTTGCAAAAATAAAAGTACGTTTTTCTCTCCTGCCATCAGGTGAAATATCTTTTTGTTTGCAAGTGTAAAACATATTGTGCGACGTTGATTTATTGCCTTCAAAATGTGTCTCTTGCAAATGCGATTTTCCTTGCAAATGGATGTCTATAACACTTTATTATTATTCATATACCAGACCCAAAAGAAACTCACCACCACTTTGTTTAATTAGATTTGTGGTGGGGAAAAAAAGAACAGTTCTCGGATGTTTGTGTGCAAAGTTCAACTCCTTAGAGTTTAGAAAGGATGAGCACTAGAAGGGCGTGTTTGCAAAAGTTTTCTCAAATCGTTGTTGCATGTTAACGAGACAGACATACACACAACATGAAACCCAAATATTTTCAATTCAACTTTTACTAAAACATTTACAATAAAACACACACTTCAATTCAAATATCCATGTAAACACTCGGGTTTCGGTGTGAATAATAAATGCGTCCATGTTTCCTGTTCTACTGTGGCTCCTCGTTCTCGTTCATTGAGCACAAACCTTTTAGTACATTTTTTTTTAATAATTTATTAAAAGGAATTCATATTTTTTGAGGTTACTGTTGGTTAAGACCAGTAACTTACAAAAAGACTGTGCATGAAGTTAACAAGTCATGTAAAATATTTCCCTTTCCCCCAACTAGAAAGCTGAGTGAAGATGGAATAATTCTTTTATATGAAATAAAATTTTTTGTGTTACTCCGTGTAAGAATTGCAATAACTGCTCTCGTACCCACAACTGAAATTAAAGTTTTAAGACACTCCAAAGAATTCTTTTACTATTCTAATGAAAATTCATCGTCTTTTTGGAGCATAAAAATATTAATGAAATGAATGGAGTTTTCAAAAATATATAAATAAAAATATATCCATTGTTTTAATATATTTGGAAGGATATTGTGTTTTTGTGGCCATACAAAGTAGAACAATAGAGCTTTTCATTTCTTTATATTTTTTTTGTTAAATATTTGATTGTAGTTTTTATATATTTAATAATTAAACTAAAATTGGTTGCAAGCAAACGGCTCGATATCAATTTAATTAATTTTCATATGGCCTTTACACAATTGGTAGTTCTGGAGGTCAATAAATTCAGTTGTAGTGAAAAACAATAATAATCTTCTGTTGTTGGCTGAATTAGTTAAGGCGTAGACTACGAATCCGAAGGTCAGGGCTTCGACGATCCACTCTGAGTTATGAATAGTTTAACGAGTTTTTCTTATTTGTATTAGTAAATAGATCGGCCGGTTTAAATGAAGCCATAGCAGAGGATGCTGAGCAGTAACGACAGCGGTTGACACTAAAATTTTTTTATTTATTATTTTTTATTTTTTATTTCTGTTATCTTGGACCAGGACTCAAGTGCGGTGCCATTTACCACAACTAATATAATATATTATGGAAGGGAAGTAGGAGGCAACAGTGCTTGTGGACAGTCGATTTGAATTTCCTTAAGTAGAACGTAAAAGAAAATATATCTGCGAAAATATACGCAGCTAAAGCATGAGCTCCCTCTTTTTCTGTGATGCGTTCCTGCTGTTCACTGGCACCTCATCTAAAAAGCAAAGTGAAGAGTGCGAAGATGTTCATTAAAGCTCATTCTTTTATAATCAAGTTAAAACTGGAACTTTCACTGAATCGCGCTCTACTGTACGCAGGGGAGTAACTTCAAGATAAACTTCGAAAAACCGACTCATACATCAGAGTGGTAGGCCGGATGTAGAGAATGAAAAGAAGTCTTACAATGTCTTAAAGTGTTGCTTTGGAGACAAGAAAAATGTGCTCGTTTCTTGGAAAAATGACAAAATATTATATTGCCAAGAGCATCAAGAGCTTTTGATTCACCCATGAATTTACCACCCATAAATACAGATGGGGCTGGGGAATCATCATGACATCTGTTACAGATCTCTGTTTACTGTAATTAACATACTGGTGGCATGATCAGTTCTAATATCATTCGAAATTAGCAACCAGCTGTTGTTACTGTGAATGAATTATTTGAGATGTTGTATTAACAACCAATTCATTGCAGAAACAATTTGTTAAAAAGTTTATGCCCGGAAGTGGTCCTATTTTTTGCCTCCACGTTCGTGCGATGTAACATCTTTTGGACTACCCTTTTGAGGCGTTTAGTAAGTCATTGGCTTATGCCAGCAATTCTTGAAGCACTGGAGGTCAACATTAAAGCCTGCTTTGGAGCCTTATGAACGTGCAATTGTGCGTCTAATCTGGGTTACAGTTACCCCTGTTGGCGAGGTCTTATCCTTTGCTTTTTGACCTTGATCTCCACCAAACTTAGCCGCGCTTAGAGAATTAAAATGAATGATAAATGCACTGTACAACAGTGAATAGGGTTGAAAGTTTGCCACAGAAAGTCCTTCCATAAGAACGCAATAGATCGCTCTCTATTGTCGGTATTGCAATAAAAATTCTGCGGCTCAAAAAAATATAGTTTTCATTAATAATATCTCGAGTACTCATTTGCAGTAACGTTAACATGTGCCCACTGTGCAATTAAAGGCAATTAAAAGACTATCTAATCTTAACTCGACATAATCACTGCTTTTCATTTGAAATAATTATAAAAAACGATTAATTTTAAGCCATTTTAATTTGCTTTAAATATTGAAATAGATTTTCTGTGTCCTATTAAAAAGTTTGTTTGAGCAGGAGGTGGCGGTTTTACATATTCAATTGGTTTTTACTGTTTTCTCAAGAATAATTTTACTTAAATTTTTCCTTGCAAAAAAAAAAAAAAAAAACAATAAAAACATGATCATGCAAATGGCTTCCAAGGATGTTTTGCGACGCATAAATTAAAATCTTAACTGTGTTTAATTAAATTAAATCGTGTGGCAAATTTTTTATTTATTTAATTGCAGTTATTTTGTTTTTGCTTTATTAAACTTTATACTGAATAATATTATATTAATTAAAATTGTGGTCGTTTTTTGATTAGAGTTATTGAAAAATTTGCGTGGAAGCAATTGAATGGCCCAAGTAGTTTGAAGCCGAGGTTCATATCTTATAAAAATTCATATTATAATAAAAATATTTTCATTTATAAATCGAATTTATGAATAAGAACTTGCTAATAGTCAGCGGCCTTCAAAAGTTTCGGGATGACTTAAAACGACCCGCTGTTCATTAACGTGCTAATTCACAAACGTTTGTTTAAATTAATGTATGCTTTAAAGGTATTTTGGCCTTACAAATTCCATACTTTACAGCAACTTTAAATTTAATAATGATTTTTGAATAACACCGTAAGATTTTAAACTGACACAGTGACTATAAAAAAATAAAAGAATATAACACTTTATTAAATTTACTCTAAAGCTCTTATTCCTAAAAAATATTTTGTGCTTATAAGCTTCTTATAAGACAAAATATTTTTAATTGAAACTTTATTGAACAAATCAGTATATTAAAAAGCAAACACGGATTAAAGTAGATCGAAATCCAAGCAAAGCTTTTTTTATTAATAACAGGAAGTACAACTACTGAATTTATTATTCGCGAACTCTTGATTGTCAAGAAGATTTAGTCTGGACCATTTTTAAATAGATACTAAATAGTTCTTCTCTTGGCACGGATTCATTTCATGACAATAAAGGCTTCAAAGAAAATGCAACTATTTTGAAATTTTCTAATTTTTCTTATTTTTAATGCTCAGCTTATTAAAAAGTTTCTGCTGCTCATGTGTTCTAGTGTGTGTTTTAATTTTCCTACACTTCCTTTAAGCTCCGACATTTTCACAACTTCCCTCTCATGTAAACTTTTATTTATTACTGTCTTAATGCCAGAAAAGAAAAATTTACTCAAAGTAGAATACGGAAAAAGAAAAGTTGTTTCCATCCATTTTAATTTCCAACTTTAAAATTGACATGGTTTTTATTTATTTTATTTATTTCTTTTTTTTTGAGTAGACAAGTTTCGTTTCGTTTCGTTTCATTTGCTCAGAGAAAAAAAACTTTAATTAATTTATATGATGAATGGAGCTTTTTTGAAGAAAACTATATGAAAAAAAAAACTCAAGGGCATAACTAAAAATCATAAAGAAAAATTACTGAGACTTATTATAGAAATTTATTATAATTAATTCGTTTGTTTGCTGATTTAGAATGAAAGAAAAATTCTTTCCCATATTTGTGGCATATCTGTAGAATTTAAAAAATGAAAATAATATTTAGAAGAAAATTCTTTTAGGAAAAATATTAAAGGAAATTGAGGTTTAGGCTTCACTTCAAATGCAAATAATTAATATAAACTTGTTTTAATTTTACTTGTTTATTTATTTTTATTTAATTTTTTTTTATATTTAGGTTTTTTCTTATTAATTTTTTAGTTTCATTTTATTTTATTTGTTGTTATTATTATAATTCGTTATAATTCCTGTTTTAAATTTTCAAATTAATACATATTTTTGGGAATTGTCAGTTAAACCTCTTTCATTTTAATTTCGTGCTGCTTCTTTTTTCCCAAAATTTTACTAAATTTTATTTAATTATGCTTTTTTGATCATGTAACAGTTTTTTTAATAAATAGATTTTTTTTTAAATATGCAATAAAAACTGCCAGCTGTCAAAAAACTGACACGATCGACTAAAGCAATTAGTTGGATTATTCTCATATATAAGGATTTCGCAAGAGCACTCAGACTTAGGAAATCCAACTGCTGCACAGTGGGTGATGTTGAAGAAAAAATAAAAAATGCCATGCTGATATATTTAGTGTATCATATATGATAAAATAAATATATCTGAAGTCTGAATTAAGTGATATGCCAAATCTTCAGAGAACTCTCTAAAAGCGATTTGACGGTTATCTATAACAATCCACAACATTTTTATGGGTAGCTGATGTCCAACACATATTTCTTAAAAAATTAAAAATTTAATTGTCCCACTTGTAAATATATATCTGGTTTCATATGCCGGTTGCCAACATTTCAAGTGCTTTTGAGCACTTCATTTAATTTTTGAAACAAAGTTTTATGAAAATTCTTCGATCGCCTTATATTCTAACTTTTGATGCTCTCATAAACAACCTAAACACGTTAAATAGCTGATAAATGTTCGACATGAATACACCAACATGAAAAAGATCTCTAATCAAATATCCGTAACAAGCGAAATTTTAAAATTTACCTTAATCTTCGAGCAGACCTCGTACATCAATCACTCACCTGCAATAAATCATATTATTTGCAATTTCAATTAAATCATCAGCAGAACAGCATGTCACACGCGTCAACGTTTCAGTTGTTCATACTTTTTCAAATCAATTCTTTACTGAAGCGGTTTTGCAAAAACTAATTAAATTTACTCAAGCATGTCGAGAGTGGTTTTTCGCACTCAAAAAAGCTCACATAAGCAGATCTAAGCAGAATTCTAAAAATCAATTTATGTACGGCTGAAGTTTCGGTTTGACTGTTGGCTGTATTTGGGGGAAATAAGGCAAAACAAATACTTTCCTTTTTAGCCACAAAATAAGAAAAGAACAAATAGAATTTGTACGTAAAAGAAAAAAGGGGAAAAATTAAACCGCAAATGAAAAACCAAAAATGTCTACTGGAAGATTGAAATAATTATGAATATATTTTTATTTGTTTTGGTTGTTGTTTTCTTTGGTACGTTTTACTTTTTGAGATTTTGTTTGCAGGATAAGCCAAGTCGATAAATATTTAATTGCCTCTGGCATCGTATCAAATGCAGAACAATAGAAATTGTGTTTAATTGAGATCGCATCTTGAGTGTCTAATTAGAATTACAAACACTAACGACAAACCACATGAGAGAAACGATGAAGAATTCAAATCCACACAAGACAATGAATAATTCCATTAATTAATTAATTTAGGAAGACATGATAAATATTTCAAATCACAAAGACTAGTCAACAACAGTTTTAATTATTAAACTTAAGCAGCAGAACAGTATAGCTGTTTTTGAAAGCCGCTACATTTTAATACTTTAATGCATCGGAAAGTGTTTTTAGTTCAGAGAGACATAGTAAATATTCCAAAGCTTAAAGGCTAGTCAACTTCAGTTTTAAATATGAATGTCACACAACAAAGCAAAACAGCTGTTTTCGAAAGCCTCCAATACACTCATGTGTATTTTTATTTATTAGCACTTGTTAGGTGGCTTATTTGAATATTGTAACTGGGAATGAATGAGTATCTCTGGCATGCTGCCTTTAAACTTTCTTAATTTAATTATAATTGAAAAGAATTATAAGATAAATCAAATAAGACAATGTGATTTTATTTGTGACTAAATCCTCATCAAAATGGGATGGTTGCTTTCGATCAATAATTGTTTTGTTTTCAATATTCGGAGCCAAAAATAATACTCCCATTGAAATTAACAAAATAATTAAGGTAATTAATAAACATACTCCCCAGGTATTTGCAAATATATAAAAAACACTGCCATCTGCCAACCTTAAAGTCAGCATTTAGCGGCAATTATTTCTGCTTCAAACGAAATATTTGTAAACTCGTTGTTGGTTGTGGTTGTGGTGCCAATTGCGAACAGGCTTAAAGTGATATTATCAAGAGGGTGAACTTGGGAAAAGGTATTTAACTTCGTTAAGCCATTTACATAATTAAGAGGCTTTAAAATAAAATATAAATATTTTTATTTTGTCAAAAGTAAAAGTAAAATTATTGTTAATGGATATTAATACGAAAAGGTAAACCAACCCAAAAAGGTTGGTTCACTTTTGACTTTTGCAGAATATAAATTTTCTATGGATTGAAACACAAACAATTTGCTTTTGAAATACAAAATTTTTACATTAAATGTGATATTAAATACCCTGTAAGAAAAAGTCAATAAGATTCTTAACTTGTGATTGGGAAGATTTGTGAATCCGTATCTTTTCTACTGCTTCTTATGATGGATTGTTACTGCAAGAAGTTTTATTTCTTGTCGCCTTTTCAGAGAATCCGAAGTCATATTCCTGATGTTAAATAAATCTGATGTCATTTCTAATAACTTTTCAAATTGGTTCTTCAATAGTTGTATGGATAAAGGAAAAGTTTCTTAATGCGAATTCTCTGAAGGCTCAGGAATGCAATAAATGTTTTCGTGTCATTTGCCAATGCAAGTTTTATATATTAAATTAATTGCAGGCTTATTAGGAATAGCTCTCATATATTGAAATAATTATTAGTAATTTTTTATCAATTTATTTCACACAACCCTTTCCTTAATGTCTTCTAATTCAATTATATATTTTATGTATAAAAATATTTGGTTATAAATATAAATATTTTTAATACAATTTTTTTTTATAAAAATATTTTCCTAATAAGTTCAAAATAAACACTGAAAACTGAACACATCCTTCGAAGATTCAAGATCCTTCAACTAGAGTTGTTGCTATTAATAAAAAAAAGTTCAGAAAAAAACAAAATATACTCTTTTGGTTATTAAAATTTTCTAAATTTTCTAAATTTCCAAACTTTGCAAATATTAATTACGTATTTCCAAAATGTAATATTTTCTATATTTTGTAACTCCAAATTAAAATTATATAGGAAACATTTTTGTGTTCTGATCGTATTTCATTCAATTCGAAAGGGGTCGTGTCTAACTCTTCGTCGCTTTGGCATGGAATTACCCATATTCTTTTTACTATTACTCTACGCAAAATTTGTGAAATCAATTTTTAATATAAACCAAAATTTTAAAAATTTTTCTGAGAGATTGTTTTTGTAAAAAATATAAAAATATAAAAATATACACAAACCCTGGCAGGTGAGTGATTCTAGTTAAAAAACATCGACGAAGCAAATCATAAAATAAAACAGCCAACTTAACAAGTGGAATTTCCTATACTTTGACATTTTGTCACTGGAACTCCTTCTTAAGTTTAGCAAAAATTAGAAAAATATTTTCACAACAACGGTTGGGATGGAAAAAAGTTCTTTTTTTTTAGAAATAAACTAAATAAAGTAGAAAAACTAAAAGGTTTGAGACTTCAAGTAGGGCACAACTCTTGCAAACCATTCAATGTTTTCTAGCAGGGTTTTCAATATTTTTGTACTTTTCTGTTCTCGGGAAATTTAAAATTACAGAAAATTTGGAAAAAATTTGTGTTATTTATATTTTAAAATTTGAAGTAAAAAAAAAGGAATTCATATAAATAAACTTGCGGAAAAATGTTTGTGATACACTTTTCAATATCTTATCGTAGAATATTGACGATAAAATTTATAATTTAAAACGTATTATATTGCAGATAAGCACAATATGATTATTGTTTCAAAGCTCTTTAAATAAAATAGTTGAAAAATCATTTGAAATTTTATTGGAAACAAAATCTTTCTTGCTCCTTTTCCCCTTTTGTACTTACAATTCGGAATGTACGACGCTACTTTGTGGAGATTATGAGACAAGATAATAGAAATGCTACTCTTAGAAACCCTACTACGAAACTAAACTCATGCCTGCATTTAAAACTGAAAGCAAAGTTCCACAATAGCTAAGAGGAAACTAACTTTTAGTTTTGTGATTTTTATTTTCTATGTTAATCTCTTTCACATATAGAAAAGTTGCTTCTTGCATCACTTCCTTTTCCGTAAGCAACAAAATGATTATCATCATTATTCGGCTTTAGTACAATAACAAAACCAATGAAACTTAAGAAAATAGTTTGTTTTTGGGCGTGAAAAAAGGGAAAAATTATATATCATATTGCCGCCTTTTGTTAGCGTCTCTATTGTCTATATTGTCAGCTTTTTGAGAGTTTGTTGTTAAAAGTTTTTTTTGTATGTTTTTATATGCGCCTTCTTAATGTGCTTTTGCTTATGCAACGACATGCAAACAACAGCATTATAAAATCATTATTACACTCGTGTTGTTTGTTGAACAAAGAACTAGCGTTACTTGTGCCTAAACGGAATTGCTGCTTGGCGATGTGTTTTTCTAGACACCCAGCGAACACTTGAACAAAGTGATCACTTCGATCAAATGAAATGAAGGATACAATGAAGGACAAAATAACGAGTCGAATATCTCGACTATGGGAAAGTCCACACGATCATATACCACTTCCTCTACTGTAGATACGCACCATCCAGGTTATTTGATAACCGACGATCTCTCAGAGTTAGCCGAGATCGTTATAAAGGTTCGCATTAGAATCCCCAATGCGAAGGCAAATGATTAATTCGATCTGGTTGTGTGTATTTTGACAGCAACGAGCGCCATGGCTTCCCATTTAGGCTCTACTTGAACACCTGCGTGTAGTAGGCAGCCACATCAACAATTCAACTAATCCCTCATCATGAGAACATTTCTTGCTGCTTTTTGAATATCTAACAGAATATCTAAATAATTCACTTGATGCTCTAAAGAAATTTTGCATATTTTCGGTTCGCAGAGTTATTTCTTGCAACACTTCCACTGGTTGTGTGGGCAGGCACACGTTCATATCAGCATGCATGAGTGTGTTAGTGCATGTGAAATTATGTTAACATGCAGCATTTTAGAGTGCGTGGATTAGAGTGCGTGCCCTTTAGCTATGAAATTCATTGGTTTAGTTTAGCGTAACGCATTACGAAAAGTTTCCATGTTGTTCTTGCACTCCTTCCTTTTAGCAGACACTTGAAAAAGTTTTTTCCTGCACTTTTCGTTTCAAAGGACTCTGTAAACAGTTCAAGGCAAGATTTGTTGTAGGCTTTACTTTTTGAATAATAAAAATGGTTGATTGTTTAAGTTGCATTTATTTTTAGTGCTGCAAGTGATTTTAGTGACAATTTAAGTTGAAGGCGACCTAAACTTCCACGTGAACATGGAAACTTCTGAAGGACAGTGGTATGGCGAAAAATATATACACACTTGAGCCCTAAAATTATTGAGTTAAATTTGTTGACTTCTTCCTGTTGTTGGTTGCAGAACTTCATCTATTCCACAATTATTCAAAAGTGTTTTACATAAAATTATTTCAATATAAAAATATTTCTAATAAATTCATTAAAATCTGATGGTATATTTTTTCATTCTCTATTTGTAGATAACGACATACTTTAATGAAACATCATGGATTAATCCCTCTGAAACTGATACCATAGTGGGTGAGGATCCCGAAGTGGAGTCACTTTTTTCATTAATTGTTGTTGGTAAAGTAAATGTCGTTGAATGTTTCTATTTCTCTCTTAAAAACAAAATTGATTTCTTCTTCTTTATTTCCTTTGCACATTCAAATGAACACACACACACATACACAAGCACACTCGCATATCCATATACAAACACAGGTACTCATCTGCATTACTGCCCTGAAACTATTTAGATTATCTTATCCCTGCATGTGCTGCATGCACTATCATGCATTTTATCAAGCATTTTTATTTTATAAAATATTTATTTTTACAAACATGTTGATGTGCAAAATGTTGTTGCATCCAAATGGAAAATGCTACGTGCCTTTGAAAATGTGTTTGAAATTAACTTCAATCGAAATCATGCATTCCATCAATCATCCACTGACTGGCTGAATATTCATTTATCTCCATGAATGTTTGCGTGTCAGACTGTCTGTTTGTTTTCCTCCGTATGTAACTGCCTGTTTTCTCACTTAAAATCGTGAATGATTCCCTTATATTTTTCAATATAATTTTTCGTTTATTAATCGAAAAAATTCAATATTTTTTTGGCCCTATAACTCTCTCTCCCCCTGCACAATTTCGTGTTTTATTATGTTTTCTATTTCTACTCTATTTTTCAGGCGTTTTCCTTTCTGTACTGATATTTTTGTCAATTGCCGGAAATATACTCGTCTGCCTTGCAATTTATACAGAACGCAGTTTGCGCCGTATTGGAAATTTATTTTTGGCGTCATTAGCGATTGCGGATTTATTTGTGGCTTCACTGGTGATGACATTTGCCGGAGTTAATGATTTGTTGGGTAAGTGGCTGTTACACTATTTGAATTTTCTCTTTATATACAATTCATCCACATTTCCAATCATGAGATCTTTTTGTTCTTTCTTTATTTGCAATTTGCGTTGGAAATATATTTCAAAGACTGCCAACATTTTGACTGATTTCGTTCATAAATACTAGAGCAACTGTACGTGCTTGTAAACAGATTTATATATCGTCGTATATCCTTGCAATCAATTGATGTTGCTGGTCTTTGCTGGTTGTTTGTGTTTTAACATTTTGTACGTGGCTAATTTGCTTTTGAGTTGTTGTACAGCCAACCAACTGTAGTTGGCACACAAACAGTAGACTGTCATGGAATGGATAAGATATTCATTATTTGTGTTTTATTTTGTATTCTTCTTACGACATGTGAAACGTTGTTTGCTAAAGCTTTGACCGCAGAGTTAATTGCGAAATGGCATTTCGTTTCTTGCGGACTGTGACACACTTGACTGTCAAGTTATGGAAACGAAATAAAATTTACTAGTCGAACGGTTGCAATCGAAGTACTCTAATCCCTGTTTTAATTACTTTTATTTAAAAAAATTTCTTAAGATGTATATATTTTCTAATTCCAATATTGTCCAATAAAAGCGATATTTTCATTAGTTTTGGGTGGCTGCAACCAGCCATAAATAGTGAAATCATAGTGTCATGTCAAGATTCATTGCACACATTGACACTGAAAGCGGATTTTTAGGATTGAGGTTAGAGATTTACTCCTTCCCAATCTTTGGTTTAAGTATTTAATTAGATATTTTTATTTGGGATCTTAAACTGCAATTATCGGTGGCTTATAATCAGGAAAAATATTTTTCCGCAAATCCAGCCGTTTTGTTCCGCATTATTTAGAAAAAAGTTATAAAATCTACTCGTCGAATGGTTGCGATTCAAAAACGGTAAACCCTGTTTTAATTAGTTTTCTGTATATAGATATTTTCGGCGGCCTGTCAGCAGGAAAACTGTTAACACTCACACATGTATGAGAAAACAGCTGCCAAAATAAAGACTTTTTTATAATGATTTTTTTTAATTGGCATTAAATTGGCTTTATTCCAAAGACAATCTTCAGGCAATATAATTCAAATATGACATCTGGCTCACGCCTGTCTAATTCTGGAATTTTCGATGACTTTTTCCAAAATATGTGGCCGTATATCGGCCGTAACACGGCAAATGTTGCCCTCCAAATGGTCAATCGTTTCTGGAGTATCGGCGTAGACTGGCCATATCCCATAGAAAATAATTTAGTGCCTTTAAATCGCGTGATCCTTAAGACCAATTCACGATTAGTCGAATTAATTTCTCTTAAAGACGATTATATTGACCAGTAAAATCAACGTCAGACGTAAGTCTATTTATATCGAATAGCCAAAACAAATTAAACTTAAATATCTTGACAGCTGACAAAATTGGAGCCAGTTAAATCATTTTACCTCTCTATTTACTATTATTTTCACTAGAACATTAAACGTAATCTCTTCTTCTTGTTCTGTATGAAATTTGAAATCCATTGACTAAAAATTTATATTAAAATATGTATAAATAAAATGTTGAAATTTTTGTAAATTCTGTTTATATCAAATAGGCAGTGCTATTTTACTCTCTGCTTGCTGCGACATTTTAGCATTTTGAATGTATAAAATTTAAAAGAAAAAAGTCGTATATCAAAATTTAACGAAATAAAATGTTTACAAAAAATTTAAAAATAAATAAATCTAAAAATAAGTGTGAAACTTAATTTTCTCTCATCTACTTCAAAAACACAATACACGGACGTGTTAGTAAGAAAATCCTTTTGTTATCGATTCTCGCATACTCGAGATAATTTTGTATTGAAGGAAATTTTCTTTTAACATGTAGAAAAAACATACAAACAAAAAACTAAATCCATAAAAACCTGTTGATGGAATAAAGTTTGAAGCACTTTTAAACAAACGCACACATGAGCAAGTGGTGCTATTCTTATCATCACAAGCATGTTTAAGTTTATGTACATCTGGCTGCCGTTGTGTAAGTATGTGTGTTTACGTGTGTGTGTGTGTGTGTGTGTGTGTGTGTGTGTAATATATATCCGCTACGAAACTTAACGGAAATAAGGTTTATTGTCAATAACAAAAAGGAATCGAATGAAGCATAAGCGCACAGAGATAACAAGAAAATAAATCTCAACTTTTTTCCCCATAACTCTTGGGCCACAAAATACAATTTACACTCTCGTATTACACAGTGGGGCATAGTCAAAATATTGCAGAAGTAGACTGACAAATTTTTAAATTGTAGTTTTTATGGATCAGATATTCTTCGACTCAGTAGAATAGTTTGTTATGTTTCTTAAAGTTGTTTGTATTTCAAATGAATATTTTTAATTAAAAAATTGACAATATATTTTTCAAAATTATAAGTTTGTGTTTTAGCCACCGTATTTTGTTAAGAAAATAAATGTAGAGGCCTGAGTGCTTGTGCAAGTAGACGTTAGCATGTTTGTATACATCTTCTGACGAAGGACTTGTTTGTATTCAAGGACTAATATAAATTAAACTTTTACTTGCTAAAAGTGTAAGATGCTGTTGTTCATCTAGAATAACCAAATCAAATGGTTAATTTTTTTAAGATCTTAAATAATCCAATCACTTTATTTAGCACATTTTTGCAACACAATTTTTGAAATAGAACTTATCCTTCAGGTATATTGAAATTTGAAGTGTTTGTCCTTCAAATGTTGAATTAAAACATCAAAATAATATTTATTGAGAACTATTGCAAAAACTCGAAAAGGCTGGACAAATTGATGTTTATTGTGATAATAAGAACTCCTCATCATAAATATAAATCACTGGATTACAAAGTTGCAAATTGTTTTAACTTAAAATCTGTGTCATCGGCTAATTATATATTAATTTTTTTCAAACTGAAATTTCATTCATTACATATTAAATACTTTTCCTTTATCATCCAACTATTGAAAATATTCCACTATGAATGAAATTAAAATAACCTGCTGATGGCAGATCTCAACTCAGAGCCTGTTAAATAATTTTATATGTAAATTTAAATAAAAGTTCGACTTATCGACGAAATCGAATTATTTGAGACCTGCATTAAAGAGTGATTCTGTTAATTGTTATTATCCTTTATAAATGACGAACTCACCATCCAGCTATTAAAATATTACCTTTTCTCTAAAAGTTCAATATAAATTTTTTAAGAATTTTAAATGAGCTAATAGATTTAAGCAAACAAATTCAGTTTTAAATTTAATTAAAATTAATTTTCTAAGTGTTCGAAATACATGATGAACAATCTCAAGATGAATGGTGAAATCAGCAACAGTTTTTTCGAAAGACGGTGCACTCTCTCATCAGCACTCCGTTCCATCAGTACTCGTGTGTGATTAGGCAATTTAGTTGGATGTGGAAACAGTTTCTATTTATAAAAATTTGTATGAGAAAATTTTGTAGGAGAACTAATTTATTACCAAACTGATTCAGAGATCCTTGTTCAAGTTTTAGGAAACCATAGGGACCACTTTTTTTAATTTTTTGATATGTCAACAATCGCTGGCAGCAGTCCTTCACAGTTTATATGAATACAAGCAAAGCAACTAAAAAAAAAACTCAAATCTATTCAATGAATTTTATTTACATTCGCCTCAACCCTGCTCGTCTAACTTTTTTATTGTATTCTGCTCTTTATTTGTATGTCCTTAAGCTCATGTATGAAGCCCACATACACACACATACAATAAATACGTACTCGTTGACATCTAAACGAATGTTCTTGTGTACCCAACATTTTATTTTAAAATGAACCAATAAAAAACTTGGCTGATTTTATTAAGTCTTTTTCATACACGGATCCAAAAGAAATAATTATTAATCAACAAGGAAACTCTTTTATAAAATGGTTTTATCCTCCCATATTTTTGTGTACAAAATAAAAACTTTGTCAAAAATAACATGAAATTAAAATATAAAGTATGTTTTGAAATAATACTTTGATTTCTGGATCTACAGTTCGTACTGCCTGAGATATGAATTACAATTCTTACGTATCTTTCTAATCGACTTCTAAAAAGAAATTACAGATTCGATAATATGATTAGAACCACTCAGACATCTGTTTTTAATGGGCGTTTCGTTAGTTACTTAAAACAACAATAAACACTGAATCTGATACTACAATTATAGTATTTTAAAATGCGTTGACGATGTTGTTTACGTTTGCCTTTTCCATTTACTTTGCTGTAGGGCATTGTCTTACCGACTGGAAAGTTCTAAATTTTCTTGTGTCCAAAAAAATTAATTAAATTATTTGCATTAAATTTTAAGTGAAAGTGAACCCATACAAAAGTTTGCAGTTTTAAAAGCATTTCAAAGAAGTCCGAGAAGGTCTAAACGACAGTGCTCGTCTCGACGCCCCCATATCAAAAACCTATGAAAATGCTGGGATGAAAATTGTTATAGAAAACCGTAAATTCACTATTAAAACAGTTTTCTAGGATAAAGACACATCGGTTGACTGAAACCAAAATATATTTTCGATGCGTGAAGCTCGTTTCAAAATTTATTCATTTTGAAATAAAACAAATCGTCCTTGGAAGGCGCTCAGGAATTATTTTTTTGGCCAAAAATTGCACCATCATCATGCCTCAGCTACTGTATTCCCCATGGCCCTCTACGAATTTTTCCTGTTTCCAGTATTGAAGAGATCCATCAAAGAGCGACATTTTACGACGATTAAAAATATAAAAACCGAATCGCGGAGAAAGCTCAATGACATACAACAAATTGCATAACAGAACTACCTCGAGCATGGGAAACAATTTATTTATTGTATTTGAAAAGGACTTCTTTGAAAGGATTAAAATATAAGGCGATAAATAAAGAAATAATTCATAAAAAATATTTAAAACGTTCAATAATGGTTTAAGCTGGTTTTGAGAAATCATTTAAATTGATAAAACCAGTATCTCGTTCAGTTACAGAAACTGAAGTAATAACTTCTCGCTTCGAAAAAATTGTCGTCACTCTATGAAACACAGATTAAGTCATTGGTTATAATAACCAATATAATATTCTATGGATAACCCCGCAATAAAGAGCATGACAACCATAATTATTAAGTTCTTCGATGCGAGAATTTCTCACATCAGTTACAGAACGAGGCACAGACTTTAAGAGTTCACTTTAACATTAAAACCAGAGTTTATTAAAACCATGTCAGTGTGAAAACACTATAAGAAACGAATTTTCAATTTAATCCCACTGATTAATTTTAAAAGCAAAACATTCCATTTGAGCTTCAAAGAAAGTCATTACGGATGCACTGATTGTGTGTGAGATCGCAAATGAATAGGGAAAACATCACAAATATTGTTGCAAATTCATATATTTTATATAGAATATGCTGCTCAACTGAGTTGTTGGTTATAAAAGTGCAACAACAAATAATCTGTTATTCATATGCGCAATTGTTGTCTCTATTTGCTCTCATCATTTTTTCAGGTCATTCACACAATGTGCAGATTTTTTTCAAATTAAAACTCTTATACAAACAAATGGATTTATTATATAAATTAATTTCAACTGAAAAGTCAACCCAGTTGTGCATCCCATTCATATTCATTTAAATATCCATTAAGTCCTTCTGTTTTTATTAATTTCGCCGATAGATCATTTGCCTAACAAATATGTGTGCATGTAGAGGTGAGGTAATATTTTAATATGCGGATGTAAATGTGTTTGTGCTACATGAGTAATCTGAGTAATAAAAGGAGAATATATAGAACACATTTCGTTGTGTACCGACTTATTTCTATACAATGGAAACCAAGAACCGACCAACGAACCACTCGTAACCGACAATTTACATGTGTCAGCTACCAGCTGTCGTTTTTCAACGACATGGCTTGAAAACCAATTAGTTGACGAGAATATTAAATATAAATGATGAAAACATATGTAGAGAATGTTTATGTACATGTGTACTTGCACGCACACACACATACAAATACTAGTATATGTATGTGTTGTATAAATTAACTAATACAATTGCAAGCTTGTGGCTGTGTCGTCAGCTAAGAGGAAATAAACTTTGGTTTCAAAGCAAACATGTGCATGTATGTGTTTTACCGTTATGCTTGTGTGTTATAACAATTTTTGTTTTGTTTTTGTAATTTATATTTACCATAAATATCCATATTAAGTAGGAAAAGTAAAGAACAACAATTTATTTTACACAAAAGTACTTATTAGTTATACGGGTATCTCTCCCGGCATTAGGGAAATAACTTTTTTCCCCTCTAAATGCCAACCATAACATTGAATAATGGGCAGTAAATATATATATAATTAAAAATTTATAGTATATAATTAACAAACATTTGTTAGAGGCATGCACAAACACGACCAAGCACGCATTGCTTTGTTTTATCTGCAAATACGAAAAGATTACGCCGAAAACATATTCGAAAAGTTTATAACACGCGGTTTCTTAGCTTACGAATTGTGTACGAAAATCTCTGTTAGCTACGAGTTCTGTTCTAAAAATAAGGTGAATTTTAATTTTGAGGAATTTATATCGAAGTGTTTTGTTACATAAAATGTTATAATTATTATTAGGGTAGTGTTCGAAATGCGTGACAAAAAAATCGAAGGATTATTTCATAATAATTTTCAAACATTTAGCAGAGGCATGCACAAACACGACTAAGCACGTATTGAATTGTTTTTATTTCCAATTACTTTCACTACGAAAAGAAGTTTATGAGGAAACACTTTTTTGTTGAGTTTATAAATTGTGTAGAGAAAGCACTTTAAGAAGCTACGAGCTCTGTTCTTGAAATAAGGTTAATTTTTAGGAGTTTACATCGAGTTATTTCCTTACATAAGATTAATTTATAATTAATCAGTTAATGTTCGAAATACATGATAAATAATTTTAGAATTCATGAGAAACCATGAATATAGGGTCCAACTCACACAGCAGAGTATAACAGCGATATTTTCAACGACCGCTACATCTTCTTGTCAATAGTCAAGAGTACTTTTGTAGTACCAGCTGTAATATGGCTTAGTTGAATGTGAAAACTTTTCCAATATTAAATCGGTGCTGGTTTTTCAAATAGAAATTTATATTGAAACAACAATAAAAACATCTAATTTTTATTATTCTCAATACAGAAACACAACAGAAAATTATATTTTATATACAACTACAGGCAGTGAATTCGGTTAAACGAAAATTTTATATTCAGGAAAGATATCTGATCAGCAATTTAAGAAAAATATATATTTTCCTGTTGTGCGATATATCGTTTATTCGAAAAACTCAGTTATGCATTCGTTAAGTTTTTAGTTCTTAATTTTACATTCGAATTCGTTTGTTAATGTATGAAATATATATTTTCTTAAATCGGTTTTCAATACCTAGCAAATTATCTATAAACAAAATTAATTTTTTGAGTCAAATATCTCTTAAACTTTAGAAAATAATCCCTTGTCTAATCGACTACCCTCAAGTAAAAGAATTCATACAATGTTTTCTAAAACCCACTAAGAAACTACTGACTGATTTGCGTTTATCCAATTAGTGTCCCGAATAAAACAATTCTTGCAAGAAATAGTCACATAAAAAATACTATCGCATATGAAAAATCTGCAGGACGACATTTCCTTAATGAATAACATTTTTTTATTAAAAAAACGCTCATGCTGGAAATGCTCTTATTTCCGTTCAATTTCAGCTCTGTCACATTCACATCTACGAGTACAACAAATGCAACCAAGAAGAGAATAATTTTAAACATAAATTTTAGATGTCTCACTTCTTCATTTTGTTACATGTCATTTTGCATTTTGATTATTTTCCATCACTAGAAATAGTCATCATTAAGTTATGAGAATGCAAATAAATTACCTTCTTAAGAATGAGTACCATCATAATTAAATGTATTCGTGCATGTCATGCACACATTTGAAGCCGAGTTACAACTGCTGGCGCTCACAAGGTCACAGTGGGGAAACACTGTGTAAAAGTAAATTTTAATATGCAGGATTAATTCATGTCATTTTAAAGAGAAAAACAAACTATTTTACTTCAATTTTGGATATACAAATAAACGTATTCAAGTTTGATCTCAAGGACATCGGCTATTGAGATTGAAAGCTTTTCTGTTCTGTATAATTGAATTTATGTGTCTTTCTTTTAGTTTCCAATTAATAACAAACAAGTGAAAAGGGTTCGTACTTAGCTTTTTTCAGTCCTGAAATCTTTAGAGATGGAAAATTTTTAACAATTAATTAAGTGTTTGTTCATTTTCAAAATTTGAAAAGCTCTACAAAAAATACTGTTGGCATGTCTGTCGTAGTGGTTTCAGTGCTGATCCGTTCTGCAAGTTTAATGATCATAAGAAACATTCTAAATATTCTACTCTTAGTAAAACAAATTTAAAAAAAAAATTTCTATAATGTAAATATTATGGAACCAGAGACTCTTAATGTGCTAGGTCAGAAGGTGCAGTGTGATGTCTCAAGGATCGCAATAAAAAAATTCAAGTGCCTGGACTTCCTAAGACTGTATAGAGATGCTTGATCCTTACATCCTACCGAAAATGGAGTACAACTCTTATGTGGAAACCGCTGCTTCAAAGTACATTTTAAAGTTACTCGACCGTGTGCAAGAGAGGGCGAAGAAGCTCATCGTTACAGCCATAGGCTGAGCTCTAATGAAAGCAGCTATTTTCTTCTCGAAACCCATTCTGTTTTATGTACAACACGTTTCTCATCACGAGAACACGTATTTGAGGTGGATACGCCAACGAATCGCACTACACATTTTAGAGAGTTTGTTCTTTGGCTGGACAGTCCGTATGCGAAACAAACTATCGGTTGAGATCTTCCCTGCCAATTTAACTTTGAATAGATGCACTATTCCCCCTATCCACCCTGCTAAAATCTATCTTCCCATATCCTGTTCAATGTAGGGGTCGTTCCGTGAGTGCTGGTCCTACACTAAAAAATTAAATTATTGGAAACTATTGATTAACACTAGATTTTATTTTAATTGTGCTGTTTTTCTGCAGCTAATAATTGCAAAAAGTAGTCAAAAATCATATTCATAATTAAATATTGTTTTTGAAAGATAATAATTATTATTATAAAATTATTTTGCGTCGATTCTTTTATTACCAAATTAAATTAATTTTTGTTAAGTGTTTTCAATTCAGAAAAACATAATAAATACTCCAAACTTTAAAGGAAAGTCAACATCAGTTACAAATATTAAACATGCGCTAAAGAGCAGAACAACTGATTTCGAAAGCCGCTACACTTTAGTGCTCTTATGTATTTTGGTTTATATTTAAGTGTTAAGAGGCATAGAAGTGGGAGTTTCAAAAAGATAAACAGCGCATTGAGCAAATATATTTTTATTGCATTTGAAAACAAATGCAACGCATTAATTTTTAGCCTTCAGTATCCTGCTGTTGACACATACAAGCCGACATTCACATTTATTATGTTTGGTTATTACGTAACTAAAATTATTTATCAGTTGCGAGTAATAGAATTAAACTGACAAAATTAAATGGAATAAATCCCTTTTAAGTACAAACAAAATAAATTTAAATCGCCAAACCACATTTGCAACTAATTTAGTTGAATATACTTTCGCATTATGGCGATAAACTTTTATAATCATAACATTTTAATTAAAAGTGCGCTTAGCCTGATATATTAAATGCGCAACGTACGAAAATTTATTTAAAAAATATGAGAAAAAAAAAATAAAAATAATACCGATTTATATAACTTTGACTACAGCATTTAAGTTTGGATTTTTAATTTATTTTTAGGTTATTGGATTTTTGGCGCACAGTTTTGTGATACATGGGTCGCCTTTGATGTGATGTGCTCAACGGCGTCCATATTAAATTTATGTGCGATATCCTTAGACCGTTATATACACATAAAGGATCCATTGAGGTAAGTCTGTCATAATCTCTGCAGTCCAATACATTTACGAATTTAATAACAATTTTATATACTAAAACTCATGCACACAAACTTTGTCGGATGTTATTTACGATAGAAAATATTAAATAGAAAATCGTTAAATCGTTAAATCTCTAAAAATAAATAACACTTTTTATGAAAATATTCATAAAGTAGGAGTAGTATTAAGGACATTGTATCACATGAACTGAGGACGCTGATGGTGATGATGTTGTTGATGACGATGATGATGATGATGTTGGTTGCTACAATCCTGGTCATTTACTGAAATTTTGTTCTATTTTAGTGTTGTAAATGTGTTGTTGTTTTTTTCTATGTCGTGTTTATGTTCTTTAAATAATTGTGTCATCTGCATAAAGTTGTGTTAGTTAAAGGGGGAAGGGGCGTTGCTTTTGTTTTTAAATCAATTATTTTACATACACAGAGAGAAGAAATTTGTTGTCGCCAATCGAACTAGTTAGTTTCCATGTCCTATTGCTTGATTCGATTGTGGTAATGGGATGACTTCGGTTAAAAGAACTTACAGCCTTTTTCACGATGTTGAAAGAATTCTGTCTTCTGTATAATTACATTTGAAATAAAAGCAGGACGCATCCTTTTGTGGTCAAGTTGACAGTGAACCGCACTGCGGTCTTTGGCCAAAAGCTTCATATGGTTCTCAAATCTGTTTTATATGTTGCAAAAGTGTATGTTTCGCTCCACCGTTAGTGGTAATACAAGCAAAATAATTCATCAGCTACGAACTTCAGTAAAAACAGAGTTCACTTTTAAATTCTGTAACAAATTTCATGTAACAAACTCAGTGTTGTCCTGTGTCATGGTTGTGTTTGTGTCATAAATTCTTAAGGTTATAATAAATCCTTTTTGATGTCACTTTTGAAGTCTTAGTTAGACTAACAAAAACACATGCAACAAAAGAAGTTACAAAAGGCTTTGCTCACATATTCTGGCGCATACACTAACAGACTCATGAATATTTTGCTGAAACTACTCTGATGTAAGAAAAATCTTGCAAATATATTCGAAGTTTGTTGGTTGAAAAACAGCGTCGGTGTTGACATTTTTGGACACAACAAATGACAGCAAAACTGTTTTAATGAAAACAGTGAATAAAGAATGAAGAATTTCATCAACAACCTTGGCCAAGTACATAAACTCTGATGACAGTCGATAACATAAACAACTTCAGAAATATAGTTTTGCGGCATTTCAACAAAATGAAATATCCGTAGTTTAATACTCTATAGTTTAAAAACGTACAACGGACGTAAAGTTGTCCGCAAAAAATAAAAAAAAATTTTATTCATTGACTACCAAATCCCAGCGCTCACATAAAACCTACCCCTCTTAATTAGGATGCGAAAGAAATAAAAATTTGGGAATAGCAAAAGAGAAAACCGTCTCAAAACAAAATCAAAATTCGACGCAAATAACATAAAACAAGAGGAAAAATATTCAATTTAGCAAAGAATAGTTGAGTAGCACTAAAAAGATAACAATTTTATTATATCAGGAATTAAGTTGATTTAGGACATTTTCAAATGCAAAAAAATTTCTACGCACTCAAAAGTATAAAGATAAAAAACGAATTGGCATTGAAGAAAGGTAAAAGCAAATACAATAAAATCCTTTCGATTTCCACCTGAATAAACAATATTTATTTATAATATTCAAGATTTTATTACGAAAATTGATGTCGTAAAATCTACTGATTGCCGCCGCTACTCTTGTCAACTGGCAACAGAAAACATCAGGTGTGTTGGAACACCAGCATAAATACGTTAATATAAATTCACACTAACAAACTCGCCTTCATTTCAGTCAATAAAGTTTATTACTAGATATCAAACATTTTTAGGATTGTAATAAAAAAAAATCAATGCATATTTATTTGTTTACACTCACACACTCACAAAAAAGTTTCATTTATTTCATTATGTTTACTTACATGAGAGGCCATAAAAGTTAACAACCATATTATTGGCAATACTTTTTTCTGGCTGCCTTTAATGGCAGAAAAGGTTAAATTAAATTAATTATTAATTTTTATTGCAAATTTATGACACCTTGTAAAATATCTGAAATCCAATTTGCCAGGGTATTAAAATTAAACGGGTAGACAGGGATTTCAATTATTTTTATTTTATTTTTATTTCAAGCAATAAAGAAATAGGCTGCGGCATAACTAAATATTCCAAAGCTTAACGTTTCTAATCAAGTAAGAAAACTGTAAAAAAATATAAAAAAGTGTTGACAATGTTGTTGCTGGTATCGCCAAGTCTTAGTTCATTTTATTTTGAATGCTGTGGAGAATATGTGAAATAAATTTCTTACATTTTTATACAAAAAATTTATTCCTTGTTTGCCTAACGAATACGTTTAGTGCTCACCACTAATAATAGATTCATTTGTATCGAACAACATCTTTGTTTTTATGTCAAGTAGGGCCGGCACTCAGGTGATGAGGACTGCTTATGCAATTCATTATGCCGGAACTATAGAAATAAGAGAGTGTTGAAAGAGTAGATGCTGATTTGCTGTGGGTTAAACTAATCAATTTGATGCTCTTGACAAGTCAATATTTTTTGATACTCTTGGGAATATCTCAAATAATATCCCGAGTTTATTTAATGCAAAAGATTTACTGCAGAAAAATATTAATATCTGTCCTACAAATACGTTCTAATGCCGTGTGATCATGTTTGAAATCAATAGCGTTTCTTCTAATAAACTGCCGTCTTTTCTAATCGATTATTTTAAATAATTTTTTCAACTCTGTCATTATATTTTGTTTCCAGCATTAAAATATAAATAATCACTTTCTTATTTATGTACGTCTTCTGAGCAAAACTTTCTAAACGAATGCTACAAACCAATAAATTATTTTCAAATAAAGTAAACGAAATCATGTTTATTTTTCTTCCGTAGTAAATGTCAAGCTTGTCACCATAAATTTGACGTGTCTTTAAATAAAAAATAGAAATAAATTTGAACAACATGTCATTGGGGATTTGATAAAAGGGAAATACTTGAATATGGACTATAAAAAAAATACTCAGATGTACGCACACACACACACTCACTCATACATATGGGCATACCCACACTATTGTTATTCATATAAGAATTATTTCCATGTTCGAATAATGTCAGATGGGAGTTTCTGAAATGTTCCTTCTGAAAGGGGTACTTAAAATAAAGTTTTTGTAAAAAAGGGTACTTTTAAAGTTTTCAATAACTTTCTTCTTATTCCGAACCTTTGCTAACCCTTTTCCTCGTCTTTATTTTATGTGTAGCAACATTATCCATCTAATGACAAATTTGTAACTCCCTCATGGTGCTATTAGATAAATGGAGTTTGTGTTTCTTTGCCTTCAACTGCCGTTTTGGAAGGCTGGCATTTGGCATCCCGGCGAAAAATCGAGTCCATCTCATTGTGTTGCGACAGGTCTTACTTTCTAGCAGCCCTCGAAAGTGTTGTTCCTTATGTATTATTTTTGCTTTGTTCCGATACTCAGGGAATGAATACTGCCCCTGTAAAACTACATCTCACATTGACAAGAAATAGAAAATAATAATTTCTTACAGAAAAGCTTCATCGAAGCTAATCCCAGGATACTGTTTTCAATAGAATTGAGAAATTATATGACCTCTGGTTTACGTGGGTGCAAATATTTTAAAGACTGACCTTTCTACGAAGTAGGACTTTGCGAATCAAAATCCTGTGATGCTGAAACGAGAGTCCGTCATCTTTTGCTTACAAACCTATTCCGTGGTGAACCGTAATTCTTGCTTGGATTTAAGCAATGAATTGTATCAGGTCCTTAAAAGGAGGTAATAGTTGATTCTTGATTTCTTTTCTAGGACTAACGAAGGAGAGTACTGGAAAGTCTTAATAGCACACGATAGTGTTAATGGTTGCCGCTTTTTGCAGCTGCATGATGTAAATATTTCATAAATTAATAAACATTAAAATGATGTGTGTGTGTTATCGAAGTGACATGGCAACCATTAATTGTAACATTCAATTGAATTTTAAAGGCTAATTGTCCGAAAAGTGTTTTCTTTGACTCAGAAGGACGTGATAAATATTACACGCGTAAATTTTAAACAGTTTTTATGAGATCATATTGCAAGAGGAAATGTAACATCAGCTTTATATATTCAAGTTATACAGGGGAGCAGAACAGCCGTTTTCGAAAGCCACTACACTCTTATTACCAGTACTCATGTGTGTTTCTATTTGTTAACAATTTTATTAACACACTTTTGTTAAGCTCCTGTGTTGCCGTTTCATTATTTTCTTCATGTCCTGTTTTTCAGAATATTTTTTCGCCTGTTTCTTAATCCAAACTTTTTTCATGTCCTTCTGAAATAAAAAAAATTAAAAACTTTGGGACCAATTAGCCTATAAAATTATATTGAATGTTGCAATTAATATAAATTTCTTGCGATTAAATTTTTTATTTGTAATAAAAAATGTTTCTTTCCCAAACTTTTTCAGCTCCTTTAATTTTTCTAAAATACTGTAAAGAAAAAACTAATTGGCTTTTTTTAATCCATAAAACATCTGTTAAAGAATTGCATTTAATTAAGCCACGCTATCAATTTAATGTCACAACATTTGCTTTTCTGCTGAAATAATTTTAATTTCTTTACCAACCGCTTCGTTAAAATATTCAACTTCTTTTCAAATTCTAATATATTCAGCGTTTTAACAATTTTATGAATTCTCGCCACTTGAACTTGACAAATTCAATTTATTTTCCTGTCAAATATGCTGCACCATTTCGGTAACAGAAAAAAAATTAGGTTGGTTTTATTAAAATTTTACCTTTTCAAATAAAAAAAATTTGAAATATAATAATAAAAAGGAATAAATTAATAAATGACTTTTTAATGTGCGAACCCAATGGCAGGTTGGTTGTAAGGAAAACCTTAAAATTTGTAGTTGTCCTTTTTCAGTGTTTAGCCTGCTTGTGGCTGCTACAGCAGCATAAAATAATTATTTTCTTGCTTAAGCCATTAAACTAAAGACTTCTTTTGCGGTACTTCTTTCTCCAGCTGCCAACCAGTTCAAAATACTCTTGCTTTTATATGTCTGCTGCGTTAAGACATCCTTTTGCTTTAATCGCTTAATGTGTGTAGAGAAATCAAGGACTGCATTCGTATCATTCTTACAAATTTTTTATAATTTTATATTGTCAAAAATATTTTTATTACATCAAGTTAATTTTAAATGTCTTGTAAAATGATCTCATAAAAACTGTTTAAAATTTATGCGTGTAATAAAACTGAAAAGGGGATTAAGTAAAAGTCCTGCCAGTTGAAATTAAAATAGATGTCGCATGTTGGGTTTTTTTTTGGCTAAAAGCACTCATACACGTTGAATTTGATTAGTTTTTATTTCGTTTAATTTTGCGCTGTTGTATCGCGTTTGTCAAACAGCACACACGAGACTATTTTGTTTCGTTTGTGTTGTTTTTTCTTAATTTTTGTATGCTTTTTATTTCTTTCTATGTCACTTAAATTGCACAAGTTACACAACAAACAAAAGTTTTAATGAATCGTTGCTGCAGAAGTGACAGTGGAAAATACTGACGAACATTTTTTAAATGACTACAAAAAAGTGTATGACTTTTAGTGTGAGAGAGTGTTGCATGCGAAACGTTTCATTTCATACGCATTTCAAAATGGGATTTTCTGAAAGCGATTGTTTTGGTACGTTGACGAACTTTTCGTTGTTGCAGCGAACAATTGATGCATTATTTTGGCTTCTTGCATAAATTTGTTTAAGAGTTGTATTTCCTGCCATCATTTACTCCTTAAGGTTTTGTCATTTTGTTAGAAAATGTCCACTTCTATGCACTTTTTTATTATGTAATAAACAAAACCGACAAATTGCTTTTAAAAGATCGAAGTATTTAAATTTAAAAACTTTAAAGACTTTCGTTTTCGATGTTAAATTTCAAAAGAATTAAACGTGGAATGCAGTGGTAGTTTTATTTTTTGAACGACAAATAGGATTCGGCAGTCAGTTATGACCGAAATATCACTAAAACTTGACTATAAATATCGATTTCTCTTAAAAGTCTCTAATAAGTTTTCAAAAATATATCAGATTACGACTCGCGAATGCTCGAAAAATTTTTTGTTTGATAACGAACTTAATTCTAACGCTCTTTATTATTTAAGAATTTTTGTCTTTCTTAAAGTTAAAAAAAAAGATACAAACAAAAAACTGAAACAATGGAAAATAATATTTTATGAGCTAATTTAAAACATAAACACACAACGATCGTAAAACGATTAAAATCAAGGGTTAATAATAAAATGCTTTTCCTAAATTCATATTTTGAATCCTTAAATGGAATTGCAAAACGCACGAAAGGAATTTAATTGTAGTCGCAAGTAGAACTTTTTTCTTTCCCACAATAGCGAAATATCAGAAGGTCATAGAAAATGTGGGAAATGGTTAACCATCTCTGTAACTTCCCGCTAAGCTATTGGAACCTGGTTTGTTGTGCTGTTTTTTGTTTTTGAAGTTTTCGATCTAAAACATTATTATTTTAATTTTCAATTGGCTATAACTTTTTAATAAATAAAATGATTCTCACGTGATAAGCGGTTATTCATGTAGCTTTTAATCACTCTAAACTAGTCGACAACTTTAATTGATCAGATAAATGAATTTTAAAGACTTTTAAAAACTTTAGTTTTCTAGCGTTTTTCGTTCACGATATCTCACGACCGAGTTCGTCGACTTTGGCCAGGTTTGCAAATATCGACGTGGTTTTTTAATCTTAAGAGTTGATTATATTATTAAACAGATCATTAAAAACTGTTTGAAAGTTACTTACAAAAACCACTGCAAAAAGCTTTATTCTTTAAATGTCGATTTCATTATCTAAAATTTTTTTTTGTCGTTGTTTCAAATATAATTATGAAGAAATAACTCGTGAGACATTGTGAAATAGACCGTAAGTTTCTTTTTTGGATTTCTTAAAACCTACCGACTCTAATCGTTAAGAATTGGCAGGATATCTAAGCTTGGGAGCATCATTTAGAACGAAATCATCTCGCTTTAATTTGGTTCAAACGTTCAATATTTATAAGCGGGTTAAATACCTATACATACACACAAACACATACACACATACAGACATAGTCACACAATGTCAATATAGATCAAGAACGCTTTATATGGAATTAAAACGTATAGATTTGAAGTCAGGTCGACTTAAACCAAAAACTTCCCAAAGTTAAACACTTTCCAACACCGTATGAGTACTAAAAATTATGAGTTTACCAAATATCGCTCATACGCCAGGCTGTATGCACAAAATATTTTGTATGCTTAACATGGGAAATGTAAGCCGGTGCGTATGAGTGACATGCCAAGAAGCCATGGACATCACAAGCCAAATTTACATAAAAATTTATTTCTGCATCAAACAATCGTTCTCACTCTCGCGTCATGATTTGCACGATGACGATAATTGGATCAGTATAAAGAATTCTGTAAAATAGGAATTTACTTCGATTGTTGGATTGCAATAAGTTTTCAGATGGGTCTTTAAGTCTCAGCGAAAGCTTGGAATTCATGCTGTTAAAGCGAAGGGTTTGGTTTATGTGAGACTTAAATTCAGACCTCAAGGGGGAAAATGATTTTGTGTCTTAATGAAGTACCCCACCCTAATGCTTCAAAACAAGCTGCTACACATACTTTCCAATTAACTTGTGGTTTGTTTTTATTCGCTAAAAATGGTCAAAAGATGGAGAATTCGTGGCTACTTTTACTTCTTACTTCGTCAATTTTTGCCATGAATTATTTAGTATTTAATTGGAAATTGTTGAATATCTTGAAACCAACATCAGTAAGAGTAATTAAACATACTGATGTATTGCTAATGATGGAAACTTTAATTTATTACCAAATTTAATTACCTGTATTGCATGTGGGAAATATCATGTTGTCTAAAAGTTTATGTTGAATATAAAAGAAACCCAAAATTTTTGCCTTAAAATTCTAACTTTTTCATTAATTTCTGTTCCATTTTGCTAATTAAAACAATTTCTATCACGAAATATCTGTGCCGATTTGTATGGGGAAAAACCTAAATAATATATGACAACAGCAACACACACATTTACACTTACATTTACACTTTGCAATAGAGAAATAAATTAAGCAAAAGAAACAAATAAAAAACGCAACCAGGAACGAAGAGAGTCATAAAATGTTACAACAACTCATAAACAAAGAAACAGGAAAAAGTTTTGTCATGAACAAAAACAAAAAAAGTTGAAGACAAGAAAAAATGTTCATTTAAAATGCACACACGTGCAAGTGTGTGTATTAACACAACCATCAGCACACTCACACAAGTGTATTGCAATCACTGAAAGACACACTTACAGTGTGGGCAAAAATTAACAGGCTCAAATTTATAAAACTTTTATTGGCCATAAAAAATATATATTTGCAATTTGCAAATTTACAATTTATTTCATGCGTTTAATTTGGGATTTATGTGACAAATGGGAATGTCATCATAGTGGAAGAAGCGACCAGTACGATTTGCAGCATGTCTTCAGTATTCCTTAAGCGAATTAATTTTATTTTTATATGAATACGTTAAGCTGCAGCATTGAGGAATTATTGTGAAACAATTATTTCACATATTAAACATCCAAAAGTGCTGTCTCATTTGGCAAACACTTGCCCAAACAAGCGTCAGTGTTATGAGCTCCAATAAATACTCGTGTGATTTAAGATATTCTTCGGCTTACTTGAGAGGAAATATTTCTAAGAATGTGACTATAATTTAAGAGAGTTGTTCTTCTCTTATATATATTTGATTCTTAAAATGAAACCAAATGAGGAGTTCCAGCAAATAATATGGAGTAGCAACATCTGGAATCTCTTGGTTTCAATTTATAATTTAAGAAAATATTAAAAATGTTTCAATAGTTTAACTCCTTGTTCACAAAGAAAAAAATCCGATGTGCAGTGATCGCTGAACATGATCGACAATGATAAACACTGCCAACATTGTCCCCTTCTTTTATAGTTGCGGCACAATTCATTGCATCAGGGTTCATACCCTGAGTGAGCGGTCGAAGTAGAAAAACGGAAAACGGTTGAAAAAAGTCTTTATTATTAATTTTCCAAAACAACAATTTTGCTTTTATAAAATCGTTACCACAAATCGTACACTTCATTTGAAACTTATTTCTCTCTCCATTTTGTAAACAATTTTAGTCAACTTAAAAAGGCTTTCCCATGACAAAATCAAACCACTATTAGCCCACGTTATTGCCTTATTTAATTGTATATTCATTACTAATCGAAAATGAATCCTATGAAACAGAAGTAGGTTTCCAAGCTGTTGGCTGAAGTGGACAACGCGTTGACTATCGTTCTTCATCAGTATTGTATCGGACACGCCGACGAACTAAATTGTTAAAATTTGTATTATAAACTCTTAATTGTCATCATATATTCCCTCCATACTGTCCTCTAATTCCCAAATTTCTGGGCAGCTCTTTAATAATTATAGTTGTAGATGTCTGTACACACTCGTAGGAACATACAATTGTGACAATTTAAAATTTGTCAAGTGTCAGCACTTTCGGGCTTCAAGAAAAACTGCATACAAATTACTTACACAACATTTGTAAATGTGAATGTACACAAACACAGACACACAGACACACATACCCCTTTAAATGTTTTTGTGCTGGTTACAATTTTTGTTACGTGGCAGCAAGCCGAGTAGCTCGTGGCACAGCTATCCCAGCAGAAGTTTTACTTACCAGCAAGTCAGGGAAATATATTTCGTAAAAACTAAAAAACTATGATTTTTAAGAAAGTCGAAGTTAAAATTAAAAACTGATTTCAAAAGGAAATTAAAACAATAATGATCCAAAATAAAAGTGTTATCGTGAAAAAAAACTTCGGGAGTTTGATAAACGATGGTTTTTTCATAATAATATTTGCATTTTGGTTCATTGATGCTTGAAAAAAGTAGTTAAATTTTAGGTTAGGAACAAAAATCGATTTAAAAACACACTTCTTTTAAAATAAACTCAGTCTTATTGATACAAATTTCAAGTAGAAATATGGGAGTTAATATTGAAATATGATGTTGGGCAAATTTTCAATTCTAGCACGTCGGCAGACATCTACTCTATTCATCCACTCTATTGTCTCATGAAATTTCATCTTTCGAAGCGTTAACTTTTTGTGATTTGGTTCACAATAGCCCGCTCTTTCAAATGGCCTCAAAGGACGGCGTTAAATCACAATAAAGAAACGTCCAATTAAAAACGGGTCTTATCACTTAAGCAAATTTTGACGGTGGTAAACTTTCACAATTAAAATTCTATTTTTAAGAGTGTAGCGTATTGCTAAAATGTCCCATCTTTTTACTAAATAAAAGTCAAAGGATGACAGCCCAGTTCTTGACATTTCTTCATTTGAAAAGCCAATTTACTTCCTAACCTCAAATTTGTACAAGGCAATTACTTGTTGGTGTATTTTCAAAAAAGTCTTAAGTTGCATTTAAAACATTTTGAAAGAGAAACAAAAACATTTCTGATATAAAAAAAATAATTTCACTCAGACTTGAGTTTATATACATATTTGGGAATTTTTGTTTTACACTTCAATTTTAAATATTAATCGTACTGGTTCTTGTTCCTCAAATTTAAAGAAAAAAGTGCTTTTATCACCGTTTTATGATTAAAACGTTATTTTTAGTTCTACGGGTGTTAAATCTTACAGCAATTATGTGCTTCAATACTTCTTCTGAAGTGTGACCGACGAGGCAGCAGTCGTTATTGCATGATCGCCAGCGTGTTAACTGCAGATATGCATGAGTAGAATGAAGGTACAGATTTACGTACACGCAAATGGTTGTAAAGATGGAAAGGGACTGAGAAAAGACGATGGTCGTGCCTATTAATAACCGGTATCAGATCATGGCTATCTGAAGGATTTGTTGACCTCGACTCCTAAAGTACCCAGGGTTTTAGTGAATATTTTTGTATCAGGACATACTTCTACTGCTTGCGATACGCCCGTCGTGGAAAATGGCTGACTTGTAGGGTTAGAATTAGACAAGGCAATATATTATTTTGGGATTTCTATATAACTGATCCAGTACATAGAATTTTATAGAATTTGTTTCTGTTAAAACTTCGTATGCTAAAAGAAATCCGAAGAAGGATTAATTTAGATATGATCGGCGAATTGCACGGGCACGTTGGTTCACTGTGCCAAAATATTTCAGGTTACTAAAGTCTCGCACACTTTCCTAATAAATGATTGCAACTCGTTCGATAAGAATGAAATATATGAACAGCACTTTATAAACTTTTGAGAAATACCTTCAAATGACTGAAACTCATGAAAGTTTTTGCTGGGAAGTTTTCGTATAAATTCATTTATTTGTCCCCGCACTTACCTTCGAAAAGGCGCTTTTCTTTTTAAATGGTTTCCGCTACAACAGCACAACGCATTAATGGAATTGTAGTTGTTTTTTTTTTTGATTTCAATTGTATTTCCATGTTTTGGCTTTTATTTGATGGAGTGCATATCATTTGAATGCATGTTGGAGTGTGTGTACATGCTGGTACAACAATTTATTTCAATGGTATTTTTAATGACTCAGTCCTTTTAGCGACTTGACAAAGTTGAAATTAAGTGGTGAAATTAAGTCTTGAGATTTGAAGGAAGATTGAAATTGATACAATGCAAGAATTTTAATATGATAAATTGTGGATTAATTCATTTAATCCTTTATATATTTTAATGGATACTTTTCATGTCTGTGTTTGTTGCAACGAAACTGATTCGGTTTGTCCGGCCGATTCTTTTCTCTTAGTTGGGATATCTTGCAAGTCATACGAGTTTAGGAACATGTAAGTCCAGGCTTACTTGAGCAAATTAATACCTTGCGAATTCTTTTCAATTCTCTTTTGAAGCTGTCTGGATATCCACACAGAGAAATCAATTATAAAAGAATTTTATTTGCTTTTCATTCCAAATTCATTAATTTTTTACTGTTATTTTTATTTAGTTTGTGCTCAAAGAAATTTTTAATGGTGTGAAGTAAAAATTTAATTATTTTTTATATTTTTATTTAAGAAGAATTTTTTTACAAATAAGTTTGTTTCTTTTAAAATCTTTTTCACAGCAAAACGGAAAATGAAATGAAATGTCTGTCAACAATCATAATTGTGTGTCACACAACAAACTTAAGTTGTCAATTACAAGCAGCTCCGTACTGAATTCCACTCTTTTCTCTTCCACAAACTCAAAAGAGCAGCAGCAAAAGTTTTCTCGTGTGAGCCGGGACTAACTGATCAGTGGGCAGCAATAAGTTGTGAATCAGTTTGTAACCTGCAACAAACAATAAATTTTAAAACAAACTTATATTTTATTAAACGAAATCATGAAACTAAAGTTAATTTAATTTCTTTTCTACAAAAAAGTGCAACATTTTTTACACTTTTTAGTAGAAAATGGCCACACTCTGCCATTTTTCAATAGAGAATTTATTCCAAATATATCCCACATCCTTTATGAAAAGTAATTTCTATTTAAAGGTCCTCCCAACTGACACTTTTTAAAAAACAACTGAAAAAAGGGCACATTTTACCCAGAAAACGGCGTAACTTTGGTCTCAACAATATTATTTATATTAATATAATTTTTAATATTAAATTCAATTTTGTTTGGCTCATTGTTCGAAAAGTGTTTTTATATCAGAAGGAAGCTCAAGGGAAGTCAACAACAGTTCTGACTGAATTAAAACTATAGCTTGTGCTAAACCAAAAAAGGGCAAAAAAAGTTTATAAATACTTAAGAAAATTCAAGCCAAAAAAGATTGGCTCAAGATGTATGAAACAAACAAAAATAAAACAGGGGAATTAACAAAAGCGTACTACCATCGTATTGATACAATTCTCGTATCATTTTTCATAATAAAATTGATACAAATAGAAACATTCAATTAAGTGGTAATAAAAAATTTACTTCATTACGGATACTAAAGGTGTAGCGGCTTTCGAAAACAGCTGTTATGCTCTGCTGTGTAAGTTGAATATATAAAATAGATATTGACTTTTTCGTGTGCTTTGGAATATATATATATATATATATATATATATATATATCATGTCCTTGTAAATGAAAAATCCTTTTTTTTATATTATGCTATTAAAGTTGTCTTAATATTTTTGCTTCCCTTTTCTGTATTTAAAAAATTTTATGAAAAACTTCCACACACTTCATTGAAATATGTTTTAAAAGGTAGTTTCACAACGACAATTCCGTAGTCGAAAAATTTTCCTCACCTGTATATTTTCGAAAGTGATTTCTAATGGATTATTTCATAATCTTCTGTTAATAAAATAATCAAGTAAAAATCACTTTCCGAGAAAAGACAAGCGAGGAATTTTTGATTGAAATTAGTTATTTATAATTTCTAATCCATTAAAGGACTTCTAAAGTACTTTGAAAAAATTGTCTGTCATATTTTATTGTGTGTACGTCTCATAGCAAATTTAGCCTCGAAAAATATAAATTATTTTGTTTTTATATCTTGTGATATATTTTTCAGTTTGTCCTACGAGTGATGGTAAACGAAATTTGTGGAAGTCAAAATGATGATTGATGTGTTTATGTCACGTGCTTAAAGGCATCTGCTGGCTGCTATCTAACGCCGTCCTAAACGTGTATTTCATTTTGACAATTTAATATTTAAACACAGAGCAGGTGGTTGCAATGAACCAAACTTTTTTCCAAAAACTGTGTGATAAAAAACAACTTTCATATGAATGATAACTGCACACATCCCGTTTTTCTGACTCGTCCATGTTTTATTAGCTTTATAAAATCTTTAAATTTGCTGATGTTTAATAAAATTTACTTGCCATAAACCAAATAATGTATCTCAGAGGTAATTCCTGAACTCGACGTAGCTAATCGTTCTTCTATTCAGGTTGGCTTATCTCCCCACTTTTACCTGTTTCTACATCCATTATTCGCTATTAGTGCCAACGTGTTTGACTATTTCCTTTCTAACTACTTCCGGTTAAAATTTAATTAAATGTCTAAGTATTTTCCTACATGTCTTATTTCATTTTATTCAACAAACATTTCCTGTTGTTTGTTTTTCTCCACCATTTCGCACTTCCAGTTGCACACGTCTATTTGAAAGTTGAAAGAGAAAAAATAAACTTAATGGAAATATAATAAACTTGTAAAATTCCACTCAAAATTGATCGACATTATTGTGTTGTAAAAGTTAATGGCAGACATTTACTGTAAAGAGCGGGGGGTGTTACTAAAAGTGTGTTAAGGAGGAGTGGATAAGTAATTATTCATGTGGAGGCAACATGGCGTACGAAATTGGCTAAAATGTCAAAATCAGTTTAATAATATTTGGCAAAAATTATTTTGAACATAAAAATAACTTTTTTTTCAATATTTGAACACTGCAATCAAGTGAAAAAACTTTGTGTCAGTAATAACTGAATTAAAACCGTCAGATAACACAATTAACGTTAGTTGCAACAATCACGAAATATTGTTTGTGAGAGCGCGTGTAAGTTTTAAATATTTAGGAACGCTATATACGGCAGTAACAACATGGAAAAACTAAACAAAAATAGGCCTTATTCACTAAAAAAAAAATATCTCATACTTTAAGTGCACGTTTTCTACACGAATTTTGTCTTATAAGCAGCTTATAAGCATAAAATATTCTTTTGTGAATAAGGCCTCATGATTAAAGTGTTTCGCTCTAAAATATATTTTTCTTTTATATGATTTGTTTTATATATTTTATGTAAGATGTTGTTCATCATATTTTTAATCACAACATTAATTTCGAATTTATTTCGAAACCAGGAGTATTAAACAACCGGCTCCGATAGAAGACACAAAAAACTATATGTGCTTTGGAATTCGGATTTTCACTTTAGAGGGACAAAGGTTTGCCCTTTTAGCTCACACAGTATGTAGACAATTAAAACCATGTGCAGTTTAAAAGTGAGGTGTAGGGTATTGTTGCAATATATGCAAGCAACAGACCCATAGTACCAACGCGTGTTTTTTCCAGAGTTTGGCATCAGTCATCTAACAGCTGATAGTTGGTTTTTGTACAGTTTGCTTTCAAATTTCAGTATGAAACGCATGCAAACTGTTGAAATTTTTCATCAAAACAATTGTTCTATTCGTCAAAATCATCGATTCATAATTTTATTTTCCGAAGAAGTACATTCTGTTTGAATGGATACGTAAATAAGTAAAATTCTCGCAATTGGAGTGAAGGGAACCCACAAGCTTTTGTCGAAACGCCACAACATCCACAGGAAATTAATTTTTGGTGCGCCCATATGTTTTTAAAAACGATGATGTGCAGGAGCTGTGGTTTCAATAAGACAACACAATATGCCACACAGCTCGCGCAACAATTTTTTTATTGAAGTAAATCCGTAAATTGACTTCCAAGATCGTGTGGTTTAAAGCCTATAGACTATTTTCTGTAGGGATATGTGAAGTCGCTAGTCCACGCCGAAAAGATTGACCCCTTCGCGTAAAAAATTTGCCGCATTATTGCCGATATACGGCCACACTTTTGGAATTAGTCATCGACAATTTTACAACGAGATTAACTCCGATCCTGCCGACCACCAGGAGTCATATATAAATTATAATACCAGTCATATATAAATTATAATATAAATTAAAATACCAGAAGATTATCTTTCGAATGAAGTGAATCTCATATCAACTTGAGAAACTCATTTCAAAGTTCTATAACTCTATAAAAACACCCGGTTTTAAAAATGGCCTACATTCTCAATTTATTTTACTTCTAATAAAACGAGTCAGTTTTTCTTATTATTTGCACAGCCAATAAAATTTGTATTATATTATTTAATCGTTATTTCAACACACATCCGCTAATGCCAGTAATTGAATGTGTGACAAGAGGCTTCCGTTTCCTTACGACATGTCTCTGAGTAGTTGTGTCATCCGTATTATTTCTTGTACAACTCAATTTGCAAATTGTCGCCTCCCTGAGAATGTTTGCAAATAATTGAAGACAAGTGTCACTGTGGGAGGCAAACGTGTGTTAATGATTTATTCAACAGAATATTTATTTTCACAATTTATATAATTTTATTGACACAAGATTTTCTTGCGAGCTTTAATCGATTCGCTGAAATTCCTTTATTATCTTACGAGCACATAATGATTTCAATTTATAAATATTTATTTATAATAAATCGTGTGGCATTGTTTTGTCATTCTTTTATATTCAAATACTCTATTGTTTTCTTATTAGCTGGATCTTGAGATCTAAATTTTTTACACGTCTAATAAAATCTTGCTTTCATATCATCTCATAAAATGCTATTATTAAAGCACAATATGGACATGCCACAATAAAATATGTTTTATGTTGCAAAGACGGAATAATACAAACGCCATTAAACTTTATTGTCTATCATCAGCATAATACAAATGAAACATGATACGATTGTGTGGCAGGAAGAAGGAATTATTTAAATAGTTATTGAAAGGAAAGAGCACGTATTTGATGAATGGATAGTTTCCTGTATGTTGACCTTTTTTGCTTATGTATTTATGTTAGCAGGTCATTATGCTTAACGATTTTTATTCATGAGATACACGAGGCATTAATCGTTCGAAAAATTGTCAATAAATCAAAGTTCGAAATTGCTTTGCATCATAAAGACATTTTTGGTTAATGGTGGCCAACATTAATAAATTTTGGTAAAATTTTAAATCATCAGGGCTATAATTGGATTGTCATAAGGCATTCATTAGCTTATCATTCATAGAGAAACTATTTTTATCTGATAGAAATCAATAGAAATCTCAGCACAATATTTCTTAATCATATTTTGATTTTCAAAACCATATATTTCATTAAAGTCGTGAAATAATACATTGATTTGTTAGCCATTTCGACTACTTCTAAGTAAAAAAAATAATCAAATACCGATTTACATAAAAGGATATATTTTTAAGCGGATACGGGGTGCTTTAGCTTATTGACTACCCGACGCATAAATAACATTTAATACTAAAATTATTTATTAGAATGGAACGTGCTCTCGTTAATATCCCTACATTTACCTAAAATCATATAAAATCAAATTTGTTTCATAAATTGATACAATTCATCTGTTCCTTAATCAAGCGAAAGATCAATTGTATTTCAAATAAAGAATTGTATTTATTCTTCCGGGATATTTTAAATTCTATAATTTGAAATAAAAGTTTTTCATTTCAACATATACGAACAAAAAATATATAAGGAAAACGTTTGACCCTAGACACAATCCCGTTAACTTCCCGCTATTTTCAACCGCAAAACAATCGCATCGTAATTTATTGCTGAGCTCTTTGTTGCTTTTGAGCATGATGGAAAATTATATTCGTCATATTCATCATTTTGACGTCCTCCATTAAAAGAGGAAAATTCACGCAATTCATAATTGTTCTTAAAAAAATTAATAAATTTCATCTTCGTGCTCAGCTGCTAAAAATTATCGTTGAAAGTATTTTCTCTTAAAAAAGTTGTTTAAAAATCAAAAAATTCATTAACTAGTTTAATTAACAAAATTTGCGCGAAATGGTTTTAAATTTCGTGAGGATTTGTTGTCAGCCAAATCAAATCATTATCAACAGCTTAAGTATTGGCTGATTTACTCTCAAATTCAATAGCTCTTCATGTTTAATTTCTAAATATTTCTTCTTTTCTTCTATTTTTTCCTCGCTCAGATACGGTCGATGGGTGACAAGACGTGTAGCTGTTACCACAATCGCTGCCATTTGGCTATTAGCCGCCTTTGTGTCGTTTGTGCCGATATCGTTGGGATTGCATCGACCTGATCAGCCATTAATTGTGGAAGATAATGGCAAAAAATATCCAACGTGTGCATTGGATTTGACGCCAACGTACGCAGTTGTATCGAGTTGTATCAGCTTTTATTTCCCATGCGTTGTGATGATTGGCATTTATTGTCGGTAAGTAGTATGAAAAAAATTTGTACACCAGAGAAAAAAATGTAATTCAGTTTTAGTGCAGGATTTCAAGGAATTAATAAATACTTTTGTCGCACCAAAAAATGCAAAGAAATTTTAAGCAAAAATATCGCAATAATTAATTGGAAAAACTTAATTATCTTCATAATGAAAAATTGGGAGTACTGAAATGTTTTTTATGCAGAAAAAGTTTAAGAACCCCGATTAGCTAGAAAATAAAGTTTTTGCTGATTTTTTTTAAATATATTTATTTATTTAAAGCTGGAACATTTCGGTTTTAATATCTCTTGCATTTTGATTTTTAATTTTTTTATTTCGTATTTCAATATCACTGAATAGTTTGAAGTACTTTCTTTTTTGTAAAATTTTTATAAAATTGATACGTTCCAAAGATTTCAGTTAAAGCCAGAGTTATCCAAAATTACATGATATATATTTTATTAAATTAAATTAAAATTGATGGGTTAAAGTTCGCAACGTGTACAAGAAATCTAACATCAACTTTTTGTTATTCAACTTAAACAGCAGAGCAGAACAGCTGTTTTCGAAGGTCTCCGCTTTCATGTGTATTTTTGCTTATCACCACTTATTACGTGACTTACTAAAATGTGATATTTGCTTTTACTTATACAAATTTTATTATGATTTAACATACGAGAATCTTATCAAGACTAAGCCGCTGGTAAAACACGTTAAAACACTGTGTTGCGGTTTGGTTTTGTTTTTCATATCTTATTTTAAAAATTTTTTTTTAGTTTTCCTTGAATTTTTTTCGCCTTAAACTTTTACGAAAAATTCAGAGGAAAATAATAAAAATTGTATATCTATTTTGTTTTCAGTTTGTTCTCTAATAACTCCGCCATTTATAAACCGATTTAGAAAATGTATATGAAAGTGTATAGTTTTAGATTAACTCTAGTCTTTTATTTTGAGCTGCTGACCATTTATCTATGTATATGTTTCTCTATTCAGCAGTTGCTTTTTTTGCCAGAATTATGGTGGTTGTCATGTTTTGCATGTACTGCAACAAGACCAGTAGGAGCCACAAAAAACAAAATAAATAAATAAAAATAAAATATAAAACTAAAAAATATGAACACAATTCTTTCGTATCGGGTGTTATACAAAAACATGTGAATTTAAAATATTTACAACACAAAATGAAAGTTGTAGGTGTCGGACACTGATTGTTTTACAAATAAAATAAATTTTTGCAGCGGTAAAAAAAACTTACAAAAAAATCATCTATCAATCCAGCGTTTGTTTAAAAACGTTTTCACAATAATTTTTTCTGTTATCGCATAAATATCGCAGCAAGTTTTACTCTCAACTTGAAGTACAATTTTTATAATTGTTTAACTTAAAGCTCGGCTGCTATTTCATTTTTTCAGCGATATTTCATTGAATTATTAAAATATTCTCTTCTATGAAAATTGTTCCCTCTACCTTCAGAGTGTTGACTGTGGAAATGAAATGAATGAATGGCATGACCCCAATTCGGTGGTTGTACTTGAATTTGGTCCTAAACAAATAACCAGGCGTACTATAATCCTTAAATCGTGTATGTGAATGTCCTTTTTCTTATTTTTATTTCAACGTTAACATTTTGTAGAAGGTTGAAGCCAACAAGGCTGTTAAAACAAAATAAATAAAAATAAATCTTCTTCTAATGGCAAATAAATATTTGGAATTCAAATTTAAATAAAATGAAGAGATAGATTTTTAATTTAATGTTAATTTATGTTGTATTTCAAACCTAAATACTTCGAATAGTGAACAACAAACTAAACAGCTCTCAAGCCAATGCAGATGCAAAGTGTGTGAAATATTTAAAAGATTATAAAGTTGATGGATGCGTTAATTTGTGTTAAATTAAACCGACTTAACTTTTATCTTATAGAATTATTTTCTTTATAATATAGAAGAAATTAAATGTTTATTAAGAGCATAAATTGTGAGTGAAAAATGTTAGATTTAGTAAAAATATTAGATTTATTGGCTGCAGGAGAATTGTTGATATCGATTAATTATGGTTTGACATCATAAACTGTCAAGTCCTGTTGACAATATTTTTCAGTAAGTTTTGGTTTCACAAACTGCGAATTGTGTATTTCGAAAAAGCAAATGTGCTCTTGAAGTTCTTCCATTTTAGGCTAAACATAATCCGCCGCAGTTAGCGATTCCTGCAGTTATTCACACTAATTTTCCTCTTCTCGCTTAAAAACCATCAACAGGACAAAGAAATGTTACGGCTTTCACGTTTTCTGACATATTTTTGTTCGAAATGGGTTGAATGGGCTGAGTGCTATCGAATCATTCTGACTTAATTGTTGTCTCCAAACAATAATCAGCTTAACAAAAAAATATAATTAAAAATATAATTTCTATATTAAATGCAATTAAAACTGGCAGGATAGTGTTCAGGAAGATCTGAAGGATATTCGACGATACAACACTAGCCCTGCAATATTCATTGAAGTTAATGTAATTTATTTACCACCAGTAAATATATTAAAAATAGATGCGACGTTGTAATGCCACCCACTCCTTATAACACCACAAAATCAAAATCTTAATATCAGTTTAGCCTCCCACTTTTCATTTACAAAAAAAGCTGACGGTTGTTCTAAATTTAAATAAGCCAAATGGCTTATTGGAGCAATGGCTTTAGCAGGCAGTATATATTCACAGATACCATCAGCTTAAGCTGGCTGAATATATTGTCTACTTGCCTATTAAAAAGATGATGAAATTGAAATTCTGTGTATTGAAATTCTGTTCATCACACATAAACACGTAAATATTCACTCGTTACGCCATCATCAAGTGCTGTAAATTAATTGCCTTAAACTCTTCTTTTCACGTCTCACTATCAAATTAAATGCACGAAGAAAATAAGTAGCAAAACTTATTGTTTGCCTGCTGACCGTCAGTAAATATTTATACAGTTTTTCAATGCCCCAAAGACTAGTCGCAAGATAAAGTTTTTCCCCACATTTTGTTTATTTCTCTTATTTTCCACTGCAAAATATTAAATTACGTTTCCTTGTGCAACCAGCCCCGGCAATATATCATAAATTATAGTGAGACATTAAACGATGATTATTTGTATCATCATTCATTTCTCAAATTGATCCCAACTATAAAAAAAGTAATAAAATATGAAACAAAACAACTGTTAACCAAGTCATAGCAGCACGTATGTTTGCAGTTTAAGCCTTAAACAATTTATTGGTTGTATAGAAGTTGTCGTGAGCATATAAATTATTTTCTTATATTTTACAGTCGAAAGAATTTAACAAAATACCAGCAGACAAAGTCTCCAGATATTTATCCGCCGTGTGGTGGGTGAATGTCATAGGAGACTCTTTATTTCCAATAACAGTTCGTTGGGAATATGTGCAGCTGTACAATTGTGTGACAAATAAATCTATTAGAAGGCACCCCTGTTGTAAAATTGAAATTGGTTTTGTCACAATTAATGGAAATACAAATTGTAGATTTCCGATAGCAGCAATTTCAAATGCTCGCACGCTTTCTGCAAATGAAATTTTCATCAGCCACCGAATAATGAATTCAGCAAAAGAATGGGGATAAGAAAGTATCTCACATATGAAGATAGTTTCTAATTCTTTGTTAAAACTGCTTTACAAAAATTACAGCAGAGCTTTCAAATTGGTTTATGACAGCTCGAAGACTAAAGCCACGTTCACATCTATCAAATATTTGATGAAATAAGTATCAGCCTTAGTTTCTGTATTAGCTGTTTTTATTTTAGGAAGATATTTTTAAAATGATATTTTTAAATTGAAGATGTTTTTAAAATGATACAGAATCAGTATTGCCTTTCATAGTTTCTTTTAAAGGGCATACAAAAAAGTTGCGTTGAGTATCAAAGAAATGTTTGCCAAAAAGTAATAGTAACGCTTATTTCAATAAATATTCTCACACGCATCTTAAGACCTCTTAAATGTTTGGTTTTTAGTAGCAGAAGTATAAAAATGAATTTAAAAAAAAATTGTCTTTATTAAGAAAAGTCCTGTATAATAAAGTTAAAGTACGTACGTCTTCTTCATTTAAATTTCAAGAAATTTCTTGTTGCTTGTTAACTTATTCAATATAAAAAAATTATGTAAAAGATCATATTAATGACCGCAATATTTGTCTTTATGTTCAAACAAATAAAGTTTTTATACAACATCTAACCGCAAATAATATATTGAGATAAACACTCTTATTTCTTTGTTGTCTACAGTCTGCTGTTAGACTTAACAAAATTTTATTGCGTTGAGTTTTATGAATGGCTGAAATTCACTTAATCCTGTCGCAATTCAATTAAACTGTTGGGTCTGGCAAAATAATCTCAATAGTTGTAGAATTTTTTTTTTTTTCTATTAAATATTTTTATTATCATTTTGCCAACTCATGGCTTTTAGTCCTATAATTCTACTTAAATATTAAAGTTGCAAATAATTCAGAAATGGTCCCCAGTGTATCATTCGAAAGACATATTGAGGTCAGTTAATGTGGAAAAGTTTCCTTTTTTTTTGTCATACTTTTCATTTGTTTTTTGTGTGTTTGTCCTTTTTTATTAGCAGGGATCACATTTTTATGCCTGCTTTTGAGGAAAAATAAAAACTTATATGACAAATTATTGTTAGTTTGTTTTATTAATATAATTTCTTTGTTGCTTTATTAATTAATTTAAATGTTTAAAATTGTATCTTAAGTTAAGGGAAACAATTTTTTCTAACTTAAATTTTATTTTTCTATCTGGATTATTTGAAGCTTTTTCCTGTTGTCTCGAATTTAAGACTGTCGATAGTCCACTTTATGAGATTCCAACTACAGAAGAAATAAAATTTCATTATCATAAAAAAGGAGTTTTTTTATCGCTCCCTTAGCTTTTGTAGTTGTATTGGACAATTTTTTTTGTTGGTAATATATTCCTGCATCTTAAGAGGCCGACTGTTAACTAACATTTTGTACTAAAAATAAAAAAGAATTTGGGTCTCTTTCTAAACCAAAATGCTTAAATATTCAGTTCGCAAGCTGGCATTATCGTCGTGTGTGTTGTCTAATCATATAATTCTATAGCAATTTACGTTTGTTTTTAGTAATTTTCATACAAAATTGTGTTCGAATTATGGGTTTGAATTTCATATGGATTCCAAATAGTTGTCTTGAGACCAGGGTTGGGATTATGATATTTATTTGCTTGATTTGTTTAAATAGTTGATGAAGTAAACTACGTTCTCATCTAACCAAATAAGTGTAACCACTAATTTTTGGCAAACTTTTCTTTAACATATCGTGTGTATGCCCGAAAAATTAAAGGATAAAACGCAGTACTAATTGATCAATTTAAAAAAAAATATATCTTCTTAAAATTAAAAACATTAAGCCAAAAAATATTGGTTACACTTATTTCGTCAAACATTTGATTGAAGTAAATATTTATTTGTCATATTAAACTTCTGATACTTAAAAGTGTTTACAAAACTGTTGAATTACCAACGATACAACTGAGCTTGTGATTTGAATAATAATTTCAAAACCAAAGTAAATATTTTTATCTAAATTATTATTAATATTCGATATCATGTTCAGACAAGCACCTTAAAATGAGCGATTCACTCAACTAAATCCATCATTGAGGTCAATGTACGGTACAGTAAATCAATTAACAAATTAAGCAATTTATGTTTAATTGCTTCATATATCGAACCAAAGTCTCCTGCATAAAACTCCTTGTGAAGTGTCTTCATTGCGTTTGAATAATTCTACGAAATATTTTAATTAAACGTTTTGCAACTGGAAATAAATTGAGTAGAAAAGAAACTTCAGTAGAAATGGATGGTTTAATAACACATTAAAATTTTTAATGTTTTTATTTTGCAAAACCATTCAAGAACTTTATGAAACTCAAAGAAAATTACTTCTAGTTCTTGCGAAGAAAATTATTGAAACATTTTCTGTTATCAAATTATAATTGAATAAAAGAAATTGGATTTATATGTGTTACCAAAGTCGATGACGCAATTTATAGTTTAATTGCCTCAATTAAGAAGCATATGAGCATACAGTGTTTTGTAGTGAAATTTTTTATAAAAAAAACTAAATTTAAATTATATATATATATATATATATATATATATATATACATATATATATATATATATATATATATATATACATATATATATATATATATATATATATATATATATACATATATATATTAATATATATTAATATATATATATATATACATATATATATATATATATATATATATATATATATATTAAAATATATATAAATTATAAATTTTTATTTATATTTGTATATTGAATATTCAATAAAAATTTAATATTTCAAGTCTAAATCCTAAAATAGTTTTTTAATTATGCTTAATCTATGCCAGGCCAAAAATAATGCGTTAAGCTGCCTGATTCTGACTAAACATAATACGTTAAGATGTCTGACTCTCAGTTTTGCAGACGATGTAATTTTTTATTGGTTTCATGTTACACAATTATTAGATGCAACATTTTTTTTTGCGGCACCGAAATTCGATCCCTGGTTATTAAAACATTTCTTTTATGGTCAATATGTGAAGAAATGACTGTAGACTGTAATTCTATTTGCTTTACTTGACTCCTCTTAATAATTGTGTTCCTGCCTCTGTGATGTACAAAATATGTCAAGGTAATTTGAAATGTATGTTGTACAAAAAGAAACTACCCTGCAGTTATAAATTTAGAAGGAAATAGAAAAGTATAGCAAAATAATACGAAATTTGTAAACATTAACTCTATGTGGCATGATATTGACTTGTTGCAAATAGAAGCTTTTGATATAATTATTCTTCAGAATTGTGAACATGAATGATGTGTAACTATCTGAAAGCTATAAAAATTGAATCTGAGATCGTGAATTCTCACAAGCGGATATTTTTCACTCACATTTTATTTAACACAAATTCTATAGGAACTAAATTCTTTATAAAAAATCGTTAATGATCGTCTTACTTGGATGACAATTCACGAACTACTGGGCACTTGCACACCCACAAGTGTAAACATTTTGTGTACAGTTTGTTTCAATCTGCAGCATTTTTGGTGAATATTTGGCTACTGATATCATTTCGTTTTGTAAGGACGAAGAAAGTTGGCCAATAGAAGGTTTTCTAACATTAAGGCTTTATGTTTCAAATTCATGATATTCATAAAATTGACTTCATAGTGAAGTCATTTTAAAGTTCTTCTATTTCGCCTTAAAATGTATACGACAGGATTAAAATCGCAAATACTATCTTATGAGGGAAAACATTCAACATAAATATCACTAGTGGAATGTGCTCATTTAAAATAAGTGGATTTGTGACCGAAACTACTTCCTTTTGGGGAGCTTTACAAAGGCAGTTGTTGTTTCAGTGTATTGCAATTCAGCAGTTTCATTTTAGCGATTAGCAAAAGATGGCTTAAATGGGTACTTGGATGGAATGGATACATATTTCATGAACACTATTCTGTCCTTAATTAAAAAAATATAGTTCCTTTAAAAAAATTCCACGGCACGTTTTGTCAATTTGTTTCCTGTCCATATTCAGCAACACGTACTGGCAATTTTTTCCCTTTAACCGCACATATTTGCTTAGAATTTGTTTTTATTTCATTCACTTTTGAGCACACGTACATGAAGTAGAATTTATTTTTGTGTTCATTTTATTGCATCTCGTTGCAACCACACGAGTAATTTAGAGTATTTAAACAACGGAAATATTCTTCATTCCCTTTTACCCTCATTCCAATAAAAGTGCACCTGTTTTAAGCCAAGAACCTGCCATTTATTAATGCAATTTAAATATACTTACAAGCAGTACTTGGCCGTAACATTAAACATAATTTATTAGATACAATAAAGTGTGAGTTTTCTTTTTTTTTCTTTTTGGTACATGTTTCATGTAATTTTTCTCTTTTTATTTTCTTGCAGACTTTATTGTTATGCTCAGAAACATGTCAAATCCATCAAGGCTGTAACCAAACCAGGCGAAGTGGCGGAGAAGCAACGCTACAAAAGCATACGAAGGTCAAAACCACCGGAAAAGAAAAAGTTCAAAGTACGTAACCTGCATCACAGCTCACCGTACCATGTGTCCGATCACAAAGCAGCCGTAACGGTGGGTGTCATAATGGGTGTTTTTCTTATATGTTGGGTGCCATTTTTTTGTGTGAATATTGTGGCTGCCTTCTGCAAAACGTGCATAGGCGGACAGACATTTAAAATACTCTCATGGTTGGGCTATTCGAATTCTGCCTTCAATCCCATTATCTATTCCATATTCAATAAAGAGTTTCGTGACGCTTTCAAACGAATTTTAACAACACGTAATCCCTGGTGTTGTAAACAAGATATTGGCAACATACATCCACGTAACAGTGATCGTTTTGTTACCGACTATGCCTCCAAGCATGTGGTGGCCATGAATTCGGGTCGATCGTCGGCTGAATTGGAACAGGTTTCTGCAATTTGACCAACAAAACGGACGGGCGATTATGCTTCAACTTTGGTATGTTGTGTTTCCGGTTCAGCAGATGCGACTGCATTGACTCTCACACCGTACGGTCCCTGAGATTCGGTAACAGCTGCTTCTGCAACAATTGTTGTAGAATCGCTGGACAATGCAACTAGAACGAGCGATAGCAAGCAAATGGAAACGGTATTGGTTTAGGACAATTGTAACAACAACACGAATGAAAACTGAAAGCAAATAGCAGCAGCAGCAACAAAAACACCGACTTCTCTAAAACTGAACAGCAAGAAGAAAAACAACTACTACTCTACCAACACATGTACATACTTACACACTCATTATAAGCACTCGCCAATTTCACAACAACAATATGTTGTCACAGAATCGCATACATGCACGCAGGCAAACATAATCGTACATAGAAATTGTATAAATATGAGCAACTGGATTACAGGGTGAGCGTTAAACAAATCATTCTCTTTATTTGTAATAATTATAAATTTAAGTAGTTAAATTAACTAAAAATCAAGCCAATATTATTAAACCAAATGAAAGTAATTAAGCTTAACACTAAATGAAACAACAATTCCCAAATACTCTTAATCCCTGTCACATCCCCAACAATTAATTTAGTTTTCGGTTGTTGATTTAATATTTTATAGTTCATATCCAACTTAATACTTTTTTAATGAAAAAAGAGGAAGAACAACAAACTCCGTAACAATATTTAAGGCAAACAAAAGAAAAACGAAAATTCTATTGCAGTTTTAAGCATCATTAAGATTTTAAGAGTTAAAAATGTACAAAGAAAAATTACGTTTAATTTTCGTATGTGCGTGTGTATATAAATTACCCGCAAACTCATACACGTTGCTTCATATAATTGCGTTTTAGCTGTTTTTCTTTAGATAAATTGTATCGTTTTTATTTAATATATTTTTTTAATGCTGTTAAGAAACACTGGCGAAAATCCCAGCAACACTTGCACCCAAGCTTAAGAACATTTAACGCGCCACATAATTATTTTGCGCTACGAAAACGTTTTCTCGTGTATAGAAAATTAAAATTAGAAGAAATAATCCGACAATTTTATATATTAAAAAACGCATAAAGAATCGTAAGAGCTTCCTCCACGTTAGAAGTCACTATGAAAACGAAACCTGTTGGATTAAAGTCAATGGAATAGTTTTACTTAACTTGCAACAAGATGCAACTGTCCTGCAAGATAACACACTATTTGTTAGGGATTCTTTAAAGGATCACCCCTAGAGATCAGGCTTGACGTATCACTCACACGTAAATCGTGGTTAGAAATTATTCAAATTATGCGAGCATGCATGAGCGTGTGTGATCGTTCGTGATTTTTAATATTCACGTAATCAAAACGTTTATTGAAGGTAGCGAGAGCCTTAAATTCCTGCCGTGCGTGAGTGTGAGAGAAAAAAATTCAAGTTTCGTGGTTGTGATTGATCGTGAGCTGAACTTTACTCACGCGCACATCCCTTCTTTATAGTGCGAAGTATTACCATGTAGTCCAAGGTTGTTTGGCAGACTTTCTTACATAAAATACTCTTCCCTACAGTTGTTGAAAGGATATTTAGGCGTTTGTGTTTATAATGTAAAGAGCTACACCAAAAATTTTGTATTATAACACTGAATCCTTCCTGATCACTTAATTTAGAATTTGGCTTATCAGATATCGAAGGTACGAGTTACAGACTCTGGTACATACAACTACGGAAATGTTTATATTAGGAGTGGAAAGATATAGTTTTAAATAGGCCAACAACAATTCGCTTAAATCTGAACTACAGCAGACCAGGAAATCGAGATATCAGAAAGTGTAAAATCGACTTCCTTCAGGTCCTTTTGCTTCATAATCTATACGTTGGTTACTTCAGTCAACAGCAACGATTTTAGAAGATATTCTAAGCTCTCTCTCACACAAAGAAGCACTCTCAGGCACATCATTTACTAGACATGATGTGCAACATCGACTGGTCACCAAATAAACAGAACACTACGAAGAGTCTTCTTTGTTCCTCATACAAGTGAAGCAGAAGAAAAAACGTCCGGGTTAAGAAAAACAAAATAATATATTTCTAGTCTTAAAGGTAATTAAAAACGCCAAATTATTTGTTCACGAACTCTTCTTGCTGTTTAACTGTTTTTATATTTAAAAAAATCTAAATTTAAAAAACCCCCACATAGATGCTCGTACATTTCATAGCACCTGTGCAAACTACATGATCCATTATAGAATTCTGTTTTATGTGTTAAATGTTTAATTAAACTTTCAGTTTTTCTTTGAGCTGGTGTTCCTACTGTGAGTTGATTGGCAATTTAATTTACAAAAAGTTGGATATAAACGGGATAAGGATAAATAGCATTTAATATTTTGGCATTTTTTTTTCGTTTAAAGAAAAGAATTTTGAGGTGAAAGCGGTCATCAAAGTTGAACAAAAAAACTTTTAACTTTATATTTCAAAGAAACAATCAATTAAATTGAAGTCAATTGAATTCAACTTTCGTGTTCGCCCTTCGCCTTGAATAAATAAAATAAAACTTTTAAATAAACATGTTTTGACATTTTAATGCAAAACTTTACAACTTTAGTTGACAAATTGTATGGCAGAGTACTTAAAGATAATAAGACAGTCGATTTTTATGTACACAGAAAAAAATTATTTTGTTATTTAAATGGCAAAATCGTTGATTCGATAGAAGGAACTTTTGAGTTTTCTTTGATAAGGAACGTGTTTAAATCAGATTTAGAATTTTATCGAGTTGTTTTTTAACACTCAACAATAATACAAGTTGTTAAACAATTTTGGAGTATCTTTTTTTTGGCTACTGACGCTCGCAAATAAAGATTTCTAAATATTTTTAATAAATATTTTTTTGTTCAAAGATGACAATTGATATTTTACAATTCATTTTTTTTTTATTTACGTAAAAAAAATCAGATTAAAGTTTGAAAATTTGTAATTGATTAAAGACAAAAAGCTGAATTGTCTTTTAATCTATTATAATTTGTCGGACTCGAAGGTAAAAAACGACAACAGTAATCAGGCTGAATGTTTGCTGCTTATCGCTTGCCATTAGGCGCCATTACAAGCGGAGGGAAAAACGAATAGTTTCCCTACCTTAACACTAACAAAAATACTTCAATACTGTTTTATTTTATATAAAATTCTACCTAAGTCGCGGCTTTCTACTATGCTGCAGAAATATTGATAAACATCTCAAACAATTTTTCCATTCTTCTATGAATCCTACTGATGACTTCCCAAATAATTCTTAACAGGTCTAAAACTCCTCCTTCAGAAACGCAAACCTTAACTCTGGTCAGCCAAATAATTCAAGGATTTATTCAGAGTATAAACAACGATCCTCCAATTATTCGAATATATCTGTAGTCGAATAAGAAACTAAAATTTTTATCTTGCAAGAAAAAAATCTTGGCTTTTTATTCCAAAAATTCCAAAATTAAATGAAATATCAAGTCGTATCATGTCCTAAAGGCAGAACGCTTCTGACTTATCAGGAGTTACTAAATCAATTATAAGACTCTAAAATGTATCTACATAAAAGAGTTTTAAGAGCAACAGACAGAGTAAATGCTTTTGAAAAAGAGTTTTGCAGATGCATAATAAAATTTTAATAAATTGTAAAGAATTTAAGAAAAATAACTTTGTGAGAAGGTAGAAATTCTCTACTGGGAACCATTTTGAAAGCAGTTGAACAATAACTCCCTTGAAATAATTTTGAATAAATTTCACTTAATAGCTTTAACTCAGTTTACGTAGAACCGACAACATTCCTGTATTTCATACTGCTTATTTTCTAATCAAGAAAATTAAAATAATAAATTCTAGCATTAATTAGTTAAGGTAAAATAAAAGCACGCTAGTTAAGCAACCATATTCTAAATACAATAATTATAAATTCGGAAAATTTACATACGCTTTAATTAACCACAAGAAAAATAAATATCCTTCTTGATGATGAAAGCTTCAAAACTAATTTTTGATATAATCAGCAGGATGTAAAAATATTAATGAATTACATGGTTGTTAATACGAGCATCGCAATCAATGGAAATTCATCACAAAATCTACAATTATTTTATATGGCATAAACAAGCAGATGGTTGTTAACATTTCCCCTGTTTTTGAATATGGATTGTAAAAAATGTTGTTCACGTGCAAGGCAAGAATAAATTAATTTAATTTGCATAGAAAACTTATATCTGTAACATAAATTAACAAAACTAATTTTTACTAGTCTATGACACATACAAAAGCAGTGTAAATTAGTTTTGTTAGATTTATGTAAAATGAAATTGACGACAACACTGATATTCGTGCAATTTGCAAATGCGGTTAAAAATTATTTTCCGAAAACATCTAAATATTCATATAAAAGATTTGATCATCTTTGAAAAGGGTTAGAGAAACTTCCTGTATTTGATATGCTTTTATTAGGTTCACTTGTGGGTTTGTTCCTTTGTTTACTCATACAATACATTGTTCTCATGTTCTTATCTTCTGATAATGTGTAAGTATTTTTACACGCTTTCGAAGCGCATTTAACTGAAAAATTATAATTAAATTTAGTTCAAGAAAAATAATAAAATCGAACTAAAATTTAAAACTAAATTTTAAAATAATCTTCAAAAAGTATTATTGTGGAAAAAGCATGCGTCCTTTGCGCCCTATTTTTCGTACATCAACAGTCCAGTGCTTTTTTCACAATAACATTATTTTTAGTTTATTTTAAATTAATTTTTAACTTTCTAGCTTGATTTTCTTAAAAACTGTGTTTCTAGTTATTTAAACTTATAGCGTTTTGTTTTCTGCAAAAAATGTGTCCTTTTTTCGGTTGGTTTCTAAAAGGCGACAATTTGGAGGACCTTTAAAACAGAAATTACTTTCCCTAAAGGATGTTGGATTAATTTCTAATAAATTCTCTTATTTCAAATGTAAGAGTGTGAACACTATCTACTGAAAAGTTTAAAAAGTGATGCTTTATGTTGTAGAAAAGAAATCAACTTTATTAAACATTCAAGGGTTGTTTCAATTAAAACAAAAAAATAATGCCCGCCGGTACTAAAAAATGCCAGTTTTTATTAAGAAAAAAATTCAGTTTTTAGCTTTAGTACGATTTCAAATTTGTTGCAATAGTGACAAGACATTCTTAGCTGGGTTTTATAACAAAATTTTATCAATCGACTCTGATTAACAAATCTGATGATCAACATAATTAAGAATCTCGCACTAGCAAAAATCATTCAACTGAACTCCTTAGATATAATTCGTTGATATGACGTATTTTAAAATATCAAAATCTCAAATCCCTTGACTCTTGGCAAACAACCATCCCTACAATTGTTGCTACAATAAATTAAAAACTCTCATAATTTATAAAAATCTTCTTTAAACTACTGATAAACTTTGTACCACTTTTTTCGCTTTACACCCAAAGCTTTTTTTTTTCTTTTAATTTAAAACTATTTTAATTACTACAAACAATCAATATTGAAATAAAAAAGTATATGAAACAGTTGAGTTAAAGTTATTACAAGAGCAAACACACACATACACAGACATCAAATAATGGAAATGACAGATAATCAATATGAATGGTATTAATAGAGAGAAAAGGACAATTTTTTCGTTAAAAATTTACATTTCCACATCCAAGCGTTGAACGTCCTTCGCTTTTAAAAATGTAAACAGAATGTTGTACATGTTGAAATTTTATATGTACTAGCAACAGATTAAAATGGACCATGCAACCAACACCTTTCGCTTGCGACGGATACGACATGATACGAGTGTAGTCTGAACAGTTAGAGGAAGGCAGTTCTGTACATAAAATGTGCCTGTAGAAATTGTTTTTCTTAGATATTGTTAATATGATCATAAAGGTTTCAAATATTTCCTTAAGTATGCTCAAAGTCATTCTTTGGCAGAATGTATGTGTGTGTGTTTATATATCCAACGAATATTTTCGTAAATAGTACGAGACAACCATGAACTGCGTAAACTTTTTTCATTTAAGCGGAAAAGTGTTTTAATAAATTATAAAAAATGTGCGAAATATTGCATTTCTGCTCAAAAGTTTATTCAGCTTAACAGAGAACTCGCAACACAGACAATCGCAATGGCAGGATTTCATTACACTGAGAGAAAATAAAAAGCTATTACTCTGGTATTATTTCATATGCCACTTAAATTTAAAAAAAATTTTCGGTATTTAATTTTTGAGTAGTACACTGGAAGAAAAGCTTTTATTCAGACAATGAAACACTTTATATTCTGATGCCATATTCTTACTTGTACAGTCAGTCACATGGACAGTCATATATGGTCTGGGTCACCAAGTCGGCACCTGTGCACCGATACCTTTTTAAATTTGTTTTGCCAAGTGTCTTACTAATACAACAACAGAGTACATATAAAAAGCTTAGTAGCTGCAGAAGTAGTTTTACAAATTTACAAACGAGTTCTGTTATTTGTTTTATAAAGGTTTTATAATGACTTGTATGTATTTGTGCATTATTCCAAATCTATGTTACCATGTACATTATCAAAGTTGTGTTTTTAATTTATATTAAACACACAAATTTAAAGTATTTTTCATATAAAATATTTGCGAAATTTTGTTTCATAAAATGCATTTTAATTGCATCAAAGCATGTACTTTGACCGGTGATGACCTCCACACAAAACTTTAAGATTTTGCACTTTACAACAACTTGTAAATTAATCCTTTCATTAAATTAAAGAAATATTGAGTACAAACGTGTTGCAGAGAGTTGCTTGGCCAATGCAGGTGGCTCAAATTTAAAGTAGATCTTCGTCATACCCCGTAATCGTTGGTTTGTAAATATTTAATAACTTTATTAATTTTACTCATCACTTTGACTGTACAGAGAAATTCAAGGCAAACGTAAATATTTTAGTAACTTTAAGATGAAAAAGAAGAGTTCCAACTCATCCACCAGGACTTGAATTATTGATGAGAAAAGAAGGTAGTGAAATTTTATTTCGGCATATTATTTTATATAGTCAACTGCTGATATGTAATAAATAATGTGCAGCACACATTTGCTGGCCTTGTTGTCTGAGTTCGTTTGAAAAAATGTTTCAAAAAAACAATTTTTTTTTAAATATTTTCTTGCTCTCTTTTCTGCCTGTTTTGCTGGAAAGTGCGGCATAAGTTTTTATGTTTTTGTTTCAACATTGGCCAATATGCTTATATTAAAAGCCCCTTTTTGGCTTAAAGGCTTTATAGTTGTTTTAAAAGCATATTTGGATTGGTATTTAAGTGCGGATCATTTGAATAAAATTAAATGGAGGTTTTAATACTTCTGTTTTTAACGAAAATATTTTTTAACAATAATGATTATTTATTGCTGATACAACTGCAAGTCGGTGAATGATATCATTACAAAAAAATTACTTTATTTTTAAATATAAAATAAGGACAACTAATAAAATATATCGTCACTTATAATGCAAAAGAGCGCATCATCATTTTTCAGAATTTTACAGGAGAAGCAGAAAACGTTATAAATGGAAAGTACTTGGAAGATTGAAACAACGTTTTTAAGTCTGGGGCCAAATTACCGGATTCGATATCGATCGAAATTTCAATACAATTTAAATACAAACTTCGATCAATATTGGGTGCCGTAATTCGTCCCCTGGAATAAAATCGTAGAGTTTCAGTTTAATGTAGACTTGAATTTTTGTTTTTTAATATTCCAAATATTTTCGGTTTTATAACGTTTTTTGCTGCTCCTGTAAACTTTTGAAAAGTAAAGTTACAGCATTTAGCATTTTAGCTGACGATTCGTAAAAAATTGCTTGGAAGCATGCAACATTTGTGCTCATAAGTATTTATTATATGTATGGGAAAGATTTCAATAAATTTGTTGCTGAAAGTATTGTTCAGAACATTTAAAAAAGAAATTATATTTATCATTTATAGAAAATCATGTTTCATCTCTTAATATATTTTTTTAATATTCAAAAACGAACATTTTTAACAATTTTTGCAGCAAATAAAAAGGGAATTTTAAAAAATCCGTAAATTACTTTAGCAAAAGTATAACACATAAATCGTTAAAAAGTTAAACGATTTAAATATTTCAATTAAATTTTACATGCACAACCCTGTTCCGTAAATCGAAATCGAATAAATTTCTTGTTTTACAAAAATAAATATCGTCTCTTCTAATACTTTTTACTATTTATTTTCGTGCTGATTCTCTTTTCCCAAAAGTTATATATTGAAATTCAAAGTGATCAATTCAAGGGTTTTAGGTATTTCCCAGGCAAATTTCTCTGGGGCTAATGCAGATCATCAGGGATCCTTTACCCAACATTTCTTAGAACAACTAGAGATATTTACTTCAAACTTCCACATTAATAAATGAGAAGCTTAAGAACAAACATCAACGTAATAACAAGAACTTACTGCTCAATTTTGATCAATTGATCACGTTGAATTTTAATATAACTTTTGGGAAAAAAGAATCAGCACGAAAATAAAAATTAAATAAATATCGTCTCTGTTGATATATTTTTCATCGTATAATAATAACTTAATATCGGACATAATATTTCGAATAAGAAAAATAAAAAATCTGTTCACAAAGTCTGAAAAATAGTGCTATTCAGTGGATTTAATCTTCCCAAATCGATTCGTTTTAAATCGTTCCGTTTTTTTCAGAATACGCCTGTTAACTGGTCTTTAGCATTAAACTTATGTCTTAAATTATAATTTTGGAATTATATTTTAATTATAAATATTAATATTAAATCAATTTATAATTTAATTTATTAAATAATTAACTGCCTGGGCCACGATGTCACTCGATATATTTCTGTCATACAAACAAAGACAAATTCTGAAATCTCTTTCTGATATTCAATTTATTTGTTCGACAGAAAGATAACGACTGACATCATGGGCCAGCCTTTTAGTTACTTTTTATTTCATATTCCATGTGATTTCATTGACCAGATCGTAGAAATTTCCAACAAAAACTCAATTCAATCCAGGGTGTTAAGAACGAAACCCTATTTTAATATCTGTCTTTATCTCTTTGTCTATATCTGGATACTTAAAATAAAGTGTTTTTAAAATCTTTTTCAACTTTTTAATACTGTTACAATAATTATTTATAAAATCTTCAATCTCTTTAAAGTAACTTAAAGATAAAATCCTTAAATGCTTAATTTAGGCTCGAAATCGTTATAATATTTATTGTTGATGTAAACAATTGTTGAACAAATTATTATTGCTTCAAGTGTAATGAATTTTTATTGGGGATCGTTAAACCAAAACAATGTTTTTACGAGTCGTTTGACTCGCTTATTTGAAACGCTTATTTGCTTCAACTTATTTCTCTTGATTTATATTTTCGCTTTTGTTTTTGCTTCATTTCCATGTGAATTATTTCTGCAGAATAAATACTTTTATTTCTTTTTGAATCAAACAAGCGGAAACGATAATTTTATTGATGAAAAAAAAAAAAAAATATATATATATATATATTTTTGTGAAACTCTCATTCCTTTTTCTAACAAACATTTAAAGGGAAAATGTTTTATTATCCACTTGTTAGAGTCAAATGGAAAATTACTAAATTATTGTATTTGTTGCTTTTTATAGCCATCGTATTTGTAATGAGAAGGATAACTGAAATGGGTCTCATCCTTTTTTATATTATTCGTGCTGGTATGAACAGAAACGTAACCGAAAGGACATGTGTTTGATTGTAAATGTGTTCTGTACATGTGGGAGTTTACAAGTATCAAACATGACACATGTATGACCCCATACATTCGCAGATAGTCTTGTTGCATTTATGACCTCAAAATCTATAAACCGATTAGTTAAAGGAGCATCAGCTTAATATATATTTATTTGTAGCATTATGCACTCACTTCTTTATTTTTATTCCCTTTTAATGTCTCTGAAGTGTATAAATGGGGTTTTAAGGAAAGCGACTGTTGTGAGGAAAAATTTGTTATTAATTGACATAAACGATTTCGTAGAACTAAAATGTTAAAATACTTGAAGTAACATTTTCTTTTATTATTATCATAAGGATTAGTCGTCACGAAATGTAGTTGGAGACTGTTTGACATGATAACAGGACATACAGAGTTAAAGAATTGCTGGGCTCTTGTGGGTGTAGAGATTCAAGAAGATGATGAAATAGTCGAACTACTGAAGACGAATGATCCATTTGGATATACTAGATAAAAAATATCTTAAGAACTTAGACTAGGAGGAATGAATCCAGATTTGAGAAAACTATATCTTCGACCAAACCAACTTTGATAGATTTTTCTATTCGCTTTTCTTTTACAAACGCTTAGTATCTAAGACATCAATCTAGAATCGTCCTCCTCTGATTTGTATCGGTGCCTGGTTGTTTGACAATTATTGTTGCCTTTTTACTGAAAGGATTGACACAATTGTGAGCTGAAAAAATTATATCACATCGTCAATATATTTTTTGATATTGTAGCATGTTCGGCGGTGAAATCAAATAATAAATTAAATGGCTGCTAAAAACGTATTTTTCGTATCTCTAAAAGTTTCTCAGCAATATACTGTTCCCTTTTGGCACTCCAATATAATCCATTACATGGGTAGAGGACATTCTGTAAGTGTAGGGTAAAAAAATTTTAACTAGAATAATTTCTTCGTGCTGTCAAAATAAATACTATTTCCTAAATTTCACAGACCCACGCTATGAAACTTTTGCCGCAGGATATCTCCAATATTCTCAGTGCGAAAGAGTGAGTGTGAAATATAAATAGTTCGCAAAATAAGGAGTGCTGGAATAAAAGTCTCATAGTATGGATTCTAACTTTTTAACTAAAAATATTTTGAATTGATAATCCCAAACCTTTTTTAATAACTTTCTTCATACTAATTAATTTACTGATTTAAATTTTACTAACGGTTTCATTTCTTGCCTGATAATAAATACAAAACAACAATTTAATTTTGTTTGTATGAGCGAGTATATAAAATTTACTTTAATTCATCTAACAAAAGAAGTCTGCATGAATAACTTATTCGTTACTTTTTCTACACAAACTTTCCAGAATTAATATCAAAACTCACTTGAGTACATCTCTCCTGCCAGCAACGACTGCAAAAATATAAATTTTATTTTCTTATAAATATTCATAAAATTCAAATAGTTCCGAGTTCATTTTACAACTGCAGCTTTAACCAACAACAATACAGCAGCCATACACAAATAAAGTTTGCAAACGAAAAAAACATGGTTCTCTAAAACGTATTCTATGAATATGTTTCTTTTGTTAAGAGAACCAGAATTTATTTTTGAACAAAATAAAACTTTATCATAACATTTTACAACTAAACATCTTACAGTTTTTTCAAGTTTCTTTCAATATAAACAACATGTTCTTTTTAACAATGACTGGAAGCGACTGCAACTGCAGTATTAAGTGCTGGAACAATAGTTTACAAAACTGTTGCTGATATGATTTCGGCTGGACCGAAGACTAGTGAATGCTTTAATGAAATTTAAATTTAGTGCAAGATAATTGAATTTCATTCTGCAAATTATAAATTTTGTTATTACAAAAAACTGCTTTCAATGATTATAAATAAAAGTACTGTAAACTAGATTCAACCGCATTCTGGAAAAAAGCATTTGCTTGTTCTGGCAAAAGTTACTTTTATAACAAACACAAAGACTCAAAATTTCTTTTGTTCACTTGGGTAATTGATGCGCCACTCAGAACACTTCAAAGTCTTGATGCTTCATTCAGCACAGTAACAGTTTCCACTGAAGATCAATAAGAGAATGAAAACATAAAACCTTGTAAGTGTATTTGTTTAATTAGTATGTATTCCGTTTTCTTTTAAAAGAAAAAAACAGCAAAAACTATTTCTTTTCGTTTGTGAAAACTAAAAGGAAAAATTAAACTAATAAATTTGGTTTATTCAGGTATATCTGTGACTTTCAATTGAAGCAAACTTTTTTTTTATAATTAAGCACAGAATACGACTTTAAAATTGCTGAGTCAGTTCACTAAATATTGCGCGAAATTCACTAAGTTCCGTTTCTCTGTAAAAGAAGCATGGGAAGCCTGGTTCTCCTGCATAAAATTTGTAGTGTTTCCTTATTGACATGAAATTCTGGTTTTAACGCTAAAACCCACTGTACAGATTGATTTTTTGAAACCCAATTGTTTCCAATCTAAAGGATCGTAGCTCAGTAATTTTTTAGCCAATCAACACATTATAAGTTTAGGCTGATAAAAGAAAACCGTGTCATGGAAATGGTGTAAAGATTTTTGGAAATATCTTTTTAAACTGAAAAAATACGTGTTTTGCAAGTATCTAGAAAAAGTTTCTTATACTGTGTTCAGACATGCATTTTTAATTGAGTCAATTTAATTTTAATTGAGCAATTAAATCTAGTGTTCACACATGCTCAATTAGCATTTGATAGCTGATGAAAACATTGTTTTTATTTGCTTCCTGAATATTCGTGTTAGTAAATTTAAAAAATGGATGCAAATTTTGGTTTAAAAGAAATTTTACTTGTATATAGTAGAAATATGGAGCTCTTGGAGCCATTGCGATCATTTTCTATTCCAAACTATCAGTGCTTAAAGACAAGAAAAAGTAAAACTTGACAATTTTACGAACTTTGTTCCTTTATATGTATGTATATTTTTTGACATTTGGTTCGCTCCCTGAACACAGTTCTTAATAAACATACCTCTGGCAAGGGTTGCAATTCGAGTTCTACGAAGTTAATGATACAATTAACTACTAATTGCTCAATTTATTAATTGACGTATTGTATAATAAATTATGGTCAATTAAGGCCTTAATTGCAAAAAATGCCCTAATTGCGCAATTAAGGAGTATGTCTGAACACGGTATTAAGAATAAAAATGGCCCAAAATTAACCAAGAAAATATGTTATTTTACAGGTTCATTTATTTTTCGTGGCAGAGTGTTATTTGCAAATTATTTTCCTAAAAAGAAGAATGAAAATAAACTTTGAAGAACATTTATTTCATAAAAAAAAAAAATTAAATAAACTGACCTCAAGCTTTTTATGTAAATGAAAATAAAAACTTTATAAAGATAATGAATATATTTTGCAGAAACTCTTAATTACACATTTGCTTAACCTCTTTTTTAATACGAGTAATTAAATACGCCGCATCTATAATCTTCCCTTGCAAACTAACCCAAAGCTGCTTCGCAAACCGAACGTTGCATTCACATCAGCTCAGCTGTACACTGAAAATATTTTAAAATATATTTGCAGTTGTTTTATATTTTCATTTAACAATTACTATTGTGCGATGAGCTTGTTTGTCTGGTTGACCGTATTAAAAGAAACGAACGAAATTAAAATTAATTTTTAATTAAAATGCATTATAATCCTGATAACCAACTACTGTGAAGAGCATTACAATAATGCACTTAAAAAAAGCCAACATTTTCGAAAAAGCATTACTATTATATGTTCATTATATTGTATTCTTTATGGCGCTATAACTTGGCGGCAACAATTGATTGGTGGGTTAAAGCAAATGAAATGTTTTTGCAAAAATATGCAAACAAAAAAAGTATGTAACAGAAGAAATCGCATTAAGATAAAGTAAAAGGAAATTAAGTGCACTTAAAGTACGGCGTGAGAGAAATTTAATTACAAATTTAATACAATCAAGAGTATGAATTTAAATACTGTGGGATAGTTTGTCAAATATTGGCAAAAAGTTTACTTGTTGGAGTGCTCGATTTCAAAATTATTCCAGCCAAATGCAGCCCAAACAGTCAAAAGCCATGAGAACTTTTATGTGAATTTATCAGTTTGAAAATCATTTAACAAAAGCCAAAGGAAAATGATAACGAGTTGTATAAACTAAGACGGCCTTAATTTGGCAGGATTTAATTAAAAATATAATCTCTTCAAGCTACAATAAATTCAAATTTACAATCTAACAGAATTTGTACAAGAGCACATCAGAATTGAAATTTCGTTTGAAATATTGTGCTACTGGCAGCCTTTTTACTTCTTAGTTGTTTCCTTTTCCTGTTGTATTTTGTTTTAAATATTGAATGAAAATTTTTGTTTCGTTATTTAAAAATTTTTGTAATGAAGAGTTGAGATTTTTATTCAAAAAGAATGGGAGTGTTTAATTAAAATAGATTTTACTGACATCGTTTTGATGGTAAAATCTGCTGTTAAATTTTATTACTGGGGGATTTTCCTCTTATCATAATCAAAATTATTTTTATTACCTGCCAAGTAAATGAAACTCATAATTTTAATTTGATTAATACCAGGAAATTCTGACATGTTTGTTCTAGACTTTAATACAAGCAAATTGAATAGTTTGAAATTTTGTTATTTTTATTATTGATTTGTTTTTATATGTATTTATTTATGTATTATTTGCTTCAATTTTTTTTTTTTTCATTCTGTAAAGCACGTTTGATTTAGTTTTATTTGCATGAAACAAGAAAATATTTATTAAACTAGAATAATGAATTTTATATGTTGCCTATTTTGATTTTCTGTTACTCTATTTACTCATTTCAATCACTTCAATAATATAAGAATGTTGGCCAAACAGCAACCTAAAAACAAAGTGAAATAAAAATTAAAATCTTTTATAATATTGTCTAGTTCAACTTCTTTAGCGAACAAACAATAATATCTCACTGTTAATTGAAGTACAGGCAGGTCACAACTTATTTAATGGTGGCACCGTGACACAATAAGTTGGCAAGAAAGAAAAAATAAATAATAACTTTCAATCTTAATTTTATTTTACTTGTCACTGACTCTGAGCATGAAATTCGTATTTGACTTTTAATTTGGCCCGCTTTGTCTGTATTTGATTCTATTCATTTTGAATAACATGAAAATAATTTTAAATGACACAAATTTAAAAATAAAATCAAGTACTCTGGCAAAAGTTTCAAGAAGGAAATCATGTTAATGAAAGTACCTGTTTAACTTTGAAGTTCAAGCGGAAGGACATAAGCCAACACTTGCCCAGTGTACTTTCTAGCACTGGAATGAGTGTAAATATTCGAAAGTCAAGACGTTAATTTAGTGGCATGAATCTTATCAGAGCATTAAAAGGTCAGGTAAATGTTTTCGCACCCGCTTCTTTTATTGTTGTCAATTAATTGGTTGTTTTGTGTGCTGCCTTTATTCTTATCCCCGCCAACGTGGTTTATTTTTTATATTTTATTTATTTATTTATTTTTTCTTTACTTAATTGTTGGCTGAAGCCGGGCAGAAATACTTTCATTAACATAAACAGCCACTTTAACTGTTTTGTAAAACTGTTTTTTATCTGTTCCAACAATTGTTTAAATTGATTTATCTAGAAGTGCGTATATTCTCTCTTGCAGTGAAAATTTTAACAAGCACTTTTTCCACCTTTTAATGAAAAGTGATTTCGAACATGCCTTAACATTTTAGTAATACAAAGAAGAAAAGTTTTAAGTGGTTGCGATATTATTTATACAATCTTTTTGGTCAAGCTGTTTTTATTCTAAAAATTTCCTCGAAATAGATTTTCAAGGTTTTTCTTGTCATGCTGGGAATAGTAGAAAATGATGCCCCGCATATGTAAAAGGCATATATTTTGTGCTTTCGCTGTTACTTAATGGGAGCATAATTTTTTATCGCTTCTAAGTGACCTTCTTGGACAGAAATGCTTAAATTGTACTAACACACTGTAACTGAATTAGTTGTTTTTATATACCGTCACAGGAAGTCTAAATGCTTTATAAATTTTAAAGCCATTTTTTTTTTTTGTAGAAGTAGCACTGAGGGGATGGCCATTGGGTTGGAAGTGGAAAAAGGAAATGGTGCCAGTGGACATTCGATTTAAACCTTTTCAAATTGAAAGTGACAAAAGACGGTTGCAGGTAGTTTCTTCCACATACGGACTGTTGGGCCAAAAAGTGAATTCTTTAATGGGGCTCGGGAACAAGTTTCCTGTTTTCATTGGAGCACATCCCATTTTGTAACGATAAAACAACGAAACGATAATCAAGGGACTCAATAGAGTTGGTTGTCCTTCTGTTCTTTTCCTCTCCTGTAGAGTAAAACTGAAAATGGACTTTGAAGCACCGGCACAAGTAATAATTATTTCTTTTTTAATATTGAAAAGGTAATATTTTTTTTAAAATCGGTAAATATATTACAGCATGTCAATTCATTTTATGTAACCATTTGGGTCATTCACACAGTGTGTTATTTAGTCAGAATATCTAATAATTGTAAAACGGAATGTCTATTATATTTGTAAAGCTGGAACTCTGACGTTGCTCATATTAGATTAGAAAAAAAAATTACTCAATTCATATCGCCAGCTGTAGCCGTAGAACCTTGTGCGGTTAAAGAAAATTTTTCTGGTTTTAAATAAAAGGAAAAATTTTAGAAATTTTTACAAATATTTTGACTTGTTTTTCCTTGAGAGCAACTAATTGGAAATGTATATATATATTATATTATTCAGCTGGCCAAATATTGAAGTAGCATTCTGAATTATGTCGGGTTGCTTTTCGTGATGTTATTTTATGATGTCTGACTTTATGACTACTCTTTGCATAGCGCAATTGTATATAAAATATCAATAATAAATTTAATAATGCCAACTAGTGCTAGTTATTAAATAATTAAATTATAGTTAAGCGATTTTTGTGATGTTAGTAAAATCGTTGTTCGAAAATATTAAAATCTTTCAAGATGCCTCATTTCGACCTAAGAGACCAAAATTAATTAAATATTTCTATTTTGAAGATATTATTAAATAAGACGTTTCGCATTTTCTGTGACGATGTGCTTAATAATTTCTATTTTTGCAACGAATTGTTCCTAAAATAACAGCCTCAATTTTGGATTCAAAATACCGTAAAACAGAGACTTGTTATTGGCTGATTCCACACTTATTTGTAAATATAGAATAAAATATTTTGCAAGAGTGGTATTCATATTCTGGCTGCCGCTTTAATTTAAAAAAGTTGGAAATAAGTATCGCATATTCCACAAGGAAGCAGCTGGCAGTTATAAAACTTAAGTAAAACAAGACAGACTATTATCGCAATTGATGCCTTCAAGATGACCTTTTGGTTTGTATATTTTTCTTGTATTCTTGTAAACAAACTCAAATGTATTCTGCAGCTTCATAAAGCAGTTCATTTAGTACTCTGTATGGAACTAAAAGCATACTCCTGTAGACTGAAGTTGAAATAGTACAAACAAAAATATCCTAAATAATGTCAAAACAACATGGAAAAGACATGTACCCGAATAAGGTTGGCAGGATGTCAGTAAGAAAATGTTGGTGAAGTTGTTAATGCTCATACACTCAGATCACACATCTATATATAACAATAAGTTGTCACCATTATTGTCATCATTAATGTAGCAGTTGAGCAAAACTTCCCAGCAAACACAAAGTAAAGCGTTTGAAACAAATATGATGGTTACATTTGCGTGGAACAAAAAATCTCAAATTGAAAAATTTTTTTGGAACAAATCAATTTTCTAAATGGGTCTGATATTTAATTATTTGTTCCGAACGTTTTATTTTATAAGGGATCATAGTAGCACGCTGTGTGTCCTGGCTGGAATGTTCAATATTAAATTACTTGATAGATTTATTGTATATTCAACATATATTGAGAGTCCTGTAAATTGATCAGTATTCTAAAGTCAGTTTTACAAGAGGGGTATTGAATTCAATTCTGTATCTTCTTATTTATTTATTTATGTTATTCTAAGGAATCAACTTTACCCCCGGTGAAAATTGCATAGGAACTTGCTAAAAACCAGTTACAGTATGTAATTTGTAATTGAAACTTTTTCAATTACATATACAAAAATATAATTATAATTGAAAAAAATTTCATTACAATTACAAATTGTATTCTATATCCAATTACATGGAATTGTATTTGCTTTTTGATATTTAATTACAGCAAAAATAATTGTAATGGAAGAAAATTCAATTATAATTACAAAATATTTGTTATGGCGTGTGTAATCAATTACAAAATGGAATGAAAACTACCCATGTCTGCTTAAAACCCTTCAACGATCACTCCGATATTTTGGAAAATTCAGGGGAAAATATCAGGTTTTTACAGGTTTTTTTCGTAGTTTGATCTTCATGCCTTTTTAAAAAAGTTATTTGATTTTTTCAATATATTTTGTATTGATCAGGTTTTATTTTCTTAAATAATCTTCTTTCAAATTTATTTTTATATGTTGCGGGGTAAACATGTCCAGATATCATAATTTCTTATAAATAATAATGCTTTCACTTCAATAAAATTTTATAAAAATTTAGGCTACAGGCTATTTGTATATTAACCCTAAACTACTCGTATTAATAATTGATAATCAATTTTCCTTCCAAACTGTGTCACTATGAAATTCATCTCTTATGTTCGATGGGTTTTAGTAAAAATAATTGCTTGTTATGCTTTTACTGTTCCTTTTGGGTGTGGTACGAAAACATGCTTCATTTTTAGAGAAACAAGTTTTGCACTTTACTGATTTTGAAGTCGAGCATACAGACACACGCACACAAAAGCTCCTAATAAATGCAATAGCAAAGCAAATGTAAACAGGCGAATGTACAATAATTCGTATACTCTGGGCAACTTTTTTAAACTGCCAACTGTTTAACTATGGGATTGAGTGTTCTTATCCTTGATTACAAATAAATGTACACATCCTCTTGACTCGTTGATATCCTCATCTGTTCAAGGCTGAAAATATTTACTTCATTATTTAGGTAATTTGCCGTGTGTCAATTTGTGGACATAAGATACTTAGAATTTTTCACACTTCCAAAAATGTCCATGTCAATGTGGGGGTGTGACTTAGCCGGAGCGCCACCAGTACAATTACCAGTCCGGTGTTATTTTATTTATTTTTATATATATTTTTGAAGTATTCCTTCTTAACTAACCTTCCGCTTGTTGCTTTTTTATATATTGAACAAAAAAAAAAAAAAAGAAGGAAAGAAAAGTAAATGGTGAAATGCTCATGCTTGTTATAACAAAATATTTCATTGATTTTTTAACTAAATTTAGATCAAGGAAGTAAATAAGAAATATTTGTGTAAAGGGCATGGAGAAAATCAAAGAAAGCAATAAACCAATTACTGTTATTCTGAAGAGTTGCAAAAGGCCTTCGTTTATCTACAAAAACCTTTTGCACAATAAATTTGCATCACAACTTCAGAAAAGGTTTATTAACTAAATTTCTTTTATGGAAATATGATTTAGAATTATTTGGTTTTCTGTTCAGGAAATTGTCAAAAAAAATATAATAACTTAGTATAGAATTCATAATTGTGTCAGACTTTCTTATGTTTAGTTTAATAACTTAAGGCTTCAATATTAAAAAAATAAATAAATTATTTAAATATTAAAAACTGTAACTGCTTACAACTACATTAAAAGCAACAATAATCATGCCTTTCATAAATATTCTTTCCCTCGAAATGTTTTCGCTGTTTCCCTCAATTCCAATCGTGAATAACTTTTTTCTCGAATTGTGTTTCTTTTATGTTTTGTCATTCTATCGTGGATAACAAATCGGAAACAATTTCACATAGAGAAATATTCTTCAAATATTGAACGTTTATTTTAAAAGTCTCTTCCCTTTTCCTCTTTAAATTTATCTATTTTAAGGAACTGATTGCAAACTTTGAGGATGTTTCAGTTGTTTCTTTTGAATACCTCGTTGAGATTCCGTTTCTAATTTTAAGAAATTAGAAATATACTTGCCACCACAGCAGAACAAAACACCGTTGAAACTGCTTTGACTTTATTCCACTTAATTAGTTGTTAATTTTATTTATTTTTGGGGACTGATTGCAAAGTCTAAAGAGTTTTCAATCGTTTCGTGCGAGCTTTCAAATATCACGTTGTGATTCTGGTTTGAATATTAAGAAACCACAGGAGAACACGACACTGCTAACGCTGCTTTTTTGAAAAAACAGATTCTTTTTTGTTTTGAACCAGCACTTAGAGGACGACCCCTGCATATACAGTGCATTGTTCCAGGGCTAGTAAAAAGGGGATAGTTTTAAGAGGACAGGTAAATCTACGGGTTTTGCTGAAGGAGGGTGCTGCATTCTGCTCTTCTAATACATGACGATGATAATCACAGTTAATAGTGTTCAGTGATCAGTGTTATGCTTTTATCACTGAGTCAAGCCAACAACAATTAATACAGTCTTGCACGAATTTAAGTCAGAAGAATTCGACACGATATCAATGACTGATTGCGGATATATACAAAACATTGACTCCTCCACCTTCAGTTACACTTATTCAAATTGCAGATACTTCAATTTATTTTTCCTGTTAATTTTGTCAGGGTGTGCTCTCCACTGTTGTTGTACTCTTTGACCTACAATATTTAAGAATAAAAGTATATTTCCATATAAAAATTTTAAAATTTCAATGCAATTTCTTTAAAACTTGTTATAAATTCAAATTTTCATAAATTGTATTATATTCTTCGTTTTCAATAGGAACGAATGTTCTTATGAAATTCGTGCTGGTAAATTTTCCTTCATGGGAAAATGAAATTTCATGGGAACAAGTATTTTTACAATTTATTCATGATGGGAATGAACACTTTTAAAAATGCTTTTATTTCATATGTTTTTGTACGAAAAAAAATGTTTTTATAAGAAATGTTTTGTTTTTATTTCCAATACTACTTTGTAACTTCTTCAGTGAATTAGTTGAATTATGAAATATCTGCACCTGAAAACTTGAGTAGATTTCGCATATTTTCCGAAACACTTGCCTCTCAGCTCGTGAGTATTTGGTATGAAAATTATCAATCACTTTAAATATTAAATAAAAATGTTTTGTTGGAGAAGCGTACTTTTAATCAGTACATAACTTTATATACAGCTTTTTTAATTCATTTGTATATGTTTAACGGCGAAGGAGGACAAGTTTAAGTAAGTCCTGGGTCGCACAAGGCAGTTTTGCTGCTCAATTTCTTTTCAATTCGCTTTCGAAGCTGCCTGAATGTTCACACAAGGAAGTCTGCTTCAAAAATTTTTATTCTCTCTTACTTCCAAGTCCATACATTTTAGGCAGTTTAATTTATTAAGTTTGTGTAAAAGAATTTATTAGCGATGCTAATATATTTCTTCACAACGAAGCAGAGAATAAGAAGATACATCAAATAATAATAATTACAAAAAGCACAACAAGACGAATTTTCCGATTGCAAGGAGTCTTGTGCCAAATATCACTCTCATCTCCCCTCTCTCCAAAAAAGAAAAGAAAACTCACAAGATAAGCAGCAAAAACTTACTTGTGTGACCCGGGGCTAAACTGTGGCTGCGTAAATAAGTTTAAAGTAACACCTCCAGGTGTGCAGGTTATAACGAATTTACTTTTTGTTATTATCTTTTCGTGTGTTTACACTTTCCAGCCAATGGGTGCTTGTATGTGCGCAATTATATCTGCATAAAAAAATCAAAAACCGAAAGAATCATATCAAACAATATTATCATGTTAACGTTATATTATTGTTATACAATTTTCAGAATTTTCATTAAAGAATTATTTATTAAAAACTCTGTAAAAAAATTTAATATATTGTGGCCTGTAAACTATTTTTTATTACGCCCTGAAAAGTATGAATAAATATTTCAAAAGCTTTCAAAAGTTCTGGCTCTGAAAACCGACAAAATATTTCAGAGTTTATTTTAATTAAAAAAATTTACAAAGAAATTTTATTTGAAAACTTTGCCCGGTCTCACAGCGTATGAGTAATAATAATTGAAAATGTTTATGGCTCATACGCGTTGTAACAAAATTGTTTAAATAAGACAGCGATCCCATTTCGTATTGTTCAATCTGACTTTTAATATATGTATTTCATTAAAGTGATTTACACAACTACAGCCTAAATATCTGTTATTCTCTTTAATTAAAATGCTGTAACTAATAAATGAGTTAATTTTAAGAATTTTAGAGATTTCACTGGTTGTATACTGAGTGTCATGTTTGGCCAATTTCAATCAGTCCTTAAACTAATACTTCGTATTAATCAAACAAGCACTCTAAAGAGAGCCAGATTAATGTAACATTTCGTCGCTGTGCCGCTTTAATAACAAATAAGAGTTATTGTTTACCAACTTGGCATTGAAATGAGTCACATACTTTGCAAGCTAAAGCCCACGTAGGCTTAATGATTCAAGCTATAACATCACGCGCCTACGAGTGTACAAAACAATATATTAAAGCAACAAATAAAAAGAAAACTTTTTTTTTTTTTCTTGAAATAAATGCTATTAACTAACTGGCTTGAATATTCGCTAAGCAGCACAAAAGCGTCAGACAATTGTTGTGTACGTGTGTACAGTATGCAGAGGTTTGAGAAGCCAACACTCACTACAATTCCTAAGTGGCTTAAAGACTTAACACAGAAACACTTTCCCCGAGGAGAATCATAATCTCATTTTTTCCTTCTACCATTTTCTGATACTCTTGTTAATTTTGTAGCGATGCTTCCTGGCGTAGAACGTTGTACTACTCGTCTGCCATAAAAACAGAATATTTTAATGCATACTTATGCATAAACAAAAAAAATCTCAGTTGTGTACGCCTAAAGGCATGCCACAAAACAATTTATAAATTCCATACAACTTTGTTTTAATACGAGAATAAAATACTCGGAGCACAATACAAATTTTATACCCTTCAAAAGGCTTTTAATTTATTTCCAAGTACGAGTGAACATTTTGTATGCGGACTCCAACAATAACATGATAAATTGCGATTAATTTGATATTAAAACAATATTATTTATTTATGTATCCACTTAGTTTTATTTCAGTTAAGCTGCTGTATTATTTATGTTTTTGATAGTTGTGATCTTCAAATTGCCTTTCGTTTTAATGCTGAGTTGTAGTTCAGTTGCTATTAATTCATTAAATACGTACAACTTTTTACTTAATGTACAGCACACATGTGGGCTGTTAATTTATATTTTTGTTAGTGGAATGCTCTTCTCGTTGACAACTACAAAACACCTTAAAAAAAAAAGAACATTTACAAGTTTATTACGAGGGTTACCACACGTATTGCGTAGTGTGGACATTCATTAAATACCAGATATTGAAGTTAGTCAGTAAACATATGAAGCGTATTAAATACTTTTTTGTCGAATTAGTAGAACTAATAAATTTTTGAATATCATACATTTAAAGTTTGTAGACAGGAACTTCATTGCTCATGTCCATTTAGAGAGACTCGATTCTTCATCCTAGAAATAAAATAAAATAAAGGATAACAATTATAAATATTCATCACTGCGCTCTTGTCATATATTTGCTTTTTGCTTAAACTTCTCGTTCACTCAAGTGCAATTTTAACACAATATCTTGATTTTTTTTAAATTCTTGCGCATGATAAATAAATTTGTTCCTAAAATTATTAAGAACTGCAATCAGTTTCTTATTAAAAGAAATATTTTTTTAAAACTTGAATTATATTTTGTTTAAGACACATCTTTTTGAAACATGATATTTTTGCTGAAATGACTCACTCATTTCTATATTAAAATGTTGAGATATTTTTGCTTTCCTTTACAAATTTCTTTGTAGATCCGTTGCTTCACAAAATTTTATAAAATTTGTTAAATATGAATTTGAAAATAAAAGTAAAGCAAAATAATAGTCAGAGGTATTGTTTCATCTCCAGCAAAAATCTAACTCGATTAGTCTTGCCGAAATAGTGGCCCAAGAATAAGTAAAACAGTCAGTTTTGAATATTAAGGAATGAACTATTCATTTTCAAAATAACGTTGATAGATTTTACGCTTTATATCATCCAAGTGACCTTGCGTGAATTTAACCCTTGAATTCATCATATTGCGGCATTAAGTCTTGTTTTCTGTATCTTTTTTTTTACTTCGTGGGTACTGTAGCAAAAACTCACCGGTGAAATAGGAAATCAATGGGCTTTAACAAATTCTCCATCTTCTCCTGTTTCTTCATCTGTCCAGTCAGCACTATCCCATTTTTCATAGTTGCGAGTAGAGTTCATAAGCCGATCGGTCCAAGACAAACAAAGTTTTCGACTTTTTTACGCACATTAAGGAAGTAAACAGAAGAGCAAAAAAGGTAGAAACGGTTCAAAAACTCTGGTGCTAAATTACGGTATTCGATGTGGATCGAAATTTCCACTTAAAATGTATTGAAATTACATTCAATATGGAGTGTCATAATTTGGCTCCTGGTATTTACATCGATACGAAAGTGATGCTTAAAAAAATATTTATGTCGACATTAAGCAAATAATATCAAAGATAAGACACATAATATTTGTGTTACCACCCTCGTAGTATTGTTTGAAGCTTTCGACTTAAATAAATCTTTATGTTTTAAGAGCAGTTTATTTCACTGTCAGAATAGAAACACACGATTACATGCCGTGTAAAATAAATGGCCTTAGAAAGTTGAGGTAAATATCATGGATTTCAATTTTTTATAACTTCTTATGTCTCTTAATGGAACCAAAAAATAAAGTTGGTTAAGATCTATTAACATTCGCATGAAATATAAAAGAACTCAAGCTTTTTGACGACAGAAAAAAGGTGTGTCAATATGAGTGTCTGTGATGGGGCTTATCTGCCTTAAGCCGTTAAATCAATTACGCCAACTAAAAGGCCCATTTTACTTTACAGTTCTTTTATAAAACTGTTTTAGACGGCTTGTAAACCTCTGATATAAAATTATGGAATAAAGAAAGCAGCGGCAGAAATGTATAAGCAAATATTTTTATTGTTAAACTTTTATATACACAAATAATATTTCGAAATAATATTTTGAATTGGCAGAACTTTAGTGGTTAATCAATCAAAAGTTTTTCAAAATTATTAAACAATTTAGTTTTCAACTGCCCCAGTAATTATTTGCTCTGTCGACGAACATAAATGAAAACCAGCTCTCAGTTTCTGATAGATTTTTCTTTTGTGTAAAACTTGAATTTTAATTCCCCATTTTATTTTTTTTTTTTATTTTTTTCCCTCAACTGTCAAACGAATCGCATCTCTTTCTATTTGTTATTACAGGCCGGTCCTGTAATCACAACTGAATATTGTTTTACTATTATTTTTTGTTTGTTGTTTTTTTTCGTTAATATTTTTTAATAATTTTTGCTTACAGCGCACAATTTTAACTGTGGCCGAGGGAATAAGACAAGAATTTCATTGTGTTTTAATATTTTTTTCTTTTTTTTATAATTGTTTCTATAAAACTTTGTACATAATAAGGAGACAAAGTTTTATGCAGGCAGCTGCTGGTCGGCTCCTCTGCGTTTGATATTCTGTTTTATTTGCGTGTTTTAACTTTTTTAAATATTTGAATTAGTTTGTTAAGTTTACCTTGAGATAATTTTTATGTTAAAAAAAAAATTCCTAAAACATTTAAATACGTGGTTTTCTTGGTGTTTAGTTAAGCTACACTGGGTGTTGTTCCAAAGCCAAACAAAAAGACGAGAGCAACTTTTAAAAACTTTTCGATTATTGAATAACAAAATTGAAAGATTTTTCTGCAGTTAAGTTAAAGTGGTATTTATTATAAGCTAATTGAGCTAAACTAAATATATTCCTCAAATTTATAATCATTTAGATTCTTTTATTATTCTTTCTAAAACGACATTCAAAGGATGACCTCTACCTATGAAATATAATGTACCGGGATATAATAATAAGAGGATAGATATTGAGAAGTTAAAAATGTGCTTTTCTTGTTAATTTCTTTCGGCCTGGAATTTACTACAATACCAACGAAAGAAAGAGATTTTGATGGAGTAGACTGACACGCATCTTTTATTAAGATCAGTATTTAGCTAAAAGCAAATGCATCTACTTGATACTAAATAAAAAAAATATGGAAAACTGTTGCCTCCAAAGGCGTCCCCGTAACTTCTCGCTGGTTTTTGTGCTATTCCATGCTTTTGAGCTCTTCGAGCTAAAACGCTATTATTTTAATTTTCAAAATCAACCGAGTTTTACGTCATAAATGATGATTGATGTAGTTTCCGATTACCATAAAAGAAGAACACGAACTGATTAGATATAAAGTATCAGAGTTTTGACTTATTTTCGAATTTTTTGTTCATGATATCTCACGAACTAATTTTGACCTGTTGGACGGCGAATGAAACGTAAGAAAATTAAAAAGGCAAGGTGATCAGTGAGTTCTTGTTATGACTTTGATGTTTGTTTTAAGCTTCTCACTTATTAAAGTGGAAGTTTGAAATAAATATCTTTAGTTATTCTAAGAAATGTTGGGTAAAGGTTCCCTGATGATCTGCATTAGCCCCAGTGAAATGCGCAAGGGAAGTAGCTAAAACCCCTCAATTGATCACTTCGAATTTTTTAGTAAAATTTTGGGGAAAAAGAAACAGCACATAATTAAAATTGAAGAGCGATCAACGTGGGTTTTAAGAGCTTATTAGATTGTAAGATCGATCGGTGAAGCCCTTTGAAAAATATTCTAAAAATCTACGGGTTCAAAGCAGATCAAATTGACAGGAAATGTAAGTTTAGGAACATTTTTGAGAGCGCTACCATGTTGATTTGGCTCGGTCCAGCCGTTCAAATGTTATAGGCGGGTCACATATTTGCACACACACACAAACATACACACATACATACAAACACACATACGTACATACATAGTGACAACCTCTCCAAATGAGTCAGGCATGTTTCCTGTGGACTTAAAACATCGAGATCTGACAAGAACTCCGTTTTAGTAAAATGCGATGAATTCAATATCTTTCCGATTTTTGAAAACTTTAAATTTTCTTAGCGGGAAGTTAAAATGCCTTCAATTTTATATTCTAGTACTTAAAAAAAAGAATACTTCATAATAGTAGAATAATAATTTTATATCTGACATGATCCAGTTGATCACTAATTTATATTTCAGAACAAAATGAATCCTTTTCTTATTGTAAAAAAAAACAACTCGTTCATATGATAATTTATGAATAAGAATGACAGAGTAAAATTAATGATTTGCTGGAGTAAGAACAAGTTTTGCTTATGATTAACGTCGCACGAAATAAAAAATATATCTCGCGATCTTTGTTCAGTTCCAAATCCAAATTTTGAACCGTGAGAGTTTTTGCAGTGCAGTCGGTGCGTCTGCTGATATTAAAATCCTATCAAATGGAATAAAAATAATAATTTTTAGTACAATTATCAAATAATTTAATTCACTTCATCAAGAAAATATTTTCTGCAAACTTTCTTTTAATAAATACGAGTATTGATTTTTAAATAAAATAAAATTTATCAGCCTTTTAAAAAACTCAAATGTTGTGTTGCGTTGTTGTGTTTCCCTAAGGAAATACCAGATTTTTCTTTTATTTTATTGTATAATTTTTCTTATTTTATATAATTTACGATGACAATCTCACATCTGAAAATATTGTTATTGAAACAAACAAACAAAAACAAGTATTCAGAATGTCAACAGGCATATAAAACGTCTTCGCCATAAAATTAAAAGCCTCTGTTGTTGCAGCACATTTTCATTCCTGAAATATTCATGTCTAAATTGCAGTTCAATTGTTCTTTTACGATCAATTTTGTTTAAATTTAATCTTTCATGTTTATTGTCCAAGACATTAAAAACAAAATGCTCGGGCTTTGAAAATTTTATTAATCGTTTATATTTTTATGTAACTTTTTTTCACTGCGTCGTAATAAAAAATGCAGTAAAACAACAAAGACGTGAAGCAATTTTTCCAATGATCAATGTAGGCTTAAATGTAAAATTATATGTTTTGATTATATATTTAAAAGTGTGTAAAAGATTAATTATTTTCCGTTTGATTTTTATTATAAAACCGAAAAGTTAAAAAGACTTATTGGATAAATTATTAGGGTGTTAATCAGGATTCGTTTTGTTTAATCAGCCGCTTGATTATAAGATTAATTACGGCTGGCTAAAACCCCAGAATATAAAAAACAGAGTTCTTTAGCTAACGAACATATATTTTGTAAGATAAAACACTGATTGTTTTGGCAAGACCAGTTTGTCAGGTGAAACGCTCCAAATTCATAAAGTCTTTTCGAGAATTAAGACTCTGAAGTGTGGCCGCTGTTCAGATTTGTAGTACAACTATTTAGCATTTGTCTCCACTGTAATTAGTAAATTTAATTAATGTTTTTTTTTGCAGAAAAGGCCTGTAAAATTGTAATTAAAATTTTGTGTCTCATAAGTTGTCTTTGCGAGAAAATGCCACCATTTTCTGCACCATGACGCATGTAGACAAAAATTTTATTATGCATATTTTCCCTGATGAAAAAATATTCAAATTCAAATTCAAATTCTATTTAAAGGGGATGTCATATTTTTATATCGCTTTTGAACGACATGCATGTCGTCGCTCTCAAGTAGAAAGGCCCTAAGTCACATAACTGCTGCTTTACAGCAATAGAAATTGTATTGATTTTAATAGAAGCTGGAGTGTTCAACTGCTTGTAAAATTGTTTTGTTTGATTGTATCGCATTAAATTTTCGTGGCGAGGAGTTTGCGTGAAAAACTCAATTTCGTAAAATATGCAAGTTGGGGCCTTTTTACTGGAGACCACCGATATGCACTTGCGTGTGTGTATGTGTGGGAAATATAAAAAGACAACTTATTAAAATTCAAATCTATTCAAACAACAATATTCACCAAATGCACACACTTTCACAAAGTTTGCAAATATTAGCTTTGACATATACACACATACACGCACACATACATATGCATGTATACATGTGTGTGTATATGTATATTCATATGAGTGTATGCGAAATGTGCAAAAAACGTAAAATCATGCATGCAAATGCCAAAATGAAAAAAGAAAGTTTATAGAAAGTCCTTATAACATTTGAACTGTTGTTGTTGTTGCTAAATTCAAAGTGTCTTCAAGTTAAGAATATTCTGCTGCATATCACCGAAAGTTGGGTTGCTACCAAGAAAGCAGTGGCAAACAATTGGGAGGATACACTCCCGGCAGGCGAGGAGAGAGGAAAACCTTAAAATATAAAAAAGCAATTTGGATGGGTGGCTTTTTGTGCAAATATTTAGGCAAACAAATTGCGTCATAGTTAAGCCACAACACGTTGGGGTCTTAAAAGGCCCGAAATATGCCACATGTTCACCTGCCTGTCGTCTTCGTAAACTATGAAGTTTGCCCGTTTGAACTTATTTAAAGTGATGGCGTGTGATGGCAAAAATTTGTATGTTACATGCTGCCACAAGTCTTTTTTTCAAGCAATTGAAAATTGAAGCTGCAACAGAAATATAAATATTTTATAAGAAAATATTGTTGTTAAAATTCAAAACAACAAGGAAGCCAGCAAACATCAGCAGCGACTGTTCTGCATGTGCCACACCGTTTCCATTTTTTTGCGAGAAATAAAAAATCGAAAAAAACTCACAAAGTTTTTTCTTTATAGGACCTGCTGCAAAAGCACTTAAGTCGATCTAAATTATAGTGTCGAGATCTAGAAATTTTCAAGCGCTTTCAGTAATCTAACGGCGTTTTCTTTTGCGAAAAACATGCAACATTTTTTCAGTTCTTTTCTAAAAAGATGCAATTTGTAGAAGTCTAAAAACAAAAATTATTTTTCGTCAAGGATGTTGACTTGTGGTGTTTTCTTTTCTCAAAAACATGCAACATTTTTTCACTTCTTTTCTAAAAAAAATGCCGTTTGTAGGAGTCTCAAAACAAAAATTATTTTTCGTCAAGGATGTTGACTTATGGTGTTTTCTTTTCTCAAAAACATGTAACATTTTTTCACTTATTATCTAAAAAGCGACGGTTTAGAAAAGTTTTAAAACAAAAATAGTTTTTGTGAGGGATGCTGGACTCGTTTCTAATAAATTCCTTATTTTGAAATAGCAAAATGTTGCCTTTTTCTGTTAAAAAGTGTGAAAAATTTTGCATTATTTGCCAGAAAAGAAATCGACATTAGTTTCTCTTTTTAAATAAATGTTGCACTCTCTTTTACAAAAGAAAACAATATAATTGTCCAGTGTTGCCAAAGGGGGCGATTAGTCCCAAATACAGCGAAGTTATCTCTCATTTGTGGTCACAATTTCGTGGCGAAAGGATTCGGGGACATCTCGTTTTGAGCTGATAATTAACATGACATTTTCTTATATTTTATCTTAACACACTATTTTTGATTCTTTAGCTTTTCTTTGATTTAAACAATTTTTTTTTTATATTATATGAGTATAGAGCGAAAATTTAACGATTTGCCTATTTTTTCAAGTTTTGAACGATACTTTTTTTGTCTAATTTTTTTAACCTTTTTTCTTTTAATAATTAACAGATTTGTTTGAGTTTTTCCTGAAAATAATTTCCTGAAGAAGCTAACCGATGGTTAGCAAATATCGAATATTAAATGTTAATATAAAATAACTTCAAAACTCAAACGAATCTATTAATTGTTTTTTTTTTTTTAACGATATTCAATATTGATGGAAGTCAGCTGATTTGGTTGTCTTTTTAGTTATCGGCAACGAAACGACAATAGGGTGATTCACACCGGCCTTGTTAATTCGTTAGTCGTTATTCGATAGTTTTTTACGTGTATTTTGTTTTTGTAAAATTAACAAATTATCGAACTGCCGAGTAACAAAGTACCAGTCTGACAAGCTTGGTAATTTTCTTGTTACTCGGTAACAAAAAACGAATAAAAAAAAAGAAAAAAAAAAAGAATTTTCAATTAAATTTTTTACTATTTTTGTTTTTGCACTTTCTCGAGGCATTTTTGCTTTTTAATAAATTTAAATCATCTGTTTTGTAGCAAAAGTTACCGCACTACTGAGATAGAACAAAAAGTGTGTTCACAGTAAAGTGTTTCAACAAATTACCAACTAACAAATTACCGGATTAACAGACTCGGTGTGAATACCCCTAATGATTTTTATGTTGTTAATTTTAACGATTTGCCAGCATTAAACCAGCCATTTGGCTGATGGTCTCTTGCCTGACAGGACTTCCCTCGATAGCAACTTTTTTTAAATAAGAGTGGTACATGTCCAGATGGATTTGATTTATTTGAAAATTAAGAGAAATTTATTGTTCTTTTTCTATTGTTTTTTTTTCATTTATATTCATAGAGACGCCACATGACGAGATAATGAACAAGAAGTTTGCGAATCAGACAATCGTTACTGCACGCAGTCAGACAAATTTTGCTTCTATTGAAGCTTTAAAAGATACTGTATCGCACTACAAACGAGTTTGATTTGCTTAACAGAAAACAAAATTATATTGCCAGTAAATATTGAATAGTTTTAATTACGACTTTAAATTCAGCTTTTTCGCTAGAAGTTTCCTTTCAGGGTTATATCAAGACTCCTGTCATTCTATTTGTAATAGCAGAAAAGGCATTAAGTTTTTCTCTATCAACATTTTAAATTCTCTACAGTAGCGTGGTAATGAAGAGGGTTTCATACAAGAGGAATTAATAACGGGTTGCTATTTTATCTTACGAAACCATCAGCTGCGCCACGAGTCCTCACAAATTGTTTTGTTTTGTAATTTTATTGAAGTAGAACCTTCTTTTTGTGGGCTGGTGTTTCAAAGTCTCTCTTGAAGTTACTCGAGCGTGTACAGGAGAGGGCGAAGAAGCTTATCGGAGACAGTAGGGAAATCTTTTGATTCTTTCGAGCATCGTCGCAGTGTGGGGTGCATTTTGGTGTTTATCGTTACTATAATGGAATGTGTTCTAGTGAAATCCAGGAATTTGTTCCCGAAGGTTTTTTTTTTTTTGTGAGTAGGACCAGCACTCAGAGGGCAACCCCTACGTATGCAGTGCATTGCGCTGGAAATGTGAAATATTGGGGATAGTGTTAAGAGGACAGATTAGAAGATAGAAAATTAATTGTAGATATTTTTACTTCGTCGGTGAGTTTTTTTGCTACAGATATCGACAGAGGAGGGTGCTGTATTCTGCTCTTTTAGTACATGACGGTATTAATCGCTGTCGGTAATGTTCAGCGACCAGTGGCTATGCCTTCGTCATTAAGACAAGTTTACAACAATTATCACAATCCTGCACTAATTCAAGTCAGAAAAATTCGATACCGTATTGATTACTGAATGCGCAGTCGAACTTGGGACCTAGGGCATTGATGTCTTGTGGAACACGCTACCTGCAGAAGTCTTCCCCGTCACTTTCAATTTGTGAAAGTTTAAATAGAATGTCCACAGACTCTTCAACTTCCTAAAAGCTATATTCCCAGTTCCAGCGCAATGCATTGCTTATATAGGGGTCGTTCCTTAAGAGCTGGTCCTATTTATAAAAAAATATAAAAGAATAAAATTGAAAGCGCGATAAGAATACATGCAAATTTTATGTTGCAAACCAGCAACTTAACGAGCAACCGGATCCATGTCAAGTTTCTCCAAATTGTTTTGGTTCAAAAAATCTTATAATTCTTAATTAACTTATCCTTTTTTCTTCTTAAAAATTGTTGGGTAAGATACACAAGTTTTTTAATTAAATAAACAACGAAATAATTTCAAAACTAGTTCTATTGCAAAGCTGTCAGATTGTTAAGGTTGTAGCGACAAATTTCGATGAGGCTACCTGGTATTAATATCCCTTGGACCCATCGCAGAGAGTTGTTTGTTTTAATATTCACAACTGAACACCCATGACTGAAGTAATAATATATTTTTTCTCATTAATTAAATAAATTTAAAAGTTCTCTGCTCACCCTAAACTCAATAAATCATCAATATTTATTCTATATATTTTTTTTTACTTCTTGTACACATCCAATGAATAGTTTTTATCTACTCGGACATTCTGTTTATAACAAATTTTTATTTTTTATTTTAGCAAAGTTTCATGGCAGCAGAAGCTTCTGCTGCCCGACAAAAATACGAGCGCATTTTATTGCATATAAAGAAAATTATATTGCAGAACTTTCGATTTCATTTTGGTATTTATTTAATTTATTTTATAGTTTTTGACAATAAATAACTTCCACATAGAAATTGCATTATATGTTGCCATTAAGAAGCAGCAAGATACTAAGTTTCGCATTTAACTAAACTGGTTGGCTGTATTTAGAGAAAAAAAAGTATTAAAAGATTATATTTGGAATTTTATCATGTGTTGCTTAAAAGTTTTAAAAGCTTTTGAAAACTATTTGAAAAATTTTTAATACTCCTAATGCAACTCAACTAATGATGTCAGCTTAAATCGGATAATGTTTAGTTTTCAAATGTATTAAAAAATATAAACAGATAATGATAAATAATAAATAACTGCTAAATAAAATGAGTTAAAGCCAATGTTGCCAACTTGGTAATATATATTTGAAAACAAAACAAATTATTAATATTGCCAAGGAAACAGGGAAAATCCATATCAGTTTTACATACTTACACAGCAGAGCAGGACAGCTGTTTTCGAAAGCCGCTACACTGGCATCATCAAAACTCATGTGTATGTTTATTTATCAACACTTGTTGGGTGGGCTTAAGTGAATGTGACAACAGTTTCTATTTGTACCAATTTTATTTATTTAAGGGCTATTTAATTAAGTGTAAACGAACTTTAACAGACAATTTCAAGCCGTATTTCAATATGAAGGATTTACTTACAAGAATGTTTTATATTTCTGTTGAAGATTTCCATATAATAAAACAAACAAATAAAATATTTTTGTATGAATAATTCTGTTACCGTTTATCAAATTATTTTAATTAAAAAATTCAACTTTTTAAGAACTGTTGCACTGAATTGTTAATTCAAAACACATTTTTCCTGTTAAATCACACTATTATATATTCACAGTAGAGCAAAAGCATGTTTTAATGAAAGTAAAGCTTGAAGTATATTTTGTATATCTAAAACTGTGAATATGAGGAAAATTTTTGTATAATCAAGGAACTAAAAAGCCTGTAATTTCTCAGCAACCATAATATCTAATAGTTTGTTAATAATTAATAGTATTTTAGTTTACAATTTTTAAACGGTACGGTTTCAAAATAAAAATAAACAAAAATATTGATGTTGACTTCCCTGTGTGCCTGGGAATATTTATCATCATGTCTTTCTGAGATTTTAATTAATTTCGAACAATTAGCCAATGAATCTTAATTCGATTTAACATAAACAAAAATGTTATCTAAAAATGACTCAGGCTAATATGAAGCAAAATGGGAAATATTCGATCATATTATGGATGACGAAAAACTGTCACTTGTCATTTAATTGTCGACAGTAATTAATTATTAATAACAGCCTTTTGGTATTCTCCAAGGCGTATAATAATAATAGAACATGTTACCGGACAATTGACGATTTTTTACTGTCACATCGTCGACGTCGTCATTCATAATACGGGTGATTAATTTTGTAGCGTCACTATCCAAACGTTAAATTTTCTAGTACATTTTTGCAGGCTTTGAATAACAAATTTTTGGACAAACTATTTAGAACTACCGTGTTTTGAAAACTTTAACGTCAGAGTTGGGAACAGAACTTTAAAGATGGTACAAAGCGGAAACTGGTTGTTTAGATGTAGGGTGATGGAAATTTGTTCTCTATATATCAAAGATTAATTTTTATTTATGTATTTTCAGTTTTTTGTTTGAATATTTTCTAATAAATTGCAAAATAAAAGTCATATTTACAATATTGATTATGTTTTCATATAAACTTTTGAGCATTTGATGTATAATTTTATTTATTATTCTTTATTTATTACCTTGTACCTGCCTTTCAACATGTTGCAACCTAAAATAACTTTAGAGAAACTATTTAGTGTAAAACAAACAAAAAAAACTAAGTAGTAAAAAATCAGAAGTGAAAAATATTTTTAAATCAAATTTGTATATGACATATTTTGTATTTATTATTTGAATAGAATACTGACAAAAAAGTTCAGTATTGAATTGTCTGTGGATAAATTCATTATAAATATGAAAATGTATGAAAAATGTGTGTATTTCATTAGAAAATAAATAACTTTTGAATTTGTCAGTGTACAGCTCAATTTACTACAACCCTTGTATAAAATTGTTGTATTTGAAAAGACAATGAAATTCTCAAAACCAAAAAAATGGTTGTAAAATATTTGTAAAATATTTGTTTTAATTCTTGTTTGAAATTGCCTTTTCAATGCAACTTTAAATGATGCCTCAAGGCTTGTGAATTGAGCAACTGGTTTATATTCCATAAATTTTAAACAACAAAATAAGTGATAAACTAGTGACTATATATGAGCACTTGCTACTTGTTTTTTATTTTCTATATCATTTCCTTAATGAAATCGCAGTTTACTTTAAAAGAATTCATAATTAAATACGTACAATATATTTAAAACTAAAGATGTAAACCGATAGAATGAATGCCTGCTGCCATTTGAAACTGCATATATGTATTTTTAATTTTATAATACAAAGAAACACTCTGCAAACTAGTCCTGCATTGGCTAAACAGTTCTTATTTTCTTTTACCTATTGTATCTCAGTATTCGATTTTGAAATATTATTTATCAAAATTTAATTTTGTTATGTCTTATTGATTAAAATTGTTGCTTATTTTTTTACTGTTGAACGTATATTAAACTATTAAATTTAATATATATGTATATATACATATATTAATCTGTTATAAATCAGAAACACTTTTTATAAATTAAGCCTTTTTATAAAAAAGCCTGTTGCTTTCATAAATAAAAAAAATAAATCTCAATTAGGTATCGCAGCACTAGTCCGCTGGTGGACGATTTTTGTTAAACGCTTGGGATGAAATGGATTAAGAAAACCACCAGTGTTTTCCACTAACAGAGTCCGGCAGAGAATTTTCTATGTTGATGTGGCCATATCATGATCGAGGCAAGAAATCCATAAACTTTACAAAATACAGTATCTTATGACTCTTCCTATCACCCTTGTTACTATCAAATAAATGTAACATTAGCTGAGTTTTAACTCCATTATTAGGAAACAGATACTCTAAAATATGCGATGCAAAGTTTTACATATTCATATCAAAGATTCTTGCTTTCTGACTTTTCGATATGCATTCCTTCAAAAGGTTTATAAACACGCCAATAATTAACTTCAGATAATTTTTTCCATATTTTGTATTCGTGCGCAAATAATAATAATAATAATATATAATAATAATAATATATAATAATAATAATATATAATAATAATAATAATGAAAACAATTGATAGTCGATCGCAAATATGTGATCGTTGCAAATCGAATTTTCAAGTCTGGCAGCACTGTTTTGTACTGTGATAGTTTTTAAGGAATGTATATTCGAAGCATACTCTCAGGCGGCTGATTTATTTTTAATCCCCTTTTTCATTTTGTTCCAATCAAGTTTGTGTCTTAAGTCTTTCAGTTTTCGTTTTGCATTGCAAACTTAAAGACTTAAGACAGCAACTCGAAATGTCAGGATTTTAAAGATCTTTAACGTTTTTTTTCATTATTTTTCGATATTTTGCAACAAAAACGAACAGATGGCACTATATTTAGGTTGCTCAACCCAAAAAGAGTTTCATGCGACTGATATTTCCTAAAACTTTAATATTCTTCTTGATTTTCTGCGGTATTTTTGCTGTTATTTTCTATTTGAGTTAATGATACGGCAATAAACTTTAATTACTAATTGATTTTGATTCAGTTTTATTCAATAATGAAAATAACAGATAATATATACAAAATTTTTAGCCATAAAATGTCTGTATTCTATGGATTAATAAGAAAAACCTAAAATATTTTCACAAAAACAAACAACAGCATGTTTTATATGTATTTTATTTTATTCATACACATATTATATCAACCATCAAATTTTGAGAAAATTTAAATCAAGAACATAATTGATGTAACATTGTTTTAAATCGACTACTTGCATTTGAAAGAATATTTGTTTTATATAACAATATATTTATCTTGGTTTTCATACACATTAAAAAATTCTTAAACATATTAACGTTATTTAAAAACTTTAATCAATTTGTTACGAAATAATTTCTTTAAAATAGAAATATTTTTACACTACAAGCTTTTCAAAAAATTATCAGTTTAAATAAATATACAATTAGCTTGATTTGTTGAAATAAATTAATATATAGTATTTAGAAAAAGTCCTATTGAGTAAATAGCCTGCTGCTGTGTTTTATGCCATCATATACACTTCCATGACCACTTTTTACGTGTGTGTTTCTCTGCTGCTTCTTCATATTTCTTACTGGCCAGCTTTTATGAGCAAAATATATTTTAATAATCGGCTATAGTAGTGCATTTGTAGATGGTGTTTGATACGGCGAATCTCTTCATCAATAGCAGTCAATCGCAATATCTGAAAAGAAATTAAAGAAATTTATTATTTTACAGAAATATATTCATATCCAAATATTTATGAATTTTTTTAATAAATTTTATTTCTAAATCATATTTTAATTTTCTTTATTGTATTTAATTTTTTATTACATAAAATTTTTTATTATGTTATATTTTTTTATTGTTTTATTTTATTATTATTTTTGGCTGTATTTTATTTTTTTTAATATATTTAATTTTTTCATCATATTTTTAACATATTCAAGAAGTGCAAAATACTTTTTTTTGCACTTGGATATACACAGAGAAAAACTTTTAGATGATATAAATGAAAAGTGGACAAAGAAGATTAATTAAATATTTTGTAAGGAGAGAAATACTCAATTTGTTCTTCCAGGTTAACAGATTTCTATGTTTCAAATACTCTGGTCCTGGATTTCAGAAAAGCATTCGATTACCATTTGGTAACGACAATAAGCTTACAAAATTGTATAGAGATTCTCAAGGCACTTTGATCGCACAAAATACAAACACATCACAAACTGTTACATAATATTTTTATAAATTTTTTAAAATGTTTGATTCTCCAGTTTTTCAAAGAGTTACAAATCATAGTGAATTTTCATCATGGACATTGATACGTCATGCATACAAATTTACTGAAGTTCAAGTCAGTTTGATATATACGATCCTCGTATTGCAACCACAGTCGGGTTCCAAACCAAAACCAATTTTAACAAGAGTTAAGGCCCATTTCTCCTTTTTTCTGAATTTCTAAAACAGTTTGTTCGTTCTTACACCTTTTGTCCAAAGTTATTTTAAGTTTTAAAAGTTATTTTCATGTTCTTCAACTTCTGGGACAAACAGTTAAAACAATTCAATCTGTGGCGACAGTCTTGCCGGCTGCTAGCTGCCTATTAGTTCCTCATTAATTTCGCTATTTTAGTTTACTAAGTATTTATAAGCTTATTAAAGCTAAGCAAAAGCCACCAGTTCTAGAGAAAATTCTAGAAATAAAATTAAAATTGAATAATTTATAAAATAATATAAAGAAAAGAAGCTCCATATCTCATAAATATAAAATTAAGAAATATAAATTAAAGAAATATCTCGAAGATGTGAATAGAATACAAATAAATTTTGTTAAAAATTTAACTCTTTAACATAACAAAAAGCAATTTCGATTTAATTAATTAATTAAGAAATAGTATTAAAAGTGTTTTTGTACCTTCCAGTAGCAGCTTCAAACTGTAAAAGCCTACAAAATCGAATTTTCCTGAAATATAATAAATAAATATCTAAAGTTATTAAACTATTAAACAAACTATAACAAATTACATTAACGTAGTAAACAGTGTTTTAAAAGTGTACAGTATCATTTAAGATTTCCTATAAATATTTATAGAAGGAAAACCTGAAATAACTTTAAATTGCAAAATTTAAAAGAATTAAGTATTAATTCAGCCGGCTTTAACAAAACAAAAAAGGGAATGTGAACAAGTCAATGTTACTTTCGTGGGTGGTTATTCCATAAGCTACAAATAAGACAAAATTCAAGGAAATTTATTTTAAGCACGTAGTCCTAAATGACATTAATTTGTATGTAAAAAAGAATATGAAAATACAATTTCTATTAGCTGAATGTATGTAAACATGTCGTTGAATATTTAATTAATTAAATATGTTGTATTTTTAAGTCTACATCTCTTGAATGTGATTAATTTTTTACTTTAACAAAAAATAAATTAATTAAAACTAAAAGAAACCATATTATTTACAGCAAAAACAAACCAAAGAAAATTAAAACAAAATTATAAAATTATACTTCCCATAAATGTGTACGTAGTCTGTAGGAAACTACTTGTAAAATTGTATTAAAAACTGTATTAAATTTAATTAGCAATAAATAAATCCCTATAGATACAACAACAAACATATTGGCTTAAGCACACACTTGTGTTGTTATTAGTTCTACCAAATAAACTTAAGTTGAAAAATATTGATAAAAAGGAAACTAAATCAAAAATTAATTAACAAAATGAAGAGAAGGAAAAAATTATTAGGAGCTAAAGAATGAAAATGATACTCAATAAAAGTAATTAAGAAAAAATAATAATAATAAACAGTAAAATGTGATATGAATTCTTAGAAATTAAAATTAAGAAGGTAAGTAGAACTATAATTCTTATAACGTGTTCTTTTCTACTTAAATGGAAAAATTTTATTGTAAATAAAATATATTTTTGGGAAATTTAAACTAAAAAACCAAAGCAGAAGAACTCAATTGCAAGAATGTAAGAGAAGGAAAAACTTAAGATCTGGAAAAGGCAAAGAGAAACTGGATTAATATTCATCAGGGTTGGGCAATTTTGTACTGACGGAAAGTAATTTAACTTAAAAAAATTTTAATATCAAAACAATTGATGCTATTATAAACTTGAAAATTTTAGTGCAGGCTTTAGTTCTGAAAATATTTTTATAAATTATTTAATTTTTCAAATGAAATTGTGATAAGAATAATTGTATTTTTAATTCAGAAAAACATGATAACTATTATAAAGGCAAAGTCAATATCAGTTTTAATTCTTCAACTTGCACAGCAGAGCAGAACAGCTATTTTCGAAAGTCGCTGCACTTTCGTTACCAGTGCTCGTTTGTATTTTTATTTAATACCACTTGTTGGGTGGCTGAATTGAATGTAATAACAATTGTTGTTTGTACCAGTTTCATTATAAAAAAAAAAGGATACGAGAAGTGTATCAAACCGATGGTGAATCTGATAAGAGTTTCTATTTGTACCAATTAATAAGTATTTTAAAAAATGTATTTTTTAATTTAAGTTTTCTATTAAATGATGAAAGAGAACTGGGACTGAACGTTTTCTTTTCATACAATTTGACATAAAATTTCGCCAGAGAAATAAAATCTGTTTCATGGTTTCAGCTCGCACGTAACCATTCCCACAAACATTTTACCACATTTTAATTTACTGGCTATTTCATAATATCGAAAGGATTCTTTCCATCATACGGTTTAATAGGCAGTTAGTTTCATATATTTTTTAAATAGAACTATAGGAACAAAAGGTAATAAAAAAACCAGAGATATTTTGAAGTTCCTGCCGTCCATTTCATTATGGGTTGCGGACTTATTCTGTTTCAGCATTAAAAGGGGAACATTTCGAATATTTTTTGTAATCGTCAAACTAGCAGAACGGATCAGTATTCTTTATTCGATGCCATAAAAAAGAATACACACAAAAAGTCTCTTAAATGAAGGCGATACAGTTTCTTATTGCAATAATTATTTTCCCGATCCAGTATATACGAGTAGCTTTCATAAGTTAATCTATATGATATTTAAAAGTTAATGTGTAGGATACGTGAACATTTTATAAACTACTTGAAGTAACTAATTAAAAACCAAAAACGGTTTGTGAGATTTAGATCCTTTTTAAACTGCACAAACAAACTGCTTTTACTCAATGACATCAGTCATTCAAATCACTCGTCAAGTTTTGCTACATTTTATGTTGATGCAATCAGTGTTTAACTGTGCGTAGACGAGTGTAACAAAACTTCTACCAAGAGAAATATTTAATCACAGCACCCCAATTACCTATAATGATGGCTTCAGCATTTTAAGCAAGCCTACTTAAAATGGTCTTGGAATTTGTAACTATCAACGAGCACTTGATGTTAAATAGCAGACAATAAATCTTATTTGCTGAGAGCAGCAAAGCAGTGCTTTAGAAATTAGCACAAATAATCATTCGCAAAATGCAACAATCAGTTTCTTATTGAGAGCGAAACTGAAGCAAAATACTTGAGCACAAACAAAATAATTTAAAACTAGAAAAAACTAAACTAAAGCAGATGAGTTCTGAATTAACAAGCAGCAAGAGTTTTTCGTTAATACAAAAAGTGAGTTGACACTGGCAGCAGCCAGACACACGCATTTTAAATAGTCAAAAGCAATCATTTATCACGGTTGGAGTAGCGAAACACGATAAATTATTCACAAAAAGTCGAGAATAGAAAACAAAAGGAAGACAAAAAGTCGTTAAATGATATTGTGTCATGTAATTTTTCTTTGCCATTTTTGGTTGTAGTTGACATTTTTTTTTTAACTGATGCCACAGCATGTGTCAGCGTTTTGTCAGCTTTCATTAGATAAGAAAAAAGTAATCGTCTATGAATGTCACCGATGAAATTCAACTGCAAATGACGAAAAGTCTTAATGGAGTCATTCAATCCAGGGAAGAGAAATTGTGGCTTTTCAGAGCTTAACGAGTTGTTTTGAATTAACGCTTATCCAACACAAAATCGCTAATAAGACTGCTCTGCAAGAAATAATTTTTTGTCTCTCCTTTAAATAAAACTATGTGCCCTATATGGATTTTGATGCGCTACACTCGAATCCGTTTTAGGTTTTTTTCCATCAGGTCGAGATTTTTTTATGGGCGTAGCAATTTTTTGCCCCTAAATTAGCAGGGTGCGTAGACATATTTCACGCTAACTCGAGAACGTGTCATCCGATTTTAAGAAGTAAAACACCAGTTTTAATTTGATATTGTGTGGTTAAAATCATTTGGATGGAATCCATATAGTCCACAAAGCTTCATTCAAAGGACGAATTGGCTGCTGAGCAGTGTTATCAATAGAGTGAAATCAATTTAAAATAAACTTAAAACTGAAACTAAATATTACCCTCTGTGAATGCCGGCAGTATTTCTATAATAAAAGTTTTGTCCAGAAATATTTTCAAATTGTTGTCGCAAAACATCTATTGCTGAAAGATTATTTGTATTTGACCAACTTAAATCAGTTTCACTAGATAATACATCGTTCGTAATACTGCGTTCAAAGAAATTTAATTTTTCAACAAATTTTTTAAATGAAAATCTATTTAAACGCATTTTATAATTCTTCCCAACACATTTTCGTAAAACATGTCTTTTAAAAATTTCCATTTTTTTCATACATGTTGACGAAATGCTAAACTACAGGCCGAATACAAACTTTATATAAAAGCAACTTAGTTTTTACGGGTGAAGATTTATTATTAAGAAAATTTTAAAACGCTCCTTTTACTTTGTTTGCTTTTCCTAAATTGTATTTAACATGATTGTTAAGCTTAATTGGTTTATTGAAATTTACACCGAGATATTTGAAACTGTCTTTAAAATAGATTTCAATTCTGTTTAAAACAATTTTAATTTCTTACTTTCTGGGACTACAGTAGAGTTAAATTTTCCTGATGCATTTCGTAAGCATAATGCATGACTTTTCGTTACGTTCATTTTAATTCCCCAAAATTAATAAAAATCATTGACATGTTCGAGATGTGAAGATACAAGATTAAAGGCTGTTAATGGTGATTCATCAGGGGCATATAACAAAGAGCCGTCTGCATAAAGAATTCCTGTTGAATTATTAAAAAGGTGTGGAAAGTCTGATATAAATATATTAATAGAAGATGTGGCGCCAAAATTGAACCTGCCTTGTAGCGAAAGTGTATTTTCAATTTCAACACAAAATTTTCTATTTTCAAGAAAACCGCTAAACATTTCTACAATATATGGTTTAAAACCTATGCAAATCATTTTATATAAAAATTCATTAAAAATTAAAAAAAATAGCCACTGTGCCTTCACTTTTTTTAAGATGTTGAATTACATCGTTGTGAAATTTTAAAAGTGCATGAGTAGTAGAGTTTTCATTTTTAAAACCAAATTGACATTGAAGAATATAAAGGTGTTTTCTTTTCTGGAAAATATGTAACATTTTTTCACTTATTTTCTAAAATTGGCAGTTTGAAAGAGTTCTAAACTTTTTGTGAGGGATGTTGAACTAATTTCAAATAAAATAATAAATGTGTTTTTCTAATAAAAAGTGTGAAAAATGTTGCACTTTTTTAGAAAAGAAACTGACATATGATCCTGTCTAACCTAAATCCATTTTTACACGTACAATTTTTCCAAAAAGTTTTCCTAAATTAGACAAAAGTGATATTGGTCTCAAATTGTTACTGCCATTATTATTCTTTTGTGTTGGTATGGGAATAACTTTAGCTATTTTCAAATCCTTGGAGAAATAACAATTATTAATGCAATTGTTGAAAATTGCTGTCGAATATTCGAAAGCTTTTTTAGGAAATTTTTCAATCAAATAATTTGAGATATTATCTAAACCACTAAATTTTTTATTGTTAATTAAACTAGAAGTTTCTAGAATAGAGTTTAAGGAGGTGAAATTTAAATTATTTTGATTAATTAATTATTTTAAATTATTATCAAAAATAACTACAATTTTGGGCTTGTAACAGTGTATTGTTTGTTGTGATTTTAAAATATCAAATTTTCGATTTTTATCCTTTATTATAACATTATCTACAGATATATTTTTGATAAACGATTTGTTTTTATTTTAAATACTTCTTTAATAGCCGTTGGACCGGGAATTATGTTTTTGAGTTTATAAATTTTGACTTGTTCTAATTCCTTGACAACAAATTCGATTAGATCTATTTGTTTCGAAACTAATATATATTACGAATCGTTCCTACTTAGGGATCGTCTATATATTCTGTCAAGTCTTTCTGCCAAGTATATTTTGTGTTCAAAAGTTTTTTACAGTTTCGGACATAAGAAAGTTTTGTTCAGATCTTCCACAAGTTTGTGAATGAATTTGCGATATAAAATTTATGGTGGTTACAAATTCATCTATGTCATTATCAATTTTGTTATTCGATAAATTTTTATTGATTGGTGGAAAATGCTTTAAAAACAATGAACTAACTTCGAAACAAAAATATCAGGGACTTTTAATAAAAAATTAAATTCATTAAATTTGATCTCTAATTTAAGGGGAACATGGTCTGAAACAGTAGGAAGTGTATAAGTTCTATAATTGATCTAAATATAAATTATCTAAGTGAGAGGAACCTCCTAGATATCTAGTTACTGAAAACGATTCATTTTGAAGCCAATTATGTAACACTTCACTATTAAAATTATTTACTGCATCTTCCCCTGAAATATGTTCAGAGTTTAAATCACCTCCCAAAATTAAACCATCGAAACTTTGAGAATGAGCAAATGATTTGACGACCGCAATTAATTGAAAAATATTTAGATCCAAACAGAAATTTTTTATTGGTACCATTCATGGATAAATCTATTTCAATGAAGAGATTTGGAAACTCTAAATCCACTTTGTAAAATGCTAGATATTTTCTAATAGCTAAACCAACACCTAATGCGCTATCGTCTTTTAGAACAAAAAAATTGTGTAAAGAGATCAGAGCATTATTTGATAAGTGCAATTATTATAAAAAGGCAATATCTATTCGAAATTGATCTAGTAATTTAAGAAGCTAAATTAACAAGAGATCCGAGATTAAATGGCAATAAATTCGTATGTTTGCGACCCGTGTACATTCTGAACTTCCTTAATTAAACTCAAACACTCTTTCTTGTTTTGCTTGATCATTTGACAACTCTTAAGATCTACTAAAAAAATTTTCATTCCATCCTCCAAAGAAATAGACTCCGGAAATTTTCAAAAAGGCTTCAATAATTGATGCCCTTTTTGGAATATTTCTCTGCGAGGGTTCCTCAAACCGGAGGGTTACTAAAAATAAACCTGTATTATTCCCTTTTTCTTGAGTTGAAGTCAGTTGGAAATTTTGTGACATTATCAAGAGTGTCTGGTACAATTTTATCAATTTCTAATTTTAGTGCATTTTCATCTGATTTATGGTTCAGTCCCCTAAAAACAATTTCCTTTTCTCTTAATAATTGTAGCATCTTTAAGGTAAAGCTTACTTTTGAATTTGGATTGATTTTTTAAAATCAATAATTTTTGAGATAAGTTGGTCAATTAAAGGTTTTTTTGTTTACAAGTTGAAGAAATATTGGATGAAAAAATGATTCTTTAAATACAACGTTATTTTCTGTATTATTAAAATTATTATTAATGAGATTTATGATCTAAATTTTTTTGTTTTACATTTATATCGTCCAACAAAGCAAATCTATTATGACGCTTATAATATTTTCTTTATTAACACTTCGAGTCTTAAGATTAGTTAAGTCAAATTTTTTACTTCGCCTTCTAAATTACGTTTCTCCCGCTTAATAGTTACGCTTGGCCCATTATCAGAAATAGAATTTGATTCAAAATCGATATCATTTTGGTGTCGATAATTTGGTGAATCAATATTATCCAGAAATTTGCACACGTTATCATAAACAGAGTCTTGCAAAATTTCAATATCTACATCAACGCATTTAAATTCTTCTGTGGCATTTTCCACTACATTAATTGACATATTTTTATTCATCATATTGCTACCAAGAAATGATATTCATTAATATTTTCTTTGTTTCACAGATCCTTTTTTCTCTTTCCAGAGCATGTAATTCGCACTAATTGAATTGAACACTGTAGATAATAATATTTTATTACGGGTTTTCCCAGGAATTAATTAAATTACCAATTCTTAAGCGCAGGCATAAGTCGTGCCATCTGTTACAGAAAACGGTAACAATACCAATTAACAAAATGTGCCTGGATATTTCCCAAATTCTTTTGAAAAGTGTTTAGGATTATCTCAATTAGTGTCTCATTATCTGAAGGATATGAGGATTATATGGAAAAATAATATCTTAGGCACTCCTTATTTATCGGACAAAAAAAAGGGATCTCACCCTAAAAATGATATAAAAGCACAAACGAAATGAACATGTTATATTCAGTCCGAGGATAGAAATTGACGAGTGTCGTTCTAAGAGTTTTTGTACTACATTTCAAATCAAGAAATAATTTGTTAAATCAAAAATAAATTTAATAATATATCATCTGGTGATAAAGAAGTGAAAAAATTCCATTTCGCAAAAAATTATTAAACAAAAAAATAAATTAAATAATATATATAAAAAACTATCAACTAAATAATAATACAAGAATTTAAAAAGATGTTGTTAAAGAGTTCGCTGGTTTTATTACTCATCTTTTGTATGAACACGCACGGCTATGATCTTCCCCCCACCCCGTGCCCAAACTATTTTCAGTATTTTTGTGAGGGCGGCCGGTGTTTTGGGAAAATAACGATACCTTCGGATTCAAAAGATATTGACCTCACGGTGCATTTGAGTCAGAAGACCCCAGCGCAAGGCGTAAGTATTAAGATATTAAACGAATACTTGGAATTTTTTTATTTCTTTTTTTTTTGTAAATTTATTAGAAATTTAAAAAAATTTTCATGTCATCAAAAAGTGTAGCGCTACAAGAGCTAGTCGAATAGTATTTCTGAAAATTGTTTAAGCCGCGGGCGTGTTTAAATTATTTTGTTTTCGTAATCAAATTTTATATTTCGCTCTTGTTTTGCTTCATATTTTTACGGATTTAATAACTGCATTTTTGAGCATCATAACAAGTTTGAGTGTCAACAACATAATTTTAAATTTAAATTAAATCTTCCAAAATTTATGTTAACAAATCGCTAAACTGCTGAACAAATAAAAAGAAAAATTCAAAAGTAGTAATTTCAGCAAAAAGCCTGGTTCACCTTCTTTCTTCAAATATATAAATAATTTATTCCTTATCCAAATTAAAATTATTTCGTTAATTTATAACAAATCTGCTTGAAATTAAATTTTCGTTTAGCCAAATTCTTGAGTTTGTTGAAGTTATGACGTTTTAACTAATAAAAATCCTTTTAAAATACAATTTCAATGCAAAGAATCGCAGCCAAAGAGATCATGAGTTTCTAATTTCGAAGAAAAATCCAAAATTTATTTATTTTATTATTTTGCTTTGTTTTACAGAATGGCGAAGGCCAACTTATATTGGAAAACAAGAGTCCGTTTATATATCGTGTGATATTTCCTGTAGCAAATGAAGTGCCCAGGATAACTAAAATCGTTGTCGATGGCAAAGCATTTTGCGAACAAGAGCCCTGTAAGTAGACTACTTCCTTGCTGACTTTTTATGTTTTCTGAACCATATTTCAACTTTCAGATACCGCCCCAAGCACGAATATAATTTTGACGCACAAAGGATTAACGCACATCGACATAAGCGCACATACATATCGACGACAACATCCGTATCCACGACCCCATGCCTATCCCCATCAACACTTTCCAATGAATCCCGTCAACCCAATTAGACCTGTGAGAAAACAAGCTCAGTGTGGCATTAGCAATAACGTGACCCCTTTTGTGCATGGAGGCTTCGATATAATGCCCGGACAGTTTCCCTGGCTGACGGCCATTTTTGACAAATACGCTGGTCTAAGCTTCTTATGCGGCGGCTCACTAGTTTCCTCCAGGACAGTGGTATCGGCAGCACATTGTTTTGAGGATATACCAGCGTATTACATAGAGGTGCATTTAGGACGACACAATTTGCGTGATTACAGAGAACAGGGATATATAACACGCGACGTCCAACAGATACTAATTCATCCGGAATATAATCCGTATCAACCTGCAGATGCCGATTTCGCTATATTGTATCTGAAGCATCCAGTGGAGTAAGTAAAACATGAAAGAAAAACTAAACATCAAGCAAATGTTTATAATAAATTTTATTTCGTTTATTTCGGGAAATTTTCCAGATTTTCAAAAATCATAAGTCCCATTTGTTTATGGAGAAACAACGGCCAATCGGACTTTAATGGCGGTGAGACGGGCATAGTAGTAGGTTGGGGTGCCGATGAGTATGGTAACGTGGTCAGTCCAGTGCCTAAACTAGTCGAGGCCCAATTGCGTAGTGCTGGAGAGTGTTTGGAACGCTCAGAACTGTACAGTACTCTGGGCTCAAGACGTACTTTTTGTGCAGGAAATCGATATCATACAGCGCCTTGCATAGGCGACTCTGGCAGTGGTTTGATGATAAATCGCAATGGTCGTTGGCATTTGAGAGGTCTAGTTTCAGGTGGTCTATCAAGATATAAAGTGTGTGGCTTTCAACCATACGTGCTTTACGCTGATGTTGCGCATCACACGGGATGGCTGAACAGATACATAATTGCTTAAGTTAGAAAATAAGAAGTAGAAATTGTATATATATATATATAAAATTTAAATAAGTTTTGAATATATTAAAAATAAATTATAAAGTATTACGTTAAGAATTGTAAAGTATTATTTTAATAAAAGCTAATTGCTATAAATTGATCAGACTAATAAGTTAATTAAAAGTTGTTTCAAATGTAAAAAAACAGTGTTTGCTCCCGACACTTATGATTACACTGTAAATGAAACCGCACGATGTCATATTAAAACTGGTGTTTTACTTTAGAGTGAAATATGTCTACGTAATTTAGAGGCAAAAAATTGCCACGCCCATAAAAAAAATCTCGACCTGATGGAAAAAAATCGAAAACGGATTCGAGTTTAGCGCACATAGTTTTATTCAAAGGAGGATTTGGCTGCTGAGCTGTGTAATAGACAAGTAACGAAACCAACGTTCCATTAAAATTTTAAATTTCCATCGATTTACTGGCCCTCAAAAAGTAAATAGCACGCTGCGCTGAATGAATTCTAGCAAATGAGATGCATTTTGAAATAATTCATTCATTTTGACATCGCAATAGAGGAACAGTGAACTAGTGCATTGTGTTGAAGACAACAACCAACAGTGGGTAGACCAGCGATGACTGCTTTTATAAGAAGACTATCAATAAAATTTTTACCTACAAACATCTCAAAAATTACAGTATAATTTTGCCATATCTTTTTGATTTAAAAATACTTTTCAAACAATACGCATATAAAATTAGATTTAATATAGTAAAAGAATAGTTCGATACAAATTACTAACAACTAAAAATCGCTTTTGCTAATACAATGAAAGGGCAAAAGCTTTCAAATTCGGAACACAAAAGTTTGGCCTAAGAAACATGAAGCGAAAATTTCAAAAAAATAGGACATGAAGAACAACAATCAAACGGCAACAGAGGAACTTAACAAAAGTGTGCTACCATCGGTTTAATACAGTTCTCGTATGCTGTTTCATAATGAAACTGGTACAAACAACAACTGTTATGACATTCAATTCAGCTACCCAACAAGTGGTATTAAATGAAAATACACACGAGCACTGATAAGGAAATGTAGCGGTTTCCGAAACCAGCTGTTCTGCTCTGCTGTGTAAGTTGAATATATAAAACTGATGTGGACTTTCCTTTGTGGTTTGGCGAATAATAAACCTAAAAAAATTATATATAATAATATTAATATTAGACATGATATTTTAATCTCTAGAAATAAACTACAAAAAGTCTGAGCGAAATGTTGCTATTAGTGTTGCTGTAGTTGTTTTAAATCGACTTGACTTGCAGAGTAGGCTGTCGTTGTTATTTTAAAATATTAATTAGTTTTGCTATGTTTCACGTTAATTTTGTTTAGCACTCGTAATGAAGTTTTGTTAAATTATACTAGTAATCGAAAAAATTAAATTTTATTTACAGATTAAGCGAAGAATACGATTCTAAACAAGTTGATTTACATGATTTCGTTTAAAACTGCTGGTAACTTTTGCCTTCTACATATTCGTCTACTTGTTATTACAACAGTTGCGCATTTTATAAACTGAAACTTTGCAAAATGCTCAAGCTGGTTACAATACAATGTTTCCTTTTTTTTCATTTTAAAAGGAATTTATAACACCGTAGATGATGATACGACTGTTAAAGGGCATATTACACAAACAACACAGAATATGCAAGTGTGTATGTCTGATGATATGGATGTAGTGTACGCATGTTTAAGATTTCACTAATTCAAAGGACGAGTTAAAACTAAATTCTAGGATAAACAATCTGCTGTTTTCTATCGTCATGTAATTTTGAATTTAAGTTGAAACGACAACGTTTGCAATTCAGAACAAAAGGACTAAAGTAAAGGAACATCTGCAGGCATAATAAAACAGAAGGCAATTTTGTACCTTTTAAAACTGAAATGATGCTGTAAGCGAACACGTGCAGTTATTTTCGAAAACGTTTACTGTCTTAATCAGAGAATATTTGCTCGTAACAAGTTAATTCCTCGGGCTTTACATGCGAATATCCACTTGTGTTCTACGATTTGCTTTAGATCAAAAGTCACGTTAATGTAATTAATTTCCTATTTCACTGTGTTAGAAGAATTTTTTGTTTTATGAATTGTTTTTGTTTCGAATTTAATTATATAGAAACGAAAGAATTCTTTGGATATCGTGATATAGGCGGTTAATTGCAAACATTAATCTTTTGATAGTCAAGAGAAAACTACCATGTCTTAGATCCGAAGTTCGACTCCGCATTTAGTCATGGCGAATTTTTCTGATCTGCATTAATTGAAGATGATGTTAATTGTTGTCGGCTTGACAGCGAGTAACACCGTCATGTACTAAAAGAGCAGGGGTTTACGCATTCGATATCGATCGAAATTTTAATAAATTATAATAAAAATTTTCATCGATATCGAGTGTTGTCATTTGCCTGCCGGTATCACCGGCGAAGTAAAAAGAAAAAATAGCTACAAGGTCTCCATATTCTAATGTGTCTTCGCTACTCGGAGGCACCCTACTTAGTAGCGCAGTTATCGTTCTATTTAAGCCACAAAGAGACACCGGACTCATTACGCAAGTAACAGAAGTTCTTTTAGCCAATTCATCCCCTGCATAGTTTCATATTTCACACATTCATATCCAACAATTTAAAATTAAAAGCTTTTATATTCATTCAAATCACTGTAAAAAATAACTTAAGCCGGATTTTCCAGGAGAGGGTAAACTATCAAATATCCTGGCTATCGCAAAAGATAACCTGTAGCCGTTCCTTTTATAACCGTTACTGATCTCATGCACCTCCACCCTGTAAAATCGTGAAAAGAACTACTCGAATTACTACTCGAATAATTGTTTATCGCATAGCTAATGACTTTTGTATTTAATTTCGAACAACAAACACGCTAGCAAACGTTTGACCAATTTTCATTATGAATTCGACTCTGACTGTTTCATTGCAACTACGAGTTCGTGTAAAACAACTTTTTCGTAATGAACAAACATTATTTTCAAAAGTTGTAGCAACTGGCTATTAGCGAGGAAATGAAACAGCAAAGAAAGTTCGCATGATTCCTTCATTCATTTGCACACTAAAACAAAAACATGTCCAACACTTGAAAAGTCATTGATGTTAATTACACTTTAATAGGACACTAGTTTTCAACGTATTAAATTGATGACTAAAGAGAAAAAGAATATATTCAAGTTACTGCCTATTTCAGAATAAAAGTAACATTTAAAACATCAATATATTAAACGTTTTCTTTTTCTAATGCGTTATTTCTGCAATGAAATGATGGTTTGCTTCATAATGGCTAAGGCAGTTGAATTAGGTTAAGGTAACGAGAGGAGTTTTACGACATGTTTGCGCTTCCGTGTAAATTAAAACGATCCTCGGATTTCATAGGAACTGAGTATAACAACCCTCAGTCCTTCAATATTTTGCAATCAATACTTTTAAAGTGTATTATGACCGGTAAGTCAGCATCCTCAAAACATCGGCATCCTCACTGGCTTCAAGCTGGGCAACGGCACAAAAAGAGCTCTATTGTCTCTAGGTCCTTCCTTCATGAACAACATTTATTTTGCCGTCTGCAACTTCAGTTCGATGCAAATGCCTTCTCTCTAAGTCAAAAGTGTCCCGCTAAGATATCGATCAACTTTCGTAGTAGGGGCTTTCTTAAGTCCAGCAGTCTGGACTTTTTATTACTCACAGAATCATTATTCCCCCTTGCCCTTTGCCCAATTTAATCATTTAATTTGCGCTGCTTCAAATGGCTTTACGTTAATTATGGTTGTTATTATAGTTGTTGGTAACTTTCTAGACTTGTTCTCCAGGACACTAGAGTGCTCCTTACCGATTATTTCCTGATTAGGCAATTAATAGCCAGAAAAAATAGTTATAAAATATTATTTATCGATATTCGAATTTATTTATGACTTTCAAAGTAACTGCCTGTTCCACAATGTCACTCGTTTTCGTTCAAAATACATTCAAACAAAAACAAAATTTTAGAATTTTTCTTTTAAATGTATTTAATCTGCAGGACGAAAACGAGTGATATTCTGGACGGGGCATTAAGTATCGTAATGAAAAAATAATTTCAAATTGCAGAAGACCTTTTTCCACTTACCAGCTGGCAATTAACACAAATTATAACCCCGTACTATCGTTTGATTATTTTCTCTATGCTGCAGTTCACTTTTCCTTCATTTTATTTTAAATCAGAGAATTGCGTAACTCCCTAATAATAATAATAATATATCCTAGATGGATATATCTGGCAAACGGGTTTCTTCGATCCTGGAAACTCTGTCTAACTTAAGAAAATTCAAACCAAAAAATTTTGGCTTAAGAAACATGGAGCGAAAATTTCAGAAAAATAATCAAACGGCAACACAGAGACTTAACAACAGTGTGTTACCATCGCTTTGATGCAGTCCTTATGTTTTTTTTCATAATCAAATTGCTACAAATGGAAAATGTTATCGCATTCATATAATTCACCTAAAAAGTGCTAATAAATAAAATACACATGAGTTCTTATAATGAAAGTGTAGCGGCTTTCGAAAACAGCTGTTCTGCTCTGCTGTGTAAGCTGAATATATAAAACTGATGTTTACTTTTCCTTGTGCTTTTGGAATATTTATCGTGTTTTTCTGAATTAAAAATTCTTTTACAACTATGACATTGAATTTAATATTTTTGTTTAGATTTTTTTTCAAGAACTTTTGAAAATTTTTAGTGCAAAGCTCCAGTCAATATCTTACCAATCTTATTAGGTTCAAATAGAGCAACAAGAAACAATATCAACGGTACAATTGATCATTTGAATCAAATTCCCTTAAGCTCAGAATTGTTTTATATATTAAGACTGCAAAGTAATTAAGAATTATTTACTTTCGATAAGCAAGAATTTTATTTTGCAAAGCAAAATTTTGAAAATATGTATAAAAAACATAATATTTAGAATGTATTCATAAAATTTCAACCTCTTCTTGCCTTTCACATCATTGTAAAGGACAAACATATTTAGACTTGTTTTGCCCTTTTCAATAAAATGAAAACGCCATAAGTTTCCCTTTTTCAAATACGAAATTAATCGATTTTGTTTGCCGCACATTTTGCGTGATACCAATTTACTTTTTGGGTTAAAACATGTTAGCAGTCATGTAAGTTACGAGCAATAACACAAGCTGAAAGAATTATATTTAACAAATTTGAAACAGGCCAGATGACACATAAATGGGTTTGCGTAAATAAATTATGTGTTGTTCAGAGGATTATAACAATCACACTAAAATGTAGTCACATACAATGACAGTATATTTAACGCATGGACGTATACAGTGGAAGCTGGCAGCATTGTATAGCCCACATTTTTTGGAAAAAATTTTAGAATTTACAACAAAAGTTCTTTCTTTCGCTAACAAATCATTGGCTCCAAGAGGTTGGTTTTACAAATAAGGGATGTGTTTTTGAATACAACATTCTCTAGTTTTATTATTCTGTTTTAAAACATTTTACTGGTTATAGAAAACTATCACAGAGCTGAGCTGTATTTATTTTGTTTTTTATTTAAAAATACAAACAAATTGAATACAAAATATTTGTTCACCTTGTGATTTCATGGCAAATTTTTGTGTACGAGCATGAGTTTATATTTTTGTTAAATAAAACAAATTGCAGAAGTACCGAATATAACGAAAGAGTGTCTACATTTTCAGCAGGTGTCAATTTGAAAAGTGTTATTTTATGTTTTACGACACAAAAATTTCAGATGCAAAATATATTTTTTTTAACTTTCTCCTAGAAAAACTTTAGTTTTAAGAATCGGGATATTATTGTGTTTACCCCGTTTTAAAAAAATCGAGTTCTCATAAGATCTCCACGTTTAGAGGTCCTGGTAGAGCCCGTCGCTCTGTCTGAACATGTGTGTGTATAAGTATGTGACCCGCTTATGACTTTTGAAAGGCTGAACTGAACTTGAAACGGTAGATTTCAAGGTTTCTCAAAAAATTGTGTTTTTTTTTCTAATAACTTTTGATGAGGTTCACCGATCGATTTCACAAACTGATCAGTTCTTGACCACGTCGATTACAGCAAATCGGTTTAAAATCGGTTAATCCGTTCGTGAGATATCGTGAACGAAAAACTTCGGAAAGTAATTTTTTCTTTTTAACTCGGAAATTATATACCTGATCAGTTAGTGTTCTCCATTCTTTTGTGGTGATCGAAAAATACATAAATCACCGAGTCGATTGATTTGAATATTGAAACAACAGTGTTTTGGCTGGAAGAGCTTAAAAGCTTTGAGGTTCAAATTAGCCGGAAGTTACAGGGATGTCTTTTAGGACCAACCGTTCTTCCATATTTTTTTATTTTTTCTTTCATTAGGAAACAACGTTTTGCAGGTTTTACAGGTTTCACTTTCTATTTCTTGTTTGGGCCAATTTTAAATACAAAACTTACGCGAGTTAAAAACTTTTAAAAAACACCATTTTTTTAAACTCCCAGTCATTTATGTCTGTAGTAAAAAAGCTAATATTTCAGTTAGTACCACTGACTGACTACCTGTTGTACATTTCACATCAATTCACTAACATGTTTTTCGTGCAACTCTCTTTTTCCACTTCATTGTGTTTCATACAATTTTACTACAGCATTCAGTGCAGTTTCCTTTTATTATTTCCTTGTTGCCGTTGTATTTGTATTCGTATTTCTTTTTTTAGTTCCCTTCATAGCTCAGTTTCCAGGCTTCCTGCAGCCTTCATTCGCTCACGTTTGTTTGTGCGGGCACTCGTATACAATTTTTCTTAAAATATTGGGGTTACAACAATCTCTTTACTTATTTTATTTTATTTTTTATTTCATGGTTAATATTATTTTTTATTCCTTATTTGCCCATTAAAATATTGAAAATTTGTTTCTTTTTTTTCTTATTTCTGCAAGATGTTCTTTAGAAATTTTACACTACGATTATTTTCTTGTTTACAACTGTGAGATATTTCTATTTTGCACTTGAATACATTTTCTTTTTTAAAAATACTTGCAGTAATTAAAGTATCAATGGTTTCTTCATTAAATACTTCCAGGGCTATTTTCATTACTGGTTGCTAAAAGATATTATAAAGAAGAATTTTTTAAAAATGTTCTAGGAAAAGGCTAAATTTTTGTTAGCGCCCTCCTTTTTGCTAGTATTTTGCATAATAGATCATTTTTAAGAAGAGTATAAAAGCTTATTTCTCATTTTATGAAACAAAAGATAAATTTCAAATAACTCAATAAAGAATTTAACTGCGAACGTTTATATGTTGTTTTAAAAAATAATAAAAAAATTTTTTAAGAATGGTATTCTAAGAATTCATATCGTGCATATCTACATAAAAATTCCTTTCAAACTATATATTTTTCATCAATATTTGTTAACGACAGGATACGTAAAATTGTAACACAATAACTTGTGTGTCACGTTTATAAGAAAATTTTCAAAAATACAGAGCAAAATATGATAATTAAGTTTCCATAAAATAAAAACCAAGTTTTTACCATCAAAGACATTTAAAATTTATGATTTGTGAAAGCTACTTTGCCAATGAGGTGATATTATCATAATACTTGACTGCTTGATTGTATATGTTATCTTCAGATCGGAACTTCGGGCTATATAGTGTAGCATATGAAGAATATCTTATTGCTAAAATATGACAACTTACGGCATTCGATATCAATCGAAATTTGTATTTAAATTGTATTAATATCGAAAGCGGTAATTTGACCCCAGTTATTTTACATAAAAGTTGAATTTTTATTTTGTCTACTTCTGAAAAAGTATCTCCCAGTGAATCATTACGTACACACGCGTACAAAACCTTTATGTTCATGTAATAAAAATTGGCATTCTGGCAACATAAATAAAATATATATAATGACAAAAACAATAACAAAATGAAATTGTTAACTAATGCAGTGATATACTTCAACAAGTTAAAAGATTCTGTTGTAAAGAATTATATCAGCACACGCACACCTTTTCCCATGAGAGCATAAATGTGGTAGATTTTATTAAATACTTACAGTAGCGAACAAAAGTGGGTATACCACACATAACTAAAGATATAGTCGTACACAAGAGTAAAAGGTATTTTACACTTCGTTACAGTTACATTTTCGCATTGAAACATATAGAGCCATTTCGTATTAATCGGTATTATGAAAAATCAGTTTTGTTTGCCAGTGTATATACGAAAAGTTTGTAAAATTAGAACACGTGTAAATTCCATCCATAAGTACTTGTGTATATATTTCATAGATATCTTTTAATGTGTGCTTTTTTACGTACATATATTCATATCTATAGCGTGTTTTTTTTAGTACAGAACTTTTGGTTTAAATAAATATAATGATACAATAATGACTCATATATAAAGTCATTTACCATGCATTTGGTTTCTTCGTTTTATGGGTAAGTCCAATTTACGATATCTTTTTATAAAAATAGATCCCGGATGTTACCGCTAACTCAGTAAGTAATTACTTTCAAAGCATTAAATAGGACAGATTAGGAACATCACATAGCGGCCAAAAACAAATTTTCAGTTAACATTAAATCGCATAGTAAATTGCTGGATATTTAATGGCTAATATAAAATATGTAACTGAAGCAAGAAAAACCAGGACAATTTGCAAGATGTCACCCTACTCTTGACAACATAACACATCAAACTAAACACACCAAAAATATTTAGTAACAATTATTTAAATGTTACTAATGTTAAATTTCTATGATTCTAAAAAAACACCCTTTACATTTCTACAAGTCTGTTAATCTAATACAATATAGAACATATTTTACAAGTGGCATTTCTATAACAATAAAATCTTGTACATGAAAAAACGTGTCTTGCTGTAGCTTTTGATGATTAACTGAATACCAAAAGAAAAGAATTTTGTACAATAGCTGCCACAAGAAGAAAAAAATGTGTTGGTAGGCAGGACAAATAAGACGAGTGTAATTTGCTGGGCAAAATTAAAATATAACAATAATACATGTTAACAAATAAAGTGCTAAAGAGCACCGAAAACTTTATGACATAAAAGATAGTCTTTACAAAATGAAAAACCGACTCCAAATAAACTCATATCCAGTATAAAAAATTGTTTGTGATGGAAACCAAAAAAAAAAAAAATTGTGAAAATGCTCCGTTTAGTGTATGCGCGAGCATTTCATTACTTTCTACACGAAATCTTCAGTAGAGTTTTACTCAAATTTAAAATAACAAAATCTCAGTTTATTCACGCACTTTCAAAAACTGATTGAGAATTAAAAATAATTAAAATAGATTATATATTATAGATAAATAGATAATTTACATTCTGCTAATTTCAAATCTGTTTATGGGTAAAAGAGTTCTGAGGTATCAGCCTCAAAAACAATAATTTTTAATAAGCGTACACTGATTTTGAATATATTTGACGCTTTAGAAATATTTACAGCGATCAGTTTATTTCTGCGGAAAGAAGAACGGACCGTAATAAATCATTTATTTATTTATTTACTTTATTATTATTAATATCATATAGCGCAGCGTTATAGTTGGTTTTTTCTAGTCTTTCGGCATTTAATGAAAACAAAAACGTCAAAACACATTTTTATGTTGGCCACATGAAGCATACAATTTACTATTATTTGGATAAAACGCCTACGCAGTCATCAATGGTTTATTGAAAACACACATAATTTGTTTTTATGTTGTGATTTCAATTTACTTAACAATAACAACTCAAGTGTAAGAAATTTTGTTTATTAACGTACACATTTATTATTGATATTATTTACTTTTTTCTCCTGCATTAAGTCGTAGATAATTACGTTCCATATAATTATAAGTGATTAAATACAAGGAGGGACAGCAGAACTTTTGTTGTAATGAATATTCAATAAACTTGTACTGCGGTATTCATAAAAAATAACGTGTACTTGAATTATGCTTTAAAAATTACTTTCGGGGCTACATTATTTTTTATATTTTTATAAAAATTCTTGAATTCGAATTCAAGAACATTAACAGTCCTCAATTGGGGACTGTAGTTAACACTAAGACTACGAAGCCTAAGATCTTTTGCTGGACTTTGCACGCGGTCATGAATATGGCATTAAATTTTTCTGATCTGCATGGTTGCGTTAGTTGTTGTCGGTCTGTTACAATGACGATGTCACAGCACTACTCGCTGACCATTACCAACAACAATTCACTGCCATGAGCGATCTGCAGAACCCGTTTTCATCGGTAGTGCAACAAAAATTCGAATGAGAAGTTAGAAATAAAAAATAGTTGCAACAAATTCTGTAGCTCTTTCACTTTTTTCATCTGTGTTAATTCAGTTCAAAAGTTACAAGCATGTCACATAAACACACACACATACAATCATAGTAACGGGCTCTCAGAATTAGTCAGGGAATACTTTCCCGATTTTTTTTAATTTTAAACACCTACACACACACAATTATAGTAAGGGGCTCTCAGAATTAGTCATTGAATACTTTCCCGATTTTGGAAAATTTTAAACGCCCACACACACATACAATCATAGTAATGGGCTCTCAGAATTAGTCAGGGAATACTTTCCCGATTTTTTTTAATTTTAAACACCTACACACACACAATCATAGTAACGGGCTCTCAGAATTAGTCAGGGAATACTTTCCCGATTTTGGAAAATTTTAAACACCCACACACACATACAATCATGGTAACGGGCTCTCAGAGTTAGTCAGGGAATACTTTCCCGATTTTTGAAAATTTCAAACACCCACACACATATACAATCGTAGTAACAGGGTTCTCAGAATTAGTTAGGGAATACTTTAGAGGCTTTAGAGATATTCCTACATGTCTTGATCTTCGAAAAACTTATTTACATTAACAATATTAAAATATTGGCGTTTTCAATTAGACAGAGTTTTAAAACAAAAATTTAGAGTGATTTGTAATAAATTCACTACTTCCAATTCGCGTAATATTTAATGTAATTTTTCATTATATATTTAAAAAAAAAAAAAAAATAAATATATATATATATATATATATATATATATATAAACCAGCATAATATTCTGTTTTAAAATAAACAAGTTGCTTAATTTCAAAAATGTTAATTTAGAAAAAAAAAAAATAGTGGTTCGGTGGACAGATGAAGACAAGTGAGCAGATAGAGAACTTGTATTTTGATTCCCCGGTGAGGTTTTGCTCAAGCAGGCAATCACCTTTTGCCATTATATATCCAGTTGCAGCCATGTTACTTGATCAGCCTGGAAGGGGAAGCCCCGAAATCGAATCTAGGCATTTTTAAAGATGTTTGTGTAGATCATCGCATTACGAATAAATCATTAATCGATCATTTAAATAATGCTCATTTAAATTATCGTAATCTCACCAATAAAATTCATATTTTTCTTATATAAAATTTTAACTGTATCAACAGTTTAATCAATGTAAATTATACAAAATTATAAGGCCAATTTATTTTTCTTTTTTGTGGTCTACAAAATCAAGAGAAAAGTTTTTAATAACAGAAAAAGAAATCATCTTAAATATGCATTTAAGTGAAATCTTTCCCAACTTTTCCAATAAATTCTGTTAATAAAGAATACACATTAAAGCCAACAACATAATCTGAAAATTTTATTTGCTGTCTGTCTAATATTTTTATATTTTTTTTATTTATATTTTTTTTTTCAATTTGGTCTAAAGTTTCACAAAATTAAGTAACCAAGTAAGCCAAAATACAAGTATAAACAAACTTTTATATTTTATTTGACTTGCCAGAAGAAGTTAAAGATTTTGAAGGGAGATAAAAGTGAAAGTAAACATGAAAATTGTTGAACGCATTATATTTCACTCTTATCTTATTTCGCACAAAAAAAGTAGCAAATGAATGATTATTGAGTCGTGTTTCGCTAATGGTTTCTGTTGATTTTTGCATGATCGAGTTACGCAATATTTATTATGTCATCATAGAGCCCGAAATTTAAAATTAATGTGTGTATATTCGTAGGGTTATTTGAAGATTCTATTCTTAAAGCACAGAAATTTCTTAATGCCAAAATCGTGGTTGATTGATTTTTATTTTCTTTTTGTTAACAATTTATCAAGTATTGGATGGTAGTAATTCTTTTCTCTTGCTTTCTTGTGCCTTTTCTGCAACGTGATTATTGATGACTTTAAATTAAGACTTCTAATAAACATGGATGATGATGCGAAAATTAGCTGCGTATCAGTAAAATTAATTCCAAACGTTTACATCATTTACACTTAAACGGCAAAACCATTTATTTTTCTTTACTATTTTTATTATTATGGTAGGAATTCGCCAGGATGAGATAAAGGAACACTAAAGCTCTTAGCTAAACTCTATACAAGTAAACGTCAAATATAAAATCAACGTTTGTTAGCGGGAGATTTTGCCTTCCATTTGCTGCTATCACCGCAACACGAAAGTCTCATTGTTCCTCAGCCGATTTGTAAATAAACTTCAATTTTAACATGACTCATTTAAAAAAGTAAACAGGTAAGTGTAGAATGAAACAAATATTCAGAATTAGGAACATGAAGAACATAACAAAACTTTACCACGAGAATTCAGTATTGATACAATTATGGTATCAAAATTTACTATAAAACTTTTTTAATTAAAAAACTATTGTCATGTTCAGCTAAACGTATTGGATCGTAATGGTGATAAACAAAAGGATACATGGGTACTGAAAACGATAGTTTAGCGACCTCCTAAAATAAAGCTCTCTTTAAAAAACGAAGCATGCTTACACGGAAATAATCTACTCGTGTTTTATTTTTTGGATTACAAAATCTACTTATGAAATAATTAGTTGTAAGAAATTTTTTTCAGCTTGAATTTGTTAATATGTAATTCTTTATATGTAATTTTATATATATCATTTTTATATATAATTTTTTATAAATAAATCACTTGATCATTTAAAACAGTTGTTCTTTTTTGTCGTTGTTATGTTTCATATAAAGAATTTAAAAAAATTTTTTTACAAAAGAGTTTTATAGTTGTGTTCTTTACAAAATATATATAATTGTTTTATTTTCATCTTAAAAAAAAACCTCTAGCGAATTGAACAGTCGTACTTTCAGCCCCATACTAATAAAAACTAAAATGTATTTGATATTAATTTATAAATATAATATATTGTACGAAACAAACTTAATTTAAAAACATACAAACTTTCGATTGGCTTTTCGTGATATGCTCCACAGTGCATCTCTGAAAATTCTTTATTAAATCTCTGGTTGGCAACTAAATAACTAAACCAGCCATCACTAACACAATCACACAAATTAAAAAAAAAAACTTCACACACGTAAAATACGTGACATTTAAGGTGTTAATTTTTTCACTTTAAAGTTTTCCTGAAAAGTTTTTTATCAAAAACCAAAAGAAATATTTTTCAAAACTTTTTTTTAGTTTTTTCTTGTAATAAATTCTTATTTATCTTGAGTCCAGCACACCGCACGTAGATGAGATTTTTGAATGACAAAATTAGCAGCAAGAAACAAATGTTATGACAGTAAATAAGTCGTGTGGCAGTTGTGCTCCAAGTAAAAGAAATGAAAGCTTTTAGAAAATTCAAGGAACAATTGTTGAAACCTAAATCCATTCACAATGGGGACTAACAACTACAATTAGATGTTGATGTTTTGACTTTAATATTTCTTAAACTTCTTAATTACTTGACTAGAACAAAAAATAATATTTCTAGTTTTTGTAACAGAATTTGGATAAAAAAAACCGCCACATGATCTCAATTAGTCCCTGTGAAATGTGAAGAGGAATAATCTAAAAGCTCCTAAAATTATCACGTTGATTTAGTGTTGAATAATATTTTCTAATATTATATATTATTCGAACAGTATATTAAATTTTCTATGTAATAAATTAAACACACGTTGACTAAAATAATCACATACAATTTAAGCTTTGGCTTGAGCTACCAATGAAAATTGGAAAAACGTTCACATATACTTAAGTATAAAATTCAAACCATAAAAGTTTGACTTAATGTATAATGAAACAGAAAATTCAGAAAAATGGGACATGAAAAAAATAATCAAATGGTAACACAGGTTGATACAGTTCTCGGATTGTTTTTCACAATAAAATTTGTGTAAATAGAAAACTGTTATCGCATTCAACTAAGCCACCTAAACAGTGGTGATAAACACAATATACACATGAGCACTGAAGATGAAAAGTGTAGCGACTTTCTAAAACAGCTGTTCTGCTCTGCTGTGTAAGTTGAATAAAACTGATGTTGACCTTCTTTGTGCCTAGGAATATTTATCATCGTGTCTTTCTGAGATTTTAACTAAGTTAGAACAATTTAGCCTATATAAATATTAATATAATTATTTGAAGTTTTTTATTGGTGAGCCAACTCTTATGTTATCATATTCAAAGAAAATAAAAGGGTAAATGAAGACGAAAACATGTCGGTGATGTGAAAATTCCTCATAATTTCCAGAAGTTCAACTTTCACAATTTACGTATTTTAAACAATCCCACTGTGCATTTTGAGTTATCAGTTATAACTAAAGCAAACGTGAGCTCGATATTTTTGGCATTTCCTCCTTTATTTTCTATTTTCTTTTCTTCCTCTTAAATACCAAATTAAAGCCAAAAACTCATTTCAAAAGCAACACTTTCATAAGTTCTTGACAATTTGCCAAAAACTATCTTTTGGAATCAAAATATGAAGCTGTTGCAAACAGTTAATAATTTAAACACACAAAAGAGTCTAGCAGGAAGTTTTCAAATACCGCATTCAAATTAATTTATTTTGAATACGTTCGTGTTTCTATTGTTTTCACATCATTATTTGATGTCCTTTATGAGTGGCCCTCAAGCTTTCTAATCCCATTATGTGTCAACAAAAGGAGTATGAAAGCAGAAAGCGTCTTAAGTAGCAAATGTCATGACAGTTACGGTCACAAATGTTTTTGGCTTACATATAAAAGGCCCAAAATTGTGTACCAGTGAAAGGATTTATAGACCAAATCTGTTTCTATGTATGCGAATAACAACATCAAATCGTTTAAGAGTTTTAGTTACTGCACACACACACGTACACACGTTCATTATATAAAGTGCACTTGAATTCATACACAACGATACAATTCATCGATAAGTAAGTGTTATTATGTTGGCCAGTAGTAAAATGTCATTTTGAAAATTGTCTTCTACCGCAGCAAATATTACAAATCCACTATATGTTATTGTTGTTGTTGTTGTTGTTATAGATCAATTATAATTTGTAGCAGTACAGAAGAGGACACTTGACAGTCTACATTGGAAATACATGCAGGGTAGCCTCACCGCACTATATAATAAGACTTATTATTATTAACTTTTATATTCACATATTTTACAGCACCTGGTCATTGACTATGTTAGATTTTATTAAACTCCCAAGAAACTAATCAAACAGCCTTTATAGCTAATGATCGTTGCATCTACAAAAAAAATCATGTACTGCAAAGATATAAAAAAAATTTTCGATACACATTTTAGATTTTCCCAAGGTTAACTTAAATATTAACATGTTCTTGACATTAAAAATACTAACATTTTAAATGCTTAAAAATAATTGAATCACTACTACTACTACTACTACTACTACATTGGACATGTGCAACAGTGCGCCTGAGAACCGGAGAAACATTCCCTAGATCCCTAGAAAAAACCTATAAAAGTTCGCCGCTACACGAATGGATGGAAGGTAGGAGCAAGAACGGATTTAAATGGCTTTACAGAAGAATCGGAGACTGAAATTTATTTCCACTTGTCTCCAGTTGGAAGTTAGCGTGATCATAGATGCTTTGAAGTTGGTCACTGTAAATATTTAAGCTTCAGATGTTACCATCTTTAGTGATCGCCAAGCGGCAATTACGGAAATCAAGAAGGAGAGACTTAACTCTACAATCATTTTGGATCGCAGGAATATAATTAATCATTAAGCAGATCATGACAGAGTTCGTCTCGTTTGGTTGCCAACGCACTACGGTGTAATTTGAAATAACTGAGCGAATATTGCAAATAGAGAATTGCAGACAGTATCTCTTACCAAGGTCGAGCTATTTAGGATAGATTTAGGTGAAGATTGATTTACTAAATAGGCCAAAGATGACCTACAGAATACAACGGTGCTTTTATACTATGCGGCGGCCCAAAAGAGGACAGATCTATATAACTTCATAAAAGTGATCGTGGTAGAACCGTGCAGTCCCACTTTAGAAGGCATACTAGTTTGTTACTCTCTAGCCTTGAACCAGCAGAGAGATCTAGATGTTTTTGAATGAAACTTTACCAGACATATCCCGCCTTAGAAATATTGACTGAAAGAGATAAATGATACTTAAAAGCCCACTTACTGGCTTTGCTGGTTTCGGTGCATGTCCTCCACAAGAGCGTAACATCTCTCTTTCTATCTTTCTCTCTCTTTCCACCTAACATAAACCTGGTCTTTAGCAAGAATTTTTGCTATAACTGCTAAATATAACAAATAGGAAAGCAAACGTCAATGCAAAGCGCTTTAATTTTTAATCCAAGTGAGATAGTTTTGGTAAAAGTAACTCTGAAAGTTGTAGCACATGTTTGCTTTTAGCATGACATAAAAACTAAATAAAACGATCTAGATGTATGATTTTATTATACGCTTTTAAGTAACTTCACTTTCTGTTTGATTTTCTATTGTGCTTCCACGCATTAACTTAATATCATTAATAATGTCACTCATACGTCACATTGTTCTCGTACAAGGTTGTTGGTGTGGTCCATGTTCTTATGTTCTCATAATGTGTAAGTATTTTTACACGCTTTCGAGGCACATTCAACTTTTGTATAAAACAAAAAATAAATATCTATTAAAAACTATAAAACACGCCTTTTAAGCAAATTTAACTAAAAATAAATAAAATAAAATTTAATAATGACCTTAAAACAATAATAAATCAAAATGCAAGTATTATGGGTGAAAAATACCGTGAGCAATAGTGCCTTATTATTGGTCCAAGGGGACCAAGTAACATGGATTTTTTTAATTTAATAAATATTTTTCAACAGGCCTGGAAAACAATTGAAATTGTCTTATTATAGAATTTTAAATAGAGTGGGAAAAGTCTGAAATAATTAAGAAATCAAGAAATATTTTTGAAGAAATTAAGAAATAATTGTTCAAAAGTAGAAAGATTAAATAATATCAATGAAGTGCTATTATATAGACATACTTGACCACACAATATACAAATTAATTTCGCCCTTTTATTTTTGAATATCTATAGAAAGAATTAAACAAACTATTATGTTTTCATAGAATATTTTTGGTTGCCCTGGTTATGGCAAATCTAGATATCAATTACGTATAACTTTCATCCTAAACATAGAATATTAGTTTGTGTATGTATATAATTGTGAGCGTATTTAAATGTGTGTTGACATTATTGGTCATTAGATGAAAGCACAACAATTAATATAAAACCAAATAATTATTGCTGTTATTGGCTGAGAATCAATTAGCTGTGGTACATATTGCCCAGAGTAGAGGAGGAAATGTAATGAGCCAATTACTTTCTAACCTTCATTAATATGAACAAAATGTCTTATATTTTCCTAGAAATTTATATATAACTTCACGTAGGATTTTGCAACTCAATGCACAAGGAAAAATATTACACATTTTAATGGAACTTGAGTTTTACTCCTTAAGGTGTAATAAAATAATCACGAACGTGTACAAGACATATAGTCGGTGCCAGTGGGCTTTAATTACCTAAATAATTCGCTTTATAGGTTTCCTGTTTTATTCTCAGAATAAAACTTGAAACAAAAGCATGTAAATTAATTAAGGAAAAGTCTTAACACACACATTTTATCAAAGAAGTTCTTTGATGTTATGGAAATGTGGAATGTTAAATAGAAACAAATTCAAAATATTAAATTAATAAGTTTATTGTCTGCAGAAATGGGGCAAATTAAATGGAAGACAACTTGTCATCTTTTTGTGTATAAAAACTACTTTTCAATTTCATTTTCACAAATTAATTTATAAATTCTCCAAAGACTGCATAGTTAAAGCAGAAACAAATTGTATATAAATAAATATGATTTGCTTAAAATAGAGCATAATTAAAAGAAAATAGTTCAAAAGCATTATAATCCTTTGCAAAAATATTAAACACAATCTGGCAAAAACCATCCTGGTAAGAAACACATTTCGTAGTTAATGAATAAATACATTTGAAGCATTCGAAACAGTTTAACGTTGCACAACAATGCAACACTTGAATCTTATTCATCTCATCAAATGTAAATGCTGATGTTTGAAATAAAACAACAATAATAATAATTTCCAGTATTATTATTTTGTTTGTTGTCAAAATGAATTCAAGTTTGTGATTGAATTAAAAACAGAGTTTATAGTCTTTAGAGAATTGTTTTTGTGTTGAAAGATAAAGTTCACATTTAACCGGGTACGTCAATGTTCCATTGTTGATATTGTCTTGATGTTGTCGCTGACGAATAATTAGAGAATAAGGTACATTGTTCAATTGCTGTCGACAAAGAGTCGATGTGGAAATTATCATACTCTATTTAGACACAAATTTTACCAAGAAGACTTGACACGTTTGCGGTCTAAAAGCTTGCGATATAGAACAAAATAATTTTGTAATATAAAATAATGCATTTTCACGGTTGTCGATTTGTTTAAACTTGAGGCAAAACGTACTTTAAGAAAGAAAACTTCAAGTGTTAAGAAAATTAAACAGTATATTTCCTTATAACATTTCGTATTAATCAGCTCAAATGTAAATTTGCTATGGCAAATATTCCCTATGGCAAATATACAATCTTCCATACAACAGTGTTAAAATTATCTCATACATAAAATTTATAAATACGGTAGCACATGCATGTGTTTTGGTCTAAGTCGTATCTATTTAGCACTTTACAAAAAGAATATTAGAAATTTGCCTAAATAAATTGTTGTAGCGTTCAAGTATTGAAATATATTTCAACTGTTTAAACTCATTTTCACTGCAGTTGGTTTATTGGCAACAAAAAACGAAATGTAATATGTATTTGGTCAACAACATTGTGAGACTAAGTTTCTATAGTAGACAGTAAAAGTGCATTAGGGGTACGACTTTTATTTAACCTTAAAATACCACAACAGCAGCACTCTATAGACGTAAGCAGGCAATCTCACTCTGTCGTACAAATATTTCTATTGATTGTAAATGTTTTCAATAATGACCTTGAGGTCACCTTGTTATAAAAAATATTAAACAATTTAATACTATTTTTTTATTATTTTTTATTGTAATTAATGTCCTGAAGAAGATATCCAGAAGATATCAGAATATTGACAATAAAAATCATTTTAAGTTTTTATAAAAAAAGTGACCTCAAGGTCAAAATGACATAAAACCACAATTTGGGTGTTTGGATAAATTTCTTTCGGAGTTGTGGATAACTAAGAAACGGTTACTTTTTTATTTCTCACTTTAATTTTTAACAAAAACTACAAAAGGTTACATCCCTAATGTATTATTTCTTTTAATAAGAATTCAAATGAAATAAAATAAAATGGGCATTTAATGCTAAGAAGGCAAGTCTTCAAAATACACAAACAAATACTATTTATTAAGGCCTTATTGTTAGTGCAATAAATTCGGCCATATTTTGTATACACCCTACAGCATGGCATAGAATTATTTATTAATAGACCTTACACATCAATGAATTTTTATAACTGAGTTACAAAATTATAATAGTTTTTCGTCTATTATAATTTTGTAACTCAGTTACTTTTTTCAGACTTTTTTCTTTTATTTTCGAGTGAATTATTTTTATTTTGGATATTAAAAATTACATAATTGCTGTAGGAATATTTATAACACTATCGAAACACTAAACATACGAGAGTGGGTGCTACCTGAGGCTACATTTTTTCCGAGAAAAGAGCGTTAAATTAATCTTAAAACAGGCCATGATAGCCTTGTTAATTGTAACATGAATTGAAGTGCTTTTTATATTCTACTTAAACTTCTATTTATTTTATTGTTTGTTCGTCTGTTTGTTTGTTTGTTTATTTATTTGTTTTTTAGTTAGATTTCTTGTTGCATTACATTTCAGAACAATAATGTGCAACCTAAGCCTTGCGCAAACAGCCAAACAAGAATTGTCAAGTTCAAGTTGATTTTTTGTTATGCCAAAAAACTGATAGAAACTGAAAACAACAACGCAAACACTCCACACGCGTACAACATTGAAATCTTTGAAATGTGGTAGACGACCTTGACATTTATTTTATTAAAACTAAAATGCAGTTTTCGCAAGCATTTTATTAATATGCGTTTTCCAAAGGTTATTATTTACTGCATTTGAATTTCTGTTTTATTTCTTAATGGAGTCAATAATTGTTATAACAACTGAGTTGGTTTAGTGTTGTGCTGAATCCTGATGTCTTACATTTGAATATAATCTTGCATTTCCAAAAATGTTCCATACAATTACTTTGAAATTATATAATAGATGGTCTTTTGGTAAAACTTTCAAAGAATAATTTAATTTGCTCAAACCTAAAGATGGTTACTTTAAATTTCTTTTAAATTAATTTAACACTCGCTTCATTATTTATTAAAATTAAATGAAAGTTTAACTCTTAGAAAATAGATATGGAAGTTGTTTGGAATGATTTTTATTAATTTTTATTATATGAGTAATTGAAAATAGTTTGCTTTTAATTTAAATTTAAAATTAAATTTCATAAAATAATATTCCAACAAAATTTACGTTTATTTTCTGTTTAAAATAAATGTTGGATTATAACACAAGGTTTTTGAACATCACATTTACATTAGCGGTATTCACTCTTGGTAGCATATTTGCCACCTTCATATTTTATTCGATTGTATTTTGTGATTCGTTATACACGTTTCGCAAACTTGATTCGAAAGAACCCAAAACTAAATACTTAATTATCTCCAGTTCAAATAGAACAGCAAAATCTTTGCGCAGAGCTTTCATATCCATTCCAAACGGGTTTAAGGATTTTTCACTGCAACTTTTATATATGAGAAGGAACAAATTATTTTACACACAAGAAATTTTTTCAATTAATTTGTTACTGGACTGATATTAACAATTTAATCGAAAATAGCCAATTTTATATCAATTGAATAATCAGTCCGGTAGCTGATTAATAGCCAACCAATTCAATCGGTTAAAAATTAATTGGTTACCCAATTAACTGCCATATTAATTTCAAATTTATTGTTTTCGATTTAAACGATTTAAATGATTAATTTCAGTCTATGAATAAATTAATCGAACCTATTACATGAGTAATGCAGTCCAAAAGATTTACTCACAATTAATTGACTTCCATAATTTTGGCTGATTTTTTTAAATAATTTATTTTGCTTTCCTGCACAATAATGAATGCTTAATGAAAGTCAAAAAGTTATTAATATATATATATATATATATATATATATATATATATATAATTTATATATATATATATATATATATATATATATATATATATATATATATAATATATATAATATATATATATTATATATATAATATATATATAATATATATATATATATATATATATATATATATTATATTATATATATTTATATAATTATATATATTATATATATATAAAATGTATATAATTATATAAATATATATAATTTACTATTTCTTTAGTCTTCACAAAAATTTAATATGCTGAAGTATTTAAAATTTGTTAAAATTCGTTTTTTTAAAGCTATAAAAAGAATGAAGACATTGTTAACAAGAAGCCAGCCAAGCACAACTTCTTTTTCTTTACATCACATTGTTAAAAGTTATAGTTGAAATAATGGCTAAAACATGATACTTACTCAAGACATATAACGAGACTAATAAAAATGAAAAATATCACAACGAAGATGTTGATAATGATGGCAGTGATTATATCAATAACAGCCAACCATGATGTCGAGTACTCAAAACACTTTCTATTTGAATACATTTTTAATAACTTCCTTTTGAAAGATATTCCCTGAGAAAACTGCTCCAATAATAACAACAATGGCCAATATAAATAATTTCAGTTGAACGAAACAACAAGAGATAAACAACAAGATATAAACATCTTCCCGTACAGCGCTACTCACAATCGGATACCCAGCAAAAACTTTAAAAGTTTTTGACAGTTTCAGTCTAGTACCTTCATAGTAATTTTTCATATAGTATATAAAATAATAGTATATAAAATATATCGTTATTTGTCGTCACTTGTTTAAAGTGTTATGGTATCAGAATATGAAGTCAAGCTTTTAGATAACAGCTGGACATGACGGCATAATCTGAAGATCCAGTTGAGTTCTAAATATATAATTTATAAATTTATATATACAATATAAATTTTTTATACTATTTATATACAAACTTTGATCGACATCGAAGGCGATAATTTGACGCCAGATTCTTTTTTTCCCAAAATTTTATTTAGAAATATGTGGGAAACGGTTTAACCTCAAAACTATCGTAGCCTGCTTTTAGTACTATTCTATACTTTTGGACACTTGGAGCTAAAGCGCTATTATTTCAACTTTCAAATCAGCCGATACCCATGTGATAAGCGGTGATTGATGTAGTTTTCAATTATTATAGAAGAATCAAGAACACTAACTGATCAGATATATAATTTCGGAGTTTTTCAAAAAACAATTTTTAGAGTTTTTCGTTCACGATATTTTACGAATGAACAACCGATTTTGACATGGTTTGCTGTGATCAACGTGGTTTTTATATCAAGAGCTGATTATTCTGTCAAATTGATCGGTGAAGCGGTTTTAAAAAATGTTTTGTTTTCTAAATTTCTTTTTCTTTCATCTGGAAATCTACCGGTTCGAATCGATTCAAATTCATAGAAAATCTAAATTATGGAACGCTCTTTAGATATCTGCCAGATTAATTTAATTCGATTAAGTCGTTCATATATTATAAGCGGATCACATACACACACATTCACACACACACACATACACACACCCACCCACATACCTACATACACAGTGACGTGCTCACTGAATTAGTCAGGAAAGTTTCTTATTACCTCAAACCGTAGAGACGTGATGAGAACTTTATTTTTTAACACGGGATAAAACCGATTACTTCCCAATTTTCGAAAGTTTTCAATTTTCCTAGTGGTGAGTTAAAAACTTCAAAGTAATTAATTCAATGAGTTTAAAACGACAATTTCTACAAAAAAGTCTAACTTATATATATATTTTTATTTTAATTCTTGATAAAACTTTTACACTGTAAAATAACAGCAAAATAATTGCTTATAAGCCAGGAAATATTTTTGTTATGCGCATCCCTCATTGTTGAACTTACAACATGCAAATAAACAATTTGAGTAAAATGTTGAGTACTCATACCTGGAATATTTCTATGAATTTTAACAACGTCTTTGCCGGTGCCAAAAGTAAATAATAAACTGAAATGTCAGAAAATAAAAACCAAATATGTCCACTACAAAAAAATTTTATGGTACAAATTAAATCTTATCCAGCAGAGAAATAATGAACTGAAATTTTAAAATTTGACAACAAGACCACAAGCACTGGTAATGCTTGGAAATGGAAAAATGTAATTGAAAAAAATTACATGATTACAAGTACAATAGAGGTAACCATGAGAATGAACCATCTGTTGCATGGGTTACATCTGTGTTTCACATATCGTCACAAAAAATGCAAAAGGAACTTGCACACATTTTAAAGGTTTAAAAGATGATGCGTGCAATATTATACAATAATGGCCTTATTAAAAAAAACTATTTTAAGGTTATAAAACAAATTTTGAATACGAAATTTTTCTAATATACAGCTAATAAACATTAAATATCTTTATGAATAGGGCCTTAAATATATAAAGTGGTGGGTTTTGTTTTTGGCCTGGACTAGTACTCATGAGGGAATGACCTCTTCATATTACTTTGCCGTGGAAATTTTTGCCACAGGTACCGATGAAGGTACCTGCTCTTTATTTTGTATTGTTTATGTTAACAAGTTTTAGGCTGCTCTAGTGCATTTTTTAAAATATTAAATAAGGCTTTTTGCATTTTCTATGACGATATATGCAATTCTTTATACAGAATATCAACAATTACTTGTCATATTATTCTTTCAAAAATCTTTTAATTTCTAAAACAAAATTTTCGTGTCAAACAATTTTTTTTCAAGTATTAAAAAACGGTTTTATTTATATTTATTAATTAATAGTACTCATGCCAACGACTACTATAAGATGGCGTTTAAAGTAGTTAATAGCTAAAGACTAAAGATACGTTCACATTAGTCAAATATTTGCCCAAAAAAGCTTAACCCATAAATACAAATTAATTATTTTTTAATTCAGACAAGTCTTCATTGAAATAACCAGTTTCAAATAATATTGGATCCTGTGACACTGTTTATTTGTTATGTCTGAAACTGTTTTATTTTATAAAGCCGTATTAGAATCAAAATATATTTCATTAGTATATCGAGGGTTCCCTAAAATTTTATTTATCATTTTGCAAACTAATTTAAGCAAAAAAATAATTTAATGTCCGGCTAGAAAGTTAGAGGAGATATAATTCGGGAGGAAGCTTTTATATTCACTCACAGCATCAAGAAACATAAAAGACAATAGTCATCTCAAAATAGCCTTAACACAGGAGCGCAAGGAGTGGTACACACATACACTCACGTACCATCGCCTGCTGTCATGCATCTCAATATAAGTATGGTTCAGTGTGTTTCCCCTTCGCTTTATCGACAAAGTCATTCAATTTACACATCGTAATCGAAAAGTATTCAACCTTCAAAATTGCAGAAGCCAAACATTTTCATAATAAAATTGAAAATCCTTAATATTAGTTTTTGTTTCTTATTGTGTGCCACCGTCTGTTTTATTTTCAGTTTTACACTTTGATAAGGATTTACATATATTATTATCTTAGGATGGCTTATTGAAAGCGAATGCAGCAGAAAAGGACACATATGAAAGAAGAGGTAGAAAAAAAGGAAGTGTCTTTGTAAAAATAAATTGAAAAAAAAGAAAACAACGACTATTTAACAACAAAATGAAAGTGAAAATAAAAAAGGGAGCATTTAATATGGAAATTGCTGCAAAAAAAGAACATTTTGGTTTAAAAGCCGACGACCATGGGATTTTAAGTGGGTTTTAAAAGGTCTTACTAACTAAATAACGATTTTAAAAACACAATCCCAGATGTCCTAAACATGTTATCACTCTCATACTACGACAGAGAAGTTTTTGTGCCAACAGGCTTTTCAGGGTGTTTGGTATCCATACAAACATACACACACGAATACATACAAACATAAATATTTATATGCATTTGGACTTTTAACAATCTTAATCCTTCTAACATCTATTTAACATAAATTGGCAGATTATTGATATAGATAAATTATTATTTCACATCTCGGGCATAATTATTATTTTAAATTTGTTTGTTTATTTGTTTATTGTGGTTTAAACTTAACAATATGCCTGCTATTTATTGGTGGTGATATCAACTCATCGGTAGGTCTTATTTAACAGCAAGTAAATATTTTCGAAATATAAATTCATCTTGAAGTTATTTAATAGAGAACAGAAGGTCTTATTTTATTTATGTTCGATTTGGAAAACTCTATTAAAAGTAAATTTCAAGTATTTATAAATACAAACATCATCTTGAGCTTAAGTAACTTTATTTGATATTTGCAAAGGCAAAATATATAATCTAAAAAGAAAGTTTTCTATTAAACTCTTCTTAACTAATTTCAGCAGTAGAAGTATATTAAATAAAAATCAATCATAATTTATAAAGTCAGGTAAAGAAAGCCAACGTTATAACACAAATACATTTCAATAATAGTTTTTGTTAAAGAAAATTTTAACACTCACATTCACTCTTTCAATGACAAAGCTTTTGCTGAATAAAGAGAAATTAAGTTTTAAAGGCTAAAAATCAAACTCTCTTTCAATGGTGTTGTGAAAGATGATTTTAGAAATTCTGTAGTTTTAATTAAAATATATTTAAGCAAATTTAATATATAACAGAAATTATGAGGCCACCAAAAATCAAAAAAGAAATCCGTAGCAAAATATTAATAATTTTACTTTCACAGTTAAATTCATTTTAAACTGCAACGACTACAATAAAAGCTTGAACATTTTATTTTTACGGGTTTCTTATTAAGAGAAGAATTTTCCGCAACAAAAAATCACTGCAATTATTTCACACTTACTATGAAAGCCCAAAGCGCCCTAAGGACTTTTAGCACGTTTGGATTGTTACCTTTGCCAGCTTTCCGATTTACAGTGTTTAAAAATATGTCTGAAAAACTACAATATCTACAAGCTTCATGATTTCTTCTATTACTTTCATGAACTTTTCAAATATTTTTCCATTAAAAATATATATTTTTTTTTAATATTTTTCAAAATAAACTTAGAGCGAATCTTTAGTACTGGATTTTAATACATTGATTCACTTTTAGACTAGTTTTTATATTTCTTACTTCAAATTATTTTAAAACAAAGTTAATAAAACTCAGTTTTAAACGGAGTCTTATCAGTTAAACTGAGTTAATTAGACTAAAACTTATGATCCGGAAATAGTGCCATTTTAAATCTTCTCTCATGCTTTTTAAAATGGGTTGTCATTACAAAAAGTTCTTTTTATTGTCACCTGTTTAGTAAATTCAAATTCATGTTCCTGATGTTAATTAAATCTAATTTTTGTTTGTAATTTCTAATAATTTTGTAAATTAATTATTAAGTCTGTCATTAATGTGTTTTGATTTTATAAAAATATATATATTTTTTTACAAATAGAAACTACAAGTTTTCAATTTTGTTTAAGTAAAATATCTGCCCAATCAATTATCAGGATGTTGTTAAAAATCGCTTAGACGAATATACAAACTAATTGAAACCTTAAAGGCAAAGAAAAAATAGTTCCGCAATATTCTTTTTTTTCACTTAAGAAGCTATTTAAATTTTTACACCCTATTTAGCAGTCTAAGCTTTTGGTTACACTGCCTAACAAACCAAAAGCTAAAGTCGTCTGTTACCAATCACAATTTCTTTAGAATATTCTTATTTATGATCCACTTGTTTTCTTTCACGCCAACATATTGTATTAAGTGGCAATTTCTGATATTGTTATTTATTTTCATGTTGTCAATTACTAATCAAAATTTCTTAGGGCTTTAACAACTGTTTCAGGCTAAAAAGTGCGTAAATTAATGTTTTCAGTTTCCCTGCTCATCGATAACAGTCAAACCGCATGAATGAATGGTTGCCATTCATTGTTGGCAAACATTATCAAAAACAACTTAAACCGAGTAAATAAGCTTCTTAACAATTTTCTTGGAACTTGAGTGACTGTTTTTTAACTTTTTTATTTAAAAAAGAAAACATTTTATTAAATACATGCACGCAAACAGATCTTTTATCAAGAAGTGAATATTATAAATACTTTCTTTGGTAATGGTGTGTTTTATATTTTCATTTTGCAATATTAAGAATATATCACCAGCTGGTGAGAATAAATACGTTTTGGAATGCGAAATTGTAAAATTAATTGCAATCAAAACATGACATAAATTAAAGTATCTTTATTTTTCTTTTGCATTTTATTTGATTTGTTTATACTCATGTGTATTTTGAGTACTGATGATGAATGTGTAGTGGCTTTCGAAAACTGTTTTTCTGCTCTGCTGTAAAAGTTTAATACTGATATTTACTTTCCCTTGTGCTTTCGAATATTTATCATGTCTTTCTGAATTAAGCACACTTTTTCGAAAAATGAGCCCATAAAAATTTATTATAATATGGCCACAAATAGTTCAATACAAATTAGTTACCACGAAAAAGTCTATTAATTGGCAAGTAGAAATAAAATGAAAGCAAACAATATGACAAAACCATGGTAATTTCATATGCATTCAAACTCTGTTTTCCCTATTGTCTATAAGATTTTAAAATCATATGTCTCTCTATACAAATGCACGCACACACTTTTATGTAAATATACGAATGTGTTTGTATAATTGCATGTTTGAATGAATTTCTAGTTCCTATTCCATTATTATTATTTCACTATCAGTATTCAAATTTGTGCATAGTGTCTCATAGGACAGTAGTAGTAGAATTTGAATACTGCGTGAAAAAGAAAAATTCCAAATAAAAATGTTGGAAAAATGTAGCGACAAAAAATACGGCCAACTGATGAAAACTTTTAAAATATGCAATCGAAATGATAAAATCGAAAAGTACACTCAGAAAGTGAAGAACATAATGAAACGGCAACACAGAAATTTGAAAATTTTTAGGATTCATACAGATATCGTGTACTATTTTCCCATAAGATTTTTATAACTAAAAACTATAAAGTAAATAAACTGTCTGTCGTCTAGCGTAGCGCTGCCTCTGTATGTATAACTTCACCACAAAAAAATGGCGCTAGAACAGATAATGATAGTAAAGTGGATTCCGAAAACAGCTGGTCTGCTGTAGAAGTTTAAAAATAAATTTAATCTCCCCTGCTCTTTGGAATATTTATTGCATTTTTTTTAGTAAAGCACGTTCAGAATTCTAATATAGAAAATTTTATAAACTATTTTATATATAGAAAAGACCTCAAGCTGAAAAGGACATCACAAACAAAACAAATTTATTCAAAAAGGTCTACAACAAAACATATTCAAATTAGTTTAAATAAAAAAATATATGTAAATTTTCCCACAGTTGGTCCCATCTTTTTAAAATTTTCGTGAATCAAAACTAAAATACAAACATATTATCTAGACTTCAATACTTTTGGCGCCCCTTTTCATTTGAAATCGATTTTCATCACGTAGATTCATTGAATTATGATGGAAACTGAAAGCATGAGCAGTTCGCTTGAGAATTTATATTGAAAAAAAAAAAACAAAAAGCATAACCTTAATTTAAAAAAAAAATGTTAACGAAAATTTTTGTTTTGTTGCTTATCCCACGATATCATTCGATATCTTTCCGTACAATAGTTATAAAGAAACAAGACATAAATTTTACAATTTGTTTCGGTTCCAAATGTAATTGTGCCACAGAACGATATCTAGTGAGTTCGTGCAACCAGGCATTTAATTATAAAAAATACCGTAAAGAAATTTTCAAAAATGTTTGTGTTTGAAACATAAATTTCTGGAAATTTGTTGGATATATTTTTTCATAAATTTTCCAAGTAAGAATGTTTTTTTCTTCAAAATGTTATTATGTAGTCCGATTCTAAGGAAAAAGCTTTCGGAATATTATGTTAAAAAGATACATTTTCGAACGCTTTCCGTTTCGAAACGAATTTCACAATAGACGCCCTAAAAATAACTCGCCTCAGCGACTTTGTAAATTATTATTGTTAAAAAATTTAATAAATATAAAAGCAATTAAAAATTTTTCTGACTGCAAAGATTTAATGAAAAACTATTGTATTGAAAAATTCGGCAAGCCCATCATCATTTCAATGCCATCTTGCGATGTATGGCGTGTCAAAATGCCCAACTTTTAACACACACATGAAAGAGGAAATGAAAGCCAACTGAAGTGAAAAAAGTTTAAGCTTTAAAAGAGATTTCAAAGGATTTTGAAATGAAACTAAAAATACAATTTATCAAAAGTGAAATTAACGTCAGTATTTATTATGAAGATAAAAATTTTAATAATCCGATTAACAACTGCAAAGTTTAAGTGAATCATTCGGGCAGTTGTACGAATGATAGTGAAATTTAAGCGGCAAATTATTGCAAGCAACGATGCCGATATAAATGTCTTTTAATACAGGGGTGTAAAAAATTACAAAGACTATGAAGATTTATTTAAAGTAAATTTGTATACATATACTTTGTTGGTAGTGAGCCTGCATTTCATTGTTTCTTACACCACTAAATCTTTAGCAGGCTTTATCCTAATTCCAGTAGAATAAAACCTCTTAAGTTATGCACAAACATTCATAAAACAATTGAGAATTACATAAGCAAAAACATAGTGGGCTTCGAAATATGTAGACAATAAAACATATTATAAAGCTCATGAGGACTTATGTTGCAATTGGATTTATTTTATATCGTTAAATTTTGTTTTAGTTAAAATCTGGAAGTCATCAAACCTTGAAATTATTAATCTCTTTTAAATAATAATACGCAGTCAGTTATTAAATGTTCAATTAAATACTTTACAAATTATCACAGTAATTTATTTTACTGAATTAAGGAACACCATGTCTTTCTTATTCCCATTTAGTTTAATATATCATAAAGAAAAATATACAGAAAACGTTTATACGAATGAGGAGCCTATTAATTACTAGTCCCTTGCAAGTAGGAAAACCTTCAGAAAACTTAACATTCTGCTCTTCAATAAAAAATAAAATAAAATAAAATTCCCTCCCTGTCTTAAGATGTTATTTGCCCTTCTTGAATGAATGTTTACAAATTTACGTTGAAATAATGGAGCCATGGACGAATAAGAACACTAACGACCGACTGCAGGATCCACAAGTATAAAATGGTATCCAAGTTGATGCTTAAATATATTAATGTGTAATTAAATTGTATAAATAACTGACACCACGGCGTGTTTGCGAAAGCACATGTAGTACAAATGAACGAACGTATTTGCGAGTGTGTGTTAAAAAGAAATTCCAAATAAAGAAATATTTCAGAAGGATAGTCAGGACAGTTTGCAATACGTTAAGCACTTAAACATCAACATACGAAAAGAAAACAATGAAATAAAGTTGTTCAAGCTATTATACACACATACATGCACACATTTATATAGGGATACGAGTACGTTTACCAAGATTATGTGCATGCGGATGTACATGCATATAATTATATGAACGTGTTCTATATTTTAATGTAAAGAGAATTCATTTGGCCACGTTTTGAAGCCAAGTTTTTAATTATTCTAATTAAAGCAGACGAACTGTGCTCCAACAGCAGAGGCGTAGTATGTGAAATATTTGACTTTTAAATGCCCTTTTTTCTTAAAACATCTCCACGAATCTGATTCGTAGTTGATTGTAAGATAATTTTAAATGGATATTTAAGTCTATTAAAATACAGGCAGATGTGGGTGTTTAACAAGTGGCTGCAAATGAATTTGATTAAATAGTTTTTAAGTTGGATTACATGCATGTATTTGCACCCTTGCCCGCAAACATTTGCACCTCTCATTTACTCTGTGTAGAAAAGAAAACCTCAAGCACATTTTATTTTAGATACTTGAAACCAACGAAAGCATACCTAAAATAAAATTAAACTAAAGAGATGTTTAAATATTTAATGTTACTTATACACAAGAAGAAAAAGTTAAAAGTGGCCTAAGGAAAGGCCAATTTCAGAATATGGAAATTTCGTTTGAAGCTGAAGGTCAGAATATGCTCATATTTAAGAGGAAAAATAATAACATTAAAAGTTTAATTATAACGCAACATGATTACAATGTTGCCAAAAACAAAGAAACTCTTCTACGTATTTATTGCTGCTTTACACTCACACACATACATTCGTGCATATGGAAATTTATAGAAAACGTGTTCTAAGGTGTGATTTTCAATTACACCTTAAAATGTGCTGCACAACCAAAAACAACAAGTTTCAAAACAAGGACCCCAATTTTTTTTGTACATACAATAACGTCTTAAGACTTTAGGTCACAAGGTAATCCAATATTTAGGGTTAGATCTTCCACTTAATAAACAAGTTACAATATATGTATAAGGAAAGGTAGCGGAAGAAACATGACTTCGTATTCAGGTAAAAATTTTTCAATCATGTCGTTACCAGAACAGACCGTCTTTTGTAATAAAATTTTAAGTATTTAAATACAATTTATGTTAAAATGGTTTAAATCTTCAATTTCAATTTAAAGAGCCACAATTGTAATTCAGATTAATCAATTATATTTCAGATCATTTGGTTTGATTGCACACGAAGAGATGGCGGGTATTTGCAAATAAAAAAGTTGATTTTAAACTAAATTTATTTATTATTAATTATATAATTGGCCCACAGTATCATTATTAATACCAAATGCACGTGAACAAGTTAACTATGCAACGACTGTATGTGCACACACAAACATGTGCCCGCACATGCCCATCCACATCCATATTTACGTATGCATGCAATTCTTTGTGCGAGGATATTTTTTGTTTGCATGTGTTGTTACTCTTACAGCAATTTTCAATTAATCGAGTTTACTTCCTTTTAGCAAAATACATTTTCTTATTTTTCAGCTTTCCATAGGATATTTTCCACAAGTTATTATAACATTCGTACACAAGCAGTAGAAGTGATGTTTTTCTCTGGGCTTGTGTATGTCCTTTAGTCGTGTGTATATGGATGTGCAAATGTGCAAAAAAGAGAGTATGAAAGAAAATGTTATATATTTATTTTAGTCGGCGGTTATTAACCTGCATATATCTAGTAGTAACGTAATCTACTACCAGGCTTTCACAACGATACCAGTATCAACTGGTTAGTGTTGGATACATTCGAATAAGCTAATAATTTTTTTTTTACTCAAATTGCAATATCTTTGAAGGTTTATTAGAGTAGATGAATGTTTGAAGAATAGAAATATTTTTATGACATAATTTCAAAATACTACAAAACGTAACTAAATTGTGGCAAAGGAAAAAGAAATTTTGGAAATGATTAAGACCACCAACGAAATTTTGTTTGATTTTATACAAAATAATTTTAAACAACATCGCGCATTACGAGCAGTTACAATATACTTACAAAGCTGGATAAAATCGCAATTATTTATTTAAACTTTTTATATACATATGAAATAATTGTGTAATAACGATATTTAGAAAAAAAAATTAACCAATTGAAACTGTTATTACATTTAACTCAACCTCCAAAAAAGTTGTAATAAACAAAAAACACATCAACACTGATGATGAGAGTGTGGCGGCTTTCGAAAACAGCTGTTATGCTCTGCTGCGTATGTTGAATATATAAAACTGATGTTGACTTTATCATGTCTTTCTGAAATAAAAGCACTTTTCGGGCAATTACTCTATCAAAATTTCATTTCATTAATAATATTTTTATAGAAAACCAATGAGCCATTTATAAAGAATTTTAGAAAATCAGATGGAAAGAAATTGCTTGGAAATGGTTGAAATTTTTACTGAAACTGAATTGCATAAATTACGTCTCCAAAGTTTAATTTATATAGAAAAAAATTTTCTAACTTTTTTGCTTATACAAGTTTTAAGCATTTTTTACAGCAAAATTATATACATACATACTAAATTGACTCACAAGCTTCAAAATTAAAAAAAAAAAAAATAACATCAGCTATATTGTAATGATATCTTCAAATATTCGAATAATTCTAAATCGAAGGCCAACACTATTATCCACTAAATAGAACACAACCAGAGTACACACAACGTTAGAAAGAAAAACGAACTCACAAAAGGACAAGGTGTTTGCACAAGCACTGAATACGAGTAGCAAAAGCAAAATTATTAAAAAAGAAATAAAGAAAAAAAATCGGGCCATGTAGCTGAAGCTAGCGAAGAGCAAACTAAATAATGTTAGTTCATTTTAAGTGGGTGTGTGAGGCCGGAAGTTGTTAATCATATTTCTGTAAACAAATTTTATATGTAAACACACATAAACATGCATATAAAATCGTGTGTATGTGTGCATATAAATTATATGTTTTTTTAGCAGAAAATTCGCTAAAATATTTCACGTTTTCATTTTAATTAATTTTTGCTTTAAATACTGATGATGGTGTATCTGTAAAAAGACAATTGCAAGGAAATATTCTACTGGTTTTGAGTTATTTTAAGGATTTGCGGTGATATTTTCACCAGTCGGAGTACTGTAGGAGGATACGAACTGTTTCCACAGTTTTATTCCCAGCTGGCTTTAATAATAGAGGCTAATTAATGTTAACCTTTTTTAATTTTTTTTTTTTTTTTTTTTGTTGCGATTAATTTAAATTTGACAATTAATAGAATCTATTAATTATTAAAGGAAAAAAGGTTAAAAAATTAGACAAAAGAAAAATTTAATTTTGTTTTAGTTTTAGACTGAAAATAATAAGCCTGAACAATTTTGATTGTAAAATTTTGAAATTAAGTTGATCCAATTTATAATCATGTTAACAGAAGAAATACATAAAATTAAATATTAAAATTGATTTCAAAGAAACTTATATTTATTCAGAAATAATCTTATTATATATGCCTTTACAAAATAGAATGCAAAAGAATTTCATAGATTATGATGACAAAGAAGTCATTTATTTGTTGTTGCATTGTTTTCCAGTTCAACGACTTTGCATAAAACTACAGTCAATGTTTGCTTAATCGCTCTTAACGCCAAACCATTTGAATTTAAGAAAAAATTATGAAACTTAAAATTAACATTTTGAGCCTGTCAAGGACGTTTCTTGTAGTAGACTGCAACGGGTTCTTGTCACGTTTGGAGCTCTAAATCTGCAAGTCTTGATATTCTTTTTTCAAAAGCTGTGCTGTTATAAAGGGTATGAGGAGTTTAAATATAATAAGATTTAGGAAACTATTGAAAATTAAATACAATTAATTGCCCCGATATGAAAACGATTATTCTTCCACTTTTATGAAATTGTCTTTTAGCATGATTTGTTGAAATTTAAGCTGACTTTTTTTAATACGATTTTTATAAACTTATTTATGATTTGCCTCTGAATATATAACATTGCAAAATAAATTAAAAAATGATTTATTTATAGTCGATATGTGAATGTGGAAATGAATGAATGCTATTATTGGACATGCTTTTTCACAATTTGACGCATAATTTTTCAATCAATTTCGAAAGTATTTTACTATTATTTAAGTATTTTTCAGAACTACATGGACAATCAAGATAGATTTCACATATAAGTCCCAAATTATAGATACACACTTCCAACAGCCTACAGTTCTTTTTAGAATAAACAAGCGCGCATAATGCTTATTTCTCATATTCTTTGACCAGTCCGTATACACATTAAAGGTAAAGTGCATGATTTATAAAAAAAATTTATAACATTTATTTCTACTTTTGATTCTAAAATGAAATAAATCAAATTTGCGTTGCGTACAAATCTGCACTCAATTTAAACTCTAAACTTTTTTCTACCATAGGCAAATATTCATTTGTGTTTTTTATTTCAAAAATAAATCAAGGCGAATAGAACTGATATCAGAGAAAAAATTATAGTAAAAATAAACATCCAATTAAATATGCAAATTTTATGTTTGATTTATCAAAAGTTTTATAATTGAAAAAAGTACTTAAGAAAAGTAAATAAAATACCAAAATTGCTTGTAAGAAGTGGCGACAAAGATGACGAAAATAATTCAAAAATAAATCAATTTAAAAAGTATTTATATGCATACACATGCATACATATATTTGTCATATCTAAGTAATAATAATAATAAAAATAATAATAAAAAAGCTATTGACTCAAATAAATATATTTGATTGCCTGTTTAAGTAAATAAAATAACAACGTTTGTTTCGGTATGTGCATTGAAACAACAATAAAACTAACTAATTAGCTTTTTTGCTTTTTGTACAAAGTACCAAACGAAAATGTTTACGATACTTGCAAAAACTAACAGGTAAGACTGTTAGATATTTTTTTAAGTTATATTTGAAAAACTGTAATTTTTTTTCTTGATAACTTTTGAGTTTAGTTTTGAAACTAAATGAGAATTCAAAATAGTGTGACAAGAATAGCTACCACAGTTAGCCATTTGTCGGCCGTTTTGCAAAAAAAAAGTTTTGATATTTTTTTACAGAAAATAGTGAACGAAGCTACTTGTTTTCTAAAGATAGTAAAATAGTCTTTCAAATAGAATCAAAACTGGAGAAGGTTACGTTATGATAACTTTTTTTTATTTATAACTTTAATAAAAAAGCAATCACAACTGGTGAATTTACTTTTGAATTTCTTAACAATAAATCTAACGAAGCAGTTCTATATGTAAATAAAATTTATCGAAAAGAAAGGAACTCTAAATTGGGTGCTAACAGATGTTGAACACGCCGGTCACGTATATAAGTGATGCTCAGTTGTGTGTGTATGATTTAGAAGTTTAGGCACGAGCGGTTGAATTAATTTTATGTGTTTAGAACTCAATAACAACAGAACAACAGAAGTAGCAATAAATTTTTACTAAATCGTCTCTCTTTTAGTTTAGTTTTATAATTTTAATATTTTTTTTTTTCAACAAAATTGTTTGCATTAATTTTGAGGTCAATTAATTCAAACTGCAAACTGCTTGAGTTTGGAAAAAGTACAAATGATTTTTGTGTGTAATTTTCAAGTTTTGATAAAACGGCAATTTTTATTCACATCATAGAAAAACATATGTATATATAAAATAGTCGAAAGAATATATAAATATATTTGTAGCCCGATAGAAATTACGACAGGTTTATCTGTCATCTAGTAAATAATCACGAATAGTTTAACGTTTCACAATATTGTCCAAATTTACTTTTAGACGAAAAGGTGGATTTGTTTTCAAAACAATATGATGAAGACTATAACGTATTTCTGTTAAAAAATTTCTTTCAGTTTATACTCATCGAGTAGAAAAAATGATCTTAAATCGCTTCTTGAATCAATACAAACTTTTGTAGAAATTATTAATGTAAATAAAATATTTTTTTCTTTGCACAACTCATTTACATCGATTTTTCTGTAAGAATTTAAAACTCTATATAATTGTGACATCATTTTTGTAACACATTGAAATTGTCAGTGAATTAATGACCACAAAATTAATAAGCTGCAAAATATTTCAAAATATATACATATATATAAAAATTTCATAAACAGTTTCTTACTATTTAGATGATTTCCAGCTTGCAAGAAGGTAGCTCCCAAAATATATGATTTAATTACAAGCATTCCCAACAATAAAATAATGTTCACGAGGTCATTTATTTAACTTAAAAAAGAAATAATACAAGACGAATTAGCCAAGTGCATTTTAAATTAAATTACACAAAGGAATTCTTAATTACTTAAAAGCGCCATAAAATTCTTGCTAAATTTAAATTGACCTGAATATTCAAAAATACTATAATTTTATGCTTATTGATTTCAGATTTTAATATCATTCCATTTGTATTAAATTTTGGTTGGTGTTTTCATTCTTTTGCAATTTTTTTAAATATCATTTCTTAAATATCATTTTGTTATTTGTTTTATTTTAGGTAACATTTTTTTTTAATATTTGCCAACTTACTGTATGTTAATGGCTTAAAATTGTAAAGCTTAATCTTTTGTGTATGCTTGTGTGCGCTTAAGTTGTTGTTTGATTGTAGTCAAAATGGTAATACAAACAAACGTTGCATGGAAATATTTTTTGGAGTCTTTGCGCAGAATCAGTTGGTTTATAGCCTTTGAATGGATCGTTACTTGGTGAAAATAAAGAAGAAATTAAAAAGAAAATTTTTATAAAAATGGTAATTAAACTATTTGAAAACTTTAATTTAAAGTTTGCGTTCAATAAGACTAAATGGTGAAAACATAATATTAACAAATATGTTATCGCAAACTGTTTCGCAAAATATATTATTAATACATAAATATAATAATATATATGTATGAATAAGTGCTGTAAAACATATTGTTTGTTGTGGATTATTAAAGCCATTCTCTATGCTACATTTCGAAGGTGCTTATGGTAGCAAAACATTTAAATTTCACAGAGAAATTGAGAACTATTAAATCATAGGCCAAGAAAAATGTAAAGCTTATACAAACGAAGCAAATTCGAAAAAAAATTAACCCACTGCAAAGTAGATATTTGAAAAATAAATTTCGGAAGTAAATCTAACAAACATTATTTTTTTGTATTGTAGATATGACGTTACCTGACAATTGTACCATGATATTATTCAAACATATGCAAGCTTTTAACTGAAACTTATTTTTTATTTTTAGATTTCACATTTCATCTTACTATTAATTAGTACACAACTGGCTGCTGCAGCTGTATTACCGATCAACACATCAATTACAACAGCACACGATGACAAGGCGATGTATCCGCCAAAGCCAACAGAAATTTTCCCTATACAACCAATTTTAATATATCCTACACTCGAAAAATTGGCCTATCAAGGCAGAGCGCTTTTCAAAGACAATGAACTAATCTACATAAAACTATTAAAAGGCAAAAACTATCGCCCAAAGAAAGTAATTACTCAATTTGATGAAAAGCTATATCCAAAAGATATCAAAATAGGCCACATTTTCTATGTCAAAGCATTGGCCAATGGACAGTTTAGTCACAATCGCCTTAAACTGTACCGATTGCCGGAGTTTTATGCAATAACCATATACAAGAAGCATCAATTTAGAGACTAATTTTTCTCCAATTTCTGTGATTTTCAGAAAAGTATTTTATTTTAATTAAGTTATGACCGTTGAAATACGTATATTATAGAAACAATTGATTTATTGTTTCTTTTTTAGATTTAATAATATGTGTTGTAATAATAAAGCCTCAACACTGAACATTGTATTTGTTGAATTAGTGATTGTCGTTCCTGAAGAACGATTTTTTTATGTTGCGTTGATATTTTGTTAATAGTTTTGCAAGCCATAAACAATTTTTCCCCAAGGCATTTCAAATATTGTAATCATCATATCTGAACCAATTTAGGATAGTTTTAATATAACTAGTTATGTATATGTAATAACAATTATGTAGTTTTATATATTTACATCTGAAGGATTTTGTACATACACATTCATGTACATGGCTATGTATGGATGTATGAACATATATGGACAGTTAGAAATGTTCTGTTAAGAAGTTTTTCAATGGAAACTTACATGTTTACGCTCAGACATAGCAAGTCCAGACGTATGTGCCAGCGGCCTAGATGTTTCCTTTATTTATATTATTAACTTGTACATAAAATTAAATTAAATATCACTTAGGATCATCTAAATTGAGATTTTTTATTTTCACCTTCACATTTTTCACGACAGACTTTACCGATTGTCATAACTTCTTGCAACACTCTATTTATTTTTCGTTTAAGACCCAGGCAAATGCTAAAATTTAGACATTTTCAATCCCGAAATGCAAACTTGATTGTTTTATCTATTATGATAACTATTCTATGATAAAAACAATAGTTTGCAGTAATTTATTAGAATTTTATCACTCACGCCACAACTTCCAAACAAAAAAAAACATTCCTTTAATCACAAAATCACCTGTGCCTTTAATATCCCGCTTTTACGGGAAGGCAGCGGTGATGCCAGCGTTTGAAAACTCCCCGATATTATTCGATTCCAAAAGCCAGTTGCAAATTAAAATAACGGAAAATTTCATTTGAATTCGAATTATATATAATATACCTAATATAAGAATTTTTATGAAACTTAAGACTAAAATTTCTTTTTATGTGCACATGCATAACTATGAATTGACAGTTTCATAGAAATACCTTAAGTATCAAGCCACATTCAATGTGCTTTGGGTGAGTATTAATTTCTATAGCCGTTTTTACATTAATTGTAAGAATTATGTGGCAGCTTCATATATTATTGCAAGGGAGATATGATCTGCTTCACAAATGTCAAAGATTATACATAAAATGTTATCGCTTCATATAATATGTCAAGTACTTATAACTTTCTTATTGGATGCTCCAACAATCCCACCTTCTTGTATTCTTATACAAAATTTGACATATTTGTAGAAGCCGCTGACATATGTAGGCACATATGTAGTGGTTTTTATATTGCGTGTTTTTGTGAAAATAGAAAATATACAAATTTGCAATATTGTACAAAAGAAAACTAAAAAAATTGTGCTAAATATATTATTTAGCAAGCAGCCAGCAAAATGATGTACGATAATGAAGAAGGTAAGTGGGAACACGAGTAATATTCCTCCAATAGAGAAAACCTGAAAAAACATGGCGTCGAAGCACCAGGGCTTCCTATAAATCATTTATAAGTTTTTAATATATTCTTATATCCTAGAAATGTATGAAGAGGAGAATGCCGAGGAAATCTCGCATGAGCTGTGGCAGGAAGCTTGCTGGATTGTTATCAACGCTTATTTTGATGAAAAAGGTTTGGTACGTCAACAGTTGGACAGCTTTGACGAATTTATTCAAATGTCTGTGCAACGTATAGTGGAAGATTCTCCTGCTATAGATTTGCAGGCCGAGGCTCAGCACACATCGGGTGAGATTGAAACGCCGGTAAGTATATTATGTGATATATCTTCTGCCGATAATGAATGTATGTATATGTTTCTCTTCAGCCCCGTTTTCTCTTAAAATTCGAACAAATTTATTTGTCTAAACCTACACATTGGGAAAAAGACGGTTCGCCAAGTCCTATGATGCCTAATGAAGCTCGCTTGCGGAACTTAACTTATTCCGCACCTCTTTATGTCGATATAACGAAAACTAAAATAGTAGAAGGCCAGGCCCCCGTCGAGACTCAACATCAAAAGACATTCATTGGAAAAATTCCCATTATGTTACGTTCTACTTACTGTTTGCTGTCACAACTAACAGATCGTGATTTAACTGAGTTAAATGAGTGTCCTCTTGATCCAGGTGGCTATTTTATTATTAACGGCTCCGAAAAGGTGTTAATAGCCCAAGAGAAAATGGCAACTAACACTGTTTATGTGTTTAGTATGAAGGATGGCAAATATGCCTATAAATCTGAAATTAGATCTTGTTTGGAGCATAGTTCTCGGCCCACTTCAACTCTTTGGGTCAATATGATGGCCAGAGGTTCACAGAATATTAAAAAATCAGCTATTGGTCAACGCATCATAGCTATTTTGCCCTATATTAAACAGGAAATACCCATTATGATTGTGTTTCGTGCTTTGGGTTTCGTAGCTGATCGTGATATATTGGAGCACATTATTTATGACTTTGATGATCCCGAAATGATGGAAATGGTTAAACCTTCATTAGATGAAGCTTTTGTAGTACAAGAACAAAACGTCGCTTTAAATTTTATTGGTACACGTGGTGCCAGACCTGGTGTTACTAAGGACAAACGTATCAAATATGCTAAGGAAATCTTGCAAAAAGAAATGTTGCCACATGTGGGAGTATCCGATTTTTGTGAAACTAAGAAAGCATATTTCTTAGGGTATATGGTGCACAGACTACTGTTGGCATCATTAGGTCGGCGTGAATTAGACGATCGGGATCACTACGGTAAATATTAGTACAAATATTGAGAAAACTTTTTAATATAGCTATGCGTCGCTTTTAATTCTCAAGGCAATAAACGTTTAGACTTGGCTGGCCCTTTATTGGCCTTTCTATTCCGTGGTCTATTCAAAAATTTAATGAAAGAAGTAAGAATGTATACACAAAAGTTCATTGATCGCGGAAAGGATTTCAATTTAGAATTGGCTATTAAAACAAATATAATCACCGATGGTTTACGTTACTCTTTGGCTACAGGCAACTGGGGTGACCAGAAAAAGGCTCATCAAGCGAGAGCAGGTGTATCACAGGTAGGTCTTTCACGTACATTAGATTTGAAAACATTTTCTAATTTTTATGGTTTCAGGTATTGAATCGATTAACATTCGCTTCAACCTTATCCCATTTAAGACGTGTGAACTCACCTATTGGTCGTGATGGTAAATTGGCTAAACCTCGACAGTTGCACAATACATTGTGGGGAATGTTGTGCCCAGCCGAAACGCCCGAGGGGGCTGCTGTAGGCTTGGTTAAAAATTTAGCTTTAATGGCTTACATATCAGTTGGTTCACAACCTTCACCTATATTGGAGTTCTTGGAAGAGTGGTCTATGGAAAACTTGGAAGAGATAGCTCCTTCTGCTATCGCTGATGCCACTAAGATATTTGTAAATGGCTGTTGGGTTGGAATACATCGTGATCCCGAGCAATTGATGGCTACTTTACGTAAATTGCGAAGGCAGATGGATATTATTGTCTCCGAAGTGTCAATGATTCGTGATATTCGTGATCGTGAAATTCGTATATACACGGACGCTGGCCGTATTTGTCGCCCATTGTTGATTGTTGAAAATGGTTCATTGCTATTGAAAAAAACTCACGTTGAAATGTTAAAGGAACGGGATTATAACAATTACAGTTGGCAAGTTTTGGTTGCATCAGGTGTAGTGGAATATATTGACACGCTTGAAGAGGAAACCGTAATGATTGCGATGTCACCATATGATTTGAAACAGGATAAAGATTATGCTTACTGTACCACATATACACATTGCGAAATACATCCTGCCATGATATTGGGAGTTTGCGCTTCTATTATTCCATTTCCTGATCACAACCAGTCTCCTCGTAATACATATCAAAGCGCTATGGGTAGGTTTTCCTTGAAATTACATAGCACTAAGTATTATTAAACCGCATTAAAATTTATAACAGGTAAACAAGCTATGGGTGTTTATATAACCAATTTTCATGTGCGGATGGACACTTTAGCCCACGTTCTATACTATCCGATGAAACCTTTAGTTACTACGCGCTCTATGGAGTACTTACGATTCAGAGAACTTCCTGCTGGTATAAATTCCATTGTAGCTATTCTTTGTTACACTGGTTACAATCAAGAAGATTCCGTTATTTTAAATGCTTCTGCCGTAGAAAGGGGTTATTTCCGTTCCGTGTTTTACCGTTCTTATAAAGATTCGGAAAACAAACGCATCGGCGATCAAGAGGAGAATTTTGAAAAGCCCAATCGTCAAACTTGCCAAGGTATGCGTAATGCTCATTATGACAAATTAGACGACGATGGTATTATAGCCCCTGGTATTCGTGTGTCTGGTGACGATGTAGTTATTGGTAAAACTATCACTCTACCCGAAAATGATGACGAATTGGATGGCACAACTAAACGCTTCACAAAAAGGGATGCTTCAACTTTCTTACGTAATTCTGAAACCGGTATTGTTGATCAAGTCATGTTGACTCTTAACAGCGAAGGTTATAAGTTTTGTAAAATTCGTGTAAGATCGGTTCGTATTCCGCAAATAGGTGACAAATTTGCATCTCGTCACGGTCAAAAAGGTACTTGCGGTATTCAATATCGCCAAGAAGATATGGCGTTTACTTGTGAAGGTTTAGCTCCTGATATTATCATTAACCCTCACGCTATTCCATCTCGTATGACAATTGGCCATTTAATTGAATGCCTGCAAGGAAAACTTGGATCGAACAAGGGGGAAATTGGAGATGCCACTCCATTTAACGATGCTGTTAATGTACAGAAAATTTCCACTTTCCTCCAAGAATACGGTTATCATTTGCGTGGCAATGAAGTCATGTATAATGGTCATACTGGCCGCAAAATAAATGCTCAAGTTTTCTTGGGACCTACTTATTATCAGCGTCTGAAACATATGGTGGATGACAAAATTCACAGCAGAGCTCGTGGGCCTGTGCAGATTTTGGTACGACAACCTATGGAAGGTAGGGCTCGTGATGGTGGCTTGCGTTTTGGTGAAATGGAACGTGATTGCCAGATATCGCATGGTGCTGCACAATTCCTACGTGAAAGATTATTTGAAGTCTCTGATCCCTACCGCATACATGTTTGTAATTTCTGTGGATTGATTGCAATCGCCAATCTGCGTAATAATACATTTGAATGCAAAGGATGCAAGAATAAGACGCAAATCTCCCAAGTTCGTTTACCATATGCAGCTAAATTATTGTTCCAAGAACTGATGTCAATGAATATTGCTCCACGTTTAATGGTGGTTTAGAATTTTGCATGAGTGCAATAATAAGGCTCATATGATATTCGTTATCAATTTATGCAATTAATTATTAGGATCTTTTATTTAAAAGAAAATTAACGACTAAAGTCTTAATAAAATAATATAATTTTATTAAATAATAAAAAGATGTCATAAATTTATTTCGAAGGCAAAGTATGAAAACTGATTTTTCCTTCTCGTTAAACAGTCAAACTTCTTTGCAAATAAATTCAAAGATTTTGCTGAAGCTGGAATTTTTGTCAAATTTAAAGAAAACACAAAACACCATAAAACCCAGAATTAACAAACTTATATTGGCACCGCAAGACAAAGATTAAGACGATTTTAGTTTCCAATATACTTATACGACAGGGAGTCAGTTCATTAGCTCAGAAAGAGTTTTGATTTATGAAAACCGAAGACGAGTCGGACTATTCGATTCATTGCCATGATGTTAGTCACTCAAAACCAAATGAATTAAGGTTAAATGCAAATAGTTTGTTTTATTGATAAAAAAAATTATGTATCTTCTTGCTTCAAATTAAGTTGAAGCAGAACGCATAGAACTGATTTAGTAGAAAGGCAATGATTAAGTTGAAAAAAATTCTACATAATAACAGCGTTCGTAGAAATATTACATCTTCCTTGTAAACTTGTTTCTATTTAGGGGATTTTAAGACCAAATTGCATATTTTGACTTGAATTTTTTCATTGAAAATATTGTATGTAGTAAATACAAACTGACTTATGTACGTACTTACATACATACATAGGTATGTGTAGAATATTTTTGTAGTTTTCTATTGTTACAAATATTTTTAAAGCATTTTAAACGTTTGTCAGCTGAATTTGTGCTCCGATAACCAAAAATAGTATAAGAAGGACAATGTCAAGTAGAACGCCATTTACACACATTCGAGCATACTTTTGAAGGTGTAATTTGTGTTTTAATTACTTAAAAAATTTAAAATACAATTTTAAGTTAAAGTTTTTTATTAAAATTGAATTGTCAAATACATAATTTGATTTTAAAATACATACTAGCAAAGAAGTATATAAAAGAAAATATAAAATTAGTATATAAAAATATTACTCTATTTTAGCTTTGATAAATATAAAGTTGTAAATACATATAAACTTTTGTTTGTAATAAACTTATGAAAGATAAGGAAGCAACTAAAAATTTGTAAGGTATGTGATGGAAATCAACTGGTACAAATTTATTTAACAATAATTTCGAAAAAATATAAATACCGAAAGGTGTTGAGAATAATTTTACGAACTACAATTAGTTGACAAAGTACTGCAATATATTTATGTAAGTGATTTAAAAATCAGTTTATCAAAATATGTGGAAATATTAAAAATGTACTAAAAATGTAGATATGAGAACATCAGAATAGATTTCCATCGCATTCCTATCTTTTTTTAAGTATGTTATAATAATTGTTGAGTAATTGCATTTATGTAACATGGCAGTGCTTTTTTATAATCGCTTTACGTTTTTTCATTGCCTCAAGATATTTATAACTATAGATTGTGTAAGCATTCTTCAATTTCAATACTTCACTAAACAATATTTTTATGACTTTTAAATTACAATAATAATTAATTCGAGTTTTCTGTCAGTCTAATGTTTATACCATAATCATGGACAGATCATTATCAGACATATAGACAAGGCACCGAAAATTAAGAAATTTATTTTTGAAGATATACATACATACATACATTTATATAATGTACATAAATATTTCAGTGTTAAAGTTACTCCTGACAACTAGTTGTATATTGAAGTTAATAGGTTTGGAAAGTAATTTGTATACAAGTTTTATTTATCAAAATTTTTATTTAGTTATTTATTTATACATATTCATGTCGTCAAATATGATGAATGCGTAGGGAGGGGCCTATCGTCACTTAAAAATCTTACAAGAGAAACAAAAAACTCAATACAATAAAAAGTGTTGTGGTTAAAATTATCATTTTTGGTAGTGTAATTAAAATAAAACTATTAGTTTCCGTCTGTAATATGTTGTTAGGCTTTTTTGAATTGTGAAAAATTTCGATTTTTTGGTATTTACTCCCTTTTGCATTTCAGATGATATTTTAATTAATCCCAAATTTGTTTAGAAAATATTTTAAAAATTATACTGAGGAACGTGAGCCAGATCAATATATAAACAATTTTCTAAATTTGGTCTAGACATTCTCAGAAATATCAGCGTATAATGTAAATGATCGTATATACATATATTGTTCTCCATGTATTTATTTTATTAATGATATGTTGCTACATCATGTCAACAATGTTACATTAAATTTTAGTCGCTGCCTTTTTAGATTAGATTTATATACGTATGAACATATTTCTCACAAAATTTAAATAAGAAAGAGATCCTAAGAAGAAAATTGGCAATGATGGGATTTGTAAATAAGAAATAATTTTGCAATCATGAGAAATGATTGAAATTGAGTTATTTTGTGTTATAGCAAATCATGTACGGCTCATCAATTTCAAAAGATTTATTAATAAAATCACACACAAAGGATCACACTGTTCTTTAACAGATTTTAAAAATTCAAAATATACGAAAAGATGCAATCCTTAGTGACAAAACTGTCACAAAATACAGAAGTAAATGTTATTTAAATTATTCAATTAAATTAATAAGTATGTATATGAAACTGACTTTGAAGCTTAAAGTTGTACCTGAAATTTATTCGATGTGCTTGTCATAATTTATCACATTCTTATATTGCTCCCTTATTCTTAAACTCACCCACGAAAATGACGTATTAAATTTTTATACTCTACCAGCTGGAACTATTGGATTTTTATCATGAAAACGTAAAATGCGAGTTAACATGGTGGTAATGCATGGTATCTGTTTCTGTTGATGCATCTCCGGTGTGTCAGGAGTACAAGATTCAAAATCAACGGCAACGCGTTGACAAACGAATGTCAACAAAGTTAATATATCGTAACGTTTACCATTAGCTGCTAATTCGGCGCATAAAGATTGCATAAACCATGAACCACGAGTGGTGTTACGCCAAGAGTAAAATCCAGGAATAGTAGAATAGGCAATTAAGAAATCGGCATGAACTGGTATTTTGTAACTCATCGATGAGTCACCATCAGTTTGAGTTACCATGCGTTTCATTGTTACACCAGGATCAAGACGGTCACCTTGGCAAGCTTGTATAAAGAATAGCTTTGGTTTGCCAGCCAGAGTGCGGCAATGCTGGGCAGTGAAATAATTCCATATACTGTCCAATTTATATTGAGTATCCTTGGCGTATATAAAACCCATTTCACCATGCGATAATATGGCTATCAGTATGCAATCATTGTTGGTATGATCTTGACTAGCGGCCCATTCAATTTGGCGTTTAATTTCACCATATGTGTAGTCCTTGTATATCTTGACTTCGAATTCTAACTGCTTGAGACAGCGCGCTAAATTATCGCAGTCCACATTAGTGCCCGATCTAGATTTTAACGTTGGTACCAAAAAATGTTCGTGATTAAAAACTAGCGCCAAGCCGCGATTTTTATGACGCATATTGTATTCTACAGCATGACGGTCAGTTGTCATTATTGCTGTGTAATTGTTTGATGATGTATTGTATGATTTGTTTGCCAGCTGTGCTATTGCTCCTTGCTGCTGATAATGGTTAGATGAAGAGCTACTAGAGTAGTAGGTGCTCGAACCACTATTTGAAGAGCCCAAGGATCCAAATGCATCAGTTATATCATCAGTGTTAGTAGAGCGTTCCACAAAGGTTCCAACTTGGTCTTCAGAAGCTGTAGCCATTTTTTATTATTCACTTTTTTCAATAATGCCTTTGTTTATTATCAAATTTATGCACTTTTTTAAGTTCGGTTTGGTTTTTTTTTACTTTTTCCGACTTCTGAGTTTTTGTTGTTGCCTTTAGAGATGCTTTTGTCCGTTTGGTACGCGTCTGTTTATAAATTGCAATTACTTGTTGTTTGGTTTTGCTTTGTTAAAAATTTGATTTTGCATTTATTTTTCCTTTACATTTTCAACAATGATGCCACCTCTAGTAAACACCCAAACGGGTGTTTTAAATGCATAGAATCATATCAGAAGACTTTATATCAACTTGTGTTTTGTTAATTTAAATTGTTTATATATTTGCCTTATTTTGTGATCTTTATACAAAAATTTTATATGCAATATGAGAGATATTCATAGGATATGCAACAACATTGCAATCATAATATATCATGCAAGCCGAATCCACTAGGAGTTAATTCGCCTTGATTTGATGAATGCCAGATCAAAAGAGTATGCCAGACTCAATAAAAAAGTAACATGAAAGAAAAAGGATAAAAAGTCCAGTGCAGATGGTCGTATACAACACAATTCAGGTTTATACTCCTTCAAACATACTTCGTCTGTCTTCTTATAAATTGCATTATTGTAAAAGGGGTGAGATAGCCACTAACTGATCTTAGCACATACTGAGTTTAATAGAACGGTTTTGTAACAATTAACCGGGATAGTACAACAGGTTTGTTGTTAATGTTTGTGGTAATTTAAGCATATTATATAAAATACGAATAAACTACTTTTTATTATATTACTTACGTCTGGTTCTAGTGAAATAGTGAATTTGATACTAATCAACCAATATGTGATTTCTATAATTGTTGGAATATTGTAGAATTTTTTTTAAATCTTCTTAAGTGACATAAATACTAATAAAATGGAATTCAAAGTAACATATCACTGCTAAAATATCATAACTTAAATATAATTGCTTGTGTTGCTTGGTTAAGCGCAGTGTATACAAACGATACCAATATATAGTACGTCTTCTTGAATTATTCTAATATATTGGTATATAGTTTTCCATTTTACTTGAAGTCCATCATGTACGATAATGTTAAAAAAAATGTTGGAATGGATTACGGAAATGCAGTAGAAGGAATCTTATATACATACGTATGTACATATGTGCATACATGTAGAAATACCTATTGGGCTCATTCATCGTTACTGTAATGAATCAATAACTTCATTATATAAAGAAGCGTTTTCTTGATGCATAAGGTATAAAAACTTCTCTAATTTCTGAAGTAAGATTTCTAAATAAAGTTATGTGTATTTTAAACATACCTCAAACAATTAATAACCTTATAAAATAGTTATATAATAGACAAATTCATTCATAGTCAAAATCCAAACCACTGCCTTTTGAATTCTTTATAATCCATTCATCAAAACGGTCTGACATATCATCAGACATATAATTTTTCCAATCGCCTATTTGGCCTTTTCGTATAAATTTACTTTCTGCTCTTGCCATGGTCACATTCTTATTGCCATTCGCATCTATTTGGCTCAAAATTGGGTCCAGGTTAACTGCTGGATTTGATTGCATCTTATCAAATTTTAAATGGTCGCAAATTCGCTGCATATCATCTTCGTTGATACTGTAATTGAGTTTTAAAAATTTAGCACATTTACGAATAACGGCCGGTAAATCTCTTTTCATATCTTCATATTTTAAAAACAGCACGTTTGGTTCTGTTGAATGTTTCCAGAAAGGCAAGACATGTTTCCAATACGACCCAATTGGTGTTTGTTCATTGACAAATAAATCGAAAAACTCTTCAAATGACCCCTGAAGACCGTGCATTAGTTTACAATAGTGATAAAATGAAACACATAAATCTTTTGGATTGCGAGCAGTGTAAATTATCTATAATTATTATAAAATCATTCATATGTGGCACAATACTTTAATAAGTGTTTGGATACAATATTTCGTACCTTTGCTTTGGATGTTTCGAGATCTCTGGGTAATAGATGCCATGGTAAATGGGATCGCGCAAATCGTGGACGCGGCATATTTTTAACTGTTTCAACAGTATTTCCCAATGAATTTCTTTACAGGTAAATAAAATTTGAAAAAATTTAAAAGCTTCTATATATTACATAAACATGCATGCAAACATATATGGATTTATACACACTCGCATAAAAATAAGATTTCATAGTCATAAACATCTACATAAACAATCATTTTTGAATTTCAAAGTAAATTTCTAATGTTTTATAATATTATTTTTAAAATTTGGGTCATATACAACACATAATATATGGTAACATAATATTTTTAAATGCTGCACGCATACACATGAGTACATAGTATAATGAAATTTTAATATATTTGTGCAAACAGCACAATAAATAATTTAAAAAAATTATGCATAAAATTTTTATTCGGTTTTATGTATTTTATGTATTCCGGCGACAAATATTTATTATGTAAAACAGTATTATCAAGCATCCTGTTTCAGAAAGTCGAACGTTATCATTCAATGGAATCTTAAACTGAGAAAACGGATTGCATTAAACTAAAAACTTATTTTATTTATTTAATAATATAATAATTAAATATATAAATAAATAAATGTAATAGAGTTAATCAAACTCAAATCATATGCTTAAGGCTGAGAATTCAAGATAATGATAACAACTTTCGTTGTTGCAGCCTGATGTAATTAATTATGTATTACAGTTTCCTATACATTGAAAATAAAAGTATGTTTTTATTCGAAGAAGTACTTAAAAGTTAGGCTGAGAAAATGAACCGTATTGATCGTAGCTCGTGCTAAATATAAGTTATTTCAAGTTAATTTGAGATTGAGTTGTACTCAAAAATTTTAAATACGAATATATTTAATTATATATAATATAAGACGAAAAGGAAAAGCAATTCTAGAGTCGCTTGAAATATATATAGAATTCGAAATTTAAGAACTTGAATTACGTTCGAGTATTTGGAAGTGGGTAAAATAAAATTCATTGTAGGAATATTTTTTAAATGTACATATAAAATAACTGTTTTCGAGCACTTACGTTACCCATTCGTGATGATCTTCACTAAACAATGCAGACAACTCAATCAATGGCGATCTCAATTGTTGCATTTGCTTGGCACCTTCAAAGTCCATTTGGTTACCCAACAACCATATCATTTCCTGAGCCCATGTTGAACCAGTTCTGGGATATGATACTAACCACACATCATCCATATAAGTTTCAAAATCTCTAATGGACTCTCCAATTTCCATAAACTTTCGTGGCAATATAACATTTCCTGGTAAAACTTCTACAAAACAATCTTTTTTTGGAAACAAAGCGTCAATTCTCTTGGAAATTTCTTTGTCAAGCTCTTTGAAAGTTAACTCCATCACGTATGTTGATGTTTTTTAAATAACCTGATCTAGTATAAAATATTTTATTTATCAGTATGATGGGAAGAGCTTAAAGAAAAGTTCCACGTAAAAACATCCGTTCGTCTGACTGTTTGTTGGAAGACTGCAGGAAAATGTATGCAATTTGGATAATAATCATCTTGGCTCCATTGTTTATACACCATACACATGTTTGCTCTGGCCTATGAAATAACGTATGGTGAAAATTGTGCTTAACTGTAGTGAAAGTAAAAGTGTTTTCCGTTGTTGGGGAAAAAGAAAACTTGAATTTTCACTAATTTCAACTCGCATTATAAAGGCGTTAGAGTAATAATTTGTGACCACAAGCTACGAGTATTACTCGAGTAGAGATGGCACAACTCATTTTGTTGCAGTGAATCACGCTTAATCAGATGTGATCGTATGGATGTATGATGCTGCTAATGCTACTACTAATTGTTATATCTAACTCTACTTCTATTGTTATACAAAATGCAATTGTGTTCCAGGCTTGATTTTTGTAATTCAAATTATTATTTCTTGCATAAAACGCTGTAAAGTTTTAAAATTACCAACAGCTTAATAAAAATCCAGAAACAAATTTTTTCTCTCAGGACTAAAGTAGATATGTAGATTAAATCTGCGTCATTAGCTCTAAAAATGCATTTCTTGACTTATGACAGTATTGCAGCAAATGAGCGACATACAAATTTCGTACGAATATCTCACTTTTATATAAAAATTTATCTCTAAAAAAGGAAACGTTTACAGCGATTTTGATATTCGTTATCGCTTGTTTTACTAGCAACGCATTCAGCTTTATTGTCGTTTTAATTTTTTCACAAATTCTTGATTATGGCATAAGTTTTGTATATAAATTTTATTATGCAACAAAATCATGCCACTGTTCTCGAAATATAGTTTATGTAGTGGTATATAAAATGTTGCGTCACTAAGTATGGGAAAAAGTATTGGGCGCATTCAATAATAGAGTAAAAATCTATAACCAGTCCGAATTGTAGTGAAAATTCGCCATATTTAAGAAAAATTGAAAATGCTTTCAGTTTTATAAAGTACAGATTTTTATTACTTAAGACAATCCAAAATGTGTTAAAACATCCCATTTATTAATCGTGGTTGACCTTTTTGCCTTATGAAGGTATATATCACATAAAGATTTTGTCAGGAAAGCTCATGGAAATCTTGAGGTATCCTTAAAAAAATTAAGCGGTATTTCTCATGCGCTAAACCAATGGTTCAATTGATATTTTCATATAAAAATGCTTACGCTAGTGATAAAGCAACAATTAAACTAGAAAGTGAGTAAAAATAAATAAATAAAATACATAACATTTTTTTCTATTGCCACGAGTAAATAACGAACTTTATTTTTGCTGGTGCTACTGTGTTCGATATAACCAAATAATTATATTCTAAAAGTCATAGCGATTTTATACCTTTGCGAAGAATTCATGCTAATTAAAAAATGTGTATTCAAGATACAATAAGCTCTCATTATTAGCTCTTTAAAATTAATGTTCTGCCAAAGACTATCTATTCTATAGCCTGAGTATTATATATGTATGTATACTTATTTACAGATTTTTTAAGTATTTAGTGTACAAAAATTTTATAATAAAAACAAATACAAAAGTATTTACCTACACTTGAATATGGGCTATCGGTGTACATATTTTAAGGAAGTACATATTAAAAGAGATTAAACTTTTTCATAGGTACTACCTGTCATCTGCACAGACCTTTAATAATCAGCCATAGGTATTCATGCATATGTACATACTTTGTTTTGATATATACATATTTGTATTTACTGCCCATATACGCAAAATCCAGTGACTTCAACAACGCTATTGTAATGAAGAATTCTGAAAAAAGAAAGTAGGTAGATTGCGACGGTAATAAAACGACAACAAAAATGAGAGAGAGAAATACATACATAAACACATATTTACGTTAAAAGGCCATGTGCACCAGCTGTTAATATAGCTTAGTATTTTGATACACGTCAGGCTAAACTAATTCTTGCAACATGTTTGGTCATACTAACATTAATGCAATTGCACAGGTAAACAAGTTCAAACCCGGTTTGAGCTAAGAAATAGAATAGTTTGGAAATGTGTGTGAAAATGTTAGCATGATCTAAGGTGAAGAAGAGTTCCAATATTTTCAAGCCAGATAGATGGAAGAAAGTTTTCATTACAGTTGGACGTAGCGAACGGTTTATATAAATTTTTTTTCAACGGCAAAATATAATAAAAAATATCTAGATCAAATACAAAATTGTCCATACCTCTGAAAACAGACTACAGTGAAACAAATTATCTTAATTGTGCGAAAATAAGTGAAAAAAAGTAAAAATCGTAAGCCGTAAAATTTAAATGTTTAAAGTGATTGTGAAAGTTCCTTAATATTTGAAATAAATACACACATACATACATACATATATTCAACCGAAGAAATATGTTAGCGAAAAAGAAAATTTTTTTGTTGGCCTTACTATGCCTTAATATATCTTTTGGACATTCTACACAACGTCCTTCTAGTGATGACGATGATGCGAATCCCTTGTTAGATATGGCTTCGATATTTTTGCAGGAAGCTTTGACTAATCAAAATAATAACAACGATGGGCGTGGAGGTGGTGTAGGCGGAGCAGCTAGCCTAGCCGGGATAGCTTCCATTGTAGGTTCATTTATGCAGGCCAATAATGGAGGGCAGGCCAAGAGTTCAGGTAGTTCCGGTGCCATGCAAATACTTTCAGGTATTGGAAGCTTGTTAGCTAATGCTGGAAGTAAAAATGGAGCTCGTAATAATGGCGGGGGTGGTTTTGATCCATCTATAATTGGAAATATTGTTGAAATGTTTACACAAAATGAAGATAGCGAAGACGACGATGGTACTGATGGCCAGCATCATCACAGTAAGCGGGAATCTGATTCTGGTATCGATTTGGGCTCTATATTACAAATGGCTTCAGCTTTTATGGGACCAAACAACGCAGACGCTTCTCATCACCATCAGCAAAAACGCTCGGTTAACACAAATTCAGCTACACCACAACCACAAGAAGATAATGGTCTAATGAGCCTATTACCTTTAGTAATGCAAGCAATCACATCTTTTGCTGGCCCTGAAGGCAAACATACTCAAGAGAAACATAAGGATCATGCCTGGGTCTTGCCACCATTCTTGGAACACTTGCATGTTCTATGGGATCATTTTTCTAATTCAGATTTAGCTGATGCTCTTTACGAAAAGTCGGGAGTAAATAAAATTATGAAGGTGTGTAAAATATTTTATACATATGTAATTTTTGTTTTCATATTTACTAAAATACATAATTATATTTGTATTTACATATATTTGCACGTCTAACTCTATGTTTCAGGGTTTCAAGGGTCGTGATGGCAAATTGGATTATGATAAATTGTTTGAGTCATTAAATAATCAATCATTCCGTAGGCGTTGGATTAAATCCGCTACTCTATACTTAGCCGATTGGACTAGTTATTTTGCAAATCCAGAGGTTTACATTAAGTAAGTATAAATTAGCTGTATAAATATGTAACTTTACATATCAACTATTTATTTAGAGATAAGTTTCAAATGTGATTAACGAATAATTTTTTTATATATATCTTTAAAGATTGTATATATAATATATGCACGTAAATGAAATGTATAAAAGTATTTATTTCATTTCATTTCAAATGATTTTTCGTGATTACTTTTAATTGAAATAATTAAGTTTCTACCAACGGTTGCATATTTAAAGCTTTTCTAGCGACTTAAAGAAAGAGAGCCAAATACACAGTAATTCACTATAGCAACTTTCTTTTGCTTGTTGGAGTTATACGGCTGAAGAAATGACTGTAATGTTTTAAAATACATACATACATACATATGTACATGTAAAATACATTTACAAACCGGTATCAATTAAAAAAGCAGAAATAAATAAAAGAAAGAAGAAGGAACTTACGTGACACACTTTTTTACTTTGCGCTACAACAAATAAGAAAAATTAACTAACATTCAAAGCAGGTGTGGAAAAATTGATAAAATCATATTTCTTGGTAGCTTTAATATATCTACCTCTGACATGTTTCAGAATTTATGCAACATCCTGTCTGAGTTATTTATCTCCCTACCGTGTCAATAAGTGACACGTATTTTATTTACTCTCCTTGAGTAAATAAAAAAAAAGCAAAGCTGGATTCACCAATTTTTTCCGAAAACAATTTTTTCCAGTAATTTTCTTGTAAGAAATTTTCACCCTGTATTGAGAGAGCTAAATATGGATGCTAAAGTTCATATTAAAAAGATTTTGTATAGGCGAATCCAGCTTAGTACTGTTATACTTCACACAGTTCTTGGATATGTTTGGAAAAAATGTGAAGTGAAGGATCGAATAAACAAAAGGCTTGGCAAACAAGATCGATATTTGTGTTTGTACAACCCTGTTGCCTAGTATATGGCATATATCATGTTTGATAATTCAGATATTGAATTTGTCAAAAGCCGCAAGGAAATGTGCCGCTTATGTAGTTTACATGCCGCTCTATTTTACAGTACTGAAATTGGCGACGTCAGTGCAGAAGTACGCATACAAAAATTGCTTAAAACGTGCTCCTTCTGTGCATAGAAAGTTTAAAGTTTCCATCTCTGATCCAAGCATTTCACCTGTGTGATTGCTTATTGCATACAGTTGCACACATAAAAAATGCATCAGTTCAGCTAACAATTTTGAGGTATATCCGAACAAACTCTACCACAAAACGTAATCGTGGTATGCCTTAATCGGGCTTATTGTCATTAGAAATTAGGAGGCAATAATTCCTCCTATTGAAAGAAAAAATGGGGTTCACGTTAAAACATGACTCATCAGCTTAGGAAATCAAACGATTGCCTATTCTAAAGCATTAAGAGGATTTAAAAGTATAGAACTAAAGTTTAATTTGATTTTTAAGGCCATTCGCCACTCAGTAAGAACACAAAGGAAACTTGATTGATTGAAGATTTTTGCTTATCAGAAATGGAAATAATTATACAGTCCAAAACTAGCTGGCACATAACATTGATCACAGTTCTCATGATTTTGCAATAAAATACTATGCAGCCGTCGCATATGACATATACATTCGCGATATTATTGTACATTATGAAAAATGTCCAATTATAACGTACTAATAAAAAAAAGAATGGTAAAATTATACACATAATAAATGGCGTGGCTCCAAGAGAATTTACTTAAAATCGAGAAGAACCATTTGCATTTTGAGCAACTGTCCATATCAACTTGTTAAGTAAATTCGCTAGTCGTCTTCAAGTTTGATCACAAGCCGATCGTTACAACTTGCTAGCGTCCAGGTGTTGTTAATCATCTCAACTTTAAGACGGTTGTCTTTTTAACTGATTTCTTACTAAAATAAGTACGATTGTAAAAAGCTGTGTGTATACCATATGAATGTATTGTTAAATTAGTATCTACATATTTAAGCTTCTGCGTGTTTATATGTCCATTTTCAAAGAACTTAGCTAAATTGTTGTATTGGAAAAAATCGTAGGCTAGTGTACACACAACTTAAATAATTGTGTGTTATGAACGCCAAACTACATATGGAAAAGAAAACTAAAGACTACTTCATATATAGAGTTGAACACCCATCGTACACCAAGAAAGTCAACTACCACTCTGTACAATTATCGCAGGCATGAATAAAATAAGTAAAATAAAATAAAATAGAAAATTTGTGCGTATGTCAATCTTATTATTTTCAAAACTATAATATAGGAGTTTTATAATATTCTCAAGGACTAATTCATAAACAATTTTATATACATACATATTTATAAACTGCTCATTTGAAAATTTTGTATAGAATTTATTAAGTAACATTAATTAATTTAATTAATTATATATAATTATTAGCATAAAATATATTTTATGAATAAGACCTTTAAATTATTATTGATAAAAAAATATTTTATGTCTATAATCTTGTTATTTTGACAAATTTCTATACAAAAGCTTTCAAAAAAGCGTTTTATAAACACAAACACGCTATGTGCATAAAAAACTATGTATATCAAAAGATATTTTTATGTAAAACATTTTGGATAAAATCCAAAATTCCAAACTCATTCTAAATATTATCAACATCAGGGAAAATATATTTATATGTACATATTATGAACTACTCCTAAACCAGGAGCTTTAAAGACTATAAGAAATGTTAAACTACTTTCGCCATTACTGATTTTGAGCTTTCAATTGAATAAGTAATTTCGCTGTTCTGAAATATATAAATTTATATATCGATGGACGATATGTGCATTGTACATATTTATAGTGAAAGTTACTTCCAAAGTTTAATGCGATGCCTCATACTTGCCGTATACGTAATATGTACATACATATGTATGTGTGTGTGTCAATGCATGCATAAACGTTTTAAAACGGTTATAAACTACATTTGCATGCACACATACGCACATATATTCTTATATATGGAAGAATTCATATTGAAAGTATGACATACCGAAAAATGCGATATTCTTTGTTAACACATTTGTTGGCGATTTAGGTCAATCATAAATTAATACCTTATCTCTTTTACAATTTATTTCAAGAATTTTTATAAAATATTTTTCACCGGTTTTGATTTTATGTTTATAATTTATTTGACCGAAAATAAATGAGGTTGTCCCTGTGTTTTGTTGTCGTATTTTAACTGGAAGTTTAACATTCTCTTCCGTAATCGGTATTGCTTTTGAAATTTCACTTTATTGATAAATAAACGTATTGATGTATGTATGTAGTTTGTTTCGGTAAATTCCAAATACATATTAATAAAATCATTCGTCATTTGGATCGCATTCATTCAACATAGAAAGGGAAATTTAAGAAACTGGTTTGAATTTTGCTCATCGCAGCGTCTTCTATAACTTATTTATGACAAATTTCACCGTAGATACATACACATACATAAGTACATATGATGTTCCCCCACTTCGTCATATAGGATGTTTAATTTTATAACTTTCACGTAATTATTCCTTAATACACCAAAATTTTATAGGTTTTACCGATGATATAATCTCTAATGACTTTGTATTATTTTCAGGTATTTCCAAACGGCCCAACTAATGTTTAATGGTTTCCTTAAATCTCAGGGTTATCCAAAAACTACATTTTTCGACCCCAGCCGTCCTAGTGAAACAATTTCCAATCTATTGGATCACGTTGCCAAACATCATCTGAATGTTAAAATAGATTCACGTCAGTATGTAAAACCAGCTGTAAGCTATGCAAAGGATCTCATAAAATTGGGTCAAGCACGCGGCGTTTTACAATTTAATGCCACCGATATAAGTGATAAATTAACTGACACATTAAACTTAGAGGTAAGTTTCATCAAGCCCAATGTTAATATATGCATATTGAAATTACGATTCTTATAACACGAGTTGAGAAGCGTCCTTTCATTTCTTTTAAGTGATCTATGCATATATATATATATATATATATATATATATATATATATATGTATAATGAAATATTAAATTAGACATGCCATTACTTATAAAACCATATACTGTTGCCTCACAATTAAGTTCAATCTCTTGTTGTACTTTATATTTGTCAGGTTATTGAACCCGTTTTAAAAGTTCATCGAGCCTATAGGTATGCTGTGAGACAACCACACTGTGATCGTTATGTATTGTGTCAATTAAATGATCCCGAACAATATTCAGCTGAAGAATCGCGTGGCCTAATTTCAGGTGTAAGCCCAAAAATAGTTAAAGTTGGCAGTATGGGTGCTGCTTTCTTCATTAGCACTGAAACTGGAACACCGTTCTGGACATTGTTTAATGTCATTACTTCAGCATCGAATTGTGCGGTAAGTAAACTACATATAACTGTAGTTTGTTGGAATCAGTAAGTAATTAACACTAAACTTGTTTTATATTTTTTTTTTTGTGTATTTGATCAATTAGAGCAATTTAACAAGTTTCTTTCCATTTGAGATGTTAGATGTGCTCTGATCGCGTATCAATCATTGCGATTTGAAATTTCTTTCAAAAACAAACCTCACAAGCATGATATGCTCACATATATACATATATATTTCATTAACTCTTTCTAGGTTAAATATCCTGTTGATTGTAGTGGTTTTCATGAAGGAGAAGCTAAAGTAACTACAGAATACATACACAATGAATTGTAATTGCCTGAGAATGTGCGTAACAACGTTTTTTGCAACTTTTAATGGTACTATATTAACAGACTATTTTTAACATTAATAATTGATCTTAATTAGTATAATTTCTTATTAAATAAGATTAAATCAAACTAAAATGAAATTATGACAAAAATGTGGTTGTTAAATATTTGATTTTAGGTTTTCTATATATATGTACATTCATACATAAATAGTAGAGTAGTGTATGTACATGTATTTTAATTAAAAATTGTATTCTACTTTTACGTTTTTTTTATTGTGAATCTCTTTTCATTTAATTGTAAATATCTTTAGCGTTATCTTATAATTTGAAAAGATATTAATCTAAATAAAAACTTGTTTAAGTAAAACTTACGTATATTGTTTTTTAAATTCTGAAAAAACATTAACATTTCGAAGTAATATTTGGGAGTTAAACTTCATATATGTACATGTATCGCAATCTCTAAAATAATCCATTTATTCCACAGGAAACGCACTCAGGAAACTAAAAACAAATACTTCAGATTACAAAATCGTATCTTTTTAAGTGTAATACGAAAATATTATATATATATATATATATATATATATATATATATATATTTAATTTTTTTTTTTGGTATTACAATATGTATAAAAAAAGACAATGAATTGAAATTAAGTTTTATATGAGGTTTTTAGATTGACTTGCTTACCTTCGCCCACAAATTACGTTAAATGTATCTAAAAAATCTTGCTGTACATCTGCATAGATAATTAATTTATATTTTAATGTTATATTAATTTAATCTGCACGCTTATATTTAAAACAACTTTTTTAATATGCATAGTCGCAAGAATAACGTATTTTATAAAAATATGCAATCATTTTTTCATATTTTTGCATACCCAATCCATGCCCTCCTAAAAATAAAAGGAAATGTCAATACTAATTACGTTTCAATCTTCAAATAAAAAGGCGTTTTTAAAACACTTCATTATGGTGTTACTCACTTTAATGCCGGAACCCTCAACAGCGGAGCAAGCTTTAATTTGCCAAGTTCGTTCTTCTAAGCGTACCAGACCAATAGCTTCAGCAACTTCAGATGATGACATTGCATTTGGTAAATCTTGTTTATTCGCAAATATCAAAAGAGGAACTTGCTTAAGCCGATTATCCATCAACATTTCAAACAGCTCATTGCCAGTTTCAGCTAAACGTTCACGATCCGTACAGTCAATTACGTAAATCTGAAAAAGACACACAACTGCATGTAAATCATATAACAACTAAACAAATAAGAGTTATTTGTCGTCCAGAAATCAAAGAGGAAACTGTTACCAAAACATCCGTATTTGCAAAGTAGTTTTTCCAGTATGGGCGAATTTTCCATTGCCCACCAATATCCCAAACGTTCAATTTGAAACCATCAGCTGCAACCGACTTAATGTTAAAACCTGCTGTCGGTGTTACCTGCAAATGCACATATGCATACATACACACATACATATATTATTATTAATTGTATGTGTCTTTTAAATGAGAGAGATTAAAAACATAGTTTGTACCGTTGTTATTTCTTCATTTGCTAGTTGCTTCAATATTGTTGTTTTTCCAGCATTATCTAAGCCAAGTAATAATATTCTTGCTTCCTTCTCCGGATTCGGCCTCAATTTGCGCAGCAATGATAACAAACCCTGTTTAAAAACAAACGAAATCCTATTTGAAATATGGATACATTTACAAGGTTGCAACGTATAGACATACATATCGAATTTTAAGAGAGAAAACAGTTTTTGTCTTAATATTTCTTATTATTTTTTGAATGAAATACTTATCTAAAAATATTTTTATTTATTCTTAACTTTAATGATTGTTCCGCTAGAATTATTTTTAAAAATTGTTCGTTGATTAAAAGAAGAGTCACTTTAATGTAGAAAAATGACGAGTAACGAGTAAATTTTAGCCTATGCCATACTCTCCTACTATCCAGCAAATTTTTTGCTTTTTGGCCGTTAAAAAGGAGTGATTTACATATTCGGTCGTCATACACTTTGTTTACCTTTTACCGATCTTTCTGCATAATCGCAAAACCACAAAGATGTTTGATGGCGGAAACAAAATCCTTTTGATCTGATAGTTGGACTGAGACATACGTATGATGATTCAGAAGATTTATTTGTAGATAAGAAGTCGAACCAGCTATGCCGGTCTGCCTGTTGTAGATATGAATCAATGTAATTGCCGCAATGCGGCATTTTGTTTGTTTCTTTAAACTTTTTTTTTTTGCTAAATAGGCGAATTCGGAACACGTGAACACCGCGATAACAATTTGAATGGATATTATTCTATACGAATAACTAGTGTAAAAATGCATTGTTAGTGTAAATTAATACTAAATTTTCCAACTCTGACTCACACTAAATGTATGTGTATAGATATGTATGCGGTTGCCATGGCAAATATATATAAAGTAAACAAAGGAAGCAGAAAATATATAAAATAATTAAATAATACTTTACTTAAACTAGGAAAATATATAATTCCTTACCATAATATTGAAAGCTTATGTGTAAACTAAAAAATAACTTTTTCCTGCACTTCTGTTTAATTCTATTACTAATGCAAATATCAAAAGATGTCTGTTTGATTCCAACTAAATTATAAAAAACAACAGTATACCAATAAAGTTTAATACGCACTGATAGCTCTAGACCTAATAAATTTGTGCTTTTGGTTACATTCGTGGGTTAATTTGTGTATATTATGGAAGAGGGTGGCGAAATAGGGCACTGCAATAACAAATATAATAAAGATCACTTAGCAACGGTTGAAGAGTCTTCAGAAAGAAGAGAGGAAAACAATAAACAATGGTTGGCGTCTGGCTTCAATGGATTTCAGCAATTGAAATTTGAAAATAAACGGAAGTTGTTACAGTTTGAAGGTAACTGGGCCTTATTTGTTTTTCTTTTCTCAGATGCAATTCTATATAGTAAGGAATTTAATTTTTTCTTTTAATCGGATAAATCTACACTTTCATGTAGATGTTTACCAACATAGAGAAAAGATGCCAATTCCAAATAAATTTATATCCACGAATAAGCTATAAAATTTTTTAAAAGTATTGAAATTTTAACGTTTTCAGAGATTCAGAATCCATTTCAATGCAACAATGCGACTGTATTAGTGGCCTGTTCCTGGAACTGCTTAGCTATCGCTGACGGATGTTCTTTATACCTACAGGGCTTTATATCAAGTAAACCAAACAGTTCTAAATCATTACAAATAGATGTTCCTATAAAAAGCATAGACATTTGTGATAAATTTTGTCTACTCCTGGCGGAAAATGGAAAAGTTTATAAAGTACTGATAGGACCTGAAGACGAATTAAAAGAAGTAAGATTTCAAACAAGTCTCGAACCTAAAACATCCTTAAAACGAAATATATTCGGACATAAGAAGGTAGCCCATTTGCAAATTGCGCATATTGCTTGTGGTAATAACATAGCGATAGCTGTTAGTTCAACGAATGCTGTATTTAGTGGTACAATTCAGATTTATCAATTTCCAAAACATCAACGTACAAAGCAATTAAAATGTGGTTTTGAACATGTTTTGTTATTAACTTCAAATGGAGATATTTATGCTTGGGGCAATGGTTTGTATGTTACATTACCACATACATATCGGTTAATACATAGTATATATGTAATAAATTTTACTTTATTGAAGAAGAGGCCAGCTAGGTATGGAAGTTTTGCGTTTGGAGGAAACCCCTACTTTGATTGAAGCCTTAGCTGGAATAAAAGTAAGCATATTATACACGTTACATTTTTCCAGTATTGCAATAAAATAAATAGCCATTTAGCTATTATATGGAAAAAGGTTGGAAGTTATTTTCTTCCATTACTCTCATTATAAACTTATTTTTGTTTAGATTACTTATATAGCAGCTGGGGGCTGGCACAGCGCAGCTATATCAGCATTTGGTGATATATATACTTGGGGATTCAATTCGAATGGTCAACTTGGCTTGCGTCTTTATAAAACTGTTGCAGAGACTATCAAAGAACCCTCAGTATACCCTCTACCACATTTAATCGATGTAGCTTCATGTGAATGTTGTAATAATGCAAATGATGCAATAGGTTCCTGCTGTCCTATCAAAGTTGTTGCCGGTGGACGTCATACAATATTACAAATGAATTGTGGGTCAGTAAACGTCTGTGGATGGAATGCATATGGCCAACTAGGTTTAATGAAATCTCAAAAATATTGTGACAATTTCGAATTTGTACTTAAGACAGATGCTTACCTTAAGAGAATTATATGTGGCGATTGGTGTACTCTAATAATATAACCAGACTTATATACAGGAACTAAACAAACATTTTTGCATGTAAATAAAATTTCTTCTGAAATTTTACAACAAAGTTACCAAAAAGGAAGTCTGATGAAAAGCTCTGTGTAGATTTGTTATATGTAAAGTTTTTTAGTTAACAATTTGATGAAATGGGACTGTATGAAGAAGTTTAAAATCAACAATAATAATATTTTTATTATATTCTGATAGCTTATACATATAGAACATAAATAAAATACATACATTGTAAATGGACATACATACATACATATACCCACTATGTTAAATATGCATACATATAACTAGAGCTAAATATAACATATTTTGAAAATTTCTACGTACTAGTAATAAAGTGTACTAAAAATAAGTTTTTGTTAAGATTAATAATAAATTAAATCTCATGAAAATAAATAAGTAAAGATTTTTTAATTGCAAAATACTAAATAAATTAGAAAAGGAAAATATAATAAAATGTAAATAAATAAAAGGAATTTTGTTCTCTTTAAATGGAATAATATAATTAAATTTTGGATTTAGAAAAATTATAATATGTATATGTACTAATTAAGAAAATCATATGACGCATCCTATACTGATATAAAAAGTTTCTATGACTGATCACTTTTACATGCATTCTTTAAAAATTTGTCATGGAATAAATTTCTTATAATTTATAAAATGGAATAACTAAAATATGCAAACTAATAAATATTTAAAATGAAAAACTTATAGTGTTAAAAGCTTTGTACGCACATTTAGGGTCAATTGCAAAACAATATGTTAGCAATAGAAATGTATATTTTTAAAAGATTATGATGAATATGTAAACTAAATTATTTTGTATGTATATAATTAACTACTGATTAAAAACACTTAAAAATGGAACATTGTCTGTTGAAGTAGAACTACATTCGTTAACACTTTGATCAAAACTATTTTCACCACTAGTATTTGTAACACTAGTGAGACTCGATTCGTTGTTTGAGCTACGATTATCTAAAAAACTTAAGTTCGGTATAGAATCGTCATCATCCTCTAGTTCAGCTTCGACATCGTTATCACGCTCAAGTTCAATTCCATTGTAGTCTTCTTCAATGGAATCCAGTTGATGTATCGATGGATTGTTCGTATTTGCAACAAAACTTGTAACATCTAAATACTCATCATTTAGTGCGTGCTCATCAAAACTACGTCTTTGTTGGGTGGTAAAGTTAAAGGCTTCAGAAGTGATTTTTTTGTAATTATTACTTTCTTTGTAGTGCTGCAAGTGTTGCTCATCATCGTCGTTTTCGCCATTAACATTTAAAGCACTTATAGCTGGTAAATCATGTGTCTCTACATAATTACTAGATTTAAGATCTTCTTTCTTACGATCAGGATTTAAGGTTTTACTTAAAACTAATATAGGTATACTATTCATTTCTGGATGTTGCTGTTCACTGTGTTCGGATATGTTAGGTTTTGTATATATTAATGATGGGGTGCTGTTTAAACTATCATCTTCATCTTCCTCTTCTTCATATGAGTTAGATGATTTATCCACAATATTGAGTGCGGACAATTTCGGAAATACGTTATCGCTCTGTGTCGATTTATTCGTTGTAGTCGTTGTTTCAGTTGTTGCAATATTCAGTAGTGCTGATAGTTTTGGCATGTTTTGTATTGGGGATGTAGACAGCGCCGAAACACTTTCATTATTCGAAAGTGTATTCAATTCTTGCTGTATCTCTTTTGTATATTCCTGACTATTTTTACTGTTTCTATTATTTTTAGTGGCAGTTTGCTCTAGTAATAGATTTAATTGCTGCTTCTGATGCTGTTTTATTAATCTCGCTGATTTATGTAGTCTTGGTGGCGGTTTTGGAGCAATATTCATTGTAGGTTCTTCTACACTATCATCTATTATTGATAGTTTTTTATCATCATTTTTATATTTGGTATAATAGTCTTTATTAATATCAACGCTAACATTTTCTTGTAAATCTTCAGTGTCTGGATAAAAGCGGGTATCATTTACTGTTTCCTGAATATCATTGAAAACATCTACTTCAAATTCAAATTCTGCCGCTGGCCCATTAGTTGGGCGGGATGGTTTAGGTTCTAAAATAAAATTAAAAACTCTCTAATAAAATCACACAGTAATATATCTGAAATCCTAGTTTTATTACGAAATAAGAGATCTTGATTCCGTTACAAATTATGTAGCAAAGGAAACAGAGATATCTAATTGGAACTGTTACGAGATATTGTCGACGTGGTTTCTGATTGAAGACGTTATTAATTAATTACTAATGTTTCTAATTTTCACTTAGATTTTTATTAATAAACTTCAGATATTGCTAAAAGTTCGGCAATAAATTCGATTCACAAAATTGTGTTCAATACCTTTTCTAAAACTTTCTAAAATTGACTTTTTTTCTAAAGTTTATGCAGTGTTTTGGTTTGCCATTACTAATAGAAGTGACAGATAAAACAAACTTTATGGTAGGAAAAATGCCTAATTCATTTAGGGAATGTGCCACTTTAAGCCACAACCAATATGCATGCATACATGTTTATACATACATAGATGGAATGTATATTGTCAATCTTCATATTTATTCTCAATTGCTGCACTACTTCGTAAGGATAAGTGGAATTCGGTATAGCCGAATTGAACAATTTTATACTTACAAAATATTGTTTTCGAATAGACTTACCATTTAAGAGATCAGCAACGAAATCTGCTGCACGATAAAGTTTTGTTTGTACCAACAAATGCAAGAGCACGCCCAAAGTAGGCCTTTCATGTTTACGTCCAGATGAACCCCACTCGTCAAATAATATTTGTGTATATAATCGTGATTCTCCAGGACGTCGTATAGCATTTTCGATAAGACGGATATGATCATTACTGTATTTACGTTCATAAGCTGTTCCTAAAGAAATTTTCTCTATGTCCTCTTTTGTTCCAAACCTCTGATTGTTAATTTCCTGCGGAATTACTTCCATTAATGTTTGCCAATAATTATCGTCGTCGAGGATAACAGCCAAGTTGTACAAATCTTTTGTATGAACGTTCCGTAACTCCGTATTGCGGTTATACGGCGAGGACATTATTTTAAAAGCTAGTTTTTGCTCAACCTAGAATGTTATCGGTAGCAAATTAAGTCTTCTTCCCCTAGCACTGTATATGATGTTTGTTTAAAAACAAATTTAATACTGATAAGAATTTACCATTATTTTTAAACGTACGTTTTTAAAATATTTTCCAATAATTACATATAATATTAAAAAATCAACAAGTTTTTCGCAAAATTACTACACCCAAAACGAGCGGCTACTCTTCAGACCCTTCAAACGTATACTATTGCAAGGGTGGAAAATTCAGTACTAGTGTAATATATTTTAGTAGGAATGTATGGAATATGTTGTATGCCACCATAGCAAGCACAATCTGAAGTTACAATATTAACTAAAAAACGATATATTGCGCTAAAATGTGACAATCAAGATGTAACAGGCACCATAAGGTGGTTAGTTCCAAAGCAATTTAATAACCTATATCCCAGCAAATCAATGGTAATGGCGAATCCACTATTGCCCAAGTCAATTCGCCTTGATTGGTATCTCAGTTCGACTTGTTTCTACCGACATAGCGAAATAGATCTTGATCTGGCAACCATACAAATATTCATATACATGCCCTACTTACTCGCTACTAGTTAGTTTACTTCATTCTTTCATTCCGATTGGACCTCTTACTATTATTTTTTTTTGTGTTCCAAAAAACATTTTTAAATAAATTATATTTTAAAAGAAAATAAATCGGTAATTTCAGCAAAATATCATATTGAGGAATAAATTTTGGAATAGTATATAAGATAAACGAAAAATTTCAATTGCAAGTACAAAATGTTCATATAATTAAGGTGTGGTTTGAGTCAAGCTTACTAATAGGCACTGCCTTGCTGCAGAGGAAGTGCTGACAGCGAAGTCGTCATACATCGAATTTTTGTTTACGTTTGGAGCAGAATGATTGCACCAGGTGTCAAAACATTGTCATAACTTAGTTATGAGGACTTGAAATTGCAATTAAACAATCAATACGTAGAAGCTATACGCTATTTGCAAATATATATATATATATATATATATATATATATATATATATATATATATATAAATGTACATATATATATATATATATATAGTAATTGACCACACCTCCAATTTGTAATTCCTTATTGTTGGTGTTAATTCTAATTACTTCTTACCTCTGATCGCCCAAAATCGATAGGTATTTTACATAAAAATTCTATTCTTAATTATGTCGTTGGCTTAACCTTGCAACATACAAAATAAACGTTATATAAAATAATTTAAAATTTGTATATAAAAAAATTTAAAACGAAAATAGTTCTATAGAACTTTATATAATTTTCTATACTAGGCTAACATTTTTATTGTACATATTTGCAAATACCGGCAGTTGTTTACATTATATATGTATGTATGTCGGCACCTATTTCTGAAGGATTTTTACCTTAGCAAAAAGTTTGATATATTCCATCGGTTATATAACGTAAACCACTTTATTTAATTTTAGGGCTGATATTGGCATTGAAACAAACGAATTTAATATATAATAATGTGCCTTTAAAAAATTAAAGAAACTTTTTGTGCAAAAATAAAACAAAATGTTCAAACAAATATCAGCATACAAAACATACTACTACGTTCTATTGTTATTTATAATAACTAATAATGCAATAAAAGCACAATTAACAAGTGATTCTCAAACATATCAACCACGCTACAACCCGCAATATACAAATACACAACAAAATCCACAAGTTGGTACTACGCAGTATGACAATCCGTTAATAACAAATACATACGATCAGCAACAAGCGTCGGGGAATACAAATACACTTAGCGGTAGTGGGTCTTTGGGACAGCAAAACTATAACAACTACTATGATTCCCAATCGAATGTAAATCGACAGCTGTCAAGTAGTGTTGGCAACACATTAAGCGGACAAAGTCCTGCTTATGACCCATTCAATCGGAATTTAAATACAAATACGTATAGTTCAATTGGGAAGGGATACCTGGATACATATAGCGATGAGTTAAATTACTGTCCCGAGCACTGGATATCTTTTAGGCAAACTTGCTTCCGATTTATACGTTCACCGAAACGTAATTGGCTTGAAGCGAAAAAGATTTGTAAAGCCTACAATGCTGAATTATTGAACGTTGATAATGTCGAAAAGCATTCGTTTATTTTGAAAGAATTAATATTACGAAATCAGCGACAAAATCGCTTTTGGACATCAGCTCATCAGACGGGCCCAAATAGCTGGAGTAATGATGATGGTTCGCCATTCTTAATGATTGATGATTCTTTTTCATTCGATGAACAACAGGCTATTGAAAATGAGGATTTGCATGACAACCGATTTTTGGTGCATAATAGTCTCAATGATTACAATAATCGCAATAATCCAAATCAATATTACAATACAATAAGTGGATCCGCTAACAATAATCAGAACAGTTTACGTGGTTTTATTGGTAAGTAGAAAAAGTTTGTACATAAATGTACACATACATTTAAAAATATTTAACCACCATTAGGTCCCGGTCAATATAATGACAATGGCTACATACGTGATAGACTAGTATATTCTTTCTCTAAAAAACATGATCGTTGGATGTTTATGCCAGCATATGACATTGAATTGAATTTATTCATATGTGAATCGAAACAACTATACAATCCTGATAATATTAATATTAAATTAGAAAGTCAACGTCCTTTCCATTATGGCTTTGATATACGTGATTTTGATAAAATACCCCGCGGCCCTTTCTTTGTGAAGCAGCCAAATGACACTACATTTGATACAAGTAAAAATCGTCTAATAAATGATGTAACACTGAGTTGTTTAGCTGGCGGCTACCCTACACCCACATATAGTTGGTATCGTGAAGTCTACGAAAATGACACTTTGGAATACAAACCTATCGATCCTTTGAAACAAGATCGTTACACAGTGTCCGGTGGTAATCTTATTATATACGATCCAAAACAATCTTTAGATCAGGGAGCATATCACTGTGTAGCGGAAAATAAATTTGGTCGTATACGTTCAGAGAGTGCTTATTTGAATTTTGGATTTATAATGGAATTCAACTTAAAACGTTCAGCTGAAACGGGCGAAATGAATTGGGGCAAATCGATATTTTGTGATCCACCACAACATTACCCCGGTGTTAAATATTACTGGTCTAGAGATTATTTCCCTAATTTTGTTGAAGAAGACCAGCGAGTTTTTGTGTCTCATGATGGGGCGTTGTATTTTTCATTTATTGAAACAGTAGATAGGGCGAACTACTCATGTACTGTACAAACCTTAGTGTCTGACACCGGAAGAAATGGTCCTTTCTTTCCCTTACGCGTAAAGCCAAACAGTAACTACCAGGCTCTTATATTCGCCAACTCGTTTCCAAAGGTGAGTATATACCGATGGATAGCAATATAAGTTAGATGTTATTCATATCGAAATTATTTAAGGTATTTCCCGAAGCCCCCAAAGCAGGCGATGAAATTCGTTTAGAATGTATGGCTTTTGGTTACCCCATACCGTCATACAATTGGACTAGACAAGGGCAGCCGTTACAACGTAATGCTTATACCACAAATTATAATCGTGTCTTAATCATCCAGAATGCTACCATTAACGATAATGGTGAATATACTTGTACTATATCGAATCCACGTAAAACTTTGGAGAAAAAAATATACATTAACATCCAAATGAAACCGCAATTTACTATAGCATTAAAAGATCAAATAAAAGATTATAATAGTGATGTCACATTCATGTGTGAATCGTTTGCTATACCAGATGTTAATTACACTTGGTACAAAAACGCCGAACGCTTAGATCCCGAAAATATCAATAAAGATCGTTTTGTAATACAAGATAACGTTTTAACTATAAAATACCTTGATCCTGATCGTGATGATGGAATGTATCAGTGCGGTGCTTCGAATCAACTAAAGTCGGCATTTTCTTCAGCACAACTGCGGGTATTATCTATGAAACCTTCTTTTAAAAAACACCCTCTAGAATCAGAAATTTATGCAGTTGTTAATGGCAACACAACTATAGTGTGCGATCCAGAAGCTGCACCACGCCCTAAATTTCAGTGGAAAAAAGATGGTCAAGTTATTGGAGCTGGAGGTCATCGACGTATATTGCCAAGTGGTACCTTGATCATATCACCCACTTCGCGCGATGATGAAGGTTTTTATGCATGTATTGCATCCAACACGGCTGGTTCCGATGAATCTCGATCTCGTGTTATTGTTTTACGTAAGCATACTTTTAATTTAGTTACACATACATATGTACATAAATAGATATATGGTTGTATGTATATATATTTGATTATCTTTTTAACTTTCTAGAGGAACAACGTTTTGTTCAAACACCACCGCAGCGAATAACAACACAAATCAATGATTTAATATTTTTGCAATGCGAAGCTAGTTACGACGAGCTGTTGGATATTGCTTATGTATGGAAACACAATGGCGAAGTACTTCGTAATAATCATGATGGAACTGAAAGAATTGTAAGTAGAACCAAAAATAAATAAGATATTTAAATAAAAACTCTTCACTACGTCTATTTTGTGTATTTTGTCATTTGCAAATAATATTAAACATTTTTTACTTTTAGATTATCGACTACAATCGATTGACAGTACATAATGTAACCTTATTAGATGGTGGAGACTATGAATGTGTTGTCAAGTCTTCTGTAAATGAAATTTCTGCCAAAACCAATGTGGTTATTGAAGGAAAACCCGGTGCTCCAGGCGGAGTTCAGGTTATTGATGTTGGAAAAACAAAAGCGATTATTGAATGGGTTGATGGCGCTACAAATGGACGCCCAATTCGTTATTATAACATATTGGGTCGTACAAATTGGAATCGAACGTGGGTAAATGTATCAACACATGTACAGGCACGCGAAGTTGATCGTTACACTGGCAGACAGCAAGCTGAAGTAACAAATTTAACGCCATGGTCTTCTTATGAATTTAGTGTGACAGCAGTAAATGACTTAGGTATAGGTATACCTTCAGCACCCTCTCCAATATATAGCACACATGAGGATAGACCTTATATAGCACCACGTAATGTCGGAGGTGGTGGTGGAAAAATTGGCGACCTTACCATAACATGGGATCCTTTACTGCCCGAAGAACAACATAGCCATGGTATACATTATAAAATATTCTTTAGGTTGAAAGGTAAATTTGAATGGGCTACTGAAATAATAAAAAGACCAGACCATATTGGCATGGCTGTGGTAAATGTGCCGATAAATAATTATTACACAGAATATGAAGTCAAAGTGCAAGCTATAAATAACGTTGGAAAAGGTCCAGAAAGCGAACCGGTTATAATTTATTCTGCAGAAGATATGCCACAAGTGGCACCACAAAAGCCTGTAGCTTTAGCATTTAACTCAACAGCTTTCAATGTCACTTGGCAACCAATTGATTTAACTAGAGAAAATATTAGAGGAAAGCTTATTGGACACAGAGTAAGTTTGTTAATAAAAATAAAATATCACCTAAATAAAAATTTTCAAACAGATTAAATACTGGAAGACGACACATCAGGAAGAAGATTCCGTTTTCTATTTATCACGTACCGTTCGGAATTGGGCTTTAATTGTAGGTCTTCAACCTGATACGTATTATTTTGTTAAAGTGATGGCTTACAATGCTGCCGGCGAGGGTCCAGAAAGCGAAAGATCGGAAGGTAAACTATTGCTAGAAACGTCAACATATTGGTTGTATTGACTGTCCACTTTGCTTTGTTTTGATGGGCCGGTCTCTTTTGCTATTATTCAATAAATCAAAATTATTTTTTATAAATTGCAGAACGCACGTATAGAAAAGCACCGCAAAAACCACCATCTTCGGTACATATATTTGGTGTAAATCCATCTACTGTACGTGCAGTTTGGAGATACGTTTCACCAGCACAAGATGAGGAACCTATACAGGGTTACAAAGTACGTGTATGGGAGTCAGATCAAAACATGATAACCGCGAATGATACAATTGTACCAGTAGGACAGAAACTTGAAGCATATATTACAAACTTGACACCCGGCAAAATGTATAACATGCGTATATTGGCCTTCAGTAATGGCGGTGATGGACGCATGTCCAGTCCTACTATTCATTTCCAAATGGGTAAATAATGATTTGTTAAAATTATCACTGAATTATAATTTTCATCTTAACATTTTTAATCTTTTAAAGGAAAAACAACTAAAAACCATGCCAACCGTCGTTATAACTTTAATGTCAATACCTTGTTAACTGTTACCATTTTAACATTCATATCTGCCTCATTATTAAACAATTAAATGTCGATAGCATTGTCATGACCTTATTCGCTAGAGCAAATCACGCACATTTATTGAAATCAAAAATAATTGTAATTGTAAATGAGAATTTGTACAATTCCAAACATTCCGTCCGAAAAATATAGTATTTAAAATTTCGAATATATAAAGTATATCTTACAAAGTAGATTTAAGTAAAAATACATTTTTAAAATACATTTTTAATTATTCTAAAGGTATGTATGTAATTTATAGCAGTTATTTACAACTAAATGTAACGCTCTTAAAGTGCCCTTATTATACATGCATAAATATATATATAATTAAGTTTATACACTGATATATTGTTTACATAAAAAATAAAACTGTTCTATGTTTAACATTCTGTATTTATACCATATAAAAGTCTGTCAAATGTATTTAAATAAATGCATCCATTATACATACTTAAAGGGAAAATTCGCAAAAAGTAAAAAATTAGGTGGAATGTGATTAAAGTTGCGGACTTTGTGACAATTTCGATTTAACTTCGAATCGAACTTTTATTAAAATAAATTTGGAATTTTATGGATATGACAAGATGTAATATTTATAAATATATATTTCCCTTATTATTGTTCTAAAATTCGTCCAATTTTTTTAAATAAATAAATATAAATGTATGTAAACAAATACAACTTGTTGCCTTTTTATTAAAATATAAGGTCTCTGAAACTAATTCATAGGGCTATAGTGAATAAAATAAAATCCCACAACAGAAACAATAAAATATAAATTATTTTTGTAAACATTCCCAGCTTTAGTAAGCTCCGCACTTTCACTAAATTGTAATAAATCAGTTGTCACCTTGTTAGTTTTGTCAATTGAAAATGTATTTGTATGTTGCTGCTCCATTTTCAAAATTTTTTCGTAGAAAAGTTAATACTGTTAGTTTCAGTTAATTATAACCTTCAGAGCAAATTAATCGAGAACTATGACTTGCTGTGCTCCAAAGACAACATCTGGTGGATATAGATTTGATGCGGATTATCGAACAAAACCGTTAGCGAACAAGTTTTGGTCTAAGCATGAAAGTTTGTCCCCAAAAATTTATGCTTTAAAAATCGCAGAATATGAGAAAGGAATTGAAGCACACCGCAGATATGACGCTCGTTGTCATTCCAAAATTCCAAGATATACCAATCAAACATACGGATGGTTACCTGGATATAAAATAAAATTTCTACAAAAGTGCGATTCGCGTGTTTTTCAAAATCTTGCCAGTGAAGCAGTGGCGAAAGAGTCGATGCAACAACATTTAAAAGTTGAAAAATTTACAGATCATTGCACCCACAACACCTTTTTACAGGGTACAGATCGTTGGAAAATAATTTGATTTGGATATATGCAAACTAAGTTCGGCCTAAATACACTACATTTTTGGAAAAATTCTTTTCGCGAAACACGCGATCGCATATAAATTTTTTGTGATAAATCATACGATAATAAAAATTTTATTTGCACTAAATCATTTATTATAATATATTTCTTTCTTTAATTTTGAATTTAAACTTGGAATATTCATTAGCTCCATATATTATAACCCTTAATTGGTCGATCCTTGAAACCGCGAACAACGATTTCTGCTTCCCACCATCCCGTTGATAAAGTACTTAACGTCTTATGTTTTGTTTCTCCAGTATTTCCGGCTGGCCCTCCACTACTGCTGTTTAAATTCAAATTGGTTAAATCTTCAAACACTTGCAGTTCTTTACAACATGCTAGTTGTTGATTAGATATATTGTCAATCTGCTTATGAAGTAAGTAAATGTGAATGTCTTTACAGCTTGCTGGTAACTCAAACAAATCTTTTGGAAAAATGTCTGATTTATGTACGGGATCTTTACATATTGCTTGTAAGTTATCATTCTCCAGTAGCTCCATCTCTAGATATATGTTAGTTGGATTCAAATTAAAGGAGAATACGCTATAAAGATCTTCACTCGTCAATAGGGATCTGAAAAAAGGGTTGGAGGAATTCGTCACTGAATTTAGTAGTTTATTTTCATTGTGAAGCTTTAGTAACTTACAATAAAGTCTTATTTAATTTGTCCGGTGATATTCTGTGGTGTTCATGAAAATGATTTAGCGCAATATTTTCAGTTGGTATGTGAACAGTATAAGCTTCCTTGGCAGTAAATATTGTGGAGCCAAACAAAAATCTTAAAGATTTAATGGGGTTCTTTTCGAAGATATTTTTGATAGTCTAAAAGCATACATATGTATATTAGGTTTACATAAATCTTGAATTAAAAAATTGTGTACCTCTCTCATTGAGCTTATTGCTTCTTTTGTGGCTGTGGCTTCCTGCTTTTTTCGTTGAACCAGGAAACTTTGGGTACCTCTTATGCTCAACGGTATTTCTTCCTGCTCTTGCCATTTGTTGACGTAATATCGATAAGTTTTATAAACGAATGGTATTTGATTCCTTTGATAAAGAAGGATCTCTAATATTGAATTCACAATCTCGGCAGTAGATCCTGAAGTTAGCACATCAATTTCTATATGAAGTTCAAGTTGTTTTTTAGGAGGCATTCTTGTTTTTTTTATTTTTCAAACAGTTGTATTCGATTTTAAATATATTAACACAAATCCAATGTTACTATAATTATATATGCAAGTCCTTTTTAATCCTGATACAAAGCTGTGCTTTACACTTTTCAAAAGTACTCAGAAATAATAGTGCTACCAAGTAGCTACTAAGACTAACAGATAAAAACCAGATTATCTTCACAGAGGTAGTGTCTACACAAGCATCATCACACTCGCAACATCACACTCCATGTTATGAACATAAGTAAATGTTTGTATTGTGTATATTTATTTTTATTGTCATTTTAACAACAGTATATATATATATATATATATATATATATATATATATCATGGTAGGCTGCTTAAGCACAATAATGCACCTACATGGGACAGATCAAATCAACCTTACATATATATTGAATGTGCTGTAGACTGGGTACCACTGTATTTACTAACAGCTTCAGTCATGCATGAAGCAATTATCTGACTTTAGTACAAACTTTTGCAACCTTGTTCTTTAAAATTTGTTTTAGTATCTCTGTTGTTTTTGATTTGCTTCGTTTCTTTCCGTGCATTTAGGAAATAAGGCGATAACCATTGTTAATTAAAAAGAGAAAATTATACAATAGATAATATTCCCAGCGTGTTCAAATATTAGCAATATACATATATTGTTCAATTAAGAAAGGTTCCTACTAGAAAAAAGAAGACTATGTCGGAAAAACCCACCGTTTTGTTATTGGGAGGTATGTATATATGTGTGTATGTAGTATAGCATCAAAATACTACGAGTGAGTAATATAAGAACACTTGTTATGTTTGTATGATTACACATAAGTATATACTAATATGTGTAAATAAATGCATAGGCCCAAATACTATGTAATAATGCATTTAAATGAGTGTATATATGCACATCGCTTTTTGCAACCTAAATATAAATATATGTACGTATAAACATATATAGAAGTATCTCCAGCTAGTGACCAACTTTTAGTTGGAATAATAGAATTTGCAAAAAACCGCAAATTGGATTATTACATGTGTAATTATGCATATATATATATATATATATATATATATATATATATATATATGTCCCTTACCTTTAAATACGTACGTGCTTATGTAAATAAGTAAGTACGCATGCATGTATGCATGTTGACATTGTCTAATAAGTAGTTTTTATGAATTCACTTACCTTCATAATTATATAAGCACTTAATGCATAATAGTTAATTATATTATTAATTAATTATTGATAGAATAAAAATGGTGTTCTATTTATAGGTTGCGGTTTCATTGGACGCAATTTATTAACATATTTGGTAGAGAATGATTTGTCACAGGAAATACGCGTTGTTGATAAAACACCTCCACAAATGGCTTGGTTGAACGCAAAGCAATCAAAGTCTTTTGACAACGAAAAAGTTGAGTTTTGCAGCGCAAATTTGATAAATCCAAGTAAGTAGGCTCCCATTTTCTTCATTTATATTTTCATATTGATATTCTTAGCGCAGAACCACAATGTGGGCTGATTTATTAATAACTTACAGAAAGAAGTATACAATATTGTATGTGATATCATTCTCTTATCATGTATTTTATTTGCAGATTCCTGTAAGAATGCTTTTCTACCACACCCAAGAACTGGTCGATCGTGGGATTTGGTATTTAATTGTGCTGCTGAAACTCGTCCCAATCAAACAGAGGCAGTTTACAAGGAGGGTATACACAAATTGAGCATGAACTGTGCAAATGAAGCATATTTAATCAAGGCACAACGTTACATCGAATTAAGCTCCGGTTGTGTTAACAGCTCGGAAAAGTGTCCTTTAAAAGAAGATTGCAAGCATGAGCCGTGGACATCGGTTGCTAAGCATAAACTAAAAGTAGAAAAAGAATTGCAGGCAATGGAGAATTTTAACTTTACTGTTGTGCGTTTGCCAGTTGTCTATGGCTATGGTGATAAGCGCTACTTGAGTAAGTAGAAACTTAAAGTTGTTAGTTTAAAATACAGATATTCTCATAAAAATATATTGAAGTTGTATTAAGTAGGTAGCGCTTAGACTATGAAGCCGGTGCTCGTGGGATCGATACCTCACTATCATCAATATGATCTCCATCTTTTATTTATTATTGTATTAGTGCATGGTTGCGTTCATTGTTGTACCGGCAGTGTATTGTACCATTTGCCTTCGTCGCGTTGTAGCAACAAATAGTCCGACAAAGAAGAGCTTACTGAAATCCAATTTAGGTCGTATGCATAATTCCTAAATAAAATCTTTCCATAACTCAAAAATTTGAAAAGACAGAACTTTCTTGAACACGAGCATTTAATTTAATCACGAAATCAATATAAGATTCACCCATTTCCTTAGGACATCACAATATTTAAGAAAATAGTTCTAACGAACAATATTTTGCATAGATTAAAAAATATCCATAGTGTATTTTATATAAAGTAAACATCAGAGTTATTTCAACAACCGCCTTTTTAAGTAGATTTTATTTATGAAAACACATTAAACATCCGTTATTAATCTATTTTCTAAGTAAAAATATTTTATTAACATAAACAGTTCATTAAAAACTAAGGAAAAAAAATAACTTCATAATTCTGTTCGCGTACATGAAAGCTAATAACAAGTTTTTAAAATTGTGACCGCTATTGTTCAATAAGTATAAATGACCTTAATTCGGCAATTTGAATCAGAGTATTACATAACCTGTTAATACACTATTGATGGAATAAAGATATTTTTTTCGATTGTTTTTACCATCCTTGACACATTGGAACCTTAGAAAAGGAGGGTATCTAAAGTATGTATTTTCTTAGTGCCGCGTATAATTATTGCTGCCATTTACAAACATTTAAATGAAACTATGAAACTCTTGTGGAATGACAGTATGAAATTGTCCACTGTGCACGTTGATGATGTTTGTGCTGCCTCATGGGAATTGGCTACAAGTCCAAAGGCTAATCGGGAAGTATATAATATTGTTGATGACGCCGAGTCTACTCAAGGATCAATAAGCAACATCTTGGCTGATATTTTCGCTATAAACATTGACTATTTTGGCATAATGATGTCCAATCTTACTAAGGTATTTAGACGATTTAAATTAAGAGTTCTTTTATAATATTTATTAAACTATTTAAATTTTACAGCTCAGCCTTTCGGATACTGTAAGCGAAATTAATGACAAACATTTGTCACCATGGGCAGAAATATGTCAACAAAATGGTTTAACCAATACGCCACTTACTCCCTACTTGGATGAAGAGCAATTGTATCATAAACACTTAAATTTGGATAACACAAAACTAAAAGAGTTTGGCTATCAGTTGCAACATCCTAAAGTAACAACAGAGCTTGTAAAAGCAATGGTCGATGATTACATTGAACAAAAATTATTTCCAAAAGCTTTGGTCCTTTAGAGACAATGTTGATATATTAGTTAGGAACTTATTATTACGAGTGCTGTGCTACAATCTATAGACTGCACCTCATTTTATGTGGGCTTAAATTACTTTTTACAGGTATTTTTTGAAAGACATTTTAATCTTATATTTAATATATACATAAATATGTAAAAACATACTCGTATGTTTTGGTAAATTACTCAATATATTTTAAATGCGTGTTAAGAAACGTTATAAATATTTTTGTAGTACTCCTTTCTGTAATACTTCCCTGACCAATTTTCCCCTAAAGTGTACTTATAGTATTATATTCATATTGATATTCATTGATTTTTATATGCATTGAAACGAAAGCGAATGCCGCCACTTAATTTGATATTAGACATATTATTTTTATATTATTAACTTTTTATTTGAATGAGAGAAAATTAAAATTATTAGCGTATATCACTGTTTGATGGAATTAGGTTTGCAACCTTTTGCATAATCATTTGTATCAAACACCGAACTTCGCTATTGTTTTAGTTATTTAACAAACTTGAATTGCACATAAAAAACACAAGAGCCAATATATATTTTTCCACGAAATGAAAAATTGTCATATTTGTGTGCCAAATAAATTAAAATTAACATGTAAATTAGCGTTTTTATTACTTGTTTTGTGGACTTATTGGGAAAGGTGTAGTCGAGTAGAAAGGACTACGTGGTCACATTGCGATGCTGTTAGTAACAAATGACTGCTGCAAATATTAACGGAAATATGCCAGGGAATCGTTAACCTATTTTGATTTCTGGTCGAGACTTTCTCAATGTCATAATATGTACGAAAAAATAATCAACTTGCAAAATATGAATTCGTCATGATACAATAAGCCGCTAAAATAGTAATTTGTGATAGTGTGATTAAAACGAGATTATTAAAATATTTTATGATTTTTATTTTCCTTTTCATATTTTCATAGTTATGAATAATTGTTTAAGTTTAAAATGCATTTATTTGCTTATTGGACTGACTTTAAGAACTTAAATTCAATGAAGAATTAAACAGCAACAATGAAAGTAATAATAAAAATAAATTAAAGAAAAATAAACATATAATAAGATATTGTTATACAATAATACATTGAATGAAATACGAAAACGGGAAAATCCATGAGTCGCTGCATTGTATAATTAATTATTTTTCTGTTTTGATTGTTTAATCATAAGATGGCAATGAAAGGTGTATTTCTTTGCGAACATGAAGATATTGATTATTCTAAAGATTTCTCAATATAACATTTTTATAAAGAAAAGCTTCTACAGAAGTCAGGATATCTTCGTTCACATGCAAAAATATACCCAAAATTGATAACTTAATTATTTAAAAACTTTTTTGTATGTATTATTTATGTGGCAATTGGCAGGACTAACTAATTTGTATTTTAACTAAATATTGCTTCAAAAGAATGTTTGTTTTAACTACTTGATTTGTAAAGACTGGTTGATGAATGAGTTTTCAAAGTGTTTGTTTTGTTAAACTCGCGATTGACATTATATAATTATTTCTGTTAAGGCTTAAAATTTAGTTAAAATATGTATATGTTGCAAGTATTTGTGTAAGTATGCACCATCATAGAGGAGGATTGATATATTTTATTTAAGCACTTTAGAAAGCCAAACCAGCATCACGATAAGTGGTGAAGATCTTCTCAATGGAATTGACATAGGCAGCAGTTCTCAAATCAAGGCCCAAATTGTATTTCATGGCGGTCTTCATAATAGCGCGAGCAGAACGTTCCATGGTATAGTCCAAACCTGAATGGACAATATCCTTCTCAGATGCACCAGAGATGCGTTTTTGGAAAGCTTCAGAGGGTGTTACAGGAATATGACCACCAACACGACCAAAACGACGTTCCAAAGATTCTTGAACAGATTCTAAAGGCAAAATTTTTTCGGAAGATTGTATTAATAAATGTTACGAAAGAAAAACAAAACAAGGTTGGTGATATACATAACTCAAAGCAAAATTCATGCTATAAAAACATAAATATACAGGATTTATTGGTTTAGATTAAAAAAAATTATTAATATCTACATGTTTAGTAATTCACTTCTAAGGAGTTGTTAATTAAACAAAGGATTTCTAAGTCAACGATTTCTGTAAAGTTAAAAGTTGATGTAATGTATTTTACATGTCTTTCTAATTTTTTCAGAATAAAACCTACAAATTCAAAAGTTCAGTTTGTTTAAAAAAATCTAGATATATATTACCAAATTCAAAGCCCCGTAAAACTCATGATATTGTACCAATTTCGAGATTAAAACATAGTATGTCTATTGCTTGTTCAAATATTTATAAAAATTTTTTTCCCCATTTTCTTTGTTTTTAGACTTTTCCAATCGGATATTTTAGCGATATAAGAAAAGCTTTATGAGATTTTATAATAGCCAATTTTATGAGTTTTTAGGATCTTTGTAATATTCGCGATAAATGCAATCGGTTTTTATTAAAATTTTTGGACGAATTTTTAAAATGTTTATAGTACACACCATATGAAATTAGCTAAGAGAAACACTTAGCAAACAGCTTAAAACTTTTCACAACAACGACTGGTTTTGATTTGAAAGTCCTAATTATGACTTTTTTTTAGTTGCTTAAGATAAAGTTCTAAAATCTGAAACGTATAATTTTTTTTTTTTGTTCTTTGAAGTCAAAGTACATTTTTTCGCGATTAGGAAACTAAAGAGAAGCTAAACATGACACAAATACATAACAAAAAATGGAAAAAGGGATACACTAACAACTAAATGGCAGCATTTATAATGTTTGTTTAGAAACTGATTAAACAAATAGTAAAAGACGTAAATAAAAATTGAAATTAAAATAAAAACTGTACCGTTAAAAACAAATCTTTCAATAGACTGTTGCACTGAGGCTAAATGGATTTAAGAAGAAATAGAAAACGAAAAAGTACGAATTACTATAGCGATAAGGCTATGAATCAAATATGTAGGTGCAATACAAAGCTAATGTATAAATATAATGTATGTGTGAACTTTAATTTATAACAAAAATAGTTTTTGGAAAAGAGTAAAAGAATTTGATAGAATAACAATGTACCAAATAAAATAAAGTTAAATGCCAAACCAAGTTAGATGCTTAAAAACAAAGCATAAAATAAAGAAATACTTCAGGAATTTTAAATAAATTTTTGCTTGATATTGTGAAAAACTAAGCCAAAACGATATTTAAAACTAAAGCGAAATATAAGATAATTATAAAATTTATTGATTTCTTTTAAAATCTAGCGAGGGACTCACCTAACAAGTGGTAGTTCGATTCACGTTCATATTTGAAAGTAAGACGTCCATAAGATACATGATTCAAGTTCTTTAACCATTCGAAGAAAGAAACTGTTACACCACCAGCATTAATATATAAATCGGGAATAACTAATATGTTACGATCAATTAAGATTTTGTCAGCAGCAGGTGTAGTGGGGCCGTTGGCAGCTTCGGCAATAATCTATTCAATGATAATTTAATCATATGTAATTTAATGGATGACTCTTTCAACGAACAAAATCAGTCTCACCTTAGCTTGAATTTTGTGAGCATTTTCACTATTGATAACCTTTTCAACCGCAGCAGGGATGAAGATCTCACAAGGTTCGAACATCAAATTTTCGCCTTCGTAGGGTTTGGCATGAGGGTATCCAACAATTGTACCGTGTTCGTTTTTGTAGTCTTCTAAGAGCTAAAACAATTAATGTTATAATATCAATATTATTTGTCAACTAAGCTGATGCTTTCCTAATTTTTTCCTGATTTTTTGTGTTCGAAATCATTTCCCAATATAATTTTCTTTTCAAAATAAATCAGATCTCATAACAGCAATAAATTAGTATTAGTGAGCATCAAATTCAACCGAAACCGAAGTAAACAAAAAAAAAAAAAACAAAAGAAAACTAATTTTATAAATTGTTTACCTTAGGATCAATACCATCTGGGTTGAAGATGGAACCATCGTGTTCAATAACACCAATACAAGTGGCGCCAGCACGGGTCAAATAGCGGGTAGAGTGAAGACCGACGTTACCAAAACCTTGAACAATGAAAGTTTTGCCTCCCCAACCTGGGGTGGTACCAATCATACTCATGTAGTTGGCTTCATTGATAAAGTTTTCCAAACCGTGGAAAACACCACGACCGGTAGCAGAGACACGACCGTGAATACCACCTTGGTTGATAGGTTTACCTGTCACACAGGCATGAGCGTTAATATCCAAATGACCAATGGTCTTGGCATAGGTATCGGCAATCCAGGACATTTCACGTTCACCAGTACCCATGTCAGGAGCAGGTACATCAACGCCAGGTCCAATAAAGCCCTTCTTGGCCAATTCAAGAGTGAAACGGCGAGTGATCTTTTCTAATTCATGTTCAGAGTATTCTTTGGGATTAATTTTTAAACCAGCCTTTGCTCCTCCGAAGGGCACATCAACACAAGCACACTTGAATGTCATCAAAGCAGACAAAGCCTTCACTTCATCACGGCACACATCCATTGAGAAGCGAATACCTAAAAATCGGTTACAAACGAAAAACTATTAGTCATTTTTCAAATACATTTCGATAAATTGCATATAGTAAAATAAAAAAAATACATGCAATTGTATGCATTTTACTTTTCGGGTATATCTCCTGGCTTAACGCCAACGAAAATTAATTTTTGCTTGCTTTAAATTTAATTTTAGACAATGTCTGATTTTATTTGCGAGTATTGCATTATAAATATATACATATTTTAGAAAACCAAAACATTTTTAGGCGCTGATAAGTCTGTTGAATTAATCGACCCCATTTGTTAATTGTTTTTAAACACCTGATTTTCTTGGCAAGAAATGGGTTGTAACATCTTTAAAAACGTTTCGTTGCACTTGTGCCACAAAAACGTTTAAAACATGTGATAAGTGTTTTAAAAACGTGTCCAACAACATTTGATTTCAACAACTTAATGCACTTTTTTAATTAAAAAAGTAATTATAATCGATTTGGGAATGCACGTATGTATATCCCTCCAACAAAGATAAAATTAGTTTTTAAAAATGTTATTTCTATGTGCTTATTTTTTGTGTGATAAGATATAATTTTAAGTTGTTGTTGTCTTGATAAAATCAAAAGTTTATATACGAATCAACATTGTTTTCTGTCGAGTTTAACTTAAACAGATATGACAGCAAGTTAACTTGTAGTTAATAAAGGTGGCCCCATCTGCCAAACATTTGCCCAAAACGAGTAGCCACTAAACAGTAAAGTAAAATATTTTGAGTTATATAAGTGCTTCTAAGGTATAACAGTTTTGTACATAACTAATAGCCAGTGCCATAAAATCCAATATTATCGGAAACTGTTTTTATCAATAAACACTTGTCTGAATTAATATGTATTTTATTTGTATAAAGTGGTTACGCTTTTTTGAGTACATATTTTCACAAACGTTAAAGTAGCTAAAAACGTAAATATTTGTAATTTTGGTTTGAGGTGAAAAATTAATGATTCCAGTTGTAATTACATTACCGAATCAATTGACCCTTTACTAGTATAATTACTCACACCCAATAATTAAGCACATGTTACTCATACATATACATTCATATAGTTGTTAGAATGCTCTTTTTCAGAAATAAAAATAGATATTATTTCAATTTAACAGTTATTACCTAAAATTAATTATTACTTTTAATAGTTTCTAGTTTCCATCATTGCATTCAAATGAGTATAAACATTTCCTGTCGATCTAAAAATTTCGTTTCACTAATAATTCGATTATGCGCAAGGTTATCTCCTACTCCTGCAATGCATTATGCCACAACTGTCGAAATGATTCGATAGTGTTGGAGAAAAGATGGTGAAAGACAGCAAGAGATTGGAATTTCCTTTCGCTCGTCGGTACATTCAATACCTTCTAGTTAAATTTTCTTTTGATTAATGAAACCAAAATTCCCGATATACAAAAGAAATAACAAGTAAAATTTGTTTAATTTCAGTTATTCTAAGGTTCGGTTTCTGTCAATTCGTAATTTTTTAATATTGCAAGTTTGTTAATATTTAAAGAAAATCATTCCCAAATTCACACAGAAGAAATTTGAGGTTCTGATACAAAAATATATGCATTTACAATATGGTCATAGAGTTAAGCACGAAATCATTTTGTGATTGCAATTAATACAAATTCGAACGCTTCTGTACGAACACGAAATTAATGTTTAATGAGAATGACACATAACTTAGAAAACAGAAGAGCAATAAATTAATATATTAATCTAATCGATCTTGCTTTAGAGATCCAAAGGCAATATAATTACGCAACCAAGAACATTTTCATTAAAAAGTGTACATACATATGTATTTAATAAAACTTTTAAGTTTCATTCCTAACAAATACATAAAAAATATAATAAATAAATATGTGTATAAAGTTATGAAGTCACAGTAAATTGGAAAACAATGTGTTCAAAAAGTTAGTGTTTCCAAATTAGTTTCGAACGATAATAGTTTTTTTTTTTTTTTTTTTTTTTTTTTTTTGCAAAAACAATATAACCAGTTTATACTATACACAAGTATGTACGAGTTTTTGATTAGATCACCAAAAATAAACAAACGAAAACGAAATTTGTTTAGCATGAAATTAAAAAATTCAGTTCAAATCAACATAAAAACAGTAGACTGAATTATTTATTTCGCGAAAAATATTTCGTATGAAAAATGTAAATAATTATGTAAACATCTTCTTATATATTGGTTTCGTTAGGCTTTACATAGGCTTTTTATTAGTTTGTTTATTTTCATTTATTTTCTGTTGTTTTCACAAACGCTGGATAGATTTGGTACATTTTTAATTTTCAGCTGAATTGCTGAAATTGTTTAAATAAATAAGATCAAAGAGTACTAAAAAAAAAGGTTTCGTTTACACATATACATATATGGGTGTATTGCTACTTAGGAAATGTTTCATTCTCTTGCTTTTGATCTTATCAAGAATTTTGTTCAGAAAATATACACACGTAGTAAACAACATTTTGAAAACAAAATAATGGATTGGTTCACACATATATATATATATATATATATATATATATATATATATATAATATTCGCAGATATAAGATTTTCAGTCCACATAAATAACGTTACGTCTATTCCATTCATCAAACGGCCAATACGACCAATGTATATCAAAAATTTGTGAGATCATATTATAAATTGTTTTTCTTTTTATGGTGCGTGCATGCACAACTTTTGACGATGAAAAAGGAGCTGCCTTGAATACTTTATACTGCAAAATAAAGCTAATTGATAAAAATAGAGCAGAGTCATATTCAATGCAAATAGTTCTCGTTTATATCGAAGATAAAGTATAATTTTAGATTGCAAAATTAGAAGATTTTGCTAGCAAAACTAAAGCTTCCGTAGTTTGGTGAACTAAAAAGAAACAACTAAGACGCTACTAAATGACAACTCCAAAAGCAAACTATATAGAGTGTATAGTTTTATAAGATTAAGCCCTATACTTTTCAAAATTGCTTTCGAAAATAACAATTTATTGTGTTTATATATGTGTACAAGAGCTCAGCATTCGATGCACAAGCAAGCAATTAATAAAATTGGCGGCAAATAAACATATTAATAACTTAAATTGGCCACATATGTATATACTCGTGTAGTTAAATACACAAACGAACCAAATGAACGCGTCATCAATTTTGGTTTTATTTTTGCTGTTTACGTTATCAACAAAAATCACGTGATATGCTAAATTACTTTAAGCTAAAAGAAATCAGCATTGAAAACTAAAAATGTATTCGTTACATAAATATATATTCAAATCTTCTTCTTCATTTCGCAAATGTAGCGATAACATCTTCTAACACTACTACAAATATATATTTAAAACTAACAATTTGGCCAATACTACGACATTGAAAAAACAAAAAGGAATTGAAAAAATGCTTAGCCACATAAGTGAAATGGGGGCTCGTTCGTTTGTGTATACATTTGTATAGCCTCCACCGGTTTATAAATTAATTTAATTTATAAATATACATATCTACATACATACATATGAGTACATCCGCACGTACATTAAAAAATGGCAAAAAATAAATATTTAGCTACCATAACTGATTTGGTAAAGATAAAAAATCAAGTTTTGCTACCAGATGAATCAGAAAGATACATTTGAAAAATGAATGAAGCAGGCATACAAACACAAATATATATGTTTATATATATATATATATATATATATATATATATATATATATATATGTATAGGTATATTATATGCGTGTAAAAAACAAGAGCATGAGACAAGTTTCAGCATTCGATATCGATCGAAACTTACTTTTAAATTTTGTTGAAATTTCCATCGATATCAAACGCGTTTTTTGGCTCTTTAGAGGGATTTCTTATATGTATATGGTATAAACATACATTCTTGCATTTGTTGTATATGCACATATCCATACATTTGTATGTATCTCTTTAAAAATATTAATTTATTAATTTTAAGTCATAAAATTTTGAAATATAACTTAGTACTCGTACACATTATTTTATTTATACATACATATATCTCTATTCATAATTTTTATAAGCTAATAAGGCACACTGTATAAAAATTTACTACAAAAACACCTGACCCTTCAGAGCTTAATTGAAAATTTTTGTACTGTTTAATCTGTATGAATACCTACATATCACTAATTGACTAAAACTAGTTAATGGAATAAGACAATTTTATTTTTCTCGCAACGATTGAGTAAAGGAGATATTAGTACCAAATTTTGATACAATACGAAAAAGATATGAAGATTAATTCTTATATGTGTGTACTATACGTATATTATTTAGCTGCAATCCCTTATATTATTTCAACTTTCCTTTAAATTTTTAAATATTGCAATCACATACTTTTCCGTTTTATATAACGATATGCTTTTTCACTTTTACTTTGCTAAAGTATTGAAATAAACATGTCGATAGTATTAAATGTTATGCAAACTAACTAAATGTAAAATAAGCAAATTTATCAATAAGAGAAAAGAAGCACAAACTCACAAGTGCGATCAATTATTGAATACACAAAATTTTGTTTTTACACAGTAGATACGTTCTAGACGGTGTCTCTGAAATATTTTTTAAATACAAGTGCTATTCATATATAGTATGTAGAACGAAAAAAACATGAATAGTTTATCAATTTTGAAGCACCAATAAAATTTGATAACTATGCAAAAGCCAATTAAGAATCTACTATTTTATTATAATAACACACGAGAAATTGCACTAACCATAAATAAAAAACGTCATATTTATTCATATACAATTAATATATTAAGGTAAATAATTTAGTGGATCTGAGTTGAAAGTTTAATAAATAAAACTTTATATATTAATAAAAAAAATTGCTTGATTATGTTACATTAATGTTAGCAAAACTATTTCATTCACTTTATCAGTAAAATGTTTAGTATCCTAACTAATCGAATATTGAAGTTGTTTTGTCCAAGTCCATATATTTTGTACATCTGCTTGTATATACATATACATAAATGTACATATTATGTGAGTTTATATTTTTTAATAGTAGCATGTGTAATATAAATATTTTACTTTTATTGTCTAAACTATCACTAAAATACATTGATAAGAGTACTGCAATTTGTCACTTGATTAATAATTTTAAAATTATAATTTGCACTTGTTATACTCAGAATCAAAAAATATTGAAATTCGTATTGCCATTCCCATAGAAAACTTCGGTATGGCGAATATATAACATATTTACAAAGTAATATTTAAATCAAATAAAAAGTTCTTTGCAACAACAAAATTAGATGAACTAAAGTCTTGTACGAGTTAGGTATCTATTTCACTTGAATTGTTAAATACAACCCGTTGTGTGTTATTTTTAATTTTTAATTTTAGCTCTGTTGCCAAGCCCCTTTATGTGTATATATGAAGGAACATATATATGTATGCGTACTATACATGTTTTTGATAACATGCTGATAACAACTTTATATTAAATTATACTGGTGTAACGGTTTTACTATAATACAATGACCGACATACATTTTTTTTGCTAATTATATTGTAAATTTGTTTTATTTTATATTGACTAATTTCTTAATTGTTCTAGAATCAAGTGTGAAATTTATTTATTTAAATTTGTTATTTTTTTTTTGTTTAATTAAAATATATCCATAAGCTAATATTATATCATACATACATGTGGATGTGTATATCTACTTACATACATATATGCATAATGAAATAAATATATTTTTTAAAAAATGCTAAAATTTGTTGAATTTGTCTATTATTAAGTGGCTATTAATTATTATTTTTGTTTAAACTCAAGCCGCTTTTTTGGTATCGTGTTTCTCACATTAGTCAATAAATACATTTATTCCATATTATTGTGAGGCGTTTTAGTTTGCTCTATTCTTACATATTTTTTATATTGTTTGTATTGCTTATTAAATAATTAATAGCAAAATTCTAATGTACATATATTTATCGACTTGATTTTGTTTGCTAATAGTTAACGCTTACAAATAAATAAAATAAAGTGAAAGTTGTATCACGAAGCAACTAAAACAATGTAAATGATGTTAATTAAATGTGATATCAAAACATACATACTCTGTCTAATAACATAATTTATATAATAATTATATTTATGTATGTATTTATTTCAAACATATTTTACAAAATCAATTTATAAAATATATATGTACCTAAAAACCATATGCATTTATATGATTATTCAAACCATGTTCATAGAACAATATATAATGAATATATAATGGAGAGTAACATCAACAGAAAAAAATTAAAATCACCAGAAAAAGAAAAATTATTTTCTCACAGAGTTTAGATAAAGAAAAGAAAAATACCTTAAACGACAAAAATTTAAGTATTATCGGTGAAACGTATAGTGAATTGATATTCGGACTCAGATTTCCTCATTGTCGTGCTTCCGCAGGCTATTCCGTATCGAGAACAAGAAGCTACCTAAGACTTAGTAAAATATGTTTAAGGTTTGCACAATGTTGAACAATTTTAGGTTGTTTTTTTTTTTTCTAAAGGAGATGAATTTGTGTTGTTTTTTTGAAAAATTTTAATATTACTAATATTAAAAATTGTAATATTAATAATAATAATGTGTTAGAAACGGATCTGACATCTCTTACGAAGATGCATTTTTGCTTTAAAACTCTTCAGTTACAAAGTATCGGTAATTAAACCGAACAAATTCTCACCCACAACATCAATAACTAAATTCAAATATCCACTGATTTATTGGCCATAAGGCTTTAAATAAAATGGTGTTCCAATTTAACCATAAAAACAATTTTTTAACGAGCTTAAAGGCTTTTTCGAACTGGTTTTAAGTTTCATGAAATACAACTATTTTTTTGTAATAAATTAGTACTGCCAAGTTAGAGGCTAAAAATACTACCATATCCGCTTTTTCCGTTTTATTATTTCCAAGTACTTCTTTACTTTTTAGAAGTAATGATATAAGTTTAATATATTAATTTACAATATATGAAGTAGTTTCTTTTTTATACTGTTACTGTCCAAAGTTACATGTTAAAAATATATTAAATCAATGTATTTATATCTTAGAAATTGGTCGCACATAGAAATATGCAAATAAGCTTATTATTTTATTTAATGCTGAAATGAAATATGTAGGTACTTTCGTAATGCATTGCATTTGTTAACCGGAAGTAATAACATGACCTCAAAATAAGTGAATCGAAAACTAGAAAATAAAAAAAATTTTTCCCAAATGCAGTCCACAGTCAATTCTTTAAAATTTATCTTTTATGGGATTAATTTCAAAACAGTTTTGTTTGCTTGTGACCTAGTTCATGCCAATATTGTGCCATATTTGCGGCAGTTTTGAATTTATTCACTTTGTAATGCTGTTAAGTAATCATTTCGAAATCAGCAAAGGTTATGGAAATGTGCTCATGATTAAAATTTTTTTCGAACAAATGTTAGTGACACCTTGGAAATATAGATTTCTTTTATTTAATATACTTGTACATTATCGCATGATTTTGTATTGATTCATATGTACAAATGTTAACTCAAGTGTAAGGCCTTACACATGAAAATAAATTAAGAAGAAAAATAAACAATAATTACATATATACCTGATTAAGTTAAAAAGTGCATAAATATGCATGTGATGTCTACCCACTCTGGAAAGGGTTGGTAAATCAAAATTTCCATAATGGAAAAACTTCTTTCCATGTGTTGTATAACCAGTTACATGCCTACGAAAATATATATGCATGTATAATTGCTTTTTTTATTATGTTGGCAATTTATTAAACCACAAAATTAACTTAACATTATTTTCTGTTTTTGGGCGTCCTACTAATTAAAATTAGATGTTTATTCGTGTGTAAATACATACATATATACATATGAACGTACTGATAGGAAATACAAATTCATAAACATACATCAATGGTACGATTATGATATCCATTTACACGTCTACTAAATACTATACACTTACATATAATTGTAAATGATTAATTATGTGTTATATAATTAAATATTTGTGACTGGCATATAAAAATTAAGAACTAAATTTATTCGCAAATCCATGTGAATGTTTATGTTCATGTTTTTTTCTTTTGCTTTCATCGCAAAGTGGTTTTCGCATTAAGAACATTTTAACTAACACACATCCAAGAAAAAACTGTATAACAATGCGTCAACGATAAAACGTTGAGAAGAATAGAGAAGAAAAAGAATAATTGTTACATAACGCGAGAAAGTTTTGCAGAAAATTTGTTAAGTTATTCCAAGCGTACCACCAAACAATTTTCTTTATTTCAAAATCGAGTACAATACGAGATCTTAGTGGTATACATACAGATGTATATGGTTTTGCAGCTTACCTCCTTTGGTTGGCACACGATGGGTAGAGTGTTGAGCACGGTAACCGGTAATTAACTCAAAGTCACCGGAATCACGACGCAATGGAAAAGCGATTTCTATAATGTGGTCACATGGTTGCATAAGCATTAAAATACCCTTAACCTTCTTTTTCTTGTCTTCCATAGACAATTTGCCTTTCATATCGTCCAACAGACGACCTTCGGCAATTTGGCAACCACGGTGGAAGAAATATTCTACCATATCAAAAAAACGGGGGTCCTTGGCAGTGGGTACGTCCTTAAGACGATCTGGAATTTGGTAATCGGCATAGCCACGTGCTTGCAAGGCAGCTGTGGGTAAGGCCTTTACCAATGTGGCAACATCCTGGCGAGCAGCAGCCTGACGAGCTAAACTTTTTAAATGATACATTTTCTACTTGTACTTTTGTATACACACTAATTCACAACAAACAAAACACCAACACGGTCAACTACTTTCCGTTGATTTATTAATTTCTTTATTAAACAAAAAAGAATTGTTTCTTTAATGTTTATGGAAAAGAAATATTACTAGCTCGAGCTGAACACAACAGTTTGTGAACCGAAACCTCAACTAACTGATTCAAAATCGTTTAAAATAAATTTCTTATGTTTTTACACTTTCATTTAGCCAACAACCAACAACTTTGTGATACTAGTAGTGCGAGTATTAACACGAGGGTAGCAGTTGTACAGCAACAAAAAGTACAAGAGCAAGCCTGTGATGTGTACTCCACAAACTTATATGGTAATCACGTGCTGTGTGTGAATGAAACACAGCGCAATTTATGTATAAGGTAGGTTACACTTTAGTTTAGGCTTCTTTGGTAGTTAGTCATAAATATATTAATTATTATATAATACTAAGCTGATATGCAATGTATAAATATGTATAAACTATCGTTTCAATATGTACCCTATTATAGCCAGCTGTTGTGTAACAGTTACCTCAAATGATTTGTATAAAACTAATGACACACTAATGTGGGGTTAGTAAGTCTCCAGTGTTGGTAAATGTAAATATATGATAATACAAGTTATCATGGCCATGCGTGAATATTAATTTGCTTCAATATGCATACATATATAACGGGAGGCTCACGAAAATCCAGTTTTGAAATCTATAAGGAATTGTTCAGATATATTATGTGGCTATGCATTCCGTCGTGGGACTGCCACATATCTGTAGTTGTACATATGCTGGAAGCTTGCCAGATGGTGTGAAGCCAACGTTTGCGTTAATATTGGATATAAGTAACATGAAAGCACCATTACTGGCTAGTGTTTTGATACAAATACTTGGCTTGAATTGAATTTTATGCATGTTTTTTGACAGAAGAAGGGGAAGAGCCTTTTGTGTTATCCTTGCATTCCTAATCGACCGTGCGCTTACCTTTACATGTGTGTATATTGTCACCAACTTAACAAAAGCTTTCTCTCAGTGCCACCTATTGGTAAAAATATAAACAATTTTTTTGACTTTTTCGTTTCAGTCACGTCATTCCAATTAGATGTCATTATCATACCGGCATTTTGTGCATTATCGCTCGCTGGACAAAGAACGCAACAAACCTGTGAAGCAATTATTGCAATTTAAGAGTAAACACACAGTATGCTGAAATCTAACATAAATAGTTTTAGCGCCGAGTGATCTAACAATAATATTTCCAAAGGATATATCAGATCTAAGTATTGCATTTGTTATAACGCAAAACAGACGTACATATACTTATATATATAAATATGTCCTAATAATATACTTCAATTGTGTTTCAGGAAGCTGTCTTGATTAAACTTTCAACTGAATGCGTTATTTCTCAAATTTTAATACAAATATTGAGTTGAAGTTATTGCAAAATATATTTTCCCCTGGTCATCTTCATTTGGAATTGTGTTAAAATAAAATAAAATCTTCGTGTGCCAGCAACTCTGCGACAACAATAAAATCGGAAAAGTTATCATCTGCAGTGGAGGTCAACTTTAAGGTTAGTGAAAAGTTTTTGCGAAGCAGATGTCTGTTTCTAAATAATGAATCGTCAACTTAGAAAATGAACTATTACATAAAATAAAGATAGTTATATTTTAGAAATTGTTAAGGAATTTTGATCGTTCAAAAATTCACAAATAAATGACATGAAATTGGTGTCAGTGTGCATTAATGTAGTTATATCTATGAACGTCCATAAGTTCATATGATTGTGCATTAATTGCGAAAATTGTAGTGCATCAGAGTACGCAAAGAATCAATTCGATGTATAGTATAAAATAACTTCATGGAGCCTATTGTAATGATAGATGTGTGTTTTGAAATTTTTATATCAAAACTGGCGTCTTGTAGAATATCATTACCATTAAATTTTTCTGCAATAAAACAACGAATGATAATATTTATTTTAAATTGTATACATATGTAATGGGAATTATATATACAAGTTTAATTTAAAACCCCAAAAGCTCCGAGATCAATAGGTTAACCCTAGTTTCGCTGTGGCGAATAGAAGTATCGACGAAAATCGAAATAAAAGATAAACGTATTTCAAAATGTAAATATGGAATTTACTGTACACTATCTGCTATTATGATGAAATAGCAGGAAATTAAGGAGTTATATATGTTTTGTTTCCATTTCATTAATGGTAATGCTGATATGTGAATTCGCGTTCAATATATTATTAAATATGTTGATATTACCGCTAATCTGTAAATTAAAGAACTAATGCATCTCTACCCTGTATTAGAGTTAGTCGTTAGGATCTTGGTATTCTTCCGCTGCACAATTGCAGTTGCTATGCTGATGTAAGAGTATCTTTTGCACTAATCGCAATACTTTCGTATTGTTTTATTATTATGTTATTTTTGTGATAAATAGGATGTATAAAGCTATAAATTTTCAAGGAGTAATCTACTAATAGATATCGTTCCTATCACGTCGAATTTTACAATATTCAAGGTGGTACGTCTCAATAGTGAAAATGCGCGGCTTTAAAAACGATATTTTTAAAATATTTCTCATAGTTTTTAATATTCTCTGGTATGTGAATATGACTTTTCTCATAACTGTTTTCTTCTTGCCAAAAAATCAGAAGAAGCACTTCGCTTCTGAGTGATTGTCAATGATTTTCCTTGATTCATTGTTTGAAATGCGCGATAATTACATTTTGGATTTATCATTTTGTACTGTTTCATATTCGACATTGACAAGAAAACAAAAAAAAAATCAATAATGCCATATATTGGATGCTATGAAATTGAATGGCCTAGAGCGCCAAAGTATCTAACATGTCATCTAATGTCTTAAAATATCACAAAATAATATTTGGTGCTGAAAAGCGAAAGGCCATATTTGATACTTTGACAAAGTACTCAAAAACGTTATTATTCAGCCATGATGAGTCATGTCCAATGAAGGACGAAGGTAAGGAATCTAAAAAAGCGTCTTCAACATATTACGTAGTTGGACATGGTAGGGACGTTTGCTTCAATCGAAATTTGCTTTGAATACATATATTATACAATGAAATAACAAACCAACTCTTTTTGATTACTTTTTATTTAAATTATATTCGCACGATAAGATATAAAACGACTACATACCATATCTGTTAAATAAATTTGTTAAAGATTAAAATGAAAAACTTTGCCAATTGTTGATAAGATCCATGCAACCTAAATTCGTTTTTGTATTTAAACATTGAAGAGATGTTGAAGAGAAAGGAGCAAGACCGCGTACGTTTAATTTCTTATTTTTAAAGTCTATTTGTAACCAAAAATCTAATTTATTTCCAGATGGCCACCAACTTGAAGTTTAATGCTTCTCTAACTACAAGTGATCCGCATTTCAAACCTGTTTTGATAATTGGCCAATTGAAACATTTAAATTTACTAAAATTTTCCGATGTCGCTTGCAAATTATTACCGCGTGTCGATGAGGATACGTTCAATAAAGCCATTGCTTGTTTACATCCAGCACCCACGGATAAAATTTCTTTGTATTTAGATGTAGCCACTGTAGCTGCAGTACCAATTAAGTGCTCACGTCACAATACTCCCTCTCGTGCTCATGCTATAACACGTTTGGTTAAAAATAGCATTCTTAACGTTAACGAGGAAAGTGTAGTCGTAGTATGTGAGCGAGCGGAATTGTTTGCAAGTGCCTGTGGAGCCGTTCGCGCTTTTCCACTATATTCGCGTAAAACAAATGGAGTTCTTGGAAACTCTGCATTTAAGTCTTCCGAAGAAGATAGCCATATGAAAAATATTGCCGACGATAATAACCAAAGTACCGTGCATTTAGAATTCATTATTATTGATAAGAATGGCACAGTGTCGGACACGCCACTAGATAAATCTGAAATTGAACTTTTAGAACATGTTGCTAAAGGTATACGTCTAGCTGCCCGTATCGTTGATACGCCATGTAATGAAATGAATGTAAATACTTTCATTGAGGAAGCCAAACGTATTGGTGATGAGTTGAACATTAAACCTTTGGTGATACAAGGTGAAGAATTACGTGAACGCGGCTTCGGAGGAATATATGGTGTGGGCAAATGTGCCGTTGTACCACCAGCCTTAGTAGTTATGTCTTATGAACCGAAAGGAGCTCAAGAAACTATTGCTTTAGTTGGCAAAGGTATTGTCTACGATACGGGTGGCCTTAGTATTAAGGGAAAAACTGCAATGCCTGGCATGAAGAGAGATTGTGGTGGAGCTGCTGCAATTCTAGGAGCATTTTATGCGGCTGTTAAGAGTGGTTTTAAAGAAAATATACATGCAATATTCTGTATGGCTGAGAATTCTGTGGGTCCTAATGCGACAAGGTAAGTTGACTTCATTTCAATTAAGAATTCCTTACATCCGAACAAATGTATATGAATAGGAAAACTGAGCTTTTAATACATATTTTGGCAATAAGTCGTTACTGTTAATTGTTTTAGACTTTTAAATTTAACTCTATCGAAAAAGCCTTCAAAGTAATTGAAGAATAAAATAAATTCGTATCATACATCATAAATAGTTTTATTCTATTGAAAACTGATCGTATTGGTTATAGGGGCATTATTAAGCATATTAAAAGTTCAGTCTCAAAAGAGCTAAAAACACGGTGTAGAGAACCTCGCTTTAGAAAGATAGAAACGTGCGAAAAAACCTAATAAAGTAGTGAATTAGGGTTAGATTGTAATATGAAGGCATATTTAAACGCTATGTTTTTGGTGTGGGTTAATAATATATTTATCTACATATACATTGACATATTCCAACTCCTTAATATAAAGAAGATGAAGCTTAAGAAAGAAGGTGAAGCTTAGAAAAAACTATTGAGTGTGGCAAAATTTCTTCTATAAGATATTCCGTTAGCTATTTTCAATATGAGTAATATTTCTTTATACTCACGTGGACGAGTATGAAGACGAAGTAAAGAAACAAGTTCTTGTATGAGCCTGCCATTAGGAGTAGCTACTTTCTGCATTTTAATAAAATGAACGATCCTCAGCGGGGACTTATTCTCCATTGAATCTCTACATTGTGTATATATATTCAAAGACAGTTGTAATTGTGAAGGGAATCGGATGGAATTCGTAGAGATTATCTAATAATTTTTTCGAGAATCGTAATATTCGTGAAATCTTTAGCCGCATATTCTTATATGATTCATATAGAGAGAGTTTCAAAAGGTCTAACGAATTAATTTCTTTAACTTAATTTTTTAAATAAGTTTATATTTACTCGTTAGATCATCATCAGACGATTCTTTTGCGAGTTGGAATGAAATATTAAACACAATTGTCTAATAAATTTCCCATGCTTCGTTTTAATTTTGAATCGGTGTGTTTTTAGAAACTATTTCAAAATGATGTGTTCTTTATATTTTGTATGTTCAATGGCTGAAGCCAAGGCTTCTAAATCAAATTCTTCTGGTTGTGACTTGTTGCTGATACTTTTGTTCATACAGAAAAATTTTCTAATTAAAAACTTTAATAAAGGATTCATATGTACGAGTAGAATATGCAATCGCTTCTATATAAGTATAATGTTTAAATTTCTTTTCTTCTCATACCGTGTTTATTCCCATGTGCACACAAACGCTAAAATCAACATCTATCCAATGGAAAATAATATGGAACAAAAATAATAAATATACTTGTTTGTTGTTTTCTGGTCGTACATGAATACTCTTTCCCATAAACACTGCAAAAAATAACAATAACCCAACCTAACCGACAAAAACAAACAATTAACACTGCAACAACAATATCAAATGAATAGACCTGATGATATTCATACATTGTATTCTGGACGTACTGTTGAAATTAATAACACAGATGCTGAGGGACGTTTGGTATTGGCGGATGGCGTTTGTTATGCCCACAAAGACTTGAAGGCAAACATAATATTGGATATGGCAACGTTAACAGGTGCCCAGGTATGTTATTAAATACTTACTTACATATATATAGAGATATTTACACATAGGAAAATAAATACACACATATATACTTATGTACATGTACACTACATAAATAGGAACGAATTTTCCCACAAGAACCCAAGTATCAATAATTTTTAGAAATGCAAAAATAACATTAATTTAATTTGTTTTTCTATATGCATAAAAATACCTTTTCATATTTATTTTTCAATAATTAATATGTATGTAGTATGTATTTTGTATTGGAATTAACATTTTTGAAATCTTAAATATTAAAAAAATGTCATTAATCATATCGACTAAATGCACGAAATTTGCTAAAACTGTGAACACACTATTACCTTTGGTAAGCTCATTAGGATCTATGACTTTCAGTCTCGGTGTTTTTATTTAAAAATTTTCTATTTCATGTGTTCGTATGTTCCCAAATGGTATTTGCTTAATTCTCCATTGGTTTGGCTTATATTGTCTTGCCATGGTTTCAAGACAATGTCTGTTATTGTTGTTGTGTGTTCTGGTTTATAGTTTGCTTTATGTCCCCATTGGCAAAGTCATCGTCATCATTTAACTTTTAAGCATTTAGGTTGGTGTCACACAATTTTCCTTTACGTTCGTTCTTACATGCTGTCTTTTCTCTTAAACATGAAATGCAAATATGTGGCTCAAGACCATTTTTTGCTTCGTGATTTGGTTCCCTTGTTTTCCCCAATTGCATGAGTGTTTACTCTTAGCACTTGTGTATGTGAGTTAACAGCGGCATTAAATTGACTTTTTCACTTTTCATTCCATATTTGACTTAATTTTTGTTTTTTGGTCTGTTTCATTTGTATATACAGGGTATTGCTACGGGCAAGTATCATGGTGCTATATTGACAAATTCTGAGGAATGGGAAGTCAAGGCAGTGGAAGCTGGACGCAAATCTGGAGATTTATTGGCTCCCATTATTTATTGCCCAGAATTGCATTTTTCTGAATTTGCATCAGCAATTGCTGATATGAAAAATTCTGTAGCGGTAAGTAGACAAAATACAAAAAGTAACACACACACATATTCAGATGTGTACAAACACATGAGACTTTATTTCGTACAAATTCCCATCCAACTTATTGAAGTTGCGATTTTTACTTACATATATCAGTGGTAAAATATGAATTACTTTCTTTTTTGTGTGATGGATGTCTGTTTGTTGTTGTTATTTTTGTTATATATATATTTTTTTGTTGTTGAAATAAGAAATATTTTGACGTGCTGCGATTGAAAGTGAAATCATTTGTGCACCACATGCAAACAGTTTGCATGATGGATAACTTTTTCTACTTCAAAGTTAATTAATTATCATTTTTAATTTGTTTTTAATTGAGGTTCTTAAAAAATAATTCTTTATTGATTTGATAGAATAGCATATTGCAATTTCACATAGAATATTAGTAAACATATTCAATTCCGAGTTCCAAGGAATATGGAAAATTGAACATTGGTTTTAACTTAAAGCGTGCAAATACTTGAAATTGGGGAAAATAATTAATAAATTTCAAGATGGAGAAATTAACTACCGATTTCACGATGTCGGAAGATCTTCTTTCGTACAATTAAATATGAAGCAAAAACATTGGTTACAGGTTGTTAAAAAAGTAGTGGAAACATTTTTCTTTTCACTTCTTAATTTTTTCCACATAAAAAAAAAAATTCAACTCTAGAGCCATCATTACAACTTTATGTTAATTAAATTTAGGACTAGGTCGGACGTATAAAACGTTTTGACTTGTTACAATTTTACTTGAATTTAAAGTGAAGAATAAGTTAAATAATATAAAAGTAATATAAAAGTTCAGAAATAATCGTAAACGCCAAGGATTCTGTATGATTATGTTTGTCAAGATATATGACGTAATTCTAAATAAAACCATATAATGATCACCTACCTTCGATTCGCTTGACATTAAGGAAGTTAAAGCTTTGAGGAATTTTGAATAGGACTTTTTTATTCACTTTTTCTTAACGAAGCGAGTAGTGCGTAGGCGTCGCCTGTACTTATTTCGGTATAAATAGCATTTTATACCTTGGGTGTTTAATATCCGCGCTTTCTGAAGATACATACATATTTTGCTGCTGTGTCGATCTTATTGCACCAGTAATTGTAAGACTTAATAACCTTTGAATTTTGCATGATACATATCGATAGTCCTTTAAAACAAAACCTTTCCGGGATTTTATCTGTCCTGTACTTCTACAAGAACAGCCGAACAGTAATAATACAAAAACATACAGGAATACATTTTAAAATCTTTTTCAATATATTTGGACACACTCAAACACAATATATTCGTTGTATGTGTGGCGTTGTTTATAAAGTGAAACAGGTTATAAATTTGACATTTCAAACACTTCGTGAAATTTGTGTTTGACAAAGTGTGCTCCACTTATTTTGAGCTATGCTGCTACTAATCAAGCCGCCAACGACTACTTGTAAATTAAGAGGAAGAATATTCGTTGTTTCTATCAACATATAGTCCTGCTACACTTGCATACCATTACACGCACCTTTTTTGTGGCAGTTCTTTTCTAGTGTTTGTGGGAAATATTCTCTAAAATCAACTTCAATATTTAATTTTCGCAATATTTTTTTCACTCCTGTATACCGAATAAACTCTTGTGGTGCTTAGGTAGTTTATTCATCACTGAAACCACTTTTTTTTAGTTGCTTGTAGTCGATGTGAAAATATCATCGTTTAAAAATTTTTTTCGTTGGTTACATTGTTTGAAATTCACGTAATAAAGTGTATTTTACTTATTTTTTCTTTTTTTGCTACACAAAAATCAAAAACTGTTCCAGGCAAAAGGAAAAAATGCCGCACACACACCGTACAACACAACCACTTAACCCATATCCCAAATGCATCACTATCATGACAATGATGGACGACTATTGAAGTCTAAACTTTTTGAATATGTTAGTTAATATGTGTGATATACGAGGGTGAACAGATTGAATGGCAAAACGCGCAAATAAATGACATAATACACAACGTTTTGCGTATGTGTTTGTCAGAGATTCTCAGATTTGACAACCTATATTTTTATTTTTGAAATTACTGCTTTGTGCATACCATAATACAATGCCAATCCTTTTTCGTGAATAACTTCCTCACGTATTTTGTTAACGTCTGCTTGCTGCTGCAAATGTGATGATATCTTGTCATATTTTAAAATAGCCAGTGCATAACTCACAAGCTTGGCATTAAAGCATCTCTAGATAAAAATAAGCCTTGAAAATAGCATAATCCGAAAAACAAAAAATAGGCGCATAAACTAAGTAATAATGTATGTACATATGTATTTGCAAAAAAGTGGATTTTAATTGTGTAATTATAATCGCTTTCTGTCGAATTGAATTACATAATGCCACCCTACTGGACTGTCCAAATATCTATGATATCCGAAATATTCTAAAAGCCCTGCTCTTATATGACTCTTGTTTTGACAGTTGTGCACTGTCTACCTTATTTGATTTAAATTTCACCCTTTCAATCCTGACGTGTTTGCTTGGATCGCATTCATTAAAAAAAAAACACATGAAAAAAGCAACGCAATTTATTGCCACAAATACCTCAGATTACATTATCCCACTGTTGCTTTTTGTTTCTACTGTTAAATTACATACAATGTTAAGCATAAATGTGTGAGTGTTGTTGCTGTTGTTGAAGGTACTTGTATCCATTTTTATTTGGGGGTCTACTCGAGAGTATTATTGTATGTGTCAGTGTTAACAATGAGCAACTGTTCTTTAAACTTTTTTTTATCATCATTTTTTTTCACTTCTTTTAATTTAGTTCTTATTGCATTGTTCGTTTTCTGTTTGTTTATTTTTGTTCTCACATTCTCCCTCTTCAGCATGGTGCATTCTTTTAGTTGGTCCTTTATTATCCTTCTTATTGTATTTGGGTTAATTTAAGTCTACATTGTTTTTTGTAGTGTTGTTTTTTTTATAATTTTACACAATTCTTTTTATTGCCTTTCACTTTTTGTTATCGAGAATTTAAGGAATGGCTATAAAATAAAATCATTTAAATAAGAAATGGAATTTGCATTGATAAAAGTTAAAGTGCTGCTATTTGTGGTTCAGTTTATTCGATCTTTTTATTTGTATGTGTGTTTGTATGTGTAAGGAATTTTAATGAAGCTTTTTCCTCTTTGGAGAATATTTATCCTAAATTCTTGGCCATTTCAGGTACAATAATCACTTTAGAAATTAAAAAGGACATGCAAATATTTCGAGGTTACTTCAACGAAAGTAAATTAAATAAAAAGTGTTATTAACTGTCTGCAAAAATAACATTTGAAACGAAAAGAAATTTTAAAGTGTTTTAAATGTTATTTGTGGTCAGAACGATAGCTTGGAAGATTATTTTACAAGCAGTGAATGTATTCCAGACACTCTCATTAATTATATATAAAAAAATCGTTTTTAGATCTTTAATAACGACATTTCAAGAGATTTGAAGCTCGCACGCTTATATAAAAGTTTCCAAATTCGAAATAAGAATTACTTAATATACGGCCATGTCACAGAACGCAATTCCGATCGAAAGTGGTTTCAATTGAATTTAGGAAACGAAAAATAAAAATTTCTTAGAATTAAAAGCACTTCAAATATTCTTAATGGAATTGTTAATCTTAATGATTTGTAAAAAAAAATATTGATAAATTTTAGAAAAAAAAGGATTAATTAACAGTTCGCCGATGTCGCAAGCTATCGTTTGATCAATTAAATAACATTTAAAATAAAAATAAAACTTAAAAATTGTTTTTAAATTAAATGTTATATATTCGACGAATTATTATTTGTAAATTTTTAAAGTTTGATTTAATATTTTATTACTAAAGTATTTTTTCCGTTTTTGTTCTGCTTTTTATTCGATAAAAATGTTTTTTTCGCCATAAACAGCACTGCCATATTTTATTGGAAAAACAGAGATTTTAAAATATAGTTCGAAATCTGAAGAAGCTAAAACAAAATCGATGATAATTGCAAATACAGAATGAAAACCATTTCGATCGGAATATGTGACGTGGTTGTACAGTCGCCATACGGAACGGAACGGAACAGTACAGATTTCGAGGTTGATAACGCCTCATCTCATCAGCGTTCTTTGGTAATTTTTCCCACTTTTCACGGAGGACTAATCAGTAGGAATATCAGCTATTTAAAGAATGTTTCTAACGAAAAATATATGTATTTCATACATCAATTTTAAAGCTAAAAAATTCCCCAAATGTGATGGCTATTATTTCGAATATTTTATTTTCTCTTTGTTTATTTTTATATCCATTAAATAGAATTTTTTATTTCCGTTAGTACAAAGTTCCCCCAAACCTGATGACTATTATTTCATATATTTCGTTTTCTCTTTGCTTATACATATTTTACGTCGGTGCAATTGAATTTTTTATTCAAGCTAACAAATAACAAGTACACAAAATACGTGCTTCTCGGTTATGTTAAACATTCATGTTTTGAAATTTCAAATAGAAAGAAAATATATTAAATTTATATTAAATAAAATGGACCAGACCGCTTTAGTACTAACTAGCGGATTCAAAACGCAAAAATTACAGGGTTTTTGTTTGTCAAAACGCCTGTTTAGCGTTTGCAAATCAAAGTAAACAAAGTTTGAGCGATGTGAGTTTTTCAAAGCCGGATCGATAATTTATTTGAAACGGCAATATATTTATTTAAAGGCACAAACCAAAATTAATGCAATAATTTCGATCCCCCAAAATTGTGAAAGTGTTCCGACACTTAGATTTTTTGTCCCTTAAATGAATTGCTACTTCAGTAAATATTCTCTGATTTTTATTTTACTTATTTTACTTTTTGACTTGCTTGTAGCAGTTTCTAGCATTTTATTAAAAATTTTCCTTTCCGAGTTGTTGACAACATTGATGCCAGATGACATTCTAAGGAAAAAAAGTTTCACAGAAAAACTAATGCTTAAACAAATACAAGTACGAAATTGTTTGAATTCAATTAAATTCTTTTACTCTTTTCTTGATCTGAAATTAATTAAACTTTCCGTTATTTAAAATGCCGTTTAAATGTGAGATAAAACACATTTCAAGTCTATCGAAGGGCGTTCAAAGTATTTCATTTCTAAAGCATTTAATTTGTTTCAGTTTTCTCTTTTATCTGTTTGCTTTAGCTTTTGCTACTGGAGAAATTGTTTTTTTTTTTCAATATCTTTATAGTAGTCGCACTATAGTTCATGGACATATTTGCACACTTTTTCAATGCACTTTCATCAACAGCATCTTAACTCTTATCCTTCAATTCGCTTCTTTTTTTCTTCTATATAAAGTTCAGAATAAATGTTTTGGAAAAACCATCATCGCTATTGTAAATCCTGTAGCCTTCTTCTCTTAGACACTTTCGATGTGTGAGAGTGTACTTGAATCACATTATATTGAAATTGTAATAAAATAAATTTATTTGAATTGAATAGAGTTACGTGTTTTCATCATTGTCGGATAACTGCATAAGCATTTCGATAAAAATATTTTATAATTTAAAAGTTAAAACTGTTAAACATGTTAGCAAAGGTTGCGCTATGAATTGATATTTTTCCGGTTGTGCTAATGCATGTGTGTATGTAGTGTCGAGTAATGGAAAGTATATGTAGAAGTTTCGAATACATCTCTATAAGAAAATGTAGCGAGCAGTTGAGTTCCGTGTTCCATCTAACGTCAGCTGACTATTATGGGAGAAAAAAAAGGTAGTCAGCCTGATTGTCTAAGTAGTTGACTTTTACTAAAGGCGTTTTTAAAGGATTAAAGTAATACACAATCTGTTTAATCTGCTACGAAAAACGACTTAGCGTTAACGCCTTACACAATCAGGGAAAATAATTCTGCAGTTTCTGAACGGGTAGTTCTATTGCAATTAGATTTCATATAATATTTAAGAAGGAACTGCTGATTTTACGATTAGATTTCGGCTTTTATGTCATCAAAGAGGGCGGCGGCATGAGACCGCGAAATAGGTCACATCGATGTTATGAAGGTCATGCATATGACCAGTTAAAGGGTTTGATCTATTAAAAAAGTTTTTTGCAGGTAAACTTTCTTGTCCAAGATGGAACAAAGGTTCAAAATGCTTATGAGTTTCCGCTTACAATTTGGAAGATATTTAACTTAACAATTTTGTAAATGGGGAAGTTAAGTCTTGACCTATTGGGAAGAACTTTTCTTCAGTAGATTAACAATAAAATTTTTAATATTGCCAAAGAACAATTTGGCAAGTAAGCAACACTCAGTTATAAGCTGAATATAGTTTAATTAAAAACTTAGCAAAAACTACATATTTCCTATTCCAGAATTTAAAAGCAAAGTTTAAAAAATCGTTACTGAAAGAACCAAATCGTTTACAAGTAGATTTATTTTAATGGCAAATCTCAACTTTAAGAGCTGTTTTCTCGAATCACTGTTTTCAAACTCTTTTAAGATCTAATGTGATCTGAAATATTTTCAAAAAAATTATCTAAGTCTGTATAAATATAATAAAATTATACGAAAAATACTACGAACGATCCAAATTTTTAGACTTGTGTAATTCGTTTACCTAACCCAACCCAACATGTTTCGTTAATAAAATGCCTTCTTTGAAATTCAAGTTTGCACTATAAAACCAATTCATAAATTAAAACTCTTATTTGGTTTCATCTTCACTCAACGGTGTCCAAAGAAACTACGAAACAACAAAGAGTAAAAAAAAAAAAGAAATAAATAAGTCAAGTTGCAAGTATTAGTGTATTGGCTAAATGAAAAAGATTGAGGAGAGTTTAACTTTCAGCCATTCAATTATTGAGTTTAACAACGCTCGACGTCGAGTGTGCATTTAGTAGTTAAGGAGACATTAACGGTACATGAACACGTACAATATTGGTTTTCAATATCATTGATGACGTTCAATGGATGGTTAGTTGGTCGGTCATATGGTTGGACGGGTTTTGACTTTGTTTTCGACTTTTTTCTGTTATTTCTTTTACATTTTTACATCGAAGTGTTTTGTGGGAGTCGTACAAACACCAACTGCTATATATCTTGGCGCCCACCGGAAAAATACGGCGTTGTGTGCTTTTAATATGCTCCACAAGCTGAGAGCAGTTGCAATTGCTTTTTTATGTCTAAATGGGTATGGATATGTGTGTGTATGTTCATGTGTATGTGCAAGTATTTCGTCTTGCAAAAGAATTTAATGTGAAAATGTACTGTTACATAATAATTTTGTGTGTATGGAATTTTAGTAGATCTGAAATGCATTCATTATATTTTTGTTTTAAATTTAATTTGTTAGGCAGAGCTGAAGCATGGGATATTGATGAACAGACAGCTAATTAAATTTATAAAAAAACAACTTTTTTGAAAATGGTTGAACCATACCTGCAACTTCCCGCTAATTTAAGCCACAAAGTTATCGCAACGTGGTTTGTTGTGCTGTTCTATGCTAATAAAAGTTTGATAAAACAATTTTCTATTAATTTTCAAACTTCTATAACTCTTCATGTTAACCCGATTCTCAGGTAACAAGGGGGATTGATGTAGTCCTGTAAAAAATCGAGAAAATAAATTGATCAGATATATAATTTCATCCTCCTCTAGCGGTTAGCGGCGATCGGCATGATTTTTCAATGTCAGCAGCTGATTAGTCTGTCAAATCGGTTAAGCCATTTAAAAAATATTAAAACAGACCATTTTGAAAAAATGTTTTTCTTAGTTTTCCTTGAGATATCTCGAAAACTACCAGTCCGATTCTGAGCTAATTTACAGAATGTCTAAGTTTTGATAGAACTCTTGCTTTGTTTCGATTCCACTCCGCTCAGGAGAAGTCAGGGAATATTTCTGGAACCTCAGAATATCGAGATATGTTGAGAACTCGATTTTTGCAAAACTGGATTAAACCAATAATTTTCTTTTTTAATTTAAAATTTTCTTATCAAGAATTTAAAATTATGTGAAAGTGCTTTATAGACCTTAAATTCTTAAGACACTCTAGTAGAGGTTATCTCACTTTTGCGATTCACCCAACCCAAAGCAAAATGAGGGGTTTGACCTCATAAATATAAGCATGAAAGTAGGCTTATACGAAATATATACATATATTAAGTCGTGAAATGTGTGCTTGTTTTGTGCGTATGTGTGTGTCATTTTTATTGTTATCTGTAATGCTGCAGTATATAGAAGTTTTGGCGCCCCCTTATTACGTTTGTTATTAAACACGCATCATACCGTGTCACTAATTGTCCTAAGATCAAAGAAAGTATTTTTAAGAATAAAATTTTTCAATATAATTAATAAATTAACTATTTGACATACTGTCATTGTACTATTATAATATGTAATTTATTTATAATATGTCAAATAGTTAATTTATTAACAATTAAATTTAGATTTTATTTTTCATTTTGCCTTATAAATACTTTCATTGTTATCCAAAGGATTTCTAATTGTATAAAGGTATAGAAAAATAAAATAGAGTCATATCGAATAAAAGTTGTTTGTTGGGTTTGGTTTGTATAAGTTTCATAGCCTACTACACTTTTTGTAATGTGATTTTTTGAAATTGTTTGTGAATTTTTATAGTTAATTTATTAGCATAATTCTCACATGGTTTATAAAAGTCTTTTAATAAATTGAGAAGTTTGAAACCTTTCAAAACTGTGGTTGAGGTCTACTGACCTCAATATTAATATTTTTCAATATATTTTTTTGTGAAAGTTACTTCATCAAAGTCTGTTTTTAATTTAAAAAAAATTACTAATTTAAAAATATACATCATGATTAAAAAAACGTTTGTTTTTTCAAATTGTATTCGAAGTATTCTGTTCTACTGTGCTAAGTAGAAAGGCACTAACTTGTATTTTTTATGAAATTTAGTTTTCTTCCAGGGATTCCAATATATATCACACATCAACAAAACTAACAATCTTACCAGAAGTTGATAATTAAAGTTTCCATTGTGTTTTTACCTCATCCTGTAAAGTTACAATTCTGTGAGTTAGGGCCTTTCTACTTGATGCCAACGATATATATGTATGTAAGTGCTTATGTATATATTTTCATTTTCAATTACGCATTTTTCGTTGCTCTTTGTTTTAATGTTCTTGATTGTATTTTGTGTGTTTATAAAAATAAATATTTTATATAAACACTCCTTGAGTTGTTAAGGTAAATAAATGGATCTCCACCCATTATTACATTTCTTATGTTGTTCTCGTAAAATATAATGATTGCAAATTAGGAAAATATTTATGTGTGTTTGTTTTCTTTTTTTTCTTATAAGAACTTAAGAAGGAGTGCACCACTATTGCGTTTTCTTATCTCTTCTTCGTTGTAGGAATTGTTTCTTTTTTTAATATTTAATACACGATATGAATCCAAAGAGCCCCAGTTACAAGACTAAATCTGCTACTAATGCCAGTTTATCCTTCTGTCGTTTCATTCGGCTACGCTGCAAAGTTCACTTGCGTTATACATTTAAATGATGCAATATCCGCTGTATCATAAGTTGTGGTACCCCAGAGTGTGTGTGTATTTGGCTTTACCTCTACTCGTACATAAAGCAACATAATCATAAAATTGATTGGAATGCAAAGAACGGTGCACTTAAAATTGGGACATGTTAATCTGGGTACAAGTTTTTAATTCAATAGATGCTCGTAGTAATTTAATTATGTGAAAGATAAAATAAGTCGCGATTAAAACTATCTAAAAAACATTTTATATTTTTATTAACTAGTGTTTTGTCCCCTTGAAGGTAGTCTCCCTGAGTTTGGTATATTCTCGAACTCTCTCTCTACGCACAACGGCATTCTCTCATGGGTATCTTACATTTTTGGAACGAGGCTAAGGCATGATACTTTTCGGCCAAAATGGTAAACATTTTTCTGTTCAAAACTCAGTTGCAAGCGCTTCATGTCATGGGCCAACCGATGTGCCAACATCCTCAGCAATTTCTCTGATACTAATTCGACGATTCTTGATAACAAAACTGGCGTGTCTGGAACAAGTGTCGCTATTCACATCTTTTCGAATTTATGTCAAAAGCTTGTAATATTTGGGTTTTTAAAAACTGCCTCGCATTGAAAAAAAAACCTTGAAATATTTCTAAGCTTTCTCACTTACTAAATTCTTTGAAAATCAATAAATTTTCGAGCTTTTTAATATAACGGAAAGCACCAGGCGTGACCTGAAAAAACGCCAGCGTCTAAATAATCAACAACAGCTAGAAAAGAGATTGAATAATTTCTGTTGGAAATTGTTTCAAAATTGTTGATATATTATTTTCTATACTTGCTCATTTTAAATCAAATTGCTAATTTGAAATAATTTAAGTTGATTGGCATCACTAAAATTTAGTACTGAATTTGCGGATTAATCAAATACACATTTTCTTCTACCTCTTTTCCTTTGGCTTTTATTATAAAAATAACGTTTTGTTGTTATTTTTTGTAGCCTTGAAAGGAACAGCACGAATGCTGATTTTCAATACTTTTGTTATTTTAAATACACATTCACTTACGTATTAGAGGAAGCGAAACTGTTGTAAGCCATTTTAAAAATTATTGTTTACATTTTACGCTCCACCAACAGCATTAAAATGTATTGCAAGGACTTCGATCAGTTAGACCAGCGCTTATGTTATTTTTATAAATTCTTTTTGCAAGTTTTAAGGGATAGTCAGTAAATTTTAAATAACAATACCTCCTGTATAGTCTTTAGTAATGCTAACAACGGATTTATACTGATTTGCATCCCAGTCTCGATTATACTACGAACTTTAACCGTTGTAGTGTGCATGGGCTCTTTGAATAGTGTCAATACTTCAATAGTGTCAGAACTCAAAAAACACCAAAAATAAATTTTGGAGTTATGACATTATTGCAGTAAATGTGACTTCCCCTTCAAGTTGTCATATCCCGTCATCGTTCCACAGTGGATCCCTGTTTTGCCAGCTATCCTTGTGCCTCGTTTCCTGCTGTACTAAAATGTCCCTTAATCAACAGTTGCAGACGCAATGAAACACATTCTACCACTAGTTTAGAGAACACTTGCTCACTTTCATGTAATCACCGAATTATTATTGAATGATTACTGATGGAATGCATGCATCAGTCCAAGCATTCCGCTTTATGCAATTAAAAAAGGAACAGGTGTAATTCACTTGAGTGAATATCTGTTCCTGTTCTTACAATAACTTTTATATATAGCGTCTTTTCACTATCCTCCTAATCTGTTTATTTATAAGCTACAGAATACCCTTTCTTATGTAAAGTTCTGACATTGAGTAGGCGTGGCGGACCTTATTCCATATATTTCCTCACAAGCAATTCTTTAAACTCTATATAGGCTCCACTTGATAGTCCTTTTCAGCAACCAGATAACTGATGCATAAGAAAGTGTAGCTGATGCTTTAGGCGAGAATACCTAATTTTCAGACGCACCATTTACTAAAGAATGTTTGGTTGTCAAAACTTTTTATATCCACTGCTGTAGGGAACATCTCTCCCCATTTGTCTTTGGGTTCAGTCCTTCGTTTTAAATGGAAATGTTTGCATACATACACACATGTGTGTTTGTGTGTTTGAATGTTCACATATTTTATTCCTTATTATATCGTGCATTTGCTACACCATTTCATTTGCGGTATAGACGCAACAGTCAACAAAATACAAACAAATGCGCAAACATTCTTTTATGTGTAAATATAACAAATATTTACAGCATAAAAACATAATGGGAAAAGATACAGGGAATAACAGCAAGGAGTCGCACGGTAACTGTTGTGCCAGTGTTCCTTGTAGAGAACTTGCAATAATCACACTTTACATAAACAACACAACACATACATTCACATGTATTAAATTAAAGCAAATATGTCTAAGTATTCGTATATACACACATACATGTGAATACGTGTGTGCTGAATTACATGCCGTTTTTCTTATTAAAACGGAAATGTTACAAGTACTTCTTCCTTTAAAATAAGAATAAAATGCCTTCAAAAGCGCAAAGCAGGTAAAAAAGTTACAGACGAAACGGAAATTGTATTGTTCGATGCTGTTGTTACTCATTTGCAGGTTGTTTAGATTAATATTAAATAATTTCCCCGTCATGTGCGATTGTCTTATTGTGGTGAGACCACGGCACGGCGTTGGTTGTAATGTTCAATCTAATGTAATTTGAATTGTTGATTTTATGTCATATTTAAATATTTAATTTTACATTATCTTCAATTGTGCTTGGCTTGATAAAAATGAATGGAAGGCGTGTATTTTTTCCAAAATATTTAATTTTTTGGGGAAATCGAATTACAATGTAATTTTTATTTTGAAGGCGTTGCTGCGCAACAAATTAATATTTCATATTGAAATATATTGTTGAAATGTGTACATTGGAATTGATTAAGGGGGACAAGTATACAAAAATATCTGAAAAGATTTTTCAATTGATTATATATTCTATGAGTACACACCTACGACTTGCGAAACATTCCCACACAAAATAAATAGGCTAAAGCATAAGACAATTTAAATAACTTAAGAAAATTGTTCTTTTGTACTTGACTTCGGTATCCAAAAGAAGCGGGAATTATATTCAGCAAAGTGTAAAACCGTTCATAATTGTCCCAATTGAGAATGAAAAGAATTTCGGTTCATATTCGCTTAACTTAATTATTGCAATGAAATGTTTTGCTGCTCTATAGAAGAAATACAAACATGCTGACACAAAAGTATTGGCGTAGGCGATTCCACTCGAGCACTACTGTACCATTGTCCTGCTGTCAGTCATATTGGAAGACAAATAATTGAAGTGGAAAATATATCAGATATAGAATACATTAGGAACTTGACTCAGAAAGACTTAAAAAAATATATATTGAGGAAACTGGGTTCTTAACCTTACTCACTTTGATATATATCTAGTTTCTATATTGGAAAGTCTGACTAATTTTCTCATATGAGTCCACAACATGCTATAGAGGCATATGTACCTACGTGTAGTTCGCAATTTATAGAAACAACTTAATTGCCCCTCTTATAAACGTAATCTAACCTCATAAAAACTATATTTATTAAAATAGAAACTGTAGCTCTTAATTTCTTGTAAAACTTTTATATTTTTTAATATTTATAATTTTGTGAAGTAAAATTGAAAGAAACACGAGTTAGGGTCTTTCAACATGATACCAACGATATGTAATATTGAATGTACTATAAGCAATAAGGAAAAAGTTTCCATATTCCAACGTTAAATGTGATTTGTTCCCGATTTTTATTTTAATGAACATTTTATTTTTGCTATATTAATATTTATATAGGCTAATTGTTCTTAGTTAAAATCTCAGAAGGACATGATGATAAATATTCCTAGACACAAAGGAAAGTCAACATCAGTTTTATTCAACTTACACAGCAGAGCAGAACAGCTGTTTTCGAAAGCCGCTACACTTTCGTCATCAGTGCTCATGTGTATTGTGTTTGTCACCACTTTTTAGGTAGCTCAGTTGAATGTGATAACAGTTCCTATTTACACAAATTTTATTATGAAAAACAATCCGAGAACTGTATCAACCTGATGTTAACACTTGTGTGTTATAATACCTGTGTTACCATTTGATTATTTTGTTCATGTCCCATTTTTCTGAATTTTTTGTTCCATTATACATTAAGTCAAACTTTTTTGGTTTGAATTTTATACTTTAATATATGTGAACGTTTTTTTTTTTCCAATTTTCATTTTGGTAGCTCAAGCCAAAGCTCAAATTGTATGTGATTTTTATTTTAATGAACATGTGATTTGTTCCCTTTCTTCTTAAAAAATAACACTGAAGATGACTCATGACGCTGGTCTGTTTTCAAACCATATTCGACGAGTGATGACTTAAGATCGTTGCAAACTCAATCACAATCTAATGAAAGAAATATAATTTTAAATCGTCATTTATGTATGTATTCTAATATAAAACAAATAATAATACCACAGGTACAATCATGATTTATTATTTCTATTGCAACATTGACTAAACTTTAAAATATCAGATGATGTGAAATAATAATAAATGTTCAACTTAAATGTTTTGAAAGCAATAAAATTGCATCCACATGAGTATAAAATGAGTTGAGAAGTTATACGAGTATTCGTTCAGTTGGAACAAACGTAAATAAATAATAATACTAAAATAAAATAATAATAAATGCCCATAAATTGTAATGCAAATAGCAGACAATTTTTGTAAATACTGAAAATAGAGGCATTATTTCGTTATAGGCATAACTGCAGACAGTCAGGACTGAGTTGAATTAAACCAGTGGATAGGCTCAATATGTCTTGCTTATATAAAAATTAAAATTACTTATCTGTAGGAAGAAGTTTCATTCTATTCATCTCAAATAAAAACTAAAATCTGGATTTGATACAAACATAAAAGGATTCATGAATGAAAAACACATGAACTGCTGCACCTGACTGATTGATCATTGTTTGAAATATAGTGCCTGTATTTAAGCGTGCGCTGTAAAATAAATTGACCGTATGAAAAATAAACACAATCATTAAAAAAGAAATTGCAGACATGCAATTACAACAATTCCAATTGAATCAATGGCATATGGACACACGACTTTATGCTGCAGTAAACCGCTTCATAACTAAACCCAAGTGGCAAATGTTTCGTATTTTGGATTTATGAAAGGAATCGTTATATTTAACTTTTTTCTTTTCCAAAATTAAACTAATCATGTCTCTTTACTTCTCATTAACAGACTGGCCATCATTATTTTAAAGACTTATTGGCAACAATTTCATCGGTCCGTAGAGCACATAAATTTATTTGTGTTTCAATTAGGGCTTGTGGAATTAGCACCCTAAATCTTTGATACGTTACAACTTCTATTAAAACTCTTATATACTGTTTCCTCCTATAAAAACTACCGGCTGGTTTTTATAATTATACAAATACTCGTATTTCTTCCATAGTCACTCAAATAATCGTATACATATTAACAATGATGGAATGTTTCATAAAAATCCTATTAAAAGTATCTGCACTTTATCTCACTCGTACTCATTTTCAAGGACTTGTCTGTCATACATACGTTTCTATCTATAATAAAAGAAATTTTACAACTGTAACCCAGCGAATGTACAGGTTTGTTCTCAAAAGTGGGTGTGATTTTAGATCAAACTTTATACTTTTCAAAACATTTCAGAAATACGGTTTCAAAGAAAAAATATATTTGTGGTTTTTTAATGTTCGAATCAAATATATTTTCTTAACCAATTGATTTTTTAACATCAGCGAAGTCTAAAGCTATTGTTCGATCGGTTTATCGGTTAAAAAAACGAATATATAAAGTTCATATTAGCTAAAAGTAGGATTTTAAAGGACGCGTAAAAAGTTTGTCTTTATCACAACTTTTTTTACCCTTCCAGATAGAATGAACCTGCTTTTTTTTTTATTAATTGTAATCAAGAGACATTTTTAAATGTCTGACAAAGTGGTACTTTTAACGGAAATAACGGCCCTTAAGTTAGTTAATCGTAGAATTTAGTATTCCTAAATAATCATAAATTTTAGTTTTGGCATTAAATCTCTGTGTAATATTAAATGGTTGTGTTTGTTGGGAAGCACACGATACATTCATCCAGTGTCAATATTTGCTAGTATTAAAATGAGCCAGTCATAAAACAAGTTAGCAAAGAGGCCTTCAGTGAAGGCCTTTTCCACTACCATTCTGAGAAAGCATTGGAATTGTAATAGCAATACATAATAAAGTCCTATCATGTAATAAATTGGTGATTAGAAAAAAATTCGAACACCGAACTAAGTAATAAAATAAAAAAAATTTTTCTATTTACTCAAGTTTCTTCATCTGAACTTTTCACACTATCTCCTGTTTTCGTAGCTACGGCACAATGTATTGCATCAGTAGGGTTAATACCCTGAGCAGCGGTCCGAGGGAAAACTAAATGTGTATATCGAATTTGTTGACTGTTTTTTAACTCTCCTGTTTTCGAAGGATTTGGCACTGATTTCATCCGGAGGCTACATAGATTGACTTTAGACTTTTAAATAATGTTTGCCCTTTCTACTGAAGGCCTTGTAGTTGTTACCGCTGCAAAACATTTATTTACGTAAATACGCTCCGACGAGTTACATTTTACAATTGCAATTGAATTTCATAAGAATGTGTGTCAAGCTCATCAAACCCATTCAATTGTTTTGCAAATACATTGACGACCAAATGATTTCTCAAATACATATTGAGTTGCTATTAAATTTTTCCTCTGTTAATTGATATAAAATGGAATAAAAAGGAATGTTATATATATATTTCGTTCGAAATGCTATATAATCACCCACTTTACATACACTGTTACAATTAATGCTCTATTACTAAAACAATTGTATGTGTATTAGAGCAGCCAATTGTTCTGAACTAAAATACACTATATTAACTTATTTCAAAGCTTTTATTTTCGTAAAACATTAAAAAAATAGTACTGTTTTTACATACAAATCCGTTTTTAGTCGTTCAAGTTTTTTGTTATCTTTATTGTTACTTTTTTGTAACTTTGAAGGGGTTTTACGTTAACACAATTCAATAATTTATTTATTACATTGAAAACTGAAATTTCCCTTCATTATTCGCAACGTTTATTTACACAGTTTTTGTGTCATAAAGTGTGAGTACAGGTGTTTATGCAAATATTATTGTTTCGAATACCCAATGACATTGTTGTTGTTGTTGTTGTCGGCCTTCATGTTTATATAAACCGTTTTTCAATTTTATTTAAGCACTTTTTGTATTTTTGCTAAAACCTTTACTCTTCCCTCTGCTCATCAATTATGCTAAACTTTTGTTGACATATTGACAATTAAAATCATAAATTGATTGCCAAATAAAATTTGTTTTGATGTATCGTAAATAAATCTATCTGGCTTATTAGCATTTACAATAATAACATCAACTCCACAAATAGCAACAATTACACATGTACTCACATACACATAGTACATACGTATACAATAAGTGGCATATGTAGATGAATGTATGAGACACAACTCACTGTTAATGTATATTGGGATGTATGCATGTATAAACATTAGAACGTTCGGAAACATCTAATCAAACAATCAACTAACCAACCCACTTTATGCATCTGAGAGTACTTTAGCTGAATGTGTTCTGATGTTGCATTTGCCTTCGAGTGTCTAAAATCAATTCAATGTTGTTACTTAATTGTCAAACTTGAGGGCACTCGTAAAGACAATAACAAAATCCAATTTGCATAAGTTTATTGAAAACATTATTGTTCGAATATTTTGAAAATAAGTTTAAGCATAAAATTATTTGTGCATTAAAAACTAATTTAACCAAATTATAAAGTTTTCCATAGCACACCCTGTAGAATATAAAATTGACAAGAGCATTTATGTTTTACAAAACAATTAATGCCGAACACAAAATATTATTTTTATGATAAACATATTAAAGTTTTAATTGAAATATATGATATTGTAAGTTTACTCAAAAATATTTCGTATCGAAGTCCAGTGTACTTCAAAATTAAACCTCGGCATCATTATAGCTGTTAAGATGTTTTAATTTTACAAAAAATTGCATATTTTTGGGCTGATTTATATACTATCTACAACTAAAATTTATTCAATTTTATCATTGAACTGCAACTTTTTTTGATTGCCTGTTACACGATATCGAATGAATTCTTTCTTTCAAATTGTATTAAAAAATCAAAATATAATTTGTTTATATATCAAATACGCTTGAGAAAATTATATAGTCCTCAGTAAATATTTTTTGTAATAATTTCAGGATCGCAGTAATGCTCAGTCATCATGCGCTGGTCTGTTCGTTGGCGCTCATCTTGGTTTCGATTACCCCGGTGTTTGGATACATGTTGATATGGCAACACCAGTCCACTGCGTAAGTACAATGAAACATTCTATTCCATGTAGTTTATTGTAACATGTAATCTGATATGCTCTAATTTTGTTACATTTTAATATAATAAATTATAAACATTGAAAAGGAAGATGAAAATACTCGAACAATTCACAGATGCATAAAAAGAAAAATAATTTATTGCTAATATGTCGATATTTTCTTGATACATATGCAATTTTTTTCTAAACCTAAATTTGCATATTTAGTCCAACGCTGTATATATTTTAGAGTATATAACTGACCTCGTTTAAATATTTGCATCAAACCCTGATATCCACTAGTTTATTACTAGGAAAAAGAAACATAATTTTCATCTTATAATCGATCCAACAACATAATTGCTTTGTTTGTTTAATGAACTTAAATAAAATTTTATTTGCTCGTAAAACCACAACTTTCTATTACATCTGCTACGCTTTTAATTTTCTATTCTAATTTGTTGTGTTCAATATAGTAATATTTTTATATTTTTCATATTTTCTATTCTTGCAGGGCGAACGTGCCACTGGTTACGGAGTAGCATTGTTGCTTACCTTATTTGGTAACTATAGCAACTGCAGCATGTTGCAATCAATGGCCGGTAATGATGTAGAACCACCAACAAAACGTATTTGTCGTGATTAACTTGGATGCTAGAGCAAATCCTTGGCATCCTTATCATCATCGTAAATAGCAGCAGCAGCAGCAGCAGCAGCAGCATTCTTCTAAAGAAGGTGGAATAGCTTTAACAATAAATAATGAAATGAAAAATTATAACAAAATAAAAAAAAAATACAGAAATTTCTACCACTCGATATTGAACATTGAATTGTTTTTTTTTTCTCTTACATTTTCAATTAGTTTCTTAATTCTTTTTTATTGATTGGTATTTTTCTTCAATTCAGTATATTTTTCCATAATATTTATTACTTTTTGCAAAATCGTTGTGATTGTAAATAACACTGGTTTTTCTTCTTTTATTTAACTTGAACTTTTTTATAATGTCTGCTATATTTTTCGCTCTTGATTGTGTTTTTCTTCGATCTCCAATACATTATCATTTTGTTTTGTATTATTTTAGGTTTTTATGCTTCATAAAATTGATATTTTATGTTGTTTTTAATATAAAAAATGTACACAGATTTCAAAATGGTATGGAAATATGAAAAAAAGAAAAGAAAGAAGTAAGTTTTTCGTTGCATATTCTTATATATTAACGGGTGAGTAACTGGCTGGTTTTATGCGAAGGCAATTATGCACTTTTTTCTTTAAATTTTATTTTAATTCCTTGTTTGGCGAAGATTTCTATTGTTTTTATCATGTCTTTGTACTTTTCCTTCTATTTGTTATACTTTTTTATTTTGGTTGTTTCGAGTTTTAATTATACTGCTGCTGTTCTTAGTTTGGGTATTGTTAAACTTTATTTTTTTCTTTTTAATTTACAACCATTGTGGTTTTTCATACCATTTTTTCACAATCCCTATTATGCTGCGTCTGACATTAGAATAACTGGTGGGGGGAATATTATATTTTCAAGCAAAAGTTTGTATTTCAACAAGCAATTAATTTATAACGAATTAATAGAAATGATTTTAACTATAGTTTTTTTAAGTGGTCTGGAATCGTTTCTATTCTCTGTCATTTAGTTTAATATACATAAATTAAATTATATATGTTAATAGGTTAGAACGGCAGTCACGTTAGCCAAGTGACTTATGTATATTGGGTCCTACAATTTTGTGATATGGGAAAGCAGATGAGAGGGCACAGGATTATCTTTTTCCCACTGAGGTCAGCTCGATTACCCCTGTATAAAAATTAAACTGTATGTAAAGTATTAAAGCCATAAAGTCATGCTTGCGTTTCTTATAATAGTGAGCAACATAATTGTTCGTACAATAAATAAATAAAATAAAATTGACAGCCTGTTTCTCGATTCTAATATTATATTGAAAGCAAAAACAAATTTGAGTATTTTTATTGTTATTTTAATATAAATTCGCAAACGAAAATATGTATTTAATGTACAAAAGCAGGCAGGAGATATTTGAAACACATATTCGGCCTGGCTCTGTAAACCGAGCCCGAGCAAATATTTCGTTTCTTTTAAATGTGTAAGTATTCCATATATATACGCCCGTTTTCTGACAAACGCATCGCGTAGAGTTGGCGATTTCCACTTGAAACCTTCAGAGAGGTCTTATGACAAAACGAAATTTGGCGTTTTGAAACCGCTATGCAATATGTATAGGAGTGATCTGGTCTATTTAATTTTAACTGCAGGGTAAAGAAATGTTTTCTTTCTATTTGTTGAAAGCTTCTTAAGTATATTCTTAAATATTAATTAAAATGTCCAATTTAAAAATTAACCTTAAATGTGCCATAGTGTAGTGGAGCATAAATTTGATGTACTGTCCTCAATATGCGGTTACACTCGAAGGCATAATCATCCTTATCACAAAATTTATTTCACTACGAGATGTTTGCTATAGGAATAAATAAATATGCACTTTAGTTATATTCGAGTAGTATATAATAACTTATTAGAAATAAAATATCTATTGATTTTATATATCAATTCTGTTTTTACAGTGCAAAAAGTGCGTTCAGAATTTTCTATTCTAACAGTTTATTTGTCTTGCTCTTCTTCTCCTTCTTGCTTCTTCTATTCAGTCTACCAAGAAAAGTCAAACATATCACTTCGTGGATTTGTGCGTCAAAGTTTAATACAGAAAAATTAATAGAAATAGTGCATAAACTGAACTAAAAACTAGTGCGAGTTATAGTGTAAAGTGCATTTAATAACTGTAAAGTGTTTTACTATTAAATACTGTTGATATTGACAGGTAAATTCAATCAATAAAATCATGTAGTTTGCAAATCTGCTAAGAATTTCAGGTCGGCAATTATCTGTAGAGTGCGTAAGAGGTAGATGTAACAGAACAGCTGTTAAGGGTGTAGAGATTTTTATAACAAGCTTCTGAGTAACTGCCACCATTTCACTTAGATTTGTAGACTTTATATGTGGCCCTTTTAAAAAAGCTTCTCTATTCTATGGAACAATAGAATATGGAAATAGTCAAAGAGATAGTTTTCTGAAATTCTCGCGGTAATTCTAAAGATCAAATGAATTTGCAAATTAAAATAAAACGCAATAAAAAGCATATTTCTCAATTTGAAATTAAAAAATGTAAAGTGTTGAATTCCATTAATTTCAATATATAATATCAATATAAAATATAATTTCGTAAACATTTTAACTCGTTTTAGCTGACATCTAGTTGTAAAATAAATAAAAAGCAGTTGCAAGGGAGTGGGCACATAAAGTTATATGTAACTGTAGAACGCGGTTTAAAGTTGAAGAAATATGTTGTGAATGTAACTTCAATTAAAGACTACTTGTGTTACCTTGGAATAGTTGTGTGTTATCCGTATATGTTTTTCAAACTAAAATTATTCGTATTTTAAAATTAATTTAAATAGTTTGAATACGGTGAAATGAAGGAACTAAATGAACGCGATTGCTTAAGGTTGCATATAACGACCTCTACAATCCTCGATTATCTTAGACACACACTTTGGAAAGCTTTTAAAAATTGTGGCGCTCACTGAACTTCTTCTTCTCTATGTTTCTAAAGCTGAGTGTGATAAAAACAACAAAGCAAATAAAGTTGCAACGTACAACAATGCTGCCATATTGAAATGGTACTCCACATATATTCTTTGAATATTCCGTAACGATATTAAATGTTTTGTCTCAAAACATTAAATTTTTTTGTATGTACAGTGCGCTCGGGAAAACGTCAACACTCGTTTAAGTCAACATTCCAAAACGTCAACCCTTATTTTTTAACATTGTCTACTCTAAAAAGTCAACCAAACCACAAAGCTCTAAAACTTTAACTTTAAATAAAACAAAATTTTCAATTTGGCAACAGTTAAAATACACAGATTTTCGCACACACACATTTATTTTATGAATGTATGTGAAATTAAAAACATGATCTCATTTAAAATGTTTTGTTTATGTTTGGTTTTAGTTTATAGTTAATGAAAACGTTTTAGGGCACACTATCAATATGTTTTTTATAAAAATTTTTACATTCATAAACGTCAACAGTTTGTTAAACGTCAACACCCGCGGTTTTAATTAGTTGACGTTCTCCCGAGTGCATTGTATGTAATTTTGCTAATGTTTTTTTTTCTTAAAGTCACTTAATATTTTAAAAAATTTTAGTTAAATTGCACTCCGTGGTCTTCATTTAAAAATGAAAACGTTTTGTAAGAACACCAGTTTTGTATATTTCGAAAAATCAACAGACTGGAAAAGCAATCCTTGAGTCAGTCAACATCACGCCTCATTGGTAATTATTTTTCAATTGCAGCTAGACCACTGATCGTTTACTCTCTTTCGAGCGTTTTGGGTTTCACTAGCCCACCACAGATAACTGTATAGGATTATGGTGCTTCTAACAAATTTTCCGTGGTTAATTACGTTGCCACTGCTTACGTGAAGGCATAAGTCGTATAAAGTCAAAGAAACGGATAAAACTTCGGACTAGCAAATTCGCCAACAAATGGTCACAGTCACCCGTCGTCGTCTGTGCACCGGTATTCTGCAATTTTATTTGCAAAATATTTTCAATAAAAGAGCAAATATAAATATAATTTTTGTTGTTGTTTGATACTTATCCAACTAACATCGCTGGTATGTGCGCTACAATTAAAACTTTCAGGCATGTTCTGAATGTTCTATTGCAGTTTTGATGTTCTACTTCATCTCTATTCTAATTCACCTTCTTATAATTTTTAGTGAAATTTAGTTTTCTTCTTTAATATTTTGATCGTACAGCAACATAAATTATTTGTTAGTATTTGTTTTGTTATGAAGGACTGTATTTGATTTCGCTGAGAATGTTTTTATGAAGGTCTTTAGTATTTATTTCATGTTACGCTGCTTTAGGAGCGACAAATACGAACCACTGCGTCATTTACAAATAAACTTTTATATGAAATTTTTAATAATATTAAATAAAAAACTTTATGCTAAAAACTTTATAATAAATTATTAAAATATATCTATAGCCAAACGATAAAAAAATAAACAAGTTTAAATAAAAAATCAAGCAAAAATTGTAGGATTAAAAAAATATTTCTATAACCAACAAATAAAATAAATAAACATCGTAATATAAAAGTGAAATAAATAATATATAAATAATAAATATATAAATAAATAATAAATATATAATATATAAATAATAAATATATAATACATTTATAAATAATAGTAAAAAAGTATATAAATATATAGAGCTGAAAGTGTTAAAACTAAACGCGATATTTTAAATCGTATTGTGCGCGCATTGTCGGATTTAAGTTCGGTCATTTCGTTATTTACATAGAAAAAGAAAAGTGATAAAAAAGTGTTTTAGTGAACAAAGTTAGAAAGTGAAATTAAAGAAATGAATATGGGCAATTGAAAAGTGTAGATAAAAAATATCTGTGTATAAGAAATATCTATATTATTTATAAAAATATCTAAAAGATAAAATAAAGTGTTTAATTAAATAGAAAAGTGTTCGAAAAGTCAAAAAGTTTGTTCCAACAATTTGACTCAACATCTTCATAGAACAGGTAATTTTTCAATCCATTATATACTCGTATATGCTTATATCTTTAAATATATATTTCACCGATTTAAAAAAATTTCCTCTATCCTGTAAAAAACTTTGTAAACTGCTAAATTCAAGTGAAGAAAACAAATTCCGATTACCAACAATTTAGGCAAAACTATGATGCTCCAACAAAATATTGTTTAACCCTGGATGGTTACTGTTCGTACCGAACTTTAAGGGAGAAAAAAGCCTTTTATGTTATGTGATATATTTTTTATATTGTATTTTGAATGAAATACTTAACTAAAGATATTTTTGTTTATTATTAACTTCAAAAGTTATACCGCTAGAATTATGTTTAAAAAACGTTCGTCGATTTAACGAAGACTAACTTTAATGTACAAAAATGGAGATCAACCATGCAGGGTTAGGAGCTTAATAAAGGCGGCACAAATATATATTCAGATTAACTAAACGGAGATTTCAAAAACCCAGCCTTAATATTTTTTAGTGCTAATAAAAACATTAACATAAACAAAAGCATGGCAAAAATCAAAACTAATACAGTTTTCGTTTCAAAAAAAAGAGTGCAAAATTTTTTACACTCTTTAATAGAAAAAGGCAACATTTTGTTATTTAAAAATACTGAGTTAAAGAGAAACTAAGCCAACATCCTTCACACAAAATAATATTTATTTTAAGACTCTTTTCTTTTTAGAAAAGAAGTGAGAAAATGTTGCATGTTTTCCAGAAAAGAAAACGCTTTTTAAGTAAAAAAATCTCCATTTTTGGGTCCAGAGTTTTTGAATACCCTGTCATTTATAAACGTAAGAATAATTTCTCCTGATTACGAATTTTGCACAACTTGTCTTTGAAGTGTCTCCACTTATTCGCGTAGTTACGATTATTAACAAATCTGTTGTGTGTTGTATGAATACACAAGTGGTCTTGATGTTAATTGATATGAAGTTTATTAAGCACATATTGAATATCGAATTATAATTAGAAAGTAATAACATCTATATTGAATACTCAATGAGTTTAAGGAGCGAATTTATTAAAATGAAATTGTATGGGAAAATCTTAAATAACTTGTTAATTCAAACAGCAGTAAATAATTCTTCCTTCGCAAGCAAAAGGCATACATTTATTTAGCCGCAATGTTGGGTGTTAAGGCATAGTTTTAGAACATGGTTTTCTGAATTTAAATAATATATTTTCAAAGTTTTTTTAACAGTTAATTTAATAGATTTTTTATAAGGGGTGTTTTTTTATAGACTGAAACAAGTTTAAATCATATTAAATTAAGGAAATATATTTTAAATAACAATGAAAAAGTCTATATCTGAAAGAAAATTTTATGAAATTGATGTTTAGATATAATTTCTGGAATACTAATTTTCAAACACTTTTCGTATCACTTGCGGCCGTATTTCGCCGATAACTTCTCGAATGTTGATTTCCAGGTGTACGATTGTTTGTGGTGTATCGATGAGGAAGAGTGTTTTAATATAACCCCCCAAGAAAATAATCCAACAGGTTTAAAGCACATGATCTCCAAGCCAATTAATTGGGCCATTACGTGAAATAATTTTTCCATCCAAAGTTTCTTTGAGTAAATCAATTGTAGCGCCCGCTGTGTAACATGTAGCTCCTTCCTGTTGGAACCAAAATTTAGCCAGATTAATGCCACGTAACTGAGGTACGAAAAAATTTCGAAACATGTTCGTATACCGTCCACCATTGACAGTAACATTCTGACCATCATCGTTTTTGAAGACAAACGGGCCAATGACTCCGCCAGCCCCATAAAGCGCACCCAACAGTAACTTTCTGTGGATGGCATAATTTTTCGACAAAAGCTTTTCCATTCTCTTCACTCGAAATGCGACAATTTTCTTAGTTATGCGCCCAATCAGCTAGAAATAGGCTTCATGGGAAAGTAAAGTTTTGAATGGTTGAGTTTAACGAATGGAACAATTAATTTCAAAGCGAATTAAACGAAACAGCCACTATCAGTTATTAAAATGGGTGCTCAAATAAAGCAGTGATGCCAACTCAAAGTTGTCACACTCTAAAAACACGAGTTATATAAATAAAAAAATAATTTAGTACTGGACTAAAAAATATTTTGAGACAAGATTTATATCTGTTAGAGCGTTTGTTATATGAAAATTTTATTGCAGGATTGTGCCCACACGAATTACCTTCTATCACGTGGGAATTATTTGATTTATAAAAATTTGTAGCAGTTTTAAAATTAAAATAAAAGCGTTTAAGTTCAAAGAGCTCAAAGGCATAGAATAGCATAAAGACTAGGTGGCCATAGATTTGCGGTTAAAATTAGCAGGATATTATAGGGGGCCTTTGGGGTCAACCTTTTTGTATATTTTTTTAATCAGGGGCCAAAGTATCGCATTTGTTATCGATTGAAATTTCAATACAATTTGTAAACAAACTTCGATCAATATCGAGTACCGTACTTTGTCGCCAGGATTTTGAGAAAATTACTTTCGTCTCTTGCGGTAATTGAAAATATAAAATTCAGTTTTATTATTATTTATATATTTATTTTATAAAAGCATGTGTATCCATTCATAATAATCTTCATGCTTAAACTCTTTCTTTTTATTTAATTTTTTCCTATCGACTAATAAATAAATTGTGGGGAGATATAAAATATATTTTCTGAAATCTGTTTTGCGGTGTTTTAGCGTGAGAGAGAGATTTGCATATAAAATACATGAATTACATGTTTTTAAATTGAAATACGTTTTAAAAATATCGAAGCACATGCATGTTAATATTGAAAAATTACTTTTCTATGAAAAATTTTCCATTATAAATAAGCCAAGACAGCAAACGGAAGACTACGACGAATTGTGTGGAGCACTTTAGGCAAATTTGGGTTCCACAGTGGCTGGCACTGAACAAGCAAATTTTGTTATTCTATTAATTATATAAAAATAATAGAAAGAAAGAATTTACAAAAGTCGAAAAACATTGTTGAATCATAGAGGATATAACGAAAACATAATATCCAGTCAAAAATTATGTCTTGCAATAGGTTTTCTCCAGCTGCTGATGCTACTTTCTTATTCTCCAATATTCTGTTGCGATTTCAAATATTCCATTTAAGCTTTTTAATCTCGTTGCGAAACTCTATAGCCATTTGACTTTAACAAACAATATGATAAACCAATTATGCATATTTCTAAAATATTTCAAATATTACCAAAAAAGAAAAAAAATATCAGCATAGAAACGGAATTATTCGATGCTAATGCAAAGAAGAATTTGAGCAGGAGAAAAGTAAAGTCATGTTAATGTAAAATGTACTCTCCTTTATGTTCTTGTTGTTGTTGTTGTTTAAATTTCTACAAACACATGTAAATTTTATAAAATACAGCAAAGCATGAACAATGTATTCGTTCTCATGCAGGTGAAAGCATACAAACAGACATGCCCGTAAATGCCTCAACATGAGGTTAAGACCAAATAAGAAACAGATAAATGAACCAGAAACTTCAGGAAAGGAACAGGACTACTACTCGTATGTATAACACATCAGGCTTTAGTGGCTGTAATGGCAGAAGTGTGTAGTTGAAGTAACATAAAAAGGATAATATGATAAAGAACAAAATTTAATTTATATCCTTCTATTTTCATTCAGATCAGGAGGAATACAACAATTTTGGCAAACCCTGTAGGAAAAATATCTAAATTGTGGATTTTATAATTTTGTTCACATCATTTTTATTTCAATTTAATATCGTAGAGCGAGAATATGTATCATCAGCGATTTAAAAACTTATTAAAAGTTATAGAAAGCAGGCACATCTAAGCAGGCACAGAATGTCGATAATATTTTTCGATGCGAGAAGTTCTCACTTCAGTTACAGTAACGAAGTACAGAATTTGGAATATGATGATGGACACAAGCAAATTATAAACGCAGAAAAATAAATAGTTTTTTGTCAATAAAAATTGTGATCGGCGTGTGCTTCTCTCGTCTAACGACATATTTTTGATCCAGACACTCCAAAAATCTAATACGAATTTCGATTTAAATTTATTGGCCGGTTTCCATTAAATGCGGAATGTGTTTTTTAACTTTTCGCTAGGAAAATTAAATAAATCGAAAACTTATTTGTCGAAATCTCATCAGATCTGCACGTTTTGAGGTCCTAGGAAAGTTCCCACACTAATTCCGAAAGTCCGCCAATATGCATTTATGTATGTGTGTCTGCTTGTTTGAAAGGCTGAACCGAATCGAGCCGAAAGGAAAAGTGTGCCTTAGATTCCTGTGAATTTTAACTGATTTTAACCGATTTCAACCGGTAGATTTCAAGACGTCTCAGAAAAATATAAAAAAACAATTTTTCAAAATGGCATCGTTAATTTATCCCAAAAAGGAGGTCCTGACATTTAAATAACACGATGATCATCTCGAAGCGGGTCAAAAGTAGCTAATTCGTCAGATGTGGCGAGCGAAAAAATTTATTTAATTTAAGAACCTCCTTAAATAAATATTTGATCAGTTAGTAGTCCCGATTCTTTTATAGTAATTTAAAACTATATCATTCACGGCTTACGAATCGGTTGATTTGAAAATTAAAATAATAGTGCTTCCGCTCGAAGAGCTCTTACCAAGATACGATAAATTTGCGGTTAAAATTAGCGGGAAGTTGCAGAGCTGGCCTGTTGAGTCAATCGTTTTCCAAAGTTTTACAAATTTTTGAAATTTTATTTGCTATTCTATAACTCGACAGACGTTATGCTGTCGTCATCTAACCAGAAAATGGTAACATATCCTTAATATTTTAACTATTTTTTTATCATGCTTTTTTATCTTTATTTTTTCTTTCACATTTTACTCTTCTCTAGGCAATAACAAAAAAAAAAAAGAAGAGAATGAACGAAATCACTCCCCACTTTCACGGGTGATGCAGTGATCAGGGAAAATATGGACTGATTTTCTATATCCGACTGCAATTCATAACAGAGAATCGTTTTTTATCTAATTTTAATTCTTGCATGACATGCGAGCTTTGGAAAATATTCCAACCGACCTTTTATTCAGTTATTTGTACAAGGATCTCTATATCACAACAAATAGAGAGACAGTAAGCTCGCGAAAACCTAAACGCGATTGAAGACATGAGCTAATTTATTTTTACGAATAGACTAAAATACTTGGTGAGTCAAATCTGAAGGCGTTAAATTTGGAATATATTCATAAAATTCTTAATTTATGGCGTTTTCTTTTCTGGAAAACATGTAACATTTTTCACCTTTTTTTCTATAAAGTGCCAGTTCAGAGGAGTCTTAAATCAGTTATTGTTGCTCGTAAGAGATTTTGGATTAATTTTTAATAAATTCTCAATATTCACCTGACAGAATACTGTCATTTATTATTAAAAAGTGCAAAAAATGTTGCATTATTTTTGAGAAAAGAAATCAACATTAGTCTTCTTAATTTTATTTTAGAACACAGACACGCCTCTAAAGCGCATTTTTGCATATTGATCTTGTGCCTTTCCAATGTTGACTTATGATGCTATTGCAGCAAACGGTCGATATGTATATCTAACATCGCTGGGCACAAATCAGACTACTCGTATAATAAAACATCATGCGATGTGAGACTAGTTTTTTTAAACTTCATACAATTCTAAAATATATCCTTCCTGCTCTAATATAATGAAAGCTGGTACACTTTACTGACAGTTTACTGTAGAGAGACTGCTATACAGAAGAAGAAGAAGTTCATATTGTAAAACTGCGGCTTCATGTTCTTAGAAATGCTCTGTCTTTTTATTTCAAAAACTATACTGAAACCAAATTGAACTGAATTGAATGAATAAATGAGTGAGTGACTGAGTGGGTTGAATAAAGAATGCTTGAGGCTTGTGTGATGAAATCTAGCACTTAACTCGAACGAAACTACTGCACTGCAAATACCGCACTATTCTCCATTTTGCTTACAAATTCAAACTTAAGACGTTTAAATGTATGGAGGAGAATGTCTGCAACGAATTTTAGCCTAATTGAACTGAAATATAAAAAGCAGTCAAGCACAAATACCCGATACATACACATGAACAAGCACATGCACATGCACATGCACATGCACATGCACATGCACATCCACATGCACATGCACATGTTTGTTTGTGTGCGCTTGTAAAAGCTCATGGTACATACGACTGCTGTTTTCAACAGCAACTTCATGTAACTTCTTACTCTCAAAGCAAATATATGTGAGTGTAAAAGTGTGACTGCATTTTAGATGCCAGCCAAAGGTGTCGCAATATTGAGAGTTAAATAACTCGATTGATCTTTAGTTGTTTTTTAAAAGTTGTAAACTTTTGGTTACTTTTTAAGCCTGTTGCCACAGTTGCCACTGTGGTACGATTGAACCAAAAATTGTTGTTTTTTTACGTTTGGTTCGCTGATTAACTTCTTTTTCTCTTATGAAAAGTTAACGATTATAATATAAATAAATTTTGAAAGTTTTATCATGCCTGTAAAAATGTATTTACTAAAATTATAACTGTTCACATAAAGTAAAAGATTTGATTCGTTTACAACACTTGATAGTATTCGATTATTACCTATCCACAGTAGTAAATCAAAAAGCTATATTGGCAACACTGATCGATTGTTACTTTTGTTTTGATTGTCAGAAATTGACAATTTGACTTCAGTGTAAAAAGTATTCTATTATGCTGGTATGCAAATAAAATTGAAAAATTTGGTTTTCCTTTTGTATTTTGGTTCTTTTTCTTATGGATTTTGGTCCCGAAGAAAAATTTAGAGTGGCAACCGTGCCTGTTGCTTCCACTACAGCCTTCACAAGACTTGATTCTTCAAATATGACTCCAGCTTTACAATTCAGTATTTGGAAAATCCATTTTCTATATGTTATTTTTGTCTCGGGCCTCCACTCAGGGATGATCCTTACAAATGCAGTGTATTGCGCTGGAACTGGGAAAGTAGGAGGTGGTTTTAAGGGGAAAGATGAGGACCAGAGAACGAAATAGTGTACAAGAAAATTTAATGTACACGTTCAGTACAATGTACACCCTCAATACATTATAGACATTGCCTTTCTTTCGTTGTGTACACTATCTGCTTGTGTATAACTATGGCTGTACTTGTGTACATCTCGTGTAGGTGCGTTTGCAAACAAACATATGAATGGTGGAGGGTAATTTCTCACACACACACACACACACACACACACATTAATTTTATGAAGATACAAAAAGAAATATAATGTTATTACAACCGCAAATGTGTGTACGTACATAAAGTGAATTCAATGTTTTCAATGTCTTCAATGCACAGCCCTGTACACCCAAGATGTATTTGTGTACAAAGTCTGTCATTTATACTTTTTTCAATGATTTTTTTTTCGATGTCGTTGATGTAAACTTGTGTACACAAAGGCTAAAAATGTGCACTATTTCACTCTCTGGCGAGGACAGATTAGAAGATAAAAAATTTCTTTTAGTTTTTTTTTCTTCTTACTTGGACGGTGAACTTTAAGCACCAGTTGCTAATAGGGAAGGGTGCTGCATTTTGCTGTCGGTAATGCTCAGCGACCAGCGCTGTGTCGTCATCATTGAGAAGTTTGCACTATCGAAAAATTCGGCTCCATGGACACATTTAGTTTGGTAGCAAATTATGGGTCGGAAAGTCGATATCGTTTTCTTGAAATTTCCTTTCGTTTGTTAGCAGCAATCGTTGTCTATAATGGCCAGCGGTCTTCGCTATTGAGACAAACCCGCAACAATTCACACAATCTTTCATTGATGCAAGTCAGAAAAATTCATGACCAAATGCGGACTCGTACTCGGCATCTAACGCAGCGTAGACTCATGTTCACTATTTCAGCCAACAGCGCCCTAATCTTTAGAAGCTCTATACTTAAGCTGTTACCATTTAACACGCCTCTAAGTCGTGTTGAGCAAGAACAAAGAGATTTGCCTCGTCGAAAATGGAAATGGAGCCTATAACCTGCGTAATTATTATTTCAACTTCTTTTTGATATGGAGGTGGAGGTGCCGCATAAATAAAATTCAGAATTTATATGCCACGCGACTACTGTCTCTTCTATTTCAGTAGAGTTGAACTCAAACTAAAATGCATTTGAAATTTTATTCTCAAAATTTATTTACTATTGGCAGACCCTTTAAAATTTCATATCTGCACGTTTGCCTGTTTCTAATGCTTCTAAGGTAATAACGTTCAATATAGAATTAGAGAAAACGAAAAAAGGTCTTATTGAAGTTAATAAAAGAACAAGTTTAACTGAATAAACATTAGTTTTCACTAAGAAAAGAAAAAAACACAAAACTCAAATACATATGCATGTGAGTGTGAGTGTGTGTGTGTGTGTATCTGTATATGCTTGGTTGTATATATTTTGTTTATTTACGTTTAGGGCTGCTTGCTTTTCTAAAAGGTTATACGTTTTTTCCACTTTTTGTCTGGTTGTTTGAAATAGATTTATCTTTCTCTGTGATTTTGTGCAAAAAAAAAACAAGTAAAAAAATACAAGTGATGAAAGCTACTTATTACATTATGTAACTGCTACCTGGCCACAGATACATGCAACGTTGGTCTGTTGTAGAAAGGCCCCACTTCACATAATCGTAGCTCTACAAGAGAAGGTAACAACATAACGGGAAATTTAATCATCATAATAGAGGCTGGTTTTCAAAATCGTCATTCTTTGTAATATTGTAGTTGATTTTGCAAAGAAGTAAACTTTTGTGTAAAACATATTGGAAATAGTAAAAAACTCTTTAATATTATTTATGAGCTGCTTCTTCTTATCCCAAAATTTTACTAAAAATTCAAAGTGATCAATTGAGGGGTTTTAGCTAGTTCCCATGCGCATTTCACTGGGGCTAATGCACATCATCAGGGAACCTTTACCCAACATTTCTTAGAATAACTGAAGATATTTATTTCAAACTTCCACTTTAATAAGGAAGAAGCTTAGCTCAAGTTTGCAAGTTGGGGCCTTTCTACAAGAGAGCAACGATATGGTTGTATCTCTGTTGTTATAAAGATTATAAAGCGATGTCGTATTTGAAAGACCATTAATTCTTTTGAGAGTTTCAAATGATAGTATTTTGATTTCATTAAAAATGTTTCCAACAAATATTATTAAATTTACTAAATCAAATCGTTCTTCTAATCGAGAAACTTAGTTTGTTTATTGAAATACCAAAAACAATTCACACTAATAGTCAGTTTAACCAACAGGGATATTGTAATCATAAAAATTTCAACCAGAACTTTTTTAAAATTTTTTTATTATTACATTTCATTTGCTTATTTATTTATTTAATGATGTAATAAATTCATTGACAAATTATCTTAAACCTAAACCCCCGCGAAGCAAAATAGCTTGACTGCAGCAATTTACATTAACAGTTAATTTACAATTAGAATTGGTAAGATTAACCAACAACTATTTTTGTGTATTTACAACTCCGACTTTCACCAAAGAGCAAGTAAATAATGTGGCATTATTTCATAATACGACATTATTTATCATGTTTGACCTCAAGCTAAGGAAAACTAAATAAAAAATAAACACCAACTGAATACAAGCAGGTATTCATCCCAATTTGGGGATGTGTCCCCCAAATTTATGGAGAAAATCCATCTCTTTTAATAAAAATTGTTTCAAAAACAATTGCAAAGCAAATTGTAGCGAAATATTATATTTCATTAAGTTTGAATATAATAAATTTAACACAACGTCGATCCATCATCTGGCCTGCCCCGTGTTCTCTATTAATCGACCTTCTATATGTTTTCTAACCTTCCAATCGTCCACTTCAGATTGTGACACTTCTTGGTCACAATTCTGTATGTTGATATATTTTTGAAAGCAACACATTTTTGCCACTGCAAAGTCGAAATAACATTCACAGTAACAACCAGAGTACTCGTCGAATATAATATTTTATCACGTAAATCCCATTAGATATCCTTTTTTTCGCACACTTACAACTACAAGTGTGGATGTGTGTGAGCATGACAAAAGAATAAACAAAAACCTTTGACAATAGAATAAAATTGAAAACATTTTGTTTGTTTTTTGTTTTTTTTTTGGTAGTGGAAGTGTTTGAACTTAAACAAAGCGAACAACAAATTTCAACAATCCGAAAATAAACGACCCATTCAGGGTAAGAGAGCCAGGTGACAATTGACCGCAACATGATGTCGATAATATAGGACAAATATACAAATACACACGTATGTATATATGTATGTGCATGTGTGTGTGTGTATGCATTTATTTGTATAAAATAAACAACAACTTGTTTGTATCTGCACATACAATCGTACGCAATAAACTCATTCTGCATCTTGTTTTCTTTTGTACGAAAGCAGGCTGAAAAATGTGTTTGCAATAGACCAAAATTTTGTCATCTAATAATTTAATAATTTTCCTTTGAAATCACTCCCTGTCATCAGGATTGTGACCTCGATGTTGTAATAAATGTCATCAACAATAATGACATAAATCTGATATTAAACCGTTTATATGACACGAGTATGCTTGTGACAAAAAATATGGGGAAAGGGTGACCCTGAAGGCTTTTCCTGAAACTTTCCGGTACTTGAGCTCTTTGAGCCAAAACTAAATTTTTTAATTCTCAAACTGCCATAACTTTTTATGAATCAACCGATTTTTACGTGATAAGTGGTGATTGATTTTAGTTTTCCAGTCCTATAAAAGATAAGAGGACACTAACTGATCGGATATATAATTTCAGGCCTTTTTTAAATAAATTTTTCGATTTTTCCGGTTCTTATCCGGTTTGCGACAATTGAAGTGGTTTTTCTTAATGTTCAGAACTTTTTGTTCGTTACATTCACCGGAAAAGTCATTTAAAAGTTATTTAGCAAAAAAGAAAAATAAATACTTTCCAGATTTCTTCAAATATATTGGATCGAATCTCTTCCGATACATAGGAAATCTATGGAACTTTTCAAAACGCCACAAGTTTGGATCGACTCGATAAAACGTTCAAAAGTTAATCAAAAGCATGCATGAACACAAATACACACCCACATACATCAACAATTCCACACATACATGCATTAACACACACACAAATACATATATGCACGCATGCACAAACATACATGCACACACCCTCACTTACACACACTCTACAATAAAGACATAGTGGCAGGCTTTCAGAAATAGTCAGGGAAGCTTCCTATAACCAGTGCCTCGTTTCTGTAACTAAAGTGAGAAATTCTCTCATCGCAAAACTTAATAATTACAGTTGTCATGCTCTTTATTGTAGGGTTAAGCATTAAACACAATAACGACAGCAGGCTACACAAACACCGGCTACAAAAGCCGTTGGCTACAATCGTCGCCTCGTAGTCAGCTACTTAATTATTTTTAAAACGACACCACCAAATCAATAACTATGAGTTGTTGTTTGTAGTAGAATTATCTTCATACGCCAGTGTAGCCGCTTTCACATATTTAATACTCTTATATAGTGTTATTCCAATAAAAGAAAAATTTAAAGTCCACAGTATATGACAAGAAATCATTTCATTAGCTTGGAAATATAGTTTGTTGTTTCTTTTTGTAAAATAGAATAATATATTTTCAAGCTTACAATAATTGAATTTATTTATATTAGACTGGCAACACTGCATTTACTCATTGTCGCTCAGTAAAATAGAAATTAGTTTAATTTCACTACAACCACAAAAACAGCAGGGACAACAACCCTGCAGTAGTAAAAATAATCATTTTCCTATACGCGCATGTATTCTATTTTTGGCAAGTTGTAGTCTGTAGCCTGCTGTCGTTATTGTGTTTCAGGCTTTATCCCTAAAATATTATGTTGGTTATTATAAGAGCCAACAAAATTATAAATTCTTTAAGAAATATATTCTGACTCAACCTGTGTTTCACAGAGTGACGACAATTTTTTCGATGCGAGAAGTTCTCACTTCAGTTACAGAAAGGAGCCACTAATCTGATGAGAACTCGATTCTCTCGAAACGGATTCAAACCAACAACTGTCCAATTTTTTTGATATCAAAGGAATCAAACCTGATTCTTATATAAAATAACCTCCTGAATCCGAATATTAATTTCGAATGATTCATTATGGTCGAGAGTTCTGAATATTTATGATGGATTTTTGATAGTTAACACTTTCGTAAGCTCTATTGGGCTGGAAACCCATCTCTCATTAATAGTTGAATGTGATAAATGTTTTGATTAAAAAGATATAAGAAATCTATAAGTCCAGCTGAAAAAAACAGTATGTTTTGAATTATAAATAATCCAATAAAAGCTTTTAAAATTGTGTGCTCTGTTCTTCAAAGACCTTTTCAATTAACCTCCATATATGTGAAGGTGCTACTTATTTATTTATGCGGTTGGTGCTCCTAAATGCACGTATGCGTTTGTTTGTATGATTGTGGTTTCAAAAACAAGACTATCTTTGTAACATGACCCCAAAGGATTGAAATTCGATACAATAACTTGTCTCAAACCAATAAATTTTCATGGCAAAGAAAATAGAAAAGAAGGAAAAACACGCTTAAAATTTATCGCAGCTAAAGTGAAAATGAGACATGTTTTAAACTAACACAGGCCAAAACAATAAAAACGTGCCGTAGAAGTCCCATTGTGCATTAATGCTTGTTTAGTATTTCACATTCTCTTCTTATTGTCAACAGTGGGTTTGTGAGTTTGTGCAGTTGGTGGACAAAAATCATGGCATTTTTTCGCTTGCAGATTGTTTTCGATTGCATATTTAATTATTTAATAATATTTTTTTAGATGAAACTTTTATTTAAAGTCAACTGGAAGTATACAAAAGTGGTGCTGGTCGTTCACAAGCATTAAAAAGATTTGAATTCATAACAGCACTTCTTTTGAAGTTGTCCAAGAAATCTGGAGAATTAATTATAGCAAAAAAATCAAATTTTTTTAAAATTCATTATAAAATTTTAATACAACAAAATTTGCACAAAAAGTTATATCAAGAAATATGAGTAGGTTGGGGAAAATAATTGCAAATCAATTAAAAGGAAACTCTCTGGCAACTGTTTGATAAAAAAGCCACACAAAAAAAAAATACCTCAAAAAAGATCAATCGATCAAAAATTAAAAAAAATAAACTTTCACACAAACTGACTTTTAGTTTAGTTTTGCAACTTCCCGCTAATGAAAGTGAACATTTTTAAAAGTCTTGAAATGATTGGTTTTACCCCGTTTTAAAAAAATCCAGTCCTCATCAGATCTCGACATTTTGGAGTCCATAGAATCACCCCTGACTAATTCTGAGAGCCCGTCACAATATCGGCTTGTGTTTTGGTTCTACCCCGTTTTAAAAAAAGCCGGTCCTCATCAGATCTACATTTTTAGGTCCATAGAAGCATCCCTGACTAAATCTGAGAGCCCGTCACAATGTGTGCTTGGGTTTGTTGTGTCTGTATGTGTTACCCACTTATTACTGTTGAACGGTAGAACAAAATAAAACTAAGTTAGTAGCGTTCTGAAAAGCATTTCTGAACTAAGATTTACTGTAAATTGAAACGAATTTTTTCCAGAATAATTTTTAAAAAGCTTAAGTGATCAATGCCAATCAGTTCTTGACATTTAAAACCATCACGATCACTGCGACCCGAGTGATGTTCTCTGAAAAATTCCGAAATTTATAAATCTAATCGGTTTATAAATAATTTTTTTCTTACCAGCCGATTGAAGTTTGAAATAAACGCTCTAAATTATAACAGGATATTCACAGAAGTCATACTTTCTTTCGTATTAAATTTGAGAAACATTCAAGTTTTGGTGAAAAGTCTGCCGCGTCTTTTTATTCAATCAAATTTATAATTGTTCTGAAATAACTTTCATTTGTTATAAATTTTTATATTAAAAATGCGAAAGATATATTTTTTATAAAACTCTCAAAATGAAAAGAAAAACTAACAAACCTTTTACGAAACAAAAACAGATGACCATTAAAGTCTTTGGCCTCTTGAGCAATATTTCTTTTCTCTGCAGCCGCTTTATGTGCGGTCTTTTCATGTTTTTATACACAAAAACTTAAATAAATTACGGTTGAGTCTTTGGGAAAAATGAAAGATGCAAGAGTTTGTACAAAAAGATGTGAATTTGTAGTACTCGAAGTAAAGGGTGTCTTTTAGATAGTGACACAAATTTAAATTAAAATAAAACAAGGCTTTCTTTGAAGGAAAACTTTATGAAATTATGAAACATGATTTCTGCCATGTGGCCGCCACAGTTGGCGAGTAGAAGAACTCTTAGAAAGTTGATTTCCAGATCATGAATTATTTGTGGTTTATGGACGGAGACAAGTGACTTAATAAAACCCCCCCAAGATAATAATTAAATGGGATTAAATCACATGATCTTTGTAACCAATTAATAGGGCCGATGCGTAAAATTATATTTTCCATAAAATGTTTGTTGAAGTAAATCAATTGTAGCGCCCGCTGTGTAACATGTGGCTCCTTCCTGTTGGAACCACAATTCAGCCAGGTTAATGCCACGTAATTGAGGTATGAAACACTTTCGAAAAATGTTTCTATACCGTCCACCATTGACAGTAACATTCTGACCATCATCGTTTTTGAAGACAAACGGGCCAATGACTGCGCCAGCCCTATAAAGCGCACCGAATAGTAGTTTTCTATGGATGGAATAATTTTTCGGCAAAAGCTTGTGGATTCTCTTCACTCGAAATGCGACAATTCTGCTTATTTATCTGCCCATTCAACCAGAAATGGGCTTCATGGGAAAATAAAGTCTTGAATGGATGAGTTTGACGAACAGCACAATTAATTTGATTAAAGATTTCAACAATTTGCACGCGCTGCTCTGGTGCAAGTCAGTTCATAATGAAGTTTCAAAGGGAACTAAACAAAACAGCCACTATCAGCTGTTAAATTGATGCCCAAATAAAGCAGTGATGCCAACTCAAAGTTGTCACACTCTATAAAATAGCACGGTGTACTGGGAAAAAATGCTAGGTGTCATGCCGATTAGCTCAAGTTGTATCACAAACTATAAATTGAATCACACTTTCTTTTATGAAAATAAATAAATTTATAATGATAAATTTTATATGTCATTTTACATATTTGTTAAAAAAAAAAATTAATTTCAATAGTCTATCTCTTTTGGGACAATTTTCGGTCGTATAGATCTTATTTTTCAATATCAATTTTGAGGTTTTTCCACTGCCTAAAAATAAAGGAAAGGAAAACAAGATTATCGCTGGCCAGAGAGTAGCCAATAGGGTTGTCAAATGACACTACTAAATTGTACCAACAATACACTAATTTTTTTGACACTTTTTGGGACATTTTTTTGCTTTTTTAATTCAGCTAAAATAAACACACAATTTTTTTAATTTATGAAACTCAACATTATATAGGCTAACCTTATGTTTTCTGATTTATAACAGGTTAATAAAACACATTTTGAGGCAGATATGAATTTTGTCAGGTTCTATGAAAAATATTTCTTTTTATGAGGCTGTAAAAATACACATTCTTTTATTTATTATGCAATAATTGTTTGGTTTTCTGTTAAAATCAATTCCAGAAAATTTTACACAGTAGCTGAGAAAGTTCTTCACTGTGCTATTGAGTCCGAAATGGTACCAAAGTAAGTACATTGTACCACATTAATTGCAACCCTGATAGTCAACCATATTAACTCGTAAGAGTGGGGCGTATTTCATATTTGTGTTGCCTTTATAACAGAGCGAATACAAGACTGAATAGGTCTGAATAGAGTGTTTTTTATGGAGTGATACAAGTTTAAATCATAATAAAACATAGTAATATATTTGGTAATATCAATGAAACGGTCTTTATTGGATAGAAAATTTTATGACATTAATGTTTAAATATGATTTCGGCCATGTGGCCGCCACGGCTGGCGCGTACAAGGTGCAATATGGAACACCAATTTTCAAAAACACTAACATTCTGACCATCATCGTTTTTGAAGACAAACGGGCCAATGACTCCGCCAGTCCATAAAGCACGATAAGTTTGACGAACAGAACCATTATTTTGATTAAAAATTTCCACAATTTGCACGCGTTGCTCTGGTGTAAGTCGATCCATGAAATGAAATGTCAAAGCAAACTAAACAAAAAGCAACTGTCAGCTGTTAAATGGGTGGTCAAATAAAGCAGTGATGTCAACTATATCACTCTATAAAAATACCCTATATTACGGAGCCACACACAAAAAAAAATTTTGTCTAGAAAATTTGTCTTATAAATAGCTTATAAGCATCAAATATTTATTACGAATAGGGCCTTTAATTGCTGCATTGTTGAAAGTTATTAGTCGGGATTAAAATGAAATTAGAAATTTCCAAATTGATTTTTAATATCAAGAATGTTTTCTTACCTTAAATCTTTTTATTATGAGTGGATAATATTTTCTTTCCCAGCATGAAAGACTTTTTGTAAATTATAAAATGAAGAAGATAATTAATTCCAATTTCCTCTTAAAGGAATATAAAAACTAATAGCCTTATAAAAGTATTTGTTTACAATTGAAACTGAAATGGTTTAGGGGTTGTACCGGTAGACCAATTGATAGTGGTGGGGTAACTCCTTTAGCTCTCACAAAAATAAAACATAATTTAATATATTCCAGGTTATGCCCATTCCACAAAAAAAAAACCGTTGGGCAACAACTTAATCTTGAACAACACCATTTCCCAAAGAAATGTGCTGTGAAACCCTGCAAAGAATTGACTCTGCCTCATTTATTTTATGACAACAATATTGTTGGTTTTATTGTTGTTGCTTTTATTGCTGTAACTTTTATTGTTGTTACCTTTATTGTTGTTTAATGCTGGCGTAAAAAAAGAAATCCAGGAAGTTTCTACTCTAAAATCTTTATAAATTGTTTCCTAAGTTTTTTATGCTTTTGTTTGTGAAAATATTTGTTTAAACTTTTTTTTCTTATTGTTCTTGTTGCCACTGTAATTTTTAATCTTTTTTATGTTTTTGTTGTTTTTAAACTTGGTTTAACATCACTTAACCCCAATACACAGTTTAATCTTTTAGCGGTACCGTTTTTGTTTTTGTTTCCTTTTTGTTTTTTGGCGTATCACCTACGAAAAGGTGTATGTGAGAGTTTTGTTATGTATGAATATGTGCAGGTGTTTGTGTATGTGTGTGTGTGTACTATCAGCTCCTCTGGTTTCTTCTTTATGGTTTCATTTTATTATGTTATTTTGGCTGGATGAATAATTCTTTTTTTCACCTTTTTTCACGATTTTTGTCATGTACTCAACTTTAACGCTGTTTAGCAAAACATCACAACAACAACAACAACAACAAATGAAAGGAACTCATTTATTATTACACGTAAGTGTGAAAAGCAAAAAAAAAAAATAATAAATAAATAAAAGAAAAGAAAAAAGAAATTTCGAAAAGTTATTTTAATGATTCATGATGCAGGAAAAGTTTAAAATTGTTATAACTCACGTTTTAATTTATTCGAAACAAAATATTATTTATGAATCACAAACTGGAAATTAAAATTTGCTTCTTATTCTCTGAAGGCCATTTTTAATTTTGACAACAATCGGTTTCTATTAAAGTTTTATTAGACAAGAGAGCACATAAAATTGGTGTTGTCATGGTTTTAGATTCTTTGCAATAAAGAAGATCAAGTGAATGATTAAATGTTTCCATACTGCTGGTATTAGATTGAGACAACTAAATGATTTTATTTCTAAGACCAAAAAGGGACAATCCTACAAGTATCCTAAATATAAAATATTAAATGTTTTACAAGAGCATTTATTGCGTGCGTGTTCTAATTGCTGATTTATAAATTGTTGTTTGCAGAACTGGACTTCAAATCTGTTAAAAAGTGTGTGTTTTTTTTTTTTCGTTTAATTATTTTAAACTTATTTTTGAAAATATTCTGCTGTTGCAGTCTTCATAAAATTAATTGAGTATCGAACTCTCAGCCCACTTAATGTTAATTTAAATCAATGCATTTATAATATATTTTTTAATGATCTATTAACCCCTTAAAGCCTTTTATTATATCGATTTCTTTTCTAGAAAATAATGCAACATTTTTCACACCTTTTAACAGAAAATGGCAACATTTTACCATTCTAAAATAAGGAATTTATTACAAATGAACCCAACATCTCTCACGAAAAATAATCTCTGTTTTAAAACTTTTCTAAACCGCCACTTTTTAGAAAATAAGTGAAAAAATGTTACATGTTTTCTAGAAAAGAACATTATTTAACTATTCGCTAAGAAAATTGAATTTTTAATAAAATGTGGAGGCTATTGATATTGCTCCCATCGAGTTCTCATCAAATCTCAGCGTTCTGAGTTGCTAAAGAGCCCCCCTGAGTCCTTGTAGAGGATATCGCCATGTCTGTATGTAAGTGGGATTGTGTGTGTGTGTGTCTCAGTATGCAAGTGTATGAGTGTGTATATATATGTATAGTGTGATTGTATGTGTGTAAGTTTATGAGTGTGTGTCAGTCAGTATATAATTATGGGAGTGTGCGGGTGTAAGAGTGTGTGTGTGTGGGTGTATGAGTGTGTGTGTGTGGGTGTATGAGTGTGTGTGTATAACTTTGTGACCCCATTATAACGTTTCAACTGATTGATCGAAGCTTGTAAACTTAGAATTCGTGAATTGAAATCGATTTGAACTGATCTCAAAAAATTTACAAACTTTTTTAAACATATTTTGTTTTGGAATAAATTTCGATTGGACTTTTTTCGTGGATCAATTCCACAGCTCTTGATATGGAAAAACTACGTCGATCGTTGCTAACCAGCCAAAAATCTATTAATTGATTCGTGGGATATCGTAAACGAAAAAGTTCAGAGGAAATGATTCCATTTAAAACTTCGAAATTATATTAATCTGATCTTTTGGTTCTCTCCATTCTCGAAAAAAAAACTATATCAATCACTATTGAATCACGTGAAAATCCTGTGATTTATTCCAAAAGCTACAACATTTCAATTTTTATTTTACAGGGTAACTTTTCAAAAAATGCTTTTAACTCAGAAATACATAATTAATCTTCCAAGGCGCAAGTGAAAGTTAACATGAGTTTTATATATTCAATTTAAACAGCAAAACAGAACAGCTGTTTTCGGAAGCTGCTACACATTCATCCTCAGTACTCATCAGTATTTCTATTCGTAAGCATTTGTTAGGTCACTTATATGAAGATAATAACAGTTGCTATTTGAACCAGTTTTATTATGGAAAAGGACACGGAAACTATATCAGACCTTTAGAAATACACTTTTGTTAAGTACCTGTGTTGCCGTTTTATTATTTTTTGGTTTAATTTATATTTTTCTGACCCCCTTTCCCTGTTTTTTCCAAGTCAAGTTTTTTTCATTTAAATTTGTTAAAGTTTAAATAGTTTTTGCACTTTTACTGGCTTTTTAAAATTTTTAACTGTAAGTAATTTGTATCGAACTGTTTATTGCAAATTATTATAAAATTATAATTTTATAGGCTAATTATTTGTTAATTGGAATTAAGATCCTGAAGATGAACTATTATATTGGTCGTAATATTCAGTAACATTTTTATATGTTTATTTCAACGACATCTTAAGAGGCAAATTAATTTATAAACAAAAACGATTCAGCAAAATAAAATATATATAGAAGATGTTATTTTTCAGTAAACAATTTAGTAAATTAACAGCGCCTTATCAAACTCTAAGTGGAACACCACGGGAACACCACATTAAATCACAAGACGATAGCTCTGCGAGAAGTTACCCTTAAGGCCAAGCGTTTTCCAATTTTATTTTTTATGAAACCTCTTTTTTGTTTTGACTTAAAATTATCCCATATCAGCATAATTTTTGCCCCCACTTCTAACAGAAACAATGTAAAGCAACTTTTTTATTGATGCGTATAACTAAAATATGAACAGCAACTGAAACTCTTTTTATATTAACAAACCACAAAAATTTAATACAAAATAGAATAAATTTGCACGTAATACTTGTAATCAACAAGGAGACACACACACACACACGCACACGCATTGTACGCACAATATCTATCCTTTTGTCAATATTCATTGAACATTAAATGAAGAAATATTGCAACAACATTTGCAACAGTTTAATACGGATATTTTTGTTGTTGCGTTCTCATACATTTTAGTTGACATCTTTTCATTAAGTTTTGACCAGATACAAATAAATTTATAAGCTTAAGGACAACAAAATAAAGCTTAAGGCAACAGCCTTAGGGGGGAGGGGGGGATAAATATGACAGGTAATAACAGATAAATTAAGGATTACATTAAATGACAAGAATGTTTGGATGAGTGTCACTTAAACAGACACAAACATTTGTTTCATAAGTATTTTGCATACAAACAAACAAACGGACGAATACATGCATGCATATTTTGTGAAAGTAGTTAAGATTGATTGTTCTGATTTAACTGCAACAGCAGATACAAATGAATTGATAATAAAACACAATTATGGAATGAGTTGTAATATCAGCGAGATATTTTATTTTATATGTGAAAATTGTATCATGGAATCAGTCCACGAAATGTGGGGAATTCGAACAATTTTACTCACACTAAATTTTGATCACATAGAGGCTGGTCCAACCATAATGCAGGATGTTAATTGTTAATAAAAAAATGTTTTCAACAAAAAAAAATATTTTTTATTATGATAAAACGGTCTACGACAATTATGTGTGAAATAAAACGTCGTCAAAATGACTGACAAGGCTCTGATGGCATGTCTCTAACCGATGGCCCTTATTTCCCACTTTCTCGAGACATACTTAATCGAGGATCAACGTCGTCAATGTGCCCTTGAATTGTTCTTGTTTTATTGATGTACACTTTTGCTTTTATATATCCCCACTGACGGAAGTCAAACAGGGTGTCAAATAACATGATCGTGACAGCCAGTGAACATCTCCATGACGTGAGGTAACACGGCTGTTGCATTTCTCGTGCAAAAGAGTTATTTTTCATTGGCTGTGTAGAAGTGGCACCCTCCTCCTCGTCCAGGTTTTTATATTAAATTTCTGTCCATAATGATTCCATTATCATATCGCGAAAACGACACTACACTTCTGCTACACTATTTCTAACAACAACAACAATGTTCCCCGGAGAACGCAGTAGCCGATCATACAGGGGCGTGTTCATGTTTCCCATTAACCCTGATTTTATGATATTCGCGCACAATTCTCCCGATCGATTATTCTGAGCAATCAAATCAAGAAGTGCACGAAATGCATTTTAAGTTGAATGCCCATTTTTTTTGTTAAGTCGTCATTAAACTCAACGTCCTGTTGAGTTTTGAACCTCAACATGGTTAAATTTGTAAAACACTGAAAGAAAAAATATAAAAAAAATAATTAAATTAAATTAAGTTGAACCCACAAATTTACGTTACAGTGTGACTCATAATTAACATCGTGCATTACAAGATTATGTGCAGCGTGTTTTTCAAGAGTGCCACAGCTTTGAGTTGGCATCACTGCGTTATTTGAGCATCCATTTAACAGCTGATAGTGGCTGTTTTGTTTAATTCGCTTTGAAATTTCATTATGAATCGACTTGCGTCAGAAAAACGTGTGCAAATTGTTGAAACTTTTAATCAAAATAATTGTTCTATTCGTTAAACTCAACTATTTAAAGCTTTATTTTCCCATGAAGCCCATTTCTGGTTGAATGGTCACATAACTAAGCAAAATTATCGCATTTCGAGTGAAGAGAATCGACAAGGTTTTGCTGAAACACGATTACATTTACAAATTACTAGTTGGAGCGCTTTATGGACTGGCGGAGTCATTGGCCTGTTTGTCTTCAAAAACGATGATGGTCAGAATGTTACTGTAAATGGTGGACGGTATAACAACGTGATTCCAAATTGTTTCGTACCTCAATTACATGACATTAATCTGGCTGAATTGTGGTTCCAACAGGAAGAAGCCACATGAAACACAACAGGCACTACAATTTATTTACTCACAGAAACTTTTGATGGAAAATATAATTTTACGTAGCGGCCCAATTAATTGGTTAAAAAGATTGTGTGACTTAACCCCATTTTATTATTTGCTTGGGGATTTTGTTAAGTCACTTGTCTACGCCGATAAATCACAAACAACTGAACACCTGGAAATCAACATAAGAATAGTTATCGGCGAAGTACAGCCGCAAATGCTGCAAAAAGTTGTTGAAAGTTGGTGTTCCAGATTGTGCATTCTATGCGCCAGCAATGGTGACATGCCACAAATCATATTTAATTATTAATTTCATAAAATTTTCTTTCAAATAAAACCCGTTTCATTCAAATTAAAAATATATTTCCTGGAATTACTGTGAATTAAATTTGTGTCACTCGTGATGATATTAAAATAAACAAATTTTTTTTCTTAGAAAAATTCAAGCTTTAAAAATTTTGACTTGATGCAAGAAAGCAATTCAATATTAAATCAATTCAAAACCGAAAATTTATACGCTTGCAAACTTTCTATGAATACAGTGAAGAAGGGATAAAAAAAAATAAATACTTCCAATGCCCTCGTCCGTGTTGATAACAGCCAATTTTCACAATGCCCCGTCCGTATTTTGTTCATTAATTTCATTTTTATTCTTTCAATTTTAAATACGATTTTCTTGTCAAAATTTCCACCATAAATAAACTTTATTTTGTCTTTAATATGACTTATGAACACAAATTAAACGTCAAAGCAACCATGTTGGCCATAGAATTTTATTTGCCCTCGTCCTTGCACTCAACCCAGCCATTGTTCCTTCTCATCACGCCGTGTACAGCGCGAGGGGTGTGATGATGTAGAAAATGGAAAAGTTTCTGCAGCAAGAAAAATTTATTAAAACTAAAGGGAATTTTTTAGCGAGTTTAAAAATGTTAACGCAATATTCTGGGCAACTTTTTTTTTTAGCAGCAAAGCGATGACAATAAATGCTGTCTTGGCAAACTTGCGGCTCAGCGCCATTGAATTTGGTTTAGTTGTAACAGATTCTTAATTTCAATTGTATGGAAGAGAGTGTAAATATTTTCATTTTATTTGTTTAATAACTTAAAAAACACTGTCACACAGTGAAATAACTTCGAAATGTTTTAATTTAAGTCGTAGAGCGATTTGTGTGGATCATTTTGTCGTACTTAGAATTTCGATTAAATCCTTAAAATCGGAAGTTGTCGCTAAAATACGATATTATTTTCCTATTTTCACGATATGAATTTTAAGTTTTTGTCCTCTTCCCTGATTTTAAAGATTTGAACATTTCTAAGTAGAGGACAAACAAGGCGCAAAATGATATATGAAATATGTATATCAAAACGAGAAAAAAAACTTTGAAGTATCAAAAATAAATCATGTAAAAATCATTAGAAACGATGCAGGTTGACACTAGTTTCGGATCGAAAGTTAAGGATGTCATTGAATTCCTCGGAAGCTCTTTGACTACTGGGAATTTTTTGTAAATCGAGTCGAAACGAAAAGATTTTGATTTCTTTTTGCCAGTAACTCGGAAATATTTACTAGAAACGCTATTTCGCATGATAGATAATCACCTCAAAATCTATATTAATAAAATGGCCAAGACGAAATGGCTTCCACGATTTGCCTTGGTTTTTTTAAATAATTATTTGGTCATCAGTTTCTACTTTGTCCCCTCAGAAGTAGTTTCTCTCAGATATTAAAGACTTGTGCAGCATCTTTTTCTAATTCTCGAAGCAGGTCTGATACGGACTCTTTGCCATGTCCTTGAGCACTACTGTCAGCTATTCGGTTTTTATCTTATTTATCCAAACAAAAACTCGTCCTTTTATGGATTTCTTGAATATTGGAAGCAGGGAAAGTTGCAATGGCGAATACACTAGATGAGGCATGTTCACGGTGTGTTATTTTACTAAAAAATTACGAAAATTTTATATTTTCTTTTGCTCTAATTTAGCAATTTTGGAACCAAATTTACTGTCCAATTCCCGGAAAAATTTAGTGCCATTAGCCAACATATACTGATAACTAAACTTTTCTAATTTGATTCCACGATTTTCCATAACAATTTTTATTCAATTTCTCACCGCTTTCATGGGTCGTTGATGTGCTGGCAAGTTCGGGACGAGTGTCGTCATTTACATCTTCTAAAAATTCCTTGAGAAGGTGGTACCACTTGCAACCATTTTTCTTACTCAGTGTACAGTCTCCGCCTTCCACTGTCAATATTTCAAGTGCTTTTGATCACTAGATTTCATTTTGATCACAAAATCTTAGACCAACTCTTAGATCCAAACCCTGGTGACTTTTACGAGTCTTACAAATAAATAAAACATACCAAAAGCTGACACTGGGAGCATCTGAATGTTCCAAACGAGTGCGTCAAAATAAGAAAATGCTAATCGAATATGAGTAGTCCGCGAAATTGGAAAAGTCATCGTATAGTTTCAATAGAATTTGCAGACACAAATATTTTGTTCTAAATTTTGTTTCGATAAAAAAATTATTATTAAAAAGTTGTGACTTTTTTTGCTTGGACTGATATCATGTTCACACGATCAAATGAAGCACTTGATTCGCTCTCTTAATTGCGATTGTGAATCGTACTGTTCGCATGACAGAACGCTGCTTCATCTTGACAATTCCGTTTGATGGGATGAAACGCATCTGCATCCTTTCATTGAAAGCAGTTGCATCAATACATCCTTCTGCACTTCATATAAAACTTAATATTAAACCTTTTTAAATCCCTTTCGATTATAAATTTTATTTGACTTCTATATAAATTTAAAGTTTTATTTTGGTATTAATTTCTTATCAACACAATTCTCAAGATAAATTTCGATTTTTATGTATTTCGTTTGTATTTTAAGACCGAAGGATCTTAAATATTAAAAGCTTCGCTCTAAAAATGTTGAAGAAGATTTTTTCTTTTCTTGGACCAGCACTCAGGGGATTATCTCTATATATCCAGTGCATTGTGCCATAACTGTAAAGAATAGGGACAGTGTTAAGAGGACAGATGAAGACGGATTAAAATATAGAAAATTTTGTCGTAACTACTTTTACTTTTTGCTTCACCGGTGAATATATTTTTGTGCAGGTACCGATGAAAGAAGGGCGCTGTATTCTGACATTACGAATCGTTGTTCGTTTTACTCAGCGGCCTTCGTCGTTGAGACAAGTCAAAATCAATTAACACAATTCTGCACAAACGCAGATCTCAAAAATTCGACACTATTTCCATGAGTGAGTGTGCAGTTGAACTCGAGATCTAAAAGATCGCAGTCTGGTGTTCTTTAATTCAGCCGACGGCAACCTCTGATGCATAAAATATGGTTTGAATTGGCCTGAACGAGTGGGCGAAGCACGAATTTATATGTCGGCGAGCACATGCCATAACTCCATGGTTGCTGGACGTTTAATACAACTCCCCAAGAAATATATTTTTAAATTATTTTCACTTCATATTCTCATAAATGCTGCAGTTAAGTTTTTTAAAAATATCCGCTTTGGCCCGAGGTTTGGCCACTTGCAAAAGTTCTTGACTCCAACCGCTTGGAGCTGCATCATAGTAACCATCCACTGTTCATACGCTTGTAATACGCAGACAGCATTACACACACACATGCATACATACAATGTGTGCATGTGTGTAAATATGCACAGAGCAGTTTGCGAGTATATTTTGCTGTATTTATGTACACACGCCATTTTACTTATTGCATGAGCGACTTTGCCCAGTTGAAGAGTTCATATTTTTTCCTGTTGTCCTTTAACAGTAAGTCGTCCAGTCATTTTGTTGTTGATATTTTTGGCTGCTGCTGTTTTGCTACAGCAGCCGCTATTGTTAAGCAAAAAAGAAAAAAAGAAAAAAAAAACAAAAATCTATTTGTATGTAAAATTAAAATAAAAGCAAAAATATATTCATGCCAGAGGGAGTCCGAGCGAGCGAACGAACGAACGAACGAAACGTAATTTTGTTTTCTTATTTAAAACAAATTTAACATTTTTAATCGCAACTCCCTACTTGGCGTATTATTGAAGGACAATATTTGCTGAAAGTATAAATTGGCGCATAAAAACAAACGACGAGCTGCTGGATGAAAATTATGCTGGAAAATAGAAGAGGAAATTACACCCTTTGGTCATCTTTGTGTTGAAAAACAAAAGAAAATACAATTGAGTTGGGGAAAAATTACAGTCGTTTATTTTCTTTGGAAAATGCATGCAAGAAGACTGGAATATTTTTCGAAAAGTCAACTCGATTTCTTGATACTCTACCCTCGGCGCTGGCTACTCGTGTAAGTGTAATTTTCGTGTAAGTTTCAATTTTCCACGGAGAAGGACATTTTTATTTCCGGATTTTCCGTTATGACAGATCGAATTTGATTTGTAAAATTTATAGGTGAAGATATGTCACGTGTTATATTCAGAAGGACATGATGAGCGACAAGGAAAAATCAATCAATAAACAATTTACACTTCCGAGAAGAGCAGCGGTTTTCGGAGGCCGCTACACTTTAACCATCGATACTCAGACAGATTTTTTTTAATATAATTTTTTTTTTAATGAGGAAACAGCATACGAGAACTGTATGAAAACTTGACTGATGCCAACTTAATTCCATTTCCATGTTATCGTTCTATTAAATTTTTTTTACAAACCTTATCTATTGATAAGCACTTAATATCCTACTTATAGGCAGCTTTTGTTGAACTTCTTTTTCTGTTTCAAGCAATAATTTACACCAGAAACGAATTAAAATGTATTCAATTAGCTGGATTTTTTTTGGGATTATTATTGGACAAGATCAAAATACATGTAAATACCTGCTTCGATCTCTCATTCAGGCTTTGCAATAAGTCTCAAGCGAAATGTTTTTAGAGCGAAGCACTTAATTTATAAGATGCTTCTATTTGAAAATACATATGAAGTACAAAGAAATTTATAGATTCTCTGATTTTTTTTTCGAAATTTATTATGAGCTCACCAGAACTAATTGCCAAAACAAGAATTAAATTAAACTAGTAAGAGAATTAATATGAAAATAATATATTAAATTTATGTTAAAATCAAATAAAATGTGTAAACGAAAAGGATTCAAAAAGTTGAAATATTAATTTAAATAAGATCTGCAGAAGGATGTATTGATGCAACTGCTTTCAATGAAAGGATGCAGATGCGCTTCATCCCATCAAACGGAATTGTGAAGATGAAGCAGCGTTCTGTCATGCGAACAGTACGATTCACAATCGCAATTAAGAGAGCGAATCAGGTGCTTCATTTGATCGTGTGAATATGATATCAGTTCAAAAAAAAAAAAAAAAAACTCACAATTCTTCAATAATCATTCTTTTATCCACTGGGTTTCGGCATAAAATTTAGAACAAAAAATTTGTGTCTGCGAATTCTTTTCAAAATATAAGATGACTTTTCCAATTTCGCTAGCTGCTCATATTCAATTAGCATTTTCTTATTTTGACGCACTCGTTTGGAACATTGAGATGCTCCCAGCTTCAGATTTTGGTATGTTTAATTTATTTGTAAGACTCATAGAAGTCACCAGGGTTTGGATCAAAAAGTTGGTCTAAAGTTTTTTGATCAAAATGGAATCTAGTGATCAAAAGCACTTGAAATATTGACAGTGGAAGGCGGAGACTGTACACTGAGCAAGAAAAATGTTTGCAGGTGGTACCACCTTCTCAAGGAATTTTTAGAAGATATGAATGACGACACTCGTCCCGAACTTGTCAGCACATCAACGACAGATGAAAGCGGTGAGAAATTGAATAAAAGTTGTTATGGAAAATCGTGGAATCAAAATAGATTGAATCAAAATAGTTGAGTTGTCAGCATATGTTGGCTAATGGCATTAAATTTTTCCGGGAATTGGGCAGCGAATTTGGTTCAAAAATTGATAAATTAAGGCAAAAAAAATTTATAATTTTCAAAATTTTTTACCAAAATAATACACCGTGAACATGCCTCATCTAGTGTATTCCCCACTGTAACTTTTCCCCGCTCCTACTATTGAATAGAACCATAAAAGGATGACTTTTTGTTTGGATAAATAAGATAAAAACCGAATAGCTGACAGTAGTGCTCAAGGACATGGCAAAGAGTCCGTATCAGACCTACTTCGAGAATTGGAAAAAGGCGCTGGCACAAGTCTTTAATATCTGAGAGAAACTACTTCTGAGGGGACAAAGTACAAACTGATGACTAAATAATTATATTTTTGAGAAAAACCCAGGAACATCTAATTTTCTAAACGTACCTCGTAGATATTTTTTGCACTAAATGTAATCAGGGCACGTAGCGAAATTCTAAAACATTCCGAAGGAAACTTTCATATATTTATGATGTGAACACCGTAAAAGGATGTGCAGGACCCAGGACCCAGGACCCATGAGACATAAACAAAACATTCTGATTCTTATAAAAAATTTATTAATTCAATACAAAAGCTTTCGGAATATATTTCCATTAAACTCTTTTATTTTCCATATTATTTTACCTGAAATTGCTTTAATATTGCAAAAGCTAAAGAAATTCCTTAAATATTGTACAACAATTACAAAATTTGCAGGGTGACTTTCTGTTGCCAATTTAACCACCAAATTTTTTAAATAATTTTTTGTCGGAACATAAAAAAATAATGTGCTGCTTATATACTCGCACTTATTGTACATTTTTCGTTTACATTTTATTATTTTATAGAACTAATAACGATATGCAGGAGAGATAAGATTTTATGTTATTCATAAAATTTGCATTAAATCAACAATTCATTTTCCACTAAAAATTTGTTTAAGAAAAAGTGTGTGTATAAGAAAATATTCAATGTTGTTCTTGTTATAATAAAATTAAATGGCAGTTTTAATTTCGAATTTCGAAAAGTTTATTTAGTTTTCAGCAGAGATAAGTGCGGGTTCGCAGACTGCTGTGGGAGTTTCAAATTGTATTTGTTATGAAACAATTAATTGGATTTATAGTTTTAAATTAAAAAAAAATGCTTCCCCGCGCTTTTCTTCATTTGAAAGTGTAGAAAAATGCTTTTATTTTTAAAAATTTGCATGTTGCAAAACTTGTTAATCTCTATATAGAGGAGAAGGTGAATGGGCGAAATTCCCCGTTCATAAATATTTTTTCTTAAATTTCTTAAATTAAATTATATTCTTTTTAAAATTTTAATGTCTTTTTGGAAAAATTCAAGACTATTCCTGCAGTTAATTTATTAACGTTCTCATTGCAACTACATCAGTTATGTCAATTTATGTAAAAAAAATATTCTTTTAGCCATAAAAAGACTTATATTTGTATTAACACTAAATGGCCAAGTTAAATTATTTGCCTCAAAAAGAAAATTAAAATGGACTCTCAAGTTAATGTCGTAATAAAATATGAAATAATTTTTACTTTTTGCTCGCACTTATAAACTTTTATTGCGTACATCTCTCACGCTTTTCTTAGCTGCTTAAATTTAAACGTTATTAGCCTTAGGGTTGGCTAATAAATTGGGAATATACAAAATTGTCTTTTATTTTTGCTTAATATCCTTTTGTGTCCGTCATAAAATATTATAATCTCCACATGAAAAGTAATTGACAATTTATTAGCTACAAACGGGCAGTGCACAGTGGTGATGTGAAGTAGAAAATTTGGTTTATTGGCCAGAAGAAATATATTTAAATTATGAATACATCGAAAATCATGGTTGTTGCTGGAATCGTTATTTTATACTCAGAGAAACATGATAAATATTTCAAGTAGCAGAAGAAAGTCAATATTACAGTAGAACAGAGCAACGACATTTTTCGAAAGTCACTGTAATCACATCATCAGTACTCATGCATATATTTGTTTCTCACCACTCTTAAAACACATTAACGCTGATTATGGTTGTCATGGTGAGTGAAAGTTGAGAATAATGATTTCGCTACTATATCCTCGAAGGGGGCTTCTATTAAGGACATTATTGTGACAATTTTTTGCTTTGGTCCGTCAAGAATAATTAACAGAACCACTCACTAAAATACATAAGAAAAATGCCATCGTATATTCATGGTTTTATTAAGTGTTTGGTCGAACTCACAATCTACACCAGCGTTATGGATTAATTTCGATTTCAGTGCCTCGTTCCTGTAACTGATGTGAGAAATTCTCACATCGAAAAACTAAATAATTATGGTTCTCATGCTCTTTATTGTAGGGTTGTCCATGATGATTATAAAAATCTAACAAAATTATGAATGAATTAAGAAAAATATTCTGACTCAAACTGTGTTTCACAGAGTGATGACAATTTTTTCGGTGCGAGAAGTTCTCACTTCAATAACAGAAACGAGGCACTGATTAATTTTACGATCTTAAATATCAAAATGGTTTCGTTGTGTTAATTAAATTTCGGAATGATTTTCAAAATATATTTGAAATGCCTTGAGTAGGTTTAATAAAATTTTTTATTTCATTATTTTGATCCTGTTCCACATACGATACCTCGTCCTTTGCATGATAATTGTAATTCAAGAGAAATTTGCCAATAAAAAAAGCAACAATTATGCTTCTTGTGTTGTTTTCGAAAAATTCAATAGACGTACTATCTCTCGTAGTGGCGATGTTAATGGGCCGCCACGATCACTTGAATTAACCCTGCTGGACTTGTTTAATTTTATATCTGATTTATACAGAAGAGTAGAACGGCGCTGTTTTCGGCCGCTACACTGTCTCATCACTACTCATGTGGACTTATTTATTACCAGTGATTAAATGGGTCAGTTGCATGGGAAAAATGTCGGGGAAGCTTCTCAGGACCTCTAAACGTGGAGATCTGATGAGGAAATGATTTTTGTTTTTAAATGGGATTAAATCAATAACTTTTTGATTTTTAAAATGTCAGAGTTTTCCTAGCGGTAACTTACAATAAAATGATAAAAATAATTAAGCAAAAACACAGGAATTTAACTTCAACCTCATTTCATTATTAATAAAGTCCTTTAAATTCTTCTAGTTTTTTTAACTCTTTTCAAATGATAACATTTTCTACTAAAATATTAAATTTCCTGAAGAAGTCTCTTAAAGGAGTAACGAAATATTGAAAAATAATAAAATTATTTAAATTAAAATAGGCAGATCACGATCACTTGAATTGAGTTGCTGGACTTGTTTATTTGGGGGATATTGAAATTAGCCAAGATTAATTCAAAAAGTAAAAGACGTGATAAGTCGTCGGCACAATAACGACACTGAACTTCAATTATATTTTGGAGTCATCGCAAATAGGGATTATCGTGTATAAATATGCCACTGAAATCCTGGCGAGCAATTGGCTGACATTTTTATTTCACACACAGATCCTTCTCTCATAATAATTAATTATTGAGCTGACAACTGTTAATAAAATCAAGTGGAAAACTTTTTGTCTTATTTACACTTCGCGTAGTTGGACGATCATTTACAACATATTTCAGGAAAAGTTTTGCAGAAAACTTATAAAAAGTTATATTCATTCAAGTCCACAAGTCTGTGGTTTTCACCAAATAATTTTTACAGCAGAGTCAAAATTGCATCAATTTTAAAAATGTTCAAGCCTCTTCTTTAACAGTTTCATACAAATTTATAAGGAACTATTGGGAAACAGCAGTCTTAAATCCCACAGATTTCTTCTTGGTAAAAAAAAATTATAATGAAGTCAATAAAATCTTAAAATTATTATCCAGAAGTAGTGCAAATCTCATTATTTTCTAAAGCTTTTTACAGTGGGTTGTCTCTGCAAGAAGTTCTCTTTTTTATCACCTCTTCTGCGCATCCGAAGTCATGTTTTCGATATTAATTAAATCTAGTTTCTAATAATTTGTTTAAATTAATTAGGAAAATCCGCTTAATGCGAACTGATAATCTACACCAGGAGTGAAGGGAACAGTTCTCAGAAATTTAAGCAACTAGTAGAAAATGGGAGGTCTTAAATCCTGCAGATTTCTTCTTCATAAAAAAGGAAATAAAATCTTAAAATTATTATCCAGAAGAAGTGAAAATCTGATTATTTTCTAATGCTTCTTTAAATGAGTTGTCGTTGCAAGAAGTTCTCTTTTTTGTCACCTCTTCTGTGAATCCGAAGTCATGTTTCTGATGTTAATTAAATCTGATTTTTGTATGGCATTTCTAATAATTTTTTTTTAAATTAATTAGAAAAATCCGCGTACTTGTAGTTCTCTAAGCTCCGGGACACCACTGACATTTACATTTCACTTGTCAATTTATTTTTTACAAATCTTCTTTAAATTCAATTAGATTTCTGTTAATAAAATGTTTTGTTTTAGAAATAAAAATCTAAAACTGCAAATAACTTGAAACTTGAAGTAAGTAAAATAACTTCTTAATCAATTATCTGGATATTCTAACACCCGCTTCCTGATGAGTCAAAAATACTTTGAGAGTAAAGAAAAGGTTGTTCCCCAAAATTCATTTCCAATTGTTTTTCATCAACTTGTTGTTACTTCAGATTATTGAAATAGAGTTTATCCTGCCATTCCCCTACACTTCAGTCTGGTTCATGTTCTCCCGAGAAATATTTACGTTCAGCATAAAACGAGCGCTGGTTCTACTACAACTTTTTTTTTTGCTAGAACTACTCCAAATAGTGTTGAATACTTTTCCATTTTATTCGTCTTTTTTTATTTTATTTTATGCCACGCGTTACTACGAGTTTTTGTTCTTCTCTCTTTTGTTTTCTTTGTTGTTTTTCTTTTCTATTCTATTAAGTCATTATTTATTACTGCACATACATCAGATGCTTTTTCTAGCATTTGATTTTATTATTCCTGAACGTTTACCTGCTAGTTTAGGGGATAAATTCATGTTGTTTGTATATAAATTTTTACCCTCTTGGGGCTCATTATTTAACAAAGAAAATAATAAAATAGTATGTGCTCGGCAAATGTGTTTTATTAAAAAGTTACATCTTTATTAAAAATGTATTAAATGAAAGCAAATAATTCTCTGCAGATGCTCAAAATACTTTAAGAAATTTCTACGAATCGCAGCAGAGACGATGTTAAGCTCAGGAGTGTTGCTGTTTGTTTTACAACCCAACGTAACCACTGGAAGCAGGTTGTAATTTAAAAGACTGAAAGTCTTTTATTTCTCCAACATATTTATCACGATAATTCTGCTAAAAATCTCTGTAATAATTATATGAATTTGATTAGGGGAGTTTTGAAGAATTTCGCCTGTCAAAGTTTTCCCAACATCGTCCAGGATTATTGAAATATTAAAGATATCACAGTGTTTTCTATTTATTTTAATAATAAAAATGGCGCAGTTAACACATTTAAAAATTTTAAAATATGTATTCGAAATTTCACAGGCTAATTTTATTTCCATTGTCGTCTCCTTAAAGGGATCACTGAGATTGAGTTCAATTTGCATTGGAAACATCACAAACTCCACCGTCTTTTTATATCATCATCTTCAGGAACTGTTTGTTTGTCGTTTGATTTTACATCGATGGACTGCTTTTAAATAGTTTTTGCATGTGCTTCAAATATTGTCAGTGTGATGACATCTCGTGTGATAAATTTTAATTACGTTTTGATGGCGGAAAAATCACCAAACTTGTCTCGGTGACAAAATATAGCCAAACTGGTTGCGTAGCTTCCCATTACGTGGCTGAAATGGAGCGTGCATTGCATGAGTAGAGATCCACGGAAATTTAGAAAATGTCCTTATAGGACATCCCTGCAGCTTCCCGTAAATTTGAAATAGTGAAGTTATCGTAACCCGGCTTTTGTGCTATTCCATGTTTTTGAGATCTTCGAGCTTAAGCCAATTATTTTAATTTCCAAATAAACCGATTCCAAAGTTCCAAGCGATGATTGATGTAGTTTTCAGTTGCTAAAAATCAAAGAATATTAACCGATCAGATATATAATTTCGCTTAAAAAATCACAATATTCGATTTTTTTTTTCATTCACTATATCTCTCGAACGGAACAACTGATTTTGATTCGGTGATCGACATGCTTTTTAAAAGTTAAAAGAGACCCAGTGAAGGTATTTAAAAGTTATCAAAAAAGCACTTTCAATTGAGGGGTTTTAGCTAGATTTTATGCGCACTTCACTGGGGCTTATGCAGATCATCAGGGATCCTTTACCCAACATTTCTTAGAATAACTAAAGATATTCATCCCAACTTCCACTTTAATAAATGAGAAGTCTAAAACAAACATCAAAGTCATAACAAGAACTCACTGATCACTTTTCCTTTTTTATTTTCTTATGTTTTTATTCTACAATTGGTTGGCTTTTTTCCAACTCTAATTGTAGTTTTAAGAGAAATTAAGAACAACAACAACAACTAATAATTGTTTTAATGTAAAAAAAATTGATTTAAAGTGTTGACAGCATAAGTTTTTTTGAGCGCTTTAATAATTTTCAAATTAGTGCATATTTTTGAGAATTAGAAAATTGCTTTTTGTCTAAGTTTATTTTGAGAAATCTTGATTTTGTTTGGTTCAAATCGATAAAAGTTCACAGGAAATCTAATTGATTCGATTCTGGCGTTCAATAGTTATAAGCAGGTCACATACTCTCTCACATACACACATACAGGCATTGTGACGGTTCTTCAAAATTAATATTTTCCTAAACAAACTTTCCATTTGTGAGACCGTTTAAGCACTTCCACAAACAGCATTTCCAAACCGTAGTAAACTTCAATTGAATTACAATGAACAGGCTGGTGTAAAAAAAACATGAATAATATAAGAATTAATGCAGGAATCAACATCAATTTAATATCTGATTCACACAGAATATAACTGTTTTCGAAAGCCTCTACACTACTTCATCAGCAATCATGTATATTTGTTTAATACCACTGATTAGATGGTTCAGTTGCGTGGGAAAAATGTCGGAGAAGCTTTCCAGGACCTCTAAATGTGGAGATCTGATAAGAAATCGTTTTTTTTAACAGTCTTAAAGCAATAACTTTTGAATTTTTGAAAATGTAGAATTTTCATAGCGGGAAGTTAAAAATAAAATAACAAAAATAATTAAAAAATAACACTGAAATTTAATTTGTTTTAACTTCATTTTAATATTAATAAAGTTTCTTAATTCTTCTAGTTTTTTTTACCTCTTTTTAAACGATAATATTTTCTTATAAAATATTCCATATCCTGAAGAAGTCACTCGAAGTCATGTTGCTAGAAAACATGTAACATTTTTTTAAATTATTTATTAAAAAGTGGCAGTTCGGAAGAGTTTTAATATGGAAATTATTTTCCGTGAGGGATGTTGGATTAACTTTCAATAAATTTCTTATTTTCAAATGACAGAACTCAGCCATTTTCTGTTAAAAAGTGTAAAAAATGTAGAAAAGAAATCAGTATAAGATCTTAAACTTAACAGTATTGGAGAATATGAACATGAATTAATTTCTTGATAAAATTCTCTTGCACTATTTTTGAATAGAAATTTTCTTTCAAGTTTTCTCCTCGTTTTTTTCAAACTTTAGGTTTTTAATTTGTACATGAATTCTTCAATTTACATGTTTAATACATCGTTAACCTACAAATAACTTCTTCAGTGCATCTTCTGCCAGATAAATGGATTTGTAAAATGGAAAAAAGTAAAAACACTTTCAAAATAACTTTACGGAGGGATCATGGGTCGTGAAGATCAATTTGTAATATTTAGAATTTCAAACACAAACTCCAAATCGAAAACTATTGATGTATGGTTATTTTCGTGAAGCAATTTTTTACTTTTTATGTTTACGTAGTTTCAAAACTTTAAACAGTTTTATATAGAGGACAAAGAAGACCTTGAAGTGCATAGAAAAATTAGGTATGATGGAACAAAAAATTCAGAAAAATGGTACATGAAAAAAATTTTCAAACGGTAACACGGGTATTAAAACAAAAACGTCTTAACATCAGGTTGATACAGTGCTCGGATTGTTTTTCATAACAAAATTTGTGTAAATAGAAAACTGTTATCACATTCAACTGAGCCACCTAAAAGTGGTGACAAACACAATATACACATGAGCACTCAAGATGAAAGTGTTGCGACTTTCGAAAACAGCTGTTCTGCTCTGCTGCGTAAGTTGAATAAAATTGATGTTGACTTCCTTTGTGCCCAGGAATATTTATCATCATGTCTTTCTGAGATTTTAACAAAGTTAGAACAATTAGCCTATATAAATATTAATATAGCAAAAATAAATGTTCATTAAAATAAAAATCACAGAAAAATTGTGGTATAATATTTATTTTTGTCATATATGACATCATTAAATTTTATAAATTTCAGTTGTTTAATAATTTACAGAAATTCGGTTCATTAAAGTTGGTTGCAAATAAATCATACTCTTCTTTAATATAAGATAAAGGATCACAGAAAGTATATCTCGAATTGCAAATGTCTTCACTTGATTAAAAAAAAATAAAAAACAAGAAATTATGACGCACCTTTAATGACATTGTCTCAACTCATTTTGCTCAAGTCTGTCGTCTTCGAGTTTTACTTTTCTGCACTTTAAGACATTTCCGTTGTACAATTTTCTTTCTGTTTGAAACAAGTGGCAGAGTTTTTTCCGCTCTCTCTCTCTCTCTCCTTTTGAGTTGTCTACTGAAACATATTTTGCATATAAAATATCCTTTATATGTAGTTTGTTGTTCCAACATCGCAAAGGGAATAGTAAATTTTGCTGCGTGCAATACTTAATGCTGCTGCTGTCGTGTGCATGCAGAAGACAAGTCGGAAAAAATCAAACGAAATAAGAAACTCATACTGAATTAAGCGTAACACACTTGGGAGTTTTGTTGTAAAGTGTATGTGTGTGTGTGGGTGTGTGTGTGTGTGTGTGTTTGTGTTTGTGCCGTTATGCCTTTGCATTTTATTTTCAAGTGATCCGAAATGGCACATTGGCCCATTAAAAATATTTTGCTTGTTTGTATAAAACGCTTTTTCATTTTTCGCCCTCTTCTTTTTTGTTATTTTACATCATACAAAATGCCAGGGATAATAATGAAAACTTATTTTTCACTTACGCTTCATACGCACAAAACCCAGTCTCAGAGCCATGTAAAGGACACACACACAAACTACAGTTACAACGCACATGCAAATATTAAAATATTCTTATTTATCTTTGCCAGTATGTGTGTGTGTGTGTTTGCGTGCCATGCATTATACTTTGATGGAAATGGGAATAAATTAAATACTCAGCGGGTTATCATTTCGTTTGTTTTCCTTTTCATAAATTCTGCGATTATTAAAAAAATTTACTGGCACACGTATGCACATTGCAAAAAGTGATTGCCCGGCAGTGCTGATATTTATAGACCCTCTCCATCTGGTTGTGAAGTACTCAACATGCTGCCAAAGAATTACTGGGAATAAGTTGTTTCTATTTAATTTACTTTTTGGTTTTTATGCACTGGAAATTCAGAATACGTAGACGTTGTGATGTTATTATATCGTGTTTCCAATAGTTCAAGTCAGTACCTCTGTCGAATGGTTTGTCGCATAGTTTTTTATTTGGAGTATTACTCAGAAAATTAGGGATCCTTCCCCGAGTGCAGTGCATTGTGCCAGAGCTAAAAAGGGAGGGACAGTTTAGGAGAACAGATGAAGTCAGATTAGAAGAAAGACAATTTGTTAGAGTTCTTTTTACTTTTTGCTTCGCCAGTAAATTTTTTGCTGCAGGTAGCGACCAAGGAGGGTGTTGTATTCTGCTTTTTAAGTGTTTGATGGTGCATATCACTGTCGATAATGTTCAGCCATCAGAGTTATACCGTCGTCATGGAGACAAGCCGACGACAATCCTGCAGTAACGAGGATATAAAAAATTCTACATGATATTCATAATTGAATGCGGAGTCAAACTCGGAACTTTGTATTATAAGGATTTGATATAGAATTAGTTTTTGTTGTATTAAATTTAATTTTAATAAGATAATTTTTCGAAAAGTATTTCATGATAAATATTCGAAAGCACAAGGGAAAATTTTATATCAGTTTTAAACATCTTAATTGCGCAGCAGAGCAGAACAGCTGTTTTCCATACCCGCTACACTTTTATCATCACTACTCGTATGTATTTTTGCTCATCAAAATTTATTTGACCGCTTAATTGAATGTTATAATTCTTTCTATTTATATAAGTTTTATTATGTTTAAGTTGAATAGCTAAAACTGATGTTGACTCTCCCTGGTGTTTTGGAATATTCATCATGTCAACTGTTGAATTAAAAACACTTTTTGAGTGTTACTAAAATTAAATCCATTAAAAGCTTGTCAAAAGCAAAGTGTTCCTTGTCGTTATTTTATTATATTCTTAAATGTCAAACATTTTCGAAATAATAATTAAGTTTTTTGTGATAAGCGTAACCAGTAATTTTTTTAAAAACATTTCTTTAATATTTTGTGTGTTGGACCGACAACTGAAACTATAAAAGCCAATACTTGTGGTGTATTAATTTTTTTTTGTTATATAGACCCGTGATCATATTAAAAATATTTTCCTAAAACTAAAAAAAAATTACCTCAAAAATTATTGGTTACACTTATCTCATTAAATATAGAGTGTTTTTTATACAGTGTGATACAACTTCGAGTTGGCATCACTGCTTTATTTGACCACCCATTTAACAGCTGATAGTGGCTTTTTGTTTAGTTTGCGTTGACATTTCATTATGAATCCACTTACACCAGAGCAACGCGTGCAAATTGTGGAAATTTTTAATCAAAATAATGGTTCTGTTCGTCAAACTTATCGTGCAATTCATCCATTCAAAATTTTGTTTTCCGATGAAGCCCATTTTTGGTTGAATGGGTACGTAAATAAACAGAATTACCGCATTCGGAGTGAGGAGAATCCACAAGCTTTTGTCGAAACGCCATTACGTCCGCAGAAAATTACTGTTGGGTGCGGTTAATGGTGTGGCGCAGTCATTGGCCCGTTTGTCTTCAAAAACGATGATGGTCAGAATGTTACTGCTTGTGAAAATTGATGTTCCAGATTGCGTCTTGTACGCGCCAGCCGTGGCGGCCGCATGGCCGAAATCATATTTAAACATTAATGTCATAAAATTTTCTATCCAATAAAGACCGTTTCATTGATATCAAAATATATTACTATGTTTTATTATAATTTAAACTTGTATCACTCTATAAAAAACACCCTTTACTTGCTAGATGTGAACGTAGTTTTAAAATAAAAACAATTTGAAAATAAACTTTTTTATTATCCCATTTCGACTTGTTTTCCCTCCCATCGTATGATTGTTATTACGAATCCTGTGCAAACTATTGCTCATACGATGTGGCAGTCGGAGAAGGTCTTCCATACTTTTTAAAAGTTTCACATGAGCATAATCCAATTATGTGCGTGTGTGTGTTTTCATGCCAGCTTTCAAATAAGTTCAGCAAAGTTGAACACATCAACTACACCTCAGTACACTTCAAATATTTAACTTTCGAGTTACAACAACTTGTTGTTGCATTTTCCCAACAACTTCATTTGCAAGTTGTGTCCTCCTCTTCGTTTATTATGCACAAGCAACTGATTGTCTTGATTTATTGCCGTATGCCTTCTGTTACATTTTAGTTATTCATTAACTGCTTTAATTGATATACTTATTTGTATGACGTAAAAACATATTTTGCTATGGAGTTCGACATATAATGACGTAACGAAAGTGAACTTGTGGAATAAAAAACTTACTAAATATATTTTTTTAAAGCAAAAACTTCACTCTTTCCCATTTCGTTACGTCGTAGCACAATTCAATTCTTAGCAATATGTGCTTTTACGTAACCACTTACGTCGCAACATATTTAACTGGACATATATTTTTATCATCCTTTCAGGCTCACACATACACTCAATCACATTTCTATGTGAAATGTACGAATTGTAATGAAACAAATTTAATGAATTCATAAGACAAAAAAAAATGTTATGATCATGGGGATCATGTCATAAAACTAGATGATAAGTATTTTTCTGTTATTGAACAGTGGGCACACAAGTGAAAATGGAAGGTTGTCTGGTCTTGTGAGAAAACTAAAAAGTAAAAATATATATTTGGTTTATAGTTTTTCTTTAAAATCTTGAATCCGGCCAAACTTGCCAATGAACTCGTTTAAGACAAAAACTTATAATCACACCAATTTAATTTAGAATGGGTTTAATCATAGACTATTTTCTAAAACGAAAATAAGTTCAAATAAGTTGGGCTGTCTTTTGTGAGTAGGACCAGCACTCGGGGGATGATTATAATTATCTTTATTTTACTCTGAAATAAATCGTTTCAAACTACTCGCTACTTAACACTTGATGATGCTTTTATTTGATAACTTATTTATGGCGTTTTTGTAGCCAACCACAAATTTGCATTTAGAAAAAAATTTATTCGAATTTTATGATTTACAATTTTTAGAATATCAGACATAAAATGTATGCGTGTGTTATTATTCAATTTGAAAAGGTTTAATTATTAAGATAAAAATTGTTATTCAGATCTCGAACTTAAAAATTAGTTTCTATTTTTAATTGTAAGTAATTTGTATTCAACTATTTATTACTTCTTTCAATTTAATATCTACCCTAATTGTTCGAAGTGGTTTTATTTCAAAAAGGATTGATAAATATTCCAGAACATAAGAGAAAGTCAATAGTTTTATATATTCAACTCAGAGCAAAAGGGTAAACACGTTAAAATCTACTTAAGAAAACTCAAAGCAAAAATGTTTGGTTTAAGAAACATGGAACATAAAACTCAGAAAAACGCGACACGAAGAAAAATAATCAAACGGCAAAACAGGAATTTGACAAAAGCTTGCTACCATCGCTTGGATACAGTTCTTGTACGCATTTTTATAATAAAATTGATACCAATACAAACTGTTAACATGTTCAATTAAGCCACGTAACAAGTGGTAATAAATAAAAATACTCTAGAGTACTGATAATGAAAGTGTAGCGGTTGTCAAAAACAGCTGTTCTGCTTTGCAAGCTGGGTATATAAAAATTAATATTGACTTTCCCTTGCGTTTTGAAATATTTATCATGTCTTTCTGCATTGAAATATTTCCACATATATTGCTGCAAGAAATATTAGAACCTACTCCAATTTTCTCGATTTAGAATTACAGGTTAGTGAAAAATACTATATTATAACTTTTAAATCCAAGATCCATGCAAAATACCGTTGTACTTTAGTTCCTTTACCTGTTCACCTAACGAAATGCTATCGTCGGGCGTATGAAAGGTTGGCAGCATTACAACATTGGGTACCTGCGGTAAATTGAAAATAAAATCTAAATTTTACAACAGATATTTATGGTTTATAGCTTTTTTTTATTTCTGAGATCCGTAACTATTAGATAAATGTGCAAAGTGTTGAATATTTGCTTTAAATTTTGTTTAATTCCATTTTTAATCTGAAAAAATTAAGAATTTTGCACAAAAAAAATTTTTTTTTCTCAATTAACTTCTGAATATTTTCAAAACTATAAGAGGTAAAGAAAAACTCGATGTGACTAAAATAAAAACAATACGCATCTTCTGGTGTTTTACTTTTTAAAATCGGATGACTCGTTCTCGAGTTAGAGTGAAATATGTCTACGTACCTGGCTAATTTAGGCGCAAAAAATTGCCACGCCCATAAAAAAATCTGGACCTGATGAAAAAAAAACCGAAAACGGATTCGAGTTTAACGCATCAAAGTCCATATAGTCCTTATAGTTTTATTTAAAGGCGGATTTGGCTGCTGAGCAGTGTTATCTTTGGTAGCTCAAGCCTACGCTCAAATTGTATGTGATTTTTATTTTAATGAACATTTTATTTTTGCTATATTAATATTTATATAGGCTAATTGTTCTAACTTACTTACTTTTATTTCAAATCTAGTTTTTAAATTTAATTTTTAATATTATTTATATTGGATTTTTTTTTATTAAGAGTGGAATATTTAGAATATTTATTATAATAATCATATTAGCAAAACAAATCCTTACTGACTAGCTAATCTTGTCAGTGCTATTGAATTTAATTTAGTTGCCAGTTCAATTTGAATAAATAAACCAGAGGCGACCCGATTACAATAAAGATTCTAAATATTCTCAATGAAAAATTCAAATTTAATACACACAGAAAGTCTGTTGTTGATTCACTGATTTGAGCTTAAAGCTGATTAACAATAATTCTTGTAATAAAAAGTAAAATCTTTAATATCAATTAATTTTCTCATCGTTTTCCTTGTCACAATATTTTTTATTCTTTTGTACAGTTTTTACTATTATTCATATACTCCTATTGGTTCCACTGTGCAGCCAAAATGTACGACAGAAAATGTTAAGTATATTTTCGTAACACAAGCTGTTTAATGTAACGATAGCATCGTGTAACCCCCTAAAAAAATACATAAAAAAGATGTATAATTACTGTCGTTACCACATACACAATGAACGAAGGCAAACATGTTGTAAAATATCACATAAATTCATTCTCTTCAATACACATACACACACACACATATAAACATATATTTACTGAGATTCAGAAACATCATTAAGAGTTTCTTTTGTTGCAACTTCTCTCAATTTAAGCAAGAAAGAACGAGAGAAAAAAAACAAAAAAAAAACAAATAAAAATCCAAAATTGTCAGAAATTGTTAGTGCCTACATTCAGGCGCCAAATACTTCTTTATATTCATTTCATTTAAATTTATGTGTCTATGTGTGCATGTGTGTGTAACATGTTATTATACTCGTGCTCGTATGTGGCAGTTTGCCTGCATATTGTGCCGGCAGTTTCCATTATTATTATTCCCAGCATAATTAATTAAAAGTAAACACTTGCTTTTGTATCATTTTAATTTTGTTCATTGTTTCGTTTATTGGACTCGTGACTCTTTATGTGTTATTTTTCAAAAAAAAAAATATAATTTTTCATACCTTTTTTTATTATTATTATTGTTGTTGTTGTTGCTGCTGCTGTATTGTACAGAGTACCCAACATTGCCTATTTTGCATATTTCATTTGCCTTAACCGGCTCTTTTCATTGTGGCTTCTTTTGCTTCATTTTTTTGGCATGTTATTATTATATCAGTTCATATGCCTGAAGTGTCCATTATATTGAAAAAATATAAGAGAGAAATGCCTCTAGTTCGAGGAAAAAAAAATTAATTATTTATAATATTTTTGAAAAGAGAAATTTCAGTGGCAGTATTTAGCAGCAGTACAGTGAAATTAACAAGTTTTTTTTTTGTATTAACTTGCATTTGCCAAGAAGACTTGAGATCAACTGATTTCTTATGCGCAGCCAGTTCTGGGAGTTTTTCTTTGGGGAATCACACGTTCTTCCTGTTGGAAAAAAGCTGTAATTCCATGATGCAGCTGTGCTGTCAAGACTTCTTCGCTTCAGGTACTGATAAAAACGTTTATCAATTTATATCACCTTCACAAAATAACTTGTTAAAAGCTGGAATCCCATCAAATTAGTTTGATACTAATTTGGGGCGTATCATAATATTCCCTTATAACTCCTACTCTTTATCTTCATCTTCATTGATGATCAGTTGTATTAAGCTTTCTCTCTATTAAAAATTCTCTCTACTAAATATTCTCTTTTTTCGCGAATAACTGCAGCATTTTTCATTTTCATTCTTATTCACCATCGAGCGAGGCCTGATGAAAATTTTGGTATAAAAGACAAACGATTGGAGTCTTGTTGGTTGGGTGAATTTCAGCGTCCATGTCTACTGGCGTATGCAATTAATCGTAACCTTGATTTACTCGACTAATCACCCGATCAATTAATCAAGGACTTTCATAAATCTGCACTGTTCGCAATGCCCCACGTCAGTAGCCTATTCATTAAATCATTTTACAGTGGCCTTAATGCTGTTTTTAAATTCCTTCAGCACACGATGATTTTAACAGCTTTTCGCATAAATTTGTGTGCAGCATACATTGAGATTTTTATTAACAACTCCTTCCTTTTCTTTTCCTCATTTTTTCTTCTTGAATTTGTTGTAAGTGAGATTATGGTTAAATGCATCGCCGCTGTCTGTGTGTCTACACAATTTTTTTTTTTACTTTTTATTTTTTATTAAAACATGAATAAATCTTATCGTATGGTTTTGTCTTCTCTTTTTATCTCTTGTGTTTGATTTCGTTGGCCCTGCTGGCTAAAAGGCAAAAACAAAAGTAAATAAAATAAGAATAAAATAAATCTGTTTTAAGTGAATGTGTTCATTGAATTTTTATATGAGTGGAAATTATCGCCTTCTTTTTCTGCGGCAATTCTCAGTTAATTGTGTATTTTGCAAATGTTTGCGTTCATGTTTTATTCAACAGCATTTAATGTGAAGATAATCAGACATCTGATCTTTTATTTTTCGCAAATTAATGCGGCACAAGAAAATTTATATGAAAAAGGCTTCTCTTTTCTGTGTTTATTTTTAAGCAGACAATTTATGAAAAAAAAAATATGTTGTAAATTTTCTCAAGTCTTGTGTCACTGTTGTGACATAAAATAAAATTATGTGAAAAAAAAAAATAATATGAAATTTATTTTAATATAAATTTCTTTGTGATTTAAGCTGATGGAGTCTCTGCTTTTTTTATCTTTGAAAACTGGCTTCCAATCGATACCCCAGCCAGTGCTTTTTAAAATGTTTTTCATTCCTTGTCTTCTCTCTTTGGTGCTTATGAATTGGAGTCATGGCATTGTTTGGGTCATTCTTCTTCAATTTGTGGCTCACAAAAGCCAATTACGTTTCCGAAGTCTTAAGTTACAGTAAAATCCCCACTTTAATTAAGTCAAATCAATTCACTGAATTTTGATGAATCTCTTAGGCCAACTCTTCTCTCCTCCAAACATTTGAATCAGAGTTATTGCAGTGTGCGAAATATATCATTTTCGCCGTGCGTTTTCAAAGATCTATTCCTATTCAATTGCGTTATTTATTTACTAAAAACTTCCTTCAGTCATATTATTCTCTTTTTACGACTGAAATAGTCGTAGTATGCTTCTATCTCATATTCCAATAGTCGACTGGCATGTTTGAGATCTGCAGTTGCTATAAGAAAGCTCACATATTCAAGACATCTTCTTAGCAATTTCCTAGAAAAATATATGTGAAATAATCCTGCTGCAGCCGATCTAGAACTGAAACCTTCCAACCACAATTTGAGAGGATGGCAGTGGAGTGAAAAACTGTTTTTTAAATATTTAATTTAAAATTTAAAGCATCATTTAAAAGTTGTTTGGAGCTGTGAAAACTAAAAGATTTCAGCGAATCTTCAAAAAGAGAAAGAACTGGCAGCTTATTTAGAATTGAATATTCTTCTTTGAACAGGTTCACTGAATCTAAAGGGTGTTTTTTTGCAGGGATATAGAAATATGAAATGGAATAAATGAAAGATTATTATTTTGAATTTATATTAACTGCCCATTCCACGATATCACTCGATATCGTCCTGTCGCCATAATAATTTTAAACAAACACAAAATTTTGGAATACATTTTTCTTTTAAATAAATTTTCATCGCCAGAACAATTTCTAGTGAAACCGTGAGACAGAATATAAATTTATTTTATTGAAAAGGCAATCTTCTGCCACTGTAATTTAAATATGACTTCTTGTTGTATTATAATCAGGAGTTTTAATTTTGAATGGCTTTTGCAAGACATGTGGGCGTGGAAGTATTGGCTCGAATCGTGGTTTGGTCAATCGTTTCGGGCTTATCGAAGTAGCAGACTAGCGATCTTATATATCCTCACAGATCTTATATATCACACGATTACGGTACGATCTTGGAGGCCAACTCACGGGTCATTAACGTGAAACCAGATGTTTTGTAACCTTGGCGGTTACCAAAAGTTTCTTTCAATAAATCAAAAGTGGCACGAACTGTGTGACTTGTTGCTCCGTGTTATTGAAACCTCCGCTCCTGCACATCATCGTTGGTTAATTAATGAACGAAAACGCCAGTAATCATGGATTTATGACAGTCATTTTTGACTGCAATCTTCTGAGCAGCGTCGTTTTTAAAGAAATATGGATCAATGATCCCACCATATTGTGAAGCTCATGAAACAGTCAGTTGTTCTGGTTATGACGGTGTCCCAACATACACTTGAGACTTATAATCCCTCGGAATATGGCAGTTTTATTTATTGAAGTCTCTACTCAATGAAAAGTGAGTCTTATCACTACACAAAATTCGTGCGATAAATATTTCGAACAGAAAAATAATTTTGAAATGAGTGTACACAATTTGGAAAAGTTGTTCAGGCGTTAGTCTGTTCAAGTTCAGTGCCTCGTTTCTGTAACTGATGTGAGAAATTCTCGCATCGAAATACTAAATAATTATGGTTGTCATGGTCTCTATTGCAGGGTTGTCCATGATGATTATAAAAATCTAACAAAATTATGAATGAATTAAGAAATATATTCTGACTCATTCTGTGTTTCACAGAGTGACGACAATTTTCTCGATGCGGGAAGTTCCCACTTCAGTTACAGAAACGAGGCACAGATTCGGAACCGAACTAAACGTAAATCACCTGACAGCTGTCAAAATGACAGCCAATAAAAAAAGTGTTGTCAATTTAAAGTTGTATAATACTATTAGAAATGCGCTTTAACTCTATCAAAGTAGAGTTGTACTCTACGCTGGCAGAGTCTACTACTTTACTAGCGATTGTAAAATATTAAATGGCAGGGCTTAGACGACGCACCACAAGCTACCCAATCTAGTACTGCAGAGGTGGACCACAAAGGATTAAGAAAGCCTATAAGATACTGTTGGGTGATCGGTGCCAGAGGTTACATCAAGCCATCTGCAATAATAGGCGTCATTTATTAAGCGAAAATATGGAAATGAAGAACCTGAGCCCAGGATGAAGTGCTCAGACTAAAACTGAAGCAACTAAAGGCAGTTTTAACTTGATAATTATTCAGTGAAACTGACACTGAAATCAAACACATTCCATGTTTGCGTTTACAAGCGGGTGTTACTTTTACTGGCCCTGAGTACAAAATGCATGATATTCATCTGCATCCAACTGCAGTTCCATTAAATATATAAAAATTTAAAGCCTCTATTGCCTCCAGCCTCTGCATTCCGTTTCCTCTAGAGACAACTTCAGAAGGAAAGGCAGCTGCTAAGACTCATCCTATTTTGCAAAATCAAAAATAATAGTGTGTAATTTGGAAACTTTAAATCGCTTTGCTAAAGAAAATATTTCCAGCATATTTTCGCAAGCAACAATAACAACAAAGAAACCAATAAGAAAAAAGCGGCCATTCTACAGAGTCAATCTGCATAAAAGAGGACGTCCCTTAACTACAAGTTTAAGTCGGAATGACCAAATTTATATTTCAATATTTTTGTATCCATATATTTTGGATGCAAAAACCAACTCAAAGTTTCTTTGTTTGTTTGCAAAGTTTAAGATTATTTCCCCATCCACTGTTTGCCAATAAAACCAATAAAACTACTGTTTATGGTTGTAGTAAATTTTTCTTTATTTTTTTAAATATTTTTTTCGTTTATAATCGTACTCTTTGCTGTTGTTGCAGTTGTCTTTGTCCGTACTGTTTCTCTTGACTGACCGACGAAGTATGACAAAATTTGTTTCTTCTGTCAAATTGTATGCAAACCTATTTTGTGGAAAAAACCATTTTCTTTTCTTTTTTTTTGACAACTTCAGTCGATTTTCGTTTTGTTCTCCAACAATTGTGATTTGAGATTTTTTGCTAAACTGTTTGCGACTCTTTTTTTCTGCCATTTTTATATTCTGCCGGAGGCAATTTTACTTGGAATAGATTGAAAATGTAGAAATAGTTCGTGTGAGCAAAAATCTATAAACAAGGCAAAATAGAAAATAAAAAAAAAATTGCACGTTCAATGGAAAAAGTTGGGATGAGAGCTGAAAATCGAAATTGCATGTGCATTTTGTCATTTAAACGATTATTTAAAAATGTTTTCCATTTAACAATTCCGTTTGTGTATATATTTTTTTTTGCTAATTTGTTGTTCTATCAGTGGAATTTCATTGCCTGATGTTGGAAAAGAAGTTTTTTCCTTGGAAGCATATTTAAAAAGTTAAAAATCGTTTAAACTGAATGAATAACTATTTAACATTTTCTAAGTTTTGAATTGTTGCACAATTCACAAGCAGTACAATCAATTGCAGGAGTCTTATTTCTGTGCTAATTTCTATACAAAAATGTCTTTACAAAAATATATATGGATTTAGAGTTAAATAGACAAATACACTGAAAGAAAATTTTTTGAAAATGTAATTGCTTTTTGAAAGGTAATTGTGATTGTGTCATTAACTCTAGTCCACCTGAAAAGAAAAGTGATTTGATGTTAAATCTCTACTTCATTTTAATATTGAACCAGTTCGTATAAATTAAAACTGTTTTCACATTAAAATGAGCCACCTAATCAGTGGTAACAAATAAATGCTCATGAGTGCTGTTCAAACAGTGCAGCGGCTTTCGAAAACAGCGCTGTTCTACTCTGCTGTATGAGTCAGAAATTAAATTGATGTTTATTTCTCCATTAATTTTTGAATTATTCGTGTTCTTTGAACACCAGCCCATTCATTATCGCCCATATTAAGCTCTAAACACATAGACGACAGCAGACAGCAAGCAGCAATATGTCAAAAATAAAATGCATGTGTTTAAATGAAAACGATTATTTTGACGGCAGCACAGCAGCAGGACTGCACAACAGCATTTGCTGCTGCTGCCAACTTAGGCTATTTTCTATTTTGACGGGCAGCAATAAGCAAATATAGAGTTGCCATTATATATATAAATTGGACAAATTAGAACAAAAACTTTATTTCTTAATATTAAACATAAAAGAACATTACAAAAATACAATAAAGAAATAAATGTATATGTTTTTATAGTTTTTTGTGATATTATTACAGTTTTTATCAATAACTTTAATATTATTCATTATAAAATATAAATGCGGCATCCCTAAAATTTGTATTGCTAAAATACACAGCTGTGCATACAATGTTGTTGCTGTCTTCAAAATAATTATGAAGCTGACTTCAGAGCAGCATTTGAAGTTGGCAGCATTTGAAGCCCTGAAGTTGGGAAGTCTGCTGTCGTCTAAGTGTTTAGAGCCTTATGAGTGACGACGTCGACGTCACATCAACACGACAGCAAAAACTTTTGACATGTCATATAATTTTCGACAATAATTAATTATACATGACAAAAAAGAAAAAAATTGTTACTTATCTAGTCTTTGTCGACAGAAGTTGACTTCTGGTAACTGGATCTAAGCTATTCTCTAAGGCGTGTAATATTAATAGATCCTGTTTGTCATACTCTTCTAAGTTGGCAGCATGAGAGCAGATGCTGTTGTTAATGTTTTCTAGCGTTTTCTTTTCTCGAAAAAATGTAACATTTTTTTAATTTGTTTTCTAAATAGTAGATGTTTGGAGAAGTTTTACAGAAATTACTTTCGTAAGTGATAATGGATTAATTTCTAATAAATTCCTTAATTTCAAATATCGGAATGTTGCTATTTTCTGCTAAAAAGTGTAAAAAATGTTGCCCTCTTTTCCAGAAAAGAAATCAGCTTTAATAAAAAAAATATATTAAAAGTCAAAACTTGAAGATGTGTTGATAATATCAAGTGGTCGCATACTGGACATCGAACGATTCTGGTTCAATTCATTATAAAGTTTTGTCATCAATTTACCAGCCTTTTATTATATTTAACTGCCAGCATGCCCATTAAAAGCTTCACTTGTAAGCTTCATATGTAAATGGGTGTGTGTGCGCCATAATTTCATTCAGTGATTAAAATTGTATATCACCGAAATCCTTAAACTACCACGACAACTGCGAAAGTGCCAAAGAAAAAGCGAAAGTGGCATATTGAATAATTTATCTTTTTAATATCGTCTATATAAACAATTTCAAACGTATGACCCATAATTGTGGTTAAATGTTTACTAAATAAATACAAAGTCGGCGATAAATATCTTTCGTACGTTCTTGATGGCGGTTAACGTTCAAAATAAATATTTGCCTGCCTCTGTGTGCGTGCGTGTATACAACCGCAAATACGCAAAATTTATTATGAGTGTGTATGCGTTTGAATAAAAAGTAAACTATTTTATTAACTGACAATTATCGTGTGCTGCAACTGCCACACAATCGCTTTAATTTTGTGGTTGATATGCTACGGCATACGGCGCGACGTTGCTTCGTGTACATTAACATATCAACCGCAGTGGGGCACACATTCATTCGTACTTACAAATGACGTGATAAAATTGCAGAATTCTTCATTATCAACTGGCGTAAATAATTACTTGTGCTGCAACTTAAAGCGAACCAATTCAACGTTCTGTGCAGAGAGATAAAAAAAGAACAAGAAACAGAAACAGCAGATGGTCTTTCTGGGTTAATAGGAGAGGGATGGTGAACCATTTTTACGAGAAATCGTCATCATGTTTTTTACAACAATTTAAGACGTCTGTGCAAAAAACAAAGTGAATTTTAACCGGCTGCGTATATTCGATAAGCATTCAGAGCTCTTCTTAGAAGATCGAGAAGATGTGAATGACAACTTACAGTGGTTTAGATTGAAAACGTACTTCTTCTAGATTCTTCACCAACAGCTTAAAATTTCAAGAACATTTTTTTGTTATACCAATTATTTTTGTGTTTTATTTCACCTTGTTTTTTTATTTAAATTCTTCTTATAATTAATTATAATAATAATTATAAATAACAAGCATTTTTTAAAATTGTTATGGAGGATGGCGCCATTTCGCTTTGCTCGTGACATGCTGAAATTGTTGAACATTTTAGAATGAACGAGAATGAGTGAGAATGACAGACGTTTAAAGGATTTTCGCAGATATCATGAGTGCGGACCTGAGTGATGACGATGAATGTGGAAACATCAATAAAGACGACGATGAAGAGGAAGAAATTGGTGCCTGGCAAGTGGCAATTGGTTCATTTCCAAAAACGACACCAAATTGACTAAAAATATATCATCTTATTCCCTTACTCGTGCTTATAACGTGGTCGACTACACAATGAGGAAGCCGAAACCATGGTTGCCACTCTAAATTTTTCTTCGGGACCAAAATCCCTAAAGAAAAGAACCAAAATAAAAAAAAGAACCACTTTTTTTAATTTTATTTGCATACCAGCATAATACAATACTTTTTACACTGAAGTCAATTGTCAATTTCTGACTTGTAAACAAAAGTAACAACCGATCAGTGTTGCCAATATAGCTTTTTCATTTACTACTATGGATAGGTAATAATCGATTACTATCAAGTGTTGTAAACGAATCAAATCTTTTACTTTATGTGAAGAGTTATAATTTTCGTAAATACATTTTTACAGGCATGATAAAATTTTCAAAATTTGTTTATATTATAATCGTTAACTTTTCATAAAAGAAAAAAAAAAATTAATCAGAGAACCAAACGTAAAAAAAACAACAATTTTTGGTTCAATTGTACCACAGTGGCAACTGTGGCCGAAACCACATATAATCCTATTTCCATCCGCTAATCACCGAAGACCTGCCGTAAATCATAATCCGCTAATCAAATCAAACAGGCAGGGAGGTAGAAACTTAATGAAATTGGACAAAATTAAACGAAAGACAAGAATGGAAACCGATAAATTTGAAAGATTTCATGCGTTTGTGGCTTTTATTTCTTATGCTGGACCCACTCAATTTAGTAATTATGAATAAACGCTGGGAATCCTCATTAAATTCATATTAAAAAAATTCAAATTTTCAAAGAATATGTGCAAATGGATTTATCTAAGTATTCTTCAAACATTGTCAGCTGTTTTCATTACACAACTTGGCAGCACTCAATTTTACACAGACGAAAATAGGCAAAAACAAGATCGCATTTGAAAAAACCCCCTAAAGCCAATTAAAAATAGTTTTATGGTGTTTTCACAAATGATTTTGTGATTTTATTTTTTAAAACGGTTTTTGTCTGTACTAAGTTGAGTACTGCCAAGTTATATATCGGAAACAACTGACCGTGTCTGAGGAATGCATACAAAACTCCGTCACATCTGGATTTTTTCAATGAAAATTTGCAGAAATAATGTAATTTACAAGCATTTATTCGCTTCCATATTTTTAAAATATTAATTTGCAAGTTATAAAATATATTTTTATATTTTCATTGTGTTGTCGTTCTTTTTGAATAAAAAAGTCTAAACAAATCTTCAAATGGTGAACCCTTTAAGTATTTTTATTTATTAAAAAAGTTTAATAATCGATTAACCAAATAATTCAAAATCAAGTGCTTATTTGCTGGTTAAAGTGAAACCTCGTTTAGATTAATTCAGTGATTAAATATAGTAAAAAACAAAAAAAAAGTTTAACAAGAAAAAAATAAGGAAATAAAAACGAATAATTAAGTGTCCTCTCAGTAAATATATTTAATTCTGCTGTGGAATTTTCAACAAGGATAATAAAAAAGACGAAAGGATCCAAGACCCCTTGATGCTTGGTTCCTGTTCCATCTAACTAAATCACAACTTTTACGCTGTTATTTCGATTAATTAAAATCCAAAATTGAAGTCTTTTTTCCTTCGAAGCTGCATGTTTTTTCCCTTTTCATTTAGCGTTTCGGTTGTTGGCCAACATCAATTTACACCTTAAGCCGGCAATATAAATTGAAAGAGAAAAAAAAGAAGGGAAAGAAAAAAGATTGAATATTAAACTGATGTATTCAGCAACGTCTGCTGCAATTAAATTTGAGCATCCGTTGATGTGAGATTTTATAACTTTTTCTGATATTTACAACATCCAGGATATGCACGGTAACCAAAAATGTACAATAAACTTTTAGGATGGGCAACCGTTTCACGTTGGTAAAATATTTGTTTATAACAACATTTCGTTTACGTTATCATTGTTGTTGTTATATAATAATGCGCGTGTGTGCGTGTGCGTTATTTGTGTGACCATCCATGTGACGATGTGTGAGTGAGACAGAGTACCGTTTATACGCTGTAACATTTTTATTTGCATGTGTTAAACGTAACAAAAGTGACAATGTTGGCCATTGACTTATTGTCATCATCCGCCATTAACACTCAGTCAGGCTAGTCGTTGTCGAAAACATCATGTTAAACAAACAGCCAGCAAACAAAAACAACACTCGCAGCAGACATCACATCGGTATCGATAAGAGTCATGTAGGGGGTTGTTGTTGTTGTTGTTGTTCGTGTTACGTCCTGCTTGTTGTTTATTATCCTTCGTCAGCATATTTTGCTTATATGAATTTACGTGGTCTCATAAACAGTTAATATGACTTCTGTTTATGTTTATGGCCATTTTATGTGCGAGTATGTAAGAAACAAGAATGTTGTTTGTTTTTCTTTTGTTTTTTTTTTTGGTTGTTAGAAAACAATTACATCGCGCTCATATTCTGTGGATTTAAAATTGTTTGGTTGTATCTCATAAAGCAACAGAAATATTTAAAATTAAAAGAAAATTTTTAGTCGGTACTAAATCTTGTCATTTAGTACTTCTTTTCTTGCTAGAAATATTTTAATATACAATAATTGACTTTGGTCGGTGTGTGTGTGTGTGTGTGTATGTGTGTATGCGTATGTGTATCTGTGTGTGTTAGTTTGTATAGTCTTCCCATTCTAGTGGTTACTGAATAAATCATGGCTTTAAGCAGAAAACAATCTAAAAAGAAAATAAAACAAAACAAAACAAAACAAAACATGAAAGTGTTTGTTTTTGGCTTTTTAATCCTCAAATAAATCATACGGCCTGCAGGACTGCTTAAAAACGTAGACACACACACACATTTGCCACAACACACTTACCAATAAGAAGTCTATTGTTTTGCAGAAAACATTTAGGATTAAGCACATTTACGTTTCAACAGTATTAAGTGTGTCAAAGGAATTTAAGGACGAAAGAGGGAAAGCCAAGTGCTGTTTAAAGGGGCATATATATTGTGTTTTAAAGGAGTTACAGTCGGCGAAGCCAACATCAGATTTAGCTATTTAACTTGCGCAGCAAAGCTGAGCAGGTGTTTTCGAAAGCCGCTACTATTCCATCATCAGTACTCGTTTGTATGTTTGTTTAGTACCCCTATTTAGGCGGCTTATTTTTGTCAAAATATATATTCACAATCGTTGCTGGCCAAACTATTACCGGACAGAAACGTCCACACAATTTGAAATTCTCAGCCATCAAATCATGTTTGTTAATAACGATAGTCCTCAACGATCATAAAAGTATGGAACCATATTATGATCCAATTTTAATATAACAACCCTGTAAGAGGTCGCCAATTTTTGCAAGTCCAAATTTTAACAAAAATACACAAAATCTCATGCCATTAAATAAAACCAAATAAGTTTTTGCTCACGTTTGTGTTTTACTTTGTTGAAAGAAACGGAAATATTTAGTGTCTCAATGGTTTTCACTACGTACGTGTATATATTTTATATAATTCTTTCCGTCTGCCAAAATATGTGTGAGTGTGTGTGTGTGTGCTAAGCTTAACGTGTAGCCAAACAACAATAAGCAGGCAAAAAGCAAACAGTCATTCAGGCTAAATAAAAGACGTTTACAACTTCGGGAATGTGTATTTATAGTTTTGCAATAAAATATAAGAGTATAAACTTGCACACGCACACACATACGCATACATACATACTTATGCACACACACACACAGCTAAACACATACACCCATGCTGTTGTTTACAGTGCGACACTTTTAGAGACTAAAAGTAAGAATAAAAGCAAATACTTTCAATCACGTGCGAATTGGAAAAGAAAGCATTAAGATAACTGTGAGTGCACAGTGGGGTTGTTTCATGAGAAAAGTACTCGGGCATAGAATTTGGTCGTTAATGAACGAAACCAAATGATAATAATATTTTTGCAATTATTTTTTATCAAACTAATTATTGCCTTCATATAACCGCTACGTCCGTGCTTGCCACTTGTTAAGTGGCTTAGCTGAATGTAATAACCGCTTCTATGTGGCCAGTTTTATTGTACAAAAGTAACTGTATCAAACCGATGTAACATACTTTTTTAAATTCCTGTTACTCCTGCTTATTTTTCTTGATGTCACATTATTCGGTATTTTTCTTCACCGTGTTTCTTAAGCCGAATGGTTTTAGTTTAAGTTTTCTGAAGTGGATGTGAACGCTTTTCCCATATTTTGGTCTTGTAACAAAGCTTTGCTTATCTTGTTAATGCAGCGCCGAATCGCATCTCTAAGAACGTTAGTTGTTTGTGGTTTGTCCGCCTACACAAAAAAAAAAACTTTCAGTAGTTTTAAATTACAAAAATGTGGCAGCCAATTGACGTCGTAAAATTTAAAAATTATGCAGCCGAGTTATTCCTCATGTTATTAATAAATTTTTTTAGCTGGTTGTGTGGCTTGTGGTACCGTCTTGCCGAAACCAGAGGTCACTGATGTCGACACTAGCCAATTACGGCCACAAAAAAATCAGTCATTATGTTTTTTTTTGAAGCCAGTTTGTGGATTTTAAAAGCGATTATTATGAGTTGGTAGAGCAGTGAATTCACGGTGATGACGTTTACTGGCCGTCTTTGAAAAAATACGGGCCGATAATGCCGCCTGAAGAAAAACCGCACCATGTGGTCCCTTTTTCGACAACTAATTATGGGATTTTTGAAGTCTTATATGCTAAAGAAAATTTGGTTCAAAATGTGTTCGTTTCGTTCAGTCAACTCACAAGCGTCTGATGGGAGCAGCGGTTGCTTTTTTTTTAACTTTAACAGGCCTTCATTTGATCGCCAGATTCCTTCTTAACCTCAAATTTGCCCACCATGTAGTTTAATTGTAAAAATTTTTTTATCGAACTATTTATTTATTCAAAATTTTAATTACTAAATTAAATTTTGAAAATTAGAAATTATTAAAAAAAATTTTCAAAGTAGAAAGGAAACTCAACACATGAGTACTGATCATTAAAGGGTAATGGCCTTCGAAAACAACTATTCTTCTCAGTTGTCCCAGTCAACTAATTAAAACTGACTTTCAGAAAGAATAAGCCTAGCCAAATTGAATTCAATAATATATTTTTGTCCTTTAAACAATGCCATGGTTGTGAAACTACTGCATTGACAAACAGGATTTTAGTTAAGATATGATTATGTGATCATATAAATACAACAACAATAATAAAAATATATAAAATAAAAACATATCGTCTTTTATTTTAATTATGTGCTAGTTATTTTTCCCCAAAATTTTATTTAAAAAATTCAAATTGATCAGTTGAATAAAACGTAAGAAAATGAAAAAGGCAAATTGATCAGTGAGTTCTTGTCGTGACTTTGATATTTGGTTTCAAAGCTTCTCACTTAGTAAAGTGGAAGTTTGAAATAAATATCTTTAGTTATTCTAAGAAATGTTGGGTAAAGGTTCCCAGATGATCTGCATTAGCCCCAGTGAAATGCGCATGGGAACTAGCTAAAACCCCCCAACTGATCAATTTGAATTTTTTAATAAAATAAATCGAAAAATATTTTTCATATAAAAATTTACTCCATATTAAAATGTTGTATTTGAAACGAGCAACATAATGCGGCATATTTAATTGAATACTACACGAATTTTCTCTTTTCAATATATTCCGGGCCACTGTGCACAAACTTCAGACAGAATTTAGTTGGATGCTCGTAATAGAATTGTGCAAAGATTTTGTTAAGTAAACGTTCGTACTCACTTCACTCATTTACCAAATAACCAAACGGCTTCAAGCGCTTAAGAAGCGTTTAAATACCTTCAAGGCTGAAGTGGGCGAAGGGGGTGGGTCGTTTTATATTTTTTCCTACACTCACGCACACTTTTATTAAAAAAAAAAATAAAGAAAAAAAGGAAACGAATATTATATTTGCACCAAGTCTCCTCTTATTCTTTGTGTAGCATTTGAAAATGTTTAAAGCGGTTTGTCAATTGTGTGTGTATTTCGCAGGATAACTTGTTTAGAAGGATTCAAGTTTTCAGGCTATTTTTTGAAGTTACACATGAACGAGTTTTATTGCTGGTTGGCAAGACTGACAAAGTGAGCAAAGACAAATTTATATATGAGCAACTTTATTAGGCATTCGAAGCAACTGTTACACAGGGCAACAAATTCTATATTTTGGTCTGGTGCAGAGGAAAATCAAAACTGATAAAACAACTGCAAATCAGTTTATTTTCAAAATTATTTGAGCATTAAATTCAATCTCGAAAAGTGTTTTTAAGTTGAAAAAGTCATTTCAAATATTCCAAAGCACTGGAAAGCATTTTCATTTTATTATTTAACCTACAGAGCAGAGCCAAACAACAGTTTTCGAAAGCCACCACACTTTTTTCATCAGTAGTCATATGTTTTTTTATTTACTACCAATTGTTGGATGGCTCAATTGAGTGTGATACAAATTTCTATTTTTGCCAATTTTATTATGAAAATTAATTTTTTTCGAACAATTATCCTTTCAAAATTAAACTCAATATTTTTATTTTATTTTTATTTTTTATTTTGATTACTAACAACGTGTAGCTTCGTCGTATAATCATATTTGCAAGAAAAAATTTTATTCTTCGTATTTCAATTATAATTGTTAGATAGAAAAAACTGTCTCGACGTTGTGAAATAATCAATTAATTGAAGTTTTATCATAATATTTTTCTAATTGAACTCAATTATGGTGGGTGTCTGAAGACCATATAAAAATTTTTTGAAACATAATTTATATTTTTATATTAAAATCCTGGCGTCAAATTAACGCATTCGATAACGATCGAAATAAATATTTTTGATTTGATATTGTATGGAGCAGCAGATTATGGAATTATAGCTTCCGACTAGTAGGACAGGTGCTTGTGCGTCGTATATGATCGATCTAATAAAGAGAATTGAAGTATTTGAAGAAATGTTTTTATTCTTATGCTGCTTGCGTTTTTTATCAAGAAAAAAATCTATTATTTTTAACATCCACTGAATTGGAATATTCGAGTTCATGTCGGTTTGGTATTCTTCTCTCAGTTAATTGAAATTTTGTATTAATTTTTTTCTAATTGAACTCAATTAAGGTGCATGTCTGGAGACCATAAAAAAATATATTTGTAACATAAATTATGTTTTAAAATTAAAGTCCTGGGGCCAAATTATCGCATTCGATAGCGATCGAAATTAATATCGGGTGTTTTTTATAGAGTGATACAAGTTCAAATCGTAATAAAACATAGTAATATATTTTTGATATCAATGAAACGGTCTTTATTGGATAGAAAAATTTATGTCATTAATATTTAAATATGATTTCGGTCATGTGGCCGCCACGGCTGGCGCGTACAAGGCGCAATCTGCAACAACAATTTTCACAAACATTCTGACCATCATCGTTTTTGAAGATAAATCGGCCACTGACTCCGCCAGCCCATAAAGCGCACCAAACAGTAATTTTCTGCGGATGTAATCGCGTTTCGACAAAAGCTTGTGGATTCTCCTCACTCCGAATCCGAATGCGACAATTCTGTTTATTTACGTACCCATGCAACCAAAAATGGGCTTCATCGGAAAATCAAATTTTGAATGGAAATTCAAAATCAATACCATATTGTGTTTCAGCCCATTCGCCGAATTGGCGGCGCATACGATTGTCGTTTGGCTTTAATTCCTGCACAAGTTGAATCTTGAAAGATTTTAAGCCAAGCTCTTTGCGTAAAATCTTGCATAAAGTAGAGAACACAACCCCAGGTGCTGAAATGTGAAAGCAAGATAAATAAAAAAGAACTATCAGCTGTTAAATCGGTAGTCAAATAAAGCAGTGATGCAAACTCAAAGTTGTATCGCTCTATAAAAAACATGCGATATATAAACTTTGATCGATATCGAATGCGGTGATTTGTTTCCAGTTTTTTTTTGATATCGAATGGAACAGCAGATTATGGAATTGTAGTTTCTGACTAGTAGGACAAGTACTTGTACGTCATATATGATCGATCTAATAAAGAGATTCAAAGTATTTGAAGAACTGTTTTTATTCTTACGCTGTTTGTGTTTCATATTAAGAAAAAAATCTACCATTTTTAACATCCACGGAATTGGAATATTCAATTTCGAGCTGGTTTGGTATTCTTCGCTCAGTTAATTAAAATTTTATATTAATTTTTTTTCTAATTGTTTAGTAGGACAAGTACTTGTGCGGCATATATGATCGACAAAATAAAGTGAAATGTAGCATTTGAAGAACTATTTTTATTCGTGTTCATTAAGAAAAAATTAAAAATTTTTAACATCCACTGAATTGGAATATTCGAGTTCAATTTGGTTTGGTATTCTTCTCTCATAACCGACTTAAAATATACCTGAATTAATGAAATTTGTTGTCAATAAGAAAAACTATTTCCCGTTCCTCTATTCATTATCACGAGTTTCAATATATTTTGGCATATAAAAATTTGTTTCCATCAAAAGTGTTAACAATTTTTGGATAAACAGAGAAACTTGCTAAAAATAAATTTGTATTGTTGCTCATAAATTTCAGTTTATTTTTATAACTTTTAAAGGAATTTTTATTAAGATTTGTAAAACCAATTTTTTATACGGGCAAAGCACTTCTGCTTACAATTATTTAAATTTGCAATTCTTACAATTTTACATACGAACACATCTGATTATATAAATATTTTTTATATATATTTTTTTGGTACTAAAACAGCTCTCTCACACACAAAATGCTAGTAAAGTTGCTGCAACATACTGCGGCACACACGCATACACACACACACACACACACACAATAACACATAAAAAGTATCTTTCATTGCAGTCATGCAGGCAGCGAGAAGCACTTTAATATGATTAAGCACGTTCCCGTTTTTCTTACGCTTTTATTGTTTGATAATATATTTTTTTAACTCGCTGTTCAGCAGTTATATAATAAATCAAGTGAAAACATTATAAGATATTTCTCTCTCTTTTTTGTTTTTTTTTTAATGTGTGTTTGTTTGCAACACAATTTTTTACGCTTCTTAATTTTCATACCCAGGGAATATTTCTAATACCGCTGGATGCATTAGAGAACATTAGTCGCATTATAAACACTGAAGGGAACAAGAATTTTCCTTTTATTATAAAATACGAGCGAAAAGTATTTATTTGCAGACATGCCCACATACCGATGACAAAATCTAATAACTGGAAAAAAGCATGATCATAATAAACACACATACTATTGTTATTGCCAGAGCTGTAAATGAATGTAATGTTTGTGAGGCTTTTGTTTTATTGGTATAGAAATATTAGGGCAATTATGGGGAACTCATCTCAGGAAAAGTACATCTATCAATTTTAAGCAATAAAGAAGTATCGCGTCTTATATAGATTTTTTTTAATAGGGAGGTGCAGCCCTCAAGAGACGCCTGCTACATATGCAGTGCATTGCGCTGGAGGTGGAAAAAGAGGCGATAGTCTTGAGGGGACACATGAAGGCAGAATAAAAGATAGAAAATATTTTGCAACTATTTTTACTTTGCCAGCGAACTTTTTGCTGCAGATACCGACGAAGGAGTGTTAAGCTCAGTCGGTGATGTGTAGCGACCAGTGCTATGCCTTCGTCATAGATGGTTATAAAATATTAAAAAAAATTAAACTCTTAATAAAATATTTAACATGAAATTTATTTGTTGGGTGGTTAAGCAATGTCTATATGCATTTTAAATTAATTTCATATAATAATAGTACAATGACAATATGTCAAAAAATTAGTTAATTAACAATTCAATTGAGATTTTATTTTTCATTTTGCCTTATAAATACTTTCATTGTTATCCAAGGGATTTCTAATTGTATAAAGGTATAGAAAAATAAAATAGAGTCATATCGAATAAAAGTTGTTTGTTGGGTTTGGTTTGTATAAGTTTCATAGCCTGCTGATTTTTTGAAATCGTTTGCGAATTTTTATAGTTATTTATTAACATAATTCTCAGATGGTTTTTGGAAGTCTTTTAATAAGTTAAGAAGTTTGAAACTTTGCAAAACTGTGGTTGAAGTCTACTGACGATTTGGTAAGAAGCGCCAATGAAATGCATATAGACATTGTGTAACCACCCAACAAATAAATTTCATATTATAATAGTACAATGACAATATGTCAAAAAATTAGTTAATTAAAATATTTAACTTTAAAAGAAATTTTCAAATAAGAAAAAAATCCTGGGTAATTTCCTCCAGGTGAACTTGAGTCTGAATAATTATTTTTAGCTTAATATTTCAATATATCCAAAGTTCTAACAATGAAATACACATTTTATTTTTCCAGAAATGATGATGAACTGACCATGCCGAAGAAAAAAAAGGTAAGAAAAGCTTTTATATTTTCATATAACTTATTGCCATCAAAGATTTAAGTCCTTCACATAAAGTCGTCATGAATAATAAAGTAATTTCCCATTTTTTTCTCGGTAAATAAATAATGTGTAGAGAGAGTGAGAAAAAAACAGAGTTCCACAAACAGAGTTTATTTTGTGCTCGTAGTTTTAAACACTTGCACTTTATGTTTTATAATGAATGAAAATGTTGCACAAAAAAAAAAAAATAATAATAAAAGAACAGAAAACTTGTGAAATGCATGTCCTTAGTGCCAACGAACACAAGTTCGCCAGAAAAATCTGACGCACAAACTACAACTTTTATTAGGAACTGAAATTTTAAAATAAAAACAGGGGTCAACAAGAAATGGCTCTAAGCTAAACATATACGACAGTGGCAAAGAGTGTAACGTTGTAAATTTGCAAGAACAACAAATGCAAGTAACAAATGTTGCACTGCATCCAGCAAAAAGAAAAAAAAAGAAGGAAAGAAAGAAAAATAGTGTTGCAACACATACAAAATTCTAGCAGGATATTCATGCTTACGGTTACTTTAACAGTTAGTTAGTCACAGCATGTGTTAGAGAGTTTATATCTTTGGTTGTATGCGAGATGGGTAAAAAAGTACAGGTAACATATTTTAGCCAAGCTATAACATGTCATACGTTACTCTACCCTACAAAATTATCTCCTCTGTTTTGTGCCATATTCTCCAAATCTTTTTTTCCCGAAGACAGTTTTTTGCATTAAATCTAACAAGAAAAGAAGAGAAAAAGAATGAAATGTAAAAACAAATATTAACTTGGCATTACATGCACAAAGAAGTGCACTTGTTTACTTGTGTGTGTTACCATATAACCCAGCGAAAGGAGCCATCTGTTGGATTGATTTAGTTTTTTAATCTGGGAAAATAGTATCTGAAGAATAGTCAATATCTTGGACGTATGCTGCATGAGAACTTTTTGGCGGGCTGAAAGTTAAAACCATAAACATGTGATTTTGCCTTCACCCTGTAGATTTAATCAATCCAATTTTTGACTACTGTTTCCTGCAAAACTTGTCACGACAACAATACTACCCCGAGTCTCAGCTTGCTTCATGAGTCAGTCCATGACTTAGCCAAGTCCATAAAAAGTAATTTGAACCAGGACTACTTTTGAAAATAAAGTTGTACTCAAACTGATTGTTAATTGAGCTGTACAATGAGTTACTTCACCCTGTTTGGAAGCAAATGTTGTTGACATTTAGCTGACTAATTTTTGGAAAGGATAATGCAGTCAAAAGGCTCTATAGCTCTATATCATGGATTGTCTAATAAATTTATCCACTATAAATTAAATTTCTCAAAGAAAGAGATGCATTTTTTTGTTGTTGTTTTTTGTCTTTATGGCAACTGTTTTTATTTGTATACAAAAATAAAAAACTTTTCACTGCACTTTCAAATAGAAAATGTCTATATCTATTGTAAATAATTATTGTAAAATTATGAAATACTTAAAAAAGTAAATAGTTTCTACAAAGCGCATTATTTCATATAAAAATCAGTGGAACTCTAAAAGAAAAAAATGCACATGTGGTGGAATTTTCTATTTAATCTTCAAGCATTATCAGCTGCTTTCAATGTGCAACTTGGCAGCACCCAACTTAGCACAGTTCAAAACAGGTAAAAATACGGTTGCCTTTTATGAAACCCACTTGAAACTAATTCAAAAGTGGTCTTAAGTTGGTCTTAACAATTTCACTTTTAAAATTAGTACATATTTTGGTAAATCGTCGTTTTTTAATGTCTTTAATTTTAATTATGCGCTGATACTTTTTTTTTTCCCAAAATAAAAAATTCAAAGCGATCAATTGAGGGGTTTTAGGAATTTCTTATGCGCATTTCACCGGGGCTCATGCAGATCATCAGGGAACCTTTACCCAACATTTCTTAGAATAACTAAAGAAATTTATTTAAAACTTCCACTTTAATAAATGAGAAGTCTAAAACAAACATCAAAGTCATAACAAGAACTCACTGATCACTTTTCCTTTTTCATTTTCCTACGTTTTTATTTTACAATTGTTTGGTAAAACCAGGTTTCAACGGTTGGTTTCAACTTTGAAACCAGAATTTATTAAAACCATGCCAGTGTGAAGACACTATGCGATGACCACGTATAATTTGGCAGCTAAGAATCTGTAACTGCGTTGAAGTTTTTGGTCAATAAAATTTGGTAAGTTGCTTAACGCCAAAATAACGTTTCCAAGAAAATTGACTTCATTTTTGTAAAGAACTATATAGGACAATGAAACTCATTTTTAAATTAATCGATTTTAATAAGCCTTGAACGAATCGCCCATCAGATTCATTAAAATTTAGTGTAGTTGGCGACATCGATCTCCATGTCTTTTGAAATATAGCTGCCTCTATGGGGACTGGCGCACGCTATAGACATGTGCTAACAGAATTATCTTTTTCAAAAATTAGTCAGCTAAATGTCAATAGCATTTGATTTCAAACAAGCTTGAGTAACTCATTGTAAAGCTCAATTAACAATCAGTTTGAGTACAACTTTATTTCCTAAAGTAGTTCTGATTCAAATTACTTTTTATGGGCTTGGCTAAGTCATGGACTAATGACGATAAAGCAGCATCTCTGGAAGCATTGCAAGCAAAGATTCGGAGTGATATTTTTTGCCGTGACAAGTTTTACAGGAAACGGTAGTCAACTGATTGAATGAGCCATGTAACTTGTAGCCTCAGCGGACACATGCTGGAAATCATATTTTCCAACTGTCTTATTTATAAAAATAGTGTGTGTTTAATGAAAGACTCAAATCGAATGTGCACAAACACTACTCCCTCTGTCCTCCTGCCCATAAGCCATTTTTCTAGCTCTGGTACAATGCACTGCATATGTAGGGGTCATTCCCTGAGTACTAGTTCACAAAAAAAAGGAGTTGGCTACCCTACTGTTTTCTATGAGCTTTTTCGCCCTCTTCCAGTAATTATAAATAGGCTTTGAATCCCCGGCCCACACATGAGAAATCTATTCCACTTTCGGTCGGCTGTATGAGTGTAAAGTATGTCTTATACCGTCTAAAAAATGCGAGGCACTTGAACGCACATTTTGCGATGTGCTGAAGCCATAAAACATCACACTGTAATTTCATCAAGAGCTTCTGATTCTTCATCCATAAATACGTCGTCAATGCTTGGGGATATAACACTCTGTTATGCCAGTGTTAAAATTAACCCTGTGGTGAATCTGGATGCTGTGGTGTGTCCCTTACTGAAGGTAACATTCAGCGGAAATCTTATGTCTTCAATATTTGAAGTAACCGACAAGGATTAACACAACCACACAGTTAAACAGCACATAAAACTTCAATTACAGGACTCGGCTAAGTGCAGATTAGAGGCCAAGAGGCCAAGACCCGTCTCAATGTTAACATGTTAACTGAGTCTCACCTATTTATAATTAAAATTTATGACATATTTCGTCGGACTTAAGCATTTTCTATTTATTTAACGTTGCTTATAAGACAAACTTTCTATATGAAATCGGTCTTATAAGCGGTTTACAAGCATCAAACATTTTTTGTGAATGAGGCCTTTTGCTTGTTATTAAAAAAATTATATTTTCACTTGGTTGCATATTTTACTGGCATTTATTCTGCAATTGTTTGCTGGTTTTAAGTACACTTTTTGTTTAGGAATTTGGGAATAAAATAGAGACAAAAAGTTTCACACAGACAATATTTCGTTTAGAGCGATAGTGTTTGCCAAATAGTAGTAAATCTTCTCTTGGCACTAGCATTTGATTAAGTTCTCTTTTATTTTTCAGGTATTTGTAATTTACAACAGCTTCTGTTGAACTTTTATTTTTTGTTTTAGGCAACTAATCATCCTGCAGACTTGAGTGACACAGGATCCCTGAGTATTTAAAATTAAAGTGCACCCTTTTTGATATATTCAAGTTATTTAAATTTATTTTCGGTTAAACAAAAAAGCCATAAACAGCGTTGTAATTAACGGCCGTATTCGCTGGACTCTCTTCAGCCATTCGTTGTGGCACATCCTGCATAAAAATAAATACTCATTAAGTCCTTGTTACAGGACTAGTCATGCGATTGGCTCGCAGATGCTGGCAACTGGTTCGAGTTTCAGGAATTTATATGAGAGCTAGCGCTACATCACCTTGTCATTGGAAGGGTCAAGTGGTATAATTAAGTTACTCCGTGATGACAAGTTCAAGACCTATTATTTATTTGTTTTTGTGATATATATGGACATTCGACTTAAACCTTCTTGAATTTAAAATGGCGAGGAAGACTTCTGCAGGTAATTTTTTCCACATACAGGCTCTTCGGCAAGAAAACAAACTACTTTCTGTAACGCGTAGTGCGATTCGTTGGAATATCGGCCACAAATGCATGCGCTCTGCCTGAAAAACACGTTGGGCGTAAAAAGGAGTGGGTTTTTGAGAACAGGTTCCCTGAATTTATTAGAGCACTTCCCATTACAATAACGAGAAAACAGCGAAACACACCAAGATGACGCTCAAGACAGTCAATAGAGTTGGCTATCCTACCATCCGCGATAAGCTTCTTTGCCCTCTCCTGTACACGGTGAAGTAACTTTAAAGAAGGTTTTGAAGCACCATTCCACAAATGGGAGTTTTATATTATTTTAGGACGAATGTAAGTGGCGTAAAGAGTGAGAAGATCAGATGGGGTGACGTATGTCTTACAACGTCTTAAGAAGATGAGGCACTTGAATGCTTCTTTGCGACTTGAACCATGTGATCCTTCCATCTGATATCACACTGACCTTTCATGTGCAGAAAATTAATAGCCCCTGATTCCTAAATTGTTATACCACCCATCGAAACACATGAAGCAGCCTCGTTCTACAACGTGATTATTATCGTCTCAATTTTCATAACCTCAAACCAAAAGGATTTTTATTTCAAAGACTTCTTCACAGAAGTAACTTTCATTGAAACTTCAAATATTATTCCGATTAAAACCATTTTGGCCAAAGTCAATACACTTTAATCGCTTCCCGGTTACATCCAAATTGGCTTCGGTTTAAGTTGCTGATTTCTTTTGAGTTCTTGCCAAGAAATAATATCGAAAACACTGTGTGGTTTAATGAAGTACAGAAGTTTATGAATATTTCATTTTGCTGTGTTTTATTTTTTATTCCTCGAGAATATTTCTGCTTTCCCTTTTTTGTTTTAAATATCAAATGTGCAAGTCAAATGTTGGTAATTTGTTTTCTATAACTTGGAAAGAAAGTCAAAAGTATGGAAGTTTGTAGCAGGAATCGTTTTCTAGTTAAACTTTATTTTGTTTGTCTTCGGATTTACATAAATATTTCTGTTACAAGACATTTACATATTGAAAATATGTTAAACATTTTATTAAATGTGTGTGTCTGTGTGTGTGTGTGTGCGTGTGCCATGGAGATTAAAGAAAATGCCAAGACACTTATAAATATTTATGGAAAATAAAATCTTCAATTAAATAAAACTTATCACAGCTTAAACATATAAAACTGTGTGAATGGTTTCAACTAAATGGCCTTGTAAGTGACTTATTTTTATGGTTTTATTAATATTAACTATTAGGGTTTTCCATCCAACTCAATCCTTATATATTTGGGTAAATAGTGGGGGAAAAAGTGTGCGATAAAAGCGTTCCTTTCCATTAATTTTCTTAGGAAGTATAACGAAAATAGACTTATTATACTGTTGCTTAGGAAAGCAATATATTGATGAAATTAATTCGAGTCCGATAGAAATACTTATTTAAAATATAATTTTTTAACTAGCGGATTTGAACTTGAGCCCGAATAAGTTTTAAAAGAAAAATTTATAAAAATTAAAATTATAAAAATTTAAGCCTAAAACAATAATAAACTAAAGGAAACATTTTGGTTTATTGTGTTACGCATTATGAAAAGATAAGAACATGAACCACTCCAACAATCTTGTAAAACGTGTTGTTGTTCGAGTGTCTCAATTTTAAGAAACCAACGATCTGAAAGTAGTGCAAATCTGGATCTTTTCAAATGCTTTTTTACAAGGGATTGTCGTTGTAGGAAGTTCTCTTTTTTTCACTTTTTCAGTAAACACGAAATCATTTTCCTGATGTTATTTAAATGTTCTTTTTATATGTCGTTTCTAATAAACGTTTTAAATTTAATTAAGAAAAGTCGTCTACTGCGCTCTCCCTGACGGCTCGGGGGTGGAATAGACATTTCCTTGTAATTTTTCAACATAATTTTTATGTAACAAATCAATTGCAGACAATTGACACAAATAATTTATTAATAATTTATTTTTATCAATTAATTTTGTACAGCGTATTTTTAGAGTGTCATAATTTTGAGTTGGCATCACTGCTTTATTTGATCATCCATATAACAGCTGATAGTGGCTTTTTTGTTAAGTTCGCTTTGAAATTTCATTATGAAACGACTTACACCAGAACAACGCGTGCAAATTGTTGAATGTTTTAATAAAAATAATTTTTCTATTCGTTAAACTCATCCATTCAAAATTTTATTTTCTGATGAAGCCCGTTTCTGATTGAATGGGCACGTAAATAAACAGGATGATGGCATTTGGAGTGAGAAAAATCCATAAGCTTTTGTCGGAACACCATCACATCCACAGAAAATTATTGTTTGGTGCGCTCTATGGGCTGGCGAGGCGAAGTCACTGGCCCATTTGTCTTCAAAAACGATGACAGTCAGAACGTTGCTGTCAATAGTAAACAAAATTCGAAATTTTTTCGTACCTCAATTACGTGGCGTTAAAATTCCTCATGCGTGGCTACAACAGGACGCCAGACAGCGGGCGCAAAATTTATTTACTCAAAGAAACTTGGGATAAAAAAATAATTTCACGTAAAAGCTCAATTAATTGGCCACCAAGATCGTCTGATTTAACGCAAATTGGATTATTTTCTTGGGGGTTATATAAAGAGTCTTGTCTACGTTGATTAGCTACAAACAATTCAACACTTGGAAATCAACATTCGAAGACTTGTCGGCGAAATAAGGCCGCAAATGCTGTAAAAAGTTGCTGAAAATTGGTGTTCCATATTGCGCCTTCTTCCGTAGCGGCTACATGGCAGAAATCATGTTTAAACACGAATTTTATAAAATTTTCTTTCAAAATAAGCCCTTTTCATTGAAATTAAAAATATATTTGCTTGTTTTATTACGTTTCAAACTTGTATCACTCTATAAACAACAAGCACAATGTGACGTATGAGTAACGTTATTAATCCATAGTATTAAGTATACGCCAGGAATGCATAATACGAAAGCAGAGTTGGATAAACACATCCAAACAAACAAGTGAAGTTCATTAAAAGCTTATAAAATTAAGTTGAACTGGAAGTATTTAAAATCGCGAGCAAAAGAAATACTGATTAAGATCGAATCGTCAGACTGACTTCCGAAATGATAAATGCATCTTCCAGATAACAGAACTACGAAAAACTGTCTTATGACGGATTGTTAACAGACATGTTTCATTTTTTCATTTCATTCTATTAAATCATACGCACTTAAGACAAGCACTTGAATGTCCCCAATAAACTTTAAATTATGCAAAAATATTCACTTTCAGCTTAAAAACATTTTACAGAAATTCTTCGAAGAATTCCCATGAAAGTGGGAAACAAAATTAAAGCAACCCTAAACCCTCTTCATTACTTAAACAGCAATTCCAATAATCGGATTATGTTGCGTAGACTTAATATGAGTGTTGAATAAGAATACACACGTTGATAAGTGGACTGAAGTGAATGATTTCAACGATATTTATGAAGGCATTTATTTATTACAACAAAGTTATTTTGACACAAGACAAATTTGTTTTACAATTTGTATGTGTGTGTGTGTATAGAATTCTTATATATATAGTTAGTTTCTTGGTGGCGTGTACAAATTGACTAGTAAAATAGAGACAAATTAATTAACAGAAGTGTGGTAAATTTATTGAATTGTGTGGCTAATTTTGATCACGTTATTTGATTAAATAAATATTTTGTGCTCTCCATTCATAAGGGAAATTCAAAGAATTTTTCCAATTCCATAGGGGATTTTAATAATTTATTTACTTTTATGCTTAAATCTATGGATGATAAAGTCCCACAGACAAAAGTTGCAAAGTCACAGTAAAGAAAATTAGGAGTCTTGTTTAGGGAACAACTTCTTCTTTAATTCAAAAAAGTGCTTAATAACAATATCCAGATAATTGATTTAAGTAGATTGAAATAACATCAGGGGCCTGCTTAAGACTTCACTACTGAAAAGGTGACAAAAATATTTATTTTAAAAAAAATGTAAAAGAACTCTCTTTTTTAGAAAACAGAACTGAAATAAACAAATTTGGAATAAATGAAGTATGAGTAACATGGTTATTTAATAATATTTATAATATTAATAATATTAATAATATTTAATAATACTTAATAATATTAAGGAGATTTGCATACAAATAAACAAGCGAAGTCAATAAAATGCGTATCAAAAAGAATTCGTCGTAAAAATCATTAACAGAGATGGCAAGTTAGGAATTTTATTGACTTCTTGGGAAGACCTTTTTTTCCTGGAATTGGATACTTTTTTCGCTGCATGAAAATTTAAAATGATACAAAAAGAAGGAATATTATGGAACTGCATTATTTCTCTTATAATCTGGAAGATAATTTCATCGCATCTATTTTTTTTAAAGAAAGTTTAATAAAATGTGTCCACGCGCGACTACGATGTATTCGATCAGTATATTTCCTGGCTACTTCTCCAATACATCATATGACATCAATGCTGGTTGTATGGAGGCTTCCAGTTTTTTCAGAGCTGGAGCAAAATCGAATTACTTAAAATAGTCACATGAACAGCAATTCGGAGGTGTTGAACTCCAAAATGAAGAGAGACCAGTAAAAAGATGCTTGTATGGAAATGAAATCGTCGCCAAACTGGTTTTGCAATTAAGAGATTTCTAAGCGCACTGTATGGCAAGTTGAGCGGTGCCGTCCTTTTGATGTTTAACTGACTAATTTTGGAAACAAAAATTCTGTCGCCACGGCTTGATACCCTTCGCCGTTCACTGTAACGGCAGCCACATTAAAAAAAAAAGAGGACTGATAATGCCGAAAGCAGTAAACTTTAAAGACTTTGAAGCGACAGGATTAAAGCTAGTGTGAGAATAGTTTGCAATTACAGGAATTTGAAGTAAAATAGGATTTTACATTGACCGTAAAACTGGTGAGGGGCTCTATGAATTTCGTGTAGAGATTTTTATATTTCAAAGTTCATAAAACATTCATGACGACTTGACAGAACTTTTCCTAAAGATATATCAGCACAAGAGTTTTATATATATGACATTTGCCTGCATATTTTACTAGGACTGTCAATTATAGGATGGATGCCTTTCACTCAGGTAATGCATTTTCCAAAATTGTGGCCAGGAGCGAATAGTGTTCATAGCAGAGATGGCAAAAGTCGGAAATAGGTGGACAGGCTTAACTTAAAATACGATATCATTTTAGTTCCCTCCAACGAATACATCCCAATCGCCTTTTCTGGATAGAAAATATGGACAAGGATTTTTATGTGCATGCCAGGATTCTGATGAAATACTTGTTAATCCATGACAAGGTTGACCACTGTGCACCAAAATTTTCTTTGGTTAACTTTTCCAACCCATTGTCGTCGAAGCAAACATCTGCTAGAGTTTTTAATGATGGATCGAAAAGAGTTATGGAGATAGGCGGCGATCTTTACATAAAGAGCTTCATTCTGAGCTCCTCATTAAGGATTCACGATCGTTGCATTATCTATATCTTTATCGACAGCAAATCGGATCAATACATCCACAGATGTGATCGAATGCCGACTGTACATAAATGGAAGAGCGAGATAACATTCGAGGCTGACACTTGTATGGCTCCCAGGACACTCGGGTTGCTAAAGCTGATGGTATAGCCAGATAGGGACAGAATGGTGTCAATCAATGCCAAAATTATACGGTAGGTCAGCAGCGCTGGGCCTTAACTTTCTGCCAGGCTTAAGGTTTCCAGGCTTCTTCGTCATCTTAATAATCAGAAGGTGTAGGAACTATTCAATTAATTTGAAGGGTTAAATATTAAGATAAGAACTATTATTCAAGCTGGAGTTCAAGTCATCGTATTAACAATTAGTTATTTTCATATAAGAATTTATGTTATATTCGTGTTCTTATTAAAAGTGCCAGATTTAGAATTGTTTATAGAATCATCAAACCATCAAATTGGATGGCAATATTTCAGATTAATTAAAAATGATAGAATTGTTTCAGCTTTTTCATTTGCAGCTTATATCCATCAAACTTTTAGTCGGCAATGAAATTATAATATGATTAAAGTTACATGATCTGTAGACGAGTATTTGGGGGCTCATGCAGTTGACTCGTGAAATATGAAACGAAATATATCGTGGGAAATCTTAACTTCGACTTTCCAAAGAAATTGACTTATAAAAATTATTAAAAATACTGCAAGAGATCTCTTATTTCGTGACAACAATAAATAAAGAATATAATAATCACCTCCAGCGTGCTTTTCTTCATCGCATAGAATCAATTTATTTTCATATTCCCACACGACTACAGAGTAAATTTGTAATGAACATAAATTGTTAATTACAATTGCATGCCATTTCACATAAATTCAATTACGTGCCCTGCCATTTAATACAACAACAACAACAACAAAAAACTTTGTTGCTGTAATTGCATTTGTTTTGTGCATTTCTTTTTTCTTTGAAATTGTACGGATCTGCTCTGCGTTTACTTACCAAATTTGTTATTTTATTTATAGACGCTGGAAATAAATAAGGGAATAAATGGAAGAATACATTCAATAGAGTCGACTGCAAGTGACAGATTCAATTGTTTTACATTTTTCCCAGAAGATTTCCTAACACGGATAACACGGCACAGGATGAAAAGCAGGAGAATGATAGAGTTGAAATGACGGAGTCGGGTAAAGGAAACCAAAAAGATTTATAGAATTAAATGTGACGACTTATGGAGTTCAATTAAGGATCAGTTAAAGTTTCTCTTTTGTACAGTTTTAGCTGGAATAAAGTGACAGAGGAGTTGTTGCCGTTTGTAAGTTTTACATATAAAAGTTGTGTGGAACTTTGATAAAAAATTTTCTGAAATTGGATTATCTTTTCTGAATATGAGTCTCTTTTGAAGTCTTTTAAAAGTAGCTAAAATGTGTTTAAGAAATTAATTAAAGACTTGAAATTCTCTCCAAAAAAATTTGCGTTTCAAATAATAAAAAATTGAAATATTTAATATGATTTAAAACTTCAAATCTGTTAGAGATTTAATTTCGTATAATTTTCTATTAAATTGTTTGCTTTTTCCTGTCATTGAAGTTAATTTAAGTGCACTTAGAGCCGAAATTTTTAACTACAAAATTAGTTTCCAGTCTAAAAATGTTTGCCCAGCAAAATGCTAAAATTTCGTTTCTGTTTAACGTTTAAAATCAAATCAAATTTAAACAAAATTTTCCCTGTACATCCGTTTACCTGCACAAGCTTTGATATTTTGTAAATAAACGCGAATATATTTAATGCTCTCCAGCATCCGTTTTAAAATTGAGGTTTTTATAATATATTTAAAAAAATTTGGCTTATAATGAACGAGTGTTTGTTTGCTGTATGCACTTTTGCAATTGCACTCCAACGGAAAGCAGTTTGCAACGAAATAATTTACATGCGTGCATGAGGAAGCAACGTGGTATTTTATGCCGGCTCTCATAATCAGTTTAGCCAAAGCAGGCTGATAGTGTTTGCGGACACTTTCGTGTATCGAAATGGATGATTACAAACTTGATGCGAATAAATTGTGTGTTAAAACGTGAAGCGGTTAATAAAATTTGTAGAGCGGTGACGTGTTGAAGTTGTCACGTTTCATGTATTCATTCTACTGCAGTCATTTGCATGGGGAATAGAAAATTTCCTAAGATGCAGAATTTTTAAATTTTTTTCTTCTTATATTCTGTAATTTTAAGATGCGATGCTTATACTTATTTTGGATTGGGTGCTCCAATCGAAATACACGCTCAAAATTGTAAATAAAAGAAAAAGTTTTCAAAACGTCTTAATAATGAAAGAAATATCCAGAAAATTAAGTGTGAAATAAAATATCGAGCAAATGCACGCCACGGCTTTGGCGGGATGCCTCCATCCGATGGTTCATAGTTTCAGTGACTTCAGAGAGATAATTGTGACTCAATGTCCCGAATTATTTCATATTTTAGCTCTTGAATTGTTCGCCATTTATTGACATACACTTTTTTTTTTAACTTATTTACAAAGAAAGAAGTTAAACTTTTTCAAATAAAATTATTGTGGCGTTCAGCTCAACGTGAAACAACAATTTCATTGAATTTATAGTGCCAAAGGGCCATTGTTTTGTTTTTGTGAGGCCAGTGTGAACGATAGTGTCTAAGATTAACATCAGTACCTACCAATATGGCTTACCTGATGGTGGTCTTAACACCGGCTGAAATTAATGTTCACCACTACCCCTGTCACCCTCAGGAGTCACCAGAGTATCCCTCCAGGACATACAGGTTGCAATATTAATCATTTAGTATCGTCATACCAACTTCATACACCTTGTTCCGGTGTTCGGGCCTATCTTAAACCCTTGTTACTTCCGAGGAGAGTATGTCGTCAGCACCAAGAGAACAAAAGTTCATAGTCGTAAGACATATCCCTCTTGACACTCCCAGCACCAACAACACACCATCCCTTTCATAACGTCTGCTGATTCGCAGCAGCCCATAGAGACTACTATCAGCTGGGTGGAAGTCCCAGCATAGTATGAATATGCCGGAACATCAACCCTTATCTGACATCTCTACCAGCGAATCTTGGTATTAAACCACAGCCACCACATGGACTCCTTGAAGACACCTCAACCAACATCTGCCCACCGAATCAATAAAACATGGGGGAAGAACGAAGTCTGCCACACGCCATCAATTAGATTAAAGTAATTTAAACAGAGCTTCGACACTGAAGCAGATGTTTCACACACGTCCAGCTAAAAGTTTACGTGTATGGCAACATCATTGCTTCACCCCCCAAACAAACATCATCTGTAGGGCTCAACCAGATCCCGTGGCACCAGTATAAGGAAACGGGTTACGCCTCGCAGGCCAAACCAATATAGGTTTGTAACCTACTATTGACTATTGATCCTTTGTAATGGCGGGACCCAGGTATCCTTCCATCTGTATTTGTTACCTTCTCCCCAGAAAGCACTCCAACAAGGCGTTACGACTGACTAAGTTGCCTATTGTGCCCCCGGGGGGAGGCAAGTGGGACAGTTCTGCTGGGACCCCATATCGCCTACAACGATGTTCACAATTTCCGTTATCGTCTTGCAATAATGGCAGTAATCGCAGCTTTAGCGAACCTCATTTTCAAAGAAGAACTACCGCATTCAATTTAGATGAAAATCCCAATACAATTGATGTACAAATTTCAACTGATATCAAGTGCCGTAATTTGGCGCCTCAGGCTTCGTTTGCTACAAACTGCTCACAACTCTGTCGATTGTGGACACGTTTAACCGATTATGGCGACCAAAAAAACGGTCAAAGTGTAGGAAAAGTATTTTGATTTCAAAGCCCGTTTCCGTAAAAAACTTTAACAATCTTAAGACGTTGTCCAATTGTGTATCTCCCCCTGGTTGAATTTGTCAAATACTGCAAGCAAAAAATATACCAAATGAAGTTGGGCAAAAAGCTTGACGTTAAAATAAGACTTGCAATCACCATCATGCATTATAGTTTTGTTGATTCCGCCTAATCCTATTAAAGAGACGATGGAATGGAAATTGGAATTTCAATATTCAATGCAGCACTATTAAAAAACTAATAGGGAATTTTCAATCGTTGGTTATCCGGTAATTGGGGAATCCATTAATTTTTACCCGAGTGAATATTCGATTGATTCCAAATTATCTACTTGCGATTAAGAATTAAATCGCTTATTTTGAATATCAGAAATATGTCTATATAAATACTTTTTTTGAAAATGGAAAACTCGCAATAAATTTTATTGTTTCATAATACGATTAAATCGTGTTTTTACCATTAAATTTATTGGCAAAATTTCGATATTTATTTTCCGCACCATCAACATGCTATTAAATGGAAACCCAAATTGTTTTCAATAATTTTATAGCTGCCGAATATTTTGCAACCCACTTTCATGCTAATATTTGCATTAGAAGGAATCTTATAACAAAATATTATGTTTAAATTTTCGATCTGTTCGAAGCACACAAACTAAATGAAATAGAAATCATGTTGATATAATTTCCATGAAAAAACACCACGTTAATGTTGGGCATGAAATCATGAGCATGCATGCACTGTTTTGTTTGAGATTGTTAAGAATATAAACGTTTCTAATTATTTTAGTGAATGAATGTAAATAGAAACAATTTTGTAGGGGGCAGAGGAGTATGCAAATTTGCTTAGTACGACTGATGCATGCACAAATCAATTTACACTGAAAGAATTTTCTTAATAAGTTCTCCGAGTTTTGGCGTTAATTCAATTAAAAATTTTAGGAAAATAAAACTAACATTGCCCTTTCTGGGGTTAATGAAACAAGTTTCGCTAAAATAACTTTAATTGTAACTTCGTGAAATAAATAAATACTTTCGTTGATGCTGTGAACTAAATTCATTGATATAACGACACAATTGCAACAATACCAGGAAGTTATTTTATATATTTAATGAAATAATTGAATATATTGAATGACGTAATATCATTGATACAGTGAAGTTAATTTATTGATTAATTTAAATGGCGGTATTTATTCAATGAAGCAGGATTGTTAATGGAATAATAAAACTAGTTTCACTCCTAAATTGAAATTCATTTTTTAATACCATAGACCGACTTTGCTGACAAAAAGGAATCATTTCATTAATACAATATTATAAAAATCAATGAAGTAGTTTGTAAACAACTTCGCAATTAAATCACAAAATGTGTATCCATTCACTTAATCAGGCTTTCACTATTTCAGCCAAATTTTCATTGAAAAAATAAATATTTCATTGATACTATTTTTGATATAAAATTTTGGCATTTTCGTTATTATTGTCTTCAGTTTGAAAGGATTCAAGAAAAAACTTTACTGTGTTTAAGAGCAGACATTAACATCTTTTCAAGCAGAAATCGAATGTTTTTATTTAAACATAAAATGGTTTCTAAAACTATACAATTTGTTGTTTTCATTAATGCAATATTTTTTTGAAGTTATCCAGGAAAAAAAATACATTTCAAATACGTTACTAAGATCCGGAACTTACGATTCGGAAGTAGGGATCATGTCAAACGCTTTTTACTACGGATTGTCGTTGTAGGAAGTTCTCTTTTTTCACTTTTTCAGTAAACACGAAATCATTTTCCTGATGTTACTTAAATGTGATTTTTATATGTCGTTTCTAATAAACGTTTTAAATTTAATTAAGAAAAGTCGTCTACTGCGCTCTCCCTGACGGCTCGGGGGTGGAATAGATATTTCCTTGTAATTTTTCAACACAATTTTTATGTAACAAATCAATTGCAGACAATTGACACAAATAATTTATTAATAATTTATTTTTATCAATGGCTTTTGTCCAGCGTGTCTTTCAGACTGTCATAATTTTGAGTTGGCATCACTGCTTTATTTGATCATCCATTTAACAGCTGATTGTGGCTTTTTTGTTGAGTTCGCTTTGAAATTTCATTATGGAACGACTTACACCAGAACAACGCGTGCAAATTGTTGAAAGTTTTAATCAAAATAATTTTTCTATTCGTTAAACTCATCCATTCAAAATTTTATTTTCTGATGAAGCCCGTTTTTGATTGAATGGGCACGTAAATAAACAGGATGATGGCATTTGGAGTGAGAAAAATCCATAAGCTTTTGTCGGAACACCATCACATCCACAGAAAATTATTGTTTGGTGCGCTTTATGGGCTGGCGAAGTCACTGGCTTGATTGTCTTCAAAAACGATGACAGTCAGAACGTTGCTGTCAATAGCAACGTTTTTCGAAATTTTTTCGTACCTCAATTACGTGGCGTTAAAATTCCTCCTGCGTGGCTACAACAGGACGCCAGACAGCGGGCGCTTAAATTAATTTACTCAAAGAAACTTCTGATTGAAAAATTAATTTCAGTTCATGGCACAATTAATTGGCCACCAAGATCGTGTGATTTAACTTAAATTGGATTATTTTCTTGGGGGTTATATTAGGATACTTGCCAACGTTGATAAGCTACAAACAATTCAACACTTGGAAATCAACATTCGAAGAGTTGTAAGAAGTTGCTGAAAATTGGTGTTCCATATTGCGCATTCTTCCGTAGCGGCTACATGGCACAAATCATGTTTAAACACTAATTTCATAAAATTTTCTTTCAAAATAAGCCCCTTTCATTGATATTAAAAATATATTTCTTTGTTTTATTACGTTTTAAACTTGTGTTACTCCATAAAAAACGAACAAAATGTGACGTATGAATCTTAATTCGATTTAACATAGCAATATAAACTGTTCGTTAAAATAACTGCCATATAAATAATACACTTTATGTAAGTAAAATAACTTTTTAATGAATTATCTGGATATGGTTATTAATCGCTTCCTAATAATACGGAAATAGAAACTGTTGGAATCAATTCAATATGAATCAGCTCCAATAGAACTCTTTCACAATATTCGTGATATATTCTTTAGATTTTTGAAAAATATCTGCTCAAATTATTTGGTTGCACAAAATTCTTGTTGTGTATTTAATTAAACTTGCAAACAAATCTGTATGTATTTATGTGAATAATTAAATATGTAAATGCCAGTGTGTGGGCATTAAAATAATCCTGTAAAACTTCATGTTTAGATTTATCAATTTTATTATGTTAATTGGCAAAGCAAAATTATTGATTCTATTCAATGTAAAACAAAAAGATTTTTATAGTAATTTTTTGTTCATTTAAAAATATTTATAAACACGTTAATCCAAAAAGGCAATACCCAAATCATAATGATGTTTTTGATATAAGTTTTATTTATTTATTTTAAAAACTTCGAAAATCTGTAGTCAATCGTACGATGAAGCTCTTGTTAACGCAGTTATGACAGAGATGTGGACAATTATTTCATGGTTCAAATGTTTTGTTGCAAAGTTTTCTTTTTTAACTTGTATGAATTTTATTATCTTGGCTGTTGCTTGTAAGTTGTTGCATATTTAAAATCTTGAATGGAAATTAATTAACCCAACGGGTTCAAGGCACATGTTGGCAATAAAAGAAACAAAAAGGTTAGATTTCTGTGGTAGCAGATGTCGACTTTATTTATAAAGAATTGCTAAATAATAAAGTTTTTAGAATTAACCCTTAATGCTGGTGTTGACTAACTCTTTACGGCTGCCTAAACGAACGTTTAGCTGTAAACAATTTCCATAAACCGCTAATCGATTGTTTAGTAGAGTATAGCTGGTGCCAATAAACTTTTTCGTATGTGACAGCATTAAATTTCTTGCAAATATTTTAATATTTAATAAGTTGTCTAAATGCCTTATTGCTGCCTCCTCAAGGACCTTCTCTAGGAAACTGTCATCAATACCAGGAAACACCAAACAAAACTTTAACAACTTTTCGCAGAGAAAAACAAAACAAAACAAAACAAAAAGTATCAAATAAAATAATATCATTTTGGAAATTTATAAAAAGATGAAAAAATAACAATTTGGAAATAGAAAAACTTTTCTTTATAAAGTTGATATGAAAAAAATTTCATTGTATTCCTGTTTTATTTAAGACGGCATACAAGTTGAGAGTTATGCCATATTTTTGCTTTGAATGTTCCCAGGAAGTTTGTCTCTTGTAACGTTTTTTTCCTTTGCTTAGAGTAAAAATAAAGGTAAAAAAAGTTTTTAAAAATTTCTTAAAATTCTATGCCAAATATCTTTTTTTTTTGCAGTACAACTTTCCTTCCCCTCTTCTATTACTTGCATTAGCAAAAACAAAGTTTCTGGTTTTGGCGACAGCAAAACTTGTGTGAAATTAAATTGAAATTATTCGCTTGTATCTTTGCTTAAATTAAACCGTGTAATATAATTAATTAAATGTTCGCTAATTTGATTACTTTACACTGTTGGTAGGGCGATACGATTTAAATGTAATGAAATATATAAATACCTGATATAAAAAATATAAAAATTTCTCTTTAATTATGTGCTGTTTCTTTTTTCCCCAAATTCTTACTAAAAAATTCAAAGTGATCAATTTAGGGGGTTTTACCTAGTTCCCATGCGCATTTCACTGGGGCTAATGCAGATCATCAGGGAACCTTTAGCCAAGATTTCTTAGAATAATAAATTAAATAATAAAGACATAAATAATAAAGACATTCCACTTTAATAAGTGAGAAGTCTAAACAAACATCAAAGTCATAACAAGAACTCACTGATCACTGATCCCTGATCACCTTTCCTTTTATATTTTCTTACGTTTTATTCAATAATTGGTTGGCTTTTTTCCAACTCTAATTTTAGCTGTAAGAGAAATCAAGAGCAGAACAAAACTAATTCTATATTCCCGCTCACTCACTTAATTTTTGATACTTAACTTTGGTTTTTTCTTTGTATGAGAAAGAAGGACATATAACTGTGTCTCTATTTCATTCCGACCCGAAGTTGAGGTACGGAGTTACTTGTACTTGGCCAGCAAAAGTTGAGGCGAGCGCTAACCGGGCTTATGTAGAAATTTATAAAGATTCATCTTTGTGCAGATAAGAAACTTTGAAATGGAATCAAAAACGATGACCTTTTTAAAATTGATGTAAAATTTACGTTATTCGAAACCTAATCTTTTGGTAGTATAATTTATCTATGTCCTTTGGCATATGATCGCTACAGTTGGATCGGAGGTGATATAATCTTTAGATTCAATTGTTAATGATATTCTCATATATGTGGCCGCCTATTGTCCTCCAAGTGGCCAATCGTTTTTAGCTTGTCAGCGTGGACTAGTGGCTTCACATGTCCCCACAGGAAATAGTCTAGAAATGTGAAAACGCACGATCCTGGACGCCAATTTCCGGGTCCGCAGCACAAAACTAAGCGGCTACTAAATTATTCATTAAAGTGTTTTCCCACTGAAAGTAAAAACCTGGCTTTTATATCAAAACCATAAACAAATGATTTTTCGGTTAGATTACAGATTTAATAAATTCAGATTTTAACTCCAACAAATTTAAGAATAATAAATAAAAATTTCTCAAAGAAAGACATACAAAACACAAACTATACCGCCGCCGCCGCCGCCCATTTTTTTGTGTACAAAAATAAACAATTTCTTACTGCACTCCAAAATATAAATTTTGTTTTATTTAAATTTCATTTTTTTTTTAAATATGAAAATACTTACAAAAACTGAATGAATGCTTGAAAATCACGTTATTTTATATAAAAATCATGGAAATTCTGAAAGAAAAAAGCGGCAGATGTTGTGAATGTTTCCATGCCTTCATTGGAAATTTATCAGATGTTTCCGATATACAACTTGGCAGCACTCAAGTTAGCACAAACAACAAAAGGTCAACACAAAATTGCATTTCATAAAATCGACTTAAAACTAATTAAAAACGGATTTTAAATTTGTTGTAACAAAATATATTTTTATGGTAAAACCAGAGGGCAAATTACGGTATTCGATAACGATAGAAATTTATATATAAATTGCATTAAAATTTCGATCGATATCGATTACGGTAAATTGGTCGCGGGTTCAAACTGTTGGTTTTAATATTAAAGCCAGAACTTATTAAAACCATGTCGGTATGAAAGTAATATTGGGAACAGTGATGGAATAGAAATACTAGAAATCGATACACCATCGAATTTCATTTGTACTGAATTTTTGTACTACAATTTAAATCGGTTTGTGTATGCGGACTATGACCGCAGCGTATATAAAATAATAATTTCTCAAATGAAATTGTCTGTCAACCTTTTTGTCAGAAAAAAAAGAGAGTCGTTGTGGAATTCAGTAAATCGTCAAAATTAAAAACACTGTTTTAATCTCTTATGTCTGTCAGTGAATGTGATTTTCTGCTTCCTGAGCTCCTCTTCCTTCCATGATCTTTTCATAATTAACTTTTTTGCAATCAAAGAAACTGCCTTCACAGAGCGTCATGCGTCGTGCAATTTGATATATTTAATTTTATAAGAACGACAACTCTTGTCGCTGTCTGACTACTTGATTACATATATGAAGTTACACATACTGCAACATCATATGAGTGCGTGTATGTACGCCTACTCCTGCAAAAAGCTCTACACATATTTTTTTTGTATATATTTTTTAATGTTTAAAAAGCAACCACTCGTATACGCGTTTAGCATTTCTACAATTTTGGCAAACAGGAAAAGGAAATTAATTCAATTTTAAAAATCAAACTGAACATGTCAGTTATTTCTTGCGGGAATTGTTTTCAATGCCCCAAAAAAACACTACAGAAGGCAAGAAACGAGTAGCGACAACAAATGACATGTGATCCACACACTTACAAGGGAATGCTAAAAAGAAAATTATCTCTACAGTTGTTGAAGCGAAAAACTAATTTAAATATATCGTTTGATTTTATTTTATTTTCTTTACGCCATAATTCTGTTTTTGTAACCGGCACTTAATAAGCGAAGTGAATAAATTTATTTAGTCAAGCACTTGAATTCTATATTAAAACAATATGCGTTATAGTTTTAATACACTCGCATGTAAAGACATGTTATAATTTCCATATACAAGTCTTATATGCCAATTAAAAAAAACTCTCAAAAGTTTTCTTGTATTTGGAACTCTTCCTCTTGTGTCACTGTAGTTGCACTAAATCTGAACTATAAAGGCCCGCAAGACAAGGTCTTTTAAGACTGAAGCTTAAAACAAATGTAATCTGCAGTTTTTTAAACTCCAGATTAATTGCGATTTGGTTTGCGAAGATCTTCAGTATTCCTGATTTTATTCGTTTTAATTGTTATATTTGCTAATTACTTGGGCCACTTATATATCCACGGGGGTACAGTCAATGCCCCCAGGATATTTAAGTGGCTCTAATCTAAATTAAATGGTTCTTTAATCATATAATTTTTGAAGCAATTGTTTTGTATTACATTGAACTACGCCACCTAACAAGTGATAATAAATAAAAATACACATGAGTACTGACGACAAAAGTATAGCGGCCTTCGAAAGCAGTTGTTCTGCTCTACTGGGTAAATTGAATATATACAATTGATGTTGACTTTCTCTTTTGCTTTGCAATATTTATAATACCTTTTTGAACTAAAATAAAACACTTTTCGAATAAGAATTCTGTCAAAGTTGAATTCAATATGATTTTTATTGATTTGAGCTAAATTATAAAGAGTTTGGGCAGTTGTATTTGAACCAAAAGAACAAGCAGGGTAATATTTAATGTTTTTTAACAAAATTGCTGAACATATTTTTTAAAGACTTAAAGAATTTGAAATGGCACAGAGCAAAATGGAACAACAGGTACATATCGTCGGACTTTTTTTTTTCTTCTCAAATCAACGACACAGTGTGTATATCGTTATTATTTCAAAGTGTGGGTTGGATTTTCAGTCTCAAAAATAAGCCGTCTGTTTGTTAAATTGTCGACAGTAAAGAATTTTTTTTACACCGGCCTTCAATGAACGGTGCTCACGTGTGACAATATTGATCGGAAACAGAAGAGTATTCGGGACTGAAAAGAAACGTCAGCCAGGAGATGTTCGACACAACATGATCTCGCACGGATCGCTGCGCAAATCTTTGCATACAATAACAAAGTTTCCATACAAAATTTAACTTGTCCCAACAGTGGAAACCGACAAAGATTGGATTATCCAGTTTATCACCAGAAAAAAGTGGAAGTAAATCATGATTTTTCATTCATAATATAATTATGAACGACGGAGGCCACTTCCAATCCAATGGGTTATTTAATAAACAAGACTACAAAATATTAAGCGGGCAAAATCCAAGAGTAGCTCACAGAGTCTACAAGTCGGGTACGGCTGACTCGGTCGTAATCAAAACGGGAGGTACAATTTTCAATGGCTTCGCCCACGTGGGCGTGACAGTAAACAGCGAATACTGCCTTTCAAGTGCAGCCAATCGTTTCGGTCTTATTGGCAGAGAGAAGCGACTTCAGATATTTCCTAAAAACAAATAGTCTAGAGACGTTAAATCGCACGCTCTTGAGGGCCAATTCCTGTATCCGAAACAAAGACTCATAAAGAGTGGAAACCCCTTCGATCAGTTTGGGCCATCCCATATAAGACGTTGACAAATTATTGTGTGTGACAAATAGAAAATTTCAGATTCTTAAAAAAAAAAATATTCAATTTCGAATGTGTCAATGAGTGAGAAAATATTCCCCAGGACGTAAGTGCAAAGATTATAAAATGCCTTAGAAAAATACAATTTTAAAGTTGATACTAATCGGATGCACAATAAAATTTATTGTCTGCATTTAAGAAAACTTATAAACATTCAAAATAACTGCCTCTTCTAAATGTCTTACAATCCTTTTATTCCGCTTTTACTTGATAATGGAATTTAAATCACCGTTTCAGCGTTTAAAACAAAATCTAAAGGACATCTAAAAATCGATACGCAAACATTTAATAGCAGTTGTCTTTAGTGCTTTAATAACGTCTTTTTTTTCCCCGGCCTGTTAAAAGGAAAACAAAAATGACAAACAATTACCAAAGAAAACAACTCAAAAGCACAAACTTACTTGGCAAAAAAAGAAGGAAGAAAAAAAATGAATAAATAAAAAAAAACAAGAAAACAAATCTAATGGCTGAATTGAATTAAAACACAGCAGATGAAATAAAATTATATAGAAAAAAGCAAAGAAAAAGAGGAAAAAATTAAGCGATTTATACAAATAATGCAGCTTTAGGAGGCAGATATAAAAACAGCCAGAAGATAGAAATAAGAGAACTAAAAGCAATCGAAAAAAATAACAACAATTACGGCTGTTAAATTTTTTTCTTTTAAACAAGAAATAAAAATAAAAAAATACATGCAGATTGAATTCCAAGCACTTGTTTACAGTTGTACTCTCTTTATACACACACACTTACAATTATATATATATACACACACACACACATAGAATTTAAAGTTCAAATAACAGAAATACTTGCGAGCATGAACGCTAATTCTCTAAGAAGTTTCAGCAACAAATCGGAAGTGAATGTCAAAACGATTCTTGACAAGATTTCATGTTGAGCATAACGATTGAGGTTTTCCATAATTGATTGTTGCAGTTTAAAAACTCGTTTTACATATTTCGAGCGATTCAACAACGTTGTAACAACACAATCTGAGGCAATAAGATATTTATTTTCCTGGCAATTGAGATGTTAAATAGAACTCGGCGTCTCTTAGCTTGTTAAACTTTTAAGTCACTGATGCCCTGGCGGGTGTTAAACGTAAAAAAAAGTTATTAAAAATTTACTTCAAAACGTGGCAAGTAAAAATTTATTAAGTCAATAACATTTCATATATCCAGTAAAAGTTTATCTTCAACAGTTTTCATGCTCTTCTCGTGGTTGCTTAAGACCACAAACGCATTTTGGCCTACACGCAGCGTTTATAAAAACTTAGAACTCCTCTTAGTTTGCATTAAAAATATTTCCAGGAGTTTCCAAGCATGTACACGCATACATGTAAACAGATTCATACATTCTCCTCCTTCTTATCGTAGTTTTGTAATTTTCCAGCTAAAATTTTACCTCCTGCACCGCATGTGTGAAGGCATGTAGGAGTTTCCTTTTATATTTTATTGAAAACTGTTTGATCTAGACCGCTAAAAACCAGCAACTCTAAAAAATATGTTCGCTTGTATTGTTTTAAAAATATATGAACTTCTTTTTGTATGCAGAGTTGCCAGTTCGCTTCCCAATTATGGATACTAAATTCTCATATAATAAAAGTTTTTACGCGCTCTTTATAAAACAAGGGAAACTTTTCATGTGTATCCAGCATTACTAGAGAGTTATAAATAGTTTTACTCTCTGCTCAATAGCCAAGGAATTAATATTGGCAAGTGGAATATTATTCACTTCAGATGACAGACATTTGACAGCTAACAGTGTAGCCTTACCGGCGGCTTGAGGAAACGGAAATGCTTTAAAATTAATAAGAATTTTATTTTTTATTTTCAAAAGGAACGCAATTACTCCTTTGCTCTCTCTCTCTCTCTCTTCCTCTCTCTCTCTCTCTTTCTTTCTCTTAATCGCTACATGATTTCGTTTACCGTTTTCCTTCAACTCCTGGCAACACTGTCAGTTAGTTGGTTTGTTGCAGGTGCTGGAAATAAAGTTGTAAATGTTTTTTTTTCTCTTATAGAAGAAACCTTAAAATATGTGTTCCATGTTCTGTTTTAATAGACATGCAAACACATGCTTTTACAAACTTCTACAAAAAACATCTCTACTAACACATTCTCATGTGCAACATAAGAAACTGCTTGTACAAAACATTTTTCATGTTGGTTCAAAAGTTAATTTTTAATTATAAGTTTTTCTCTTTACATCTCCGTTGGAGTGTTCATTTATGTTACTTTAACTTTGTTCGATTAATTAAAGGGAGGAAGTTGGACTTATAACTTATTCTCGATATACGGGGACGGCATCAATGCAAAATTCCGATTTTGATAAGCCTTAAATCTCTGCGTTGATTTTAATACAGAAAAGGAAAAAAGTCTTAAGCAAGCGGATACGGTTTTGCTTCGCTATTAGCAAAAGAGTGGACTACGGCAGGTAATGAATTCTATTAAATATTTTTAGTTCAATCTACTGATTTCTTATCTAAAAAATGCAAGATTTTTTACACTTTTTAACAGAAAATGGCTGCATTCTGTCATTTGGAAATAAGAAATTTATTGGAAATTAATCCAACTTCTCTAATGGAAAAAAATTTTCATATTAAAACTCTGCCTAACTGCCACTTTTTAGTAAATAAGTGACAAAATAATGCATGTTTTCTAGAAAAGAACACGCCATAAGTGATGGATTCTACACAAGTTCTTTTGGCTCTGGAAACTTTTGGGAATGGAAACTCCAGCTGCTAAAAATTATTCCTGAAGATGGGTAGCGAAAAGTCGATTTTAAAATATCACTATAAAAAACCTCAAGACTCAAGCAAAATATATTAATTTTTGCAAGTAAAAAAAGTTGAAAAATTACACCAGAATCATAGAAAAAATATAATAGAAATTTATAAAGAAAACATAAAAAGATAGAAAACATTGCAAATGAAAACACAGGTAAAGGGTGTTTATTATAGAGTGATACAAGTTTAAATCATAATAAAACATAGTAATATATTTTTGATATCAATAAAACGGTCTTTATTGGATAGAAAATTTCATGACATTAATGTTTAAATATGATTTCGGCCATGCGGCCGCCACGGCTGACGCATACAAGGCGCAATCTCGAACACCAATTTTCACAAACAGTAACATTCTGACCATCATCGTTTTTGAAGACAAACGGGCCAATGACTCCGCCAGCCCATAAAGCGCACAAAACAGTAATTTTCTGCGGATGTAATCGCGCTTCGACAAAAGCTTGTGGATTCTCCTCACTCCGAATGCGACAATTCTGTTTGTTTACGCACCCATTCAACCAAAAATGGGCTTCATCGGAAAATAAAATTTTGAAGTGCAGTTTGAAGAACAGAACCATTATTTTCATTAAATATTTTCACAATTTGCACCCGTTGCTCTGGTGTAAGTCAATCCATAAAGAAATGTCAAAGAAAATTAAACAAAAAGCAACTATCAGCTGTTAAATGGGTGGTCAAATAAGGCAGTGATGCCAACTCAAAGTTGTATCACTTAATAGAAAACACCCTATAAAACCAAATCAACTCAGGAATTAATTCGGCAGCAAAAGAAATTCCATATAAAATGTAAAAGCATACCCGGGTATGCTCTTGTTGACTCAATTTTTCTCTGTTGACATAAATGATATTGTTGTTCATTAAAAAAATAAATAAACTAATAGTTAAAAGTTTAATAAAACAACTCCCACGTATTGCCGCGATTTGCATACTCCGTTGTAATCTCACTTAAGTTGTTCCCTTTACAAATCCCCACCATTTTTCTTGTCGTTGTGGGTTCGTTCTTGTAGGGTTTTTTTTTTAAATACAAGAAGTTGATGGTTCTTCCTTAGAGTTAAACACTTAATCTTTGGCACAGTGCACTTAGAGAAATGATAAAAAATAAAATAAAATAATAATAATAATTTAATGCGTGCAGTAAATCCATTTTTATTATCCTCTTGAGAAGGACTTGCGTGAGACCATAAAAATCTTCACACTCTACTTCACTGCATGTCTTCTCTCCTGATATTTCCATTCGGGCTTGAGTTTGATTTAATTTCTCATGTTGACAAGGACACATCACATGTTGTATGTTCTTCATTAATATTCTCACAATCTTCTTTTATGAGAGGAAAACATTTTTGCGTAACGTTTGTTTCGCATGGGGCGTATGCCTAAATGTATGGGTAAGATGAATGACAGTGATTATGGAGTAAAATTTGGCGCGTCCACTCTGTTTTATTTTCATTTTCATTATCTCTGTAATATGTCACTTTTCCTTTCTTTTTTTTATTATTTATCATTTGTTTGTTTATCACTCCGGCCAAATGTCATTTTGTAAAAGCCAGTAAAAGCCTAAAGGATTATGATAATAACGTGTACCATCATAAAATATTTAATGAAATGCACACAGTCTTTTGGAAAATGTTAAGGAGAATGGAATTTAAGGGCGGAGAGGAAACAAATTATGCTGGAATCTTGGAATATTCCACTGTCTTATTTGCTATCGAATTTGTTCACTAAATGGATTAAAGTTGTGGCACTGATTGACGCCTAGAGAGGAGATATATTTCGACGTTGTCATTGATTTCTTTTATAGATTCACTGGTAGTTGCTGCTGTTGTTTCTTAACCATGACCAAGACATGCCGAAAATCAATAACCACTTTTTTAATTAATAGTTTTCATAATTCAGTTTTCATTATTTGATAATAATTGAAATTAAAGATATTAAAAAGCAGCTGATTGAACAGCACAAAGGAATTATAAATACGATAGCATTGCTACCCCAGATGACATCTTTTTGCCCAACCATTGCTTGCCTACATTGTTGCCGTGTTTTTTATGAGCAACAAATCCTTGTTGTGTTTGAATTTTGCTTGCAATTGCTTATATATGCGGCGTTTTTATATGTCATGTTGCTGCAATTTTCGAGGTGCTCCATGTCTTTGCAAAAAAAACAATTGCTGTAGTTGTTGTAATATTGTAGATCATCAAGTTTTATTATTCATTTATAAGGAGAATGTTCAAGTTGTTATTTATGAAGTTTTAAAACTTTGAGTTGTCAACACTTTGTTAACTGGCAGCCATTCTGTTCGTTGTCAAGTCAGACAAGGCAATTTTTCTTGAAGCAAAACGTTTTCATTATCTCTAAGACTTGATTGTTTGCTTACACTCAGAAAGTCTGTACACCACTTCCTAATTAAGCAAGTTTATTTTGCGATAGACAGACTCCTGTACACCATTTCCAAATTAAGAAAATTTATTTTGTGATTCTCTTCGAAATATATATCGTGCGAAATTTGTTTAAGAACTAACTTTTGTTAGTTCTTAAACAAATTGTTAGTTCTTGAGGTTTATCATCACTTCGAGTGATGATAAACCTCAAGAGTATGTTGAGACGCTGTTGCATCCAAAGACTCTGACTGTTTGGTGTGCTTTGCGGGCTTTTGAAATTATTGGTCCGTATTTCTTTAAAAACGATGATCAGTAGAATCGTATAGTCAATGGTAAACGCTATAGAATTTTGATTTTTTACGTTTTCTCTGATCAATTAAACAACGATGACGTGCTGGAGTTGTACTTTCAACAAGACGGAGCAACATGTCACGCAGCTCATGTCACAATTGTTTTATTGATGAAATAATTGTAAATCACTTATTTTCACGTTTCGGACCCGTCAATAGGCTTCTAAGAACGTGCGATCTAATGCCGCTATACTATTTTCTATGGGGATATAAGAGGTCGGTAGTCTATTCCGACAAGCGCGGAACGATGGAGCACACTTGTAGCGCAACGTTCACCGCCTTTTTGGCAGGTCTGTATCTCTTCTTTCTTCTCTGCCCTTTCTAAGACATGACTTAGTTTGATTTGGTGTCTGTACACCATTTCCAAATTAATAAAATATATTCTATAATTCTCTTCGAAACATCTATCGCGCGAAATTTTTTTAGTCATTGAAAATTGAACCTCTTGATTAAACTACAACTGAGGCAGCAATGGCGGTCATATGCCACAAGTCATATTGAAATTTTAATTGAAGAAGATCAGCTTTCGAATAAAATAAATTTCATTCCAGTTTAAAAACTTCATCTTTCTTTTATAAAATATACAAAATTGTTTAAAAATAAATTATTTTACAAAAGTCTTTGCATATATTGCCAACAGTTCTTCTATATTTTTTTTGCAGTCTACATCAATATTTATGCTATTTAAATAATATAATTCTGCAACAACTTCGTACATCGGGTCACGTTACGTTGATATGCACACATACACCAGCGCTTTGCACTTAAAGTACATGCACTTGTATATTCCATTAAATATATTCATACAATAATATTTTTTTTCAGCAACAAAACTCTTACACTTTGATACTTCCTACGCTGCAGTTTGAAATGGCAAAAGCATAAAACAACATACTTAAATACGTGTTTCTTTCCCATGTCATCATTATTCTTGACTTGGAAATTCTGGACGTGAAAAGCTATTTTACGTGCTACAATGCAACATTATTTGCTGGCTTTTGTATTATCATCTCCTGTAACTGCATTAAAGGAAATCAAAAGCAGCAGCAGTACTTAACTAAACACACATTCGATTATACACAAACACACATTTTGCATAAATATATATAAATGCCAACAACAACATCGATTCGATATTGAAATGTCATAAAATAATAAGTTGAATAATAAAATCTGTTGTTATAATTCGCTTGGGCTTAGGAATATCTGCCAAGTCTTTCTTTAAATTAAAAAGGCTTTCTGATTAACTCTGAGCAACGAGGAAGCAAAAGCGTCCAGGAAATACTAGATGCAGAAAATAATGAAACGGCAACACTGGTACTTAACGAAAATATCGGTTTGTTATAATTATCGCTTCCTTTTTCACAACAAAACTCGTACAAATAGAAACTGTTATCATATGCAATTAAGCCTCCTGGCAAGTGGTAACAAATAAAAATACTTAATAGTACTGATGATGAGACTGTAGCGCCTTTCGAAAACAGCTGTTCTGCTCTGATGTGTAAGTTGAACGTATAAAACCTCTGTTGACTTTGCCTTGAGCTTTGGCATATTTATTATGTCTTTGTGAATTCAATAACACTTTTCGAAAAATTCCTTATCGAAATTCAATTCAAGTTGGGAACAAATAAATACTTTTAATGAAAAATAAGTTTGCGCAGGAACTTTTTAAAAAATTCGGTATAGAAATTTTTAGCTCTAAGAAAAACAAATGAAACACATTCATTCTGGACGCTCCAGCATATCACTAACCGATGAAAACTCTTCCGGAGAATGATCGAATCACTGCTAGAGAATAAATTCTGACTCATGACTCAATATCTTTTAAAAAGATTTCGGAATGAAGCGCGTGTCAAAGATTTTCACAAACTATTGAATTAAACAAAGAAAAAAAATCATCGTGTGGACGGAGCCGCATGCCATACAGTGGGGACTACAATTGATTTTACTCAAAAAAGCTTTTGATGAAAAAACTATTTCATTTAATGGCCCATCTAATTGGCCACCAAGATCATGTGACTTAACCCAAATTGGATCATTTTCTTGGGGCTTATGTTAAGTCACTTGCCTACGCCGATAAACCACAAACAACTGGAAATCAACATTTGAAAAGCTGTTGGTGAAATGCGGCTGCAAATACTGCGAAAAGTTGTTGAAAATTAGTGTTTCAGATTGCGCCTCTTACGCCATGGAGATCACATAAAACAAATCATGTTTAAACATGAATTTCATAAAATTTTCTTTCGAATAAAAATACATTTTCTTGTTTTATTATGACCTAAACTTCTGCCACTCTATAAAATGCAAAACAAATAAAAAGGAAAGATATTTTGATTCAGATGAATGTTTCTCAAATAAAACACATCCGATTATTACTGGAACCAATTTTCTCAAATAAAGTATTTTCCTTAATATTCAGTGGTAACGCTTATTAAAGCAAATATTTGCTTAAATGTGACTGTACCCTTAGCGATATTCGTACTAGTTTCAACATGTTACAATAAAATTTGAAAAAAGTAGAGGAAGAGATCTATAAAATATCACGGCAGAGTACGATAAAATATTTTTGAATACTCTTCATTCCTACTCAGTTTGAATAGAGAAATAAAATCATTTGAATGCAGCCAAATACCGCCCCCACACTTATTTCTAAGTTGAACCTGCAACTTGGCTTTTAATGAAGTGAAATGTTGCTAAACAAGATGTTGCAATTTTATGTTGTAACAGTTAATACGACTTTAGTTGTACTTTTCTGTTGAAAACAAACACAATGAGGAAAGTGTTTGCCTAAACTCCATATATTGTTTTAGTTAAGTCTCAATGCTTGAATGTGTGTGTGTGTGTGGGGGTGTGTAAAAGATGTTAGTTTTTTTGTTGTCGTTGCTCTTCTTCTTCTTCTCTTTGTTGTTGTTGTTGTTTGCGTATGCAAATGCATGTTTGTTAAGTAACATCATCAACACCCCCGGCATCTGGCAGAACTTGATTTAATTTTCTAACTTTTACATGCGCCACTGCCAAAGCAACTAATCACAATAATTATCATTCTAATGATCATTATAATTACAAAGACTATCATTACAAGTTTAGAAGTTAAAGTCATTATTCTGGCTTAAAATGTTATGTTAAGTGTGTGTGTGTGTGTGTGTGTGTTTGTGTGTGTGTGGGTGCAGAAGCAACAAGTAAATGTTACACAGCGATGTGTGACAGCAGCTGAAACAAAACCACAACGAAACCTAATCAAAAACAATAACAACAAGAATTATTTTTAGCAGAGATTCTTTTCTCTCTTTTTCCATCCAGAACACACTATCATCATCTGTGATAACAGTTTTAAATGATAAACTTCTTCCTTCATAACTACAACACCAACGGGAAGTAACAATTGTGTGACAGTAACATGCAACTGTTGGGGTTGTCAATGATGAAAATCGTTAGATTAGAGATCATGTCAACTTTCTTCTGGAGTTAAACAAATAATTTTAAGAACATTTTTATATGGAAATCAATTTCTTATATCATATAATGCGAATAGAAACTTGCGTTGGCAGAATGTGACCACTAATAAATTAAAAAAAAAAATTTGTTTAGTTAAACAGTTTCCAAAAAAATTTGATTCAATGCTTATAAAAAACTGATCCTTATAAAAAAAAACTGATCCCAGATCTTTTTTATATATTTTAATTTAAATTTTTATATTTCCGCTGTGACTTTTTGCCAATCGCTGGCTGCTGTTATCAAACAGTTGTTCGTCACTCTGCCCGAGTACAAACTATACAATCAGATATTCTTTGAAAATAAATAATTTATATAAATTTTTTTCCACACTTTCGCAAAAATTAAATAAATTTCTCACGGCTTTTTAAGGTTCACTGCTTTTCCCAGCTACAAACGATTTGGCAACTTGCAGTTTGTGCCCTGTTTAAGCATACAAATGAAATTTGCAAATAATAAAAATAATAACAAAAAAAAAAAAAAGTTACTTGAGTGCAGTGACAGTCTAAAAAGTCAAAAGGATACTTAAGTGCTTTGAAAGGGAACTCAGCAAATACAAATAAAAAAAGCGTTCGTGGAAGAACAAATAAAATTTAAAGCAACTCTGAATAAAATTTGCATACTTCAAGGGTTAAGTTAAAGGAATTAAACAAAAATGTCCTGAAAATAATAGACAAATAGAGCAACGAAGGAAAAACATATTCTAAAAGAATCTGCAACAGCAGCAAAAGCAAGACAAGAAGAAGAGCCGAAGCGATTCCGGAATGAAACTACAACGCGAAGTAATTTTCCGTACAAACTGGCATTTTAAATATGTCAAGCACAGATATTTTAAAATATATCAATAAATATCAATAAATAATAATCATAATACGTGATTTTTAAAATACTTATTCCAAAGAATGACATCTAACGACATCGCCAGTAAAGGCGTTTTATTTTCTGGAAAACATGCAACATTTTTTCACTTCTTTCGTAAAAAGTTGCATTTCCTAGAAGTTTTGAAATAAAAATAATTTTTTTGAAAGGGGTTTCTATTAGTTTCTGATCAATTTAATATTTTCAAATGACACAATATTGCGCTTTTCTATAAAAAGTGTAAAAATTGCAGCATTATTTTTTAAAAAAGAACACAAAATAAGTAACGTATTTTCTGTCATTATTTCACACTGTATTAGTTCTTCATTTAAGCAGATAATTTTAAATATTTTTATTAAACATTTCTAAAAAGCTAAACACTCATCGTTTGCACTCATTTTGTTTTTATTTTTTTAACTTCTTAAATCACATGATATCTTTTAGCAAACTTCTTATCGGTTTAGGATCTCAACTGAATAGTTAAATAAAATCTTATATATCTCAACTCGTATCTCAACTATCGTATCGAATAAATTAACGAACGAATTATACAATAAAAATACGAACAACGTTTGGAGGAGAGTCGAGAACATAAACTGATCAGATATATAATATCGAAGTTTTTCAAAAAGAAATTACTTTTTCGAACTTCATCGTTTACGGCATCTCACGAACTGATTAACCGACTTCGCGGTGATCGACGCGGCTTGTAAATGTTAAGTGCTGATTAGTTTGTGGAATCGATCGGTGATTAAAAGTTATTCTAAAAAACACTATGAATCATGTTTTTTTTAATAAGTATTTTTGTAACCATCCAACCGAAATTGACCAGATTTAATCGGTTTAAATTCACATCAATTTTAAGTTCAGGAACGTTCTTCAGAACTCTACCAGTTTGATTTGATTCGGTCAAACCGTTCCAAAGTTATAAACGGGTTACAAAATTATACACACCACACACACAGACACATATACACACACAAATCACAAACACACAAACACATATACGGACACAAATCACACACACAAACACATACACGCACACATACACACACATACATATATTTATATATATATATATATATATATATATATATATATAGGGTGTTTTTTATAGAGTGATACAAGTTTAAATCATAATAAAACTTATTAATGTATTTTTGACATCAATCAAATGGCCTTTGTTGGATAGCAAATCTTATGACATTTGTGTTTAAATATAATATCGGCCATGTGGCCGCCACGGCTGGCGCGTACAAGGCGCAATCTCGAACACCAATTTTCACAAACATTCTGACCATCATCGTTTTTGAAGACAAACGGGCCAATGACTCCGCCAGCCCATAAAGCGCACAAAGCAGTAATTTTCTGCGGATGTAATCGCGTTTCGACAAAATCTTCTGGATTCTGCTGACTCCAAATGCGACAAATCTGTTTATTTACGTACCCATTCAACCAAAAATGGGCTTCATCGGAAAATAAAATTTTGAATGGACGAAGTGCACGATAAGTTTGGCGAACCGAACCAACCGCTATGATCTGTATGAAATGTCAAAGCGAAATAAACAAAAAACAACTATCAGCTGTTAAATGTTTGGTCAAATAAAGCAGTAATGCCAAATCAAAGTTGTATTACTCTATAAAAAACACCCTATACATACAAACACATAACGGGCTGTCAGAATTAGTCAGGAAAGTTCCTTAGGGAGTCAAAACGTCAAGATAACTTTTAATAATTTAAGCCGGGGTAAAACCAAAAGCTTTCCGATTTTCAAAATCTTAAAATTTTCCTACCGGAAAGTTAAAAATCTTTTTAGTTTTCTTAAAAAAAAATTCTGATTAAATTGGCCCCATATTCTTTAGTTTTTTGTACTTAAGACACAAACAATATCTTGTATCTTTAAAAAGAATGTGTGCGTGTGTGAATTGCGTGTGTGTTTTATTGACATATTGAGCTTAAGCGGCAACATCAGTGTGTTGGAAATCATTATTATAGTCAAAAGGATAATATCCTTTTTTTCTTCCATTATGGCGACTGTCACATAAACAATTTTAAACGTTGTACATCTGTGAGTGCCATCGCATGCTTGTCTTTCCATTACGGTCTGCTAACCGTGCGGTTTGTACTGGAAATTCTTAAAGTTGCACATCATGAATATGAAGAAAGAGAGCGTGTGTGAGTGCATTTATGATGCACGTGTATGCATGGCACACACACACTGCTTTATATCAGAGACACTCGTGCTGGTGTCTTTTGATGTCATAAAAAATAATGCCTTCATTAAAGTTTTTCTTGGAATTGTGCCAAATTATTATGAAGTTGGTATTCTTTATGCCATTTCTGGGGCGATTGTGTGCGATATAAATTTTATTATCGAATTTCTTTTCTTATATCCATGCATTCATTGAGTGGAGGACGGCCTGTATGAGTTTCAATATGAAAAGCAATTGGTTTTATTTTTATTTATTTTAAATCTTTTTAGTGGTGACAAAATGTTTGTTGTATATTTTTAAAAGCGCCTACAAAAAAGACCTGGAAAAATAAGTTCCCTATAAGAAACTTTTTCACCAACATATTTGAAAATATGACTGAAAGTTCTGTTCAAAATATAAATCCTTTTGAAAATCTTTTACATTTTTAATTTAAATTTGGATTGAAGATATTTTTAAGGAACGAAATTAAAAATTATTATTTTTTCTATAGTCAATGAAAGCAAAGAAAAAAGTCTATCAAAATATGTGTTTTATTGCGGCCAAAATTAATAAAGTTTTTGTTCGCGGAATTCTGTTAATTTTTTATAATTTTTATTTAGTGACCGCACAATTTGTTTGCCTCTGCCACATTCATATTTGAAATTGTGGAATTATTAAAATGCCACAAATTAACTTTCAATCATTTACATGCTTTTGATTTGTGTGCGTGTGTGTGTGTGTGAGTGTTTGTGTGTGAGACTGTTGCTAATAAAATATGATTAATAGCTGAACCTGATAACTTTCCAGCCACTTGTTAAGGGTGTGACATATTTTTGTAAATGTAAATTCACAAAAAATTGCAAGTCAATAATCGAAGGAATTGGAGTTTTTTATTTATACATTTATTATAATTTTTTTTTTTGGCAAATGATAAGGAAATGTTTATTGTGTCCCGAGCCTTCAGAATGAGCTTTTTAGAAATGCCACAACAAATTCAGGTTCAATTAAAATCTAAAAGATAACTTTCGATTCACTGAAAAAAGAGAAGTTGTTGCAATGACGAGCCCTTGTAAAAAGCATTAAAAGAAGTCAAAATTTTCACTACTTCATAATTTCTGTGAATAACTCGGTATGAAGAACCTCAACTAAAATTTTCGCTTGCAAGCACAACAACCACTAAAATGCATACCGTAACCTCTGGGGAGGTCTTCTAGGCTAGGTTAGGTTAGGTCGAAAAGAGGAGCATAAGTTATTCCAATCCGCTCAGGATTACACTTAGGGCTCATAGGCCTGTTGTGCGCTCTATTGTAAGGAGTTCCCATTTTACCATTGGGAGCCTTTTATCGTGGAAATCTTTGAATTTGATTAAGTTAGGAACCTAGTGTCTTCAATGTATCTTCTTAAATCCCTCCAATTGGAACCCCTAAGAAATTCTATCTCCTGTATAATCTCCTGATTAAATGTTTGTCTTCCGACTTGGTTAAAAGCTGGACAGAAGCATAAGTACTGCTCCAGTGTTTCGCCCTCTTCCTGACAGGCCCTGCATGTTATATTATCAACGATGCCCATTCGTGTCCAGGTGATTCCTTAACTCTGTATGTCCTGTTATTAAATAAACCAATCTCCGTAGTGCTGGCCTACTCATTGTTAGGATCTCCTTTGTCCTATTGCCATCTGGGTCCCCCATAGAATTCTAGTCACCCTACCTACGGTAGAGTACTGCCAATCTCTTGTATGCAATTCAATAGCCCGTTGGTTTCAGTTCGTTCTTAAAAACCTGAAGTGGCTTTGAATTCTCTAGTGTGATGTTTGCCATTAATGCTCCCATCTTTGCCAGCCTATCTGCCTCAGCATTTCCAGGTGTTCCTTGATGTTCTGGAATCCATATTATCTCTATGCTTCCACAGTGCGTGTATGAGTTAATCGTATCCTTGCATTGTAGTACATACCGAGATTGAACCGCATGACTCCTCAGGGTCTCGACAACTCTCCTACTATCCGTGAATATACGAACAGGTAGTCTGTTATCGATTTCCTTTAGCCATTTTATCCCTTTAGCAATAGCCACGATCTCACTTCAAGTTTACAAAAAATTTTAGTGCGAGTAGGCTCTTTACCACGCTACCATTTTGATTTGGTTCAGTAGTGCAAAATCAGGTCACATACTTACACATGCATACACACATACATACATACATACATACACATACACACACCCAAAAAACACACACACACAAAGATATAGTAGAAGGATTTTACAAATAGACAGGGAAACTTTTAAGTAAATCGATTGAATGGAGATTGAATGAGAATTCGATTTTATTCCATATTTTAAAATATTGAATTTTCCTGGCGTTAAGCTAAAAACTTAATATCAGGTTTTGTTTTATTAAACTGCTATAAATCATAAATAAATTTTATAAATAAGGATTTTGACGAGTCAACAAAATGTTGTGTTTATTTTAGCTTAATAAGGCAATAAAAAAATATTTAAAAAACTTTTTGTTGTCGGAAAAGTACAATTTTGATAGTTTTATTTTGCGACCCTTCCTCACACACTTCTCTCCACTTTTTTATCTTAATCAATTCATACGACAAAGAGATAATTGTTCCTAAAACCAAGTGGTTTAGCCCAGGTTTGTTTTGTTCCCACCAACCTGTTAAACTAATCAACTGTCAGAGCAAAATATTTCATTTAATACAGCAGAGGTAAAAACACCCACTAAACAACAACGATAGACAGTGACTGCTTTGCAGGACTTCTTTACTGGTAAATATCTGTTACTTTTCGATATGACTGTTTATGTCTGTTTAAAAATACAAACTTTTAAATTGATAACAAAAAAAAAAAAAAATTTCCATAAATTTTAAATATCTGAAGCTTCACAAAAATCCAAACAACAAGTTTAGCCCACTTTTAATAGATTTCACTACCTGAGGATATTTTTTCTTTATATTTCCTGGCTAAAGTAAATTAATTAACTTTCATTTCCCTTTCTCTGTCGCTTAAAGTTTTTATATTCTTTTTTTTTTTTTGAACTCTAAAATTAGATTGTAACTTTATTTTGAAAAATGTCCTGCAGTTATTAAATTACTTTTCCTTGGCAACTTAATTCATTTGGACTATTGTTTGGTTTAATCTAATTTCGAAAATTCTCCAACTCTGCATTCTAAGTTGCACAACAAAAGAGAAGAACAGTAGAAATGAAAACAAAACAAAAGAAAAGAACATGTAAACAAAACATTGAAGCAAATAAATTTCATTGCAAAACACACTGTAAACAAATAACAAACTTTAGGAACAACCGACAGGCTTCTTGCAAGTTGTTAACAAAATACAATTTATAAAGTATCCCCACCCACACAACATGTTGAAGTTGGCTGGAGTATTTAGTGCAATCGAGTAACGCTTGTAGACTTATAGAAAACAAAAACAAAAATTTACAACAAATGGCAGAAAGTTCATTTTCTGTCTTTGCTTTTCTACCTTTTTTCATCTCATTTTGCTACGAATTTTCTTATTGTCTGTGGAAAATTGCAGTTTCTCTTGCAGCTCAGCACGGAATACTTTTTGGGAAACTGAAGCGGAGATCGTTGACAAAGAAGTCATGTGATGTACTTCTTAGAGAGTATGTTTCTTGAGGAGAACACTAGCTTTTGAGAGGCTAGTGATTATGAAATTAAATTAGTAAAAGTTATATATTCGGGCCGGGTCGGGCCGAATCTTACAGCCCCTTCATTGAAGTCTGTTAGTTTTATGTAACAAAAGAGTTTCAACTGTTCAACCCTGTTTGATTTTGTTTTAATTTTTAATATAAATTTAAGTTTACAATTAAATTACAAATTTAGGAGTAAAAAACTTTTACAAAATTCTGAGTTTAAATCAATATCTTTTGAAGTTTTCAATTCTAGATCTGCTGATTCATTTTTCCCCAAAAATTTCGTTTTAAAATTCAAAGTGATCAATTGAGCGGCTTTCACTGGGGCTAATGAAGGGCAACAGAAAAGCTTAAGTCAACTTTTTTCTATTATTTTTTATTAGTATGAAACAATTTGTTTTATTTTAAACACAAGAATTAAAAGAAGCCTCGTAAATGAAAAAGTTGTCCCATTAAATTCAACAACTTTTATAATTAAAAATATCCGAAATATTTTATTTCAGAGTATTTCATTAATCGTTAAATTTAAAAGCCGATTAAAATGAATATCAGCAGTAAAATTGTTTTCAGTTTGCTAATTTACTTCTGCTGCCATTGCACAGTGGGTTATTCCTTCAACAGCACACGCTCTTCAGAATTAAAATACGCATTCAGGACATTCTTTAATGTCAAGCAGAAAATTTTTTTTTATTTCCTTCAAAATGGCCCACTGTGCCAAGTGAATACCATTGCGGCAATCCTTATTTTATTGTTGCCATTATTATTTCGTTTCGTTAATGCTTTTAGATTTGCAGCACAGAAGAAGGAAATAAAATGTTTAAGAACCACTTTAATTTTAGTCCTCCATTCCCAACATTCTTGAAAGCAAATGTTTCTTGCAACAGAAATTATTTGCCGAACATCTACCACATAAATTAAAACAGATTCACTTGAAAATAATCGTAAATCGGAAACTTTTTGCTGGAAATGTAACTAATTAAATCTACAGCGACTATTTTTGCAAATTGTAGAGTGCAGTAACGGATTGTTAATTATAAAACGAGCGAAAATAATTGACTCTGGCATTTTTATTCGTTTGGTTCTTTTACATCTGATCAGTTTTGCAATTGAAAAGAAGTAGAAAATTGTGTTTTTCACTTTTCAGTTTTTGCTGCTCTGGAATGAAAAAGAAAATTTAAAATTTAAATTTTTATTTATTAATTCATAAGAATAATATCTTTTACAATAAAAATATGCAGCCAAATTGTGTATCTGGGAATTTATGTTTAACCAGAAACAGAATTCAAAATTTTTGTTTCAACGTTAAAACCAGTCATTTTTCTTCGATTTTTATTTATTTATCAGTAAATAAAAGTCATTTCTTGATTTTAATTTATTCCTCAAAATATAAAAATTATTTCTTGATTTATGCGTATTTTTTTCTTCAGAAAATGAAAGTCATTTTTTGAGAACCCCAGAACCTACAGTTCTGCTTATTAACAAAGCCATTCAAATGAAAATGAGCTTCATCACTCATAATCAAATTTTCAATAAAGTTGATTTCATTTCTGGCCAACTCTTGAAATTAAACTGCAAAATTTAGACGTTGCCGATGATCTGCGGGTTTTAATTCTTGGACCAATTGCACCTTACATGGGTATAACTGTAAATCTTTTTTTAAAATGCGCCGTAGTGACGCACGAGACATTTCTAGCTGAGCAGAACGCCTTCTGCAAGATGTTTCTGGTGCTTCGTTAACACTTTGCTGTACTCGTTCAATATTTTCCGCAGTGCGACTTAAACGTCCCCAGGAAATAAGAGTTATTTCTTAATTTTTTTTATATTTCAGAAAATAAGAGTTATTTTTTGGTATTTATTTTTCAATCAGATAATAAAAATCGTTTCTTAACTTTTATTTCTTGATCAGAAGAATGAGTTAATTTATTTGGGATACAGATCTCTTTTAGCAATTTTCTCAAACTCTAATTCATTTTTTCCCATCGAACATATTTATAAAAAGGTACTTGAGTCCTTTTCATTTTATTCAACTTGTCCTAAAAAGCTACAACTACAATTAAGAGCTTTCGATGGAAGGATTTATTTAATATCTTTTTAAAATGTTTTACATATTTTTAATCTCTTTTTGTTTTCTTGCCTTGAACATCTCCTAAGATTTGCTTTAACTTTTTTGAACTTTTAATTATCTTGAAAGGTGCAACCTGAGACCATAAAATCACTCAGCGCTGATGACTAGTACGAACAGTAGTACCACTTTAAAGGAAAGTACACAAAACAAATGAAAAAATACTAAAAAAAACTAAAAAAAATTAAACAAAAGATGGCATAAAAATGTTTAACGAAAATGTAAAAAATATTTTATTCAAAAAAATTGTGTGCAAAATATGATAAATTTAGGTCATCCTAAAGCTGGTGGTTATTACCTGAAGTATTTAATTCTTTTTTTTTTTTTAATTTTCTCGAAATAATTTCCATGCAAACATGTTAAATGGTTTTTTTTTGTTGCACAGTTCCACTTGCACTTTTAAACGATTTAGCAGAATTGTGCAGATGTTTGAATGAATAAGAGCAGCATTTAGATAAAGTGTTTGGAAGATTAAATAGCAGTTTGATTCAACTGAAAAGTTGTTGAAAAGTGAGAAGTGAATGCTGCAATTAAAAACACATTTTGATTGCATTGACAGCGGAAATAGATCGAAAGCCTTGAGATAAAAATTAATATATTTTCAACTGAATTGAATTGCGATGGAGTTAATTTTTTGCTAAAAATTATTTTTAGATCAGACATGAAGAAGCCTAATTTATTGGGTTATTATTTATTTTAAAGGACCGGTATTCGGGGGATATATTCCGTCCATAGAATATCTTGCACAGACTAAAACAGTGGCGGGGATATTAAAACAAAATTTAATGTTTCTTTTTTTTATTTCATTTTATTGTTGAATACATTTTTTACTGTAGAGAAAAAATTATTTTTAGTACCGGAAATCTTTATTTCGACTTTTGCGATTTTTATTTTGTTAATTTGATAATATATTGTGTCAGTCAAGTGGATATTCTTGTTAAGCACTGCGATTATCTGAAGCTTGTTTGCATAGACCAGCGACTTCAAGTACCCTCAAAGAAGTAAGCCTCGGATGGTCACACCGAATAATGTCGTATCACCAAAATAGGCGATTACGCGAACAAGAATCGCTTCCTTCACATTATCCACCGCGGCTCCTGCTGTAAGTGTAGTTGCACCGCATGTGGTTGAAACCACATGTTCCCCAAGCCCCGCTCACTTAATGCCGGCAGTTGGAAGTTGCTTGTCATGATCCTGTGGCGTTCGCCAATAACAGTAATCGTATTGCTGATGGCATCCTCTAGAAATTACTGCCCAATTATTCTATCCTCGCAAACACTGCATCACACAGTAGTAAAAAACTGTCCGCAAGTGAAACAAACTATATGCAGAGTAACTTCCTACCCAATTTCAATCTGAGAAGGTTGAAATCGAATGTCCACAGATGCTACTCCCTTTCTCCGCACTGCATATGAAGAGTCGTCCCCTGAGTGCTTGTTTTAGTCATAAAAACAACTGCTTAAATGAACACGCGCCTCATGCTGATACCACCGAAACAATTATTCCACGTTGTTGCGGAGTTTATCTGCTTCCGTTTGTATTATCCAGCTGTCTAGTGCACCAATATCGAATGTAACTGACTTCAAACGCCATTTCAAAAATCTATTGCACACCAAGATAACGTGATCAGTTTTGTGCCACACTGTACCGGCACTAAGTAAATTAAAAAAAGGCCTCTAACCAAATTCCGTGCAAATCAAAAGAGTTGTGCCTCAGTATTTGTCGATTTGAAATGGAATTACCCATATGTTATATATGATGATGCCTTTTCTAGAAAAAAACTTTAAATTTTTTACACTTTGCAACGTAAAATGAAAGCATTCTGTGAGTTGAAAATAAAGAATTTATTATAAATTAATCCTACATCCTTTACGAAAAATAGTTTTTGTATTAAAACTCCTCCAAACTGCCAGTTTTTAGAAGAGAAGTAAAAAAATGTTACACGTTTTTTTAGAAAAAGAACACGAAAATAGTTGTTTAGTATTGATAAACTTTATTATTTTTGATGAAATAATAATAAATTTTTACCCTTTTTTGACATTCCCATTTATTATTCGCAAAATCAATCACAAAATTTCAACGATTTTAGTTGTTTCTACTCCCTTTTTTTACTTCCTTTTTCATGTATTAACTTTTTACCCCTTTTTATTACAATCCCATCCTCCACCCCCCACTCCCAATATCTTTCATCACTTCTGAAATATAATTATTGTATTCCTTGTCTTAAATTTTTTTGCAAAATATTTAAAACTCCTGTATGAAATCACACAATAAATTTCAGCACAACACATCCTTCGTGTCCTTGCTGTAGTACAAGTCCGCACTAATTAAAAAGTGTGTATTAACATGACTACAGCGACACAAATTTATGTCAGTGTAATTTGTGTTGTTGTTCTTGACACATATTGTGTTTTTAGCCTCCACATGGTGCATGCATACATGCCAAATGTGAACACACACACACACACACGCGTTAACAATTTTTGCATATTAATCTTTGCCCTTTAACCCAACAATAAATTAAAACTATTAACAATGGAAAATCCATACAAGAAATAACAATAATAATAACAATAATAACAATATTAAAATTAAAAATGCTTGTGCTAAATTAAATTAAATATTATATGGCAGTGGCGAACAACGCCCAAAACACACACACACACACACGAAAAAAAATCTTACCACAACTGATGAGTTTACAATTAATAATATTGTCATGTAAAAGAGGTAAAAAGATCATGTGAATTTTAACAAGAATCAGATGGAAACATATAAAATGGTAGAGGACATAAACAAAGAAAAAAATTTAACACAATTAAAATACTATCAGGCAAATATTAAACTTGTCCTATTTGAGGCGACAAGCAACTCATTAAATTCTACAAATTATATGTATTATCTTGTGTAGAATAAGTCGAACTAACTTGTGGCAAATACTGGCACTAACTCTGGTCTTATGCGAAGTTTATATATTCTGGCGTGACATTAAACTATTTTTACAAAAAAATTTAATTAAATTAAATCCAAATAATGATTCGTATAAAAACTATATAATAAATGGACTCCTTATAGCACCCTCCTATAAACAGCCCAAAACTAAAAGCTCCCATTTAGCTTTGGCAATCACAGAAAATCTTTAAAATTCTTATACATTCGTTTTATATGTCATGCGTTTTATAAGTACGTTTTTGTAAGCCAAGGCCCACTGTGCGTTGTTATGTTATGACAACTACAACTGCGGCAGTTTGCTTGCAACATATTTAACTGCTGGCATATTGTTTCAATGCGATATACATTTTCTGTTAATATTATTTTTAAAGTTATTGTTGGCCAATTTAAATAACCTAAAACTATAAACGGTCATTTCAATTATGATCAAAAGCCATGAATATAAGAAATAAGTTTATGATACGAATTTGCCCTTTTTTATTCCATAAAAAAATATTTCTTAATTTATTTCAGAAAATAACCTATTAAAACTGTTGTTTATTGTCAAATTAAAACGCTGTAGGCTCAAGTCAAATAGTGAAATAAATATTTATGAAAGTTTTGGTTTGCTCCAAATAAAGAAAAAGCGGTCAACAAAACGAACTCAATATAATTGTGATGGGTGCAATTTGTACCACCGGTTATTTCGAAGCTGGCAACACTTGTGACATTCTAGTCTTCCACAAAACTCGGTATATCCTCTTTCACCCACAGCAGTTTTACTTGATCAGTTCTTCTTCAATTTCCATACAACAACTTTTTCTTTCATCACGTCTCATTTCTTTTTGCTTTCAACTTAAACTGCAGCCAACTTCAAGTATGAAATTTTCTTAAACTTGATTAGTTTTGTGCCTCTTCTCTTTCTCGCAAAAATTCAAGACTTGACGAGTCACACCTGGTGTGTGTAAAAGAGGACGTGCCGAACTGTTTTGAACATCTCCACTGACCGAAATGAATCGAGTTGTGCTTGAGCAACGTTAAGATTTATTGGAAACAAATTTCGGAAATCTCACGAAAATTTCGTATAAAATTTGATGGCAAAGAAGCACCAACAGTGTCGATAACCCATTTTAATCCCTTTTCAGCTCTTTAGCATTTGAGTTTTTGCAGATCTTTTGTAAGTGTATCAGGAGGGGAACCAAAATTAAATTTAAAGTTTCCAGCTTCGGTGGTCAGTCAGCCAATCAGTCACTCAATAACTTTCCAGGTATCTTTTCCTTTTCTTGTTTGTTTAAGACTTAGGGAATGACCCCTACAAATGCAGTGCATTGAGCCAGAACTAGAAGGGAAGGGACAATATAAGAAGACTGTTGAAGACATATTAAAAGGTAGAGAATTTTGTTGTAACTTTTTTTACTTCGCCGACGAAAGAAGTCGCTGTATTCTGCTCTTCTAGCACATGACGGTGTTAACCACTGTCGTCAATGCTAAGCGAACAGTTCTATGCCTTCGTCATTGAGAAAAGCTGGCAACAATCAACACAACCCGGCACTAATGCAGGTCTGAAAAATTCGACACCATATTCATGACGGAGTGCGAAGTGTAACTCGCGATCTAAGACATCGTAGTCTTGTGATCACTAACTCAGCCTTAATCACAAAAAAAGAAAAAAATATGTTCTATTTATCAGAAAAATTTCGTATAGAAAATCTGTCTTATAAACAGCTTATAAGCACTAAATATTTATTCTTTTTGAATAAGGCCTCAAGAATACAAGTTTTTAATTTTCTACTCCAAACTTCAACGTGTAGTTTATGTCAATTTTGCTCCGCTATTTTTTTTTTCTTCTTTCCTGCATAAAAAGATTTGCTTGTGTATTCGTTGTGGAATGAAATTATATGAATTACATTCAAGTTTATTTTGTTTAAGTTTGGCTTCCTTTTTGTGTGTCATAAGTATTTATTTGGTTCACAAAACTTTTACCAGTTTATTATCATTTCTTAACACTTTTCCTCCAACAAAACTTCGTCCTGGTTGTTATTTCTTTCATCTGGTTCGTATTTTCTTGATTTCACATATTTATTTTGAAAAGTAGTCAAAACTCTTTATACATTTTGTTTGCTACTTTCTTTATTTTATTTTATTTTCTTTCTTTTTTTGTGTGTCTCTTTAGCCATAAAAGTATTTACAGAAGTTGCTAAAAAATATGTTTTCCAGAAAGTTTCTTTTTTAAAATAATACAAAAGGAGAAATTTAAATAATTTTATAAACAATTTAGTTGTGCATTAGAAAATTTTGTTGGCTGAATATTCTTTTAGGAGAGATTTTATATGCGAGGAGTTCGCGTAGCAGAGAAGACAAATGAAATTGTACTCATTCGACACATTGACGTTTTTGGGTTGTCCAGCAACATTATTGTTAAGACTATAAATTCAAAGTTGGCCAGATAAACTTTAAATGTCTATTCAAGACTACATTGAGAGTTTATAGATTTATAGTTTTTACTTCAAAAATTTTTTGTAGTGGGTTGTCAAGAGATAATGATTGTATTTTAAAAATTCGGCACATCAAATGCTGTCATTATTTGGTAAATTTGCTTTTCTCAGTTGACTGATGACCGTAATTAAAGTAATTGAAATCATAAATTCAATGTGTTTATAATTAAAATATTTAACACTTTAATTTCTTATGATGGGAGATTTTACATGTTATGAATGGAGCAACAAGTGCAGGCGTAAGTGAAATAATAATGAAATTTTTGCCATTTTAATATGATGGTGGGTGCTGTTTGCTGAAATGGTGAACACTAGACTATAATGCCTTAGATGCCGACTTCGACTAGGTACACAGTTATGACGGATGCAGAAGCACTGGTCGCTGAACATTATCGACAGCGTTTAATACCGTCATGTGCTCCGCCTTCACCGATATCCTCACTAAAAAATTCAAATTCATTGGGGAAGTAAATAAAAAAAAAATAGCTGCAACAAAATTTCTCTATCTTCTAAACTGTTTTCATCAGTCCTCTCAACACTATCCCTTCCTGTTTACTTTTGGTACAATGCTTTGCATATATAGGGTCATCCCCTGAGTGCTAGTCCAAGACAAATAGACAAATGAAGTGGCCTTTTGACGACATCAATACAATATTACAACAACTAAAGCAATTTTTTTCTTTGGTCCACGGCAAACACAACGAGGCCTGGCACTACATAAGACCTTGACGTCAACAGAAGTCAACAATAGTTGACCGTCATCTAGCCTCTAGTTGCCACACTTTTGAATTACTTTTAGGTGGGTTTTATGAAATGCAAATTTGTTTTTGGCAGTTTTTGTCTATGCTAAATTGAGTGCTGCCAAGTTATATATTGGAAACAGCTGATAACATCAGAAGAATTCACAGAAAAGTCCAGAATTTGCATGAATTATAAATAAAACCATGTGATTTTTAAGCACTTATTTTCTTTTCGGAATTATTTTTTTTAAATAAAATTTAAATAACAATATTTTTAAAAATGTAACAGAATTTGTATTTTAGAGAGCAGTAAAAAATTTCTTTTTGTTTTAGACAAATAGAAACAGCAGCAGTACAATTTAAGAATAAAGTGCTTTAAAGACAGTAGACAATAACAACAAAAAATACACACATTTTGTGAGAGATCCAATTTATTGTGATTAAATTTATTGGACAAACTGTATGTTATAACCTGAATTTATTAAATCTATAGTCTGAACTTGAAATCACATGTTTATGGTTTCAACGTTAAAAGCAGGCTTTAACTTTCAAAGAGAAAACGCGTGAATGTAAAGTTGAGTGCGTATGAGTCTTATACGTGAATGACAACCGTTCCTCATACGCTGTGGTGAACGAATGCAAATAAATTTGTTTATTGAACAGACATCTATTAAATGAAAAATGTTGTATACTTTCAGCCTGTTTTCAGTACGAGCATGCAAAAACATTTTTATAACAGTTGACATATTCACACAGAATGGTTTTTTTACACAGTGTCATGAAGCAGCGTTGCCATTTGATTTCGGGTATTGACATTTGACAAAAACAACATCATAATCATGTCTTAGCCACCCTTTTGACAACATTAACTGCCAGTCCCAAGATGCCAACCGATATCGATTTGTCGAATAATTCAATAGGCAAGAAAAAGAAGATTTCAGATAATGTTTTTGTTTAAAATATAATATAGCGACAAAACAACATCGAGTGACTTTTTCCTGTTTCATATGTTACGAATATCCACGATGGCCAAAAGTTCAGGGGCATATAAAAAAACTCATATCACAATTGTTTTGATCTGGACTATTTTGAATTGAAAAGGTGGAAATTGATAAGTCAATAAATATTCTTTTATGAAAAATTAAAATGCCTTTTCCTTTCTTATTAACCAGCCTCGTGCATATTTTTAAAGGCTGCGAGTGGCATGCGGTAATAAAGACTTCAAGCAAACAATAGAGGCGATATTCCAACGAATAAAGAAATTAATAAATTTTAAAATATTAAGAATTAATAACGACAAAAGTTAAAAATTGAGAATATGAAAGATTTCTGCTGCTGGCTCAGCTTGATGAAGTAGATTTAGTTGGCGTAATTAAATAACATTTCAAACAGAAAGAAAAGCAAATGAGTGGAAATTTTATTCTTCGAAGTATTATTTATGTCTATTAGAGTGCGTTCACTCTTGTCAAGTATTTGCCCTACTTTTCGTTTTCTCTGTGAAAGTTAAAGCCTGCTTTTATCGTCAATACCATAAACATGTGATTTAAAGTTCAGACTATAGATTTAATAAATTCAGGTTATAACATACAGTCTGTCCAATAAATTTAATCACAATAAATTGGATCTCCCACAAAATTTGTGTATTTTTTGTTGTTATTGTCTACTGTCTTTAAAGCACTTTATTCTTAAATTGTACTGCTGCTGTTTCTATTTGTCTAAAACAAAAAGAAATTTTTTACTGCTCTCTAAAATACAAATTCTGTTACATTTTTAAAAATATTGTTATTTTAATTTTATTAAAAAAAATAATTCCGAAAAGGAAATAAGTGCTTAAAAGTCACATGATTTTATTTATAATTCATGCAAATTCTGGATTTTTCTGTGAATTCTTCAGATGTTATCAGCTGTTTCCAATATATAACTTGGCAGCACTCAATTTAGCGTAGGCAAAAACTGCCAAAAACAAATTTGCATTTCATAAAACCCACCTGAAAGTAATTCAAAAGTGGTTTAAAGTAAATTTTAACAATATCATTGTATATAATTAAACCAGGTTTTAAAAAATCAACTGTTAGAGTTGATTTTTTAATTGGAAGTTTTTATTAATATTGAATGCCGTATTTTGTTCCCAAAATCTATTAAAAACATGTTAATGTGAATCGCTATAAAATTGATTATTTAAAAGAAATTTCTATTTTAGTTTCCAAATTAAATTCGATTGATGATAGCAGAGCGCAGTTAACGCGAACTCCTGCAAATAAATAACGAACTTTACAAGGCAGGTATAAAATTGCACATAAAGGTGCTGTCATATTAGCCACGATATAATTAACTTTCTTCGGAACACTGAAGCCGGTTAATGCAAAACGTCATTAGTACTAACGACATAAGTCGTATGGTGACATTAATTGCAATTACATTTGCGTGTAGAGCTCATTCAGTTAGTCGAATAAGACAAAAAATTTAATGAAACTTTTTTAATTTGTATTATTTTGTTTATAGATTTTTAACTGAAATTAATGTTTTCTTGAGTGACTGATTCCAAGAAACTCTAAACTGTTCTTCTGCTTTATTTGTATTCATAAATAAATAAATAAAACGAAATTCTAACAGCCTCTATTCATTTCACCACTTGTTTGCTGAACCCTTTTCTTGGCGAATGTTTAATGAAAAATAAAATTTTAATTAAAAAAACAAATAAACATGAATATTCAGCAAAAGTTTCGACAAAGAAATTGAAAAATTGTTAATTAAAAGGGTAGAGTTTAAATATTTAGCGTGTATTTTTTATTACATATTCTTAGAAGAAGTTTTCTTTTGAACGTTTTGTTTGTAATAGATAATTAAATAGAAACTGCAAACAAATATTTCAGTAGACTGCTTCATTCAATTACACACATTCAGTTGCTGTAATTTTTTTTTATAGCGACAATTTTCAAAATATGAAGCATCAAACACGTGGTATGTAAAAAGCAAAGAAATAAAATTTTTTAAAAGCAACAAGAAAAAAGGACTCACACAACGCCAGTTTTTCTAATGCTGCAATTTTGCTGAGTAAAATACCCATAAAATATATGTTTTATTGATGTGAATAAATACACTTAAAGAATTTTTCTTTATAAATTTAACAAAACAATTTCATATGTTTTTTTTACAAGCCCAATGAAATATGCACGATCACTGTTAAATAGTTGTTTCCATTTCATGGTTTTGTAAAAATATTTTATTGGATTAATAACAAGAATTTATTCCTGTTTTGAAATCATTTTTTTAACAAATATATTTAGTGGAGTGATTCAGCACGATTCGATGAAAGCGAAATATGTCTTAAATTATAATTGATTGCAGTAACAATAATCTGATTCTCTAAATTGTTGTTGGTTAAATATCAGCGTCTGGCATTTCTATGAATTTGTATGAACAACACAAAAAGGGATAGAAAAAAATATATATATTTTTTATTAATTTAAAAACATACAAACCAATTCAATATGAATACATCCCCGTAGTCAAAACATTCAGCGGCGAAATAGAAACTAAAAAAGCAACAATAAAATTTTCTATTATCCAATCCTTCTTCTGTCCCCTTAACACCGTCATCCTTTTTAGCTCTGCCACAGTGCATTAAATCTTTAGAGTTCCTTCTCTGTTTACGGAAATCGTGATATCATGAAGGGTCATTTAATTTGGTTCACTGTTTTTTAAAATTATAATTTTAGTAAGTTGTACTTGCACTATGACGTCCTTGTTATCTTTTCAATTTTTGTCAATAGTTTTGCTGTCCTTAAAAAGGGAATTTTCGCCTAAATGACACTTTTCGATTATGAAAAAATCGAAACAAATTGAAAATTTACAGGGCAAACGCACTTGACCCAACATTTCTTTGGCTGTATAACGAGCACCGTAATTGACACGAATTTAAGTGTTTGACAGACGGTCAAAAAAATCGTACATAGTAGATTTTCGAAAGGCCTAAGCGACATAAGCTTTTATTGACGGTTATATCTAGATATATGAACGGATTATATTTCCGTTTACATGCCGTTTCAATTCATAAAACACTTGAACAAAATTTTTTCAATATTTGAGTGCTTTTCATACTCTACAGCCAACGCCATTCCAAGAAACTGGTGCCGAACGTGACTTCATATCCAATTAATAGGAATCCAAACACATAAATTTCTTGCTCCTGTTAATGTCATTAAAAAAATTAAACAACGTAAATCACGTTATCAGCTCCGTTTTTTAATTCTTCGCAGTGTCATATTTCGCTGAGATGCTTTGACACAAGTTAATTTATATGTAAATGAAATCCTTTTTTATTTCGTTAAATCAAGAAATTTCGTTAAAACTTGTTTAATGAAAACTCCCTCAAACAAATTAAACACTTTCGTTGATACCATTCCCTTTTTGTAGTACATGGATGTTTTGTACAGGATGTTTTAATTCATGTGGGGAAGACATCACGCCCTCTCCTGGATTTTATTGTTTGACTGGTTTTTCTATAGTTTTAAACAAAGAAACTTCTAATTGAAATCGGAAGAACAAAATTCTTACAAACTAAGTAAAATTAAGAAATTTAAAGTGCTGGTGACTTCGCATAATTAAATGTGTCATATTTGTATTAGGGTGGTTTAGGGAGGTTCAAAATAAACTGGAGTTTAGAATTTCACAGAACTCTCAAGTCATTTTAATACTTATTGAAGTCTGCTTTAAATAATATAAGAACTTTGATTTGGAACTTTTTTAATAAATATTTTTATTTTCATTGTTATCCAAAGGATTTCTAACTGTACAAAGGTGTAGAAAAATAAAATAGAGTCATATCGAATAAAAGTTGTTTGTTGGGTTTTGGTTTGTATAAGTTTCATAGCCTGCTACACTTATTATAATGTGATTTTTTTAAAATCAGTTGTGAATTTTTATAGTTAATTTATTAACATAATTCTCAGATGGTTTATAAAAGTCTCTTAATAGGTTGAGAAGTTTGAAACTTTGCAAAACTGTGGTCGAAGTCTACTGACGATTTGGTAAAAAGCGCCAATGAAATGCATATAAACATTGCTTAACCACCCAACAATTAAATTTCATATTATATTTTTATTTTAAATATCTGTTAATTATTAATTATAACCTAATTATTATTATCAGGCGCTAGCTCGAATCCGGGACATTGTAAATTATTTTTAATTTTTATAGAACTCGATTTTTTTTTATTAAGAGTGGAATATTCAGAATATGTTTTTATAATTCTCATACTAGCGGAACGTAATGAAGTAGTAGACCTTCTAGGTTGGGTAGTTTTAAACTAACCAAACGAAAATCAAGATAAAAATTAGTGCTTCTCATATAATATATTGTTAAAAACATAATTTAAATAGTTGATATTCTTAATGACTAGAGCCACCGTGATATAAGCAAAAATATAACCAAAAACGCCGAGGAGATATCGTAGCGACCTCGAAGGTCAATACTAAACCGTTCTGCCAATTCAATGATTACAGAAATATTATAAATATTCCGCTCTTAACAAAAAAAAAAAAACCTCGAATAGAATACAAAATCAAAACAATGTTTAAATTCGCGGGCTAATGCTTGAGCCTAAATAATAATTCTTGACTTAATAGTTTTTCCTTTAAGTTCGAATAATAATTTTCATAATAATAATATTGATCACTTGATCAATTCAGTTACTTCCAACTGGTACGGAAATGAAATTCTAGTTCAAGTTGCTCCCGTTTGATAATTTTGTTTAAGCGCCACTTTAATGCGGGCTTGTGAATTTTCAACAACAATAAATATTCCAACTTTAACAAAAAAATTCAAATTTAAAATATTTCTTAAAAAAAAACAAAATAATTTTTAAGTATTCGGGCTTAAATTTGAGCTGGACTAACAACTCTTGGTTTGATAATTAATTCTACAAGTTTGAATAAAAATATTTTTATTCATGTTTTATATCCTGTTCTAAAATCATTTTATTTCATTTAGTCTGGGGATTTTGTGGCCCACTGAGGAAAGTTATATCGTTACAGCTCTACCCTAAATATCAATTTCGTTTATGTTAAATCATTAATTAGGCCGTTAATAAAATTGAAATTCAGCGCGATATGAAATTAGATATATTCGTTTAACCTCAAAGTGACGTGGTTATATTTCTTCACCTGAAACTTTCAATATCAAAATATCAGACTAACTTTCCAAATTATGCACTTGATTTGTAATTTCCTATACCAGTCTAATGCACGCACACACACACGTGTAACAACAATTGTGTTGACTTATTTAATACGAGACTCTCAAACAACACTAATCAAGTTATACGCATTTAAATTTATATGACGCTCACACTCAAGGCAAATGAAATGCGGAAAGCGAGCGTGCGTGTATCTGTGTCTGTGTGTGCATGTGTGAGGTTTGCATCATTATTGAATTCATTAGAAAGATAACGTAGAAGGAGTGAGTATTCAACGAAAGTTAAAAAGTGTGAGTAAATATTTAATTTTAAATTATGAGAGAAGACTTTTGAACTGCTTGTAATTAATACAATGAAAAGTTAATTAGCTTTTGGGTTAAGTAACCGAAATGATGTTGACATCGAAGCATAAAATGAGCAGACTGTCTAGAGTGAGTTTCGTGAAACGTAATTAAGGTTGACTCGATATTTTGGAAATTTAAAAGCTCAGGGTATGTTTCTAGTTAATAAGTTGAATAGAAAATCTCTTTGAATTTATTTTTAGTTAGAATGTATGAAACACGAGGGCGGGCCAACAAGTCGGTGAGTTTGTGAATGAAGCACAAATTTTTTTTATAAGAGTTATTTTATTTTCCAACGCAGTCGCCTCTGAATTCTATACACCCAGTATAACCTCTCCTTTGATTTCCATACATCCAGTCTAAACTTTTTCGATTTTTTTATTTTTCCTTCCGAAAAATACAAGTGGTTGAGGTCATCAAAGTAGACATTTGCTTGTGAGATGATTTTGTCGTTGAAATATATTTTCACCAATATATTTCTTTGCGTTGGGTTACAAGAAACTATCACTTCGGGTTAAATATAGGAAATGGTGTGAATGAGGAAGCAATTCATAGCTCGATTAATGGATTTTAGCCATGGCAACTAAAGTCTTGCATTATCCTGGTGGAAAGAAACTTTCCTCTTGGTCAAATGCGGGTATTTCTTTTAAATTCCTATTGAATCGACAAAATATCTTGCAATAAAATTCGCAATTGATTGTGATTCACGTTTGAAGGTATTAAAAACGGATAAACCAGTGCGCATTTGAAAAAAAAAACGGTCGCCATGACTTTATTGGCTGATAAAAACCAACTCTTCCTTCTTCGGCGCCGGTTCAGCCTGAGAAACTCACTTTTTGGACGGCTGTTTTGTCTCCGGTTTATTGTGGCGGATCAACGCTTCTGTCATTGCTAAGAAGCGGCATAAAACTCGACTGTCCTGTAGTTAAACAGCACCAAACATTCCTGCGAAATTGTCACATGGTTGCCATTCTGGTCGGCATTATGCAGAGGGAAAGCTATTTCTCACCCAAGTAATCATTTAAAGTTGGAACCACTGAACCTCATGAGATTCTCATGGACTTTACAATCTTTCTAACTCTCAATCTCCGATCAACTAAAACCATATCCTGAATCTGTTTTTTCACATTTTACATGCGTTGCACCCAGAGCAGCCGTAAAGGACAATTGAACACACTTAATTCCATCAATAGGCCATTCAAAAATATTTCGATGATGTCTAACAAGGAATTTATTTTTATTTGTAGATAGGATTAATGAAAGCCACGTTAACTAGCGATCCTTAGGGATTGACGGATGGCTTAAAAAAATAAATAAACTCTTAAGCTTCGAGTTGTGGGTGATTAAATATTATAATAAAATTAAATTCATAATAATTATTTTATAAACTTATTCGACCTTATTTTTTTATTAAATTACTTTAATAAAAATGTTAGGTTTATTCAAGCAGAAGGTCTATTATTTTTATTTTTTATTAAAAATTATGTTTTTATTCCAATATTTCGCCATTTCTTTGTGTAGCTTCTTCAGGGATATGTGATTTGGAAAAGCTACACAAGGAACTGGCGAAATATTGGAATAAAAACATAACTTTTGTATAAAAAATAAAAAATAATGAACCTAATAAATTAATAATAATTATATTATTAATAATAAATTATACGTCCTTTGTAGCGCAGAACTACATTATTATTTCATTAAATTAGCTATGAAATCATAGTCAGGAATACACTGTTAACGATACCTTAGTGATGGCCAAACTCAACTTTAATTCATGCGATTATATCTAATGAAAAATTGTATTGATGCTGAATTTCTTATGCGTAAAGATTGTTACCTGGTGTTATGTCAAGATATATATTTTTGTTTCACTGCTGAGGAGATAATTGGAAGCAGGCCTTCAGTATATTAAATAATTATTATAATTTAAAAATTTTCTTCCTTGACATTTTATTAATACGCATCCTTCTAAGAATACTTTGATATATATTTATTTTTATTTTAAAATATTTTTTAACTGCTCTTAGGAATTGCGTCTAACATTCCAGCGGACATCATCGACAACATTTGAATTTTACGGTCTAAAGACTGCAGCTGTTATTGTAAAATAAAAATAAAATATATTAAAAATAAACAGGTTACACTTACAGACTAATTTTGAGTAGAAACGCGAACATGAAAATAGAGAAAAATCTAAATAACATTAAAACAAAAATAGCCACCTGAAAATAAAACTCATCATGTGTTCCATAAAATTAGAAAATGACCAGATAAATAAAATAAACAAAATTTGCTAAAACAACGTCAAAAGCATTAATTTATTACGTCATCACTGTACTAACCAACAATCCATGAATAGAACCAGCAGTTCTATTTCGTTGTAGCCTCATTTACACTCGACAAGAACTTCATCAGCGTCATCAGCACTTCTGCTTCACTCGCACCAATTTTCGGTCAATCGTTTATATATTTTTAGCCACAAATATGAAATGAGATTCGTTGGCCATAATTACGTTTTTATATAAACAAAAGTTTCTTAAAAATTCCACAAAATTACCTTGGGAATGCTTATTTGCAAAAAAAAGGACAACATCTACTTATTTAATATTGACCCCGAGTCTTAAGTGATTTCTCATGTATCATTTTTCAATATTTGAAAGCTTTTGAAGTCTATCGCTTTAAAATTAATTTGGCTTATGGGAATAGTATTGGAATTATTGTCAACACTCTCAGGAATGGCAAACAAATTTAAATAATAATAAGAATAATAATAAAAATAGAATACGTGTGATTATTAAATATTGATGAAATATATTGAATTGTCTGTAGCCAGAGAATTGAAGGAGCAAAAATCATTCTTCGTTTGATAGTTAAAAGCTGGAAATTTCAACTAAATGTTTTAGTGATCTACAGAGGAAAAAAAGGAGTTCTGGCATTGAATTCTGGCATCGTATTGAAAGGGAATCATGACAAATCCTGATTATCCTGTAACTATCTGTCAATAACACGTCAAGTCGTTATCGAAAATTTAACACTTCTGTACTATTTTTGATCAGCAAATAAGAATTTCTAATAGCTGCGGAAAAGGCAGATTTGAAGTTCTTAATTGTTGCTCCCTAGGAGCAGATAAGTATCCTTCTCTTGATATTGTCTTGCTGTGACGTGGGCAAATAGTTACAGAATAAAGGAAAATGAGTAAGAAAATTAAACACAAACTTTTATAAGATAAGAAATCAAGAACAATTTTATAAAAAGAAGCCTATAAACTGTTCTTAAATATTTAGCTGCGCAATTTTCAAAAATAATTTAAATAATTTTTCTAAGAGAAATACGGATGTTGCAGGATCTGTTGACCTACGAAACCTACCATGCCGAATTCCGTACTCAGTCATGAATATGGTATCGGGGTTTCCTGATCTTCACAAAAGTATGGTTGTGTTAGTTGTAGTCGGTGTTTCTCAGGGAAGAAAGTAAAGGACTGGTCACAGAATATTAGCTCCAGCAATGGGCATCATGGTCTATTCGAAGAGAACATTATAAGACTCTCCGTAAGCGGTGCTGAAGCAAAAAATCCTTAACGATATAAATAATAAAATTAATACAATAGATTATCCCAGTATTTATTTGTGCTCTCAACACCGCCCTCTCCTGTCACAAATCCAGCACAATGCACTGCATCAGTAGAGTTCACATCCTTAACTTTGATTGATTGAATTTCAAAATATTTAATAGAAATACAAATTCTACTTGCACTAATAAAATATATATATATAAATATTTATATGTGTGGGAGTATTCTCATTTATACGTGTGTGTGTGTGTGTGAGCTTATTAATACGTCTTCTATGTGTGCACATGTTTCTTAGCAGTTCACATTTATAAATATTTAATTTTAATGTTAAATAAATAGTTTGTGCTGCTGGCATTGACCAAATTAAGGAACTTGTGTCAATATTGACTTTTAATTAACATCATTGACATTAAACGAAAAGCAAAGACAGAGAAGTGGAGAAATGAATGTTTATCCTTTTACAAAAAAAAAAAAAGAAAAAAAGGAGGAGGAAACATTGAAAGCATGTGTATTGAGACAGTAATTAAAAATTTATAGAAAAATAATGTTTAACGCAGCTGGTTAGAGAAGCTGAAAGGCAAATATAATTAATAAAAACTTCGAAATGTTTCTTTAGTTTCTGTTTGTATAAATAGAATTATTTTTAAAATAACATGATATAATTTCATTGAATTTTATGTGGACTTAAATATAATTTAAGTGATGAGACAGAGACAGAGGGGGAAGTAAATAGATGTGGAGTGCAGAGCCAAGTATACAGACTTCTGTGGGAAATATATTTTAAAATAAATTTTTGTATGCCGATTGCCAACAGCAGCTTTTTCCCTTTAGTTTATTGCAATCTTAATTATAATTAATTAAAAATTAATACTATTAAATTTAAATTGATTTTCCTGTTTTATTTTCATTATGTGCTGTTTCTTTTTTCCCAAAATCTTATTAAAAAATTCAAAGTGATCAATTCAGGGGTTTTATCTATAATTGTTTCAATATAAAAATAATTTATTTAGAGTGTTGTGCTTCTTTATATCTCTTATAACTACAATTAGAGTTAGAAAAAAGCAAACCAGTTGTAGAATAAAGCGTAGGAAAATAAAAAAAAAGAAAAGTGATCAGCGAGTTCTTGTTATGACTTTGATATTTGCTTTGAGCTTCTCACTTATTAATGCTTTAAACACAATAACGACAACAGGCTACACGAACACCGACTACCAAAGCCGTGGGCTACAATCGTCGCCTCCTCGTCAGCTACTTAATAATTTTTCGAACGACACCACGAAATGTATAACCATGTCTTTAGTAGAATTCTCTTCATACGCCACTGTAGTCGCTTTCATGTACGTAATACTCTTAAATAGTGTTATTCCAATGAAATATATTTAAAGTCCACAGTTTACGACAACAACTCATTTCATTTTCAATTTTACATGAATTGAATTTATTTATATTATACTGGCAAAATTGCATCTACTCATTGTCGCTCACCAAAACAGAAATTAGTTTGATTTCGCTACAACCACAAAAACAGCAGGGGCAACTACCAGTAGCCATGTTGCCTGTAGTAGTAAAAATAATCATTCGTATATACGCACATGTATTTTATATTTGACAAGTTGTAGTCTGTAGTCTGCTGTCGTTATTATGTTTAAGGCTTAAAGTGGAAGTTTAGTTATTCTAAGAAATATTGGGTAAAGGTTCCCTGATGATCTGCATTAGCCCCAGTGAAATGCTCATGGGAACTAGCTAAAACCCCTCAATTGATAATTCGAATTTTTTTAGTAAAATTTTGGGGAAAAACAAATAGCACATAAATAAAATTAAAGAGCTTAATTTTTGCTTTAATTTGTATATGAAATTACGAAATGGAAAATTATTCAACAGTTTCTTGAGTTAAATTCTCTCATTGGAAAAGATCTTTTGAATTTGTTGAAACTATAAATTTATATTAAATAAAACTTTGATAGAAAAATTTTTTTAAAGTGTTTTAAAGACATGATAAATACTCCAACTTACACAGCAGAGCAGCAAAACTATTTTCGAAAGCCGCTACACTTGCATCTTTAGCACTCATGTGCATTTTTACTTATTACCAACTGTTACGAAGGCTTAATTGAATGTGATAATTATTGTTGTGTGTGAAAACTTTATTTTTTAATATGGATATCAGAACTATATCAAACCGATTGTAACACGCTTTTGTTAAGTTCCTGTACTGCCGCTTGATTATTTTTTTTCGAATCTATTTTCTGAATAAATTTTCTTATATTCTTTTTTGTTTTGAATTTTCTAAACGTTCCTTGAGTTTTTGTATTGCCAATTATTTCAAAGTGACCGATTAATATATTCGAAATGCACAATATGCTGTTTTGTCAAGAAGGTGGTGTGTGAGGCCTAAACGCAATATTAATATAATAAAACATAATTTGAGATGTTACTCATATGCAATTATTTTAGCAAGACGTTGCATACATTTTGATAGAATGAACAAAGACAATAGAAGTATTCACGCCTGTAAGAGTTCTAAAAAGTCATATAATTATCTTCTGTAAACAAACTAAATTTGAAGTTGTTATTGATGTCCATAAAGTCGGTGTAGTGTTACAGTTTGCCAAAGTCATGTGGAATAATGTCACCGCTTTTAGATTTTAAAGACAATATTTTATAAATTAAACACGATCATATCTTTATTCAATAAAAATATTTATATTTAATTTAATTTCAATTATATTTTCATTACAACTCTTGTCGTTAAACGATTTTTAAACGAGAGATTTTACAAAATCCTCATTTTAAGTGCCAGCGAACTAAAACTGTATAAAGAGCAGACAATGAAAAAAATAAAGGAAAAGTAAACCAGCAACTAAACCAAGAGGCAACTTTAATAAAATAGCAAGAAGAAACTGACTGACTAAATACGAATTGCAGTGAATGAAGATGTGCCGGACACTCCTCACTAGCAAACCAGATGATGGCGATGAAATCGGCCGGAACAAATGTTTATTGCACAAAAACATTTGTGTTAAATAGAAGCCGACAGCTTGAATTGCCTGGCAACACAAAAATAGCAACAACAACAAAAAAATTAATAATAAATAAACAAAAATGCAGCATAAGATTGATGGAATATCAGCTGCTGAGGACAGTTGCAGTTTATTGCCCGTCTTAGAATAAAAAAAGAAAAGAATCTGTAAAGGGAACAGCAGCTGTAGCCTGAGGACAATGTTGTTTTTAATTGCGTGCACGTTGATGGCAAACACTTTTACTAAAATTTAATACTAATAATTGATAAAATCATTTTAATTCATCTTTTTAATTTTAACTTCATTTAAACTGAACAATTCATTGCCCTGAGATTTTCGTATTAACAATTTTAGAGATGTTTAGCCTTCAGAAGAGAAGAGAGACTATTCAGGGAACATTCCGAAGAATATGTGCTGCAATATTTTTAAGAAAATAAAAAAAAATATATATGTGAGGTTCCAACTTTAAATTTGAATAAAACAAACTTTGACTCATAATGAAAACTAAAGCCCTGCACAAGTTCAAGGGAAATCGCTTGCAAGCATTCTCAGCAAAATCAATTTGGAGAGGAGGGGTGTTTAACTCTCTCTTTATGAAAAATATACCCAAAAAAAAGTTTGTTTTTTACATTAATCAAAATGTTAAAGAAGAGAACAAAACTTTACTAAAATAAAACTGAAAATGGAAGTGAATTAGAATAGAGATGAAGTAGAAATTCAAAACTTGAATAGAACATTCAAAACATGTTTGAATGGTTTGATTGTGGCTCACATGCCAGCAACGTTAGTTGACAAAGAAGCACCAAACAACAACAAAAATGAGAATGAATATGTTTTAGTGTACCCGATGCTTTTGCTATGACACGTCATTTCTGGTGCTAAAGCTCTGGCATGAATTTACTTATAGAAGTTCGCAAAAATATCGCTGCAATATATTTATCTCACATGTTTCAAGTTTTTTAATTTCTGCCATTGAATTGTGTGAAATACTTGAAATACTAAAACTCTAAACAAGTTTTATTTAAAGTTATTTTTATAAAAACTTCCACAATAGTTTCCAACAAAGATTTTCTTCATATTAAAAAAACTGGAATATATTTTAAACAAATTCACTTTAATCGTAATAAATCCTCTTCCTGCCTGTCGATTTGGCAAATGAAACCCGTCTCTTGGAAAGTATATTTTGCCATTCATTAAGCAAAACTTCAAAAACTTATTTTGTTTCATTTATAACATATTCGGAAGCATAATAAAAAATATTGTGACACTTTCATTTCCACTTCAGTTATTTATATTATAAAAATAAACTTGTATTGTTTTCTTTAACTCTATTATATTTTTAGGAAAAATGTGCTTTAATTGGTAAAATATTTTGCAAGTTTTTTATTGAAATTTAGAAATGTATGAACTCAGAACAGAATTCTTTCATAAACAAAAAAAAAAATAATTTGTCAATATATTTGAAAGGAGTTTTATGCATTTGAATTATTAGTTTCTTATTCACATTTTGATTAGTTGCTTTCGTAATCTATCATGGAAGTGAAAACACATAAGAATTAGAAACGAATACACTCAGCAAAATCTTTGCTTAAAACTTGACATATAATCACGAATTAGCGCTCAGTCTTATGGCATATAAATTCCCAACATTCAAATAAACTTTAACCCTGTTATTAATAAGAATTATGAGAGTCTAACAACAGCGTAATAAAACTAAATTTCATATGAAATTTGCTCTATTACACTCTTATAAGCCTCTCATAATTTTTATGAATAAGGGGATACATCTTTAAATATATTTTCATTAAATTATATGACACTTTCACAGGAAAACCGCTACCTGTTGTAACTGCTTTGAGAGTTTCTTGCTTTGAAAAGTCTTATGAAATACAGGACGAGTCAGAATATATTTCTTTATTTATACTTTTATTACATTTTTATGCGTCCTGTATAAAAAATAGAATGACAAGCAAAATTAATTAATTTTGTTGCTGGGAGAAGTTCTCATAATTATTTACAGAAACGAGGGATTGTCTGTAAGGCCCTTTGCAGTTGTTTTTGCTTTTCTCTATATTCTGACGGTCTTCTGGCGGTCTTCTGGCGGTCTTCTGGCGGTCTTCTGGCGGTCTTCTGGCGGTCTTCTGGCGGTCTTCTGGCGGTCTTCTGGCGGTCTTCTGGCGGTCTTCTGGCGGTCTTCTGGCGGTCTTCTGGCGGTCTTCTGGCGGTCTTCTGGCGGTCTTCTGGCGGTCTTCTGGCGGTCTTCTGGCGGTCTTCTGGCGATCTTCTGGCGGTCTTCTGGCGGCCTTCTGGTGGTCTTCTGGCGGTCTTCTGACGGTCATATGGGCATTAGCCGTGCTCTACATTTCTGCTCTTATTTCATTTCATTTACACTTTCCGCGTTGTTATTTTTAAGCATACAATATAAAATGATATAATAAAAATGTGTGCATAAACAGAAACAGAAACAGAAAAACTTATGCCATCATGTTTGTGCGAACACCTTCTTGGCTGCAGCTGTTGAAGGCTTTTATGAATGAAAGGCACCCTTTTAACGCAATTATGCCTTTTTATTTCCTTTTATTAAGCGACAAAATGTAATGAAAAAGTTCATATAAAAGAGAGAGAGAGAGAGAGAGGGAAATAAGAAGAATCTAAATTCTTTTTATTTTTCTTTTTTGTTCCATTTGAAAGAAAAATACAATAACATCAAGACGATTATTTTGTTATGGGATGATTATCTTCACTTTAATATGTGTTGCAAGTATTGCTGTAGGTGACTTAAGTGGCGGCTTGTTGCTGCTCAACAACAGTATCACCCTTGACAACAGTGCCTGCGGTAAAATAGCATCTAAATAGATGTTTCAATGGTTGTGGTTATTAAATGTCTTATATTATGGCTGCTACAAGTATCTCTGGGAATTATACAGTAAGTGGCATTAGCAGTTACTACGGCCAGCAGTAACTCTTTAAATGTCATTATAATTTTATACTTGCTTGAGTCATAAGCGGTTATTTATAGAATTATTTTATTTGGTGCACTTTTAGTCAGACATTTTCTATAGAAATTTTTATATGGGGAAAAAGTGCTAAAATATTTTATTTTTGTAACAAAGCGAATGAAGAATTTGCGATGCTTTAGTGCCGTTTTTATTTATTCTTTAAATTAACATTTTACGGACAAAGAATTCCCTTCAACTTAAAACAAGTGAAGTTATGAGAGTTTCTTAAACACTTCAAATCAATATTGTAAATGAAGGATGTTAAATAAACTAAAATATTTAAATTGTAAGTAATTTGTTTTCAAAATTCATACCTAAAAGGTTATCTTTAGAAACATGTAGCATGTTATGACTTTGATTGTAGAGTAAAAACGTAAGAAAATAAAGCAGGAAAAGTGATCAGTGAGTTCTTGTGATGAGTTTGATATTGATTTAAGCTTCTTTAGTTATTCTAAGAAATGTTGGGTAAAGGTTTCCCGATGATCTGCATTAGCCCCAGTGAAATGCACACAAAAACTTTCTAAATCAGCTCAATTGATTACTTTGAATTTTTTATCAAGATTTTTTGGGAAAAAAAGAATCAGCACATAATTAAAATTAAAAAGTTTTTAAAAAGGGAACAAAAAATTCACCGGCAAAGTAAAAGTAACAATTTGTCTATCTCTTAATATGTCCTCTTTAATGTACTGAATTACATATTCTCTGTTAGCCCAGGATAAAAAAACGGCAACACTTCTACTGCTACCATCGATTTGATACAGTTCGTTTTTAATAAAATTGGTACAAATCGAAACTATTATCACATTCAATTGGGCCACCAAAGAAGTGGTAGGAAACAAAAATACACTTGAGTCTGATGATGAAAGTGTAGCGGCTTTCGAAAACAGTTGATCTGCTTTGCTGTTTAAGTTCAATATATAAAACAATTTTAAGGTTCCCCTAAAGCCTTGAAATATCTTGTTGTCTGAATTAAAGAAAACACTTTTCGAATACTTAGCCGATCAAAAGTAACAGCCAGTTCGCCAATATCGCGAGCTATTGTTCAATAAAATAAATAACAGTTAAAATAAAAAAAATTTTAAATATATTTCTGTTTTAAATATTATGTCTTCGATTGGCCAATAGCTTGCGACTTCAGAGAACTGGCCGTTAGCTTGAAATATATTAAATTAAGCCAGCAAATTTTGTAAAAGTTTGTAATTTAAAATTCCTCTGGTAAGACGTTTTTTTTTATTGTAAAAAATAAACAAAATTCCATAAACTTGTTGTGTTCGTATGAAAGCTGTGGCATTTACTGGATTTCCATGCGATTGATTACCATCTGATACCTGCCCCAGTTTTCAGCTGTTCTCACAATCTCTTGCTGATGTTTATATTCTCTGGATGTCTGCAAATATTTAACAGTCGAGTTGGGATTTCTGAAATGTCAAAGGTGTTGTGCAGCATCCCTGTTATTGTGTGTGTGTTTGTGTGCGTTTGTTTTCCTCTCTCTCTCTCTACTGAAATATAAATATAAATTTTCGTTTTGCAGACTATTAACAGTTTCCACCCCACTTTTTAAATTACAACCGAATACATTCTCTCATCTCACAACTGTTATACGAAACTGTAGATGTTGCTTTGAAAGTGTTATACAAGGCTGTTATATATGATTATGAATTTAAACCATGCTATCGTTTAGTATGTATGTTAAGCAGATGCTATAAATTGTATTAAAATTAATTTGTGGTGAGTTAGAAAGTTTTATTCACCAGCATGTTGAAAAATAGTTGGTGTTGACATCTCAGTGATGATGGAAATTAAACAGAGTTTGATGAATCCCTTTTACCATCTACTGGTTTCATAGAATTATTTGATATATCCTGCTTATATGCTATTTTAAAAATCATTGTTGCAAAATATTAACTGGATCTGGGATTAATAACGATGTGTTTCATGGTCACTAGGGAGATGTTATGATTGCAGCTTCATCAGCATGAGAGGCATTTAATATAATATTTTCATATGCAGGTATACCAGCTGCAAATGTGGTATACTCGTATAAAAACATGCTGCACCCTTTATAATTTCTTATGTTTTTTAATTGTAAATAATTTGTAACGAACTGTTTATTGTTAAAAAAATTTTAATTAGTTGAAACGAGTTTTCAATGCAGAAAGATTTGATAAGTATTCCTAGGAACAAGAGAAAGTCAGCTTGAGTTTTATATATTCAACTCACACAGCAGCGCAGAACAGTTGTTTTCGAAAGCCGCTGCTCTGACATCTTCAGTACTCATGTATATTTTTATTTATTACCACTTTTAAGGTGGCTCAGTTAAATGTCATAACAGTTTTTATTTGTATTTTCTAATTTCATTATAAAAAACTATACGAGAACTCCATTAAACCCATGGAAGCAGGCTTTTGCCTCTTTAATTTTAATCATGTGCTGATTCTTCTTTGCCAAAACCTTACTAAAAAATTCAAAATGATCAATTAAGGGGTTTTTTTACCCTTTAGAGTCGGCAAAACGTCAACTAATTTTAGAATAAAAACGTAAGAAAATAAAAAAAGAAAAGTGATCAGTGAGTTCTTGTTATGACTTTGATAATTGTTTTTAGCTTCTCACTTATGAAAGTGGAAGTTTGAAGTAAAATCTTTTGTTATTCTAAAAAATGTTGGGTAAAGTTTCCCTGATGATCGGCATTAGCCCCAGTGAAGTGTGCATAAAAACTAGCTAAAACCCCTCAATTGATCACTTTGAACTTTTTAGTAAGATTTAGGGGAAGAAAAATCAGCACAGAATTAAAATGAAAGAGGTTTAAAAAACGACAATTTCCAAAAATATGTACTACTTTGAAAATTTCTTTTGCTGTATAATTCAAAGCGTTACTCGACACGATTTTGATTCTTTTGACAGATTTTCATCAAGGAACTATTTCGATTAGAATCTGTCTTGGCGTTTATCACTCGATATGATCGCAGTGAGTGTAACAGCATAAGAAAACGATAATTAAATTAATGTAGCCGGCAAAAACGGATAATATATTTAAATTTTTTGTGGAATAGAATATAAAAAAAAATTTCTCGAAAAACTTTTTGCCATCTGCTGTTTCCTGAGAAACTCAGTATTATTTTGTGTACATAAAGTAGATCTACCAAAACGATTATGACGTAGGCTGATCCTGAATATTGTCTGCTTACCAGTGAATAACTCCTAGTCAAAAATTTTTTAGATAATTTGGAATTATTTAAAATCGTCTTGAAGAAGTAAAACAGCAACCATAACTTTCGCGAAAAAATTCTCATAATTTTTTATATCAATAACTTCTGAAGGCAATTGAATTTTATTTTTAAATCGCTCTCTTATATCAAAAAGTGTAATAAGTCACAAAAACAAAAAATAATTCAATTTTGTGCTTCAATTTCCAAAAAAGCTATTATCGTATTTGGTTTCTGCCACATAAATTCAACACTGTCAAACAAAACTGGCAGCATGTCTTCTCTCGCAAGTGCGGACCACATGTCTTGTAGTATATTCCTGCTACTTCTTCATTCATCTTACATGAGCGCACACGAATTCGAAAATATGTATTTATGAAAGTGTGTAAAAGTATATTATTTTGTATTTATGTCTTCGCATATGATGAACGAACGTAAGTGTTTGTGGCATAAAACGTATTGATTTTAAAATAATGCAATACGAAATAAAGTAGTTTATTTATCGAAATGCAAAGCTGGCAAGAAACATGTTGAACACATTCACGTTCACATACGAATGCATACAATTTGTGGATGTGAGTGTGTGTGTGTGTGTGATGTACAGATGTGAAGGTATTTATTTCGATATAAATTAAAATATGAGCATCATGATGATAACAACGATACTGGCGATGGAAATATGGTTTTACTCGTAGCATACGAAAACTTACCCAGCAAACACAAAGTGAATAGTTTGAAATGTGAATAATTAATAAGTTGATCTTCTTCATTTTATGTTAGGAGAGTTTTTTGTCGACGTTAGAACTCCGAAATGGAACATAAAGATGAACTTTCAAACTGACATAAAATTAACTTTATTCGAAAGACAATCAATCTTCTGGCATTATAATTTAAATGTAATTTCTGTGGCATATGACCGCCACGGCTGGCTCGGGCGTAGCCTAATCTGAAAGTAATATTTTCAAGGAATTATTCCCACACTTTTTACTTTTTTACATATAAAATATTCTTTTGCAAATATTTTATCAATCCAAACAAATTTTTGCTGGGTGGGCAATCATTTTTTCTTTGTTATATTTGTGTTGGATAGTGTAATATAATCCACTCTAAATGTAAAACAAGTAGGACTCATACATTTTGTGAAGGGAAATCTCCCATATAGAAATTAATAGACATTGTCTGCGAAAAGTATTTAAACAAAACAATTCAAGTGTATCTGACAGATTTTCGGTTAAGTGTACCGGATATCTTAAAGGGCTTGATTGAATTAGATTTGTTATGTAGCGTTAGTGAACAGTAACTACCGATCACACTTGTTGCAGGACTCTGATATACTTTGTAACGAGTCATAAGGAGACATATATTTTATTTCTTTATTAAAATGCATGTAAAACTAATCAAATTTGAGTCATATATTTTTTACTTTGTGCCTGTTTAGTTTTTTTCGAGAACTATCTTTCATAAAAGTATTACAGCTTGTTTTTGAGTTTTATATATGGACAATTTCTACAGTTCTGCCCACTGTGCAACTTCTTCTTTTTGTTTCTTCTTTATGAGTGCATTCAGATAACAATTGCTGTGATAAAATGGAGTAGCATATTTCTGCACATGCAAAATGCTGCAGGAGTATACAAAATTTTAAAATTTCATTTAACAAATCCTTAAAAATCGGAACCAGTGAATTCGATAATTAATTTTTCTATTTTTTGTTGCTGCAAAAGAATCGAAATAAGAATTCATTAAACATTTATAATTGAGCTCCTGCGAACAATTTTCATGCTGCAGTTTATTTATTAAATAAATGGGAAATTTTTGCAAAAACGACTCATAAATCATGACAATAGAATTCTGCTTAACATCAAAATTATTAATATTTTTCGTTTGCTTTATGAACGTAATATCGGGTATATTAATAAGTCCACAATTGGGATGGTTTTTAAATACTCATTTCTATTAAAAAAACTAAAGAAATGTTCATGTCTAGTTAAGACTTCAGTTATAATAAAAACAAATTTTCTGACATTTTTATCCTTGAATTTAAAAATGCTTAAGACTTTCTTTTCCGCTAAAAGATTTACAACAATTAAAGACATATAAAATGTTTGACATATTTTTCTATTTGCAATTGTTTTTATTTTGAATAAAATTTTACCAGAAAATTAAGTTTAATTGGGAAAATCACTTATAATTTAGTTAAATTTAAATGAAAAATTGGCATCGTGGTTAATACAAATTTAGGTCACTCGAAGCATTTGCGTTTGTTTTATTCTTGACGCTCGCAATTTATAAATCACTACCAGCAGCACAAAACTATCACATTTACAAAAGACTATTTTTGGCAGTGGCCATATGCTCTATGAGCCGAATGACACTGTCTAATAGCTTTGAAATTATTTACAGGGATTGTGATCAGGAAGCGGAAAAACGGAATAGTTTTTTTTTTCGTTTGTACTATTATCCTCTTTTTTGTTTTTGTATTGTTCCTGCTCTTGTTATATAGCTTGCAGACGATAATGCTGAGCTTCCTTTTTTGTTAGTGTATGCGTGTGTGTGTGTGTGTGTGTTTGTGTCTTGCCAACTGTCAACTACAATAGAAATTATATTAAAATAAAAGCTTGATAAAATCTAAACGACCTGTTTAAAGGAAATGGAAATGGAAAATAACAAGCAAAAATTTCTCCTGGAAATTTTAATTGTTTGTTTTAAAAGTAATTAGAGAAATTATGTTGAATTACTAGTAACAATTATTTTTGGTTTGTAAAATGCTTGTGAAATAGATTTTGTAAGAGAATTGAAGTTACATATAAAAATGATTTTTTACTTCTTTTTTTATATATAAAAAAATTAGAACTAGTTTTAATAATTTTTCCATGGCTCATGACGAGTCTTTTTTTTGTTAGTCTCACAAAATGATAGAGTCAGGGAACCCAAGTCTATTGCCTCCTGGAGGCAAATTCCCTTCAACCTAAACTTCAGCAGGCTATGGCAGTAACTTAAACTATTTTGTACACACATGAATTTCAATATGAATTTAATGAAAAGAATTTCATAAGAGATATATATAAACAGCTAAAGACATTAAACGGCAAACACATTAAATTAATGGTAAAACTATTTGGCAGTAGTTTTAAATAAAAAATTTATGTTGAAATTAAAACATATTTTTGGAAATTTTCGTTTGTTAAACCTCTTTAATTTCAATTATTTGCTGATCAATTGATCTCTTATAACTACAATTAGAAGCGTAAAAAACAATTGTAGAATAAAAAAGTAAGAAAATAAAAAAGAAAAGGTGAACAGTGAGTGCTTGTTATGACTTTGATGTTTGTTTAGACTTCTCATGTATTAAAGTGGAAGTTTGAAATAAATATCTTTAGTTATTCTAAGAAATGTTGGGTAAAGGTTCCCTGATGATCTGCCTTAGCCCCAGTGAAATGCTCATGATAACTAGCTAAAACCCCTCAATTGATCACTTTGAATTTTGTAATAAGATTTTGAAAAAAAAGAGTCAGGCCTAATTAAAATTAAAGAAGTTTAAATAATTTAAATTTAAATACACATGAGCACTGAAGATGAAAGTGTAGCGACTTTCGAAAACAGCTGTTCTGCTCTGCTGTGTAAGTTGGATAGAACTGATGTTGACTTTCCTTTGTGCCTGAGAATATTTATCATCATGTCCTTCTGAGATTTTAACTAAGAACAATTAGCCTACATAAATATTAATATTATATAATTTTTGTTTTATTTCAACAAAATGTTTATGCTCTACAACGTTTCTCAATAATTCTTGGCTTGATGTTTGATTGTAAATATTTTGACACAAAAAAAAAATTGTTTTTAGATTTAGATAGACATGATAAATATTCCAAAACACAAGTTAGCATTGGTTTTAAATATTGATTTTGCACAGCGAAGCAGCACTTCTATTGTTGATTTATTCAGTTTTCAAATGACTGCAAATGGAGCTCTTCTTGGACTGTGTCTGCTCTCTAGTGAAGTTTAAATTTGCCAAAATGGTGCATTCTTCCACAATTAATTCAAGTGTTTTAAGGTTTCTTCATAAATCATTCTTTTTCGCTAGCGCTGCTTAAGGAAGAGATACTTCAACACAACTGACACCTCCTGGGATGCAACTTAAACTGTTTTTTACAAACATGAATATCAGTGTAAATTTAATAAACCGATAAAAATTTTATAAGAAATACAAACGCCTCAGCTGACACCTGCTTGGATAATTTCATTTGTACTGCCGTTGCAAAATCTTCTTTCAATCCCATTAAAATGAGAAACTTATTGAGAAACAATAACGCACTACGTTCGACATTCAAAAGCATGGGCTTAATTAGAAATAGTTTTCTTTATTAAACAGCCGCTCTAACGCAAGAAGTTTGCATTTGTTGTCATCATCTAAAAGCAACTTATTTGTGTAGGCACTACAAGTCCCTTCGACAAACCCCTCATGGATCTGATTGCAACAATTGTATTACACCTAAACCCTTATTGGTCTTGCATGAAGGATTAATAGCCATCAATTTGGTCCACCAGTTACCAAGGAAAACGTTATCTTAAAGACGAAAATGAGGAGAGAGAGAGTAGAGGAGAAAATGGAAATCCTGCCATTATCATAAAACACAATCGGCCATTGAAAAGCGATTGTCTGCTTAGCAGCTCATACGCTTTACGTACATCACATGATAACAATTTATTGTTGGCATTTTCCTTGCTGACCTTCATTCTCTAATCCTCTTTGCACACCGCAAAGTGCGTAATCATTCATCGAAGCCCATAAAACTTATCCGCAAAGAGGTAGAGACAAAATATGTTCTGTTTATTCTTGTCTTTGTGTAGATTTTATCTTATTTACTTGGCCATTTGGCTTGTGGTGTTTTCCAGGGATATCAGGAATAAAAACTGTATTAAATTGCCGATGGATCAACAATGAAATCGAACTTGTCTTTGCGAAATTAGTAACAGAGACCGCATCAGAAAGAAACAAAAAAAAGAAGTTGTAAATGGTTGTTTGTTCATTTGGGCTTGATAAATTGCGGTGTAATCGTGGTTATTCTAAAAGTATTTTATTATTAGTTGTTGTTGTTTTTGTTGTTGGACTTGAGGGATACCGAATTGTATTATTTTCCATTAATTGCTTTTAATGAATTATGGGCGCGAACAGTTGCTGTTTAGCTGTGATTAGTGTAATTAAAATGGCAGTCGAAGTTTATGTTTTGCTCACGAAAAACATCTTGAATGTTGTTTGTATTCCAGTCCTTTGGGAAAACTAATTATTAAGAAACATGGAAAATGTAATACAAAATTATATGGATTCCCTGTGATGGTTTTCTTTCCCTCTAATTAATATGAGGTGTTTTAAAGACATGGATTTGATAACAAACATGAATTAAATTAATTACATGCCAACAGTTGTTCACAACTTCTGTCTTATTGAAGAGCTCCATTCTATCGAAATTAGTTGTCGAATTAATGAAATCAATTCAAGAAAATATGTTGATGTAGTGAATAACAAAGCAGAGTATATCTCAAAATTTCTCTGTGTGTAGGATTGAATAAAGTTTAAATCATAATAAAACAACAAACAAAATTTTTTTATCATCAATGAAACTGGCGTTATTTGAAGGAAAATTTTATGAAATTCATGTTTAAAATATGATGGCTGGCATGTGACTGCCATGGCTTTCGCGTAGAAGGCGCAATCTGGAACACCAATTTTCAACAACTTTTCGCAGTACTTGTGACCGTATTTCGCTGATAACTCTTCGAATGTTGATTTCCAGGTATTCGACGTAGAGAAGTGAATTGATATAACCTGTAAGAAAATAATAAAATCAGGTTAAATTACACGATCTTGGTGGCTAATTAATTGGGCTGTTATATGAAATTATTTTTCAAGAAAAATTTCTTTCAAGAAAAATTTCTTTCAGTGAATCAATTATATCTCCAGTTGTGAGGCATGTGGGTCCATCTTGTTGGAGCCACAAATCAGCAAAATTAAATGACACGTAACTGAGGTAGGAAAAAATTTCAAATCATGTGCCAACACCGTTCACTATTGACAGTAACATTCTGACCATCATCGTTTTTGAAGACAACGACTCCTTCAGCCCACAAAGGGAATCAAGCAGTAATTTTCTTTGGATGTAATTACGTTTCGACAAAATCTTGTGGATTCTTGTTACTCCAAATGCCACAACTCCGCTTATTTACATGCCCATTCAACCAGAAATAGGCTTCAGCGGAAAATAAAATTTCGAATGGATGAGTTTGACGAATAAAAAAATTATTTTCATTAACAATTTCAACAATTTGCAGGCGTTGCTCTGGTTTAAGTCGATTCATAATGAAGTTTCAAAGGGAACTAAACAAAAAGCAATCATCAGCTGTTAAATGGATGCTCAAATAAAGCAGTGAAGCCAACTCAAAGTTGTGACACTCCAAAAAAACCCCTGTATTTTATTTGCCATCTTAAAGTCAACACAAACAGATTTGAATTGTTAAATACTAACAACGAACTGTTTTTATTAAATATAATTTTATTAGATAATTATGCGGAAAAAGTTTATAATTTTTCATAATAACACTGATCAAAACAGAAACTCTCATAACAACCAGTAGCAATAAATAAAGATACACAAGAGTACTGATTATGAAAGAGTAGCGGCTTTTGAAAACAGCTGTTGTGCTTTGCTGTGTAAGTTGACTGCTTAAAACAGCTGCTAACTTTTCCTTTGTATTATTCGCCATGTGTCTCTGAACCAAAAGCACTTTTCAAACGATATACCAATATTTCTCTCAGTGCACGGAGGATGTCTATTCACTAAATTTTCTCGTCCTCATAATTTTTCATTTCATAAAGTAACTTTCTTTACTTGATTTATTATAATTTATTTTACACATCAGAATATATGGCTGCAGCAGTTTGAATGACAACTATGAAATTTACTTTGCTTATGCTCGTTTTGTTTAAAAGTTGGACAAATTATTCCGAAAGAATGTCCATGCAAGCGACGTTATTAAGTGGCCAGCAATAAGTCAGCAATTTCTTTCGAGCAGTGAAACTCATTTGGTAAATGAAATTCAGCTATCGAAACAGACAACTGCATAATGATATGGAATTTTTAATTTAAGATAAATGATGGCGCTTAATAAACTAAACGAACTTAACTTAACCGCACATGGTTGTACACACAACAACAACAACAACAAGAACAACAACAACAACAACAACAACAACAGTAAGAAAAATGTGAAAGGAATAGGATTTTGGTGATTTTGGAACAAAAAGTAATTTTATGGTTTCGTAGTTGCCAAAGGGACGCTGAAATAGAAATAAATTGAACTTTTACAAGTTTATTCTTAGAAATAGTTGGTAGCGAAGAAACTTCAGTTTCAGCTGAGCTACTGTTTTCTTTTCTAACGTAATTGGGAACAGGACTTTGAAAACTTCTTATCGTTTTCTCAGGAATTTGATTGTAAAAAAAAGAGTTTAGAAAATAAAAAGTCTGATTTGTGAAGGATTCTTTGAAAGGACCTTTTAAGAGTGGAACAAAAATATTCCAGAAATTTATACGTACAGAAATTTACGTTTCGATAAGTAATTTTGGTTGAAATAAGTTGAAATTTAAAACAAAATCAATGAAGTATTTTTTTAGCGTTAAGCAAATTATAGTTTTTGCTTGTCAATGTTTCTAAGAAAATCAAGCTAACAAATAGAGTATATCCATACCAGGTCTCAGTTTAATTATATGGATAGAAAATAGAATAAAAAATTTTTATTTTTTATACAAAAATTACCTGCAATATCACAAAATACGCAGGAATGCAACCAATACAACAGTTGGGTAGGAGATCATTCCCGTTTAATATTCAGGTCCTTTTCTTTCCTTTGTCATAATTATAAAACGCTAGACTTTCATGACTTTAAATGTAAAAATTGTTTCATAACCAGAATCGAAATATATTTAAATAGATAAGACATAAAAACAGATACCATATTCTGCTGTTATCACTTTAGTTTAATTGTAATTCTCGTGTTGTAATTCTCGTCACAAAACCTTTCAACAAACCAGCGAACAAATACTAAATGCAGCATCCTATTTAAATGTAGCAGCCGCTGAAAATACAATTGCACAATGGGGGATTTTTTGAGGAAGTTTGAACAAAATTAGGTATCTATGTAATGTTTTTATCTATATAAAACAAAGATTTTCCAGAGAATCATCTTCATATTTTTCATTTTGATGAATCTGTGACAATTATGTGCGAAATGGCCAACAGTTCACCTATTCAATAATAGGCAGCATAACTCCGTACGATGGTATATAATATGAGTAACTCTGAGACATGAGACTTTGTCAGATCAGGGACCGCAGCGAGCTGTCCCTCTTGTGGGCAATTTCGCTTATTATCGAATCCATGGAGACGAAAAACTGCCTCCTTGCTGAAAATGATTTTCTTTTTAACGTCACCATTCTCTTCTGTCTGTTCTTTTAATTAGTCAACGTTTTGCTGACGCTAGAAATGTTCAATAGGCTTCAGCGCTTGAGGCTAATAAAACTTGGAAGAGTTAAAATTTAAATCCTTATTTGAAGTTCGCATCAGTGATGTTTAGAAGATATTTAATAGTTGGGCGCGACGACGAATCGGCGAGCATATTTTTTGAAAAATGAGCTGCACGAGCATGCGCAGGAATTTTCACATTTCCTGCAGGCCCGGTTTGCTGATATCCGCCTACAATACTCTCGATTATGGTCACATTATTTTCGGTTACGCTGACAAAAAAAAGTGTGTGGAACGCCTTTTAATTTCAAATCTTATTCTTCTAGACGGCTTCAACAATATTAAAACGCTGCTCTATTGCTTACAACTCCATGATTGAGTTTATAACACTAAAGAAAAAACGTCATCAAAAAACTTGTTTAAAGTCAAGAATATATTTGAGAATACAAAACATGAAATTATTAGTATTAAGGAAAAACTACAACTAAAACTGAACTTAGCAAATAATCCTGTTTGCCATCATCTCCAGATATGCAGTATTTATTATACAATCAAAACTTGTTCTATTTTCATTTCATATTCAACTTTAGTGCTGCTTTTATGAACTCCAAATGTGCCTGCCTTTTTATTTACAGACAGAATTTTGAATTCAAAACGAAAAAAAAAACAAATTTATATATATAAATTGCGAAAAGTAGTAGAGGAACACTTCGTGTTTATCTTTTGAGTTCATCAAATTTCATGTTTGACTTTGTTATTTTGGTTTTAAGCCAACAATTTTCATAAAAATTTCCTTTAATGCATTCGTATCTGTAAAGTTTTTTCGTACTTCTATCTTTTTTGGCTTAGCGAAAATAAAAATATTTAGCTGACTTAAGCAAAGCAAAATGAATGCTCCACATATGGAGAGTTCTCTAAAGATTTAAAAGGCTTACAATTTTTAAAAGGCATTAAAACAAATTCAAACAACTATTTTCTTTTAAAAAAGCAAAAATTAGTTGTAAAATTTTTACAATTAAGAAGACTGACTTACCTGTTAAGCGGTATTTAGTTTGAGTAAAATGGCGAGAAAACATTGTTTTACTTGTGCTTGCACAAGAAATCCGTTTTAATATGGAATATCCCATACTGCCAGCAATAATACGTTTAATAAAATTGAATTCCATTTTGCGAATTTGTGATGTGATTTTGGCGCATTTGGCATAGAAAATGCTTTCTTGCGAAATCATTACATTGATACGTTTTTAGTTTGGCATAAATATTTCATTATACTTTTATTTAACTTTTAAATGGCAGCGGGAAGAAACGAAATACTTTTCAGATAAAGAGAAAACAGCAGTTCAATATGTTTAACTCATGAAAAGTCGAATGAATTAAAAGTTTGTGGAGTTATTTGGTTAGAGCATCATATTAAAAATATAGAAAAAAATAAAGACAAAAATATTTATTTGGAAAATAAATTTATGCACATTCAGAAGACTGCCATGCGGCAGCTGGAAATTTAAGTTGGAATCGCAAACTAAAAACTGTGTTTCTTATTTCGATTTCAAAATAACTATTCAAATATGTAACTTCTTATGTACGGCCTGGTTAAATAATTTCTTTTCAAAAGAGGTCATTCGATGTTTGCGAGAAATTGTTAATAAGAACATTGAGGAAATTATTTGCATGAGTCACAGTATTTAACATGACATTATTTTGCTCTAAGTCAAATACGTTCAAACTTATTGGTGAATCAATTATATATATGATACTGCTATCATCAGGAATATATAAAAGACGACGTTGTGATCGGTACTATAGTGATTAATTAGTAAATTTTCCTAAAACTTTACTCCTTCCAAACTAATAATGCTATCGTAAAGCTCATGTGAAATTTTAGTTTATTAATGATTAAAATTTAATTCTATTAACAAGAATATAGATACAGAAACCATAGAGCAACGTTTTGAGATCGTTGAAGCCGTACAAATTAAAAGGCGCACAAATTAAAAGGCATTTTGCACACTTTTTTGTCAGCATAAATAAAGGAATAAGAAAATGTGACCTTAATCTAGTGAAATGTGTTCAGATATATTAAACCGGGTCTGCAGGAAATGTGTAAGTTCGTCCAGTTCATTTTCAAGAAAATAAAGCTCGCCGATTCATCGTAGCGCCCAACTATTAAATATACCCCAAACCTCACTGAGGTGAATTCCAAATAAAGGTTTCAATTTTCACGCTTCCAAGTTTCAATAGCCTCAAGCGCTGAAGCCTCATGACCATTTCTAGCGTCAGCAATACGCTGACTAATTAATAGAACAAAGAGAGAAGAGAATGGTGACGTTAAAAAGAAAATCATCTTCAGCGATGAGTCAGTTTTTCGCTTCAATGGATTCGATAATAAGCAGAACTGCCCACAAGAGGTACTGCGATATCTGATCTGACAAAGTCTCAGAGTCATTCAAATTATAGGCCATCGTGTGGAGTTATGCCGCCTTCTCAATTGCGAGCATTTGGCAAATATTTTGTTTCGCACACAATTGTCGCAGATTTTTCTATCCTATTGAAAAATATCAAGATGATTCCCCGAAAAATTTTTGGTTTATTTAGATAAAAACATTAAGAAGATGCTTAATTTTATTAGAACTTTTTTAAAAAGTATCCCATTGTGCAAGGGCATTTTTACCGTCTGCTGCATTTAAATAGGGTGATGCATTTAATATTTGTTCGTTGGTTTGTTGAAAGGTTTTGTGACGAGAATTACAATACGAGAATTACAATTAAACTAAAGTGATAACAGCAGAATTAGGTTCATGTTTTTATATCTCATTTATTTAAATATATTTTGATTTTGGTTATGTAACAATTTTTGTTAAAATATATATATTTAAAGTCATAAGGTTGTATGACCGAACTTTAGATACTTCCAAAATCGGCGTAGCTCTGGTTTTCTCTTGTTATTTAGAATAAATTATGGATGACTCTCATCTCATACAATGTGACATCAGACCTGATCAGTTGGAAAAATTATTAAATATAACATTTTAATTATCATAAATTTTATTATGAAAATTTGTACAATGTTTCTAGCAGAGTATGATCCACAAGGAATACCATATCAAATTTGAACAAGTTTTACTTAAACCCTATTAACTTTGTGTTTATAAAAAACTTTGAATAGAATAAATGAAAATGTTTTTAGAACGCTGCTTAATTTTTTGAATTTCCCGCGCAGTTACTTTGAATGTAAAGTGCCGCCTCAGGCAATTTATATATTTTTTCAGCACAATTCAAGCGTTTGTTTCCAACCTGGAAGAAATCGCTGAAAGGTGGAATGTATTTGGGTCAAATGGAGACATCACAACTGAAACAACCGTCTATTTTAAGGTCTTTGAAATAATATATTGCATCAAAAGAATGAAAAAAAAATGGAAAAACATTGAATTAAATATGTGAATTAAAAAGGGATTTATTATGATCAAATAAAAAGCTTAAAGCTTTTTATTGAATTGATCACGGCTGTTCGCTGAAGTTGCGAATACAAGACTACGATGTCTTAGATCCCGAGTCTGACTTCGCACTCAGTCATGAATATGGTGTTGAGTTTTGCTGATCTGCTTTAGTGCAGGATTCTGTTCATTGTAGCCGGCCCTTCTCAATGACGGAGGTAAAGCACTGTTCGCTGAACATAATCGACAGCGATCCATGCCGTCATGTGCTAAAGGAGCAGAATTCATCGATACCCTTACGAACAATTTCAAATTTATTGAGGCAGTAAATAAGCAAAAATTGCTGCAAAAAAATTCTCTATCCTTTAATCTGTCTTCATCTGTCTCTCTCTATCCCCTCCCTTCTAGTTCTGGCACATGTTGGGGGTTATCCCCTGAGTGCTACTCCAAGATAAAATATAAATAAAATATTACAACTTTTAGTTTATTGCAAAATTGCGCAATAATTTTTCGCTGTTGACATTCTTTTCTAAAAAGATTTTTTCATTGTCTAATCGCCTGCGATCCAAATCTAACACCTCTTCGGACTCACCTCGTTGCTCGGCTGCAAATAAACTTACAAAATGTTTCTGATATGCGTTTAAATTCTCATATAATAGCAAATGCAATAAAAGCTTAACGTATTTACGCGATAAAGCATGGCAACTATTTCGATGTCGGCATTGTCTAACAAGTGCACACATGCAAACAAGCAGACACACACAGCCGTCGCTGCATACGATCGCATGGATGCTACTGTTGTTCGAAGCATATAAATAAATAAAGTCGTTTGCCAATACACATTTAAGCAGGATTGCAGTGGAAACATCAACAACCAGCAGCAACAACAGCAACAGCAACATTTATGTGAATATGCTGATGTATTTGAAAGATTTAGTATTAGAAATTTCTAATTGGTTCAGGTATGGTAAGAGGAGAGTTTGTTTAAGAAGATACATTCAATATGCCTTCAAGCCTGCCATGGGTTTACTAAATTCTATTTGTTATGTTTGTGAATGTGTGTCGGTGTGTTTGTTTGTGTGTGTGTATTCACAAAGTTACGGGTTGTAATGATGATGCCAATAAAGGTGTTTGTTTTATCCTGAGCAGCGTTCAGAGATTGTGTTTGGCTGCTTAAAAAAAGTTGAGTGTGATGATGCAGCAGTATTTGGCTGCCTGCCGTTCCTTTTAATATTTTTTCTTACATTTTTATTTTAATATCTTTTTTCTAATGTGTGTCGCGTATGTGTGGAAATTTACAACTGGTGTGAATTGTGAAACATACCAGCAGTAAATTTCAAACACATCTGAAATCTAAAGTAACGACAACCAAACATTTTCTGGCAACTTTTCATATTCTGCTACAGCCACTACGGAACGATTTCCTTGCATGCAGTCGTGCATAAACATACACACACATCCTTGTAAGATAGTAAACTCGTATACTACTTGTACTCTTGGGCCGTATGAAATCACGAAAATTCACACGATTTGTGTTTCTATAAGTAAAATTTGTCAAATCATTTCAAAGCGTTGCAGTGAGGTAACTTGAGGTCTAACTAAAATCTGAACTTGGACAGATAATCGTTTCTGGAAATATCTGAATAAGAAAACAAGTCCTTCCAAAGTCATCAATCTAAGTTAAGCTATTAATTAGAATCACATGGACTTAGTTTATTTTAAAAGAAACGGTTAATATTTTTATATTTTAACTAAGAAAATGAAATCAATTGTACTTTCGCGATTGCAAAAAGTGCGAAAAACGTTATATCGAATGCGTTTCATAATCGTGAAACAAGTTGAAATTATAATGATATTACGAAATATATTTTTAATATGAACAAACCTGAATTTATTTGAGAGAACATTTTATGAAATCCATGTTTAAATACGACTGCACACAGCTGCCGCCTAGAAGGCGCAATCTGAAATACCAACTTTCTACAATAGGACTTTTGCTGTCCTATTTCGCTGATAAATCTTCGACCGATAATTTTCAGGCGTTCAATTGTTTTTGGTCCATTGAAGCAGATAAATGGCTTAACATAACTCCAAAGGAAGTAATTCATTGGGGTTGAATCACACGATCTTCGTGGCCAAGAATTGGGTCGTTACGTAAAATTATATTTTCTATTAAAAGTTTCTTTGAGTAAATCAATTAAAGCACCCGCTGTGCGGTATGTGCCTCCACCCTGTTGGAACCACAAATCAGAAAAATTAATGCCACGTGGTTGAGGGAAGGAGAAATTTCGAATCATATTCATATACCGTTCACCACTAACAATAACATTTTGACCATCATCGTTTTAGAAGACAAATGGGCCAGTGACTCTGCCAGCCCATAAATCGCACCGAACAGTAATTTTCTGCGAATGTTAATCGCGTTTCGAGAAAAGCTTGTGGGTTCTCCTCATTCCAAATGCGACTATTCAGCGTATTTATGTACCCATTCAACCAGAAATGCGCTTCATCGCAAAATAAAGTCTTGAATGGATGAGTTTCACGAATAGAACAATTATATTGATTGAAAATTTTAACAATTTCCACGCGGTGCCTTTAAAGTAATTTCAAAGCGAACTAAACAGAAAGAAACCATCAGCTGTTAAATGGGCGCCCAAATAGAGCAGTGATGCCAACTCAAAGTTGTGACATGCTTTTGTTAACTTAAGCTGAAAATCAAATAGTTTTAGATTCGAAATAATATTTTATAAAGAATAATTTTATTAGAGCTATTTCTTTTGTGCAACCACCTCTATATACTTTTACAATCATGTGCGTTTAGCTTGGACCCTGTAAACATTTTTATGCTGATTTGGCTGATGCCAAAAACTCCACTGAGTAGGAAAGAGTTCCTTTGGACTAGTGGCAATGTAGTGGCCAGTTCTCGGGGGCACTGTTTTCACACTTTACAAACAAAATATAATAAATCAATCGTAGTTTAATGCCATTAAAAGTGTTCATCAAAGTTGAAACACTTTTGAAATTGCGTCAGAAGAGAAAGGACACGCGACAGCACAGCATATGACTGCATCTTAGGGACCAGCCACTGGCCTGAGTTGTATAACTTTATATGAGAGTTACCGGCAGTTTGTGCCTGCCATTGTTGTTAAAAAGAGTCAACTGGCATAGTTAAGACGCTCGGTGACAGGGTCTAGATCTAAAATTTATACTTTTTTCCTGTTGTGGAGTCCTTAGCTCCTGCCCCCAATTATTGTTTTGTAAAAATCGGTTATAGAACTATTACAGAGTAGCCTATAAAAAATAATATATCTGCCGGTGTTACGCTAAGTGAAGGGATTTCTTGACATTTTTTAAATCATTTCCTTCATCACCAGTCGTACGATTCAGGACCATTGCTATAGCATTTCCTGCAGGGCAGTTGCGCATAAATTATACACTCTGAAAATATATTTTCAGATTCTTGTGGTATTTTATTCTGAAATCATATCAAATTTTTGATTACGTTCAGAGATATTTTTTTTAGAACTTCCCCACATAAAAATGCATATTTTCTACTCGTGCAGACACAACATGTTCCCTGGGTAGTCACGATAGCCAAAAGTAATTTTAATACAAAGTCAAAAGGAAATAAAATATAAATAAAACAGAAGTTACAAATAAAATTGTATTTATTCGTCTGAATTTTATTGGAAACTGTTAAATACTTATGTTTCTGTTAACAGCAATCAGCAGGTATTTTCATGATGTTGTAAATAAAAACTATTTTGTGATGTGCAGCATCAAAGTTAAACTCTAAAATAACCTTGGGAATTTAAAATAGTTTATTAGTTGAGGGGAAAAGTAGTTTTCCAAAAAATTTGATTTGTTCTAGTAAATTTTCTGAAAACTAAATTGTATCAGCAGTTAAAGCAATTTTTAAAGGACTTCTTATTCGGTTCTTTTTCAACATCTCCCTTCGATTTGTAATGGATTTATTTATGTGAGATTGTAGGCTGAAATACTGGGGTTCTGTTCCGCTCGGAAGTGACTTGTGAAAACATTTTAGCAACAGCGATCATTAACATCTGTCGGTTCCGTGTGTGATTCGTATATCAAGGTTTTGCATTATGATAAATAAATTTTTTCAGTATGAAGAAATTAGTTTTCTCACAACATTTGAATATTTTTAATAAACTTTATTTAATAACCTTCTGATTTAATTCACAGTTTTCCCCATGAAACGTCATTGTGTCATCAGTGCATACACTTTATGTCATTTCATTACACTCATCAAATGAAAGCAATACTTCTATCCGACCATCATCCATCTATCAATTGAACAAAATCACTAACGTTGGTACTTGTGACACAATACGTGTCTGTACGCCCTTGGAAGGATACACAAAATATACAACAACTCAGATACACATCCACTCAACAAAATATCATCTGATATCCCAACACACGAAAAGTTGAGCGAATGTTATATTCAGTTTTAAGATTAAATTTTTTTGAACTCTCCGCTGTAGAAAGTTATTGGTTTTACCACATTTTGAAAAAAATCTTGTTCTCATGAGATCTTCAGGTTTTAAGGTCCTCGAAAGCTACTCTGACTAATTCCTCTAATTCTGTCTGTATGCATGTGGGTGTGTTTGCTTGTGAGTGTGTGTGTGTAATTAAGTATGTGGCCCTTTTATAACTTTTGAACGGCTCAACTGAATAAATCCGCACTGATAGCTTTCTGAAGATTATTCCCGAACTTAGAATTCCTATGAATTTGAATCGGTTCGAACCGGAAGAATATTTTGAAAATTTTGGGGAATAACCACTTTACAAAATAGAATTCTTTTAGAAAAATATTTCAACGGTTTTATTTTGACATTTAAAAAACACGTCGATCATTGCAAATCGTGCAATACAAAGAAAGAAAGAAATTCATAACAGTTGGTTTTATATTAAAAACATCCGAAATTATATATCTGATCAGTTAGTCCTCTCGATTAGTCACTGCCTATCATGTGGAGATAGAAAAATTATGTTGTATTGCTTTAAGTCGAAGCTCGAAGGACAAAGACCAGTCAAAGGTAGTCTTGTGGGAAGTACATGTTGTGCTTCGAACGGCCGTAAAAATAGTTTATGTGAAGTTAAAAGCATCAACTAGATCAACAATATTGAACGAGTTTAATGTGACGTATGAGTAACGCTGTTAATTAAAAATATTACGTATACGCATGGATGCACAACACAGAAGTTAAATACAAACAAACATACAAGTGAACGTAATAAAAAGCCTGTAAGAAAGAAATATATTCTGACTTATTCTTTGTTCCACAGATTGAAAGAAGGTACTGGATAACCACACATTCTTTGAAAGTCCTCAAATTTCTTTAATTTTAATTATGTGCTGATTCTTTTTTCCCAAAATCGTACTAAAAATTTCAAATCATGTCAACTCTCTAAATAAATTGTTTTTACATTAAAACAGTTTTTAGTTATTGTTGTTGTTCTTTATTTCTATTACAACTCCAATTAGAATCGGAAAAAGGTTAACCAATTGTAGAATAAAAAAGTAAGAAAATAAAAAAGGAAAATTGATCAGTGAGTTCTTGTTATGATATTTGTTTTAAGCTTCTCACTTATTACAGTGAAAGTTTAAAATAAATAAATTTAGTTGTTCTAAGAAATGTTGGGTAAAGTTTCCCTGATGACCGGAATTAGCCCCAGTGAAATGCGCGTGGGAACTACCTAAAACACTTTGAGTTTTTTAGTAAGATTTTGGGGAGAAAAATCAGCACATAATGAAAATTAAAGAGGTTTAAAAAACTACAATTTCCAAAAATATGTTCTTAAATTATATTTAAATCCTAAAAGGATGTCGTGGACTTCTCTTGATGTAACAGTATTGCACTTGTATATACATATTTAATTCTTTATTTTGCTAAGAAAAAAGAGAACAATATTATTATCATACCAGAGAGCATTAAAAACTCTGGATCTAGATATTCCTAAAATACCTGGATTTCCTTCTGTATAGAATAAAACAATTTCCCTAATATTTAATATATTTTGTCATGTCCTTTTCCTTTTTATTAAAACTCCACGATCCCTAGATCATAGAATGATCTATAAGTTTGAGTTTCTTTTTTGTTAAATATTTCTTTACTAATCACGACACAAAATATATTTTCAAATTGATTCTCAATTGCTTGATGATTGATATTTTAACCTAAAATAGAATCAATCGTTAAATGTTCGCTATGACACTTAAAATATAAATTAAATATTGGAACACATAATAAAATACACACACATACACATACACACACACACTTTACATTCCGATAGTCAAGTGCGCCAACATAAAAACCGTTACAACATTTGATTCATACAAAATAATACATGAATTTAAGTTTTAAAACGCTGCGTCAGTGATGGATGTCAAATCACAATATATCCACTAGAAACGAAAAAAAAATGATACGCAATTCAGAAATTTTATATGAGATAAATACTTGCACAGAGACGTGATGACATGCAGAAACATTAAAAAAAAAAAAAAATAAAGATTGATGGGCATTATAAAGCAGCCAAATAAATTTAGGCTGATACTTTTTGCAACACTCTTGTGTTCACACGTCGCCAGTCACTTGTACACCTACTGACACATTCGGCAAAGTGACGATTATATTTGGCAACTAAAGTAATGAAATGGAATCGAGTTAACAATGCGAGTGTCTGATGGATGGGCATTAACAGAGAGCTGCAACGCAGTTGCGGTGTCCATTAACTAAAATCGAATATTAAAATCCAAGAAACTAGACATCGTTCACATCAATATAATGCAGAGGGGGCACAAAATGTCGGTGATCATTATCATGGTGCGAAAGCTGTCTCCTTGTCGGTGTTAGTCTTTGCATCTTTTTTCTTGCAAAGCAAAAAGTGCCACAAAAGCCACACCAAAAAATCACTGGCAGTGGATGCATTGACTTCTGTAAGACCACGTGGGGATTTTCGGAGCCCCAAGTACGACAACTTTCCTTATTAGCTTTTTGACATGTCAAAAGGATCTTAAATAAATTTTTTAGTTCCGTCTACACAAACTTAAAATCTTATGAAACTTGTTTTAGAAAGCGTGTCTGATTCTCATTGAAAAATAAGCCAATTTTAATTTAAACTTTTAGGAAATTATTTATTATTATTAATTTTTAAGCATGAAACGTCTGTTCATCTTAAAATGCTTTGAATTGAATTCAACTTAATATTAATTCAAATAGGAAACAGATATTTGTTCTGTTGTCGAAATATGTGCAAGTCAATATACCAGACGCTAACTGAAGCTATTCATAGAATTTACTTATTATCTCTTGCATTGATTAGATCGTATTTCTAGTTTCGTTGTATTTAATTGATACTTGGGGAATTAATATTGTAAACAAAATGATGGTGTCATGTAACACACAGACTTCTTGATGATGTTAATGCTAAGCAAGTTAGTATTTGTTTAATTTAGGTAGTTTAAATTAATATGGAGTTTAATTAAATGCAAATAACTCTGGTGTCAGTTAAACAAAAGGAAAAGATGAGGCAACTAACTAATTGATAAGGAGTAAAAGTTTTTGTTGCAGTCATACCAAAATCTTATATTGTTCTTTGTGTTTATTTTGCAATCAGATTTTATTTACAAATGAATGGTTTTATTCATCTAATTAAAATTAATAATTACTTCTTTAGTGTTACTACTGAGGGAGTTTGTGTCAGTGTGTTTGAAAAGGTCTGTTTTGTTTTTGCGAAAATTTGGAATATTAAAGGAGCTGTTTTACTGATTTTGGCCTTCTCGAGAATTTATTTTAAAATTTTCGAGGGCTTTTAACAAACTTTGCTAATTGTGTTTACAAGTGTTGCTTAACTTCATAGGATATATCGCGTTTGTCGAAGCGAAAATCCTTTAAATTGCTCTTCTTTTACATGTAATTGTGCGAAAAAAAGAATTCCTTAAAGAATTCATCTTGAAATTGGCAGTTAAGCAACCGTAACTTTTTAAGTTGTTCGCACCTCAACAACATTTATAGAAACGGAAAGGATCCTGTACTTATTTTTGGAGTCCTGATAAGTATTAAATGAAATATGAAAAATTATTTTTAAGATCTTTTTAAGTGTTAAAACAAACTTAAGAAGCCATAATCTCACAAAGATATTGATAAAATATATAAGAAATAAAATTTTAAAAAAATATCATAGACAATTGTTGTTGTATATTTCTCTACATTGTATAACACTTAATGCACAGACTGTACTGCAGCTGTTGTTGTTTGTATAAGAAGATAAAAACATTTACATCGTTTTTTAGAACAGGAATTATTTTAAATTTTGAAAATTAGTATTTTAAAAGTATGGAAAAAACACTTTTTTTCGTATAAAAATCATGCAAAATTTTAAGAAGAAAAATGCAGAGGGTTTGGATATTTTTGCGCATTCCTTGAACATCATCAGTTGTTTTCAATAAACAACTTGGCAGCACTTAACTTGGCACATACAAAAATAGGTTTCTATAGAACCTATATTCAAAAATTTTTAAATTGTTTTTATTTTAAAACAATTATTAGTTGTTGTTCTCTATTTCTCTTACAACTCCAATTAGAGTCGAAAAAAAGCCAACCAATTGTGGAATAAAAAGGTAAGAAAATAAAAAAGGAAAAGTGATCAGTGAGTTGTTATGACTTTGATATTTGTTTTAAACTTCTCACTTATTATAATGGATGTTTGAAATAAATATCTTTAGTTATTCTAAGAAATGTTGGGTAAAGGTTCCCTGATGATGTGCATTAGCCCCAGTGAAATCATGGGAACTAGCTAAAACCCCTCAATTGATCACTTTGAATTTTTTGAAAGATTTTGGGAAAAAAGATTCAGCACATATTTAAAATTAAAGTTGGTTTCAATTGAATTATTTTTGATCTTAACACCAGCTGTTAACAGTTTGTTTTAACGCTTCATGTCAGTGTGAAGTCACGATTTTACAGTTTCTAAAAATCTCTGGTATGATGATAAGCTTTTTGCTGATAACTATTCCTTTCATACCAAAACATCACTAGGTTCTATAGGCTTTTTCAAATGTGCAAATACAACATATTGGTTTCATTACTAGGTAATAACTTGTGGTGTTTCTTCTTCGACATTTGCCTTATTTTGTAGCCCACTGTCATTTTTAAATCTAAAAAGTATATTTCGAAAATGCCAACTATACAGAAAGCGATTTATTTGTATGAAATAAAAAAAAAACACATTGAAATTTGCAATTCTTAACAAGTTTAATTGGCATGCTTTGGAGTATTCGTTCGTCTCTAGTGATTCGCCCATTAACTCTTCTTTTAACAAACGCTTAACCGTATTGACACTTGCCCCATTGTCATTTTACTTTCTGTTGCATTGAAAATAAAGTAAAACTTCTAATTATGCCAACTGCTGCACCGGAACAAAGCCCAAACGAGTGCACAGCAAGTTGAATTGCAGAATTCATTATTTGCCCAGCTATTATTTGAATCATGGAGAGATGCAACATTTTTATCTGCTCATGATGATGAACTTAATTTCTCAAAAAAATTTAAATAAAACGAAATATTTTCATTTTTGGATGAAGCACAAAAGTTGAAAGTTTCGTCATGCCTCCCACAACTATATCCAAGAAGAGGGGGTACGAGGGCTGGTGCTAAACATCAAAAAGCAGAAAACAAGTTACACTACAAAACAACAAATCCAAGTAAAATTCCTAGTCTCAAAGGAAAGTCAACATCAGTTTTATTCAACTTACACAGCAGAGCAGAACAGCTGTTTTCGAAAGTCGCTACACTTTCATCTTCAGTGCTCATGTGTATACTGTGTTTATCACCACTGTTTAGGTGGCTCAGTTGAATGTGGTAACAGTTCCTATTTACACAAATTTTATTATGAAAAACAATCCGAGAACTGTATCAAACTGATGTTAACACGTTTTTGTTTTAATACCCGTGTTACCGTTTTACTTTTTATTTTACCGATCATCAACGAACTGTAACCTATAAAAAAAAGTACGCTGTTTTTCTAATTTTAAATTTTTGTATTGAAAAATTATATATTTTATGTTGCAACTCTAATTTAACTCAAATTAATGTAAAATATGAAAGTTTTTTAGTACGCTTTTTTCTTTTCATAATATACATATATATTTTTATTCAAAACAAAAACTATATTTTAAAAGTTGTTTTTGTTGTATATATAATTCCAGGATTAAATTAAATATAATGACATCGTGAAGTCAGCAGATAAGCTTTTTATAAACTTCTGTAAATACTTTTCACAAAATTTATCTCTTACTTTTCGTAAAAAAATTTTTTTTATATAAACTTTTAGGAAAATTTGGCTTAATCATAAAACATCATTTCATTTACTTTAATTCTAAAGGCCTGTTTAAAGTTATTTGCCATTATAAATTTGATGTTACACTGAAAGAAAAACGACTTTGCTGTTTAAATGTAAATAAAATTTTGTTAATTCCAAAATCTTGCAATTGATAGATATAAATCAAACAAAAAATATGTCAAAGTCTCTTTGTGAATATTTTTATATGCAGATGACTGCAGTTGTACAAATATTGAATTAAGGAAGTATTAAAAAGTGTCATGAGAAAGTATATGATTGTATTAAAAGTATGAAATCATAGGAATCTCAGAATTCAGTTGGGATTTCTGCTTCAAAGTAAATATATTTTAAAAAAAACACGTTTCTTAGCAGTTTCATTATAATTAAATATAATAAAAGAGAAAAGTCTCTTAAGTCTAAAAGCGGTTATTTATATATTCTTGTACTGCTGTCGAGCTTTGTTGGCTGTTTAAATTCATCAGATATTAGATATCGCTTTCATAAGTCAAGTGTTTAGTGCAAAAAATAAAACATTTTATGTTGTCGGCACTCTAAATAAATTGTTTTTTTTTTATATTAAAACAATTATTAGTTGTTGTTCTTTATTTCTCTTACACCTACAATTTGAGTCGGCAAAAAAACCAACCAGTTGTAGAATAAAACGTAAGAAAGTAAAAAATTAAAAGTGATCAGTGAGTTGTTGTTATGACTTTCATAATTGTTTTAAGCTTCTCACTTATTAAAGTGGAAATTTGAAATAAATATCTGTAGTTATTTTAAGAAATGTTGGGTGAAGGTTCCCTGATGATCAGCATTAGCCCCAGTGAAATGCGCATAAGAACTAGCTATAACCCCTCAATTGATCACTTTGAATTTTCTAGTAAGATTTTGGTAGAAAAGAACTAGCACACAATTAAAATTAAAGAGTTTTATAAACAAGTGTTGTCCTTCAAATCAATCGCACACTGAACTGTCATCGGTATTTGTTGTTTGAAACTCCCTACTGACAGAACACTTTAATGCCTGAAAAAAACTCACGATTTAAATTTTCTTTTGAGTGTATAAAAACTTGATTTCAATTATAAATCGGCATACAAAAAATTATGAAAGTTTGTAATTTAGCAAAAAAAAAAAAAGAAAAAAATTGAAAAAAAGCCATGCCAATTTACAAAGTGACAAAATCAGAAATTTATAACACCGTCAATCGTTATCAGCTGAGGCAAAAAATGCACAACTGCACAAATAAAATGGGGGGAAAATTGGAAAAATTTTAAATGACGTTGCATGCTTTATGTATTGAAGAAAGTTTTGCGTTCCAAACACATTTCAAATATATAGTCGCTATTGTTTGAGTTCTCAATTTCTTGGCATAATTTCAATGATAAGAAACTGGGAAGCGCGCATTTGCCAAAAAGAAGGCATTTTCAAAATACACAAAAATCACTGAATACTGTGATAATATACAAGCAGATATTTTATGTTCATAAAGGATTTATTAACTTGAAACAAAAAAAAAGCAGCGGCAACAACAATGAGCATTAAGATAAACGTCAAAGACCAGCAACGTTTTTAGCAATTAAATAAGGTTTCTCTTAAATATAGAATTTTTTTTAATTGAGTGACCTCAAGGACAAAAATCTATTGGATTTTTCTTGGGGAAAAATATGTTCGAATTTCCATTAAAAATAGGAAAAACTTAAGAAAAACGTAGCGTTATTGGCTCCTTACTTTATCGTTTCAATGAAAATTACTTTTGTAAAAAAATACGTCTCTTCAAAACTTATTTTAAAAAATCTAACGGTCAGCGTAATGAAAATTAATAGATAATCAAATCATTTTTTCATATTTAGAAAATTCAAAATATATTTGACATTGAAAACTATTTTCTATTTCCCAAAATTAATATCAAAAATAAAATTTTAAAGCAGCAGATGAATTCGTGTGCGTTTGTTTGGTGGTAAAAGATTGTGTACAAAATTAAAACAAATTTCAAATTTTTTAAAAAATTCTTTTTGTTTTCCTAAGAAATTCTTCAACTCAAAGTGATTTATAAAATTAGAGCCTTTCATTTTTGAAATATCTGGCGATTTAGAATTACTTTCGTAAAACAATTTATTATTTTATGAATATGGGGTTTTGAAATTAATTTTCTTAAATGATTTACAGAAGGGCCTTTATTTTTTTATGAATACGGGGTTTTGAAACTAATTTCTTAAAGCGATTTTCAAGATGAGGACCTTTAATTTTTTAAAAATATGTCGTTTTAGAATTAATTTCTTAAGGCGGCTTATTTTTTTATATACTCGTATACGGGGGTTTGAAATTAATTTTTTTAAATTATTAACAGAATAGTCTTTATATTTTTATGAATATGGGATTTTGAAATTAATTTCTTAAAGCGACTTACAAGATGAAGGCCTTATTTTTTTACAAATTATGGCGTTTAAGAATAATTTTTTTTCTAAGAATTTTTTCATATTAATTAAAAGCACAGAAACAAAAAGCGGTATCATGAATATAACAAATAGTCGGACAAATTCTTTTTTGATTCCTCATGTTTGGAGACAGCAACAATGAAACCTCTACCACTACCCGACTATATATATTGAACGTAATACCTTCACTTTAAAGCGCAATAAATTTTGCTGGGTTCATAAGCTGATTAAAATGGTTGTATGATAGTGTGCAAGTGTATGTGTGTGTGTGTGTGTGAGTGTGTGTGTGTGTGTGTGCATTTTGATACAATTCACAGACATTTATAAAGGTTCTCGGGTTTCTGGGGAAGAAACCAGCATCTACGAAACTGCTTGAAATATAAATGCAGTGCAAGCAAACGCAGCAGTTGCAGCATATTAAGACGAATTATAAACAATAACACAAGAAGGAAAACTTGTAACAGCATCAGTCGAGCGTTAAAAATGCATTTACGCGTTAAATGCCAAAAAGAAAGAGTCGTAGGAACGGGGTAAATGGGGGAAGGAGGGGAAAATGTTGAATATTTGATTGCAGTGGCAGTGGAAGATACCAGCATTTACTATTCTAAGCATTCTTTGCGCTCGTGTAATACACAACGTTGATTACTCGCAACACTTGGGTTAATATCTTGTGAATTCTTTTAGTTGCGAATTGCATTCACTAAATGCAAAATATATGTGTGAGTGTGTAAGTGCATGTAATATTTGATATGAAGTGTTCATTTAAAAGTTTTGTTTGCCCAAAACTTTGTTAATAATTTACAGAGATACGAAGCAACTTAAGACTCGTACATATTCATGGCCATGAATTTTACTTGGATTTGTTGTTTTGTAGTGTAACTTGTTTTCTGCTTTTTGATGTTTAGCACCAGCCCTCGTACCCCCTCTTCTTGGATATAGTTGTGGGAGGCATGACGAAACTTTCAACTTTTGTGCTTCATCCAAAAATGAAAATATTTCGTTTTATTTAAATTTTTTTGAGAAATTAAGTTCATCATCATGAGCAGATAAAAATGTTGCATCTCTCCATGATTCAAATAATAGCTGGGCAAATAATGAATTCTGCAATTCAACTTGCTGTGCACTCGTTTGGGCTTTGTTCCGGTGCAGCAGTTGGCATAATTAGAAGTTTTACTTTATTTTCAATGCAACAGAAAGTAAAATGACAATGGGGCAAGTGTCAATACGGTTAAGCGTTTGTTAAAAGAAGAGTTAATGGGCGAATCACTAGAGACGAACGAATACTCCAAAGCATGCCAATTAAACTTGTTAAGAATTGCAAATTTCAATGTGTTTTTTTTTTATTTCATACAAATAAATCGCTTATCATCATGTCCTTCTGAGATTTTAACTAAGAACAATTAGCCACATTGAGCATCGATGGACTCCGAAGAAAAACAATGTTATAAGAGTTATTCAACTTCGCGCTTGTATAAACAAACAAAACTGCCGCAATATGGAGCTCAAAATATCCACAGGCAGTCCTTAAAACCCATAACATACAAAGAAAGGCACCACATGGTGCGGACTGTTGTCAGGCGGCATCATTGCCCCGTAATTTTTATTGGAAATAAGCAAGGAAACGCCATCACCGTGAATTCTTTAGACTACCAAACCATGATAACTGATTTTGTGTGGCCACAATTGGCTTATGTTGACATCAGTGACCTTCGCCTTCAGAGAGACGTCGCGACGTCTTAAGCCACACATCCGGCTTTAAATTTAGTTATTTGGCGGTCAAAGGGCCGCCTCGCTTTAGTGATTTAACTCCGCTGGACTATTTTCCCTGGGACCATTGCAAACACCGGGCTTACGTGAACAAACCATAAACAATTGACGCTATGAGACATTAACGATATAAGCGAGGTCTTGCTACAAAATTTGGTTAAAATGTTTGTGATAAGAGCGGCTATCGGACGTGGTAGAGTTAGACATTTGCCCGATATTATATTCCATTATTAATTAATTTACAACTCATTTTTGTCTTAAAATTTGTCCTCCCGTTTATGGTTTGAAACTTTCACTCAAATGAATCATCTTTTTTTCACAGCCGTGAAAACCGTGACAAAAATTTCTTTTCTGCAAATATTTCTCTATTATTTCGTTTGTAAACGCGCCAAATTGAACGACAACAGATAATACTTATTATATATTAATATTTATCCAAACTGGCATATGATAGTTTTGCAAATATTTTCCTAAAACTAGAAAACCTAAAGCAGCAATTATTGGTTACGATTATCTTGCCAAATAACTATATGAAAGATGTGGATGTTGCTTTAGAAGTTCAAACAAATATCCAGGGCAAGAGACTATTATTCATTCGTTCATTCATTTCATTCATATTTTCATTAAATCCGCAAAGCTCAAAAGCTTGTCTGCCTTTTATTTTCATACTCTACCAAAATACATTGTCTGGCTTTCTTCCAAATCTAATTGCAGTTGTGCGAAATAATAACATTAACAACCGCTAAAAGTTTTTTGTGGCAAATACGTTAATAAATTTATTGTAAATTCTAAAATAAAAAATGTTAGTCCCCTTTCACAAACATCAGGATTTCTTGATCAGTTTTTCTTCAGTTTTATTTTAAATCTGCAATTACGTTTATACACGAACATTTTGTTTCTTCAAGTTTCATTGTCTCTGCTTTCAATTTTATAGGCTGTTTGACATTCTGCAGCCAACTTCACGTGTTAACTTTACTTAAACTCCATGGTACAGTCAGGTTTGTAGCTCCTACCATTCTCTTCTCCCCTTTTTCCTATAAACTCAAGACTGGATGACTCAAACTTGATGTGTGTGAAAAAGGGCATAACTGTCTAATTTTGTATAGTTTTGTCTAGTTCTAAAAGATATTCTATATATTTCTTGTTTTTTATATTTTTTTAAATTATCGAACGTACCATCATCTTTAAGTTTTATAATATTTAAATTTACAAAAAGAAAGCTTATTTTCACGTTGTTTTATGTCATATTCGTAATGAAAATTATAGCTTTTCGCTACGTGATCTTGAAGAAAACTATTCCAAAAACTATGTGACCAAATTTAGCACCATGTGACTTCTCGCAGGCACTTGTGCGCATATTTTCATAAATTATTATGCACTTGCATTCGTGTTTTTGCCATTTTCTCAGAAATAAATTATTTAGCAGTTATTATGGGAAGATTATTTCTTGCATAAATCCTCAAAAATGCTTAATTTTAATCAATAAGTAAAAGGAAATTTGCATGTTTGTTCGTTATAATCAAATTGTTAAGAAAATAATTTGTTAAATAGAAGAGCAAGACATTAAAGTCAATTTGATATTCTAACAAAAGAGTACTGCCAAGGATAATGCAAAGCAAGTTCTAAAAACTGTCTTATATATATAATACAATGTCCTGCGCTTTAATCTATTTCTTCGATTTAATTCTTTGAATTTTGAAGCCTCGTTTCTTCCAGCAAAATATAAACTTGTGCTCGTGCCATTCTATAATCCTTTTTAATATTTAATGTCTACTGTCGACCGGAAATTAATATGCAGTATATGTTTTAATATTAAACAAATTAAAAAGGAAAAAAAAAGAAGAAAACAAATTCTGTTCACTGCAACTCTTTTCAATCCAACCGTACCTACACAATATTTAAATAATAATAATAATAAAAAGGAAAACTATTCCCGCAAGGCATTTTAGATTTTATACAAGTAAAATAATAAAAGAGAAAGTATTTTATGTTAAAGCCACTTGACTCTTTCATATAAATACCGAATGGATTAAAGCCATAAGTAAAATGTTGTTCAAGTGTTTTATGGGTCAAGAACTAGAGAGGCATTGAAAGGCTGGTTTGCATGTGGTAAAATGAAAGTGCATAACAAGAGTATTTATAAGAATATAATTGGCTGTAATGTATAAAAGATTTCTTTGATTTATAACAAGTTATTAAGACAGATGTTCGGAAAAATATGCGAAGATGGAGCCAGTGAAACTGAATACATATCAAATGTGCATTTACAAGCCTTAACAAACGAACAATTTCTTAATCTGTTACGACTGATCGTTACAACTCAATTCCAAACACTAATTCTGATCCTATTTAATGTGCATCTAAAGAGCTCTTTTTTATTGTTAAACTATTCCTTATAAAGAGCAAGCAAGTGCGGGGTTAGGAAGTAAATTGACTAAAATAACACTTTCTTTTTCAAATGTAAAGCAGAAATATGGAAAATGTCTACCTCTAGCACGTCGACAGACGTCCGCTCTTTTGAAAACCGCATCTTGTAAGAAATCATCGCTTATCTCGTCAATGCTGCGCCAAATTTCATCTTTCACAGGGTCAGTTGTTTATAGTTCGTTCATGTAAACCCCGTCTTTCCAATTGTTCCAGAAAAAATAGTCCAGTGGAGTTAAAGAATTAAATCACAAGAACGAGGCGGCCATTTAGATTTGCACTACTTTCGGATCACAAATTTAGGATGTTAATGACTTCTTTTTAAGTCCTTTTTTTTACTGGGTTCCTAAATATATTTATTCGTTAAAATTTTTTTTTTTTAAATATATTTTCACAAGTTAAATGACGCGGAGCCAGTGTTCATAGCTTTAATATAAAAAAAAAAGTTGGTGTATTTTCTTATTTACTTAAAGAGCTTATAAACATATAAAACAACTTTTCACTCAATATTTGAGTTTATGAAAAAAGTTAGAAAATAATACAAAACAAAAGCAATAGATAAGGGAAATTAGCTGAACAGTACGCAGCATTTTATTCACTTATATCAGTGTGTATACGTTTGTTTATTTGTATGTATGGGTATTGGTTTATATAACGAAATATATTAGACAAAACTTTACAACTTTATAGTTTTATATATAACATTATTATTCAATTATATCATTATTTGAGTATATTGAACACGTTAAATTAAATATAATAAATTTGGAACAAAAGGAAATCTTGAAAGAATTTTATGTTCAATTAATTGAAATATTATAATAAACTTGTATTTTAAGTTATTCATTCTGATAGCGTTTTCTTTTCTGGAAAATATGTAGAATTTATTAAATTTTTTTCTAGAAAGCGGCATTTTAGAGGAGCTTTAAAACGGACATTATTTTTCGTAACATACGTTGGATGAATTCCCAATAAATTCTTTACTTTCAAATGATACAATGTTGTCAATTTCCTTTAAAAAAGTGTAAAAAAATGCAGCATTTTCTTTAAAAAAAGGAAATCAACATAAAGTTACACTCGCACTTCACAAGTATTTGCCTTAATAAGTGTAACCAAAAAAAATACTGATCAGACCAACAGTTTCCAATCTTATTTGATTCTAGCCCACTGTCTTTTGCTTATGCATGAATCTGTTTTATTTAATAAACATGCATCCAAATCGGAATATATTTCTTCATCCTCTTTAATTTTAGTATATGTTTTTGGGAATTGTCGTTTTAACTCTTTAATTTTTATTTTCGTGCTGAGTCCCAAAAGTTATATTAAAATTCAAAGTGATTAAATCTTAATTATGTTGCGGATTCTTTTTTTTCCAATATCTTATTAAAAAATTCAAAGTGATCAATTGAGGGGTTTTTATATTAAACCAAGTACTAGTTATTGTTGTTCTTTATTTCTATTACAACTACAATTGGAGTCGGAAAGAAACCAGCCAATTGTAGAATAAAAACGTAAGAAAATAAAAAAGGAAAAGTGATCAGTGAGTTCTTATTATGACTTTGATATTCTTTTTAAGCTTTTCACTTATTAAAGCGGAAGCTTGAAATAAATATTTTTAGTTAATCTAAGAAATGTTGGGTAAAGATTCCCTGATGATCTGCATTGGCCCCAGTAAAATGCGCATGGGAATTAGCTAAAACCCCTCAACTGATCACTTTGATGTTTGATTTTATTTTAGTAAGATTTTGGGAAAAAAGAATCAGCACATAATTAAAATTAAAGAGGTTTAAAAACGACAGGTCAGCAAAGTATTTAATAATTTAAAAATTAAAAACTAAATTAATTTCGTTATTAGTTGAGCTCTTTTTGCCAAATTTTTGGCAAAAGTGAAAGTACCGTTTTTGTATGAGTTACAGGACAACACGGCACCCGTTTCATTTCAAGCAGATGCAACGACTTCTGAAGAGCTTCTAAATTAGTATGTGTTTTTATAAATAAGTTTGCCATGGTTCATTTAATGGGTCTTGGAGGCATGCAACAAAGCAATTTATATGTCACACCCTTAACTTATATATTTTCATTCCTAATAAATCAAGAGGATTTTTCTTTTATAAAACCAGGAACTCTTACCAAAGTGGGATATTCGGCAAGTCTTTGAACACTATGTGCCCAATTGTTTTAAAGCAATTCACTAAAGTAACAGAATTTTAATTAATATTTTTAACAAAAATTACAAAAAAATTACAATAAAAATTTTATTTGAAGATGCTATTGATTGAAGTGGTGAACACAATACTACTTTGGTTTGGACTCCGAGTTTGGCCCCGCTGTCAGTCATAAATATGGTGTCAAGTTTTTCTAAACTGCATTAGCCCCAGATTATGTTAATTATTGCCGGCCTATCTCCATTACGAAGGCATAGCCCTGGTCTCTCAAGATTACCAACAGCAAGTAGCACCTTCATGTACTGAAAGAGCAGAATACAGCACCCTCATTCGTTAGTACATGCAGCAAAAATTCACCGGCGAAGTAAAAATTAAAAATAACTACGAATTCTCTATTTTTTAATCCTTCCTCTTAAAAAAATCCCCTACTTTCTAACTCTGATAAAATGCACTGCCTATGAAGGAGTCATCGATTAAATTAATCATGAACTCGGGTATTCGATCTGTTAAAGGTGATGATTTCGTCCCTCACATAAGCGTTAAGCAAAATAATATCTCTCAAAAAGAACACACATAAAATTAATGTTCAATCCTTCATCGCCAGCCACGTACAACAGTCTGACCGGAATGAGAATAGAATCATAGATCATTATGAACTTAAGTGATTTGGTCAACTAGGAAAACATTTTTCCCTTAACTCAGGTGAGTGTTTGCACATCAGAACAACAACAAATATATAAATATTCGAACATTTATGAGACTGCATGTGCTGTACAATACTAAGAACTTAAAAGTGATGGAAAATGATGTCCTTAAAGTTTACCAACACAAGAAGACTAAACAACTTCTCGTAAGTACACTTGGAAATAATGTTGAAAATAGAAAAACCTTTAAAGGAACACAATAACTGAGATATAACATCGTTATAAATTGGTTACGTGTTTGTCAATTTACTCGTACGATTTCAAGAACGTTATTGATTTGTAAAATCAGGTGCAGGGGGTGTGGGGACTGAACGTAAGAAACGAATATGATTAATGCATTCGAAGAAGAAATATTTGCTCATGTACTCAAACTACTTGGAAATAAGTTCACTGTTGGAAAATATATTTTCAGTTTACGGCGAAGTTTTCTTTTTTTTCTTTCCTTTCAGAAATTAAAAGTTGTTAGACTACGAGTATAATGAAAGTGAAATTTTTTCAGTTTATGAGTGGGACGTTTGTGTCTTGTATTTTATATGTGATCTTTTTTTGTTTAACAAATTTTCATTTATAATTCCACTTTTAAAGAGTTTAAACTTAATTGTGTAAAAAAGTAGATATTTAAATATTTTTAATCCCGACGTGGTTATATTTGTTAATAAATAAAGCGATTTTTAGAAATATACAAAACGTTGTTGTTTTTCTTAATCCAATGAAATATTTTTCGCCACTATAGTTTGTTTCTTTACCAAGAAAAAATTCAAAAACATCAACTCAATTCGTAGTTAACGAAATATATTTTCTAAATACGAATAAGTGCCAACAGTTTGACAAATTTTCGGAAAAGTTCCACTAAAATTAGAGGAAATTATTTAAATACTAAGAAATATTATGGCCCTCATCTTTCTACAACATCATGATGTCTTATAATATCGTCATGAAAATATATTTCCATTGGCTTCTACTTTACACCAGCACTCAGGACATAACTATCGAAAAAATGGTGCACGATTATCATATTATTTTCAAAACATATCTTTCTATCTCTTAAGCGTTCATTTTCAACGCCAAATTATTACTTACGACTTTATGATACCCTGTGAATTCTCCCAATAAAAGTTTTATATATTCGTATTATTAAAATTGTTAAGGACGGTTTAATCCACAATAAGAAAACAATTAAATGCTTAAATAAATTGTGTACGTCAAAATATTTGGAATTGTGAATAGTATTTTCAACCATGAAAATTAATATTAATTAGAAAACTTGAATACATCGTAAAACGGAAAAATGTCAATTAGCTTTACAACTCTTCAAACAATAAGAAAAAGAAAAACATTTTCAATGTTCAGGATACAAATTATTTGTGGTTGTAAATTCCTGCTAAAGGATTTTATGTAACAGCCATTGTTCAGTTTATTGCATGGAAATATTGAATATAATGAACCAAAATATTGGACTAGTATGAAATTGTTTAGCGTTCAGCCGCGCATTAACAAATTTGACTACACCAGGCAGGGTTAATACTTGTTCAAGTTAGGAAATAAATTGACTGTCATGATGAAATTTCGAGAATTGAGATGTCACATTTCGACAAATATTTAGTAAAATGTTGGAAGATTTTTAAAAATTAGCGTGTGCAAATTGGATTGCAAGAAAAACTCGACAAAAATAACGTAAGAAAATAAAAAAAAGAAAAGTGATCAGTGAGTTCTTGTTACGACTTTCATAATTATTTTAAGCTTCTCACTGATTACAGTGGAAGTTTGAAATAAATGTATTTAGTTATTCTAAAGTTTCCCTGATGATCTGCATTAGCTCCAGTGGAATGCGCATAATAACTAGTCAAAAACCCCGCAATTGATAATTTTTAATTTTCAATAACATTTTAGGAAAAAAACGATCAGCACAAAACTAAAATTAAGAGAACAATAAAGCATTTTCGAACGAATTCATGTTTAGTGATGGGAAACATTTTCATTCAGGCGGTTATTTAAAATAAGAAATATGTTGAATATTTCTAAGATGCCTTACGATCCCGAGTTCAACTCTGCACTCTTCTAAACTGTCTTCATATATCCTTTTAACACTATCCGCTACTTGCTATCTCTAACAAAAAACCCTAGATATGGAGGGATCATTCGCTCAGACATTTGAGAAAAAAAAAAAAAAGAAAAAAAAAAAAAAATATATATATATATATATATATATATATATATGTATATATACATATAATTGTTTGAATTGAAGACCTAAAATGTTAGTCAAATTTGAATAAAATTGTGAAAAAAGAATACAGTTTTTTTAAAATTGATAAGTAAAATCACTTCATATCGCAATTAATCGTTGTATCAAAAAATAATAAAAATAGGGAACGCAGCAACGATAACGTCCTGCAGAAATGCATTTAAACAAACACAGAATTACAAATTCAAGTATTTCATGCAACAAAGTAACACTTAACAAAGCGACAGCAAATATCGTTGAGAGGACCTGCATGCAAATGTAATGAATAGATGAATTAAATGGCTCTTCGGTCATTCCACTTAAAATCAATGCAGTCAAAATGTCATGACTGAACGCATTCTGGCATGCACACACGCACACAAAAAGAATGTTCAAATGAATGCTTGACTGTGTGTTGCCGTGTGTTCAATTCCAATTGTTTACATTCGATGCAAACTATTAACTACCTAAAATAGTATCTCTTAATGTTACCACGAGTGAGGTAGAGCGGATAAATATTATTTTTGGCTGAGGCACTTGAGGTGAAATCGATAAAATCGTTTAATTTATAAAGGATAATCTGACGGTAATGCATGATGTTTAATGAAAATAAAACAAAAAGCCTTCAGAGAGTTTTTTACCCTCTTATTAACAAAAATTATGAGAGTCCTAATAGCGTAATGAAACAAAATTTCGTATGAAATTTACTCTATTACACTCTAATAAGCTTCTCATCATTTTTATGAAAAAGGTGGTAAGTATTTATTGTGATGATAAAAGGATCTATAAAAATAATGTGTGAATCTATGACTCTGAGAAATAATTGAGTCAACGACGTTAATGTGCCGAATTGTATTTTCCTTCAACTTTTGAATTTTTCTTGGCTTATTCGCGTACAATTTATCTTTTGAATATTCTTAAAATAAGAAGTCTAGCGGTGTCGTACCACATGATTAAACCGGCCTATTAGCATCACCTCGACCGAAGACAACTTGGCCATTGGAAAGTAACAGTTTTGATCGTTGTGAGGTAATCGGCAACATTTTATTAAAACGACAGACCAGTTCCATGTCTCAGATTTCTGGCCACAAGAAATCCGTTATTATCTCCCAATAGCGAACACTCTTCACACTAAGTGCTTGAAGGAGCTCATTTTCGTTGAAGCACAGCCCGGTAGTATCGCCAGCCTCTAAACCGTGAGAACGAAGTGAGCATGCGCAGATGTTTTCCACAGATAAGTTTTGAAGGAATTATCGAACAATTTTTTCGATTTCGGACAGATTTGGTGGCACGTGCTGCCCAAACGAAATTAAGAAGTCCAACAGTGTCAAACCACATGATTACGCCGGCCTATTAGCTTCACCTCGACGAGAGATAACTTGGCCATTGATTTTCGTGCGCTGAAAAGTAACAGATTTGTTCCTTGTGAGGCAATAGGCAATAATTTGTTAGAACGACAGTCCAGTTCCATATCCTCTATATCTGGCCGCAAGAAGTGCATTATTATTTCGCAGTAGCGAACTCTATTCAGGGTAACTGCTTGAAGAATCATGTTTTTCATGCATCACAGTCCGATAGTACCGCCAGCCTGTAAACCGTGAAAAAAAACTGGGCGAATGATTGTCCACAGCTTTATCGCAATATTCTTTCGATTGTGGACAGATTTGGTTGGATGTGCTGATCAAAAAAAATCAAGAAGTGCTACGACACCCCTTTTTGGTAAAAGGGGAACGCGCTGATCGATCGTTCATGGTTAATACGCTCAAACACTGGAACAAAGAAATATCGAATTAAGTTGGACAGAAAATTCGGCGTGAAGGTGTGACTCACAATAAAAGATGTGCGTAATGATTGGACCAGCCCCTCTCTGAAATTTACATTTAAAATACAATTATTCCGGCTTTTCAAAAATAGTTTTGTTCTGGCCTTCATAAAAATTAAAAACTCAGAGTTCTTCGTAATACTCCGTGAAAGAATGGAGTGCGACCAGTGAATGTGAAAGATGTTAACAAATTTCGTATTAAAAAGAGGCCGAAATACCCCAACTATTATAAAATTTGCTATTCAATTCTACAAGTTAAATAACCAAAGCAATTGCCAAACTGGAAGCACTGGCTCTTCACTGCTGTTTGATAAGGTTTTCCATTTCAATTGTTAAATATTTAATAGTAAAATTTCTATTCAACTAATTCGAACATGTCGAAGAATTTTAAAGCCTAAAATTTATTTCTGATGGAAAATCGATTCAATATTTGTGGCAGTTTGAGAAATCCAATTTCTCTTGTAATGCTTATCTGTGTTTGCATTCATATTGATGCTCGAACATGTTCTAGAATAGAAAATGCATCGGCATTAGATTTATTATCAACAGTTAGTGCAAGCACACACACACACACACACACATTCATAGACATAACTTGTAATGCTCTGCTTTCCCAGCGTACACTGGCAGTAATTATATACAAAGCTTCGAACGATTTCCGTTTCGGATCGAATTACATAATAATGAATTTGGTAAATGCGGTCACTTATTATAATAGTACAACGGCAGTATGTCAAATACTTAATTTGTTAAAAGTTTCAAATATTTTTTGTTATTAAACTTGCCGGAAAATATGTTGCCTGGGTTAAACACCCATTTACATCTCGTTCAAGTTTATATCACACATACACATGCGCCGGCTTGTACGACATGGCTTGTTGTGAGGCCAAACTGTCAAAGCAGTGGCTAATTTACATTTTGTTTTCAAAGTTAATGTTCAGTTGTTTACATTCCACTGCAAAATATATAATAAACTAAGACAATAAGTTCTGGCCTTTTCATATTATGTTTCTATTATTTAAAAGGCTTATTTGTACACTTGACAAAAGCCATGCAATTGCAATTATATGTCATGTGAGTTTAAAAAGTTCTTAAACAATTTTAAAGTTTGTAGACAAACAGATCCGTACTACAAATAAAATTTAAACATACTTATCTTTTCAAATTAGTACATATTTTTGTTTTTATATTAAAACAATTATTAGTTGTTGTTGTTCTTTATTTCTCTTAAAACTAGAATTAGAGTCGGAAAAAAGCCGACCAATTGTGGAATAAAAATTTCAGAAAATAAAAATTTAAGAAAATAAAAAAAGAAAAGTGCCCAATGAGTTCTTGTTAGGACTTTCATAATTGTTTTAGGCTTCTCACTTATTAAAGTGGAAGTTTGAAATAAATATCTTTAGTTATTCTAAAAAATGTTCGGTAAAGGCTCCCTGATGTTCTACATTAGCCCCAGTGAAGTGCGCATATGAACTGGCTAAAACCCCTCAATTGATCACTTCTAATTTTTTTAGTAAGATTTTGGGAAAAGAAGAATCAGCACATAATTAAATTTAAAGAGTTTTATAAACAAAATAATTTATTTCCACAAATATTGTGACGCTTCTATTAAATCTAATTTGATGTTTTTCAACTTGAAATTACGATGTACGTTTTAGTATTCAAATTGAAAAAATTATTAAATCGAATGCGTTAAATTGAAGACAACAAATAAAAATCTATTATGGCTGCAAATTCATCACGCTACATTTCTCACACATATTTTGCACACAATTACACTTACAAACACGTGTGTGTGTGCGTGTGTGTAGCGTAAGTTCGCTCAGCTAGTCAATAACAAACTAATAAACATAAAACATTGCGAATGAGTTATAAATTTTATTGTTATTGTGGCAATTCATTTATTGATATGATTACACAAGGCAACACTGCCAGGATATTAAATTAATATCACTGAACTCAGAAGGTACGCAAGTTTTACAACTTTTAGTTCTATGAAATTTGTAAAAATTCAATAAATTGAATATAATAAATATAAAAGCTTTCATAAGTTCATATATTTTGTGGAAAAAACATGGGTGATATATTTTAAGTTCTCTTGTAAATTTTAGTTACTTGCGGATATTTTTAGAACAAATAAGTTGATTAAAACTTTTTACCTTCCATAAAATAGTTGAAGATTTTATTTGAGAAATATATTTTTTAATAACAAATTTTTTAAATAATTATATAGAAGCTAGTTATAGAGACCTTTCAGCCCTTTCCAACAACAATTCAATCGCTCACATCTAAAGCAACTTCAGCGCATATTTTTGCATCTTAAATAAATTTACCAGCTCTGAAGATGTCGTTCCGGATTTTAAGATTTCCATTTTGCTTTATTATTTTCTCCAAAACATGAACTGTGTTTAATTTATTAAGGAAAATTGTTTACAAAAAATAAAAGTTGTTGGTTAATCTAACCAATTGTACTTGTAAGCTAACTGTTAACGCAAATAGTCGTTGGAATGTCCATGACTACAATAACTCTGTTGGTTAAATTAAATATGTTACAGTAGTAACTGTACACTAACACAGAGTGTAAAAACTACTTGCATCTAATTATTTTGTTACCCTGTGTTCTGTAAGTTTTCCACTTTTTAGGAAAATAAACAAAATATGGATGTCTTTGTGGGTGTTTAAATAATATGAAATGCCATCCAAAACAGACAAGAATTTACCCACATATACACTCTTAAATCATGCTTCGCCTCACATTAAATTCAATAGAAGAAGCATTGAAGCGTGGACTGAAAACTTCTCTGAAACACGTTCGTAAGAGACTTGACAAATTTCGACTGTTGTTGTGCTGAAAAAAACCTGATAATGAAATTTTGTGTTAATGAAACGAAATAAATCGAGATCATTAGAATATATAAAAAGATGTGCCAACTTCATTTGAAAATTTTTACACTTTGAATCAGCCTGCATTAAATTTTATTATCCATCTCTTATTAGGTGCTGAAGCCACCCTTTGATATATAGACCAGTGTTGTTCTAGATTATAGTCAACTAAAGAAAAAAGTGTTCGACTGGTTCTCAGGCTCTTTAACTTCTTTTAGAGTTTATTAAGATTAGGTTTATGGTTCTTCTCTACTCTAAGTAATCCACCGATGATTTTAGTTGGTCCCTTTCCCTAAAGCAGCGGATATCCTGTGTTCCTTAAGCCTCGCTTGCTTCGTAATTTTTCAATACAAATTTTGTTTTCTAACATTTATTTTGACTTCATTGAGGTAAAATGAAACAAAACGAATAAGAAAATTAAATTTAGTTTCGAAATGTGGTTGGTAGATAGTGTTAAATACCTACAGCATGACGCGTATAGGGTTAAAAAGAAAACTATTTAACATAATAAAAGCTGAAAAAAAGGTATAGCTCTGAAATTAATTTTTATTTCGATCTGTTGAAAAACAAAAATTATCCTGAGATATGAGCTCTTAAATGGCGCTTTTCAATAAAAACACCAAATGTAGCATTACAGGGTTAAGCAGGATAAGCTCTATTTTAGCCAGGCTATCCAAATCTAGGCAAAATAAATTAATTTTTTATTGAAGTGGACTAGCAATTAGGGAATGACTCCTGCATATGCAGGGCACTGTGTCGAATCTGGAAAGTAGGGGTGATATGCCTTCGGCATTGAGGCGATCCGATGATAATTAACATAATCCAGCACTAACGCAAGTCGGAAATATTCGACGCAGTGAGTGCGAAGTCAAACTCGGTATCTATAGTATTGTGATCTGGTGTTCGCTACTTCAGCCAATAACACAATGAAAAATTCTCTATCTTCTAATTTGTCTTTGTAACTCTGGCACAATGCACTGCATATGTGGGAGTCATCGCCTGAGTGCTGATCCACGACAAGAAAAAACTTAATATTTTTTAAATGTTTATGGAAATTTTTATTTAATAACCACATCCAAAATAAGTAGTTTTTTAATACTAAATTTTATCTCTGAATTATTGCTTATAACTACAGCAGTAAAATCGTTTCAATGATTTCAGTCAAAAACTATTTTCGGTGTACTTCTTAATGCATTACAAAACAGTGTAATACAAAACTAATTGAGTATAAAATTTTTGTTTTCTAATTTTACACAGAAGAATACAATAAAATCTGTTGAATCCAATACACGTGTATTTCCAGTATTTCGATTTTACTTTAGAAAACAATCGAATAAACACGAAAGCAATTATTTGAAAAGCTGCTGCATATCGCTGCTCAGTTTCATAAAATTCAAACAATTAGTGTTCGTCACAGTGCATGCGAATAAATTACTGAACAATAAGTGCATGTTTTTTCCTATTGAAATTAATAAATTATTAGCGCTACAATAAATTAAAAACAATGGAACGATAATTTCAAAATATAATTTTAATATAAAAAAATGCGGTTTATGTTCGACAATATTATCATTCACATGCATCATTTAGTTTTTGCTATTTAGAGAAATTAATTTTGTCAAACGATTGCACAACAACAACCAGAACTTAAAGTGTGTATTCAAGTATTCAAATAAAAAACTTCTTTATCAAAGGGAATTTTGAGAAGAATTATAAGTGTTTTATTGTAGACAATGTGAAACTATATTTTATATTGTTTCAATTTGAGTGATATTTATTTGCTAAATGATTTTATTTCTTTTCTTTTCAGGTAAGTGTCCTTCTTAATTTCAAGTTATTCAATTTCCTGATACACAAAGACGTTGATATGTAAGTTTTGGCTCTTTTTAAATAATAATTATATCTGAAACAATTAATATATCTTTGTGCCAAATAATACATAAGAGATTGAAAAAAAAACTTAATAGAACTAATGTTGATCCTACGAATAAACAGAAGTAATAAAAATTTAATAAAATAATGTCTTAACGATTTGCCTATTCTATTCTGCAATAGAGATTTTTCCCTACTGTCTTCGGCCACGCATGATGTTTATTTCCAACTTACACGCTCTGCAGCGAGTGATGAAAAAAATTGAATATAAAAAATTTACTTCTGGTTTCCATCGACAACATGCAGGATTGCGCTTCAGTGAAGCAATTCCTGTAAGACGTGATAATGCTTGCCAATGTCAGATGTATTTTTGCTGAAGCTAAAATCGTTGATCATAATTGGTTAAGCCAAACAAAATATCAAATTTAAACTGTTTAATTTTAATTATGTGCTGATTCTTTTTTTCCAAAAATCTTACTAAAAAATTCGAAGTAATCAATCATCGATCGGAAACTTTCTAATTTACAAAAGATTCAGGTTTCATCTACAGAAATTTTTTGCGTTAAGTAACCGGCCACGCAAATCACCAGTCCACAATATAATGACTTCGATTTTATTAGAAATTCAAAACTAATGCCATACATGTTTTGGAAATTGTCGTTTAAACCTCTTTAATTTGAATTTTTGTGCTTATTTTTCTTTTCCCAAAATCTTACTAAAAAAAATTAGAAGTGATCAATTGAGGGGTTTTAGCTGGTTCCTACGCTCATTTCACTGGGGCTAATGCAGATCATCAGGGAACCTTTACCCAACTTTTCTTAGAAGAATAATTAAAGATATTTATTTCAAACTTCCACTTTAATTAATGAGAAGCTTAAAACAATTATGAAAGTCATAACAACAAATCACTGATCACTTTGCCTTTTTATTTTCTTACGTTTTATTCTGTAAATGTTTGGCTTTTTTTGGACTCCAATTGTAGTTGTCAGATAAATAAAGAACAACAACAACTAATAATTGTTTTAATATGTTGACAACATAAGTTGTTTTTTCTCGCACCAGCACTTGCATTTTTAATTTCCTAAATAGTACATCTCTTGGGGAATTGCCATTTTTAAACTCTTTAATTTTAATTATGTGCTGATATCAAATGACCAATAAGAAAAACAGCTGCATGTGGTGACTTTAACAATAGAACGCTCTATTTATCCACTCAACTCCAACTCTTTGCCGTAGTAAACCGCTCAAGTTGTTTCTTAAACAATTATTTCGTTTCTCTTTTTACCAGTACAATGTATTCTTTGATTAGGGGTTCATCCCTTTCCTGAGTATTGATCCAAGTAAAAACGTTGTCAATATGCTGATGCAAATTTTTTTCTTTTCATTTTTATTTATTTCCCCTTGTGCCGCTGTAATTCTCTGTTGACTTGTGTTCTATGCCTTATTTTGTCTTGACAATACAGCAGTTTTCATGCTCCTAACGGTTTCATTATCAGTTATTTATGCTGGTTTCACCTAAGTTTTCTATTCCCCTGCACAATCTTCGTTTCAGCACATGAAATGCAAATAATTCATTATCTTCTTGACTGGTATTCCCCCAGTGCGGCGGAATATTTGTAATCAGTAGTTATGGCTGTACATGTGTGTGTGTGTGCGTATGTGTGTGTGTGGATCAATAATAGTTTCTCAGTATCGCCTTTTTAACTCTTTTTGTCAATATATGACATTGACTTGCTTTCATTTTATTCTTTCCAATTTGCCTTTTCACGTTATTTGTTACAGTGAAGGATGCTGTGGTGCCCTTATAAAATATTGTGGTAAATGAGTGTGCATGTGTGTAGGAAAGTGGATTTATTTTTGCAATTTCTTTGATTATATTTCTCCTAAAATTGTATCAATTAAAAAGACAGAATTTTTAATTTCAAGTTTTGAGAGGTTGAAACCGTTGTCAATATATCGAGATGCTTGATTTCACTTGGTTCGGCACTCATGCACTATTGTGGAACTGTGAAAAGGAGGAGACAGTCAGAGAATTCCCGAAAGTTTCCGGAATGAGACATTTTACCTCCTGATTCCCGGGAATCCGCAATGTCTGTGAAGTTAGAGACCCTAATTATAAGACATATAGAATATTAATATTCTTCCTTCACTACACACATCTATCACAACGCAACTTCCTGAAGGATGATTCTTTTCATTTATTGTTGAAAGTTGTTTCAAAATTATATGGGTGTAAAAATTTTTATGACTTTAAATGTATGTGTTGCTCATGTTTTATTTAAAATCAATTTTTCCCTGCAGTTGTATGTCAGTAACCATTCCTGTTACTGTTTTATTAATAAAAGCCATGGCAAAAAAAAAAAAACTAACGTTTACTTCATTTCACAAGAAAAACGTTCAATCCGTATACGTTACACATAAATCACAAGTGCAGAGTGAGCAAATAAGCTGAGCGTTAAACGAAGCGTATGTTAAATTTGTTTGTCATTCTTCTTAAATTGAATGCAAAAATACGTTTTTTCCAATCATTCAGCCATTCATTCATGTTGTTTTTTTCTTTGTTTCTGTTTTCATTTAAAACGAAATTTGGTTCTTATCATTTCGGTGGAGAGTATTTTATACAAACAAACTTTTTCTTAGCAAAACAATAAATAATATGGAAATTTATCGCTACCACCGCATGCTTCTGTAGGGCACAAGGTAAAATAATACTTTTGCTATTGTAAATTCCAAATTAAAAAACCAAATCATAATAAATTATTATTTATTACTGTTTAATTTATATGCATGAATTAAACCATCTGTAAGACAAACTCAAATTAGAATTGAAAATATATTCGAAAAACCCTAAATTGAATAATTTCGAGTGTGTTGCAAATAAATGGTAGATGTTGCCAATCAAAGGGTGTGTTTTTTCTTTATTGTAACAAGACAAGAAACTGGTAAGAGAGTTGTTAGTTGGGCATGACTAGTTTGCAAAAAATTAAATAAATTTCTTAAAACCTGTCAAATTTTTTATCGTGTTGCACGATTGTAGAAGAGCACTTCTAACGTTAAAATAGTACAGCCATTTTTTTATATATAATTTAATGTAAAGAGTTCAAAGAATCTGATATAATGGCATCATTCCATTACATTGTGGCTGCAAAGGAATCATGTGGGTTTTGGGGTTAGTAGTCTTCAGCTGCTGAAGAGTCTTCTGTGCCCTTCAACCAATTTTTTTTAATATAAATTAATGTGAAGAGTTCCAGCAGTCTGACATGATGGCATTAGAAAACTTAAACGGAATTGTGGTGATCCGCAGGATCTTTTTATAACTAAACCTTTTGGCTGCCATGGAATCATGTCTGCTTTAGGGTTAATGCTTGTACAACAATTTCCTGTGAGTGTAAATAACACACCCATTGCCTCTCAATCAAAAATGCTAATCGTGTACGTAATTAAATTTGCTTTGTGTTGTTTTCATAATAAATCACATACATGAATTATGTCGGCTTAAATAAACTCATGGAAATAAAAAGTTTGGCAAGAAAACACATGGAATATTTACAGTAAATGATTTATTTTATCTAACAATTTAATAGAAAAAAAAGTTATTCATTGAAACGCTATAACAACGGGAAAAAAATTGTGGTTAAGAAGAACATATAATTGGGATTTTATTTCCTACCACTCATAACACACGCCACAAATGATGGTTGCAGTAAAAACATTCCTACACTTGACTCCGGATGAGTTGGACTTCGTTGATATGAAAATCTTGATCTTTTCTTGCAAGTCGCAAGAAAATCAATGAAGGAGTTGGAAAAAAATCCTTGATATATTAAGTACCCTCTGTGATCTTTAATATGATTTATTTTGTTCAATTAATCCTGCTGTTTGATTAAAAAACAAATTTAAAAATTGTTGAATTCTTTATTAATTTAATCATCCAAATTTAAACTTTTATGTCGCATATTTTATGAAAACGATTGTGTACTTTTTCAAAAACTAAACTAGCTGACAGCAGTAACGATAATTTTGCTCATATTCGTAAGATGTTCGGATATTTGGCATGTCCTTTTTCCAAGGATTTACAATTGTCGTAAAAGTGCCGTTTTCACTGACGAAAAATATGATGTATTATTATGGAATATATATTTATTTAATGGGGTTTAATATGAAACGTAATATGAAGGTTTTCAACGTGTACAAAGAAACAAGTTGTACTGGTATGGGCAGTGGGTGTGGCATAATAAAAATATATGTCACCACTGACGAACAATATAATGGATTATTTTAAAATATATTTATTTATTTAACCGGGTTAAATATAAAACGTAACATAACCTTTAACATGTATAAAGAAACTAGTTATACTAGTATGGGCATGGGGTGTGGCAAATTAAAAATATATAAACAACTTACAAGTTGATGTAGTTATGCTCCGAGCCTTTCAATTACTTATTGAATTATAGATTCTTACACTTGCGCATGCGGTTGCAACAAAATGCATCGAAATTCATGTATGAAAAATGTGTCGTTGCAGGGAGCAAAAGTTATTAACAACCTGCTGCCGTTTGCATGTCTTAAAAGCGAACAACTTTTTTTCACTTGTATTTTATTTCTATTAGTCTTTTATTTTTTTTTGTGCGCCCTAAGTGCTTTACCTCCAAAGTTTAATTGCTTCCTGAGTTCACCTGAAATCTTTTTGCTTGTTTGAAACAAAAAATAAAAGTACCTGAAACTTTTTATGGTTTAACTTATTAATGGTTTCATTATGTATTTAACATTTTGGTATTGCAAAATATATAATCTTTTTTTCCACAACACAAACGCAATCTTATATTAAATTAAAAATTCATCAACATAAAATATAAGAAAGAAGAAATTTGCCATGAAAAAATTAAAAGTAAAAGAGAAGACAATAAAAACGTGGCCCCCAGAGGTAAATAATAACCGCAGAAGGCATCAAATGAAATATTTTCACTGCATCTTTTCTGCAGCGTAAATTTTAAAGTATCTTTTGATTTCTTTGCTGCCGCTCATAAATTGATGTGAGGGAGGGGGGGATATTAAAAGTTCTTTTTTCTTTTAATTTTCTTGTGTGTTGCTTATAAAATATTTGCCAGTATTTTATCTTTTTCGAAAAGTATTCGACAGTTTATTAACTGCTTAAAACATGTTTAATCTTCCAAAGGCTGGAAGCTAAACAGGAAAAATGAAAAAAAAAGGAAATCGCAAGACAAGAGTCAAATTGTTTTAGGAAGTAAACCATTTTAAACGTGTTTATTTATATGTTTGCTGTTTTCGTTATTGTCATTATCAACACACTTAATTAAAAGTAAACAGTTACTTTTGTATCCATTCAATTTTGTAGATTTTTGGGTTCTTTTTTTTATTACTTATGACTCCTTTTAAGCAAACTTTTTTTCTCCTTAATTTTTTGCCTTTCCACTCTGTACTTAATATTGTTTATTTTGCATATTTTATTGGTTTTTTTTACAATTTTCTTTTTTCATTTAACATTTTGTGAGTGTGCATTTCGGACGATGTTGTAATTTCATCAGTCCATTTGCCCAAGGAAACCTTTTTGCACTCGTATGAGAGAGTGGAACATAATGAGTTGGTTTAAGTAGATATTTTTCTACAACATGATACATATTTCATAGACGTGGCAATTTTTTTTTCGCTTCACATGATGGCGATAGTATTTTTAAGCTGGAATATTTTGATTAAGGGAAGTTACCGCATTTAAGTTATGAAGAGAAGCTTTTTGGTGAAAGCAAATGAAATATTAATTAAAAGATTGAATATTAAATTTGATTATAACGGGATCAGTTGTTTTAGTAGATAAATATAAATTGATTTTAAATGAGTGGAAGGGATAGACATATTGTGTGCCAGTAAATGACATATTCAGCCCCCTTCCAGGTTAACAAAAATGTGTAAAGCGTATTATTATTTTTATGTTCATAATATTAACTCCAAGGATGAGCTGTATATATGCCGCGCATTGTGTCAAAACTAAAAAAGAGTGGATAGTGTTGAGAGTGGCAAATGAAGGCATATTAGAAAGTTTAAGTAGGAGGATCAAGCGATCAAGCGATAGTTTGAGAAATTCTTAAATAGGCAGTATATTTCCTTGTATTACTAACTGTTTTTGTAATAACAGCGTAACTAACAACCTAATCCATATCTTAAGCTTCTTTATTTCTTATTATTCTATTAAAGTTTTAAATAAAAACATTATTTTAACTATAAAAGACTTATAAGATACCCTTTGTATGCAAGAAAATAATTATTTTAACTATAAGAGACTTATAAGACAAACTTTGTATGCAAATTTGTTTTATTAAGCTGTTATAAACCAGAAATAAATTTATAATATTAGCAATTAGAAACTATATATGTGAAAGTTAATCCTTAAATCCCTTAAAAAATTTTGGAACAAGTTTCTTGCAAGAAATTAAACATCTCAGCAAAAAAGAATTATATATAATTCTTTAGAATTTTAATTTATACTGAATACATTCAATCTAAAACATGTTAACAAAGTTCCAGGTTCACTCGAGGAAGTTTAAGCTTCTCGTATTTTAAACTTAGAGATGGAGAAGAGTAATACTGAACAAGTTCATTCTGTTGTATCATCCGTAATTATTATTATGGTATATCATTTCTTTTAATTCCCTGCTTTGCTGTGGAGAGATATTTAAAAACAGTTTAAAAAGAAACAGAATATATTTTAACAAAAAGAATACAAAATATCCTCGCGTGATCCTTTACTCCGATATTTCTGCCTTTACCTGATCGTTCACCATAGTTTGAGGAAAAGTTGCCACGATAAGAAATACTATTATTCGCCTGGAAAATTTCTACTAACCTGAAGTTGTGTTTGTTTGCTAGTTTGCTTAGTCAAGTTAAACTCCAATACATTTTGCTTGCAACTAAGAAATTTTTAATATGAAAATAGATTCCAAACATATTCCAACCACTCTTTGAGAATAACTTGTTCATAAATTAAAATTTCAAAACTAAAATATGCTGCGAGCCATCTTGCAATTCACTTGACTCCTTTTTAAATAAAATTTTACTCCACGTTACTTTCGCTTGATTTTCATATCCTTTTCCGTTCACTTCTGACCGAAAGTACATTTCTTAAATATGCCATGATTTAAACAGCTTTTTGCATAAATTATTATGCATATATTATTATTATTATATATATATTTTTTTTATGAACATTCTCTTCTCCCTTCATTGTATATGACTGAAGGAGTGAGTGAGTGCGCTGCTGTCTGAGTGCCGGCAGTTAAAGTGCATCATAAATCTCACCATATGGCTCTGCCTTCAATTACTTATTTCTTCTTTATGGTTAAATTTCGTTGGGGCTTTTGGAAAAAATATATAAAGTAAATTTCTTAATGATTGAGTGTTTTCATTGAGTTTTTTATTAACTTGATATTTTAAATATTTCTTTTTTTATGAAATTTGTTGTGTTGCAACTGCTTTTGTGCATATTTTATTAAACAGAAATTGTCTTAACGAAATAAAACTACTGAAGGCTTTTTAATTTAATTTTTGTGAAAGCAAACAATTAGTTATTTGTCACAGATGTAAAAGGATTTTATAAAATCATATCAAAGATTGATGAATCATCTTTTATATTCCATTTAATTTTTATAAATTTATTTTTCAATTAAATATATTTTTAGTTTATATATATATATATATATATATATATATATATATTTTAATAGTTTTCCTTTCATGTGTCAATTATGAATGCAATTAGCATTATTCGTATTCATTCGCATTATTCGCTTTCATCTTAAGAAAAGCGTAACTGATAATGTTTTTAGTTTTTTACTTGCATTTGCAATTCAAATATCAGCACCATGCAACGAACTGTTCCGGAATTATCATTCAAAGTGAAAGACAGTAAAAGTATTTTCCAAAGATAATTTGAGATCAAAGTAATTTAAGTTTAAAGTACCTACAGCCAAGTTCAATACTTAATTATTTATATGGCTTTTGATTTAAAAGCTGAATGTTTTATTAATAAAAAATTTTTTGATTTTAAAGTAACAGAACAAAATTATTATGATTTGCTATTGTATAAGTTATTAAATAAAGCAACAATTTTTTAGAGAATTATTTAATTTTTTATTATGATTGAAGAGCCTGTGACAATTATGTGTGAAACAAAATACAGGCCAAAAGCTCGCAACGGCTTTGGTGGAATAATTCTATGTGATGGTCAATATTCAATGATTTTGGGGTATATTTGAAATTCAATATCGCTTTTCTACCGAATAATATAATGCTCTGGAATTGTACTTGACTTATTGACGTAGACTTGTTCTGTTAAATATTCGCAAGGAAAAGGTTTCACGGCATTAAATCACATGATTGTAGCATCGAATGACACGGCCATTAAACTTTTTGCACAAAAGAGTCATTGTTTCGTTGGCATCATTCTATTGGAATCACATATAGTTAAGGTCCATGTTCTCAATCTCAGACCTTCTGAAGTAACTTATCGTGAAAGAGCATGCACAAGTGCCTTCACATTTCCTATGAATACGTTTAAATCGTGAATAAGAATCGAATCTGTGGCCCCAATATGACATCCAATAATGAAGTTGTTTTAAATTTCACTCGTGAAGTAGAAAAACTGCGTGTTTCAACACTTTGTGAAACCGTCATATTGCCAGAACGGTTCAATACTGATTTGGAGACCGCTACTCCATTTCGTCAACGTTCTTTGTTTAGCTTTGCTTAGAAGAAGCATCAATTACATAATTATTTTTTTCAAAATACAACTTTGCTTTAATCGTTTTTTATGTACAAACACGGACACAATTATTTAGTCAGATTCTTATTGATACGATATTTACTTCTTCTAATTTACTTCTTCTGAGGATGCTGTTGGCTGATCCGGACCCCTAATCAGTCCTGAATATGGTGTCGAAATTTTCATTAAAAATTATTAATTAGAAATTGATTCCATCTATGGGAACTTAAATGTTATTTATTTCGAACATTTTATTTTCAATTTCCATTAAGAATGAAGTATTTAAAATATTTTTTTAAACCGTCATTTAACCAGAGCGGTTCAATACTGATTTGGAGACCCCTACACCATTTCGACAACGTTCTTTGTTTAGCTTCTTCCTCTTTTATTCCCGCTAATATTTAGAAGAAGCATCAATTATACAATTATTTATTTTAAAATATACTTCTTTAATTCAAGGCATTTTTGATTTGTTTAAAACTCCCCATCACTATTGAAAATATTGCATTCTCCACTTCCGTCAACTGTTGAGATTACAAAACTTTCATGTTTCTTTCCGTGCAATTGAATTTGTGTTCTAGATTTCAATTAACAATAAACAAGTAAACACGATCGTTGCTCTTCTGTTCTTATAAATATTTTTAGGAATATTTCTATTGCAATGAAATTTTTTTTTTAATATGTCCGATTAAATGTCCATCATTGTTTTTAATTGTTAATAATAAGGAACGGTAAAATTTTAGAAAACCAATAAATTTATCAGATTTTCCATATAACAAAAGCACTTACTATTTATTGTAGTATAAAACGAGCAGACTTTGTTTCTAAAGTCTTTTCTTTAAACCTTTAAATCCAATACAAATTTAATACAAATTTGAAGAAAGAAAAAACTAAATAAAACTGTCGTTATACGAATAAAACAAAGAACCAAGATGAAATAACAGGTAAAACTACACATCGTTTATCAATGAAATTTTTTGTTTGTTTTGTTATCTTTCAATCTAAAAATATTGTTGATAAATCTCCATAAAAGAGTTTATCCTCTGGCTAAACATAAAAAAGTTTCAATATTTACATTTAACCTGGATGAAGAACCAGAATTGCTTCAAACGAATTTGGTATTATTGTTGCATTGCCTGGATTGTTTCATATAGAGTTTGATAGAAACCAATGAAAAAAATACTCTTTATCATTTCAGCAATCTTTTTATTTGTGATTGTATTTTACATTGTGATATCCCTTTTCTATGATGGACTAGAAAACTATTAGATGTAACGAAAATGTTATTCATGGAACTTGTGAACTTAAGAAAATTTCCACAAGGCCTGTGTGATGAATAGCGCAAACAATAGCAAAAATGGAGAAGCAATTATTTTCAAATTAGCAAAAATATAAAATAATTTTGAGCAATTCATGGTTAAAAGTTAGTGAAGGTCCTATTTTAAAAGGGGGTTTTAGGTTTTTGTTATGAATAGATTTTTGGCTTAAATCAGCTAGACAACCGTAATATCAAATACTAGTATAGTATAAAAAAATAATAATATAATACTAAAAAAATATATCCTTTTATTTTTTGAAACAGCCAGTTCCCACATAACAGGCGGTGATAGCCGTAGTTTTCGATTTCAGTGAAAGAATTGAGAACTCTAACTGATCGGATATATAATTTCGAAATTTTTGAATACTTCATCTCACGAACAGAGTAACAGAACTTAACCCCGTGCGCAATGATCGACCTATATATTCTGAAATCGACCAGCAAAGTCTTTCTAAGAAAATAACTTAAATTTTTTAGTTTCTTTGAGATATTTTGAAATCTACCAGTTCGATCGTTTCAAATTTGTAGGCTTTAGCAGACTCTAAAACGCATTCAATTTGGTTCGCTTCAGTTCATCCATTCAAAAGTTATAAACAGTTTATATACTTACTCACACACACATATATTTCATACGAAATTCATACACATTCATACCAAAGAAGTCATCCGATGTTGTTTAGCATTCAGAATATCGGTTGTGTTTTGCTCAGTGTATACCGTTGCTGTTGAAACCACTTGCCTTCCAGTCCTTATTCGTTCAGTTGCAGCAGCAAAAACTCGTTTCCTCGAAAAAAAATGGCCCTATGACTCCTCCGGCGCATGCGGTCACTTTGAGCGGGCTTAATGGCTCCTCGTGCAGCACTCGTGGTGCACGTTTTGGTGCCCCAGAAGCGATAGTTTTGCTTGTTCACGTTTCCGCCGAGATGGAAATGAGACTCATCGCTCATAATGATTTCAGTCGAAAAATCGTCTACTTCGATCATTTCGAGTTCTTGGGGAGTGTATCGATCCATGATCACTTGTTTCCTACATCTGTCTAGCGGCCAATATCAAATCTGTTTTCATATTTGTGAAAACAAATTTGATATTGGCCGCCAATTGCAAAAACAAGAGCATCTTTCAATCTTGAAATCAATAGGGAGATTTCTTTTTTGCCAACCCTGTACATGCAGACATAGTGATGAGTCCTCAAAAATAGTTAGGAACGATATAAAACGTTGAGAACTAAATTTTCGCAAAACGTGATACCAATAATTTCCCGGACTTTTTAAATGAAATTTTCTTTGAAATTAAAAGACTGATGTCTTTTCTCTCTTATTAATAAGAATTTTAAAGTTTTCGTAAAAATAGTAAAGAATTGAAATATATCGATATAAATCGAAATATCGATATAAATCGAAATATCGATATAAATCGAAATATCGATGTATATTGACGACGATCGATATATTTTGAAATATCGTTGTACATACATGCATAGAAATATATAATTATTTTCAGCTGCCCACGCCCACTGTTGGCTCGCTCGTCACTGCGTATACTTAATATTCATATATTTTTATCATCACTCATACGCATGAGTGAGTTTATTTGATTTAATCATTTCAATTTGATGAAAAAACATTTTAAAATTCACAACAAAGAAAAACAACTTTCCATCCAACAAATGCCAAGGAGAAATTATTTTTATTCTTTTCATTTCAACATTTGACAACTGATGTATTGAATCGTTGACTCGAGTTACAACACCAACAAAACAACTACTGTCAGCATCACAATAACAATAGCAATAACAACAATTATTGTGTTAATAATAACAGCAGTAAAAGTATAATAAGAGTAAAGCAGTTGTAGTCACAATATTTAACTTTCTTACTCATCTCTATATAATTTTCTTGAACTCGTTTGTGTTGTTGTCAATTAATAAATATTGATAAATAGCGTTTAATAGTGGTCGGAAGGTTGAGAGTTGAAGGAGAATTTTTATAGAACATTGAATAACATTTTGAATTCTGTTGAACTTTGAACGTCTACGATTATTTAATATGACTATCTGTTTCGTTGTGAAATGTAAATTATGGAAGCAGTTCGTTTTTATTTAGTTCTATAATAACAACCGCACATCGGCGTAGTGTCACATGGCGGTATTATATTGTTTGACGTACGCGGCTACATTCTGTGCTCAAGCAGTCAATTTCAATGTAAGTGATTGTAATTCATATTGAATTATATATCAGTTAGAACAAATATATTTGTTGGCAGAAGTTACGCTCACATTTGACCAAATATTTTATCATAATATTTCTCTCTACTGTTAAATGGTTACGCTTGATGAGGTAAATGTTTGTCAGGTGTGACCATAACTCTACTCTCGGTTTATTTAATTTAACTTGAATAAAAAAAATTCGTATTTATATCACATAATTGTGGCTACGAGTTGATTAAATTGATATGGAAATATCAACAAAATTATCTTGTATAATCTTGACAATGATTTCGGTATAAATTAAGTCAATGCGTACATAAATTTAATTTTTTACGCATCTGTGAGAAGTCATTAAGAAAAATCTGCTACAAAAGTAAAAAACGAAAATGTCTTTATTAACTGCTAATTATGATGTGCAGCAATTTTCGTGCAATACGGCCTTTTATTTGTGGTCGAAATTTCATGGCGTGTAATGCTGTTTCGGCTACGTTGACATATCAACCGCAATTGTGCACATATTTACGCGTGGCATTATGAAATTGACAGAATAAGGGAAATTCTTTGCATTCTCATACTGCAGAGTTTAATTTGAACAAAATGAATGGATACAAAGTGGACGGCAGAATTGATAAAAGGAAGAAAGAATAGGGAGTGTGTTGAATTTAAAAATTTAGCGCGGTAATTGTCGTATATTAAAATTTAATAGAAATAATGCAGGAAGACCTAAATCATTTAGAAATAAATATAATTAGAGTGTTTAGGCAGTAAAAATTACTGGCGAAGAAGTCAATGAGATCCAAAAGAGGAGCAAATCTGTGCCTCGTTTCTCTAACTGAAGTGACAACTTCTCGCATCGAAAAAATTGTCGTCACTCTGTGAAACTGACTCATCCTGTGTCAGAATATATTTCTCACATCAGTTACAGAAACGAGGCACTGGATCTTTTCGAATGCTTTTTACAACGGGACAATTGGACTCCCGCTGACTGCTGAGCAGTTTAATTATTTTTTAATCTCTTTTAAATATTTTCCTTAAAATTGCTCAGGGATAAGCCCACTGTTTAGTACTGCTTAAGCCTTTAAAAAAATCTATTATAGAGATTTGCAATATTTCCATGCTAAAGAAATCTGACGAGCAAGCTTAATATATAATCTAGGCTTAAAACAATATAAATTTTAATTAATATTCTGTCATCTATAATGATCGCTTAATATATAATTATAAAATCCTTTAAACTCAATTTACTATGACATTTTTATTATTCGTTTAACGTACTCGCTCTCCAACGTGAGCCATAAATACTCATACACACACTTTTTTCCCAGCTGAAAAAAGAAAACAAACTCATATTGTTTCCATTTTAAACATCACCAGAACCGTTTAAATTTAATGAAATCGTTGTTCTGGTGGTTTGTTTTAAGTGTGAAGCTTCAAATGTGCGGTCATCTACTCTGTTGAATGCGGACAAATATTTGGGAAAAAATTTCAAGTGAATTTGCAAAAGGTTTGTTTAGTTTTAAAACATTCATGTAATTGTTTGGTTTTGAAAAGATAACATATTGTCAGGAGATGTGGTCAATTGCATATCCTGCTCGCACAGCCCGGCAATAAGTGCTGAGATTTGTAAATAAATTCGGTTGCCTGGTGAAATATTCTAAGATAGTTTGCCTTTAATGGCCACTGGTTTGCTACTAAATGCAGTGATAGTTTTGGCAAAATAAATTTATGTATTTTTGTTACGGTTGGAAAAAAAGGGAAACAATAAATCTGAGTGATAAAATTAGTTGCCAGTGATTCTTTAAAATGGACATGTCCCCATATGCAGGAAACAGGGTATACTTTTAGCTGATCAATAGTTTTTTCGTTATAAAAATGTAGGAAAATTATACTTGAGTACCCAAGCACTTTAGCTCTTTCCTCTTTGTGTTGAAAATGCTTCTTGAAAAAGCAGCGCGTTAATTGATCTCTTTAAATGGTAGTACTATTATGTTCACAATCAATCGTGTTTTTTTAATGTACAAACACGGACACAATTATTTAGTCAGACTCTTTTCGATACTATATTTACTTCTTCTAATTTACTTCTTCTGAGGATGCTGTTGGCTGATCCGGACCCCTAATCAGTTATGAATATGGTGTCGAAATTTTCATTAAAAGTTATTAATTAGAAATTGATTCCATCTATGGGAACTTAAATATTATTTATTTCGAACATTTTATTTTCAATTTCCATTAAGAATGAAGTATTTAAAATATTTTTTTAAACCGTCATTTAACCAGAGCGGTTAAATACTGATTTGGAGACCCCTACACCATTTCGACGACGTTCTTTGTTTAGCTTCTTCCTCTTTTATACGCACCAATATTTACAAGAAGCATCAATTATATAATTATTTATTTCAAAATGAACTTTTTCTTTAATTCAAGGCATTTTTGATTTGTATGAAGTTCCCCATCACTGTTGAGAATATTGAATTCTCCACTTCCGTGTTGAGATTACAAAACTTTCATGTTTCTTTCCGTGCAATTGAATTTGTGTTCTAGATTTCAATTAAAACGAGCAGGCTTTGTTTCTACAGTCTTTTCTTTAAACCTTTAAATCCAATACAAATTTAATACAAATTTGAAGAAAAAAAAAAACTAAATAAAACTGTCGTTATACGAATAAAACAAAGAACCAAGATGAAATAACAGGTAAAACTACACATCGTTTATCAATGAAATTTTTTTTTAGTTTTTTGTAGAACTTGGCACCATCCCTCGTAGATGCGTGTTAAAAAAACTTCACGGGTGAAATAAAAGTAAAAAAAGCTTGTAACCTGTCTTCATCTGTCCTTTGCAGCACTGAATCCTCCCTTCCAGGGTTCCCTGGTGGAAAACCGAAACAGCTTTGACGTGTAAATCGATTGTCAAAATGTAGAATAGGGGTGAAAGACCAATCGAACTCTTTAAGAGCTATTTCCTTCCGAAGATTCCCGCAGTATAGCTGGCGCATTTAAAATTTGTTGTCAATTATCGCTTCCGTTATAAAAGAAATAAATGACAGTCTCGTATTCTAGATGAATCAATTGTTTAAACGTAGAAGATGCAAAAAATATTTCTCAAGAAATCAATGAATTCAGCTGTGAGAATTTTTATATACACGCAAATTATTTTCTTTGACTACAAAATAACTTCTGCACTGTCGTCCTGTATCTAATCACAAATAGCGAATGAGTTAAAGCTAAAATAATTTCAAAGAAAAAGTTTCGAATATATTAAATAACGTTGAAGTAGATTTCGAAACAAAATGCGAAGAGAAGTCAATATTATTTCCTACAATCAGAAAAAATTGGTTCCAATATATCGCCGATTTGAAAGGTCTATCAAGCGTAAAGCATTTGGAAACTTTTTGAGGCAAAAGATCCTTATATAATAAATAAATTACTAGAGAATTTTCCTGTAGAAAAAACTATGAGTGGTAAAAGATTTTAAAAAACCGACTAAGTTTTGGGTAGCCACAGTTCAATAGGGAGACAATATTTTCCTTTGAATCAAACATGTCCGAAATTGATTTTATTTTAACTTTTTTCTGTCATAAGTGATTGAATTATACTTTTGACTAATTTGTAATAAGAAAATAATATTTTTCTTTTCATATTTTAGAAAGTTTTATTAAAATATTTGCCCCTTGAATTCCGTCAACGATTATTTGAGAATTAATGAAGACGGATCATGGAGAGATCCAGCTGAATTATATATAAATATTTCATACACATTTTAAATATTTATCTGGTTTTTTCCCTCACTCTGTGAATAAAATTCTTGGCATGATTGTGTGTGTGTGGCTCCTGTGAATATATAAAAATAGTTTATCACTCAGTAGAGGTTTTATATCGCAGGAATTATGAATACCGTCACACAGCGTACACTTTCAGTCACAATAACCAATTTATTTATTAACAGATACGACGATTTTAACTTCTAGCGAAATTTACTTTGTCAGTGATGAAAAAAATTGAATGAAATAAAACGATTTAAAGGCCATCAAGCCATGACGAAAATAAAAATGCATTAAACATAAAACAGACACTTGCAAATGGCTTCAAAATACTATTAAACGAAATGCGAGAGAATTTTAGTTGTTCGGTGAACATTTTGATTATTCGCTTGCAGTTTTGTGTGGGGCTAATAGGTTTATTTATATTTTGGCCAAAATAAATTTACACACACACACACACACACACACACAGACTTGTTTTGTTATTTGTTAGCATGCAAATAAAAAACTGCTATTTCAGTTAAATAAATGTGTGGGTATAAACGCAAACATTTTTTTTTTTTAGTAAAAGCGTTACAATTGCATGTTATTTTTGTAAACGTTATAAAGAGTTAAAGATTATTTTTACTTTTAGTTTTTCATATGCGAAATCAAACGAGTGATAAAAAGATACTTTTCAGTTTAACAAACATTCAATTTAACAGCGAAGCGTATGTAGGAGTTGTGGGAGGAAAAAAAGAAATTTTACTTTTCAAAAATTAAAGAAATTATTTTTAGTCAAGAGGCCAAACTACCGCATCTGATATCGATAAATATTTCAATAATTTATATACAAATTTTAAGCCATATCTAGTGCTGTAATATGAGTTAAAATGTTGCACTGAAAGCGTCAGTGGTTACGCTTGTTATGGCAAATATTTGACAAGTGTGAACGTACCTTAACTCTTTCAAAAGTCATAAACAATTTAAGTTCGATTTACAAAGAAAAAAAAATCTGTAACTTCTCGCAAACTTTTAAAAAAATTGTATTGAAAGAACTTAAGGGAAAGTGATATAATTTGAAATTCCTCTATGCAACCCTTCTACAGAACTCTTAATTTAATACGTTCCTGCTTAAGTCAAGCTAAAACCCCAACGAAGAAAAGTTGATTAAAATCTTATTGAAATAACCATCCTGCTAATGGACATGCTCATGCAAATGACAACGAAGATGAAAGTGCTTCACTCCTTCTTATGCGACTACTTAACAAATGCCAATTAACCAACAATGCCAACACTTCAACAGAAACAACAACAACAACAAAACTTGTTTAAAACGACATTGAATGTTATTTTAGGTTGGAATATTTATTTAAATTTAATTTCATTTTGTTTTGTTTATTTACTACAACAACCGAAGTAAAATAAATACGAAAGAACAAAAGCTACAACAAAAACAAACTGCAAGTTGAAGTGTACATGAACAGTTCGCCAAGGAAGAGGGAATAATAGAAACAGAAATCCACTTTTTCTTTATTTTGCAGAAGAAAAAAAAATCCACAAGTCAAGGGCAGTCAATACAATAAAACAAAAGGCAAACAGCTAATCCACAAACGCTTAAAGAAATACACTTCGGAAAAGTATATGAAATAAATAACAGAACTGTTTTGAAAATGTTAGTTCATTTTTCGTTTATTTAAATATCGTGGAAACAATTTTATATATTCGGCCAGTCCGATGAGATGATCAGTAAAGATTCCTTGTCTATATTCGTTACAGGGAACACAATAACGATGAAGAAACAAATAACAGCTGTTCTTGATAAAAATGTATATTGAATAAAGTAATAATTAAAAATTTAAATATTAATTAACTCAATTATAATGCTCAATTAGAAATGCAGGTTATGGATTTTTATATCACTTTAAATATTCTTGCGATGTGGTTACTTGTTTTGTTTCCATAGAAATAATTTTTTCTATTTTTTTTAATTTGTGTGTTAGTGAACTTCGCCTAAGAATAGTGAACTTTTCGTATTTTCGCATTGAATGATAGATATATTTTGAACTTCACAAGATGATCGCTGAATGGGATTCAAAACTCGTTAGTATGATCGCATAAAAATCAGAAACTCAGTTATTCGAATTTATTTTGTTAGTTCAGGCTTTAAATAAATAGTGCAGCTTTGAAAATGAATCTATTTTTCATGTGATTTTATAAAATGGAATTAAATGTTTTTGTAATACCAGGGATGCTGGTGCTGAGATTCATATATCGGCGATACTTTCATTTAGTCCTTCCATCGATCTTTCCCATCGATATTTGATTGGAATTTCATAAGCTTTTAATAGCTTCAGTTGTATGTTTATTTGAATGTATGTATCTGCTATCGTATTATGCTTCCAGGCGTATACTTAATATTATTAATAATGTTACTCATACGTCTTGTTGCACTCCTACAATTTTGTTGGCAGCGTTGTTAACTTTGAAATTTTAAAACGCATCAGAAGGAAGAAAAAACTTATCATTTTAGAATTTCCTTTTTATTTGAAATATATATTGAATCAATTGTTCATAAGAATATGAAATTTTTGTCTTAAAAATATAACAACGAAACAGTATTTCTTGATTTATTGTTCTTAGGAAAATAAATAAAACGTAACAAAAATAAAAAGAAACTAAACAAATTTTCTTTTATTTATTTGTAACACATAAAGCGCTCGTTTTTTTTTTAAATTCAACAGCTATAAAATAAACAATTTAAAATTTCTAATAGTTCAGCATTGGCTCTTCTATTATAAATATAAATTTTTTTCAGAAGTTAAATATTTTCTTGTTAATAATATACTATTAAATATTTCTTCAATGCAATTTAATTTTTAATTTGTATTATCAAAATAATTTGCTATTCTTTTCTAAACAACTGCTCAAAAAAATATAAATCTCGTTTTATGTTTTTTACGCATTTAACTCAAATAATTGTTAAACAATACCAAAACTAAATAAAAAACTTGCCGCAATTTTAGTCATTTGAAAATAACAATGTTGTTGTTGTTGCTGTTGTTGTTTTCTTTGTGTTTAATTTCGTATGATATTTGCTGTTCCGAAACCATTAGAACTATTAGCATATGCTCGTCTTGTTTTTGTTGTTTAATTTATGAAATATTTAGAAAAGCTAAAAGGTTTAGAAATATATTTTAATGCGATATTATCATATTTCCATACACACATAATGGCTTTTGTAAATAGTTCTTTTTTTTTTTGAACAACAATTAATTGGCTAATTATTAAACCGCATTTATCAGCTTTTTAATTTACAAAAGCAAAGAAAAAACAATAAACAAATGCAAAAAGTATGTTGCAAGCAAAAAGGAAAACAATAGGACAATAAACTTTGGAAAAAAAGTTAAATAGTTACACTCGTCTACAGGGGATGCAAAATTGTTTGTGGCCTGTAGTTTTCTGTGCAAGAAATTGTTTGCAGATTAACAAGACTCTGCTTTTCTACGGGGACTTATTCAAGTACATCCTCTTGTATCCTGCATGTGCCCATGGAAGATGTAAATGATGGCACTTGCCCTGATTCTCGTAGCACATCAGTAGTCGGCAAAAATGTAGAGAAACCAAAAAAATTGCTTTGCAGGATTGTAGAATCGCTAAGAGAAATTTCTGCGAATATCGGTGTCTTAGTGAGGTAAAGACAATTTTATTTTGGAAACTTTTCAGAGAAGTTCTTTTCCAAATACTAAGAAAAACTGTGGCATGATGTCCAAAAATTACAGCGCCATAATGCCTCAGTCACAGTATCACTAGATTCTTCTTTCGAACATATAAAACGAAACATGTCAAACCGTGTTTCTAATACGAAATTAAATGTACATAAACAAATTATTACAAAATTTTATATTGTGCTTATTGAATTAAACATTTTATATTATCATTTTTCGGCTCTATAAACATTAAATTTTCTACAAACAAACATGAAATTTAAATTATCATGTACAAATAATTTATTATTGAAATAACTAAATATTTCACAAAATTTTTCGACATTAATTAAAGTTTTTTTACATGTCAAAAGGGTGGTTAAGGAAGCAGATGAGTTGAATGAACTTTTCAAATTAAAAATATGCAATTCTAAAATTAAAATTCACAGATATTAATTCAGGCCGGACTAATAAGTTTTCATTTAGTTAATTTGCCTGATGCTAAAAGGCTTTTAAATGAAATTTAATTATCAACGCGACGTGTTTAATGCTCTAAGACTGGAAAATGATTCCCTGGTACAAGGCAAATTCATCTTAATTAATTAATTAATCAACTTAGATTGCAAAGCGAAACTATGCTGTTTTCGAAAGCCGCTATACTTTCGTAATCGGCATTCATGTTTATTTTTTGCCTGTCACCACTTCTTAAGTGACTCACGATACTTTCACGCTTGTTGAAGATCTGCCCCAAAGCCACTATATACTAGTGAAATATATTTATGTTTAGAAACGTATTTTTTAAATAAAACAGTTTCATGTATAATTAAATGTCTTAGAATCGAATTTTACTGGAAACTTTTTATCTCAATAAGCACTCATGACGGTTCCTTAAGAAGAATATGCAAAATGTGTTTGATCATACAAAATTTATTTTGAATTAGATCTTGGGAACCGTATCAACCGTGTTTTACTCTGAAATTTAAGTCTAGTTTTGGCATTCAAATTATGATCATGTGATTTAATAAATTCAGGTTTAAACAAACAGGTTGTCCAATAAATTTAATCGTAAAAAACTAAATCTCTGAAAAGATATTGATATATTTGTTATAGTATTTTCCTCTGCATTATATATCTATTTAACCCTGTATGGTTACTTTTCATTTTTGTTCATTAAGATAACTATTACTCGTTAAATCAAAGAACGGCTTTTAAAAACAATTCTAGCGTAACAGTTTTTAAAGTCAAAAATAAATAAAAATATTTTTTGTTAAATATTCTTTTCAAAATATAGTAAAAAATATGATAAAAAATATAATAATAAAATATAACATAAAAACCATATCTATATGAAATTCATTGGCGCTCTTTCCAAATCGTCAGTAAACTTCAAGCACAGTTTTGAAAAGTTTTAAACCGCTCATCTTATCAAAAGACTTTTAGAAACCATTTGAGAATCTAAATGAAAACTCACAAAAAATTTTTATAAATCACATTTAAATAAGTGTACTGTAAAAGTCGTTTGTATAAGTTTCATATAATTCTTAAAAAATAAATATATGATGAAGAGTTAACGAGTTCGACGGACAGTAACCGCCCAGAATTGTTGCACCAACAATTTATTTCATAAAAAATCATATCAACTCTCATGGATACACTACAGATGCGGTGGATTTTTCTGAGCACTCTCCACACCTGGTCAGATGTTTCCAATAAATAACTTGGCAGCACTTAAATTAGCACAGACAGGAACAAGGCTTCACCTTATAAAACTATTTACAAATTTATTCCAAAATATTTTTAAGTTGGTTTTAACAAAATCAGTTCTTATGTCAAAAGCGGACTTGAACAATTGGTTTTAAAATTAAAAGAAGAGTTTATTAAAACCACGTCAGCAGGAAAACACTGGTAGCATACCTTCACATCCTGTGCTGCCACTTGATTATGGTTTTCATATCCAATTTTCTGAATTTTTTGTTACGTAACTATTTTACTTAAGCCGAAGCTATTCCAAGGTTTCATGTCTCTCTGAATTAGTTAGTTTTTGGGTACAAAATATTTATAATAAAATTAAATCAATATTACAATGAAATGATATGCTTCTATATAATTAAAATTAAAAGTAATTCTTTGTTGATGATAGACAAATGTCGATATAAAATTTGCTTTTGCTTTATAAAAACATCAGCGCACTTCAGCTATAGTTTTGAAGTTTCAAGAACCTGATCTGAAGCAAAGATCTTCATAAACCACCAGCAATTAAATTTTAGTTATTATAAAAGTATGAAAGTAAATAACTGGCAGCCACCGAGCGTTATTTCCTTTGGAGCGCAAAAAAAACGTATTTGCTTTAAATAAAGGCAGCAGCTTTTTTAGTTTACAATTACAAATTCATTTAGCAGACTACAGTGTGAATCCTTCAAATATGTCAAAAGAGTAAATTTCATAATAGTACTAATTTAAACTCGACTGATTGTAACACCCAAACGATTGAATTAAATTTTAAAATATATCAACTGATTTATATAAATTTCATAAAACACTATTGGAACTTACCAATGACATCGATTAAGTACTGAAGTGATATCCTTGAAATTGCGTTAACCACTGACAGACACTCCCATTTATTTTCAAGACTCTTATGTTGCTATTGTGTTCGTAATTCACAAAGTTTTATTTATATATAAAGCCAGTTTTTTCCAGCAAAATATATATAGAAATACAACAAAAATACTCTATATAAAAATAATTTAAGAAATATGAAAAATTTATTGTAAAAAAAAAAGAATATTAAGTAGCAAGAAAAAAACTATTCCACAATAAATCTAAAGTGAAAAAAATATTGACATAATACAAGTTACCGTCAGTGTAGTGAAGCAACAAAAAAACAAAATTACTGTGAGATTATTTTATAAACATTGAATTTCAAAATAACTGTTCACAAAAACTATTCATTATATTGTTAAAGTCGTACTGAATAAATAATGTCCGTTCGTTTTACACAACATACGAGACGAGTGTGCACTTAAATGTATTATTTTTCAAATAGTATTATAATTTTGTTTCAATCTCATTAAATGAAATATTATATTTTAATGACCAAATTATGTGTATTGTGTAGGGTGTTCAGTGCAATCGATTTGTCTTTGGCTCGACTAATGAAATCGTAGCACTTTTGTTTCTTATTCTCCGGGAATATATAACAGATAGAATAACTTTATTTTATGTATTCGAATAGCTTCTGCTTTTTAATGTTATTCGAACTAAACGGATATATAAGAGTGTACATTAAATTGTGTTTTGTTAGGTTTATTATTCGGAAAGTCATGAAAAGTCATGAAAAATCATCAGTATTATTTCCAACTTACACATCAGAGCTGCACAACTGTTTTCGACAACCGCTGCACTTTCATCATCAGCACTCCTGCGTATTTTCGTTTGTAACAAGTTTTTAGGTGGCTAAAAATATGTTTGCGCAAAAAAGCGCGAATGAAATATATGTGATTCTATTAAATAATGCAGAGTCATAAATATTTAACAGCAGTGCAACAGAATCCAATTTTAAAGTAAAGTGAATTGTTGGAAGAGAGTTATTAATTCAAAAGCTTCAAAAATAAGTATATCAAAGCATAAGGTAAAATCAACATCTATTTGATGTGTTCAACTCACACGGCAGAGCAAAAGAACTATTTTCAAAAGCCGCTACATTTTCATCATATTTTTGTTTTTTACCACTTGTGTTAGGTGGCTTAGCTGAATGCGCCAATTTGTTTGAAGAAGTGATCAGAGGTTGTCTGTTTTATTTATTAAAAAAAATTTTCAAATACATGTTTTTTCTTGTACCACCACTCTGGAGATGACCCCTACATATTCAGCGCATTGTACCGGAACTAGAAAGAAGGCAAAAGTGTTAGAGGACATCTAAAAACAAATTAGAAGATAAAGAATTCTCGTTGTGATATTTTATTTCATTTATTTGAAGGAGAGTGCTGTGTTCTGCTCATCGCTATCGGTTGTGATCAGGCACCAGTGCTAAGCCTTCGCTATTGAGACAAGCCGACGTTGACATAATCCTGCACTAACGAAGATCAGTGATATTCGCCACCATATCCATGACTGAGCGAGGAGTCACATTCAAGATTTAAAGAATCATAATGTTCTGTTCATAATCTTCAGCCAACAGCGAGAGTGATGAATTTTTTAATTCTAGTGTTTAGATTAGAAGCATTTATCTTTTTACAAGCATTATCTGTTTACTTTTAACAGTTTTTAACGAAAATACTGAATTTTTTTGCCATCAAAAATAAATTTTTACTAAACGATTAATATGGAAGTCGTAATTATATATACGATGAAATATTTGACAACGATCAAAGTTTTTTTCTGTTGTTTGTGAATACTTTCAATACTTTTGTCAGAGTCTTATGAAAATTATGCTTCTGAGGCTTCGAAGAATTTCTGCTGCAATCGAAACAGTCCAATTCAATTTAAAGAACAGCAATTTAAATCAGTCAGTTTTAGTACAGAAAGTATGCAGTGATAATCAGACTAGTCAATTTATAAGCTGAAAAATTTTTTAAGAAATCAAAACAGATCTACTCTTTTTATCCCCCAAAATTTTATTAGCTGTTGTTGTTCTTATTTCTGTTACAACTACAGCTAAATTTGGAAAAAAGCCAACCAATTGGAAATAAAATGTAAGAGAATAAAAAAGAAGAAGTGGGTTCTTTTTATGACTTTCATATTTCCCGAAACTTCTGATACTAAGAAATGTTTGGTACACATTCCCTGATAATCTGCATTAGCCCCAGTGAAATGCGCAACCATGTAAAACCCTTCAATTGATCAATTTGATTTTTTAATAACATTTTTGGAAAAAGAATCAGTCCGAAATTAAAATTAAAGAGTCCTAAATAACAATTCTCAAAAAAAGAAAATAAAATAAATCACATAAATCAATTCTGTTTAAGGAGGGAATTGAACTGATTGACTTATATATCATGTAATTTTTTTTATATAAAATAAGCGTTATGAGAAGAATATCTTCTAAATTTAGGAAAATTTTTGAGAAATTAAACTTTTAATATTAAAATATGTCTTTCTATTGTCATCTTCTGATTGTTTCTAATGAATATCCATTAATTCTGGTGAGTTCTTTCTTCATTAATATTTACCTTATTTGAAATAGCTATTGAGTAAAAGATTTGATATCTTAGATTAAAATATTCTCTCATGCTCATTATTATTTTTTATTCTCAATATATTTCGATCTAACAGAGTTACATATATCATACGATCTTTGAAATTTCTTCCGAATTAAGAATTTATGACTTAACAACTACTCGAATAAATCTTTTTCCCATACTAAGATTTTTTGTTTGCTCGAACTTCAATTATTTTAGCAAATTTAGTTTGAATGAATACCCTGGTTTTGGATGATATCTTTTGGCTGAATGGACAAATTGAATGTTTTCAGCATGTTATCATTAAGCGTATTAAATTTCAATATATTTCGTATTACAATTCAATAAATTGTATGCACTTTTAGTTTTCCAATTTAATTATTTTGTAATATTAAATTAAAACTATTAGTTTAAGGTATGCGCATAAGACTGGTCCTTTTGGTTTTTATAGATGGTCAAATATTAACGCAATCAAGCTGATTAAGAGAAGTTTTTAAGGCAACTCGGAATGTGTATTGTAACTGGCATGGGTAGCCAATTCTATTGACACTCCCGAGTATCAAAGAAAATTGGGATATATAACAATTTTTTATAAATGTTCTAAGCGCTTTAATGTTATTAAGAAACATTCCTTAAACAAACTCTATTTTGTGCGCAACATGTTTTTAATAACAAAACTTCCACTTGGCCGGTATGCCAACCAAAAGGACCATAGACTACAGACAAAATTCGCAGTAATCTTCCCCTTCACTCCTCTCTCTTTCCAAACTTTTTCACTTCCAGCTTCATCGCCAAGTTTTTCGACCTGGGTAATAAGTGGCTTCCGAACTTGTCATATGTTTCATTAAGAAGTAACTGATTTGAAATTTGTTAAGAACAGTTTCAGAAATTGTCATATTCCACAAAGACTTTTGAGACTAAACCACAGTTTGGTTGTATTAAAACAATATTTTATCATCTAAAATTTTTTTTAGTTCCATAAAGAGCAAAACAAACATCAGCAATAAAAGTACTACATTCGAATTAAATAAAATTTCCGTATTTACATATTACAAAAGCTTTAAAAGTTTATGTATGAAAAAGTATCTCAAGAGCTTGTAAATATATCCCAGTTGACATTTTGTTTTCTAATCAAATATTTTTCAAATCAGTTTGCCAGCTAAAAAAACAGCATTTGAATTTACATGTCGATTAAAAATGATACTCACATTGAGGAAAAATGGTACCCTGCAGATCCATCATCTTGACATATTTTCCATGATCTGATAGACTGATCACTTTTTTAATAGAAAAATTCAAGAAATTCTTTAATGTCCATGTGATTAAATAGACTTAATTAATAGATTTGATTAAATAGATTTGAGCAACTTAAAAACACTTTTTTTAAGGAAATAGAACTAAAATTATAAAAATAAATTTTGAAATAATACTGAATGAAAACACAAGTGTTAGTGTGGGAAAAAGATACGTTGGGCGCTTCACATACGAAAAGTGGGACAAGAAAGGCCAACCCTTTTCTCACGGTAATACCTTTATTTTGTTTCATTATTGCTTTTAACTTCAATACTTTTCAAAATTTATTATTAAATAATTCTTATAGTTTTTTTGACCTCTTTTTGATTAATAATATACACTAATATTTTTAAGCTTAAGGTCTCTTCATTTTAATTAAATTATAAATTGTTTTTCAATATTTCGTCACGCCATTGTGTGACTTCTTCAGGAAATTAACTTTTTTCTGAAGAAGTTACACAAGGGAATGACGAAATATTGAAAAACAATTTATAATTTTATAAAATTAAAGAGATCTTAAGCTTAAAAATATTAGTGAATATTTTATTATTAACTTTTTAGTTAGATTTTCTTAAAAAGTATATAATTTTAATTAAATTAATTTTTTAAATTTTTCTAGTCCTTGGACCCCTTTTTAAATAACAATTTATTCAGAATTATTCTAAAAAAGTTTTCCTACAAATCAAATAAAATATTTAACTTCCTGAAAAAGTTACTCAAATAATAAAATAAGTTTTTCTTTTAAATAAAATAAAGACACCTTCAGCTTAGAAATATTTGAAATTATTATCAATATTTTTTAGTTTGGTGTTCCACGGAAGTGTGTGAAAATACTAACACTTATTGTAAAGATAAGAACATGTCCCAAACCAACAATCTTGTATGAGTACTATGTGACGTATGAGTAATATTATTATTAGTGTTAAGTACACGCACCATATAAACATTCAAGGAAAGCTAATAAACAGCTTATGAAAACATCAACATTCTTTTGAGGTTTCTTTGCATTTAATTTGTTCTATATTTTCATAAAATCACTCATATGAACTCTTTTCTTATAGTCTAACTGATAAATCAGTTTTTAGCCATCAACAGTTATCTGAGGAGAGTCTCCTATCCAACTATCGGCTAGGAAAACATAAAATTTTTAAGGACCCTTCAAAATCTTATATTAAAATATCTCTCTTCTTGTGATCGAATAACGCAGTTAACGAAACTGAGAAAATGCCTTTTGCATGGTAGCGACGATACAAGAATTTGTTTCATAGAAAAAGATCGCCCAAATGCTGGCTGGGATTGTGCATGTTCTCAAAATGGATGTAAGTAAGTGTGTGCTTGTGAAAGCTAGTTTTTATATGCACAACACTAATACAATGTACTAACACACACACACACACACACACACACACACACACGTACATGCACATATACGACTACACCTAAATATGCTTATAGCTGTGAACCACTACAAGGGTTGGTAAAATTTCCAAGCAAAAAATAAATAAAAAAAGAAAATGGTAATAATAACTTCAGCAATTGTTGGCAACTGAATCGAAAAAAAAGAGAAATAAAAATATTTAAGAAATGCTAAATACGCAACAACAATGCACAACACGTACAATTTACAATAATAGAAAAAAAGTATTTTCATGCTGCAGAAGCATGCAAATATGTTCGTTGGAATTTTCTTTTTTTTTTATTCATAAAATTTATTACAAATTTTATTTTCATTTTTGTAAAAGTAGAAATAAATAGTGGAACGGGATTTACAAAATAAGTTGAACACTTTAAAAACAATCATACTATTGATGACTTCCTTGGGACATCATTGAAATGTGATGACCGGCTGAACCACGATCTCGTTTTATCGAACAATCAATTTTGAAATTAATTTTAATTGTAAACAAAATTATGCAAGAAAACGCTATTTAATGACATCCTGGGACAGGCAGTAGGTGCATTACCACGCACCAAAAATACATCTCACATTGAAAGGCAATAAGAAAGTATCACGTCTTACAGGATTGTTTCGCTGAAGCGCCATCCTGGATGATGTTGTTGGAAATTAGAAATTATATAAAATTATTTTTAATAAACTAATTTTTTGACATATTGTCATTGTATTGCATATAGACATTGCTTAACCACCCAATAAATAAATTTCATAAAATAAATTTTTTTTATATAAAGTTCTCCCCTCTGTCGCTTAATTATATCCAACTATGTCATAGAATCAGTTTTTTCTAAGGCAAAGAAATCAACCAAGTGGTGAATTGCGAATAAAAATCATTTGATCAAGTAGCAGGTTGGCAGGCGAAAATTGGCTATATTTCCCATACAAACCTGCTTCCCTGTGGACCGTGATTTCTGCTGACTAAGAGAACACACTTTCAAAAATTTCCCTCCCTGATGCCATAAAAAAATAACTCTCAAAATGTTCATCTATTTGTCATAACCTAAAAAATTAAATATTTTTAGGATCGCTGGTTACGAATAGGACACTCATTTCTTTCTTTTTTTTAAAAAAGCTTCACGAGATATTTCTTTAAAAGATATTTGAAAGGAAACTCAGAACTGTTTGCTTAAAGTTCAAGTGATGCAGAAGCAGGTTGGTAAGCGAGAGTTGGCTATTTATAATTTTTGCTGGCCAATAAAAAGTGCCAGCCACTCTAATTTACTTGCGAGTATCTACACACACACTTTAATATTTCTACAGGCAGCCCTAATTTATATTCATACATAAACTCTTGAAATTTGTCACCTGCTGTTCTTCTTCTTTTTTCCTATTTCATAAATAATAAAGTGGCAGAAAAACTGCAGAAAAGCGGTGCTTCTAAAATAATGTGTATTTTGCGCTCGTACATTAAAACTTTAGCACTTTATAGTTCATTATGTTGCTGTAGCAAAAAAAAAAAAAAAAACAAGAAAGAAAAAACAATGCAGTACGTGTTTTGTATACAAATAAACACTGCGTTACTCGAAAAAACTTACACACACGAAGAATTTAGTTATTTTAAATAAAAAACAAAACGGGGGTCAGAACAAAAATGTTGTAAACTAAACCATTAACTAACCATGTACTAAACGTGCAGGTAACATATTTTTAAGTCAATTTATAGCCGTCATATATTTCTCCACCTTCCCAAAGTCTTAATCAGAAAATTAGAAATGCATGAGAAAACGTTTGTGAATAATCAAGTTGCTACAATTAGATACGAATCGTTTATGAAATGCTGCAAATCGTTGGGTGGAGCTAAATTTTGAATTCGGATGTTATTTATTGTATGATTTTAGTTTTAGCAGCTTGTGAGCAGCAAAGCAATGGATAATGAATATATTAAATCCCGTTTGTTGTCATGTTTTTCTGAAATAACTGCGAGATATATCCAACGTGTTTTTCTTCTCTTTGTAGATTGTCACAACTTTGGGTTGGCTTCACTGCTCTATTTGAGCACCCATTTAACACCTGATAGTTGCTTTTCATTATCATAATGAATCGATTTACACTAGAGCAACGCGTGCTAATTGTTGTCATTCTTAATAAAAGTAATTGTTCTATTCGTGAAACTCATCCATTCAAAATTTTATTTTCCGATGATGTCCATTTTTAATTGAATAATCTGGTAAATAATCAGATTCATCGAATTTGGAGTGAGAAGAAACCACAAGCTTTTGTCGAACACGATTACATCCTCAGGAAATTACAGTTCCGTGTGCTTCGTAAGCTTCGCAGAATCGTTGGCCCATATGACCTTTAAAAGCGATGCTGGTCAGAATGTTACTGAATGTCTATGGTGAACGGTATTTTAACACGATTATAATTTTTTTTTGTGCCTCAATCACGTGGCATTCATCTGGCTGATACACTGCGGGCATTAGAATTGATATACTTAAAGTAACTTTTGATGAAAAAATCATTTCACTTAATGGCCCAACTAATTGGCCACCAAGATCTTGTGATATAAGCCCATTCTTTCATGTTATGTTAAGTCACTTGTCTACGTCGAAACACTACGAATAATTAAACACCCGTAAATCATCATTTGAGGAGTTATCGGCGAAATGCGAAAGCAAATACTGCGAAAAGTTGTTTAAATTGGTGTTCAAGATTGCGCCTCTATGCGCCAGCCGTGACGGCCATATAGCAGAGGTCATATTTAAACATTAATTTCAGAAAATTTTTTTTCAAAGAAACCCCTTTTCATTCCTTATTTTATTATGATTTAAAATTGTGTCACTCTATAAACAATAATCGTTTCAGAGGATTTTGACTCACAGTTAATGAATTAATAATAAAACAAATAGTGTTAACAATTTATTTCCATGCTTTAATCGCCTGCTTGTAATCTGCAAATAGATCAACTGATACAATTATAATGAGAGCATATTAATTTTTGTTACTTGTAAAAGAAAGCGCTGAAGTTAATTCAAACTCCGATGTTAATGCTATTTAGAGTCAGGAAAACATTTAAACAGGAAAAGATATAAGAACGATCACATGATGGCATGAAACTTCAGAAGACTATCGATGCAGTTTGTATATATTGTCATTGAATTTGTAGTTCCCTTATTAATTTCAAGACCCGCTGTTGATGCAGCTAATTCAAGTTTTTACATGCTACTTAATATTAATTACTAAAGTGTTGTTTTTGTAGAGGTATAGAAATTTGAAATGCCGCAAAACAAAAAGACTTTATATTGACATGTAATTTACTCTATTCGAAGGATAATCGTCTAACATAATAATTTAATATTTAAATTGCAAAGTGATTATAATCATTCCATGTAAATGCAAAAAGTTTAGTCGCCAGTAATCAGTTCATATGGAAAAGTTCACTTCATATTAAAAATTCTTCTTTATTAAAGTCTTGTATCATCTATTAAAATAAACCAGAACAGCAAAGAATATAAAAACTTTTTGACGATTTGAAACGATATTTTGGCACATCTGCATGCATGGTCACCTTGAAAAATATTTACAGGAAAATTACCTTATACTTATGAAGGCACACAATTCCAGCAGTAATTTTTTTATTTTTTCTATGAGTGCTTATGGTAAGATTCGTTTGGATGTAATTTCTTAAAATATGCCAGATGGAATCGGTTCAAATTCACACTTAATGTCAAAGAGACTCTTCAGAATATCACCAGTTTGGTTTGATTCCATTCAGCTTTTCGCAAGTTATAAGCTGGTCACTTCCTTAACTACAGATATAGTAACACCTTCTCAAAACGTCGGGATCTAATGCAAACTTAATTTGGAAAACCAAGATAAAACTAATAACTTAAAGACTTTAGAAAAATTAAAATCTTACTTGCGGAAAATTAAAAAAAATTTATAATTCCTTAAGATAATCTATCCCACCTATTTTCCAATCTTATTAACAATTAAGTCAAGCAAACCTTTCAACTCATTATTAACTTTATTTATTTTAAAGTGCGACTAAAAGCTTAAACGCAACAAATTTTTCTTTCTTGCTGTTGCCATGAAAAGGTTCTTCTCTTTGCATATTTGAAATGTTTATCTTCTTATTACGCTACTGCACTACTTATGGCATTTCAGCTAAATATTATTAGCGGAAAATTGTGGCACACTTTAACAGTAACTCTGTGAAAAAATACTTAAATTGTTTTAAAAGTTGCAGTCTTCTGTAGTAAAACTTCTCTCTGTAAGAGTTGCAAAGCAAAACAATGTGCGTTATAAAGGAAGTGGAAGTCTTTATTTGTGTGCTGTATTATTCCTCTCCACAAACAACAAAATATAATGCCAGGATTAGAATATAGAACGAAGAGTGAAATTAAAAGAAAAATGCTAGTTATTTGCTTTGCTAGAAAAGTTGCAGTAATTCTATTACGAATTAAAGTGATTGTAGGGATGGAGTGGTTAGTGAGTCGGAAATAAGTTTAAAAAGATATTTATTTACAAGCCACTAACTCCTCCTTAACTCCTTGATTTTACATAACAACGTTAGTATGTAGTTTGTTTATGTAAAATGAAGATACGCAGTATGATATGATGTGTTGTAGACTTTATTTTATTTATATAGTGGTGATACAATCGCGTTAAGGACGAGCTTAAGGAAGTTCGGAATTTCATCCTAAGGACTAAATAGCGGACTGACTCGTTGATCTCAAGTAGAGAGGCCTGAATTTACATAATTTATCTTGCGGGAAGAATACCAACAATTCAGTAATTTTAAAGTGTTTTAAAATTCGCATTGTCTTTTTACTTGAGACCATCGATATGCAAAATGCAAATAAATATTTGTAGGAAAGGTAAACGACATAGGACGCGCTATTGATCAGGATTTAAATTGTCATCTAAAATTATTTAAAAAAGAAAACAGCAGCTTTTTATAATACACCGGCGTGTAAAAAAAGAAGTATTAAAGTGAGAGAAAGGCAGCGATGTTATCCAGAAGTTAAATTTTAATTATAATGTTTTTTTAAATGCTAAGATAAATATTAAACTTTCGACTAAGTATTGTGTTCGCTAGTTCCTTCAGTTTATTTAAGTTTTATAGTGAAAATGAAAAGAAAAAAATTATGATTAGTGCCAACATATGAAACAATTATTTAATAGGTCTGCATTGTCTAAATATATTGCCCGTGTCCTTATAAATTACACAAGGAAACGCAATAATTGAGTCATAGTTCTGGTTTTTCCGATAATAACCAAGTGAATTAATTTTAATTGTTTTATTTATGTAACTCGGACTAGAAGTTATTCGATCAGGATTGAGTGAATTATATTTAATTGTTTGTGTTTCGAGAACGGAAATCCTTGCCACCTAGTTTGTCTTAAAATTTATTAAATCTTGTTATTGCAAATTGAATACGTACCAAAAAACAGTTGGGAATAAAACATGCAAAAACTATCTCTTAAACTAAAGGAAATCAAATCTGTGTACTCCAAAAGAAAAGCACAAAAGCACAAGGTAAAACCAACAGTGCAACAATGCATGTCCTAACACTTCTTAAATTTACTATTTCAATATTGTGGTTAAAGGAATTTTATGTGCATATTTTGTAACAGCAAATTCATTTCTATTATTCCAATAACTTAATAGAAATTGCAATGGCAACCACAACAAGAGGTGGCATCAACAACATGCTCGACCAATCTTTTATGCACTGACAAGGAATTCTACACACCAACGTGTTCATGCGTGTGTGTTTATGTAACTTAACTTGGATGTAGCAGTAGGAGTTCCTAAGATTGTGTAGCCAGGAAAGGTAATTATAAAATATTTGCATAAATATTTTTGTAAACAATTCGGGATAAAATAATAGGGAAATAGATGATCCGATTATTGTTTTTAGTTTTCAAAACCCTGAAAATCAACTTCCAGTAACATTCTGATCTGTAGTTTTCAATGTAGTGAAAATTATGGGTTAATTTCTTTGGTTGTCGTTTCTGAAGAGTAACATTTTATTTAACGATCGGCAGACTGAATTCCGTAGTTCATCGCAGTATGACTAACTTTCGAAACACAATTGCACGCCAGCACCTTGTGAAAGTAGTTAAAGTTAATGCTGCAAAGATATCAATATATTATTTGATGCAGGGAAACAATTGCAAGTATGCGTTTGATAACTTCATTTCTGATATGATAAAGAGGAAATTTGTAATTAAACATTTAATAAAATAGCTGTTGTGGCAGAATGTTTTTACAAAATAAATATTTCAAATATGCATGTTTAGAATAATTAAATTTTTCATGTGAATAAATATCTAAGTAAAGATGTGTACAGAGAAGAAAGTGTTAAAACACTTTTATTGCCAATTGAAGTTATTCGATTGCAAATCACGTAAAACAAATTGCAAATAAATGTTACTAGCGCTTATGTAGGGAAACATGTAAATATTTAATAATTGATTAAATCAAATCAAATAAAATACATGACTATTTTTCGTCTTAATTGCAGGTTTACCAGTTTATTTGTTTTCGGACGTGTGTGATGTCTCTGAAATAAATTTTTGTCTTATTGGTAAGTAAATCTTTTTATTTAAACGTAAACAAAAGACTGTTCTATTTGGCAAATCAATTTTATTTCCAAACTCTATATAATTCGATATTCGAATGCAAACCATGGCACTTATATTAAAAATATCATTTCCTACTTCCGTTGTATTGTATTTGACTAAGTTTTTTTTCAATAAAAATGAGACACGCGTATGAAATATTTTGTTTTTAAAATAATCCCACACGTTGTGCTATTAAAACTTTTAAGTATTAGAAATTTTGCCGCCTAATGAAATGTTTTTATTGCTTTTTATTTCCAATTAAATTGGCAAAATACTTGAAAAAATACAGCGATTGTAAACACGATTGTTTGTTTCACATTTTGCACCTGCTTAAAATAATTAATGATATTTTGAAAATATTTTCTCGAATCGCTTAAGGGCCATTAACAACCAATTAAATGGTTTAACACATCATTAATTCGCTTTCTAAGCCAAACAATATTTATTTGCTTGGAAAAAATATTTAATAAATTTGTAAATTGTGTATGTTTTTGTGTCTTTGTGAATGCTGTTGTTCGTAATTAACTTTCGTATTTGTTAGCAGCAGTATTTCAGCGATTGTTTAGCACTAGAGAAATTTTATCAAGCTTTTGGTTTTACAGAAATGGAAGTGGGCGCCGCAGATCGTGGAAAGTTCTCTTAGATTTTTTGGATTTATTTTTTTATATATGCGGATTCTAGTGTGAGATATTTGTGGGCATTAAATAAAATACTATTTAGACATGGATTTTTTATTAGAAATCCAGTTAATAGAAATTAGTTTCTTAAAACAACTGGCAACATGTTATTAACTATTACATAACACTGACACTTTTTCAGCAAAATTTCAATGATTTTGAATTATGATTTTCAACACTTGAAAGATAAAGAAATTTTAAAACAAAAACGATTACTTCTATTCCATATGATAATATATTTTTGTAGTATTCCATGCGATATTTTTTTTTAAACTAAAATGCGAAATTCGTTTGCCTTTAATTCAAATTCTAAAATCAATTTATTTAACGAGAATTTCAAAACAAATAAAAGCTAAAAGCAGTGTTTTTTACAGAGGAATAGAGCTTCGAAATGGAATAAACCAACGATGAGGTTTTGATATGAAATGAAATTTACTTTATTCGAATGATAATCTTGTGACATTATATACATGACCTCAAAAGCATATGGCCGCGACAAGTTGCTCGGGCCTAGTCTAATCTGGTAATCCAACACTTGATGACTTTTTCCAGCATATGGTACCATACATCGGCAGTAACTTGCTGAATGTTGTCCTTCAAGTGGATTATCTTTTTTTGCTCATCAGCGTAGACTAGCGAATTCACTTTTCATCGAATATATGAACGATTCTTATATTAATAACTTTGGAGCGGCTGTTATATTTTTATGAGGGTACGTCTCACGTTTTTATGAGGAAAATTGAAAAGTTAATTATCCTGCATGAGAGAACTTTTAGTTCAATTTAATAGAAAGCGTTTTTGCGATTTTAGTGAAAAAAATATTAGTTTACGGAAAGAGATTTTTACCACAGCATGTTTTCAGTGTATTTTTCTAATAAAAATTTCGTATGTGAAGGTTTATAACACAGACTCTCGAAAGCATCATTGGCCCTGAATCTTTTATACCATTCATTTGTAAGATTTTCCTGGCCATTGTAAAGGTTTGGAAAAAGGACATGCCAACACATCTTTCGATTAATACTTGCAGTTGGTGTAATTCTTAAAAAGGTATTCAATCACGTTTATAATTTTTGTTAATGCATCTGATTAATTTGCAAAAAAAAAATAAGTTTAAATTGGGACGTATGTTGTTTGGAATAAATGGTGTCTTAATATAGAAATCGCATATTTTTTTCTATTTATTTTGTACTTTGCACGTATATATTCTCTGTAAACAAAATTTTTTCAATAATATATAAAAACGTTTTGCACTTAACATATTCTTAAGACATATCAAATTAATTAAATTGAATTATATTTACGGTCTTATAATGCTTTTCGTTTTAAAATTTTCTTGTTAATTGTAAATTCTTGCAATTGTCTTCTAAATAAAATATTTTTTCTTGCATGTCTATCAATTAATACTCTTAAATGAAAACATATCAAATTATTAAGTAGAATATAAAACTTAATTGGCCTTAAGTGCATTATTTTTAGTTGATTAATTAATAATTTCAAAATAAATTAAAAATATATATGCTTTTTCAGCTCAAAAATTGCTCAATTAACTGGTCAATAAATGTTGGTGACAAGTTGTATTTGTGTGAAATGTATTGGAATCACCGAATAATTCGATTCGGTGAACTGTACGACTTAAGGCCTTTCTAAAAGAGGCCTTCGACACATGTGATTGTAATTCATAAATCTTTCATGTGTATTGTTTTGCAAATCCCTGCGGCTTTAAGGAAATTCAAAGAAAAATAATTTTATTAAAAAATTAAGTTATTCTTTTAATTTGCAAAATCATCATGTACTATTTATCTTATGAATGCTGGAAATAGTTTGATGGAATGAATAATTCAATTTTATTACTATTAATTTTAGGCATTACAACTTTCTGTAGGATTTCTTTTGATTTAATTTTGTTTAATTAATATTTGCTGGCATATAAAGTAGAATAATGTGCAGCTTTATTTCTTTTATTGAAACAATGATCGTATGAACGCAGTGTTTAGTAGCAAATTTCCTTGCAGCTTCAGCACATGAGTCAATCAATACAGGAAAAATATATCAGTTTAATATATTCCTGACATAAAAATTTTTCGTAGAACTGTTTTAATAAATCCAATTATCAAACTAATTTAAATTTTTATTCCCATGTCGTGTGCATAATGATATCAGCTAAACCAGAAACACATTAACTTTTAGTTAAAAATTTTATTTATTTGATTCAAAGTCTTTGTTAATTTATTAAGTCAATTATTTTATGTTAAATTGTAATTATTAACATGTTCCGTTTTTACAAACTCCATTCATTTTCTGCCACAAAAGAAGGTGTCCCATTTTGTATCACAATCTATTTCAACAAATTATCTCCTGACAACAGGGTGAAAGTGAGAAACCATGAGTGGAATAATAATTAAATCCACACATGTTTCTATGATATATATTTATGCCTTCAAGAATAAGAAAATTTTTTCTGCACCCACTCCTCTATACACACATGAAAATATTTTCCTTCTCGATTAGGCTAAACATTTTGCAAAAAGTGTATAAAAAATCTAAAGCAAGAAGAGTAAAAATTATGCTGTTTAATATAAAATAGAATTTTAAAATGATTTTGGTAGAAAATTTGTATGAAGTCAAGATTTTATATTACAATCACGTTTTGTATCTGAAAATCACTTTGACGTGATATCAAAGACCAACAGCATGTACGTACACAAAACGCACTTTCAGCTAAGACCTGCTGTTTTAAGCGCACATAAATCTGGGCGTATGTGCTAAGCCATGCATATGGATCATATCATTTATACACGCACACACACATCAACAATATATTTTATATAAATATGGCTTTTGTTTTGTGGTACACTTTTAGAAAACCCCTCATTTAGAAATGCTTATGAAACATGTTTTATTTAAAAGGTATTTTTGTGTTGATATACAGAATATAAACAGTTTTCAAAAAGTCTTGGCATTAAAGTGGCAAAATGACTTGGAAAGTAATGGAGAAAATATTAAAATAGTGATATAAAGAAGATCACGATTGTTACAACGTTACACTATTATTATTATTATTATTAGACTAATTATTATTAGACTTATTATTTAACATACAACCGTTTTGTATATTGTCTATACGCCAGCATTTAATTGGGTCTTACACCAAATCGTCGTCAATCAGTTTTACAATTAAACAAAAACTCCTTGCTTATGCACGAACTTTCAAAAGTCTGTTTAGAATTATACAAGTAAAACAATCGTAGACTACGAAAACAAATTAAATAAAATAAAACACAAGCGGTTTGCAGATATTTTTTTTACCAGTACAATTATTTTCTCGTGTACTAAAACTGAGAGAATATCTCAAACGAGTTACAGTTGAATATAAATAAATCCTTTGAATTTAATAATCAAACTGTTTTATTTCTTTTTACAATTTATCAAATTAAAAGCCTTTAAACTTTTTCTACAAGAACTCTACGTATTGTAATTCTTAATTCTTAAACTATCAAATTAAAGTTCATTTTGGCGATTCAAATATTACAAATTAAGATATCACTGGATATAACAAATCTGACTTTGTCAACATAAAATATATCAATAAAAATGGTTGCGAGATCTATAAAGGATTCTGTTTCACAGTAAACAAATTAGTAATGAAACAAATACTGTAAACGATTTCTTTTTATTTGTGTGCTTCAATCGCATTCATATCTGCAAATAGACCAATCGACTGATATAATTATTATACGAGAGTATTTATTTTTGTTACTTGAAAACGAAAAACACAACTAAAGTAAACTCAACCTCCAACACAAAAGTTATTCAAAGTCAGGAAAATATTTAAACCAGAGAAATATACAAAAATATTGACATGTTGGCATGAAGGGCAGTAGTGATTCTAATCATTCCATGTAAATACAAAAATTGTAGTCGCTAAAAATCGCATCTGCATGTCAAAAATATGTATATTTTCTGTTATTAAAGTTTTTGATTCCTCTTTGTCGCACCTGCAAAAAGGAACCAGAATAACTTTGAATACAAACAGAAGAAAATAAAAACAAGGACAACCTGCAAGGATTATGTTAACTTCTGATGATTTGAAATGATATTTTGTCACATCTGCATGCAGTTTAGCTTGAAATACATTCACAAAAAAATTAACTCACACTTAAGAAGTCAAACAACTTCAATCTCTTATACAAACAAACACGTGTAAAGTTATAATAAATATTTTTTGTAATTTTTTCTATTTAAATCTATTCTGGTTCCTATTTGCAGATGCAGCAGGAGCAAAGAGAAATCAAAACTTTAATAACAGAAAATATACATATTTTTGACATGCAGATGCGATTTTTAGCGACTAGAATTTTTGTATTTACATGGAATGATTAGAATCACTACTGCCCTTCATGCCATCATGTCAATATTTTTGTATATTTCTCTTGTTGAAATGTTTTCCTGACTCTGATTAACTTTTGGTGTTGTTTGCTTTAGTTGGGTTTTTCTTTTTCAAGTAACAAAAATAAATACGCTCGTATAATAATTATATCAGTTGGTTGGTCTATTTGCAGATTAAATTTATGCGATTGAAGCATACAAATAAAAAGGATTGACTATTTTATTTCGTTTTATTACTAATTTGTTTTACTGTGAAACAAAATCCTTTATAGATCTCGCAGCCATTTTTATACCATCGATACATTCAATATTGACGTAACCAGGACATTAATAATGATTTCTTAATTTATAGTATTAACTTTTTAAATATGAATTTTAATTTGATGGTTGTCGTATTTTTGAATTAAGAATTCAGCACATCATTTCCATATTGATTAAAACAGATTGAATTGAAATAAAAAGTAGTTAACTGCCTGTTAGCATATGTCGAAAGCCATCGTTCGTTCGAATAAATAATATTTAAAATAATAACAAATTTTAAAAAATGTTTGTGTTTTAAATGTTATTTATTTGAACGAATGATAGCTATCGACATTGGTGAACAGACAGTTAATATATTTAATCATATATCCTGTTAATAAGTCCTGTAGCAGCTGAAAAATCCATCTGAAAATATTCTTAAGCTCCACGAAGATATAAAAGTAGTCGTATTCTTAAAGCTGTTGAATGCTGTTTCAGTCCAATAACAACGCATTTCTTAATTTGGAAAGTATTTAAAAAACAGGTGCTGATCATAGCACTCGCTCCTTTATTAGCCCTGGTATTTCTCTGTAACTTTTTAAGTTAAGACACAGTATTTATCACCGACTAGCACGATTGAACTCTATTAATAACAACGCCATATAAAATCTATTAAGATTCTGTTAAATAGGTCTGCTATTTTCGGGCAAAGGATCATCTGATTAGTCTAATGATAAATACTTTTACCTTAAGGAAATTCAAGGACTTCAGCTTAAGTTATAGTTTTCAATTTAGTAAATTATTCCATTTGATTAAAAAGAGCATTTTAAACTCATTCATCTTTTAACGCAACAAACAAATAGGGAACGTTATTGCCAAACAAAAATACAACAGGCGCAATAAATTTATAAGGGTTTCAATGAAAAACCTTCAAGTAATTGAAAATTTCTTATTACACTCTTTTTTTTTTTTTAATAAATAAATTCTTGTACGTGTGTGTGTGTATTTGTTAGCATTTGGGTTTTGCATTTTTACGAATTCTCCCATTCTACAAAGTTAATTACAAATTGGTTTAAATTGCAATTTTTCACTTCATTAGATTCTGTTTATGGCTGACTGGCAATTTAGTTTATCATTAAGATATCACGATGAAGTTGCAGAGATGCAAACGGATGATATAAAATGATGTCTAAAGGATTGGAGTGCATCTCCTCAGTGGTATTATTGGTAAATACAACAACAAATGCACATCGCAGTGTGCACTTGCCTGTATCTGATTATATATTCGGATGTAAAGTCATATGCATTCGTGATGTGCAGATTATTTGAAAAGCTTCCAAAATAAATAGTTCACAAAATATTTAGATAAATAAAGCAGACAACTGCAGCACTGCGATAGGTGGGCAGCAGTAATTGGCTTTCATTATTAGTTTTCGCTGCTTCTGTTTGTTGATCAAATATTTTAATTTCAATTCCAAACAAGGTCGTGCACGAAAAGGGTGAAATTTAATTAGTTAAAAGCTGAGAGAGTTTTTAAAGTGAATTTCTATGGGGTTGTTTGTGATGCCATTCTGTTGAACTCATTTCGAAATTCTTACAGATGTAAATAGTTATTTATTTTTACCAAATTAATTCAATTCTATTCATTATTTATGCTGATGTTATGGTTATATATTTTTTTATTAAAAAAGGTTTTTTCTAGGGTCAATGGTAAATAATATTGTAGAGTTTTTGTTTGCTTTTAATTCAACTAAAGATATGATTAAAATTGATTGAATAAAAAGTGTAAAAAGTAAAAGTACATGACAACCGGAAGAAATTTTGTTGCGAAAACTTGTAAAATTTAATATCAGAAAATGAAGATTAAGATTCTTTAGCATTTCCTTGGAAAATTTTAGCGGCCGACCATTATTTGCATTAAACTTTGTTGAATTGACAGTTTGAAAAACTGAATAAAAACAACGTATTTCTTCATCAAAATCATTTTTAGCGATGATGTCTATTTTCAATTAGATGGTTGTGCCAACAATAAAAACTGTTTCATTTGGCGGTCACAAACTAAAAAGTAGGCCAAACAATTCACTTTTTATATGAGAAATTTCCCAGTCGGGATTAAGATCAAAAGAGCGTTCTGTAGGAATATAATTCAAAAGATGCGGTCTTGATTATAATTGTTTATTGTATTTCTGTTAACATTTTCAAATTTCGACTGAAATCACTTGTTTCATTAGGTAAAAGATCTATTATTATTATTATTATTATTATTATTATTATTATTATTATTATTATTATTATTATTATTATTATTATTATTATTATTATTTTCGCATTTATTTTACAGTCTATGAATTTACAATTCTTACAGACTATTTACATACATGCATATACACATATACAGATTATAATTCAAAGAAATATCAATTATTGGCTGTTATTTAATGCAAACAAGATATTTCTTTTAATCAAATTTTCACTCAAAGAGAAATCAACATAATAATATATCTTGTTAAAGTCCTTACAGCATCTAATAAAAGGATCAGAATTAGCGTAATTTGTTCTTAGAAATTTAATATTAAGTAGACAGAAGAAACGAGTAGGACGTTGAGGAGCACAAAATGATAAATTTTCAATTAAGAATTCAGAGCAGGTTTTACCATTAATTATATTTAAAATAAATAAATCCTACTTAGGGATGGATGGTAACTTAATAAGAGCTAGTCTAGCTTTATAAGAAGGCAAACAAAATGGGTTCCATTGCAATCTTCGAAGACAAAATATTAAAATTTGTTTTTGTACAGATTCAATTGTGTTGATGTAAACCTTATATGTTGGATCCCATATTATTGACCCATATTCCAAAATGGGACGAACAAGCGATGTGAAAAGCTGCTTAGTAACATAAAGGTCTTCAAATTCCTTTGCCCAGCGTTTGATGAACCCCAGTTGACTTCTGGCTTTTCTAACAGCAAAAGATATATGTTAAATAAAATTCAGTTTTGGTTCTAGTATAATTCCAAGATCTGTGAAAGTGCAAAAATTTTCCAGCATTTATTTATTTATTTTATTATTATTATTATTTTATTATTATTATTATTATTATTATTATTATTATTATTATTATTATTATTATTATTATTATTATTATTATTATTATTATTACTATTATTATTATTATTATTATTATTAATATTAATATTGTACTTCTACAATACAAAAAAGTATCATTTACCATTTGATTTAATAATTTAAACATTTTCTATGATGGACTACAATTTTATAAATTGCTCTTCGTGTCCTTAAATCTTCTGCAATTTTGTTTAGTATTTTTTTTTCTCTTTAAAAGAGATTGCAAAAGTAGAATAAGATTCCTGTTTTTGCAATAGAAAAAATAGCAAATACTCAACACCCTGCTCTTGGCAAAAAAATTTAAAGAACAATCACAAAAGAATATATTTACTTTTTGTTGGGCTCTGGGGAAATAAACGGAAACGGTCATAAAGTCCACACACAACATGTAGTTTCATGTTCTTTTGCTCAATTTACTTTTCTGTTGCCTTCCTTGGACTCTTCTTTGATTTTATTTTTAATGTTGATTACAAGACAACAAACTATTATTACATGTACTTTGGCCATAATCTTGTTTATAACCTCTACTCATAAACGTATAAAGTTAGCTTGTGTAAATAAAACTAAATTTATGTTTATATTTTACGTTGGGAAACGAGTGATGATGATAATAATTTTGTGTGGCAGGACGATTTTTTATTTCTTTCATTTATATGAAAAGTTTAGTTAATATTTTGTTTTATTTTTTATTTTATTTATTGCCCTGACCAAGTGGCTCATTTTATACAAAAATGTAAGAGGCAAAAAGATGTGGAAAATTATATTTCTAATCAAGAACTTTATAATGATATAGACACATGCTAAGAAGATACATAAAACAATTGCATCCTTTAGCTTTTTCATTATTTGAATTTTATTTGACCCATAAAACTATTGTGTAGAAATACATGCATTAATTTTATTATTTCATTATAAATACATTTCCGATTAACAGAGATCTAAGTTTTTGTTAAAAAATTTTTCAGTTCAATAGCAAAATTTGTGCATAAAAACTCTTAAATATTCTTTTTATTCAGTACATATAATCTGAAATACATTGTTTTCATATGGTCACATGCAACTCGGCATGTGTGTTAGTTTACGTGAACTAAAACAAGTTTCACTTGTAGAAATAATAATCCATTATAAATTGAAACATATTGAAATATTCTAAAAGAAAACTTTTACCATTTTTGCGTTACCTAAAACATGTTTTGCTACTCCCACCCACCCCATGATTGATTATGTTGGAACGTTAAAAATGTTTGTGTAAATTAATAATTTTCAGCACATTTTTTTCGATTAGGCTGTCAAGATCAATAATAAATAAAACCATTTTATGAATTTTGTATCAGACAAGCTAATATTTAATAAATACACAGACATATAAACCGCAGCTAAGCGCTTTTTTTATTTAAAAATATCTAGTAAAAGAAATTTTGAGCAAATTGTTTGCAGCAGGCATGAATACAAAATAATAACTTTCCACGTTCAAGGTCAGACATGAAATTTCTCTTTGACCTTAAACTTTATTACAATATCGTTAACGAATGTCCTTGGGTCAATGTGTATGTGCAACACACATTTAAAAATTAATAAAGCGGCCATTGTACACAAAAAATTAAAAGGTGGGACAGTGACAAATAAGGCAAAACTTTAAAGCAAAATAGCATTTTTAATAATTTTATAGGACGATTATAATAAATATTCTTGATATTTCACTCTTATCAGCAGGAGACAATTTTTGTTCGCAACGGCTACGTTAATCCCCCATTTTAGATATTGTCTTGATATGTACGTCGACTTGTAGTTACAGAATAAGGTGCATTATCTTATATTGTCAGCACAATTTTTGTTTTGTAGCCAAGAAAAAATTAGAGTGATTCTACAACGCGGCAAAAGCATTACGGACAACAGCTTTTCAGTTGTCCTAGTTTACATACAGACACGTTTGCTGCTTATCTTTTGTGCTTGTTGGAAAGAGGGGAGAGGAAAATGTTACATGGTGCGGATCAGCTTGTACTCGGGAATCTTGTTTTATTGTTGCATTCGTAGTTATTATTATAGGACATTGTCAAACAAATACATTTTTGTCGTTTACCCCTCTTTAATTTTAATTTCGTGTTGATTCTTTTTTCTTAAAATATTATTAAGAAATTCAAAGTGATAGGAACTAGCTAAAACTCCTCAATTGATTGCTTTAAATTTTTTAATAACATTTTGGGGAAAAAACAGCACGACATTAAAATTAAAGACACATCTCTTTCGAATCTCTACTTCGCCGCGAAGAAAGATTTTAAAAATATTACAGGAAACAGACTTGATTGTAACAAAATGCCCTTTAAATATAAGCAATATAAAATAAAATACTATATTTTTCTCACTTTGAAACAATAATAAATAAAAACGTCAGAAAATAAAAAAGGAAAATTGATCAGAGAGTTCTTATTATGAGTTTGGTATTTACTTTTAAGCTTCTCATTTATTAAAGTGGAAGTTTGAAATAAATATCTTTATTTATTCTAGGAAATGTTGGGTAGATGCTTCCTAATGATCTGCATTAGCCCCAGTGAAATGCGCATGGGAACTTTGAATTATTAAGTATGATTTTGGGAAAAAAGAATCATCACATATTTAAAATTAAAGAGGTTTAATAAACGACAAATTCCCAAAAATATATACTAACTTGAATAATAAATAATATTTACAAGAACTAAATAAAAAAAACTTTCAAAAATATAAGAACTTGGAACTAAAAGGAAGCAAAACATTTTTAAAACAAACTTTTGCGTACGAACATTCGGGCCGTCTCGAAAAGGAATTGAAAAAACATTGTGTCATTCGGGACTAATCGTTTTTATACTAACATGTAGTCCGAAGTCTGCAGCCGTCTTAATTTTTGAAGCATTAAAGCTTTTTATTTTTGAAATGTTTATAAAACTTGAAATTTCAATACCTCGTATTCATCGAAAATATTTTAAGTTTAACTATGAAAAATTATATTCCGCGAGGGTGTAAATTTTCAATATTCCATTTGTGTACTTTCCATGACATTTCCTAGTGACTTCACAGGTTACGTTCCTGATTGTTATTAACGTAATAATAACATATATAATATATATGTTATTATATATTGCTGGACGGTTCCATGCTTAATAATAAAATATTATCCCTCAAAATAATCAAAAACAATATGTGGCGGCCTAATGCATTGAACAAGCAGATTAATTAAAGCCGCTTGTACGCTTAACAATTCCTTTACCAAAAATGTGCGCTGTGACTCCATATTGGAGTCCATAATGGCACCATATTTTCATTTAGCTTTCTGCTTCTGATTTAAAATAAAAGCACAACGAATTATGTTATTTCCTTTGACTTTAAGGCTCAGTAACGTCATTCGTCATAGTTCATATCTTTTATAAAAATATGTACGCTTATCCTTAAAATTTGACACTGGAAAAGCAATCGCTGGAACAACTCAGCACTCATATAATATTTTAAGAATTAATAATTTTTAACAATAAGACTATTAATCAAAATAATTTATTGTGAAGTGAAACAATTTGATTTACTTGAAAATTGGTTTGTAAATGTGTCACTCTCTTGATATGGGAAATGTTGACAGTGTCAATATGTAAAAACACGCCAGTCATTAATCAAATTTCTTTTTAATGTGTCATAATAAATGAAGTTACTCTGCCTTTTCAGAACAAGATTAAGTATTGAAATTTATATTTATTATTAATTGACTTGTTATTGCATAAAAAATATTTCAATATCATATTTAAGGATGTTGGTTTATATTGAAACAATTTAATAAAAAAAAGTTTGAGTGCGGTAAAAGTATTATTGCGATAATATTTTGTTATAAACTTTTAATATCGTTTTATTTATAATTTATTAGTTGCAATATGAAATGGTAGGAGGGGATCTGAAGAGCTTCTGACAGCATTAAAAAAATAAGAATGTTTGAGTCATACTCCTACTTGTTGGCAATATTTGGAGTGAAATAAAACTTGGATGAAGTGTACGGAATTCCAGCCCTCAACTCTTAAATATGAAGCAGTATTTAGCTCCCTTCCTCGTCGGTAGAAATGTATGGCATATATAGAGATTATCTCTGAAGTGCTTTCACAGATAGTTGCATTAAATTTTTATTTTATTTATAGTATGAAGAGGTCAAATATTATATTGCCTGGAAGTGGCCACCAGTAGATCCTTCAGCAGCTACTTCGTGTTAGATATGGAGTTCAAAACGAGTATTAAGCGTTCTATTGAAATATTTTGGAAAGCATTTTGTTATGAATATGCTTCATGCAAAAGTTATGCTATTAAATTCAAATCAAACATTTTCTAAATCCATTTGAATCATGCAGCACTAAAGACAGCCTTGTGACTTCTTTTGTGGTGGAGTAGTTATTTATAAACGCCAAACGAGCATGCATGTAAATGCTATTTTTGTATTTGTATTACACAAACTAAAAAAAAAAATTATTTATTTTTCCTCAAACATACAATCTTGTTTAATGAAGTGAAATGCTGCTGCACAAGATTTTGCCATTTTTAGTTGTAACATCTAATGCCACTTCACTTGTTCTCTAATCCACTTACATACAAGTTTGTTTATCTTAAATGTGTATAAGTGAGCCTCGGAGCTTAAGTGTGTTGCTTTAATTTTTTTTTTTTTTTGTACATAAAGAAATACATGTTCGTATGGTTACAACAGCATCACCCATGGCATTTACTCACTACAACTTGACTTGACTTTTCTATTTACATGCCACTTCAAAACAACTTCATTCTAATGATAATTATTATTCTAACGTTACCTTTAATGGCATACAATTTAGTCATTAGAATATTCTGTAAATGTTGATATTCGTACAGACAGAAAATGTTTGGTGGTATTTTTCCGAAAACAAAACCACTTACCACATACACACACACACACACACGTATTCATATTAAAAGCAACAGCAAATGATGTCGACATTATCAGCATCATCATCAACATCATCAGCAACGTCATTAATATATTAACTTCTTTAATGAGTTGATCATCATGTGCGATTATGGCACTAGAAAATTTTAATAATCATTATCTTCACAACCATCATCTTTATTGTTACACCGAATTGAAATGTGCCAGCAGCCAGGCCAATTAAGATGAGCGCAATAGATTTAGATCTTTAGAACCGTTGAAATATACTGCAGGTTGCGCAATTATCCGTTTTACATTTTTACACAGTGCTTCAACACTTTTTTAAATTCCTTTATAATTCCTATTTACTTTTTAAGAGAGAAACGATTTACGTTAGAAGTATTTGGACTCACAGTCTATATAAAAGTTCTTCGAAGGAATGTGCAAACCACTGGGTATATTTCACGTGACTAATAGTTGGATAATGTACGAGTAGAAAAGCTAATTAGTGTTACTCAACACCAGGAAACAATAATTTACTTCTTCTTACTCTCTATACTTTTACTCTTATATGCTGCTGAATAAATAAACATCAGAAAAGTTAATTACAGCAAATCAGTCGAAAATAATTGATGGATGATTTTTCCGAAAAAGTTCAGTTCCTTAAATACATTTTCGTTAAACAGAAGGTAAAGAGAATAAAATTAAATAAAAAACTCCATAAATTAACAAATAATTCTTTTAATAAATAAACCCTAATAATAGATGTTATATAATTAGAAATATATTTAGAACAAAACCATTCAACCAAAATTTATAACTAAAAGCCATGAAACTAATTTGGTACCTTCACTCTTGGAATAGCTTTACATCTAGTGAATAAATTTCAGTTCGGTCTAATTGCGTAGTTTTATATAATTTGTTTCATTCGTTTGTTTGCATTCTTAAGTAATTAATATCCGTTGCAATTTCTCATATTAAGTGGAGCTTTAGATATCAATATATTAGCAAAATATATTGTATTCATTTACCTTCCATAACTAACAGCAATTCTTTTGTCCTTTTTAAAAAGGATTGTGTTAAGAAATCTTAAATTCCTCAACACTAAAAGTTTCAATTAACTTGAAGATTCATAAGAGGAATGGAAACTTACCAACAGAAGTTCTAAAAATTATGAAATTTCTCTCCCAAATCTTTTCATTAGTAAAATCTGAATTTTATTTCAGTTTGTAATTAATTTTACAGAAATTAAAATACCCATAATTTTTTTATTTATCTTGTGCCTAAAATAAAATGATACAAATAAAAGTACGTGATTTTAATTAGTCTGTACCGAATCTCTTACACCCTTCAATTAATCATTAACTAGGAAATATGTGAAAAAGTTTCCAAAATGTAGTAATTTATGCCATTTTATAAAGAAATAAATTGACATCCAGGCATCCAGCTTCTGATGATTGTCAAACCAAAACCTCAATTTTGAATTTACAAATTTTAATATGTTATTGATTAGTTTTGGCTAGTTTTTATGCGAATTTAAATACCACTGGCGATCCTTTGCCCCAAATGTTTTTCATAAAAGAAGAAATGCTATTTTTAAGTTCTCAATAAATTAATATCTTTATTCTAATTGAATGATTTAGTGGCTCAAATAAATATAAACGTTAAAACAACAACTCAACGACAGGTGGTCTCTTTTATTTTTAACTGCCCGCTGGCATATAATTTCTGCGATTCAGCGAAGCAATTCTGTAGGCCCCGATACCATTTTATTGCAAATTAACTATCGGTTGTCTTGCATCCTACTGCTTAACGATCTTCATATTTATTTGCCTGTCCCAATTGAATTTAATTAATAAGTTGTTTGGAGAAGATATTGCAAATCAACTGACTAAAAGGGTGCAACCTCAAATTCAAAAACTGCTGAAGCTGTACAAATAAGGACGCAGAGTCTATAAAAGTTACGGGTGTGTCAAAGTCTCATAATGAAAACAGCAAATGGAACGACCAACTTTTATAAAAACGTTTTTCACTTGTGGTGAAGTGTATAAAAACATCCAACAAATCTTTCGTAAAACCATAACTTTTGGAAATATCTTTCTTTTTTTTTTTTTTGATTCTGTGAATAACTAACAACAAATACTGTAGTTTCGATTTATGCTCTAAAAGTTTATTTAACATTTTTTGTATCACACTCTGCTCATATCAACACATTGGGAAAAATAAGCAACAACAACAGGAAAAATCTCCATTTATATGATTATATTTCATAACTTTGAGAAATACAGTAAATCGGAATATATATATATATATATATATATATATATATATAAATCCACACGTTTGTAGGTGCACAAGTGCTTTCACACAAGTGCTTTTGATGCGAATATTTGTGTTGGTTGCAACAAAAAAATTTGTTGAAAGATTCAATTTGATTAAAAAGTTTTGCAACAAAAAAATCTTTTTGTTTTTTAATTTTGTTTTGTTGGAAATACAAATACAAATTTTGAATTTAGTAATTTTTTTTTGTTGTAAAATAGATACGTGTGTGTGTGTGTGTGTCACGGCAAAAACAAAAGTAATGGGAAAATGTTTCATATTAACATGCCTAAAAGTTTTCCATACCGATATCCTTACAAATGTGCACTACCCAGTAGGCCAAATTGTTGAACACGACGTTGTCTTCATGATTTGTCCTCCTTCGCTTATATATTCTAAAGATATTTCAAATGAAGGCGGACAACGAGATGAGCTTTAATACCTGCAAACTGGAGTAGAATTTATTTAAATATTTGAAAAACGAACTGAATAATATGAAACATTCGATTTTTGTGGATGCCGACAACATGATAGAGAGAATATGATGCTCGTCGGCTTTTTAATGGTCGAAGGTATTGCAGAGTAAATTGTTGTTTGAGTAGTCGCCGATGATACAGTCAATATGGTTCCATGATATAAATATCCTTCGTGCAGGATGCTTTGAAGACATGGCCAACTGGCTCGTATGAAATTACAGTTGTATGCGTTTTAGTTTTTAAGAGCTTCTATAAGTCCAAAAGGAAATACTAGATCCATACTAACTTTTGAAATTAATAATTATAAACTTTTTTCACTTCGTAGTAGAAACTCGAGACTTAGTGAAAGAATGTGTTCTCAGCAAGAAATTTATTGAAAATTGTTAATGCACAAATAAGATGACTTCCAGACAAAGAAGTACTAAAAAGTACTATTTTATTGAGTTCTTATAGACATTTTTAAATACCCGTTGGATATACGTGATATATATAACAGCTTCTTCAATGCCTGGAGTTGTTTTCATTATAAAATTTTCCATGTTTTGAAAACGGTCTAAAAAATATATATTTTGCAACGCGGGCATGCACAGTTGATATAATAATTTCATAATTCACTATAAAATAAGAAATTAAATATTATCACCAACAATAATATGAAATTTATTTCTTGGGTTGGTGGCGCTTTCTACCAAATCGTCAGTAGACTTCAACCACAGTTTTGAAAAGTTTCAAGCTTCTCATCTTATTAAACGACTTTTATAAACCATCTGAGAATTATGTTAATAAATTAAATACAAAAATTCACAAATGATTTTAAAAAAATCACACTATAATAAATGTTGGGTTTTGGTTTGTATAACTTTCATAGCCTACTACACTAATTATAATGTGATTTTTGGAAATCATTTGTGAGTTTTTATAGTTAATTTATTAACATAATTCTCAGATGGTTTATAAAAGTCTTTTAATAAGTTGAGAAGTTTGAAACTTTTCAAAACTGTGGTTGAAGTCTACTGACAATTTGGTAAAAAGCGCCAATGAAATGCATATAGACATTGCTTAACCACCCAGCAAATAAATTTCATATTATAATAGTACAATGACAGTATGTCAAATAGTTAATTTATTAACAACCGCCAACAATACTTTAGACAATAGATTTTGGATGCAACATTTACAATTTTATATTGAGAAGTTCTTACTTTAAACAATCTTTCAACTCCTTATTCAGCACGAATACTTTAACTTCATTCAAACGTAGACAAATTTAAATTTCTCAACATATTATCAGCCTCCTTCAATTGAGTAATAAAAAAAAAAACAAAAAACCATAGGAAATACTTTTTTATAAAATAGAAAATGTTTAAAATTACCAAAGAATAAAACCTGACTTTATAATAATTTGGCAGAAATCCAAGGAAAATCTAATAAAGTCATTGCATTTGATGACTTAGAAAGATACCAGCCGAAGAGTGTATGACTAGAAACAACTTTTTAACATGCAGAGCCAACACGTGCATAACACGTAGACTGGCTCACACACACACACACCCAGAAATCTTAGCATTTACAGCACACACCACACACGGTTCATATGCCAGAATAGAAATAAACGATTTTGTCATCACACACTACACACCCGTATGCCGGTACGTACGTACACACACACACACACACACACACACACGGACCTTCTTTGGCTCTGTGAAAATAAAATGTCCACTTGGCCGTAATAATGTTTTGTATAATTATGTTGGCTCTCGAAGGAACAATTCCAAACTTTATCTCGAAATAACAAAACAGAAGTTATGCTGACGTTAATGGTCTTCTTCACGAGACTTGACATTTATGTCTCCTCTGTAGCAAAAGAAGATGGCAATCGAGTGAAATCTTACCAACGACCATGAATGCGAACCAGTTTTAAAGAGTCTTGCGGTGTAGTAATTGTTGGTATTTTTCAGAAGTGGGTAAGACATTTATTTTCAGGGGACATTTCAAGTATTATTTTAGCAAAATATTTTACTTGTTTTTATTTTCTTTTTGGAAGACTGATTACAAATTTATATATATTCTTCTGACAGACTATTTGTTAACCGATTGCAAAAGTATTTTATTTTAGACAGAAGGTTTACTTGCAGTGAGAGATTTTTGTTCAAAATTTGCTCTGCACGTTGTCATGACTCGCGCACTTAAAGAACGATTTTGAAAAGCATATTAATCTTTTATGCACAAGTCCAGTCCATTTTTCAACTTTCTCTGAATATATAAAACCTTTAATTTTGCCACTAGAATCTGTTTCATACTTTACAAAAGAGTTTATGATAAATGAAATTTATTTTTTGGTGGTTAATCCACGTCAATAGGCATTTTATTGGCGCTGTACCAAGTCGTCACCAGATTTCAACTATAGTTTTCATAAGATTCTACCATCTCGTCTTATCCGAAGTCTTTCACAAACCACCCACAAATAAATTTCATTCATAACAAAATTATGACAAAAATTTATTTAAAAAGTTTATGTTTCTTTTTATGTTCTGCGGTCTTAAGACTTTTACTTGCAAGAAATTTTCTACGCATGAGATATTGTTTTTTTTTATCAATGATTTCAAGCAACATCAAATATCACACTTTTCGAATGAAATTTAAATTGTAGAGGAAAGCTACAAGTGATCAGTGTTGTTATGCATAAACTTCTTTGCACTCTATTCTATTTCTAATTGCATTTTTCATACATAAACGTTATGTTATTCTATTACAAATAAAATCCATTTCGAGTCGACTAACTGAGCCTTTATAAGAAACCTTCGCTTTTAGTTGTGCCACCTCTGCGTTACATTTTGAATAAATAAATAAACCTCTGCGGTAAATGTTTTTGGTTAAAAATCATTTTCTTGAGGTTACAAATTTCTTCTTATCTCTTCTTTTTGCCGGCAAATGAATTTTGTGATTGAGGTCTGCATACAAACTGACTTGATGACTGTTCGTGCATGCAACTCTTTTTAAAATTGCAGACAGAGGAAAATGTAAAATAAAATGACTAGACAAAATATGGGAAATTGAAATAATGGAACACAACTGTGGAGTTATTAAATACTTTGAATAATTTCAATAAATGCCGGTGTCTGATAAACGTTTTGTTAGTTTGTTTATTATATTATTTAGTTTTTTTTTTGTGGCTAAGAATATGAAATATTTCAGCTTGGAGAATATGTAAACTTGTTTTGATTTGCCAGTGGTAGTATTTTAATCTGTTGACCAGAAAAAATTTCGAAGAAAAATAATTATTTCATTTAATACTGAATGTAAACTATTTTGATTGCAGAGTTTTTGGAAATTGTTTCTAAAAGCATATTCACTTAATATATAATTCGATTGCAATTTTTTTTTTTATTGATTCTTTGAAATATATTTTCATTGTGAGAGTGTTTGTTATGGAGGTGTAGTCCTTTGAAAAGGAATAAATTATAGATGAGTTTTTTAAATAGACATGCAATTTTCTTTATTCGAAAGATAATATTCTGGCCTTATAATTTAAATATGACTGCCGGCGTATAGCCGCCATAACAGGCTTGGATGTGGTCTAATGTGGGAGTCCAGTTTTCGATGAGTTTTTCTAATATGTGGGGCAGTATATCGGCAATAATATGCAGAATATTGTCCTCCACGTGGTCAATTGTTTCAGGCTTATCGGCGTAGACTAAGGACTTCTGATATCCCTACAGAAAAAAAGTCTAGCGGTATTAAATCGCACAACATTGGAGGGCAATTCATGGGCCCGTAACGTGAAACTATGCAGTTTCCAAACGTTTCCTTTAAGAAATCATCTGTGGAACAAGATGTGTGACATGTTGCGCGGTCTTGCTGAAACCACAGCTCCTGCATATCGTGGTGAGTTTAAATAATGAATAACAAAATTAATAATCATGATTCTATATCTGGCACGATAGTCTAAAACGTTTTGACCAGCGATGGTTCTAGAGAAGTACGGACGAATGATTTCACCTGCTCATAAAACATACCAAGCAGTCAATTTAATTTATTATTATTATTATTATTATTATTATTATTATTATTATTATTATAACTTTTTGATTCTTTTATTAATTTTTTATTTTTGGTTGAAATGATGTCTCCACATATTCTTGAAGATTATTATCACTCGCAGTATGTCAGTTTTGTTTATTAGCGTATCCATTTAAATAAAAGTGAGCTTCATAACTTTAAAAAATTGCTTGACACGTATTTCAAATAGAGCCAGGATTTCCAAAATAAATTTGCACAAATTGGAAGCGTCTATTCATGTTGATAAGTCATATCATAATTAAACGTAAATTACTTGACAGCTACCAAAATGACCGCTAGTTAAAAAAGTACTGCGAACTTAAAAATTGTATAGTTCTACAAAAAACTCTCTCTTCATATAATTATTTGATTGACCCATCTTTTCACAAATTTAGTTACCAGCAGTGTTTTGACACTGACAGTTAAAATCTGGCTTTAGTATTAAAACCATGAACATGTGATTTTGCATTCACACTACAGACTTAATTAATTCAGGTTTTAATAAACCGACTGTCCAATAAATTTAATCGCAGTAAATTAGATCTCTCATAGAAATTTTTTGTATTTTCCTCTACATTTAAAAATACTTAATGCACAAACTTTAGTGCAGTAGTTTCTTTTTATAGAAAAAAATAATAATTTACGTTGCAGTTTAATATACGAATTGTTTTGTATTTTGCCAATAAGTAACTTAAAAGTATGGAAGTGCTTATAAAAAGTTTATAAATACTTTAAAAACGCCTTTTATCATATAAAATCATGTAGACTCTAAAAGAAAAAAATACAGACGTAGTGGATTTTTCCCTGATCTCGTCTGGATCTCTATAAGACGTTTCGAAGAAATAACTTGGCAGCACCCAACTTAGCACAGACAGACACAAGCAAAAACAAGGCTGCGTTTCATAAGTTCTACTTCACTCCAATACAAAAATTATTTTAAGTTAGTTTTAAGAAAATTATTTTTTATAGTAAAACCAGTTGTTAACAGTTGGTTTTAACATTAAAATCAGAAATTATTAAAACCAGATCAGTGTGAGAAAACTATAAATATGAAAAATACGAAACTAAATAAATTAAATGATTATCTCAAAATGAATTACTACTTTTAACGTTTTTGTTTATCTGACAGGCACGCCTACAACTTATAGGCCAAGACCAGCTAGCTCAAGTAAATATGGTATATTAAATCAACATTTGAAAATATAAATTTTTATAAAAACTTTTAAGCGAAGTCTAGTGCAGAATAAACACATTAAGTTGTTTCTTTAAAAGTAAATAAAATGTAACAGCGCAGATAGAAAAGCACACTATCAATTTACCCTAAAAAGGCTGTTGTCGTAAAGATATGCCCTTAAAAACAAAGCAAAATCGCTGCTAAGAACTCCACTAGCTGCAGCATGAAGGCGCGTGCTAATGTTTGTGCCAGTAACTTTTCTTCAAAATGTCATCTTTATGTTCACACTATTATTGTTGTTGGCAATAGGTAGACTTTATGGTGTTGTTGTTGTCACTTGTGCTATAAGAAGACAAATCGTTTTAAATGCAGGTAAATGTTAAACTTGTAAGAATTCCCTTGGCAGTGATAAATTTGTCGCTCATAAATATGGCTCAAAGATTTGTATACCGTAACACACACACACACACACACACCTACACAATTCGAGTCGAGTACTATTTGTTAAATATTTTGTTATAATATTTAGCTGTTTTCCTGTAGATACTGTCGTATTTTATGAACTTGAATTTATTTGAATAGTGGCCAAAATAAAGCGAAATGATTAATAGCAGTGGGAGAGGACTCAAATCACTTTTATATCTTCATACAGCAGGATGTTTGGGTGGGATTTTTACACACAATTGGAAATGTATATCTTATAAATTCACTTGAATCTTATGATTGTTTTCTTCTACTCATACCTGTAGGTGGATGGCAAGTAAAACAAGAATTTGCTAAGTGTGAGCAATCGTATATATTTCTGTTGAATTCCATTTTATCATATTCTCTAGCATTTCTAAATGTTTGTTAAGCGGATGTTTTCTTTAGTACTCTATCTAATTTATTACTCTTATGTTGGGCAGGGGAAGGAAGTTTTTATATATTAATTTCTTTATTCCGTCGGTATGAAGTTTCCAGGCTTTAAAGTCTACCAGTCATGTCACTGATTTGAAATTCTTTCCGGAAAAAATCATTATCGATATTACAAAGGAAATTGGATAACAAAATTAACAAAAAGAAATTCATTCCCAAAAACTGTTGATTGTTCATTATTTTGCAAAGCAGAAACATGTTGATTTCTGAGATGAATTGAATTCTATGGCATGGTTTCATGATTGGAGAGGCCATCATTCGTATCACACATTATCCTCAATTGTAATGAAAGATATTTTCTAAAGCACTGTTAAGGATGTGCCTCCTAAGACCTATTGTCAACACCAAAAATGTGATGATGTTTTAATTATAAGAACCGAAAAAAAATTTTTGGCTCTCCAATTTTTTTTTAAATCTCTTAGATAAAATACATTTCTGTCAAAAAATTTTTGAAAGAAATATTCAACTTACTCTTGGCTACATTTTTGCCGAACATAGTTAAGTTATATATTTAAGTGCTGATTAGTTATTTGGCAAAAACTGCCAACACCTTTTTTTGGGCATCATGCCAATATTGGGAAACTTTGGAGGCCCTTAAAAAGAAAACGGTCACCAACTTGACCAAACTGAGTATAGGGTGTTACTACAATTTGATAGTAGAATCGAACCCATAAAGTCACGATCTTGCACTTTTCAAAAAGTCTTCATTTGTCGCATAGTGCTATTAATTTAGGTGCTGCACATCTTGAAAACGGTTGATTCTTAAGGGCATTCCAACGATTTTCTGCTTTTCTTAAACACAATCCTGTCATATTTTGCTTTGTTGTACTAAAACACTATCGTACTAATTCACTGACGTTTGTTAAAGTTAAAAAGGTATTTTAGCCATTCAAAGTCCATAACTTAAATTTAATAATGATTTGTGAATAACAGAGCATAGATTTCAGTTTTCAAACTGCGTTTGCTTTGGGATAAATCATGTGATTAATTTAGTTCTCGATTACCATAAAAGAATCGAGACCACTATCTGATCAGATATATAATTTCCGAGCTTTCAAAACTAATAATTTTCTTCGAATTTTTTTCGGTTAAGATATTTCACCGTTTAACAGAGTTTGACTCGATTTGCGGCTAACGATGTGGTTTTCAATTATTTATGAAATCGATTTGCAACGTCTTTTAAAAATTATTTCGAAAAAAAATAACATTTTTAATAAATCTATGCATGGTTCTTCTTAAATATCTTAAAGTCTATTATTTCGAATCGTTACCAGTCCACAAGAAGTTTAACGCTTCTGGTTTGGTTCCATTCAGTGAAGCCATTGTAAGGTCATACGGGGACTTTACTTACACACACACAGCCGAACGTACATAAGGACGTAGCGCAACTGCTCCAGAAGTAGTCAGAGAAGCTTTCTAGGAGCTTAGAATGCCAGGATCTGATTAAAGCCCGATTTACGCAAAAGGGGGTAAAACCAACACCTCCCATATATTTGGAAATTTTTCTAACGCGTGCGGGCTTAACCCCATTAAATTTAGTTTTATGCTAAATATTGCAGTTGAAAAATATGGTTGCTATTGAATAACTGTTACTTGATTTTGTCACATAATAAAAATATAATAATATTAAACTTTTTAAGGAAACGCTAGTAACTTTAGAGATTTAATAAAAAAGTAATTAACACAGAAAAAAGATTTAACTTATATCAGTTAGAACATGTTTTAGTCATGTCTATTTAGCGTAATAATGATCTTGCCAAATATGTGAAAGCTTCCACTGAATATAAAATATTTGCGTTCTGTCGACACATTAAACACAAACCAACCGATCAACTTAATGCAGTAAATAAAAAACAATTCTGTTTAAATTTTTATAATAACCCTGGAAAAATTACTGTCCACTGGAAAGCAGTTTTGCAAGCAAAATATAATCAACTTTCACTTTGAAATCTGATTCGGTAAAACATGAATTTTATGCGCAATATTCCACTCGGTAGGTCTCTTTGCTTTAGGAAAAAAATACTCCCTGAAAAAATTGCATGTCCTTAAGAAAGAAAGGAACAGCCTTGTGTAAAAAAAAATGTCTTATATACCATTTCTGATTTCCATCAGCAGCATCCAGAAATGCGGTTCAGCGTAGAAATTCTATAACACGTGATACGTTTTTATTGTTTTCCAATATGAGATCTATTTTACCTGGAAGGAAGTTCTACTTTTCATCACTTCATCGACTGTTTTTCTGAAGAATTTGCTGAATATAGTGAAGAAAATATATTAATAATATTTTAAATTTGAGCATACATATTTAAGAACTAAACACAAATTTTTTACTTCAAAAAGAAACAAATTTTGCCCGAATCAAATATCTCCAATAGCATTTATTATTATAATCTTACGAACACGACCAAGTGTTTTTACTTATTTTCCATTACGCTTTGGACGTGTTATTAATGTTCATGTTGACATCAATTCATACCACTTTTATGCTCTAAGCAACGCTGGTGACAGACCAAAAATTATGAATATAAAAAGAAAACATCATCAAAAAACGTTCGTTGTGAATGTAAATTTGAAAGATACTCGTAATCTAGACAAATATTTTAATAAATTTGATTAATTAAAGAGATTTGATTGACACTAATAAAGGGAAGTGAAATTATTTTACGAGGTTATAAAATTTCAAAGATGATTGCTTTATGTGTGTACGTGTTACGTAGCACAGATACATATAAAAATCAATTTTGTATGTATAGGAGAGAAAAAATTGGCCTCTACCAATAAAATGCCGCCACAAGACTTATTCTAAATGTGTTATTAAAGTATTTTAAAAATGAAATAAAAATTGTTTTTATTGTCATTATAACAACCTAAGCCTTATTAACTTATTACAAAAATCATAGAAGTATTTTATATTGTTAGCAAATAATTTTTATATCTATTCCATATAATTTTGTAACAATTCCACAGGGAGTGATTCTTAATATATCAAGAAAACTGGGATGTGTCAGCTCTTGGTATCACATCGAATTGAACATCGGGATAAGATATATTCTGTAGCTTACTTAAGCAGGTTTGTAAGCTAAGAACTTCTGTGGTACGGCAGTAGTTAAAAGGATGCTACAGTGAGTGAGTAGAAGATGAGTCAGTTCCCTGATGAATTTCATTTCGACGGAAGAGCAGGAGCAAAGAAATAGAACACCCCAGTTTTGTTAGAATGTATATTAAAGTTGCATGTAGCTGTACTAAAGAGGTGGCAGTAGATTTTAACACTCATAGTTATAACAGGAAACGGAAAAGGAGATCAAATCACACGGCAGTGATCAGGGCTCTACAGCTCTCAAAACTAAGAAATCCATGGCCTGCGACATGTTTAAATCTTTAATAATTTCCGTTCTTTTACACCCAACATGAAATGGTTTTTCGTTCATCGTATATTCTTTATAAGACAACATCATTCCATTGAAGAAACTCTATTGTGATAATTTAAATTATTAAGTTTAAAAGAGAAAAACCAAAACATGGTTTCAAATATTTATCATCAATATCCGAAAACAAAGAAGAATATGTCAACCTTTTGATTATTCCTGGGTCAGATATTTTAACTATATTTTATTTCAATCAATCAAAATCAAACGCAATGAAATTTAAGAGGACAATTAAATTAATTGAGTCGTAGGAGAGGTAGTTTACAAACCATTCATATGTTGTGTCTTCAGTGAACCATGCTGCGGGCTGGTGACACTACGTAAAACGAGTAACTTGATGTCATCATAGTGGCAGTCGGAAAAGTAATTTTATATATTTACACAAGCACACATACAAGTATTCAAAAATCATCAATCATTGTCACACTTATTCCTCATCTATTTGTTTTCTGCACAGGGAGTAGTTTGACTTTATTTCAATAAAAAAAAGGGAAAAAAGAACTGCAGTTAAAGTAGAGTATTGTTTCCAGCCTCACACACACACACACACACAAACACACACACGTACATTACAGTCTGAAATAAGCATTTTTATATATATTAAACTTTAAGATTTAACTAAGAAATTGAACTTTTTGTATATTATAATTGACAAAATTTTCTCGTCACATAAAAAAAAAGCTCAACTTCTCATCATATAAACATGTATGTCCAGGAGTTTCCTTTCTCCAAGGCTGTGCCATTTCTCCGGCTTTATTTTTTATACATATCGATTGTGCCTTCAGCTGGATTTCTATTTCAGGCTTATCCTTTGCTTATGATACCATCTACTCAATGAGGCATAATATGAATATTGATTTGAATTCTCAATCTATTACTGACACATCGATTCATGCCCTATCGTGCCTGTGCATGCATATCTGTAGATAGTATATGCATTAAAGACTTGATGTTATTTTTATAAAACTCCGATAGACTGAGCACTTTTAGAAGGAATAAAAATAATCCTTCAAGTACCTCTTCGGCCTTTTAGATAATAATGAAATAAAAATTTTATACTTCAAAATCCATGTTGAAGTATTTTTATGTAAAATAGCTTCCCCGTAGAGTTCTTTCTAATCACATACGACGTACGTTATTTATAAAGATATTAAAGTTTAAGTTGGAAAAATTTTTTTAGCTAGCAAGTGAGTTTTACTTATTTTGGTTTGACACTTCAATGAGCAATGCTTCAATATTGTGCAATCATGGCTCTGTTCCAAATGTATATTGCGCCAGTTCTTCTAACCGCTGAAGCTCACTTCCGTTTGAATGGATACATCAGTAAACACAATTGACTTATTTGGAGTGACGAAAAACCTCAAGTGTAAATTGTTCAGCAGACTATTTGGCCCGCTTTATGAGCTGATGCAAAGATTGGTCCACACTTCTATAAAAAGGTTACAGTCTATTCAAAAGGTTACAGTCAATGGAGACCACTATAGAGCCTTGAATACTGAATACAGGATGTGCATGAGCTGTGGTTTCAACAAGAACTCAAAACATATCACATATTTCTTGCCATAGTTGATATATTAAAGGAAACGTTTGGTAACTGCATAATTTGATTGTCGGGCCCGTGAACTAGTCTTCAATAACTTAATGCCACTATTTCTTACGGGGCCCGATTTTTTGGACCTCTTGAAGCACCATGTTATTGCCGATATGGGGCCACACATTTTGGAAAGAGTCATTGAAATTTGAATCTGTAGACCAGACCACGTCCGACTCAGCCATGGCAGTCTTGTTTCAGATGTCATATTTAAATTATAAGGACAGCACAGTATCTTTCGAAAAAATTAAATTTCTTATGGACTTAAAAAATTTATGTTTGTATTCTATGAATTCTAAGTTCTATACTTATTTAAAAATAAACGCTTTATAATATTTACTTTCATGCCTTAAAGTTCATTCTAAAGCATTGTGTTAACTGACTTCTCATGGTTAAAGCGATGTAACCTTTTTGTAAATTTATAAATTTGTGAATTAAACACTTTGCAGAGGTCTTTCTGATCATGTAAAAAAATTAAAAATTCCTTTCCTGAATTCCTTTTCTTAGTTCCAACAAATGAATATCATCAGTAGAGGTCGTTTCCTGAGTACAATAAAAAAACATTTTTATCAGCAATAGAATTGTAATTTACACAGTGTTTCAGCATATTTTCTTATAAAAGTTTTATGAGAAAAATCTTAATATTTTCTGTGTAGAAATTTCGCTCAACAATATGAATTTTTAATTTCAAAATCCCAGCTAATTTATTTGTTCCTTTAAACTGGAAACATAAAGGATAAACAACACAACCAAATAGAGAAATGTTACAAATACTCTGCTGTTATTGTGCATTTTGTTCTTGTTGTTGTTGTTGTTATGAATAGGGTAAAAGCGGAAAAACAATTAAATAAATGTTATTGCCAACTGCTCCTGTCACATTTAAATGCTCAAAGTTTTATGTTTTTCCTTACGTTTATTTTATAGTGCCCGCGGAATAATGAAAATAATAGTAAACAATGAAAATAAAATTGCTAAAAATGATATATAATCAAGAACAATGTGAGCGACCAGGTGTTTCTTTGTTATTTCTTCTCAAACAATGAAAACAAATATATTGTGGAAATAATATAATCACGTTTTAAATCCTTCAATGGTATAGTTTTTGTTCAAACTTGTGATGGCTTATAAACTCAACCAGTCGTGAAATAATTGCAGCAAACATTTTTATTACAAATAATTAATAGTTGGCAAATAAAAAATTATGTTATAATTTAATTTTCTTTTTCACTTGGAGCGGCATTCAGGTGATGGATGGAGGGCGATAATGTTGAGAGGACTGATGAAGAACAATGCGAATTTTATTAGTAAATAGAATTGTTTGTTATCGTTTTTTCAACCATATCCTGCATGGATATAGAAATTTATTCAATCTAATACAGATGTTTGGCCTGCCATGCAGAATATAACTTAAGAATATGTTCTCTCCTTTAGAATAACAAATTATGCGATTTTGAAATAAAATATTTAGTCACATTAATTATATCAATTTGAAGATCTAAAAATACAACTAGAAATGTTTCTGAATAAGCTGTAGACTACCGCTAAAGAAAAATAAACTTCACGAGATGAGATAATTCAGAAGAGTCACCATTATCTCCCGCGTTCAACACAAACACTCTCACATAACACTCATTTCATTTACATCATTTGAAATCGAAGGCCTCTTCCGATTCTGTTTGAATAGATTTTGTGTGAAATGTTGTGTCAGTGGTATTCATATTGAAGCCAGCATGCATGAAAGCTTTTGCACGATTAAATAACTTTATTACTTCAGAAGTTAAAGGCCATGACAGTAAATGAAAAAAAAACAAATTCTGTTTGTCTACTGCTCATTTGCTAGCCAACAGTTTAATGATGGTAACCTGTTAACTGCTAAATGAGTGTCCCTTTCAGGTTAGAGATGGTATTGGTTTGAAAAAGTCAAAGATCATAGTGATTTTGTGGGCTAGCAAAGATTTAATTGCCAAAATACGGGTATTTTAGATTTGACAGGAGGGTATTATTTTGTTAGGATTTGATTTTAAATGTCTTTATACTCGTAATTAATGAAATCACATAGTATCCGATTTCACTATCAGTTGACTCTAAAATTTTTATATTAATTAAAATTCATATAAATTATGAAATTAAAATATATATGAATTATATGTGCCTTACGGTATAGCTAATCGTTAGGTCGTTTAATGGTAACAAAATTAAATATTTCACTATAAAAACATATGATTTGCAGATCCTGAAGATGGATTAATTATATAAAGAAAAATGGGACATGAAGAAAATAATCAAACGGTAACACGGGTTTTAAAACCAAAACGTGTTAACATCAGCTTGACACAGTTCTCGGATTCTTTCTCACAATAAAATTTGTGTAAATACGAACTGTTACCACATTCAACTAAGCCACCTAAACAGTGGTGAAAAACTCAATATACACATGAGCACTGAAGATGAAAGTGTTGCGACTTTCGAAAACAGCTGTTCTGCTCTGCTGTGTAAGTTGAATAAAACTGGTGTTGACTTTCCTGTGTGCCTAGGAATATTTATCATCATGCCTTTCTGAGACTTTAACTAAGTTAGAACAATTAGCCTATATAAATATTAATATATATTAAAGATCATTTTAGTAAGTTTTTATATAAACGAATAGCAAAGTAAAATAGTATACAATAATCAAGTAGAAAATGTCTCAAGGTATGGTCACACTTGGAAATATTTGCCGGAATAAGCAGAACCATGTAAGTATAGGTTTACCTGTACCATTTTCAATGACATAAAAAAAAAGTTCATTTTTTATAGTTGATCGTAGACCACAACTAGGAATTATTTGCTAAAACTATATTTCGAATTATATTCGAAAGTAAATTTTTTAAAGTGCCTTCCACATTCATGCATTTCTGTCTTCACCAAAAAAAGTTCTTCTAAAATTTAAGAAGGACTTATTAAAAATTTTTTAAAACCCCTACTCAAATACTACATAGACTATAATAATTATTTCCTCTAACATAAAAACTATTCACATCAGATGTTAACTATAATTGAGGGTTAATTTGATGTGGGTTTAACTTGTGGCCATTCTATTTCCTGATAATCTTTTATATTTATTTTGATTTATCGATACGAACACACGCTGGCAACATACAACAAAGAAATTTATTCAAATATTCTCTTGTCAATTTGTTGATGGTTTATTGGTGGAAGAAATATATAAAACATCAAAATAATATTGTAAAAAATCAAAACAAAAGAAAAATATTTATATAAAAATAACAAGTGGTTTTAGCAAGAAAGACGTTAATTAAAAATGTGTCATATCCGGTAACCACTCAGCTTCTGTTTTTAGTTTTTAAACGGATAATATAAAAACCGAACATATCAGAAGCAAAAAGATTACTATTGATTTCCAAAGTTCACTTTATTTATTACAAAGTTTTTTTTATAATAAAAAATAAGTCTGTGAAAAGGAAAGCAGAAAAGGTCGAAGCGTGTGTGTTATAAATATAAAAATGCTGCACTGTGGGGTAATTCAAAAAAAATTCTGATGGTGAGATTGTAATAAGATTTTAGAACACGAAATTTATTTGTTGGGTGGTTAAACAATGTCTATATGCATTTCATTGGCCCTTTTACCAAATCATCAGTAGACTTCAACCACAGATTTGAAAAGTTTCAAACCACTCATCTTATCAAAAGACCTTTATAAACCATTTGAGAATTTAAACGAATCACAAAAGATTTTAAAAAATCACATTATAAAAAGTGTGGTTTTGTGAGTTTTGATTTAGATTCTAAAATGTTTTATAAGGGTCTTTTGATAAGATGAGCGGTTTGAAACTTTTCAAATCTGTGGTTGCAGTCTACTGATGATTTGGTAAAAGGGCCAATGAAATTCATATAGACATTGCTTAACCACCCAACGAATAAATTTCATATTTTAATGGTATATGACTGTATGTCAAATAGTTAATTTATTAATTTAAAAACACGCAATTGTAAAAGGTGTTGCTAATTTTAAATATAATAATATGTATATCGTAAAATCTAAAACACTTTCGTTTATCTCTTGAATGCATCTTTCACAGTGCCAGTAGTTTTTGACTTTTTTCATAAGCCCGATCTTTCAAAATAGTTCAGCGGTATTAAATTACAAGACAGAGGCGGCCAATTGACATCGCTCAGTCGGGAAATTATGGTACGGGGAAATGTATGATAACATAACTAAATTGTTTGGCCGGATTTGTGACTTATGGCGCTGTCTCTTTGAAACCAAAGGTCACTGATCTCAACATAAGACAATTGTGACCACAAAAATTAGTTGTCATGGTTTCTAATACAGCGAATTCGCTGTCACGGAGCTGGTTTGTTTATATTCGAAAAATTACTCCAGATGATGCCGCTTGACTACAAACCGTACTGTACGGTAACTGTCCTTGGATTTAAATATTTTTCAAGGACTGTTTGTGGGTTTTGTCAACGCCATATATGACCATTTGGTTTCTTAAAAACCGAGTAATTGAAAAGCGATCTATTCACTACAGAAGGTTTTGCTGATAAATGCGATATTTCCGTTTAGTTTTACAAACATTCAATTCAAAAACTTTGGACTTTAAGGCCAGCAGACATATATTGGTCTGCTGGTCTTAGAGTCTGAAAGTTCCCAATTCTTTGCTATATATATTCCACAGTATGAGAGCTCAATAACTGATATTTCATCAAACGATTGTCAATCTAATTTCTAACCTTAAATTTGCCACTCTGTACAAAATATGTAGCATCAGGCAGGAAGATGACCAGGCAAGAAAGATCTTAATTGTGGCACTGTTCGAATTTCATTCAAATATTTAATTTTTAAATTCTACCAGGTATAGAATATTTTAAGGATGCATATTGAAAGGACTTATGAAACTACAAATACAATATTAAAAAAAAAAAAACACAACGTGGTACAAACTGTAGCAACACCAGTTCTTTTTATACTCTCAATACTGGAATGGATAAAGAAAATAAAATTCCAATTTTTTTGTATTCTATCCGTGGCTATCTGATTGGTTTTCTATGAAGTTGTCTATGTGCCTACCTGTGTGTATTTATGGATGTGTATGTGACTTTCTGCACGTCTTTCAATCCCATTGTCTTTGTTTTAATCTGTCTTTTGGTTTGTTTCTTTTTCAGTTTATTAAAATCAATTGCAATTTTTAAATATCTTGTGTGATAAAATAAATCAGTATTAATATATATCTGTGGATGTGTTTAAATATTAATTCAAATGCCTTTTTTCTCAAACTACAAGAGTCATTTTATTTTTGTTAATATCTTATTACATTTCATTTAAAATGGGTTTTAATAAGCCACGGCTACTATTTCTATTAGAAACTAAGACGAATTGTGCTTTAATCAGACTGCAATAACATTTAAAATTGCACGAATAGTACAAACTAACAATTTAATTTCCTTCTTTATATAAAACTATAAATAAAAATTCATTTCAAACTTAGTTTCATTTAAAGCGAAAGCCTGTAATTTTAAAAAAATATTTCTACGCAGTGCTTCTTATGCAATAAAAAAAGTAGCGAAATAAACAAATTTCAAAATGTACATCTCAATATATACGAAAAAAAACGTTACTAAAATATTCAAAAACACATTCACTCGAATTTATTTTATAGTGTTCACTGCGATAAAACAAATATCCGAAATACTTGAAACCAAATATTCATATACAACAAACTGCAGCCGTATTCATAAGCACAAAAACAAAGTCATCCTTTTTTTTAGTCATGAATAATGAACAAGTTCAGAATATTCTTTTTTTTTTTTTTGTATCGTGCGTTTTACATTTATTTTTTATGGCTAGAATTTGTTTACCATTTTTTATTCACCTTTTTTTCCCCAAATATTCTTGTTTGCCAACTGTAAGTGAGTGTGTTTATTTAGTTATTTTCGTGATTGGCTTAGAACAGTGGGTGTACTATTTTTAAAAATTTTTATGATTTTTTGTTTGTTTGTTTAACATCTCCTTGTTAGAATAAATAATGAATTCAATGTTGAAGGTTACATGTTGTGTACATACAGTGACCAATAATTTTATAGTAAATTAATGTACGCCTACAAAATCACTTAAAAGAAATAAGTAAAAATCAAGATTCAACTTTTGATTTCTAAGCAAAAATATAATCCAGCAAATAATGAATTTTTAAAATTAAAGTTATAATTGCTGCAGACCCTGATGTGCATTAATTAGTTAAAGTAAAAGATCCCTAATTGAATAAGACGAAATATTCACTATTGTTTTACTTTAGTCGTGCAAGATGTTTTCAGAGAGATTCTATAAGATTATATAAGATGTCTATAATAAATCAGGGACCTTAACAATAAATAAAATTTTATTGAGTAGACTTAACATCTTCTGTGAATGTTGCTAAAGAATGAAGAAACTAAATATAAGTCATCTAAAAAATTAATTTTACAAAATAGAGATACTCCTCGAATATTGCAAAATATTCGAAAAACAATTTGCGTTAAAGAGTCTTTTAACAGTTTCCAATGAATTATGGCCTATAGCGTTATAATAGGGCTCTAGCAGAGGAATTGCCCGCAACATGCCAGGATTCAATCAAGCCCTCCGGTCACCGTATATATTCATGATGATCACTCAATGTTACAGCCTTTATTTGTACTCCTTTTGAATGTTTCCATTTTTTTTTCTATTTTTTTATCCTTTACAAACGTATTTATGTATGCAAGTTAAACTGTTTTCAAGGCTTTTGCATCTAATTTCTACTATCTGAAGAAAATAATTCAAACATAACAAGTCTGTTCTTTACAAATGCTGTATGCTTTATAGCAAAAATTAATTTAATAGGCCATACATTCGCTATATAATGAGAACGAGGATACACAATTTTGTAATGGGGAGATGAAGGTTTTTTAAGGTTTCGTAGTATTTTGAGGAATAAGTTGAACTTGAGATTGTTTTAAGGTTGCTGTTCATTTATTTGGTTTAAACACATCATGAAATATTTGAAATTTATATATCACCTGTGTTTAGGAAGAAGAAATAATTTTAAAAATATTTTACTGAAATGTTAAAAAATCCTTCTGAACAAACGATTTTTATTTAAATATACTTCAGTGATCGTTGCCTGTCTGCTACGACAAATCCAGTCTTAGGCAATATTATATATAGCGATGCTGGCGATAATTTATAAAGAAGTCATGGAAAACTATCCTATGGCCGACTAACCATATCGCTCCTCTCGAGTACAGCACTTATTTTGTGCTCCTCTTTTCATGCAAAGTAAAATCATGTAACCTTAACAAATTTAGGGAAAGTAGTCCTTTCCTCATGACTAGAAATATCAGTATGAAAGAGAAAAAGTTGTAGTAAAATGTTATTATAAAATACACTTCAACTTCTTCATTTTTTACATGCAGATATTTCGCATACTTTTATCTGTCCTACAAGTGTCAACAAAACTTTTGATATCATTTTTTTTCTTGGTTTCAAAAAACATCATAAACATTTGCCTACGGCCAACTTTGTGGCGCAAAACATTTCTGTCAATGTTGCTGTTAATGTGTGGCCCACACAAATGACGCCAACCAAATTAGCAACAGCTTAACAATCTAAAAGAATTAAAACGACGTGTAAGTTCGTGTTTTAATACTCGTTGTACTCCATGACGGATGCAATCATTTGCTGCTCTTAACAGTTTTTCTGCATTATTTAATTGGCTGGCACGTACGATTGTAAGTATTTGATAACGAGTGAAAATTATATCTTCACAGTCAAACATTAGAATGGTAAAATCAAGAGTTAGTCTCATTAACATTTAGTGCACTTAAGACGTGGTAGTTTGGTAGGTGAAACAAGTGTTAAGTCATGATTTTAGCTGGAGGGTCTACATATTCCTTAAATTTTTTTTGCATTTGGTTGTTAATATGAATCTTTTCGATGTCTTCCGCAAATAGCAGAGCGTCATATAGGATTTAAATTTAATATAATTTACTTTGATTTCGTTAATTATTCAAAAATATGCCCTAAATTATTATTATATTAATTCTTTAATTGTAATTAATAGATTTATTTGAAGTTATTTTATATTTATATGTGATTTTCAAAACTCAAATAAATCTATTAATTATTAAAAGAAAAAGGTTAAAAAATTAGACACAAGAATTCTATAATTATTTATATCAAACTATTTATTCTTATAATAAACTAAGTTTTTTTAATTCAGAAAGAAATGACAAAGAATACTCAGGTTAACGTCAGTGCCTTTCGACCATTTTTTTACCTGACGGCGCTGCTAAGCGCTAGAGTTAATTTGGTGTCCACCACCACCCCTGTCATCCTCAGGGGCGACACCAGTGCTGCCCCTTGGGCTAAGGTGTTCGGGCCTATCTTAAACCCTTGTTACTTCCGAGGAAAGCATATCGTTAGCACTTAGAGGACCCAAAGTTCAAAGTCATAAGACTTATCCCTCCTGCCACTCCCAGAATCCACAACACAGCTCATAGAGACTGTAATCAGCTGGGTCGAAGCCCCAGCATGGCAAATATATGCCAGAACATCAACCCTTATCTGACATCTGTACCAGCAACTCTTGGTATCAAACCAACATCTGGCCACAGAATTAACCGAAGTCTCATCTGTGGGGCTCAACCAGATCCCGTGGTAACAGTGTAAGAAAACTGGTTACGTCTCGCAGGTCAAACCAATGTAGGTTTGATATTTGATCCTTTGTATTGGCGGGACCCAGGTATCCTTCCACCTGTATTTTTTATCTTTTCCCTAGAAAAGAGATCTAACAAGTGGCAGTTTTATAAGCGACAAGCGGCATATAAACCTGCTGCACTGCGGACCGTAATTTTTGCTGTGTAAAAGCAAACACAATTTTAAAAGGTTCCCTATTGTCATATAAATCTGACTTAAATATATTTATCTATTTGCCATAATGTCAAGAATGGGATAATTTTCGGTGTTTCTTTCTCACTGCGATTAATGATAAAACCCTCAACTAAGGCGATGTAATTCACATGAAATTATAACGAATTAGTTGTAGTAACATTAATAATGCAGTATTAAAGCCATAAAAATAACTAGAAAAAAAATTATTTGCGTTTAGAAATGAGATGACTTTTTACAGGCTACATTCCGTAATTTCCTTGGCATAATTTTTTCAGTGAATTTTATACTGGACTATCAGCCTATACAATACAAAAAAATTATTATCATAAGATTTATTAAATCGGCCTCTTTATATATCATTTAATAGCAATATAATTGTCAATAGAAATCTTGGTCAACTGTCACTGGGAAATACATACTATTCTATCAGATTGTCTCTTACTTTTTTGTGTGATTTTATAAATTTGTTTTTTATTTACCACAAATCAAAGTCTATTTATTGGTCTATTATAAATATTTATCTAAACGTTTTATACGTTATTCTCGTATCATTAAATACAAATCAACAGTTCTCACAAATATAAAATATAGAGAAGGCGTTGCTAAATCCAAGGACGAAATACTTAATACACCAGACATATTGTTGAAACGAATTAGTAGACGCTGTTATTTAAAAATCCCAACAATAGTACTAACAAGGCCTGTTTCCTTTTGTGGCTCATGTAGATTGGAAAGGCGATAATCATTTAAGTGGTCGATATAATGTGTGGCTAAAACTTAAAAGATTAAATACTTGTTAACATTTTTACAGCTTTTTAGCATTAAATGTTCTGTTTCTATTGCTTTTATATATCTTTTTTATTTATATAGAAATCGTTTTGTGCAATAAATTCAACTGTTTATAAGGCAGTAATTATATTTCGTTTTACTTTTATTAGAGACAGAAGAGACTCTATTTTATCTAAAGATTATTTAGAAATAAAGTTGTTATTTGTTGGACATTAAAAAGTAATTTGAGTTTAAATCTGAAGCAAAAGTATTATTAGGATTTCAATAGCTGGATTAATTACAATTAAGGAATGACTGATAACAGAGTGCTTAATGCAACTTTTTTAAATTAAGGAATATCAGTAATAAATTCAATTTGTTTTGTTATTACAATAAAATAATGGGTCTTAAACTGATTTGCAATTATAGAAAAATGGGTCAAATTTAATGGGAAAATTGGTAAAAAATGTTACTTAGCAAAAGGACGGTATAACTCACACAAAAGAAAGCTGGTACTGGATTAAAGTTATTTCAACTCACGTAAAGGCTGAGCTACACTTAAAAAAATATATACACTGAAACTGTGACAACAAGGGAATAAAGTAGGAAACCAATTCTGGAGTCTCAAAAGAGAGTTAAAGTCTCAAAAAAAATTTCAAGAACTAAACTGAAGTGTGACTACTTGAATCTTAAGTAGTCCGTTCTTAAACGTTTTGTAAGTGATTTAAAAATATCTGTACTCACAGTGTTTTATTTTTTTATTTTCAGTGTGCTATTCTTATATCTGCTAGGCTTACAAACTTGAATCAACTCATACTAAAGACACGTTCACACTTGTCACATATTCGACCGAAATCATGACAACTAAATTCTGCAAAAATATTCTGATTCAGATACGTATTTTTTAAGCAAAACAGTATCATAGTATCCATTATTGATAGGAACTGCTTAACTCCATAACACTTGTCTGAAATAAAATTCTCTCCTTGAATATATAGTGGTTACGCTTTTTCAGGCAAATATTTGCTCCAATATGACCGTACCTTAAGACTTGATTATTTTTGCAGCTGAAAAGAAAAAAAAACAATATTTTATTATCCACTATTTGCTGACAAAAAAAAAAAATCTTCATGAATGTTCCAACAAATTGGGTTTATCAGATTTACTTCATTGTCACCTTGTCATACACGTCAACCAGCACAGCCACAACACCTCTCTGCCACTAAATAAATAAACACGATTCTGCTGGTCTGCTTTCTAAAAATAATTACAGTGAACAATATCATCAGCCGTGAGCACTAAAAACATCATCAGCTACTTCAACTGCCAGTCATCAGCAGCATCCACCAGTTTAAATCTGCTGCAGAGTATTTGGTTTATGTAAATTTCTTCTTCTGTTTTTATCTTTTGCAACACCAGAACGCACTGCCGTGTTGAATTCTAAATAAACGGCAGCATGAAAACTTAATAAATGCAGTTCTTGCGGTCGTTTCTTTTCAGAAATTTCATTCTAAAATAAAGTGCTTGAAGAAGTTAAATGTTCGCTGTTGGTGTTGTCAAAAGTGCATGCAGTAACAATTTGCAATGCAGTAGTTTTAACTTGTTTTTTCTTCTATCCTTTTGATTCGTTTGCAACAAAATTATATATTCAGTTAATGTTTTATTTAGAGTATAAAACTCTTCTTTTTTTTCTTAAACTCATGGTTTGTTGTTTGTGATTATTGAATCACATGCTTCTAATATTTACAACTAAAATTTAGAGATTATTGCTGCTTTCCATCACAGAACAACGTCAGTGAATTTATTTAAAAACATTCTGATCTCACGGTAATTTTATAATAAAATGGCACTGCAACAATAGTGTTTACAATTCAGGTCATTTCATTGCACTCATCAAATAAATGCAATCCATGTGTCCACCATTCCATCAATCCATCAAATAATAAAATCGTTACTACTGCAACATAAGAGCAATACTTAAGCCCACACACTCACAGAAGAAGAATAATCCACTAGCGTCCTCATGGACTATTCCACTTGGACAGTATTTTGTATCGAAATTTCTTGTGAAATTGAAACACAATTTTGCTGTCGAATACACCTATTTTTGTAGAAAAAGAAAAATCATGAATTGAAGTTTGATATTCGGTGTCAGTGATAAATGTCAAATTAAAGTAAACAAACGATAAAAGGAATAGGAAAAAGTGAAGAGCAGTTGCATCATATAACGACGGAGCTGACAATAAAACTACTCTGAGGGCTTCAACAATCTCTTCATAGTTGGACAGTGGTCAGACAGAGCTAAAGCAGAATATTATGCAGTCAAGTTAAACGTGTTTTATAGCCAAGAACTTTTTGGAAGTAATTAAGCAATAAAATGGTAACACATTTCCTCTCTTTTCTTAGTTAAAATGAAATATTATCGTAAAGGCCGTAGCAAGTCATACGATTTTTTGATTTGCTCTTAGAAAGTCTTCCTTCTAAAATATAAATTATCCTTTAAATTTAGAATACATGAATATTAGTTGGCTCCTGATAAGAATCAAGAGAAATACAATACACTGTGGCCTTAAAACCATAATAACTATGTTCAATTAACAAGGTCGCCTTGTCGCTGCATGCGTTGTCGAAACAGAATTGTGTTTGTTGTTGATAATTTTCACATTTCTAAAAATTCTATTGAATTTAACAGTTCTATATAACCAGGACTGGAAGTATTTTATTTGTTAGTTTGATTGACTTAAATACTTAAAAGATATCCAAAGAAAATAGAGTATTTCAACCAAATTTACTCATCGCGTATATATTTCCCTGGAAAAGCTTAACCAATACTAATGAAAAATATTTTTATTCACACAAGCGTTTATTGAGTTAAATAGTTTTAGATTAAAATAGATACTCAAAAACTAATATTTTAATTTTTGAAATCTTAACAACACAACTGAGCTTGTGTATTGAACAGCTAATAATCGTGTTTGTCACTGGCCTCGATCCTTTTCAATATTAAAATCAAATATTCTTCCAAATATTAAAATTAATATGCTAATTAAGTAAACAATATATCTAATATAAGTTCAAGGAATTTCTTTTATTACATTCGCTTAATTATTTAATAGAACAGCTTCTGTATACTTTCACTTAACTCAGTGCAGTCGACTGTAAAATGAAAAAAATTGTTGGGAAGCGAACGTCAGAACACAAAAAGATTTGGTAGAGAATAACTTTAATACAGATATGAAACTGATGATAGACGAGAATTTGTATCTGTCAAAATATTGTGTGCTTTTTGTTAGTAGTTTTAAACAAAATCGGGTTTCCTCGAGTTTCGTTGCATTGATTATTTTTTGTGGCCAATATATTTCCTCAATAAAACAATTGAAATAAAGAGATTTGATGTATCAAACGATCTGTTAAAAATTTGTGCTTAATATATATATATATATATCGCGTGAATTTGACGATTCAATACTTTGCCTTGAAATCAGAAGATTATGAACGCACTCGATGTCATAAGTAGCCAGTGTTATCAATATATCAGAAATCCATGGCCCTTTTGTCATTTTTCTGTCTTCCTCCTGCAAATGTTTCCAGGTCAAATATGATGTTAAAAAATATATAATTGCCTTAGAAAATAATCTAGTTTTGTAGGTATGAAGTGAAGGCTGAATGTTTGTGTTCAGAAAACGAGGCGTATGGAGATATTGAAATATATAAAATTGGATACTGAGTATACGATGCTGATAATAAAAATTCATTATATAAGAATGCGATATATTAATGCATTTAGATTTTATAAGCACACTAAAGCAGTTTCCAAACATTTTATATTACATAAGTATCCCGCAGCTATCGCAACAACAAATGAAACAACTTCAAGTGTACAATTTTCCGACCTGATAATATGACTGGCTAGAGATCGATTTTATTACATCAGCCTTATACAAGCTTATCTTTATAAGTGCGCGTTTAATTTCTACTTATTTACTAACAATTAAAAATTTGCTCCAAAAAGAAAAACTAAAACCTTGCACACTTAAAAGAAGGCAACCAATATTGTAGAGCAACAGTGCAAACAAAATGTGATGTACACGAGTATTATGAGTTCCTGTAGTGTTTGCAATTGTTGGTAAAAGTGTAGTTTTCCAAGAGAACTTGTACGTTGCCTCGGGGATTGCAGTGAACAATATTGTGTTTACCAACAAATACAAGTGCTTTGGCATAACAAATAACAATAAGTAAATCAGAACACCATTGCCTAAATAAAATTTAGTTAAGGGGGACATGGTTTTGTATGTGTGCCAAATCCACTAACTAAAACTTGGGGTGTATTCGTCAATGCACCACTGGAATAATAAATGCTTTAAATGCGTTGTAGAGACAGGCGCAGCAACTTAGCGGCTAATTATGGCCTTCAATATCGATAGAAATTAACAACGTCATGTACTAAAAGAGCAGACTACAGCACCCAAATTCTTCACTACTAGTAGCAAAATATTTACCTGGCGAAGTATACAAAACAATTCTCTATCTTCCAATCCTTATTCCCTGGACAACAATTACCATGAAAACATTGTAAAATATCGACAAAGACAATAGCCAATGACAAGGAAATTTGTAATGACATATCCCACAATTAAACATGATCGTAATTATTTGTAATTAATGTACTTTCGCTACAAATTGTATTAAAAATTTAATTCGTGCAAAGGACACACAACTAACACATGCAGATTTGAATGTATGCGATTCTCAATAACCTTCCATGCTTATTTAATTCCACATAAAGGGAAATGTTTACTACATGCGGTTATTACCTTTTCCCATTTTGTTCTCCCAATGTTGGTGAAACGCCACATTTTCCATTTTTTTTAATTTAAGAAACTATTGTTATTTTACAAGCAACATAAAAATGCTTCCCTTCTGTTTGCATTACAATTATTCATATTAATTTATTGTTTATTTGTTCAATGATAAAATTAAACACAATATTCCCAGTTAAATATTCGACGGTATTCGTATTTAGCAATCAAAAGGGTTGTTTAATTTTGTAAATATTCAGAAAATACTTTAAAATATTTTGATATCATTTCAAAAAAATGGTTGATGCCATTAATGAAACTTCATGTTGGTTAAGAGTAAAACTATACCGATTGTTTATTTTTTTCTTACCAGCTATGATAGACCTGCCCTAAATTTGTCATACCCTTTAGGTTGTAGGAAAATTGCAAAACTTCTTAAACGTCTGATAAGTTTCTACAAATAAAAACAACTCAATTCTTTATTACAAAAACTTTTGCTGGGACTATTCAATTTCCGCAAGTACATGCGAATTTTTATAAGTTCTGCCATTTACAATGGACACACGCATACACACACACAACTAAGTGTGTAGTTGTTTGCTGTTGCGACCAATTTAACATTATGATTATGTTGGCAATATATTTAAAAATAATTTTTAATGCACCACTAATTGGCAGCTAATGTTTGTTAATGGTACATGACAATACTGAACTATTTGGCATTTGCCATTTTATGTTGTTTTTAATTTTTCACGCGGTGTTTGTATATTCTGGAAAATGTAGTCGACAGTTTGGTTTTCATATCATGTTGTCCTTGATTTAATTGATTACTGGCATTTTGTATTTTTTAATAGAATATAACCTTTAGTTTATGGCATTATTTTAAATGCTGTCAAATACGATCATGACCTCAATATGCTGCATATTTCACTGTTGGTCATATAAAAATACCCCCAACAGTTTGTGTATTTGTAGTGCCTGTCATATCTGGTATATGATTTGAAGTTTTCTGCTTTATATTTTTGTTTATGGCATGTGTATTGAAATATTTTATTAGCACACAAAAAACTACACCGCATAAATTTTCAAGGTATTGGAAGAGCTACTAGAGCATCCAGTTGCTTCATTGTTGTGCTATTTAATTATAGACTTTTTTATTATTCCTTAATTTATTTCTTTCAAATATTTATATTTTGGATGCTATTAGCTAAATAACTGATCATGAATATGATGGCAAATTTTGCTGATCTACGCCAGTAAGTTAATTGTTGTCGACTTGTTTCAATGAGAAAGGCCGCTGAATATTGCCGACATTCGACACCTTTAGCAACACATTAACCGGCGAGGTAGCAAGTAAAATGGTTACAATAAAGTCTATTTTTATTTCTTCAAGAAGAAAAAAAAAAGAAGTAAATTTGCCAAGTGTCGGCACGTAGATGTCGACTGGGTGACTTGATCACATCTCAGCGATGTTGTTAATCTGACTTTTTTCTCTGATTGACTGTACACGAGTTATGGCTTCACATAAGAAGAAGTAGTTGACCACGGAAAGTTTTTCAGAAGAACCTGAATCCTGTACAAGTATCTGAGGACTAGAATTTAACTAGTGGTAGTGAGACGCAAAACTCTCGAACGAGAGTAAACGATCAGTAGTCTGGCTGCAATTAAAACCTAATTGCCAAGGATGATTAATATTGACTGACTCAAAACTGCTTTTTAACTGTTTTTGTTTATTATATTCAGTCAAAATTAGTAGTACCTTAAGTGTAGAAAGGTCAGGAAATTAAAATATGACTGGAGCCAATTTTAAATTGCAGTACATTTTGCATCGAGACTTCTTATTATTTAATGAACTTCACATAATATAAATAAAATTTTTAGTCTACTAAAATATTTCTATACAAAATAACAGCATCAAAATTTCAGTTACTGTGATACAACAAACATTCAAGAATTTAATACCATAATATGGCCGAATAAAATATATATAAAAATAATTATTAATGACTAAACGCGAAAAAAATCCCAGATATTCTTAAGTATAAAACCACGGCTCAAGTATAATAAAAAAAAATCAGAAAACACGACATAAAGAAAAGATAAGACGGGAACTTCAAGTGAGTTACCATCAATTTGGTATTGATGCAGTTCTCGTGTACTATTTCATAACTTGATTTGTATAAATAAAAAGGTCTCACACATTTTATTTTCCCAACTAATAAATTGTGATAAACAAAAAAATTCCAAAAGTATTAGTAATGAAAGCGTGGCGGCCTCCGAAAACAGATATATTTCTCTGCTATATAATTTAAGTAATTAAATTGGTATCAACTTTCCCTTATATGTGTGGAGTCATATCTTTCTGAACTGCAAACTCAATGAAATATAACTTTCTGAGTTAAAATCCAATCTATAACTATTAAAGAAAAAAAGAATAGCCATGACTTACGTTCAACTTTTTTATAAATTACAAATCGTAAATTTATATGACATGCAGTTTCAGTACAAGGAAACTACTTCCCACATACCAACCGTATGATAATTTAACAAAAAGTAAAGCTGATGGAACGTTTTAGTTTCTCAATGCATTCTGTGCTTTCCTAAAATTTTTAAATTTGGCGTCTGTAGCCAGTGGAACAGGCAGCATTAAGAAACAGAAATATACTAAAATCTTCTTTCAAAAGTTGATAGGAAAACTTTGCGATATTTATTTGATTAAAAGAAAAACTTTTGAATGTGAAGATATTATAAAATTACACAAAAAGAAAAAAAAGTACTTTATTTGCAACTGAAATAACTTGGCAAATTAATTTCATGCCAATTGCTTTGTTTTCCAGTTAAATTGAATCCGAGATATATGACAACGAATATCTGCGTTGTTGACAAAATTATAGTCAAAAAATTTCTATACTAAAACAGAACATTAACAACTCATTGCAAAGTTTGTTCGTTTATTGAAAAATATGTCAAACGTTGTTTGTGAAATATTTTGTCAGAGAAGGAACTTCTTTGACGACTTGTAAAATGAGTTTTTAAAATTAAATATTTAAAATTATAAATGCATATTGAAATTCATTAAACGACTATCTTACAATGTATTTTAATAAAAAGTATTTATCAATAGAAGCAGACTTCCGAACTGTCATCAGGCTGAATGACAAATAGAGTGTCATTCATTATCTCCTTTAGAGGGAACAAATATAAAGCGTTTTGTGAAATTCTATGGTAAATGTTTGCATATATTAAATTTAATCATATAATGAAAAATGGTTTTAATATCTTTTATAAAAAATCTAAAAACATTGATAAAAAATTAATTAAAAATATTCGCCTGTATTAAGAATGACAATGTCGACATCACATCAACACGGCAGCAGAAAATCGTCCCTTGTCTAGTTTTTGCCGACAGAAATTGACTTCTAGTAATATATTCCATTAATATTATACAACTGAGAGAATACAAAAAGGCTGTTCATAATAATTAATTAATGTCGGTATTTAAATGACAAGAAAAAAATTTTTGCTTTCGCGTTGATGTGACTTCGACCTCGCCATTCATAATATGGGCGATTTAAAAGAATTTGCTCTTGGGTTGAAACTCATAATAAAAATATTTAATCCAGCAATCGTAAATAACATTTTATAAAAAATGTTAAATTGAAAACCCCTTCTGATTAGGAGCGTGGGAAACCGCCACTGTCATGCACCAGTAGATTCTTGTGGACCTGCTCTTTAAGAATCGATGCTGCAAATGACACTTTTAACAACTGAGTTCATAAAAAATATTCTTAATGAGTTTTATTTTTCCGTCAAAGTGGGGATGTTATTTCCCGCAAGAAAAGAGTTTCATTTTTGCGTCAAAAATCATACTCATTCTAATAGTTTATATTTTTTTAATTTGGCAATAACCAATTATTTTTGTACCCTAATTTTTAAATCACTTTGCGTTAAAGAATTTCTAAAAATATTTCACAATTATTCGCCTAAAAGTATAGAAACTCTTGCGCTGTTTTGCTTTTATAATAGTTTTAAATTTGTATGAAAAATGAATCAAGTAGAGTAAAAGACTAAAAAGGAGAAAATTTTTGGAGATCTTGTGTTTGTTAAAATCGATTTTGAAATGGACTCAAAATTTAATAAATTAAAGTGTGCAGCATCATATAAATCAGAGGTCCCAAAAACTAAAACGCCCGTCAAACTTAAATGTGGAATGAAATATTGATTTAATAGATTTATAAAAGTAATTTCTTCAATTTTACAATTCCGTTTTCCATTCTAAACCCGTTCTTTTAACAAAGAAAAATTTGGTTCAAAAATAAGCAGAATGAACACTAAATTATTTGCAGCGAAAATATTTATTAAGTGAAATTATTTTCGTAATAAAAAATAGATGAGGTCAGAAGGTTTGTGAAAAGAAAATAGAACATAATCCCATTCAAATTTTGTCAGATGAGTTCATATCTGAGATGTATCTAGGTAATGCTTTAAGGGTAACTCACTAAGTGTGTATATTTTGCAGGGTGCAGTTTTATATTTCAGATAAAAAAAATATGTCGGTGAACACAATTGACCACAACAGCTGTTTTCGAAAGACGCCACACTTTGATCATAATTAGTCTTGCTTACTACCGTTCAAAAAGCGACTTCATTAAATTTTTTTATTAATAAAACTTATCTACCTGAACTGCATGAATACTGAAATTCTGATAAGAACTGAGGTCCCCGTGTTTTCATTTGATTATATCCTTCATGTGGCATTCTGGGAATTCTTGTTTCATATCACTTTTATTTGAATATATTTACATGTTAGTTAAGCATTTTCTGAATGATTTATATATTGCTAGAGAAAAAATATTCAAGTGCTGTTATTGTATTGCATTTTACATAATATCGCCACCAGCTGTTATAATAAATTCACCCTGATCCATAACCTTTACAAATACTATATGAAAAAGAAAAAAATATATATTGACGTTCCATACTTTCTGTATAGAGATTATGACGTCAATCAAGTTTTTGAACAGGTAACAATTTTTCCTTGCAACTTTGGTTATAATAAATTTGAGGTCGCTATTATTCGCTGTGTGGAGGAATTTATTTGGCAAATGCATTTAAAAAGTAAAAATAACGAATTCGGTTTAAAACTGAAATCAAATAGATGAGTTTGTGTTTTGTTCAGAAAGGATTTATTACGCAGGAGGAATAAAACAGGCAGCAAAATGAACGTGGAGATAAGCACGAGATACCAGCAACTAAAACAAAAAAAATATATGAAAAATAAATAATTTTTTGAAATGATTATACTGGATTCACTGCTATTCAGTTGTCTATTCAAAGCACAAGAAAAATATAGAGTTGCTGTGTATATCTTAACGAATGCCAGATATGTTAGCAGAGTTGTTAAAAATATGCGAAACAATAGCAAATGAAGATGTTAGAATGTCTTGTTCTTAGAAAGTCTAATAGTTAGTAAGTCTTATTCTTAGAAAGTCTTCAACGATGTTAACTCTTTGAATCATTTGCTTTTCAAAATAATATCTTTTGTCTGTTAACAAAATCTTCTTAAAACAATTTGCTGGGATCTTAAGGAATACGAAAAGTGCACGCTGTTGTATTTTGATCTCCTGCAAATGTTCATATAAAACTTGGAAAATCTGCGATAAAGCCAGCATTTTCTGGCAATTCACTGCAATCCAAAGAAGCAGTAACAGTTGCAGCAAATTAAGGCGAATTATTAAAAGCAAAAACAAAAAAGGAAGGGAAATTGCAGCAACTTTAGTCATGCACTAAAAATACATTTAAGCGTTAATTGAAGGAAGGAGAATAAGACTTTTCAGAAACGTTGAATAAGTAAATGCGCTGATAGTGATACCAGTATTTATTGTATTATTAATTGTTTGGTCTTAATCGTATAGCAAATTATATGTAAAAGCACACACTTCTGTCAAGTCTATTAATTATAATGCAATTAGTTGCCTCTCATCATCAAGCGTTTTAACTTTAAGATGCTGTTGTAACAATTCCTAGAAAACTGATTCATGTATTATAGTTCTTATTTTTAGTTGTGGTTCAGAAGCACAGATTTTGTTAGAGTTAGAGAAAAGAATTATAAAATAACTACAACCATCAGGGGGGTTTGTTATGAGTTATTTATATCGGTACTGAAGCAGCTCTCACATTTCACTTGTTCCCACTTAATCGGTAGTAATAAAAATAACAGGAAGTAACGGGGATTATCTTTAGGGTCATCTATTTACATGTTAAATTTTTATAAATTCCATCAGACTAAAATATATCTCCAGTTTATGAAGTATAACCAAAATATTAACTTGAGCAGCCCTAAATAAATCTCTATATTGATGAATTAAATTATTGCTTAATTAAAACAAGTTATTCAATCAAATCTGATTTTATTGCAAATATCACTTCTTTAAATAATAATAAATAATTTCAGCATTCAGTTTAACTACGAAATGTTGCGGTTTTCCAATATATAACTTTTTAATCATTTACAGCAAATACCACATGAAGCCCACAGAGCTAAAAACTATTTTCATTTGAATGCCTGTTTGAGTACATGCGGCATTTCGTGATAGTTTTTAATTATTAATATTCATATAGATTTTATATTTCGATATATTTAAAAGCTGACTTTGTAGCAATAATTTTGTGTATTTATAAATATGTAAAAATATGTGTGTTCTATTTTAGTCGATGAGCTTTTTAATTTAAAATATTAAATAAAATTTTAGACAATTCATATAGAATTTTTATATATTCTCAAACATGTGAATTAATATAAAAAGGCGTAACTCGATCTTTGGTTACTTTGTAGCTGGAATTAATAATAATCAAGTCCTTAAGATCTTAGATATGATTAATGCAGTTTTTATTAAAATAGCTGGCCTGCAAATTTAATTCTTCGAGCAAATAATCACTTTTATAAATGAAAATATAAAAGTGCTGACCATAGAGATGCCTTATCGCGTAGCTAAAAAAATCCATTTAATATCTCACATGCAGTTATTAAAACTTGGTCACTTGCAAAAATGACCTTTTTCGTTTTATTTTTAAACATCAACAGTCATAAAGTTGAAAGTGATCGGTGACAAATTAAAAACGAGCAAAAATATTCATGAAGAACAATTCCAACAAAGTCAACAGTATTTGATTGACTGACGACGTTCGTTAAAATAAAAATATATATAAATTTTTGCTGCTGATGGTTTGCAGAGCAAACTTTTTATATATAAAAGAACTCGCAATTTATGACAATCAAAAAGCTGAAAACTATCATCGTTTATTGAAGTCAAAATATGTTAAAAATTTTCAAGAATTATTTACTACAAATTTTGCATTCAAAAGCAAAGTTACGTGGGGAGAAACGAAAAGGAAAATTAATTTTTAATTACACACTTCAATGCATTTAATCACTGCAGACCAAATACAGCAGTTTAATTGCTTCAACTTTGTAGACAGAACATGACTGAATGCCAGCACTTGCACACACTTTGCTGCCTCAGTCGTGCAATATTTATAAGGGTGGCCATAAGTTTTAGGTATTGTAGGAAACTATATGAAATAAAATTTGACAAAATTTTACTATAAAAATCTCACACGAAGAAGTCTTGCTTCAGTCGTAGTTGAGGGATAGTCGCTTCCAAATTCATGACTTTATTGAGCAGGCGGCCATTCCAAAGGACTTCAAAGTATTTACGCAAACAGCATTCACGCACAGTTCTTAATGGTCAGCTTAATTCGTTTCCTATATGTTTCTACGTTGGTTCTCATACACTAAAATTACGAAAAGTATCGAAATTGTTTCTGGCTAAAGTTTCGCTTTCTTTGACATGATTTTAATTTTTTCGAATACTATTTTACCTTCCCAACAAATTCTGTCATCATTCTGATGTCCAAAATGGCACAAAGTGTTATAAAGTCGAATGCATTTTAAATTGGTTTCATTTATAAATGTGCTGTTGTACTGTTTATTGTGTTAAAGGCATTAAAGTTCCTATAAAAATTCACTGGTTGCTCTATTTGCTGAACTTAAACATTTTAATTAAGAGGCTAAATTCGATGTCTTATTTGTTCAATATCTAAAAAATGTTTGGGTCTTATAAAAACCATGATCATAGACGGCTTATGTAGTCACTCGTCTATACAGGGAAAAGTTAAGGCAAATATATATCTTTCCCTGAAAAGGAAAAGGGCGTAGCAACTAAAAGCTCAAAGTTTTGTTTTGTTACGAAATTCCTCATTTAACTGAGAATATTGTTGAATATTATGATCGCCAGATACGTTTTTTTGCACAAATTGCAGGCACTTTTTTCATTCTTCTTTTTTTTATTTTTTATAAGAAAATCTTAAAATAATATCTTTTATTGCAAATATAAGTATTTGCTAGTGTTCCCGAGTTTTCAGATTCAGATATATTTCTTTCTAAATTAGATTGAATTTAGTCTTTCGTTAACCCGTTCTGCATCGCAACGACAAAGTGAGTTCAAGGAATTAAAAAAAAAATCCCAAACGAAAACACAAACAAAAAATGGACTGTTGACTTAAGGTACAATGAAAATGAGATCGTTACGGGTAAAAAACAAAATGGGAACTTGTCGTCTCGACGAAAATATGTCTGTTAAAGATAAATTTTAGAATATATCCTCACCAAACGTCTTTATGTTAAACATTAAAAATTTTGAACTTAAGCACTAAACATTTCGAGGATACAAAATGCAACATTTTATTTCTAAAGACAAATAGTTTATGTAAACGTTCAATGCACAGGCATCAGCAACAATTGTAAAAATTCATAAATTTATGCCCAAACATTTTCTATTTTAGAATATTTATCTCTGTATGTGTGTGCAACGTACAAATAAATACAATTTTCAACAAGAGATAAATTGGCAGCTATTGAAGAAAACGATTGTGAAAATATTTTATACTCGTACATTGAGCATACGGTGCTAACTTCAATCACAGTGGGGCTGCAAAGATATAATTGTGAAGAAAAAAATATGGAATAGATATTGTTTTTATAATTTTCGAAAATAACGACGGAATGGGTCATAATTAAAATTGTATATATTTTTAGCTGAACTGAAAAAGTTTTAGGCGGGGAATAGTTATTTTATTTATTTCAATAGTACTTTCGAAAGTAAATACGAAAAGTATTGACAGCAAGTGACTTATGTCTTCCTATAGGAAGTGACAACGGGTTTATCATGGAAAGTTCCTCAAAAGAATTGATCAGTGGACTGGTTAAACTTAAAAAATAGCTGTCAAAGGGGACTGACGTTAACTGACTCAGAGCTCAAGTTTTATTTTATATAAAACTTTCATTAATCTGTTTAAAAATATTTCTTTACAAATAAAAAATCTAGTTCTTGCTAAAACTACAAAGTAGTTCTAATCATTTTGTGTAGATAAAAAACTTTCAAAATGAATTATTTTTATATTAAAATAATTATTAGTTGTTGTTGTTGTTTATTTCTCTTACAACTACAATTTGAGTCGGAAAAAAGCCAACCAGTTGTAGAATAAAACGTTGGAAAATAAAAAGGGAAAAGTGATCAGTGAGTCTTGTTTTGACTTCGATATTTGTTTTAAGCTTCTCACTTATTACAGTTAAAGTTTGAAATAAATATCTTTAGTTATTCTAAAAAATGTTGGGTCAGGGTTCGCTGATGGTCTGTATTATACCCAGGCAGAAGTGCGTAGGAACTAGCTAAAACCCCTTAATTGATTACTTTGAATTTTAATAAGATTTTGGGAAAAAAGAATCAACACATAATTAAAATTAAAGAGTTTAAAAAACCACAGTCAAAAATACAAATAATATAATTTGGGAAGTAAAAAAAGTCGTTTGCCAAAAATTACTTCATATATTATTCACTGGATATAAACAAACTAACAGTTTTCTTTCGTAAAAAACGTATCCCTAAGATATGTAGAACTTATTTAGAATTGCTCTGCTTATCTATTTATTACAAATTAAACAATTTTGTATAATAAAACCTTAAGCACTCGTATGCCCCACTGTGCCACACAATTAAATGAGAGATAGAAAATATTTTATAGAAAATTGCTAAAGCATTCGAAAACTCTTTGAAAATGCAAAATGTTGCTGGTTATGCATCTGCTTAAGTATAAAAATAAAAAAAGTTGAAAAAAAAAAATCAAAGCAAAATGTATTTTGTATGCAATTTTCTATTTATGGCTCTCAGGGGTGGTAATAAATTTCAGGCGTTGCTCTTTTATGTGTTGGTGTATGCAGTTTTTATACCGTTTCTGTTTACATGCTCACAATCACATTTGTACGGGCTTTGGGTGCATGTGTGTGTGCTTATCATTGTAGTCGAATAGTTCGTTTTTTTTAGTTTTGGCTGGTGGAGTCAAATTCTGGTTTTACGTATCCAAAAATATGTTTGTCAAATAGAAAATAATTGCATGAGGTATTTATGCGCTTGATGAAAGATTTCATCGAGGGCTCAAACATCTGCTGGAACATGCACACATTTTTATTATCTGCTGTATGTTGTTGCAGCCAAGAACGCTGGTATGCAGTTGCATTCATAAGAAGTGATTTAAATTCAAAATTTTAAGATGCAGGAAAACTATTTATTATTTTTTATTTAGATATAGAATCCAACAATGAAAATACAAAATATTATTTATAGAATATATTATTAAAATCACCATAATGACTGAAGATCAACAAATATAATTTATTTAATAAATTTTTAATGTTTGGCCGTAGGGGGCCATTGTTTGGATATTATCCTCTTTCAGCTTATGAATATTAAGCCAAAAGCATTGCAAGATTTTTAGGAAATCATTTTACGGAAGTAAGAACCGGCACGAATACTACGGAAAAATGTCATTAACTATGACCACCAGAGAATGCCGCATAGTACTTGTTTAGTACTGGAGGACCAGTTGTAAATGTTGCAAAGCAATTAAGTTTCTTTTAGTTTATTAACAAAATAAATACTAGGAAAACATAAATTAACAACTAAGAAAATAAAATATTAACTTCCATCTACGGCGTGCAGTCAGTGGTGTTTGTGTAAAAGTTAAAAGAAAACGTTAACAAAAAATAAACTCATCTAATATGCAACATCATAATCGAGCCAGCATTATGTTTCACCAGCATTTTGTTCAACATTTTGTTTTGTTTAAGTTGCAGTTGTCGTTTTGTCTGGTTGATGATGTGCAACTTCCGCTTTTAATTGCAGTTGCAACAGCAAAAAGAACAAGAGTACAAGAACACACAATATTTTATTAAGGCTTTTCTACGAAATTTTTATGAACGGCTCTTGCCACGAAATCGGAAGAAAATGGAAAACAGTTGTAACTTCTCGGTCGCTTTAACCGCAAACCTGCCCTGATCTATTTAATGCTCTTGCGATTTTCGAACTCATGCACCTTTATTTCAATATTCCGTCATGAGCGGTGATGTAAGAAGCGAGAACACTAACGGATTAGATATATAATTTATGAGTTCAATTTCTTTTGAAATTTCTTTTTCGTTCACGATATCTCACGAACCCATTTTGACCCGGTTCACGGTGATCAGCGTAATTTTGGAATGTTAAGAGCTAATTTTTTGGTAGAATCAATAGATGAAGTCGTTTAAAAGTTATTCTAAAGAATATCTACTTCAAGAAATTGTAAGTTTAAAAAAATTTATTTATTGTATCTTGAAATCTACCGGTTCAAATCGGTTTAGTTTTGCAGCAAATCTAAGTTCGAAAGTTAAATCAAATGCAATAACGCTTATCACGTAGGAATTGATTGATTTAAAATTTAAACTAACAGTGTTTTAGTTCGAAGAAGTCGAAAACATAAAATAACAATAAAATCAGTCGCCTATAGTTTTCTTGATGGCCTCTTGGGTCGACCTGTTTATTTGCTACCATTTCTTACTGTCCCATTTGAAGTTAAGAGTCATTTCCTATTTACGAACTTCTGGCGATGTTTTATAAACGATGAAAATGGCCTGAAATATGGCGGTAAAATTAATTTATAATTTGGTTACTTAATTAACACGTACATATTTCTGTGCTCTTTTTTATATGTTGGCCTGTGACTATTTTGCATTTAACCATTTTCAATGGTGCTGTTATTTGCATAAACAGAAATTAAGCTCGAATTAATTCGATATATCATGTGCATATTGTATATATTTTCATAGTGCAAACTATCGAAGTATCTCAAATCATGTATCTTACACTTTTTCATTTAGATTTATTACAATAACTGAAGACAGCAACATGTGTTTTTGCTTCATATGCATTTGCTTTTTGTCACATCGTGACAAGTTTGAAATAAATATGAAATAAATCAACTCCATTTCCTAAACGTGTTTGTGCATGGAACATTTTTTTTTGTAACTATTCAAGTTACAGATTTTATGTCCTTGTTGTGGAACTCCCCAATAGAAATCTTGTGAGTTATAAACTTTTCAACTAAAACATTAAACATTCTCAATTAAACTACAAAAAGTAATGAGCCGCAGGTGTAAAATTTCTTAGCTCTCATCTGATTGCAAGTGCTAAAGTAAAAAAGGATTAAATATGAATAATGACAAGGCAGTTTGTCTTGTAAGTGTACGTCATCAAATTGTAACAATATTTCATTATCATCTGCATGCGAACAGGATGCGAGCGAAGAGTGATTAACTAAATTTGTTCTTAAGGAAACGTTGCAAGAGAAAATCATAAATTGAATGCTTAAATAAAAGTAATTTTGAAAGTCATTAGAAATTTTTCGAAGACGCCAAGAGCTGGTGATGATATTAAGGAAAATATATTCTATCTCTGAGTAGGAACAGATGCAATTATACACGCAACATGCGCCCGAAAGCTTTCATACATGTTGCGGATTATATTAAAAATCTTCTGTAAATTACAATTTATTATCATTTATAATCTCAAATAAAGTTTAGATTAAAATCAAACCAAAATCTCAGTGAATGGATTAAGAAGTAGTAACACACCATTGTTTATACAACAACATCAGTGATAACATCATGGTGAGCTAATTTATTATAAGTTTCATATAAATAGAATTTAATTTAAGTGAGAATTTTATTCAAGAGTTCAAAGTTAACAATTGTTTTGCTTAGTTATTATTTTGGGTTAAAGTAGGTTTTAAAAGTCTTGGGTGTAATAGAATAATAATATGAGATGTCACCGGTATATTTTCTTGAGCATTGATGTCCAACATTGTCAACTATTAAGTTTCAAAACGCACTTAAAGGGAGAAAGAAATTTGCAATTAAAAAAAATATTCTAAATATTCAAAAAATATATTTTTGTCTAGAAATATAACAATTTAACAGTCTCTTTTTATAGATGCGGAGTTTTAGAAATTTAAATAAAGCAAAACAAACTAGAAAAAAAACCTTAGCAAATTTTTTTGTAATTATATTTTCCGATAAAACATATTTTAGTTTTTTTGTTTGTTGTATTCTTATTTTAATTTGACAAGCTCAGCAGCGATTAATAAAAAAGATTTATAATCACTAAAAATTCAGTATTTACCCTTCTATCATAAACATTTTTAGTATAAATACTTCATCAGAAGTTTAATACTGTCTTCTTAACAATACAAAATTAAAACCGACTTTAAAAAAAAAATAGTTAAGACGTCATCACATCGTTATAACATGTTTTTGGGAATTGTCGTTTTAATACTCTTTAATTTTTATTCTCGTGCTGATTCTTTTTTTCCAAAAGTTATATTAAAATTCAAAGTGATCAATTGAGGGGTCTTAGACAGTTCGTGTACGCATTTCACTGGGGCCAATGCAGATCATGAGGGAAACTTTACCCAACATTTCTTAGAATAACTAAAGATATTTATTTCCAACTTCCACTTTAATAAGTGAGAAGCTTTGAAACATATATCAAAGTCATAACGAGAACTCACTGATCACTTTCCCTGTTTTATTTTCTTACGTTTTTGTTATCGTTCTAAAATTGGTTTGCTTTTTTCCGGCTCTAATTGCAGTTGTAAGGGAAATAAAGAACAACAACAACTAATAACGTCATGTTTTTTTCCCTGTTAAATGAATTATTGTATTTAAAAAGTTCTATTTTGTATCAAAATATTAAATTTCGCCCACCATAAAAATTGTGCTGAATTTACTTTGGTGCTGCCATAAATTAAATATGCATAGAATTAAAAAAAAGTGCACCAGTGCACCAGCTAGAAAATTATTCCCACAATTCCTTTTAAAAAGCACCCAAAATGTTGCGAAACTCAGGAGATTGACAACGCTGTCGGTATCTTATCTTTAAAAAGGTGTTTATTTGGGTCCCTAATATCAACCCGGCGTCGGGCAGGTGATAAAAGAAACACCTACAGTCAGGTGGGTAAATATGACCCTAGTTTTTTTGACATTGTATTTTGCATAATTTTCAAAATTTTATAAACATATCTCTTAGCATTATATACAAGACTCTCTTAGCTATTTGTTATATGCAAAATATAACATATTTGGTAATTCAAACAAACAATAAACGAACTTAAAAATGTAAGGAACTTCAGTCTAATGCCATAAACTTAAAATCTAAAAAAAACAAAACAAAAAAAAAAAAAATTGCTAAATTCATCACATGGGTGTTAATTATATATTGAAAAGTTCAATTTTCTTTATCTCTCTGAAAGGAGTTTGAGAATGCATTGCAATAAGGAGCTATTTGTTCAGAGCAAATCTCGATACGCCGACGGCCAGGTTAGGTCATATTTACATTTTCTTAATTGACGGTCAATTATCTCTGCTAACGTTCAATCATCAACTGAAACGAAATAATAAACAACATGCAAAAACGATACACTCCAGCTACTGAGAAATTTGGCAACGTCGCAAAACGTTGAAAATAGTTACACAGCAATTTAAGAGCATATGGGTCATAATGACCCAACCTGCATGACGCCGGGTTAAATATGTATGTATTTGAAAAATATTCTCCTTTGCAGCGTATCGAAATATATTTTGAACAAATTGCTCATACGCTACACTAAACTATTAACATTCTTTAAGATATCCAAAAAAGTATGCTACAAATATTTATTGTCTATATATTCTCAACTAACGATTATATTCATCTCAATAGTACTCATACATTGTTGTTAAGAAAAGTATGCAATTAGTTTACTGTAACACTCTACGTATGAGCGATATTTAACAGCCATGAAATATTATTTGTTCGATTGTTGTTAAGAAACGCTAAAAAAAAATTGTAAAAAAAGAAAGTAGTTGGTTTTAACCCGTTTCGCATAAATTCTGTTTTCAACTGATCTCAACGTTCTGAGGAATTAGAAATGGGCTGAGATCACATCATTTAACTACTGTAAAACTTTTAAAATTTCTTAAATATATTTTTCTTCAAAAGCAATTTTTCAACTCATAACTCTTACAGTCGACTGCTTGGCATATCTCAGCTCTATGTTTTGCTAAATTTGGCTTAACATATTTCAATATATTATCGTTGAATACCTGCATATATTTTCCAAATCTATAATATTAAATTGTATCATAAATATGTTTACAGGACATTTTTAAAATATCTCAACAACAATTCGTAACAGTTTCAAGTTCCCTACAAATAATATTAAATGCCTTTTTATAACATGAAAGGTTTACTTCCTTATAAATATTTAATGCGTTTTCAAAGTGTTCTTTTGTTACAGCAAAAGTGGAGGGGGGTGGGGACAAAAATGTAAAACAGATTTGTTACATTTTAATATTTTAGTAGTCATGCTGCTTTTGCGAGTGTAGCAAGTGAACATTCGGTAATTGGGTTTCAATTTATAGATGAAAAATGTTCTCTTCTTCTTATTTTCTTGTTTTCATTTTCAAAGTTGTTGACATTATTTTCTCCCAACTGATTGTATACGACTGTGAAGACAAAGAGCTTGGATGGCAACTTGAGAATTGCGTATTTCTAAAGTTGATTTTTTTTTCTCTTACCGCTACAACTATTGTTAAGTGCTTACAACAATACGATGTTAGTTGAAGAATTTTCTTAAATTATTAATCCGTAAAGTGCTTAAATTTTTAATTTTTAATCGCTTTTCGGAACACATGAAAACTCGTACAACTAAAATTGTTGACAAGTTGTTTTTTTATATAAATAACTGATTTATTTCAATTCTTTTGTTTTGTCAATAACTTGGTTTTTCATTAAAAAATTTAAATTGGCTTGTTTTGGTTGGAGGAATAGGCCAAAGAAGTTGCTCCTTGATAACATCATGTTTGTTTCTTAAAAACAAGCAGATATTTGATAAATCCAGGTGTGAAAAATTCATTTTTAATATTAAAAAAAAGAGAAAAAATGTTGATCGCCCCCTGTTTTGGTTCGGCACAAATAACTACTGCGACTTTTTAGAGTTAAAAAAATTATTTCTAATTTAAATTGTTCATTTCTTCGCAGTATAGAGGTGCGACCACACTTAGGAAACACTTGCCCAAACAAGCGTAACCTGTTAATATTAAATAAAAGATATTCTGAATTAGTTATATGTTTCTTAAATAAAATAGTCTCATATCTAATAAAAAGTCATTGTTAAAGAATCCCATATTAAACTTAACTTTTTAACTTTACAAACACTTAATTTGTTTTTCATTATTATTATTATTTAGTGGTTACGCTTTTGACAGCAAATATTGATCCAAATATGACTAACCTTAGGCGCTTATTTAATCTAAATTAATTTGTGAATTTAAAACATTTCTACGTTTACCACATGCATAAAATGCGTGTATTGATGGTCATGTAGGAAAGTATGTAGTTAAGCGAACCCTGAATATTTCCACATTTAATGGTGCCATTTGCTTACCTTGACTTTAATGTAAATATTGTTAAAAAACTGCTGCGATTGCAACACAAAATCCAATGACAAGAGGAACTAAAAAGGACAAAGATATAATTAATATTTCACGGCTCCTGAGACTACGTTTGCAGTTGTTTATCCTGTTTATCATCGCTAGTTCTGGGTTTCAGCACTACATTTTGCTGTTGAATATATTTATATGAAGTTTCTTTATATTTTCATATTAATTTTTCAACTCGTTTGCATTAACTTGTTTAATTTTTTGATGAACTGCTTAAGCGATTTTGTTAGCCCTGCAGTTCTAACATAATTTCTTTTTGTGCTTTGATATCGAGTCGTTTTTTAGAAGAACGAGGTTTTAAAATCATGTTACAAGACAGATATATTGTGTATATATTTTTACTTATTCTTTACTTCTGAAATATCAATAAGTGTGCTGTGATGCGATTACAAGAATTTCAGAATATTAACTAAGAAGTTATTTTACTTATACAAAGTTGGAAGTTATTTGTAGGTAGTTTAACATTTTTATTAATAAGAAAATATATATACTGATAATAAATTAACTATTTGACATACTGTTATTGTACTATTATAATACGAAATTTATTTGTGGGATGGTTAAGCAATGTCTATATGCATTTCATTGGCGCTTTATACCAAATCGTCAGTAGACTTCAACCACAGTTTTGAAAAGTTTCAAGCTTCTCTACCTATTAAAAGACTTTTATAAACCATCTGAGAATTATGTTAATAAATTAACTTTAAAAATTCACAAATGATTTAAAAAAAATCACATTATAATAAGTGTAGTAGGCTATGAAACTTATACAAACCAAAACCCAACAAACAACTTTTATTCGATATGACTCTATTTTATTATTCTACACCTTTATACAATTAGAAATCCTTTGGATAACAATGAAAGTATTTATAAGGCAAAATGAAAAATAAAATCTCAATTGAATTGACTTGAACCACTTTTTATAATGTGATTTTTTAAGAGCATTTGAGAAAATATTAAGAACAAAGGCAGCATTACGAAAAATTATATGAAATTATGAAAAAAGTGTTGGAAGAAATGAATAATATCAGTACTGCAGGGTTAAGAGCTCAAGTTCAATATGTTTATTGTAACAGAATTTTTTATGTACAAAGACTCAAAAATGCAATCTGAAAAACATATAAAAACATTTTTACTTGTTGCTGCACTCAGTGCACCACCCTCTTGGAAGTTTTGCAATTTAAAAATTTTATTTTTTGCCCATTCGCTTGGTGTGAAGCTGTCGGATAGTTAAGCAATTGGCTGTCTGGAATTTGCGTTGGAGTGCATGTTAAACAATCACTGCATTTATTTGAAATTTTAGTTCTCTGATCTGTAAAATTTTTCATTCTACCGTATGGCATCATGTGATTTATTGTTTCATGTTAATTTTTATTTCATATTGTGGCCGAGGGAGAATTTGTTTAATCGAACGCATGCTGTGATGTTTTAGTTATTATCAAATTCCTTGTTCAGCAGGGGCATTCCCAATACTGGGAATGGGAAATAATGTCCGCTTACTGATTTGATTGCATATTTAATCGTTTAATATTTTAGATGAACATAAAAGTCAATATCCACAAATAGTTAATAAACAGTCAATTCATTTGCAATCAAACGAATACAAAGAAGTTCACATCGTCTGTAATATGTGGCTATTTTCATCTAATACTGGTAGTGAGGCTAATGGTTTCACCACAAATCAATGCGATTTGAATTAGCGCACAGGGTTACGTTAGACTTATTGACAATCAGTCGCTTATGTGTCTGAGTAGGGGTTCATTGGATTGATAGGAGATAAGAAAATGAAATATAATGATAAAGTTTACAAACAAAACAAAATACAACTCTAGTCAAAAGCAAGCAAAAGGTAAAATATATTAAATCATATTGAAAATCAAAAATAACTTACACTGCAAAAAATGTTTCATCATGTCACACACTTTTTCAAAAGTAATCGTAAATCGTTTCGTAGCAAGTCTTTTATACTTTTTATTTCAGTTGTTTGCTAATTTGTTAAGAAATTCGATAGAACCTCCATAAACAATTTTCTAGTTTTGAAAACAAATATTTAATTTTTTCTGAATGACTACAAAGCAGTTGAAATAATTAAAATTTAGTTTAAGGATAACATATTCTTGTTATATAATTAAAAAAGCTCTTTCAATATCTTTTCAGATAAAATCGTAATACAAAATGTATTTAATACAGACACTTAAGCAAAATTCATGAAAGTTGGCCAAAAGTATCCGCTAAGAAATTTTAAAATTCTCAAAGATAGAGAAATTGTTGGTTATATCCTGTTTGGAAACGGGAAAAATTAATATCTCAAATCAAGATATTAAAGCTCTTCGTTTTGAGATCCTTGGAATCTTCTTTGACTAATTTTGAGAAACTGTTCATATGTCTGCATGTATGCGTGTGTGTATGTGTAAGCATGTGAAACGTTTTATGCCGAATTCATATACGTCTGTAGAATATTCCTGAACTTAGATTTGCTGGGAATTTTAATATCTTAAAATGCTAGAAACAAGCATTTTTTAAAGACTTTTTTGAATAACTCTTAAACTGCTTCACCGAACGATTTTACTAACCAACCATCTCTTAACATTTAAATATCACGAGATATCCTGGATGAAAAAATCCGAAAAAAGTGACTTTTTAACTTTGATATTATCTGATCAGTTAGTGTTCTCGATTCCTTGCAGTAACGGAACACTATAACCATCATGTTAGTGAAATATGAAATAATAGTGTTTTAGCTCAAAGAGTTTAGAAGCATAGAATATCAAGAGAACCAGGAGGTAAATTACGATTGAATCTCATACATGAATTGTATTGAAACTTCGATCGGTATCTAATGCGGTAATTAGGCCTCATGCTACGAGAGCTGTGCATTGATTTTAGTGGGAAGTTACAGCCATGATTCTTAGGGTCAACTGTTCTTATGTGATTACATTTACTAGACAGTTAAAACATGAATTTATTAAATCTGCTCTGTGAACTCAGAACGCAGTTCTGAGAAAACACTATTATACGGATAGAAAAGGTAAAAGATACCTTCTAAATACGAAATAAAATTAAGTCTAATTAAATTGCCCTCTTTAGGTCAAAGGGATTGTTGAGCACTTCCACCAGCAATGCCATTATTGTTAACATGAATAATGAATTAAAATCAAATTAATTTATCATTTTGAATACAATCTAAAAGTACACTTTGCAGATTATTGACTGTTTGAGTTTTAAAACAAATACAAATACAAATATATTATGGCATTAACTCACGCCCACATAAATTAACAGAATAGTGCATTAACGTTAAGTACACTCATGTCTGAGTGTAGGCATGCATTTATATTCTCTATATAATTATAAATAATTATTTTAAAATATAATTTAACCTTAAAGTGGGTTCAAGCACCTCAATGCAACGCACATTGCAAATGTAATGAAATGATCATCAAAGTTATTCGTTTGTTGCATTAAGGTGCGGGCCATTTCTCTCTGCAGTTTAAGAAGGATTCGTATTTTTTATTACGTTGTACAGATAACTCTAAAAGTTACTGAATTAAAATAATGTCTTTTAAGTTATTACTTTTATTAAATTTATATTTGACAGTATTTTTTGCAGCAAATAATACAAATTCTTGGCATCATCCTATTTTCCTTTTTGTATATTTTTCATTTGCCCGAAGAAAAATAGTTGCAATTAAATGCATAATTCTATATCACATTTATTGGTGTTGTTGTTAACCAGATTTAAAATTAAAACAACAAATCGGTATCATAGTGGCATGCAAATAAATTAAATGATTTTTAAAGACCATGTTTTTTTATTAAATATGTCTATATGGGAAAATAATCAAATTATAAGCAAAGTTGTAAATAAAACTGCGTAATTAATCGTAAAAAATATTTCTATAAATAATGTAATAAAAGTTTATTACTGAAGCACTCGTATGTTATTTGGTTTTATTTTTATTTTTTTCAATTGCATATCTTTCGGATCATCAATAATAAACTGCCTATTTTATTTATTTTTGTATTTTTTTCTTGTGGATCAGTAAATTTGTTCTTGCAGTAGCTGCAGTATTTTTTTTTTTGTAATACAAATTAAGTAGAAATGAAATATTAAACAAACTTACGTTAAATTAAAAAAAAAAAACTATTTCATTAAATATGTGTGATATGGTTTTGATAAAAAGTAACTGTTATTTATAATAAAATAAACTTTAAATGATAAAAAATTTTTTAATTAATCTTAATTCTGTGTTTGATTTGCTGAAGTGTGCATTTGGAAGGGAGTGAGTAAACCCAAGAGCTGAATCATCCAAAAAACCCTGGCAATAACTGACAACACTTGCACGATTAAAAGCATTTTTATTTAGTAGATGTTTTTCAACATTTTTTTTATTAACACTAAATAGATGTTTTATTAGTTTTTTGTATTTGTGAGTGTTTTTTTTACTTAGCCAACGTGTTAACAGGTCAAAGGTGGTAAATTAGATCCCGTAGGCAGCAAGTGCATTTTTTCAAACTGTCTTTTTAAATACAACATTAAACTATGCAGCAGCCAGGATTGCATAAATATTATTAATATTATGAAATAAATAAATTAGATGTTAGTCGTTAAAACTTAGCAGTTTTATTACCATTAATTTCTAAAATTGAAAATGATGTTGATCTAAGTTTTTAGAACTCTTCAGCTCCAACTACACCTTCAATTAATCCGCTCTGCTGTATCTAATCATCCCATGATTTAGTCAATAATAGATCTCAAAAAGAATTTATATGAAATACCATATGGACAAAAAGATGAAGATATTTATGGAAACAAACAGCACTTTGATAAAAGTAGTTACAAAAACATGCAACATGGTGGGCAGAGTATCACAAAAAATACTAAAAAAAATCGCTACATTTAGTTACTAAAAGAATCTTATTCTGTTCTATCTTGTATCATGTAATAAAGAAAAGCAGCAATAAAATTCCTTAACATCCCTAAAAATTAGTTCAAGGGAATTTCATAAATCAAATGCACCCCTCATTGCTCTGACAGCCTCGTTGTAGGCGTTGTATGACACACAGTTCTGTTCATCTTGTTTCTAGTGCTTTTTATGTTCGGCTTAAGTTATTTCAGTATGTGTCTTCTTTTTTCTTTTATTCCCCCCACCGAACAATGAAACAATATGCTGTTCAAATTAAGCCGTATATCTCTCAAAAGTAGCATTTTCATCATCAAAGAACATCATCACTAGTGGTGATGATTAGGAACTATTTCTATAGAGGAACACACGCTTATTCATATCACATATTCCAGAGGTTTGAATTGAAACTACGGAATTTCGGTAACAGAATTATTATTTTTTTTGTTTAGAAAATTTAACAATTAAGAATATGTGATATTTTTGAATAAAATAGAATAAAGATACACAAGGGTTCTAACGAAAATAGTTTTGCCACGTCAATTTTAAGGAGTGGAACAATAAACTCACATGCACACATTTTAACAGAGAGAAGCTCTAGAAGCTTGTTCTTCAAAACGAAAACTTGACGCCTTTCTGCAATATTTTACCAGTTGGATGCATAAATTGTTAAGAGGTGTCCAAGTTATAGGAATGAGAATTACTTTTATATATAAAAAATTTTCCTTCATCAACTATTTGACAATAAGCAAGTTATGACTCGGTCTTGAATGCTGCGTAGATGGCCAGAAAGCAAGTATGTCTGCGTTTTTTCAAGCATTTATTTTAATTCTAAAAGTTTTGGGCATTAAAATTGTTTAAAGCACTTAAAGCGCGTTTTCCAGTCTTATACTTCGAAAAGAAAAACTTAATAAAATAATTGGTTTAGCCAAGAAATATATCTGCTGGTAAACGGTTTTATAGTCTCTCGGAAACATTCCAAAATCATATCTGAAGTCAAAAACACACTATAGCATCACATATAAATTCGACAAGCACATAAGGAAACATACGAAAATGACGATTGTTGCCACTATTGTGTTTGCTGGCGATAAAACAAACTGCCACAGTGTACTTTCGAGTCGGAAGCTCTATAAGCCAATATGTATATTCTTCTTCTAACTGCATACCTGTTTTATGTTTGTGTTAGATAAAATAAACACTCATCGATCAAAACAAAATAAGCGCGACTCATGTGCAGAACGGTCGACATCACAAACACTGTTTAGCAATTGAATTTTGCATGGATGTGTGCCGAACTCTTGAAATCACTTCAATTATTGTGTAAATAAATTGATGGCCAAATAGTTTTTATATTCTCTCGTTTTATTTTATATGTTTATATATTTTTCTCTGTATTAAAATAAGCCGTATCGAGTGGATGTTTTGTTAAAAATTTTATAAAATATCAGCAACATTGTCAATGCTACAACAACAACATGAACACGTTATTGCATTTATTTCAGAGACTGTAACATTTATTTTTATTTTTAAAAACACCACATTTTAACAATTATTGCCGGAATTTTATTCTTATAGATTTTTTTTTGGTTACGAAACAAAATTTTATTGGTTAGTTCTTATTTCTCAGATGTTAACAATTGTTTATTGGTTTATTTGTATTATTAGTAAAATAAGAGTTTTATCTTGATGTTTATGAATTCCCCGGGAAATAAAAGTTATGTGTTGACATTTATTTTTCGATCACAAAATTATTCGTAGAGTTTCTATTTATTGCTCAGAAAGTAAAATTTACATCTCGACTTTTATTTTTTACCCACAAAATAAAAGGTATTTTAATGACAGTATGTCAAATAGATTTTATTTTTCATTTTCCTTATAAATACTTTTATTGTTATCTAACGGATTTCTAATTTTATAAAGGTGTAGAAAAATAGAATAGAGTTATATCGAATAAAAGTTGTTTGTTGGGTTTTGGTTTGTATAAGTTTCATAGCCTACTACACTTATAATAATGTGATTTTTTTTAAATTATTTGTGAATTTTTATAGTTTATATATATATATATGATATATATTTTATATATATATATTATATATATATTATTATATATTATATAGTTTTTATAGTTATATTAACATAATTCTCAGATGGTTTATAAAAGTCTTTTAATGAGTTGAGAAGTTTGAAACTTTTCCAAACTGTGGTTGAAGTCTACTGACGATTTGGTAAAAAGCGCCAATGAAATGCATATAGACATTGCTTAACCACCCAACAAATAAATTTCATATTATAATATTTAAAATATATGTAATATATCAAGTAAGAGTTTTTGCAGAGAAAATGGCAATAGATTCTATAGCACCTCTAAAATAAAACCTCTAAAATAAAACCTCGGGTAGGTTTTATTTTAGAAAAATAAAAACTAACTTTTATTTTCTGAATAATAAATGAATTTATGAATTACTTCTATAATCCGATCGAAAAATTGAAAACAATATATAACTTTTTTAAACTCTTCAATTTTAATTATGTGCTGTTTATTTTGGCCTGAAAATCTTACTAAAAAATTCAAAGTGATCAATTGAGGGGTTTTTAAACTCTTTTATATATATTTTTATTAAAAACTAAACGCCAATACGTAACTTTTTTTCTGGGAAGGAAATAAAAATTTAAAAAAAGATATCTGTAATCTTCTCAGAATTAAACACAAATTAAGAAATAATTTTTATTCTCCATTTAAAAAAAATAAAAGTCTGAATATAATCGCTGAAGTTATTGTTTCTAAGACCTTAATTTTTTTAATATAATTTTGGAAAATAATCGTTATTTACCGCGTCTGATTAATTCATTCTTTGAGGATTTTCAAATTTCGTAGCCTGAGAAAATATTTAGCAAATCTAGTTTCTTAACTTTCTGCTAGAAAACTTTCTAGTTTTCTAAATTCGAAAAGTTATTGGTTTTACTTCATTTTTCAAAAATTGAGCTCTCATCAGATCTCGACGTTTTGAGGTTTTAAGAAGGTTTCCTGACTATTTTTGAGAACCTTCTGTGCGCTACTATTCACCTCTTAATATATAAAAACTATGTTGAATACCGCAAAGCTGGTAAAAATTTTTTAATCCTTTCGTAAAATATTGTGAACGAGGAAATTTGTTAAAAACGATTTAACTTGAAAAACTCCGAAGTTATATATCTGCCCGCCAGTAATCTCTATTGTCTTATAGCGATCGAAATCTAAATCAATCACCATATTTCTCTTGGGATTCGGTAAATTCAAATAATAGTGTTTTATCTCGAACAGCTTAAAAGCATAGAATAACAACCAAATTAGATTACGATATCCTTGCAGGAAGTTACAGGGATGACCTTTAGTGTCAATCCTTTTTCATATTTCATTTGTAACGGTCGTAAATATTAAATTCTCAAACTCGCCTTTTAACTTTTTCTGGCTTATAATTTATTTTATTACTATTATTATTTGAAAAATAATTGCTTAACTTCGTCTTTTTTGTTCATTCGAAATTTTATTTGTGTCATAAGAATCCCTCCTACATTTTATTTATGAATGGCCTATTACTTTGGTACCTAAAAAAGCCTTCGGGTGAAAACTGTATCGACTGTACCATAAGTTCCGCATATATGACTTTAGTTTCAGTACGTTTCCTCTTAATTGCTGAAGCCTTTTTATAGTGGGATTCCATAAATTTTGCTTGAAAAATGGGAGATGATAATATTTTTTAAGCCTGCACTTCATAATATGTGAATATGTGGGTTGACCATAATATCGTCAGCTTTAATAGTTGCTGAATTATATTTTTATATTGACATCGGCTTTATTTGCTAGAATTATTGTGAAGCGTATCGCCATAAGAATTTTCCCATTTTAGAATAAAAACACGCATATCTTGGGATGTTTGCGATTTTTTGTTGAATTACAAAGAAACCACGTTCCATTTAAATATGGAATAATAAAATCGTCATATTGAGGGCATTTTCAAGGATCAGAATGGTGCTGAATTTTCAATGAAATTTTCATTTCAATGAAAAGCTAAAGCGTAGTTAGTGGGAAAATCTTAGACCACATTTACGTTTGTAATTAATGTTAACAATAGTTTTGTAGAAATATTCTGGTGACATATTTTACACATGAAAGTTGCAGTGGTTGTGTTTTGTTTATGACACATCTGCAACACTAATAAAATAATAATTCTATACAATAACTAATTAGCTTTGGGGAACTTGAGAGGAGGAGTATATAAGAAAACAAGTAGTGCAACAAATAAAGCCTGCTGACTTAATTAAGTCCTTTTAAATTGAACAATCATTTTGGAAATATGTCATGTACAAATAACACCAATTTTATTTAATTTGATTACAAAACATTCACCACATTCAACTTCAGAACTTTTTTATTACAATAACTGTCATTGCAATTATATGGTTTTGCGATAAGAGGTGAGGAAAATGCTAATTAATTCGCATGTAATAGACATGCATGCGTTAGAGGATATATTGAATGCAAATAATAAAACCGCAACAAGTTTTGGGTAACAAACACGTCTAAATGTAAATGCATTTACATAAAAGTATTATAATTGCCTTCAGGTACTCATCGTAGAAATTGTGTCAGGAAAGTACTCGGAAATTGTAATAAAACAATTATTTGTTCAATGTGGCTTTTTAGTTCAAAATTTGTTTTTAGTTCAAAAAGAAAAAATTTAGGGTGATCTGGTTAAGAGGAGGATGTAAAATATACAAAAATCCATTTTTTTTAATAAAAACAAGCAGCTGAAGATATCAAATTATTATGGAGAAACACAAAACACTTTCATCAAGAAAGCGAAAATATATAAACAATCTTTTGATTAATAAAAAGCAAAAATTTTTTGTTATAAAACAGAACATTAAAATTAGTTTCAATATATTTGGCAACAGAACAATTTTGTAAATACTTTTAAATATTTCTGTGTGTATCATTCTACTATCAACTATTTTGTAGTAAGCTTAGAGCCTTATTGGCTTATATAACTGTCCGCTAATGAAATTTAAACTTTTAAAAATTCGGAAACTTATTGGTTTTATCTCTTGTGGTAAAAGTCGACATCTTGTCAGATCTTGACGTTTTGAGTCCTAGAGATCACTCTAGACCGTATTGTTCTTTGCAAAAGATTACCGGAACTCACATAGGCTTTCATGTTTAGGGTTCAAGATCTTAATTTATATCGAATGCTTTTATAGAATGTCAAAAAAATGTTTGCGTAGGAATATGGATGGACATACTTGAAAACATTCTGACTATCGTAAGTAATGGATAAAAAATATATGATGTGTTTGATAAATATAAAAAAAACAATAACTACTGAGTTCCTAGCTAAGCCGCCAATTGTAGGATAAGGTATTTTGGTCGCAAACGAGTCGTGGATTGCTTCTTAGGTCCTTAGGCACCCTCAATTTTACTTGTGTCATGCAAAGACTTTCTAAATTTAAGCTGCATTAATCAAAATTTTATTTAGTATTTGTCTCTCTGATCAAACTAGAATGACTCTTCTAGGACTAATTGAATTCATTCAGCATTGTACGCTTGGAAGAGACCAGAACAAACAAATTTATTATCTGTGAATGTTTAATTAACTGTGATTTTCAATCCGCGTGCATATAACGTTGGTCGAGTATCTCCTTCTTCTATGTTGACGTTCATTAGGAGAGTCACACTCATGAAATCCTTTAAGAATCCCTTTACCAGGTTTTTGAAAAAATAATTCTTCTACATCCAAGATAGTAAACTAACTGTGGACAAGCTAATAAAACTATTCTTAGTAATTTTTGCAGCTTCTATGGAACTCCATTTTATTTTGATTTGCTTGAGCTGTTCATATGGTGAAAATACTCCAGTCACGTGTTTGTTCCAACACCTTAAATACTGTTTCAATTATTTTGCTGGACTGGATATTACAAAATGCTGATAAAAGCCATACATTTTTAATGAAATTGATTTCAAAACATTCTTTCTTGATTCACAATAAATATTTAATTGTAAATCACTTAATTTTTAAACACTTTAAATTTTCCATTTATATGTACGTATGAAAATGTTCTAACATGAAAGAGATTTCCGTATAAAATACGTAATTTACATGTTTTCAAATTGAAATACGTTTCAAAGTTATCCGAGTAGATGTATGCAAATGTAAAAATTACTTTTCTATGATAAATTTACAAGATAAATAAGCCAAGACAGCACAAATACAAGTACGTAACATGAAAGCATTTTCCACAACTCTTGTAAAAGGTAGACGAAAACGAATTTTACATGCCACTCTCCTTTCATGGATATGGAATTTATCAAGTATTTAAATGAAATTATATTAAAACGATATAAGTGAAATTTTTATAAAAAATAATTTGCATAACATCTGTTTTCAAAAAGGGTTTTTAGCTGTTCCGCCTTAACAAACGGAATGTTAAATCAAGTGTACGACAAAATTAGCTCCGAAAGTAAATTGCCCAACACAAGTGTATGGAAAACTCTTACAACGGAGCTGGAAAATCATGCAAATAGAACATATTTTTTTCTTTCTTTCCAGCATAAAGCAGTAAAGATTCGTTTGCCCAAACACATGTAAAATTTTGCAAAATACAGAAAACTCGAACAATGTCTGCATTTTCTTACAAGTAAAAACATACCTCAACATGAGGTTAAAAGCAAATAAGAAATTTCAAACTTTCAAACTTTCAAAGAGGCAAAATGAAGTAGAAATTTGAGAGTAGGAACAGAAAATGTATGTGTTCAACATGTTTTAGTAGCTGTAATAGAAGGGTGTAGCTGAAGTAACACAAAAAGTATGAATTTGTTAAAAAAGGAATTTGAATCTTTTACACACTCCTCCATACATTTGTTTTCGTTTTTTTTCCAAATATATAGAAGCATAATCGCAAATACTGTAAGACATACCTATAGAAAGGATTTCACAAGCATTTTTTTGCTTCAAATAATAATGATGAAATTGTGTTATTTATGGGCATGTTATAGGAAACTCTTCTATGAAGTTCTAACGTCAAACTATTCACTCGTCTTTATAGATCCTCAACTCATAAGAAGCTTAATTTTGTCTAACAGTGCTTTCACACTGAAAACTAAAACTACAGATTTAATACTTCAGATTTAATTAATCCAAGTCTTAAGAAACAGGACATCAAATAAACTTAATCACAATGCAAACTCTGAACAAAAAATGCACATGTAATGGATTAATAATAATAATAACAGACAAAAACAAGTTGGCATTTCATAAACCCTAATTAAAACCAATTTAAAAATGGGTTTAAGTTTGTTTTGAATGATCAGTTCGTCCTTCAAATTACCCCAGTACTTTTACACCGACAATATACGGATATACATTAAGAAATTTAAAATTATTATTAAAATTTTTATTAAAGATCAGTTTCAGTGTACAACAAGATATGCAGAAGTGGGTAGAGGTTACTAATGAAGGATGGGCTTTATTGGCAGCACCTTAAAGTGTTTTTTCAAGTTAATTTTAGCGAGAAATTATGCTCAACGATCTTGGCTTTCAGTCTGGTTACTGCTTAGCAGATTTTAAGAAGGCTCAGCAGCTCCATCGGTTTTGAGGGTCAATCTGCCACACGCGTAATGATTAAATTATCTTATCACGACAAGAAATAAAAATTAATCTTCACAATACCAAGATAAATTGTTGTATATGAGCCAACAACTCATCATAATATGGCATCTGTACTTTATGACGATAAAAATCTAACAAATACTTATATTTTCAATATAGAATATTCTTGTGAACACAATTACTACTAAAACTAAAAATGTCACTATATATATATATATATATATATGTCCGGATTTTCTAACGAATCAGCGTAAAAATACATTCTATATCTTTAATTAGTAATCTAAAGAATTTAATTCCCACACCATCTCATTTCTTAACTCATACAATTGCTCCTTTTTTATATTTCATAATATTAATCCTGCCATATTTATTACATACAAAATATGCTGTTGAAATGTATCCTTGTAAATTTAATTAAACTGAAGTGTTGTCTTGAAATGGGACGAAACTCCCTAGAAACAGTTTTTAGGTTGACAATCTTTTCACACAATTCGCGTAAAACTGTTTAATTTTTTCATTTATCGTGCCTACGGCATGCAAACCATCGTTGAAACTTATCTACGTGACGAAAATCTAAAACAAAAATAAATAAAAAATTAAAAATGGTCAAAACAAGACACTCAAATAATATCATAAATGCGTGGGAAAAGTGGGAAAGAAATCCTCTAAACACATTTTTGTATTTTCACATGTAAACTCACCGTTTTCTCTTAAAAATAAAATTAAAAAAATTAATAACCAGGGATCGGAAATAACAGTTATAAATATTAAAAAGTCACACTAAAAGGGATGTGATACTTGCACAAGCACTACATGGACTACCTTTAGAATCGTTCCTTTTTATATCCTGGACTTTTGACTCAAATTTAGTGATAATTTTCTGAGAATTATTTAGTCCTCAGAAGAAAAGTTATTTGTTAATTTTCAATTGTTTTTCAGAATCTAAAAGCTATTTGTTGACTTTTATTATTCAATGAGAAAATAAAAGTTGTGTAATGACTTTTATAGATTCTTCAGATATCGAATTTTATATATTGACTTTTATTTTTTTTATCAGAAAATAAAAGTTATTTGTTGACTTTTATATTTGTAACAGAAAATAAAAATCCTTGATGTTTATACTTTTTACAGAAAATAAAAGTTATTTGTTGAGTTTTATTCGCCAATCCGAAAATATCTCAGATATCAAAACTTACATCTTCAATTTTATTATTTCATGAGAAAATAAAAGTTCTTTTTTAAAGTTATTTTTTTTTTAACAGAAAACAAATCTTATATCATGTCTTGTCTTATGCTTTACGATCATAAAATTAAAGTTATATATTCCTCTTATATCAAAACTTATGTCTTAACTTTTATTGTTTTTCCTCTTTCAATTTCAATTTCAATTACGTAAATAATATTTATTACTTGAGCTAAAAATAAATATCGGGTTGAAATTGTTAAAGTGTGGTTTTAAAAAATAAAACTTCTGTTCTTTTGCAGTCCCTGAAATTAATATTAAAATATTAAATTCTGTCGTCTGGTTGAGCATTAAAATACAACAAAATTAAATAAATTTCTCTGTTGTAATCAACAGAATAAAACGAAAAATATGTTGTTCTCCTTGAAATCCCTTCATTCATCCACTCCACGCCTTTTTATCTATAAGTGCGGCCCAACGCACTTTACGATTAGAGTTTATGATTTTTTTTTACTTCCTTAAAAATTAAAACCTGCAAACATACATTTTTTAATAATTTGTTTATAATTATTATCTTATCTTATCTTATTTTTACTTTCAGATACATCGATGAATAATTTTCTGGTGAGTCAAAACAAATTGAATACTATTTTTCTTTTAAGTTAAGGTTAGTCACAAACCTTCATTGAATAATGATTTCATCCCAGAAATTTTTGTTATTCGTTTTTTAGTTTAAACTATTCAATTAATGATAGTTCATCAATATATATTGCGAAATCTTCAAATGTGGTTTAACGTTCTTGAATATTATGGCCAAAGGATTGCACATATATATCATTCTCCAGATTATAGTATTATTCTAATGATTATATATACTTTTTCAACAACAACAAATAAATTGTTACTTATTATCGTTACCAAATATCTCTATTCAGTAAGCCATTTTTTAAAAACTTAACAAAAATAAATCCAACAAAGAAAAAAGGTTCACACTCTCTCATTATGACCACTAACTCACTGTTCGTATACTTTGTCAGCATAAATTTAGTAGCCTTATCAGCAGTTAATATGATTATTATTGGTGTCATTTTTATGACTGCATGCTTATGCAAAAAGTTTCATGGTTGAATGGTTTATAACAGGACACGCAGACAATGGCGAAATGGTTTGTGGTGTTTCCTAAATACCCACTTGACTTTAAGTTCTATTGCAATTGTAAACGACAAAGTAAATTTGTTTTAAATATATTTGAGTTTGAGAATATTTAAAAGACCATAAAATATGAATTATTTGATATTTGATCTGTAATAAATTTTAAGGAAATTTGGCATTTGAATAAAAGTAATAAATACAATTACTTTTTATCATTTCTTTTTTCTCGAATAATCTGTTTTAAAGTTTCCCTTTTGTAGGCGTGATCCGTATATATTTCTTTTGTCATGTAATTTAATAAATAAATTACGTTACTTGATTTCGTTGCCGAATCTCTCTAACAAATTTGAATCGCATTTTTATTGTGGTTAATGCAAATGAGCTCATAATGATTTAAGTGTAGGCAAAAACACAAAGTTAGAGGGAATATATGGATACGCTTACCTACAAGGACACAAATTCCTAAGAAAAGTTTCTTCATCAAGATTTTATTTATTTTCATGAAGAGTATTTGTATTTGACTTTCAGTGAAGAGCATAATCCGGCTATAAATCTTGCAGCTTGGGGCACTACTTACAGACAACAAAATACATTCTTTGCTAAGAAATATTTAAAACTTGTGTTGCCTCAGAAACCACCAGCAGTTAATTTATGATATTTTATTTACTGTTTCTAATGTGGTAAATGAAAAATTGAAATAAAAGTTAACAGCAGAAGCACGCAAAAGAAATTCCATTTCAGGGGGCAAATTACGGCACTCGCCATCGTTCAAAATTTTTATATGAATTGTATTGAATTATCGTTTTATTTTAGGGAAAGAAGTAGGACAATATTATTCCCATAAAAAGGATCTGACACAAAAAATCTCAAACGTTTGCAGTATGAAGCGTATGATATTATTTTGAAATGTGTCGTCACAATTAATACTTTTGCTTGCGAAACTCTAATGGTGGAGGCCCAATGTGGATGGCAAGAGATAGTGTGCGCCTCTAGCATTACCGATATGAAAAATACCAGTTTTGTTAGAAAGATATCTGTAGAATTTATTCTAAAATTTTATTCAGGAGATACATTGATTTCAATCGCATTAGCCTGCCGTTTACAATGGCAAACCTTTATAGAAACTCATAAAATTTACAAAATACCATTTCCCCAAAGTGCAGGTAATTTAAACTTCATTCATAGACTACCAAAATACTTGGCAGAAATCACTTAACTTAAAAATAAACCAACACCTACAAAATGCTTTTCAAATTGACATATTTTATGTTTATAAATACTTCCATGGCATTTACATGTGACTTACAATACACATCAATCCCTGAGGCCACTAAAGTTTTCAAAATAAAACAAGTTAATTAACATAAAGCAACAAAAACGAAGCCAGCTAAAGAAGGGATTTGAAGGAAACGAAATTTCTGTTACAAAATTTATTATTTTGTCATTATTTTATCGTTCTTATTAGGAAAGCACGAAAATGAGACAAACATGCTCATGTTGCTCCAAAGAAACGGATCTTTTTTGTGTTATAGTTTTCTATAAGACTCAACTTATTCAGCACAGACAGACAGACGCATCATCATGCTTCCAGCCATAACAGTGTGCATGAGATTACAGCACGAGTGTAAAGACGTGGTGTTAAAACTCATCAATTTTAAATGACAATTTGCAGAATAATTTAAATGATTAATTCTTACAGCATTCAAAAGAGCGATGAAGCTTATAAATTAATTTAAAACACATGCTAAATTGGCACTCTATGATGCAGGGCAATAAAAGAATACGACTCATGTGAACAGATTTAATAGACGACGTACACATTTACATCGAAAAGAGGGGGGTCATATGGTTGGCGCTAGACCAACCGTATTTGTGTGCAGCATGGATAAATTAATAGCTTGATGTTAAGATGTCGTGACGTTACTTTCTTATCTGAGGATGCCGAGTGTAGCTGCTTGTGGTTAAGCAACGTTAAATTGAAAACTACACATGCACGACAACGAGCTGAATCTTTAATCTATAATCAGGAACTATTAGTACGGTTCCGTCAAATTTAGCCCGCCTATTACGCACATTCATTATCTTGAGTTAATAGTATGTCTTATGAAATGCAACAAAATATGGTTGTCGCTTAATATCACCATCAAGTAACTCAAGAGTATCGGCAATTTTCAACTCTCAACGAAATTCCATTGAACAATTTTTGATGTTGTTTTCATTAAAATGGCTTCAACTGGGTTACATTCTTATCTTTTAGTAAAGACTACGATTGTAAATAAATAACATCCTCATGATCATTGAAAGTGTTATTTAATAAATAATGCTTGGGAGTGTTTACATGCTTTAATAAACGTCTTAGTCCAAAATAGTTGTTCAAAACGATTTTGTGTAGAAATCTATCAGATTATCTGTATTAGGAACAATCGTAAATCCCCTAAAATAATAACTTTGAAAAAGCTTTCAGTATTCGAATTACTTTGGAACAAAATGCTTGTGGGATTAGACCATTTCATGAGAAGGATACGGGAGCTTATTGCCAAATCATGTGATGTAACACCCAGAGATAAGTTATTTTTGGCTGTATACGAAAGCTTAAAACCATTTCGAAAAGTCTCAGACTCTCTGTCATTTGGAATAAAATACTCATCAGAGCCAATTAGGTAGTGTTCTGTATTAATTGTTTTTGTATACTTTCCCTATAACAACAACTACTTAATACTGCGACGTTCTCCTCCGGCTTACTTCTGCATCAAAAGCTTTTTATGCTTCTTTTATTCTAATTTCACTTTGAAATTCTATTGTTTTATAACGCAGTAGTTTCTTTTTCTTCCAAAATTCAAAATATTTTGTCACTGAAGTGTGTCTTTTGCCAAAGTGTTAGAGCTGAAATATGAGGTGATTACTTCTAAGTCATTTCTGTTATGCTTGTGTAGGTCCTTAAAATTTGCATGGGCATGGTAAATACAACACTTTAACTTGAATGCCTCTTGTTAACGTATTGAGTTTTACCTTGACTTGTGGCCTTTTCCATTCTTTCGAAAAATGTTTATGCAAATTGTTGTTATTCTTATCTTTTGTATTATTGTAATTCTTGTTGTCTATTGTTTGTGTTACATTTGTTGTAGTGGTAAGCAAACAAGATGTAATTTTATTTAAATATTTTACTTTCAATGTTGTTAAAATAAATTTGTATTGTTGTTTTTTGTGTTGGCATTGTTTATTTATTGCCAGCTGTACTTCAGCGGTCCTACAGAAAGTCACAAGCATGAGAAAACATCTCCATATTCTTCTTCATCTGTGCAAATAAGTTTATTAATAAAAGGTTATTTTTATTGAGATTCTAATCAAGCTTTTATCGTTTTAAGTTTTTTACTTCGTTGTTTACATTTCGTTTCAAATTCAAAATTTCAAGTTAAACAAAAAGTCTTTTGAGTTGTTTACTTGCTACCATGTAAAAGAGTTACACTTGGATTTGCGTTGTAACTATTTACAGTTTCGTAATTAGTAGTCGCTGTCGGAGAAGTTCTGGTGATAAGAGGCGCGTTCATCCCTTTGAAATGTGTTTGCATATTCGAAGTAACTGCCAACTTGTTATTCTGTTTGCTTAGATAGCAAAAGTCTTAAGTACTTTCAAATGCTAATTTCTGAATAATATGCAATTCAAATTATGCTACTCATTCATTATGGATTTAAGGATGTGGAACTAAGGCAATATATTCCTTATAAATTTTTTTTTTTTAAATTTCAGATCTTCGTTGCAACAAATTAGTGTTGATAATGGCAATTTTTCAGTTGATATATGATCTGTTCAAAGTTCTTATTTTAAAAAATGTCGTAATAAACTTGACGACTGAACTACTAATAAATTGTTTAATATATAAAGGCACTATTAAATAGGTTTTAAATTATTTTTTGTATAAAAACTACCTTATTTCTTAAGTCCTTTAAAACAAATTAGTGTGGATGAATGAAATTAATATATAAATTCCAAGACATGACAGTCTTGATCGTTATTTGCTTTTGCTATTTTCTATGAGTTGCGTGCAAAGATATAACTATCCAAGAATTATTACCAATTAATCAATAAATATTCGGGAATTTCATATTTGCGAATATTTTACATTTAAATCGTATTGAAATTGCCAAGCGATATTGTTCTTTTTACGCACCCAAAACACTGTCATTACTTTTTATAGATGATTTTTTATAGGATTACGTTTTAAAATTAATTTAAATTCAAATAATTTTAATTAGCTGTTGTTATATCCCTTTTTTAATTCTTCTCTGTAATATTGAACAAAATTACTCACATACTTTTTATGGAGTAGTTTTGAAGTATCATGAAATTAAATTCTATTTGCACCACAAATGTCACATGCAGTTGTTATAAATTATTGCTGTCACTATTTTATGCTTTTTATTATTATTTTTAATTTGTAGCAATGCAAAAAATTTAAATATGTTGGTATTAAAAAAAATGCTACATGTAACAAAGTATGCCACGTTTGTATAAAATATACAAACCTTAACTCACGCAATTGAACGCATATATGTATATGAAATATTATATACTTTTGATGTAATAAATAATACATAAATTTAATTTATTTAAGCAAGTTTTGTTTAAGTTGTCATAAAATATGCAACTATTTATTATATATAAAATTATTTCATCAAACAATCATGCAATTTAAAGTCAAGTGTAGCGTCAATGCAAGCTTTCCTCTACCCACAATGTTTTTTATAAAAAACTCGTATCACATGCTTTAAGCACATAATAGTTATTGAATACGTTAACTCCATTAAACGTTTATTAACAAATCATATTCACCAACGTACATTCGCTGATTTGTGTTCTATAGAATTTTAAATTGCGACACTGGCAACTCCAGACCTTTTTTATGTTTAATGTTGCAATACAGCGAATATGAATTCGAATCTTTGAATTTGTGAATAATACTGTGTTGTGTTTTTGGTTCGGCGACTTCATGGGTCTATATTTTTTCGAAAATGAACAAGGAAACGCCATTACCGTGAGTATTCTTCGCTGCCAAACCGAGTTCTTGGGACCATAATTGTCTAATTTTAACATCAGTGAAGTTTGGTTTCAGCAAAACGGAGCCAAAAGTCACACACTTGGACAAACAATTCAATCAGTATACACTTATCCCTCGATTTGCACGATACTTTTTTTGCACGATTTCACTTTTACACGATTGTTTTGGTTTTCGTGTAAATTGAGGGATTTGTGCAATACCTCGATTTACACGATTTTTTTATGTGTTTTATTGAATATTTGTGTCTCTAATAGCACGTTTGAGTCGGATCTCAACATATTTGTTAAGGAAACTGCAGAAATATTATCTAACGACGACGAATAAATTAAATACATATGTATGTATGTATACGATATTAATAACATATATAGAATGATATGAATTACATTAATTTTTGTTTGTTTTTAAGAATAATATTTATTTTATTTAATGATTTAAAGGTATATTTTTATGTGTTTTGAGTAAACGCTTCTGATTTTTTATAAACTAAATTGGAATACATACATAATTTTTTAATAAAATCAATTTTTTGCGCGATTCTGCCTTTATTTTCGATTTACACGATTTTTCGTACAAAACTTTTAAATTTCGATTTACACGATTTTCTCAGGAACGTATCTATCGTGTAAATCGAGGGATAAGTGTATTGGAAAACTTTTAGTCACGTAACCTCTAAATTTATCGATGTCAATTGGCCCCGTTCTTTTTTTTAGTTTGTTTAGGATTATTTGTCAAGCCGGGCTTATGTAAGCAAACTGGGAACAACTGACTCGCTGAAAGATGAAATTCATGTTTTGTTATTGACTCTTATATTTCTTCTCTGTATTGGTGTCAATAAGACTGAATGTGTCGAAAAATGCGCGTGCCTTTAAGCCCATTTTCTTTCTAAACTAAATTTTTTCATCCTTTGATGTGCCAACATCTGGTCTCACTACTCTATACCTCTTTTCCACAGTTCTTTTACAATATGTTGCATGTGTAAACATCATCTCTAGTTAAAGAAGAGGCTCACTTATTATCGTTCTGAGGTCATCTCTTAATGTATGATATATCGCAGCTTTAAAAAAGGAATACACGAATAAACACAAAGACTCCTTTAAAGTTCTCACATTCTACCATTCGCTATACATATTCTGCCGGAACTACAGGCCGTATGAGATACGGTTATTTCCTTTAGATAAATAAACTCTGTTTTGAAAATCGTTTATGTTTTTTTTACCTACTGCTGCAATAGTAGTAGAAAAACCACTTCATATTATAAAATTCACGCACATTAATATTTATGTACTTACTACACTTTGGCGTGCACACTGTGAGTTCTGCATATAGTTTAAATGATCCTTAACATGTATTTTTTTGCTGTTACTCTGTTCGTTTTCATAATAATTACAATATAATGAGCAGCCCATAAAAAGTTATTAACACGCAAGAGGTGACCACAAAAACGCTGTTTTAATGACATCTGATGTTAATTCCTTTGCATTAGGATGCCAAGTGAACATTTGATAGACGTATTCAATCTTAATTGCATTTAAATTAATAATTGAATGCTTTCAGGGAATTTCGGTGCTTTCCATACTTTGGCAGTTCTACTTCCTCCAAAAGCTAGTCCACATATATAATAATTTCGCAAAACGTAGTGCAATTTATTAAAACAAACTAAAATTCGTTTAATATTTGTAATTTATTTTTTACGTAAAAGAAATTACATAAGCTGTACGTATATATTAGGAACTGAGTGCAAGTGCGTGTGCTGGGTTGCCATAAGTGTAATAATTCAGCGCTAAAAAAAAGTAAACACAAATCCGGGTCAGACCATTGTACCACATTGTATGTTTTATATGAAAATTAAATGTGGTCAAGTTACTAAACTCTTGCATTTTATATGTGAAGTTGCACTGTAGAAATTTGCTAGCAGCCTTCATATTCGATTAAGAGAATTTTGCAATATTAAAAATTTTTAAATTTTTTAATGCACTTGGAGGTATGTAAGTCACAGAATTTTGTGCTCTTTTATTCAATATAATTTTAATGGTTTGATAAGAGTTTAATAAATCGAATACTAAAATGAAGGGAGTTGTAAATTTAAATAAATAATATATTATCGCAATTGTTATAAAGTAAAAAATTTGCTTTAAGAAAATTTCGTAGAAATTGTTATTTTAAAATACCATTTTGGTCAACGTTTGTTTTTTATGAATATGGCAGTTGAAGAATATTGGTATATATGTTTAGTATGGCACTGAAATATAGATTCTTTAAATCCACAATAATATAAGATATGCGAATCTTATTCCTAAGTTTTTCTTAATATATAAATACTATAAAGAATATTAAAATTTTGAAAACTTTTTCTTTATTATTATAAACTACAACAAAAAAGGTGTGCATATTTTAGTGACTGCAGGGATTGCGTTTATAATATATTAAAAAAATTTATATTTATTTTCTGTATTTTGTAAACTCAGATCCCGACAACAAGATATTTTATGTAACAACAATTGCTTGAGTCTTGCAAAGTCTTATTTCAAATATTTGAATGCACCTTGAAATATTTGCAAAATCATAATATTAAATTATTTTATTGTGCCTATATGTTATCTCTATATATTTGATTCAGACTGTGTTGTACAATTACAGTTCCCAGTTTATTTTTAGAATTATATGTTTGTACTTTATAACATGTTTCATCACACTTGCCTTTCCTATTTTATCCTTTCCTACTTTATCAATTTTAACCTTATAAAAATCTCCTTAATGTGTTATAAGTTTTGTGAACCATCTTGTAATTATTTCTATAAAATATATTAGATTTCTCTAACATATCTGATATCAAAGATATATATTTTGAATCCGAAACTATATCCTTATTACCATTTTTATCTCTTTTGTATCTCTGTATTTAATTGTAAGTCTGTCAGCATAGAAACTTGTTATTATTTAATATGTTTACAACTCCTTTCTCATTTAATTAATAATGTGCAATCAATATACTTAAGTTCGATTGATGTTGCTGTGGATGGATTGATGTAATAATTGATGCACACATTTCAACCTTAAAAATATTTACTCTCACCGATTTATCACTATGAAAGTTTATAGCAGTTATTCAAAAAAAATTTAAGCACAATAAAAATGTATCAAAAGAGAATTTTATTTATAATTTCCGGTAGCGGTTGCTTTTCGGCTTTAGCTCTGCATATGAACGGCAGTTGCTCAATAGCAGCACAATTTTCAACTTCACGACCATGTTTTATGGACATGTTGCATGTTGTAAACCATAATAATTTCATGAACTTCATGCATCAGGGGCTAAATTCACATAAGAAAGATATGAATGCATTAAACGAAACATCTTTTTAAAGACACGCCACCCTCTATTTACAGACAGCTGGGTACTGCATTTAAAGAATCTGTAACAAAATTGTCATGTCAAAGTGCTTGTAATATTATTTTTAAAATAAAAAGGAAAAATACTATGCATTAGTGTAATAAAGGATTGTAATATATAAAATACAAAGTGTTTGGAAACTTATAAGAGCTTCTAATATGCTTCATAAAAGATATATCGTGATCTTGCAAATTGCTAAGCAGCTGTTTGTAATTCTTAATAATCACGTAACGTAAATAAGAATACATTCACTATTAAACTGGCGGTGAATAGAAGAGAAAAATATATCATAATATTGAACAGGTTAATTTCTGCTGTCACTTTTTCAAGGATACAATAGAAATTATGTCTAGCAATCATATGAGTTACAGACATGAAATAAAAATCTGCAACTGCATACATTTCCGGCTTCATATTTTTAAGACACTCCTCTTTATATTTTCAGTTACGCTTATATACCTTTTAGAATACTCGATTTATTTGTGTAAAGCAAGAAATTTTGCTGTAATAATATACTCGTATAGTTGAAAAAGTTGGAAGTAATAAAATATTTTTTGATCCTGCCAATCTTGGCTTTTAATTAAAACGTTGTGTGTTTGGAAAGAGACAAATTGATCACACAATTCGAACTTCGACTTTTTATAAAGAAAACTGCTATCACCTAAACTAACAAACTTTTACAAGGACGAAGGTAACTAATTTATGGGAATATTTTATTTGTTTATTAATTTAGTTAAAATAAAATACATCAAACGTTGATCTGAAGTCTTGCTTTGAAATATCCATTGTACGTCCTACAGCCGTTTCTTCGGCTAAAAGCGATTTTGTTTGTTTTCATAAAATTGTTAACGCTAATATTTTCTCATAAACTATCCAGCCCATTTTACTATTCTTCTTTTCTGCGGCGCAAATTTGATTCCCATTATGGGCTGCTTAGCGAATTGCTCTGAAATTCCCTTTAATCGAAAACTGTTGGCCCGATTTTTATTTTGAAATTTTTTAACAAATCTGTTAAGTCCCAAGTAAGTACGTGTGAAGAAAGGATATTTTTTAATATTAATAAATAATAAACTAATTTATAGAAAAACAGCAAAATTTTTAGATATTTAAAACTGATATTAATCGTAAAAAGCATACATTCTTTGTATGTAAAGCAAATAGAAAAAGAATGTCATTCATTTTTATTATGTAAGTGTTGCTTAACGTCACGTCAAAACAATTTTAAAAATAGGACATTTGCCTAGTCTTTGTAAAAATAGATTGAGTATTTAATTATAATATCGTTCTGATTCGTTTTCCACAATATTATATTAAAAAAAAAAATAAAATTCAACATGAAAGTTTCCCTGGGACTAATGCAGATCATTATCTCTCAGAATAATATGAGATATTATTTCATACTTCCACTTTGATGAGTAAGATGTCAAATTGATTACTTTTCTTTTTGTGTTTTAAGTATCCACTTTTGTGTTTCAAATTGGCTGGATTTTTCCAACCTTAATTGTATTTGTGAGAGAAATAATGAAAACAAAAACTGCTGGTAGCAATTGTTTTATTGTAAAACAATAATTTAGATTGAAAACTTAAATTTATTTTGCGCAGACATCGGTACATAAATTTTCATCATATTGTGAGTTGTCATTTGAAACTATTTCATTACAACATCGTGCTGAAATTGAAGAATTTATTCCTCCTGACAATGTGGTACTACTCTCTAAGTGGTACTTAGATATAGGGTTAGATATAGCAAGTGGCTATTAGAAATAATCTTAATGTGACTTTCATATTTAATGAAAGGAAAAAAGGGATTTCCTTGATTTAATTTTTGAATTATGCTTGGATATATTATTTCTCTTTTTGCTTTCTTTGCATTGAAAATACTAAAAATAACAGGAAAGTAAAATATTTCAATCGGAAAATCAGTTTCATTCCCAGTTTTTAGCTTTTTTCAACACAATAGAAACTTTAATATCGTATACGCTAATCATCTACTACTTCTATTGTTTCTACTGATGGCGATTTTCTCTATTATTTTCTCTAGATACTAAACGGCTTCAATAAATTTATGTCAACTTTTGAAATTTAATCAGTTTCAGACAACATATAACCGACATATTTCAAATTGTAAAATTATTTGAAGTTTTATTTTCAAACTAAAAAAGTTAAACGAAAATATATATTTATTATATGACTTTCCTTTTCCTTTGTTTTTCAAAGCATTTTTATTCGTATATGTTTCACTAAGTTGTTGTTGCCTTGCTAACATCGTTATATTCATAAGGATTGTTTTTATATTTTCCGTAAGTTTTACGGTGTTTTTATTTGTATCACAAACTGTTATTAGCTGGAAACTGGTGCATAGTTTAATATTAACTCTATGAATAATTTTGAAATAATCTAAGCAGTTGCAGTATTCTGCCGTTAAAGTTCTTAGCCGCAGTTGGAGCATAAAATATTGTTTTGCAACATCAACAAAATTCTTTGCAACTTTGCTTTCTACGTTTTAAAAAATTAAACTGCCTGATATTCTTTTATATAAAAAGTGTTACTAGCAACGGGATCTGAAACTGCAAAAGAGAAGTATGGAAAATAGAAAGTGCCAGCATTTTTTTTTTCTAATGGCATTAGGGTAATTTTGTTGTTCCACTGTTCCTACTTGTGGCGTAGTCTGTGGGTCATAACTGCATATTTATATAACAAAAACAATAAAGTGTGTGTAAGTAGCGAATATAATGTGAAAATGGAGTAGTTGTGCTGTTGTTATCCTTATGATTTTATGCTGAAAGTTTTGCGTCTATCTGTTTCTCTGTTTCATACATACTTTGGCTACTTGCACAAGTATTTTTTTATTTATATATATATTTTTTTTCTTTTTTTCTTTTATGCATTTTGCCGACATTTACGTGTTATTGATAATGTTGTGAGAGATATAAGCCGTTTTTCTTTTGCTTGGTATATTATTTTATTTATATTTCTCTTAGAGTATAACATTTCTATGAATTTAAGAAAACTAAAGGAAGAAGCGTAAAAGTTTTCATTGCTTTAAGTGAAGAACAGTAGCTTTTTGCATTGTTAGATATGCTCGATTACATTTCGTTATGTTCCACAATTGTCTCAGAGCAGAAATGTTTTCCTTGCTGGATTATAATATTGTCTTATGGTTAAATGATCTATAATTCAATAAGTTTTTCGTGAATTGTCAAAGATCTGGAATAAACACGATTTTAATTAGCTTCACTTGTATGTCTGTTTGCGTATTCTAAATATTATTATTAATATCACTCATACGTCGCATTGTACTCGTACTAGTTTGCTGGTGTGGTTCGTATTTGTTATATTCTCTTTTTGTGTCTGTATTCATTAAAAAAAAATTCAAGCACAAAACTAAGAAATTAGCTTTTTGTGTTAGAGAATTTCATACATCATATGCCATCCTAATTTTTATTTAAATTGTTGACGAGAAACTACTTTGCGTGGGAACTCTTTTCTAGCTTTACAATCTAAGCTTTTACCTTAATCCGACTGCTGTAAGCAGTAACTTTAACTTGTTGGCTTATTCAACACTAAATAATTTGAAATGGTTTGCCATCAATTTTTTTTTTGTACTTTAATTTAAACAATGGAAAAACTTGCCTAAAGCCAACATTGTGAATAGATAATTCGTTAACGTGGTACAAAGATAAGCCCAAAATTATATCAACAATACAGGAAAATTAAAAGTGTATTGCAACCACAACAGAAATTTAAATGCACAACTGCAGCTGGCATTGCATGCCTTAACACTTCTTAAAATTTATATTTCAGCTCTGTGGTAGGAGAAATATATTTCCTTACAGCAAACCTGTTTAAATTACTGAAATCATTCAACAACAATAACAGCTACAACAACAGATGACTGCCTGCGGCACTTACAGCAAAATCAACATGCTCGACCAACCGACCAAAGATAGCACCAACAACAACTTGAGTTTAGTGATTTAAATTCCTCATACATACAAACACTTTCATGCGAGAGTAGAAAACAGTAAGCAAACAGTTTCCAAATACACCAACACGAATATACACTCTGCATACGTATATAATTGTGAAGGAGCTTTGGAATATGTAAATCAGGTAGACAATAATAAAGTTTTGCATAAATATGTAAAAATACAGTCCGGATTAAAATGATTAAATCAAAAAGGTCAGAGCAATCAGTTGCATTTAGCATGGCAACACCCATGAGGAACTTAATTAAACCAACAAATCGTTTTATGAGTTAAGAAGAGTAGCACGTCGTAGAAATAATAGAAAATGATAGGCAACACTTTTTTAACTGGCGGCCAATTAGCCTGCTGTCAGGTGATTTATGTTTAATTTATTTTGGCGTTTCAACATGAATAAGGTGACGTCTGAACTACGCTTTTATATTGTGCGAATTGTCCTAAACGTGAAATCGAAAGTTTCACCTCCAAATAAGACTGCTTCCGAGCCAGACGTTACGTTCACATGCCAGGAGTCTTATATAAATCATAATGCCAGAATATTATTTCACGATGTAAATTTTTGTCAATTAATAAACTCCTTTCTCTTGTATTCTGTTGCAAAGTTCTATAACTCTGTTAAACGAATAAAATTAGATAATTTCAGGGTAATTGTGTAGCTGCTCTCGTTGAAATTGTTCAGTTTCAAGATTCATATTTCGTTTTCTAAGTATTAAAATACGATGAAGTTCCATTTCCACAGTGGTTGTGTTTTATAATCTACAACTTCTTTTTCAATAACAAATTCTTTCATTCTCTCTCAAATAAAGCGACATAATGCATCTTTGGAACTGTCATATATATTTTGGTCAAAATGTTTGTTTTTTGTTAATTTGCTACGACTCTTTTTTGTAAGTTCAACTGCACAATCGTTTGCCCAACACTGTTAACTACAATATATTTATGCATGCAATTTTGAGAGCCAGTATACGACTCTGTTGGCATTACACTAACAAATACAAACACCGACTTGTTGTCTTGTATTACAAAAGGCATCACATACATACCAGAAATTTTATGAACTTTGTAATTAAACGTTTAATAAAGTGCTTGTAGTAGTGAAGTGTTGTAATAGAATCCACAAATATTCGTGTTTAGAATAATTTAACTTCTGAAATGTGTACAGCAGATATTTGAAAATGATGCAAAAATCTTTATTTAACTCTTTACAATTTTTCCATAAGAATTTTTTAAATTAGTAACTCCAGTGCATACAAAAACTTATTGCAATTAAATTTGTGTAAATATTTGAAATTAACTAAATCATACCTTGTTTTTATCACTTCGCTCTACTATAGATCTGACAGCTTATTGAATCCAGTGTTGATCAGGCCTTTTTTGGAAGATGTAATTTATGTATCTTTTTTAAAAGAAAACAGTATAATTCATAAAAAGTTAAAAGATTTTAGTAAACCATTATTAGTCCCATTACATATATTTCTATTCAAAAACGATAATCCAAGCGAAACGTTATTGTAAGATTTTAGTTTTTTAAAGCCTGTTATAAAATAATTTTTAGAAAATATTACAGGGTGTTTTTTATTGAGTGATACAAGCTTAAATCATAATAAAACATAATAGTATATTTTGATATATATTTCGAAGCGGTCTTTATTGGATAGAAAATTTTATGACATTAATGTTTAAATATGATTTCGGCCATGTGGCCGCCACGGCTGGCGCGTACAAGGCGCAATCTCGAACACCAGTTTTCACAAACAGCAACATTCTGACCATCATCGTTTTTGAAGACATATGGGCCAATGACCCCGCCAGCCCATAAAGCGCACCAAACAGTAATTGCAGTGAAGCCAACTTAAAGTTGTATCACTCTATAATAAACACCCTATATTTTCTTTAAATAACCTCGTAAATTTAGTGCATAGATTTACATGGCATATATCAAAATAAAGCTTAATGGATATATGTTTTTTGTCACTCTGAAGGAAAAGTTTAAGCAAAATTTTCCTAAAAATATCCTTTCCTATAATTTAAAAATTATAGCAAAGCAAATAAGAATTGTTAGTGATGTACATACAACCATAATAAATAAAATATATTCGTTATTCGATTACCATTTTGCTACGTAACCAACAAAATGTTTTAATATTTTTATACAATCAAATCACTATTTTGTTTTTAGTTCATAAAGATGTTTTATAAAATGCACTTGAAGAAATGAGACAATAAAATTGTTTAAAAAATACTCTTATAATTTAAGGATTCAGGTCAACATTGAGCTTGAAGTTACCTGCAAGCAAAAAGGATCGTATGGCAAGCCAACTCCTCTTTAATATTTTCCTAAGCCTGCCATTGTTTATTTAATACTTTTCAATTTGCGTTTCTGTCTTATTGTCAAAGAGAAAACTTAAAGTCATTGGAGATTTTGGCAAAAATTAAAGTTGAAAATTGTCCTTAACTTTTATTAATATTTAAACGGGCTTATAAAAGTTTTCTTGTTTCTTCTTTTCCTTCCTTTTCATAGTTAACATAACCATAAAAATATTTGTTGTTTTTTGTTTCTCCAAACCCCAAAGGCATTGAACATCCACAAGAAGAGACAATACATATTTCTTTTCTTTGACAGAAAACACAAACTCTTGAAAATGCCTAAATTCCAACAAACAGTTTGGAGATGATGTACGAAGGGAACAAAGTCAACTTACATACACAAACATTCTAACATTCTGTCAAATATTGAATACGTCTTTAGATATTCGTACCTCACATACAACTCGAATGCTCTGAAGTATTCAGACTTATGCTTTTATTGTCTGTTCGTTGTAGTGTTTAACAAAACCAAATATTCGAACATAAAAACCACAATTTAATTTCCAGTATTAAAGTCCTTTTTGTTTCACTTGTATTCCTTCTTGCCAATAAATTTTAATATTTGGGAAAGTTAAGTTTGTAAATATGCGATTGTTTTAAGTGTAGAGAAGAAGGCAACATCAAACAAAGAAAGTACAGTGAGCTTAAAGTTGTAAAATCTATGAAATAATAACGCAGAGGTAATATTTTTTCGCATAATATCTTTAATAATAAATATTCAAAATTAATAATAATTGTTATAATCAATGATATTTATGTATGTTTATTATACCAAATTTTAATTTTAGTTTATTTTACCGAGAGCTTCGTTAACAACACTTTTACTAATATATTCAAGATACCAACTCTACTCTTGATCATGTACTGTAATTGTAGCAACTTTAACTACTGTGACAGAATAGGCCTGCAGAAGAGTAATTGTGCAACCCTTTCCATTACTTTTTGATAAACCCCATGGCATTTGCTTTGTTTTTTGTTTGTTTGTTTGTTTATTTTTGTTACTGTTATTGCTCTCATTGTTTTTGTTTGCCAATGCTATTGTCTCTTATTACAGCTTTTTAAAGTTGTCAACACAATTTAAATATATATAACCAATTCAAAGCAAATGTTAACAGAAACTGTGAAAAGTTACAAAAATCCCATTACAACAGCAGAGTATTGTAGTCGGTATTGAAATGGAAACGAAAAGGACTAAAGGACTTTTGCCGAATTAACCCTTAAAGCCTGTGGTAAGGGACTTACCATGGTGATACAAGAGAATTTGGTCTTTGAAAGTATTTTCACATAACACTCATCGTTTTTATTCTCAACTATATCTGGTGCCAATAAACTTTTTTTTTATAAAAAAGAAATGAAGAAAACAAAATAAACAATTCGATACCATGAATAAATGGTCTTGTTTGTTGGTTTGTCTATTTTAAAATTTATACTCTCTTTTAGCTGTTTAATTTTGCCTGCTACTACATCACAGACAATTGAGAAACTCGTTCTTAAAATGCTATCAATACAAAATGATGCCAACAATAACAGAAAACAAATTGTCGACTTGAAACAAACCAAAATGTTTTGTCTTAAAAATAGTCTTAAAGGGGATAACGAAATTAATGCTGCCTCTCAGTTGCAATTTGTTTACGCCTTTTGCTACGACAATTTTGAAGCGATATGAAAGAAAATGTAAACTGCGCGATTATAATCATTATGTGTACTAAATTGTTTTTATTTTCGTACTTAAAATACGAGTGTGGAGCTTATGGTTAACATGTATTAACACTTCAAAAGAGTTGTAATCCAGATAGTCCCGTGCATACACGCTGTGTTGTATTTAAATGACACTTGAGTTTTGTTAAAACTCTTTCGAATGGGGCAATAGTTGTGCCATTCTATTCTGAACGAAATAAATCGATTTAAGCTTGATCAAATTTGGAATTTATTGAAAATTTATTGAGAAAAGAATTTGCACAAAATTTGGCCGTAGAGAAAGTCTAACAGCGTACGGCAACTTAATTGCTAAAGTTCATGAAATTGATTTCATTGTTGATGCGTCAACTTGTCATTGTTGTCAGAACAGCTTGGAACTCGGTCCTATCGAATGATGTAATATGAGACTAATCGCGGCCTATAACTGAAACAATTGTACTTCACAAAAAAGTAAAGTTAACCCAACGAAATTATGAACTGCATTCAAAACGCATTAAACCGAACACAACCTTATGTATTAGAATGCTTTGAAGAGATTTAAATCATTTCAAAAAGCTTTTAATTAGTAAAAATTTTATAAAAATATGTAAATCAGAAAATATTAATTTGGGACAAGGGCTTTCAACAATATAATGCCACAGCGAATATGAAATGTGGACAAATAAATTTTTATTAAAATATTCTTATAAAATAAAATTATTATAACTTTATTTTTAAATAATGTTACAACAATTAAAAGCGCAATTGAGAGTTTTTGTGTTTTTTTTTATTATATCTTGCATCGAAAATTTTGTCGGGACCTGGTCAAATGCAGTTTTATTTATTCAATATTTTCATATTAAATTTACTCCACAAAAGCCCTTTAATTGTTAAAAGAAGAAAAAAAATTCCTGGAATTGGATTTAAGAAAAAAAAAATTATAAACATTTTGCGGTAAAGTAAACATTTCCGTTAGTTTCCATAAATTACATGCATGCAGCGTTCATTCAATCACTGGCTTGCGAGCACTTTCAATACTCATACATGGTCGTTAAGTGAAGGAGGTCTTAACAAGCAACGAATTTCTCCCCGTATAACTACAAAGAATCGACAGTTGGAACACAGTCATTTATTCCATAAAATTACGATGTGAAAAAGGTAAAGCAGCACGTGTTGTGCTGTTTCAATACCATCACTTGTTATAAAAAATTGAGCATACACACGCACACATGCATACAGCTCGCAAAAGGACGAAAAGAGCAAAGAACCTGGTTGCAAAAAAAAAAAAAATTAAATAAAATAAAAAATAAAAAGATTATGTGTGTGTATCGCTACAATGTAGAACAGAAATATATGAAATGGCAGTGAAAAAAAAATTTAATCAAGTGTAATTTAAGAGCAGCCTTCATATAGTAACAATCAAAGTTACATTGCGCCAGATTGGCATATGACTCACCGACTAACGCCAGAGCGGAACATGTGTTGCACAACGTTGGCATGTATTGGGTGTGCACGAGCGAAGTGTAACAATTTCCGTTTCCGTTGATGCTGATTAAGTGATTCGTTTGTTGTAATATATCAACATTACAAATACATGCGCGTATGCGAGTATATAAAATATAACATATACAAATAAATTGATGTGAAGTGAAATAAAATGAAAGTCATACGGATGGTATGAAACTGTGCAATATTTGATTGGAGTTCAATTGAATGAGCTCTCATTGTCAGTGATTATTTACCACGTTGTCTGAATTTTTTTTAAAAAGCCATTTGTTTCTGAATTTTTTATAATATTTAAGTGCATAACTTTTATGTATATAAAAATTTAATGGAAAACTAACTTTATTTATATAGCAAAACTGTATTTATTTTGCCTCTCAGTAATAATTTTAAAACATCAATTAATACCATCTGAGTTGATGTCTCACTAGGAAATAGTAAGTTTGTTTTGTTGGTATAAACCTGCTTTTGTGGTCTAAATATCCTTTTATATCGTCCCTCCATGCGTCCTTTCGTCCTTTCACATTGTGCTCGTCATTATGTGTATTTCTACATGCTTTCGAAGTTCATTAAACTAAAAATTGAACATGTTGTTCCTTTTTTTCGCATATTGCATTTTTTCCAACTATTCTATATAGCCAATATTAAGACTAAATGTCGAGTCAAACAAGAGAGAATTAAAAAATATTTTTCCTAAAAACTTCCTTTATATTGCTTGAATATTCTTGGATAGGGAAGTGTAATAAGCGATGTCAGTCTATCCGTGCTTGAAATCAGTTTTTCGAAGCTCAACACATTAATACTTCGATTAGTAACTTTCTTTTAATTTAAAATTTCATTAAAACTGTTCATCGAACTTTATTAATAAATTATTTTATTTGTTTGAACAACAAAAGTATAAAAATTGATTAAACAACTTAAAGATTAGAAATACATATGCTGGATAGTCAGCGCAATAAATTCAATTTCATTAAATTAAATTCAATCATTTACTTGATACACGATCAAATAATTGAATTGACAACATTAAAAAATTAGGAAGAAGAAATTTATTTAATTAAAAAAATCAATTTGAATACGTCGTATTTCGTTTGTGAAAGATAACCGAAAATGAGACAATAGAAAAAAAGACAAGTGATGTATGAATAAATTTGATTATTGCTGAAGCGCACAATTGATTTGAATATTGATGAATCTCTTAGCTTTGCTTTCCAGTTGCTTAGTAACAGCTTTTTGAATACATTAAAATGCTGGTATGCATGTGACGAAGGGAAAAATTTCGCTTAATTTTCAAACGTACAGCTTTCGGTTTGGTGTTTGAAAGCAGACAATAAAATTTCATATTTTGAAAATAGAAGTTTTTAAATGCAAATTATTTTGTTATAAATACGGCAGTAAATATTTAAATGCAACAATAACGTGCAAAAAGTTTCTTACGACAGAAAATATTATTTATATGGTTGGTTGCATTGAATATTTCTGTATTAAAATATAAGAAATATTGTACAAAAGCCAATATCACAATTCTTAAAAGTTTCATTCCATGTATATGCACACATTATTTTGATATTTTGAATCAGTTTTATGTGCGGTTTCCCGTTGCAATTTTTTCAATTTCCTCTGCACATTTCATTTCCAGAACAGTTTGAATCCCCGGTAGATAACCAAAGTATATTAGAATGTGGGTGTGTGTGTATGTTATTTGATATCAAAGTATTAAAGCACATATTTAATGCATGTATATAAAACACTGAATCAGTAGTGGGTTGGTAAATGAGTTAATAGTATTCACATTATAAAAAATAATAATAACAAACTTGAAATTAATTTAACCCGTAGCCTGCAGTCATGAATAATTTCTGCTTTTATTATTCATATTCATACGCACTCATATAACACATACAACAACGTACATTTATATATACCAACATAAACGCTCACATACATAAATTATAGTAATTAAAATTTTGAGGGAAATAGCTGATTTAAATACAAACAAAACTGTAGTGCAGCATCTTGAAAGTTGGGAATAAAAAAATCTTAATGGAAATTTTACAATTAGTTTGAGTTTCAGAGTACTTTTTATCACATATTATTTCTGATTTTCAAGTGTGTAAGACTAATAAAGTATCCTCAATACTTGAAGTACTTAAATTTTATTGTTGTAAATTTTCATTAAAAAACTTTTAAAATAGACAATAAAAAAAGATTAAAGTAAGAAAACAATAAAACTTTTTTTTGAAAAGGAAGTTTATAATATTATTCAATAACTATTAGTTTTTGTCTACGAAATTAAAAAGATCAATCTGAAGACTCAAAATTTCGCCTTCAATCGTCTGTGTGTTTACAAATCTTAGCGTCCTTAATATTGAATATTCATCCGTTTATAACAACTAACAAATAATTGAGGATACATTTTGCTTCAAATATAAATCGTACCGTCTTAGGAAACATGCTTTCCAATATATAAACCCCACTGATTAAGAATTGACATTAGTTTTAATATGTGGATAAATGAACTGAAGTCATGCTGATATCCTTAGAAAAAAGGCCAGTCCCTAAATGCCTGGCATTTTCGCAGACACCGTGAAATAATCTTATACTTATTTTTTATCAAAAAACATTTTGATTTTTCCGCACATTTTCCGGTATTTAAGTACTCTCCTCTAATCTAACGCATTTAGTCTCCATAAAATTTAAGTTTAACAAATATTTTTGTTTTCCATTCACAAGGACTTTGTTTTTATGTTCAAAATAATACTTAAACCACATTTGAAAACCTTTTTCAATTAGCTTAATTGCAGCAATCGTTATTACAACAGAAATAAAAAGAATAAGAAAAGGTTCGGTATGAAATAAAAATGTTTAAAGTTTTTAATGTTTCGTTAAATGAAGCAAATTAAAATTAAACTTATTTAAGAGTTTCAAATGGCTTTAAAAATTAGGATAATTTGCATTTGTTGGCGTGTATTATTTTTGCTCCTTTTTCACTTATTTGTAATACAGCAAATTGTGTTCATGGGACGCAAGAAATATTATAGAAATTAAAAAGTTTACGCGATGCTCAATTAATTCCTGCAGCAAAATTGGAGTACATCTTTAAGTGTGAAAGGATTTGGATACATTTTGGTGTATAAGATAAAATATTTTAATACGACACAATTGCAAATAAAAAATTTTTTACATTCTAGGAGTTCCATTGGTTCAAGGGTTGATTATGAAACGATAACGATCGTCATACTTTCTAGCACGTGACATGCAAAAGATCACTGACCTTGACAAGTGAATACTGTAGGTGGGTTTTGTTTGCTGATTCTTATATTTTCTCTGATGTTAAATGTAAGCGATAGTGGCTGCAACGAAACAGTGATCGTAACATTGTATTAAATAGTATTTGTTCCCTTGGATTAGCACTCAGGGAATGATGCATTCACATGATGTGCATTGTGCCAGAACTTGAAAGGAGGGAATAGGTTTCAGAGAACAGATTAATACCGATTAGAAAATAGAAAATTTTGTTGCAGCTTTTTTACTTCGAAGGATGCTATATTCTGCTCATTTTGTACATGACGGTATTAATTGGTGTTGGTACTATTCAGCGACCAGTGATCTGCCTTCGTCATGGAGACAAGCCGACAGCATTCAATAGAATCCTGTATTGATGCAGATAAGAAAAATTCGATATCGTAGTCATGACTGAGTGAGTAGTCGAAATCGGGATCGAATGCATCGCAAACAGGATCTAAGGCATTGTATTGTGTTTGCAGTTTCCGTATAAATGTTAGCAAGGAAACATGTTATCTTATGTTATTTTGGCAGGAGCCGAATCAATGCATCCGATATCGATTGCAGCTTCCATTTATGTATATTGAACTGTCGATCGGTAAAAAATGCGTTAATTTATTCCCAGATTAAGCAAATTTTTAATAAATAAAATAGTACGTATTATTTTGATCTATTTTATACAACAACATTTCCTGTTTAAGAGATGGGCTCAATTTGTTTGATCTTCTTCTATATTGAAATTACCAAAATTTCTTTATAAATATTATTCTTTAAAATTACAAATATGTTACAATAAAGGGCTTTTGTATCTTTTTATTTCAGTACAAATAATCATACATTTTACAAGATATGTACAATCAGTTTCTAGCCTTTCCCCTACAGCAGGTTATAAATTGAGCAGTTTTATTCCGCCTTCTTCAGTGAATGTGTAAAATTTGCAATTCTATTAAGAACCACTGCTATTTCGTTCATTACAAGTGTATTCCCCTGTTTTACAATTTGCATATAAATTAGACGATTATAACAGCACGATATTTGTAGATTTCATTTCAACGTTTAAGGGTGGCTGCGAATTCGGCTTGAAATTCCCACTTTTTGAAGAATATTGAATACAAAAACTCAGAGTGGTTAGTCTTTTTAGCAAATTTATAATTACAAATACTACACTTAAACGGTAACTACATGGAATAGCTGACATTAATTGGCTATTATAGAGATGCTTCAACAGCACGTGGATGTTGATGTCCATCAACTGATATAAAATATATTATTTACTCAATTGGTTGGTCACGAAATCTAAGTAACTTCTTTATTATAATTTTGTAGTATTCGTACTTAATTTTTAAAACTTGTTCTTGATACAATTAACTAAAATTTACAGAAATTGTAGCCTTTCATCAAGTGTCACTAGATTTCGTTAATACTTCAAAATTAAGCAACGTAAATGATGATATTTATTTTGGCCTATAAGAGCCATGTTTTAATAGTTATATTTGACATAGATGACCTTTAATATCGCAACACTTACCATATGTAAACTCTGAAACCTCAAGTAAACTTTCATAATTTAAATAATTTCTGTTGAAAAGTTGTTGTATTCGAAGATAAATTGATGTTTGTGATACTTCATTCAGTGGAGATTAAAATATATTTTTATGCAAATAGCATTAGAGAATCAATATGTTTTTAAGACTCCTTTAGTATTTATAGAAGCAAAAACTTTTAACGGAAAAGTCTATAAACTTGCAAAACTTCGAGGAATCGCTGAAATTACTCTCTTCATTTAAAAATTAATTACAATAATTTAGGGACATGAAAATTTTTGCATATTTACAAATGAGTCATTTTGACACAAAGAGATAAGACTGATCGATTCAAAATTCACATCGTTAAAACACATAAAATTATGCGCCTAAAAAAGTTATCAATTTGGAGAGTTTGAAAAAAATATTTTAATGAAATTGACTAGAGAATCACAAAGAGTAGCGGCATATGGCGAAGATCAAGGTCTTAAGGTTATCATATGATTGATGATTACCAAAGACTGAGCAAATCTTTTGAAGAAAGATATTAAGAGAGAGGCTCTAACGGGCTCAAGTTGTGAACACAAGACTACGATGCTTTAGATCTTCAGATCGACACTACCCTTTGTCATGAGTATGGTTGCGAATTTTTCTTGATCTTTAACAGTGGCAAGTTGTGTTCATTTTTGTCGTCCTGTCTCAATGATGCTGAACATTGCCGACAACGATTAATCATGTCATGTACTAAAGGAGCAGACACCTTCCTTCGTCAGTGTTCGTAGCAAAAATTTCATTAGTGGAATAAGGAGTAAGAATAACCGCAACAAAAGTCTCTCTATAATATGCCTTCATCTGTCCTCTTAGAAACTATTCCTATTTTCTAGTTTCGATTAAGTGCTCTGCATGATATTATTATCTTATAGACCATAGTGAAGGGGGGTAAAATATACTTAGTACAAAATTATTCAGAGGAAATATAAATGAATTGTGTTATCTTGAATAATCTCGAATGATTCTCTGATGAAATGAATATATTTCAAGCTAAAAAGTTGTCCAGGCGATCTCGAAATCAGCACTCCAAAATTTTGTTTAATAACTTTTAGTGAACCATGAATAACTCTAAATATAATTCATACAAATTCACTTCAACATATTTAAATTGATATAATAAAAAATATAGAGTTCTTTCTTGTAAATTCCACTCAACATGTGTTTTTATAAGGAATTTACTTGAATAAATGTTTATGTGTTAGTTTTCCATAATACAGCAGAATATATGAGACCTTTTTTTTGTAGAAACTGCAAGCGAAGAGTGTGTTTTTGAGACGTTGTTAATAAATTTAATAAAAGAATCGATTAAAAAAATATAAACATTAAAATGCTCATTGAAAATATAACATTTCATGTTGCAACATCATCCTTCAGCAAATTCCTAGCATTATGGTGTTGCAGTTTTCCCACTAAACCGAACTCTAAAGTTAATTACAAATTGGTTTAAATCGTAATTTTGCACTTCATTAAATTCGGTTTATGCCTGACTGCCAATTTAGTTTATCATTAAGGCATCAGAATGTAGTGATGGTGGGTGGAATGTTTCGCTACATAGTGAAGCAGAAAGGATTGTTGTGCATCTCTTCGGTGGCATTATTGGTAAACGGGAGCACATCATGGCAAGTACTTGGCTGTATCATGAATGTTCATATTTATAAATAGATTATGTAGAATCTAGCAAAATGAATTTGCAAAAAATTATGAGCGAATATTAAACTTTTTCAATGGTTAAGAGCGCGTGAGTAAAAAAAAATTGCATGACAAAACATTAGAGCAGTAGAAAATTTTAACATAATTATTTAAATTTTAAAAGTTTTATTAAAATAGTTTTTTTTTTATGAAATCAGTTGACTGGGATTAATTGCGAATTAAATTGTTTTACCAACATAAAAATTAAATAAGTGACATAAGTGATATAAAAACACTATTATTTTGTAAAGCCCCGCAGCTGCTCACTCGCGCAGCAAAACATTTTTCCGGATATCACGCTAGAAAGTCTGCATGCCAGGGACAGCCTTTAGAAAAAAAAATCTCTAGTCCATGAAACTATTGCTGCTCATATTTTATAAGCAACTTAATTTAGCCTGCCAAAAATAACTACCAGATATTAGAGTTGAGGTGTTATACAACATGTATCTCGAATCCCATCACCTTTAACTGGAATATTTTATAACAATTTTTATTATAAATAAAATTATGTTCAACTTTGATTCTTTGGTATGAGATTTTTTTCGCTATTTGCTTTTCATAAGCATCGTAGATTTTTTTTTTTAGTTTTTATAGCTGGAAATAATCTTAAATTATTATATACTTTTTTACGAGGGAAGAACTTTATTCTGTACAGATTTTTTATAAAAAATACATTTTCCAAAAGCGCCATTTGCTTTTGCTAAAAATCAATAAGAAATAATGTTTCCAAATTTTTTAAGGCAGATATTTAAATCACACGTTAAAAGCCAAAGCAAAAATTAATAATGAAATGAGCAAACAAGTCTTCTCTGAATTGCACAGTGGTACAAATTGTTAAATATACTGTATATTATATACAAATATTATAGTTTTAAACCTAGAATACTACTCATACATCGAATCGATAATCGTATTTTGTATAAATTTGCTGTTGTATGCTTTCGAGTTCTTCGAGTAAAATACTTTTATATTCATTTTCAAATCGCTACAACTTTTGAATAAATCTAATGACGCTCACGTGATAAGCAGCGATTGTTGTAGTTTTGGATTACAATAAAATAGTAGAAATCAGTTAATGATTAGATATTAATTTCGTAGGTTTTAAAAGAAACTTTTTTTTCGAATATTTCCGTTGACGATATATCACGAACGGATTAACTAATTTGACCCAGTATACAGTGATCGACGTTGTGCCTGATCTTGAGTGCTGATGAATTTCCGAAAACCATCGTTTCGAGCTGTATAATGTGGTTATTTTTTCTAATATTTTTTGAAGCCTACTGGTTTGAACCGGTTCAAATCCTTAACAGTTTTACGTTTCGGAAGAATACTTTGAAGCTTCGATTCGGTTCGATTCGAATATAAAGTGCAAAAGTTACAAGGAATCAAATTTTTATATAGACAAAACGGGAAAATATAACTTATTTTACAATATTTCCAATAGCTTAAGTAGAATCAACTGAAAAACTAAAGCAAATTTAACATTATGAAATAGTCAATAATATCTTATTTCTCCCCAAACACAAAATATTACAAAAATATTTTGAATTGTTTCATGTTCTCAAACGGCAACAAAACCCCACTGTGCATTGCCTATAATACATATAGCAAAAGATATATTTTGCTATTCATGCTCATGTTGTTTCACAGCTAACGAGCATGTATACACTTTTTATATATGTATGTGTTTCCCTACGTACGTATAGAAAAAAAAACATTATTTTTCCGTATCCTTGTTGTATATAAAATACGCAAACACACTTCTTGCATTCTTTGTTACATGTGAAAATATGTAGCGACAAACATGTTAATACACTTATGCATACGATGTGTTCTGTTTATGTTTCTAATTTTTTTTTATTATAAAAGCTTGTTTGATCTAACCTCGCTAACAAAACCACTGACTTTTGGAAAAATATGTTCAGCTTTTTTATTTGCCGTTTACGTTCTTCATTCAAGCTTTTTTTTCTATTTGTAAAACAAAAATTATGGTTAACTTGTTGTTGTTGTTGTTGGGATTAAAGGAACTTTAGTTTATGAGTAAAAATTTCCATGTGCACAAACACACACACTCACATCATGTTTTAAATCAGCTTTAAAACAAAAGTTGTTATTTACGTACACTTAACACGTTGCTGGATAAAATATTGAAAAAAGTGAACAGAAAGCGTGGTTCTCATCTTACTTTAAAACAAACATTTTTTCATTTACTTATCTCCATATTCATGTCTTCATAATTTTGTTCATAAAGGCTACGGTTTAGGAGTTGTCAGCATGTGCATGATACAAACAAAATTTCAACAAAATTGTAATACGACACTGAGATCAACACGAAAGTTAAAAAGTATTTAATAATCGCGGTGGAATACAGGTAAAGAAGTTTAAAAGTGTAGAGATTTAATATCACGTGATAGAAATAAATTTAGAAAGAGAACCTACTCTGTTAATCAGACTCTAGTGCTCCTTCAAACTTTTAAAACGTGCTGTTAGAAATCTATTACTATTTTACAAAGAGAAATGAAACGGCACATAATTAAAATGGAAGAGTGGAAATAAATTATTTTTATTATATACAAAAAATAGTTCTAAACTCTTAATTCCTTTTATTAATTTAGTATTATTAAAAAAAGCATCTTGATTAGGTTATTCAATTAATCAAAAATTTTTTTGCATCTCTGCATAGTTCGATTAATTATTAGGGTTCTGGCTTAATCGATTAGATTGGAATTAAAAACAAATTGATTTTTACTTGGAGAAGGATAATTCATATATACGTAAGTATAAGAAGTAAATAAGATCCTTCCATTGATGATACAATAGTCCAATGAGATATTTTAAGGAAGATGTTTGGAATTAAATAATATTATTATTTAGTTTTTATAAAACTCGACTATGAAAAAATTCCTTGACATCAAGTAGATGGTGGAAAAGTCGACGTCAGTCTATAATGAAAAGTGTTGAGCTTCCAATCCTTTTTATGCTTGAAAGGTCGACAGTAACAGTTTCTATAATGTCATTACACTCCTGTTTAAGTATTTTAAAATTGTTTACAGTTCTAAAAGTGTTAATAGTTTTAATGTATTTGGCATTGGTTTGGGAATTCTCTACAAAAAAGAAAGAATAAATAATAAAAAAAATAATAATAATAAATACATAAAAATTTACGGCCCACCGGGAAGCTGGTTTGTAAGCGAAGGATAGTCATCACTTGCGAAGCCGCGGCATAGCACGTTTTTTATTCTCTATTCCACTTGGTAGGTCTTTTTGCTTCAGAAAAAATTAAATCAACAGACCAGCTTTTAAGAATGCGCCTTAGCAAAGCATGTGGTACTTGTGAGACTATATATACTGGGCAGTTTCTATTTATTTCTAATTATTCCTCTTAGAATCCATTTATCATGAAATATAACACTTCGAGTTAATCATGCCAGTTGTTTCTTAAAATTGTTTAAAATAAATTATGTTTAATTACACGCAATAGACCGAAATTAACAGATTTAATTGTCAGTAAAATGTAGCAAATTTTACATTAATCACTCACTGGATCGTGAAGCGATTAATCTTTTAACAGTTTTTATCAAAAAAATTCAAACGAAACTTTTGCTCATCAGCTGCTCAAATATTCTTTAATAAAACTAGTCCACAGTCACAACACGAAAAATATATATGTTATAAATATAACAAAGTAGACATAAAGAAAATAAGTTTTAGCTCTACAGCAGACATGTGATGTTCACATTCAGATGAAATATTTCCATGTGATATCACATAACGTGCTTAGGCATTGTTGTGTTAAAAGCAAATATGATTATGTATTTATAAATGCTGTTCTTTGTGTCTGTGTGGCTATTGATGTTAGTAGAGCAACGGCCGGTATTTACTAGTTATGAAAAATTTGGCCAAGTGTCCAAATACACAAAATATATGAACGCATGCCGATGTGCTTTCGTATTCATGTCAACTATTGCGGCATGTGGCGGATTTAAACACACAAAGTGATACGCAAGTAAACAGACAGCCACTTGCAAACGCACGTAATATGCCTAAACACATTCATTTAGAAGTTGTATGTTATTAATTTACTTTGCACTTAGGAATTGTTGATGTTTATCGCGTCCTTATAATCTTTGCTAAATATGTACTTTAATATGTGTCTGATAGATTTCACTGAAATGAAACTGATGCGAGAAATTCGTTTAAAAACTGAGCAAAATATTTTGGTAGAACAATAATTCTCAAAACAATTTAATCGATGAAATGGACATGATCCTGTTAATGATTCTACTTCAAATAGAACAAATTCAAGTCGGCATATTTTTTAATTACAGAAGACTTATTTTCATTTTGCAAACGTGAGCTTTTTAGATTGTGTTTCAGAAATGGATAAACTGGCCACCGTTTTATAGGAGGCATTTAAAGGTAATAAAAGAGTGAGTTTGCTTTGTGACAGAACTAGAAAGAAGAGGATAGTTTAAGAGGATAAACAAAGAACGGGATGATGCAATCTAATCGCTGTGCAGCGGCCAGCGCTATTCCTTCATCATTTAAACAGGCCGACGACAGCTGACACAATCAACGCAGAAAAGAACAATTCTACATCACACTCATGACTGAGTACAGAATCGAACTCGGTATTTAAGGCGTCATGTTCTGCACTTCAGGCAACAGCACCGTCTTGATCACTATATGAAACTGCCTGTCTTTCGTTGTCTCCCTACACATTTTGATTCTTGATAACCCACTCATAGCCCAGTGTAATCCTGGGTTATGGTTCATAAAACTCCGCTAGACATGTCTATTTTGCTACTTCATCTTCAGCTTCATTTCTCTGTATACGGATGTATCTCTTGTATCCGATTCGGTGCTGATTATTTAACAGAAAGAGTATTGATGCTCATTCTAGCGCAAATTTGCTGGGCACGTGCATCTAATTACCGACTGGTTGGACAGTGTGATGATATTTCTCTTCTCCTCTAACTGACATGTAATCAGTTGTTCCCAGGTATGAATTATTACAAGCAGGTCTTATTCTACAAACGCAAGACACAAAAGAAGCTTAACTCATTTCACACTTCAGCTTCTCTTTCGCAAATAAATAAAACCATCAAAATGATTATGTTGATCTTCAAACACTTATTATATATGTTTTACAGTGTGAATTGGAAAATTCCATTGAGCCAATGTTCTCCCGATTTTCGCAACGTTAAATAACTAGTCTTGAACTACACCCACAACTATCGTTGCGTTTTAATAAAATAACAACACATTGGCCTATTCAACATAATATTCTTTCAAATAGTTTATTTATTTAATTTAAAATCTAATACGAATAGCCACTTTTACATTGAGAAATAAAACTTTTTTTATGTGCATCCATTTGAGTTACCCCAGAAATGAATATCAAGTTTAAGTGACATGCCATCAACGTAAATAAAGAACCAACCATTCAGTCCACTTCAAATAAAGAATTTGGCAATTTTTGTGACAATCTTTAATTTATTTTTTATTTCCTACGATTTCAATTTTTAACTCCACACAAAACATAAACTACAAGTCTTTCTTGTATTTATTCTGGTTACTTCCTGTGAAGTGTTAAAAAATGAAAATGTGATTTTCGTTGCTGGGATTTTGGCAGTAAATCTTTGACACACTGCACTTAGATTTAAGAAGAAAAATGTATATATATATAAAACGATAAGATGAGAAAATGTTTATTTTTTATCGGCCTCATGGGAAATAAACGGAAAAGGTCGTAAAATATACACACTCTACAATGTTTGTTATTTCTTCATCTATTTCTTTATTTTTCATCTTGGACTAGTATTTGATTTTATTTTTTATGTCCGGTACAAGACAACAACACGTTGTTGTATGGTCTTCATTTACACTCGTCTCAAGTCTGGTTAAGCAAACAAAATAAAGATTTTTATACATGTGAAATGGGTATTTCAGGGAATGTGACTTAATGGCAGTGTATGTTTATGGTTGGAACGGGTGATAATAATGATGCAGTGTAATACGACAGAGTCCTCTTTTTATTCTATTATTCCTATAAAATATATATATATATATTTCTTTTCTCTTTTTCTTCTTCTTCCTCTTCTCTTTGATTTGTGTATTTATCACCCTGACCAAGTGTCATTATGGGCAAAGCTGTAAATGCCTAAAGGATGTACATAATAATGCGTATAATCATAACAACATAGATGCCGTTGTTGTGGACAAGGAAACAAATAAATAACAAGATATTCGGCATTACTTTGGTCGTGAAACGAAATTGTTGTGCCAAAATGGTTAAATGCTATAAAGTAAACCGTATGGCAATTTCTCTTTCAGGGTTTTATCGAAGACCACAAATGGCTTTTTTGTTATACTATGAAAAGAGTTCGCAATCTTTTTTCCAATTGCTTAACGTTGCGGCATTGGGAAAAAAAACTCGTATGTCAACAAATTTTTATTGTAATTTGCTGAACAACATTTAAGGATGATTTAAAAATCAGGATCTTTTCCATTGTTATAATTTGTAATGTTTGACTTTTACTATTTAACTGAGCCATTTTAACAACTTATCGAAATGGGTTTTAATAGTCTGTGAAGGAAACTACTTCTATTTGGTGCTATTCAATTAAAGATTATAAGGCTGGGTTGTTTATTATTGAAATACATAAACATGATTTTGTTATTAAATAACTACTTTTGACATAAATTTTAATATTTTTTTCAAGCGCTAAGAAATACTGCACAAACGTTATCCGACAGATAATTTGCTCGCTTTTGATATTCCTTCGTTCAGCAGTAAGTCAGTTCTTTAAACTATTAACAACTAAAAATATACTTGACTCTAAGTACGCCACACTTGGCCAATATTTGCCCTAACAATCGTAAACACTAAAAAAAATAAATATTGTGGTTTAGATATTTAGGTATAATAGTTTCATATATAATTAGAAGTCAGTGGCGTAGAATCAAAAGTAGTGGAAACTATTTAACTGAATAAACTCTTGCCTGCATTAAAATATTTTTTGTTAGTATAAATTGGTTGCGATTTTTAAGGCAAATATTTGCCCGATTGTGGCCGTGCCTTAGTTATATATTCATGTTCACATTCATTAAATATTGGCAGAATTCAGGTTAAGTTTTCTTTACTCCACCGAATACAATTTCCACGAAATTATAAATTCAAATATTGATCATCATGTTTATATCTGTGTTCGATATTTTTCCATGTGTAAAACAATAAAACGATAAACACCATCACTTGCTTAACTTACTAAATGACAATAACAACAACAATTTATTACAATAAATAATTATATTCTAAGAGAAAGAGAAATGGCATGAAGAGATATTTTTTTCTATTGTACTTTAGCAAACAATTTATCGGATTAATAGAAAAAAGTTTTGTTTGACAGCTTGAAATATTTATGCCGTTTAACCATATGAAAGAAGCATGTAATAATTTGGATGTTTTTAATTAATTTTATTAATTAACACAAATAGAAATCGTGACTGAACGGAGAGATGAATGGTTACATTATTAATGATAAGGCGCTGGAAGGGTCCTTGATGTAATAAGAAATTGAATAATGATACACAACGGAATTTTTAGAAAATATATTAATTTCATCAGAAGTAGAGTAGATTAATTGTTAATGTAATAAAAACGTTTAGGAAGTGACATCTTTATGTTACATTTTGTCTCTATTGTGAATCGTGGTAGAACTTGAAACTATTTTCTAGTTTATTTGCAGGCTTGACGCACTTCACAAGCCACTTCTTTTGCTAATTAAGAAATTACTTGATTACTTGTATTTGTAATAAAAAAAGTACATCAAATTTGTTGTAACGATTTAGAAGTTTATACTAAATCTAATTAATATTGTTTATTCAGGATCCAATGCATATCATTGTCGATATCGTGATATTCTGTCTGATACTTATCTTTTATTCATTCGACTTTCGTGTAGATGATACCTGACGTTATGTGCTGTACTGAGCAACTGGCTGATTTTTTTCCGGTTCAATTTCCTCTGGCGGGCATAAGGCAATTAACCTTTGAAGAACTATAGTTTTAGTCATAAAATGACCACTGCAACGTTGGTCCTTAATACGGGAAATGTAACGATAGATCTTTGCAGGTTCCCCCGCTATTTTCTCTGTGTAAAAATTGTAGCAATTGTTCTGAAAATAGCTGTCATATGACATGAAAAAGGAAATAGTCCTGACTGATGGAAAAGAGTACATATCACAAACTAGAATGAAATTACACAAAAAACTGCTTTACCCAGTGTAGATAATATCGGAAGATTTTTTATTGGCTACTGGGAGTGGTAGGAAGGATCCTTCAACAATGCGAGGTTACATCTAGAACGCGTGAACCCTTCTAATATGATCGCCATGTAAAAGAAGCCGAAAGTTTTCATGTAAAGTTCTTGAAATTGAAATGGATCTAGTACCTGGTAACCAGTTTCGTGAAATGTCATGTGACCGATTCTTTTCCCTCTAGGATCTTTTGCGTTTGTCCAAAGTTATCTTTAAAACTGCAACCTATACTTTAACCAGGTATACTAAAATAAAAAGGATCAGTAGTTTATATGTGAGTACACAAGGCATTATTATAAAAACTACATATAACCTGTACGAGATCCAGTTCAGAGGGAAGGTTCGCTAACTGCTTGTCGTTATCTCTTCATTTGATTATAATCCTGTTCGAAGTAATTTAATTTATAAAATTCAATTGTTGCGCAAGTGGTACTAAAAATGGGAAAAGGAATTTGAATTATTATTAAATTAAAAACTAATTTAAATTGCATTTTCTTGGAAAAAAATATATGTATCTCTATAATAAATCTCGACGAAGCCCTTTTTGTCTACAGTTGTAAAGCATACAAATTCAGTCAATTAAATTTGCGAATGAAACTAATTCTCCAAATCGCAAAAGGTCTTCATCAAACCCTTTAAACATAATTACAATTATTATAGAGTACATTATCCAACAATATAAGGAGATTATTAAAATCAGTTTTCTGGCTTCGCACAAAATGATTTCATCCAATATGCGTGTGTGTGTGTGTGTGTATGTACTTACCACAATACAAGTTTTTAAGTTAAGCTGGCATATGTTTGATAGAGTTGCTTACATTTAAAGTTACTTGTTCGTTGGCCAGTCTGCCAAATATTACCCACATAATTTTAGTGACATTAAACATAATTTAGCAACAGCTAAACACATCAACATAATTGTTTTTGTATTGTAAGTTTTGCACTGTTCCTGTTCTTGTTGCATTAGCTAAAGACGAAAATTATGTTAAACACAAGGAAATGGCAAACACTTTATTATAACTTGGCCTAATGTTGTGAACTTTTTTTTTAATATATAAATCTGAAAGTATCAATAAACATATGGGGTGCTCAACAGTTTATATTAATTTGCATTTGTATGTATTTAGCGGTTACTCCTGCTACAAACTGAAATTTTGCTGTTGGACAGCAACATGCAAGAAATAAAACAAACAAATTATATATAGTTTTTATAATAATGCCTTGTGTACTCACATATAAACTACTGATCCTTTTTATTTTAGTATTCCTGGTTAAAGTATAGGTTACAGTATTTTTTAATTTAATTTTCTTTTATATATGGAAATACCTGCTGTTCAGTTGTCTTCTATGTGAAATGAACAGCTATAAATTGAATGTAAACAATCTTGCCACATCCAAAGGCTACATGATTAGTATGAACGCAAGCTATTAATGTTAAAGCCGTCGTCAATGTGTATATCCTACTATAAAATATATGCTTGTACACTCAACGTATTAGTGTTTATTAGTGTGGTATCTTTTTATTATTTTAACTTCTACAAGCAATACAGGAAATTATATAAATAAGCGGCCCTATTATAAAAACGGTTATATAGCAAAATGTTGTATTTAAAAATACATTTTGAATAACATAAAATATTTGAACCTCTACTAACACTTCTTAAGAAACATTCTACGAAATTTGTCAGTGTCCACTAATTTCTTAGGCATTCAAAACTGGGACTTTGGTTTGAGTTAAACGAAAGGTTAAAAGTTTGAAAATACTTTTCCTGTAACATATAATTTTGGTTGCTTAAGCTATTTTGGCGGTTATGGCACGATACCCAAAACTCTTTTACTGAAGATTATCATCACAAACCACGCAAAATATCCTGTAAATAACATATAAAAAGTTTTGGATTTTTATACCATCTCTATTAGCTTGAATGTTTATTCGTATGTCTCTAACTTTTATCTTGTATTGTGCCTTCATGCGTATACTTAATATTATTCTTATTAATGTTACTCATACGTCACAATACACTCGTGCAAGGCTTATGGTGTGGTTAATGGTCTTATCCTCTTATTATTTGCAATTATTTTTACACTTTTTTAAAGCACTTTGAATAAATAAATAAATGTGATTAAGAAAATTTTAAAAATGATTTTTTAAGAAAATCTTTCTAATGAATTAAACATAAATTTTAAAATAAGCTTAAAATAATAATGAATTAAAACACAAATTTTATTGTGAAAAAATGAGTGGGTGCTGTTTACGTCTATCGAACATCCGACGTTATTTTCAAAATGACATTTGCATGTTGGTTCAGCATTGATTTAAAGTTCTGCAAATAAAGCTATTCTTATATTATTAATTAAACATTCTTATTGGATAACAATGAACGTATTTAAAAGTCTTTTGATAAGTTTAGAAGTTTGAAACTTTACAAGACTGTGGTTGAAGTCTACTGACGATTTGGTATAAAGCGCCAATGAAATACATATAGACATTGCGTAACTACCCAATAAATAAATTTCATATTAAATTATATATATTTTATATACATACTTTTGTAATTCTATATATCTTGATGTATTATTTTTATTTGCTAAATTGTATAGCATTTCCATGTTAAGACTCCCTAATGGGATAAAATCATTTATATTCGTGTGAATGTCTCCTACTGTGGTTCTTGCATTAATAATCAAAATACATTCATTCTGTCAGACACACTATTACGACTGATACACAAGTACAAAAGCACATGCTTTGCATTTCTCTTAATGCTATTTAAGGATAATTTACCAGCAACGATGTAAATTATCGCATAATAGTTTAAGTATTTTATGACAATAAAAATGTACCTACGAAGTCAAACACGAGCATTAAATTGTTGAGTATAATAAAGTTTCCTAATAGTGGAGGCGTTTTTGTGAGTACGCATTTTGGTCTTTGGATGTATGTGTTGGGTTTTCAAAGATTATTTTTATCTTCTCCGACAATTTCATTATTACAGGTTGTGGTAAGTTTAAGGAAATATTTTCTTATTTATAGAGGAACATGTTTTCCTTACTACGCATGAAAGGACAAGTGCAATTGTGAGTGTTCCAACCATAAATAAAATACAAAGTCTTCAGAAGATTATCTTTGCCAATTATGTGTGAAAAAAAATCTTGGTCAATTCTCGCCACATCTTTGATTGTCCACTAAGAATGGAAGCATTAAAACTATAATTTTTAATCATTTTTCAAAGTTTTTTAATTTAAAAAATATCTGAAAAGAGCTTACATGGACCAAATTTAAATCTTTCGCGTTTGTAATATCACAGCGGAAAATGTTGTATCAAGTGCACAGGCGATTTCTGTCCCATGAGTTTTCCCACTCAGAGAGAGAAATGGTACAAAGAGCTTTGAAGTCGTGACTGGCGAAAGCAGTAGAAATCAAAAATAGACTGAAAACTAAAGCAAATTGCCTGACTTAGAGTAACATCAGAAGATATATTTTTATGAGAGGCCACTCCAGGATATTTCTGTATACTATTTTTATAACAACATAACTAGGGCACATACTAAAAACACCGCAACAGGCCAAGTTCATAAGGATTAGGGCAAGAAACTGCCTCTTGAATTATGTCAACTGTTCCCCTCAATGACATCGTCATGTCAGAGTTACCGCTTTCTTTCTTCCGAAACTCGAACCCGTTGGTAGTCCATGGGAATCAGTCATGTGATGTGTCCTGCAACAGTCTCTTCCTATCTGATGATATAAATGCATAACTATCTGGGAATTCTTTTTCTTATTTGCTCTCTTGCATTACTGTAGGACCACCTTTTATGTCAAAGTATTTCCATGCAGTCGGTACTAAAAAAAAACTGTTATTTATTATGCACGAACAAGAAAAGTTTTATATATCGAAATTAGTTAAGAATACAATTTATCAGTTATTCTCTCATAATAATAATATTGTGTCAAATGACATTAAATGATGTTAAAAAATACACGAACGAAATTAATCTGCAAGTATGACGTCGGGGAACATGGAGACTTGGCCGTATAACATATATCTTGCTCTGCAATAGAAAATATATTTTAAAACTGATGAAACTTCTCATATGAAATGATAAAGTCATTATCAAATAGTTGTAAAACAACTCCTGGAATGTTGGCTCCTAAACAGTAGCATCTTTTCTTCCAAACCATTAAAGAATTCCACTTTTACGTACCTGTTTTGTTGCCTTTAATTCTTATATATTCAATATAAAACGTACCATGAACTACAAAGACTTACAATATAAAACTACAGCAGATTACTTTTTATTTTATTCCTGTTTTTTTTAGTTTTTTCAGTTTTTTACTTAAACTTTGAGAAAATCCTTTGGATTTAGAGCTCAAATCTGATGCAGACTTGGTACCTTATAAAAGTAGGATAGTGTTGGTGTCATAATGGACGTGCGGGGAGAAGGATTGTAATTTTGTTAGTCAGAAAAATGTTTCTAAAGCATGTGTAGGAGTGCATGTGTTGTGAAGGGAATGTCTGTGTGTGTGTGTGCGCATGTATACTTAGATGCCACTTATGCTACAGTTTAAAAATGTAAACTGTAAAATAACACACTCAAATACGTGTTATTCCTACATTGTCATTATACTTGAATTTCAAAGCCAGGGCTTTGATGTTGTGGCACGTGATAAGCTATTTTACGTGTGACAATGCAGTCAACTCAACTATCAACAATATCATCATCTTCTTCATCGTCATCATCATCAGCACCACCATCGCCAACAATATTCACGACAACATGCTACCATATTTTTTCGGGAATGTTGTTTATTCTGCAGAACAAAAAACCCTTAAGTTATCACATGTTATATTTATTTAACTGGCGTATTGTTGTGTTCATTTATTGAAAAACGTTTTTGGAATGTTTTTTTATCCCAAATCTTATATATAAAAATCGGATGTTGTCAACTGAAAACGGAAGCACAAAAACTTTGACTACTAAATATTTTGCCACACCATATTTTGGCAAAAAAAATTTGTTTTTTTATCTGTAATCTATAATAGGATTTCTATTAAAAATATTTTAATATTTGGACTCGAATGTACATTTGTTTTCTTCAAAACTGTACATGCTTTCATTTCGAAATACCCTTTTTTGTTAGTTTATTAAACATTTTCTATGAAATGCTAATTAATTTCATTTTAAAATTTCTTCAACTGCCGTAAAATACCTGACCTTTCAATGATTTATATAATAAACTTAAGAAGCAGTTACATATGACATATAATATAAAAAATTTGCGAAAAATAAATCCGCAATCTGATAGTGAATGTTCCGGCATATAATTTTAAAGGAAACCTTAAAGATTTTTAATTAAATTTTATAAATTATTTAGGTTCCCTGTTCCCTTAAATATATTTCGGTATATCAGAGTATTGAAATCAGGTATTAATAACAAAATGCTTATCCTTAAACCCTCCCTAATGAAGTGAAATGCACCGCGCAATATCCTCCCGTATATTAAATATCTATTTCAATTTTACAGAGATTCTTTCATCACTTTCATTTTATTTCACAAATATATTTGCCGAAATTGTATAGTGAATAACACAATTCTACTTTAATGTTCTTTTATGATTGACAAAACACATAAATTCATGGACTATCTCTGCTTCTTGACTTACCTGTCATACTTAGATTGTTTTACAAAACAATTTGGTTACAACGTACTTTGTCACAAAATATCCTATTGTTATCATAAATATTGCAGACACCACATTTCCAATTATATAATAAAATCAGTTTTATTCAACTGATAGATGCAGCAGCAGCAACAATACAGCCGTAGCCTTACCAAAACTAAGAATAAACACAACCAAATATTTTATCATTTCATGCAGACCTATTCTGTGGCAATAATACAAATTAAACTTTCTACCATCTGAGGTATTGCCTTCATTGTCCGGGTGACTTATTACTAAAACAACTGTTACTTGAAATTGTAACACTTGCAACCGTATTACCAACAAAATTTCAATATTTTAAGTACAACTTTTTCTCACTTAAAGTACAATCAGCAGATCTAAAATCTAAGACGATGAAAAACAAAATATTCTTGTTAGATTATTTAATTTTTATTTACACACTTTTTGCACTGTCAATGTCTTGTTAGGCCACATTATTAGACCAACTTTCATTCAAGTTGTCTCAAGTTGAGTTAGAGAAAGTTTTTGTTTTGTTTTTGTCATAACAACGGGCTTATTGAAATAAATAAAATACTTGGAATTAAATCTATTGCAGCCCCAAAATGAAATTTGAACATATTTTTTTCATTGTGCAAGAAAATTTTCAAGATTAATAGAGTTGCTATGAAAAGGAAATAAAAGACTAGTAAGAGTTCTATCCCGACTTTGACCAACATAAGTGGTAAATATAATATACTGCTGCGAAGCAAGTTATTGAATCGTTAAAATATGTCAGTACTTGTGTCTTAATTCTCTATAGAAAACAAAACAAATTTCAAGAAAACCTTACTTTGAAATGGCATAAACTATAAATTGAGATAGTCTTGTCAAAGAAACAACAGTTCGCTGTTAAATTTTTCTAAAATCAAATATTACCTTAAAAATAACAGCCAAGATAACAACATGGTTTTTATACAATAAACTGGCCTAATTTTTTGGAAGTAAAATAATAATGATTTCATTGATGTACTCCATTATTCATTTAAGACTTCCGGTACACATAAACATCTGAAATATTTTGTGATATAAAATTGTAATAATTTCATGTCAACAGTCGAATAGAAAAAACTACATGAAGTGGACATTTACAATTATCTTTAAAAATTATTGTCCTGTTGACCCATTGAAATAAAAATGACAGAACGAATAAAAACATCTTCTTCTATTTTATTTTCGACTACAAGAACTCTGTTTTTTTTCTATTTTTATATTCCAGCTTCATATTGTTGTTTATTGGAGTGTGTACACTGTTGTTATTGTTTAATTTATTATAATACCAAAGAATATATAAATAAATTCCTGTTATTGCCATTAGAGTGATGGGAAACGCGGCGTAAAAAAAAGGTAGCATTCGTCTACTGGGAATGCGATAATAAAATAAAGAGAAAATAACTACAACAGTAATTCAACTTCTAGTCACAAAGTGATTGTGGGAGGGAGAAAAGTTTACATGTCCACCGACGTTATCTTTCTGACATTTTATCACATCCTGCAACATTAATATATAATTTCGAAATGATTTATTTTTAAGTATCTTAAGAATACAACATGTTTGGTTTTTAGTTGATATTGGTTGAGCAAGAGATACAGTAAATCAAAAAATGTAGAAAATCTAATATTTTTAAATCTTTTTGTTGTTCATGGGAAATGAGAATAAATTGGAATGAGATTTTAAAAGTCATATGAAATACAAAAGCCAATAACTATTCAAAATTTATTCAGTTTTAGCTAATTATCAGAGCTCTATTATGAAACAGCCTCACTGGCAGCCGTCCACAAATGCAAAAGTTATTAAATTTGTTGATCATGTTACAGACCTGTTATTGGTTCGAATAACAATAATGCGTTAGTAGATTTAAAGTCCACCATAAATTTCTAGTGGAAGTGCTTGTTTTTATGTCCTCAGATTCTTAATAAAAACTGTATAGAAAAGCTACTTTTCTGAAAATATTATCAATAGATTTTAATTGCATCAGAATCTCTTAATTTTCCTTACTTTAATATGATAATCATATTATTTCTTACACGCATCTTGTAAATGATAAAAAGTTCTCAGAAAACTCATGGAAAAAAAGTTTTTTAAGTAGTTTGATTACACAAATATCTTTTATATATTCAAATATATATTACAATTGATTTAACAAAAAGATAATAATCCCATTGACATCACAATGGTTCTATTCTTCTTTTTAAATTCCTGAAATTAAACTCATAGAAAGAGAGAGGAATGTATTTAACAAAATTAAATTATACTTCTTTTAATACTTCAGGCTACCGTTTACGAATATGAATTTGCTAATAAAATATTACACAACCTCTTAACAAATTCGGTTTAAAAACAACAAAGTTTTCTTCTCACATACTCTTGTCAATTAATGTTAGAAAAATTAAAATGCGCATAAATTTACATTCGTTAAATATATTAAAAAAAAACCTTTACACAACAAATCTTTAGTTAAACCACAACTTTTGAAAATATCCTTTTTTATATATAATAAAATAACATCGAAACATAGTGTGGAATTGTGGTCTATTATATATATATATATATACATATATATATATATATATATATATATATATATATATATCTATATATATATATATATATATATATATATATATATATATTCCTGTGTATCACAGTGGGTACATATCAACAGACAAAGTATACTTTTAGTACACAATAGTAGTTATCCGGTGGTATATTGATCATTTGTAGATTTTAAAGGGGCACACAAACATTAGCAAATAGGAATGTTGTTTTAAGAAAGGTGCTTATCGTACTTTTAACAACGCTGGGGCTGGATTCAAATACGATTCGACTTATTTGTGCTTTCAGTTTTATTATAAATATTTCTTACGTAAATAAATAACGTTGTTGTTGTTCTTTCTCTAAAAAAAAAAAACAATTAGAGTCGAAAAAAAGCCAAGTAATTGTTGAATGAAATTAAAACATAAGAAAATTAAAACATAAAAAGTGATCAGTGAGTTCTTATTATGACTTTGATGTTTGTTTCAGACTTCTCAATTATTAAAGTGAAAGTTTGAAAATATATCTTTAGCTATTCTAAGAAATGTTGGGTAAAAGTTCCCTGATGATCAGCATTAGGCCCAGGGAAATGCACAAAAGAACTTGCTAAAATCTCTCAATTGATCACCTTGAACATAATTACAATTAAAGAGGTTTAAATGACAATAACCAAAATATGTATGTACTAATTTCAAAGTTAAGCTTTTGATGCATGTATTTAGTAGATATATGCTCATATAAAACTAATTTAATTTCACTTAACTGTTATAGATATTTTGTTATTAACAAAAGTTTGTTGTACAAATTTGTAAAATAAACAATGATGGACAATAAATGCAACTATTAATTCAATTAATTAGAAACATTTCAAAACTCTAATGAACAATTAAGCATTAATTATATTTAAGTATGTAAATCAAAATGTTTTTTAACTCTATTAACGCAATCATCATATGCTATTCATACCTGAAACAATTGTTTTTTATTAACTTCGAACAAATGAATACGTGATTTTTAATAATTTCTTACACACACATACTAACATTTATTGCAATAACGAAATATATTTTATTGTTTGTATATATTAGAACCTTGTTAGCAGAATTTACGCACTCAGCGTTGCTTTTTTCACTTTATAAGATGCATACATGAACAGAGAAGTTTCTATATATAAATGTTTTAAGCCGCAGCTGAAAATCTTCTATACTACCCTATCTCAGTGCAGTTTTGTTACTAAAATTAGTATACCCACAAATTTAAGATCCCTAGAGCTGTTTTGTGACATCTGGCTCTTCACATTGTAAAATATGTAAAGCGTTTATGAAAAAGAAAAAAATATGTATTTAAAGTCCATATATATTTTTGTGTCTTTGGTCAGAGTTTCCCGATGTGGAAAATACCACTAAGAATTAAGTTCTAGTAAAATAAATTCCTTTTGGTTGTATTAATAGTCCCCATGGGTGTCGCAGACGAATCGCGTCTAATATTAGATCACTTTATAATCGTCGGCTCTGTTGACTGAAATACCATGATGCTTTAGATCCCGAGTTCAACTCCATACTTAGTCATGAATATGGTGTTAAATTTGTATAGTTTTCATTAGCTCAGGATTGTGTTATTTGTTGTCGGCCTACGAAGACGGTGCACTGGTAGCTGAACAATACCGAAAACGATTAACACCGTCATGTAGTAAAATACCAGAATACAGCATCCTCCTCCGTCGGTAAAAAAAATCACCAGATTCCAATTTGATTTTATGTGTCTTCTTAACACTATCCCCTCTCTTCTTCCTCTGACACAATGCACTGAATATGTTAGGGTCATCTCCAGAATGCTAGTCCAAGACAAAAAAAAAAGTTATTATAACTCGTGAAGTTTTGGCCTCCTGGTCGTTGCGGCCAAGTAACAAGTTTACCTCTCGAAGTAACCTAATTGCCAAACTTGCAGTTTCTTCATATCTGTCCAATGCAAGGACATAATTGATTTCACCGCATATGCGGCAATTTTGGTTATTAGAAGGGATGCTGAAGCATAAAATTAGCTCCAACCTGGAACACAGAGCCGTAACGAATCAGGCGATGGTACATTAACTTTAACTACTGCGCCAGATGTATCTTGAAATTGTGTAGAACAAAATTTTTGCTCAAAATTTTCAAAATAGTTGATGGACAAAGTGCTGATTCCTAAGACCACGATGATGCCATTATATTTGTCTTGATAAGAAATTTATTTAGCCGCATTGAAATTCCCTTCTACTAAGAGAGTTATTTAATTAAAGTTCTCAAATCTGTCACTGAGTTACATATAAACATTTTTCATGACAATGAAAAGCTTCCATTTTGCTTTCAACTTAAAATAAAATGCTGAAAAATATTCCACAACAAGAGCATAAATAAATTATGTAAAACATTTTTAAATAAATAGTTATCAAAATACTTCTGTGGTTAAAAGAATAAAGAAAAAGTTAGAACAGAAACAAAATGCAGAAAGATTCCTTGCTATTAAAGAAAATTCAAATATAAGTGAAAGAAAATGATAATATAGAAAGACAAGAGGGCAAAGTTGTGCTGCAAAAGTGTTAAGAAATCCTAATAAACTGGTAAAGTTGTGGCAACCATATAAATACTTGTGAAATACAAAAACGAGAGTCAAACTTAAATAAAATGGAATGGAACCCAATTATATATACCACAATGAATACAAAAGTGTTCAGTTGCTACCATCCTCTCTGTTTTTGTGCCACATTAAAAACTTAAAACTTGTATAAATTACAAGTGTAAGTTTGGCGAAGAAAATTAAGAAAATGAATTTATGTACGTTGGAAACAAAACCGAAAAATATAAAAACTATAAATGCATAAATTAAATTTCACTGGAAGCCATGAAATTATAAATAAACTTTATTTACAGTTTAAATGGATACAAAAGTTTTATAAAAAATAACTTCTGCTAATAAGCGGAAAGAAAGGCAAACTCTTATCAAATGCTTTTTACTTTTGCAGCTGAATGCAATTGATGGCTGTAATCAAAGCAAAAAGACAATAAACAAAAACTGAGAGTTATTTAATTGCATTAAAACAAATTCAACAACTCTAGGAATGTTAACTGCAAACAGCAGCCTTTACAATTAAATTTAATTACGTTCCTGTTTAATTGTTAACAAACTTTTTAAAAACGTTTGCTGGTGTTGCCTTATTGACTGAAGAGTCACTACAATTACAACAAGTTGTTAAAATAACATAAATTAATTTTTTAATAAATAAAGTCTTTTGGGAGAACAAATTTATCGCCGGTCGCTTGGCAAATAGGGCACATAGCGCCTACACTTTCTTACAAAAATACTTGTATTTTTAAAAGAATTTTTTTAGATTTTCTTGAACTTCTCAGTTTGATTTTATTAAAAAAACGACATATTTAGTTTTCTTAAACCATAAACGCTTCGAAAGCGTTTAGAAATACTTTCAATTTATGAGAAGAAAAGAACACGAATCATACCGGCAATCTTATACGAGACAATGTGACGTATGCGTAACATTATTAATAATATCATGTATACGCGTGAAAGCTCAACGAACAAACATACGTGCAACTGAAGTCTATAAAAGGTCTATAGTGTGATGTCTTCCAAACAATTAGGAATTAAATAACAATTTTTTCTAAAGAGTAAGAAATAAATTTAAAAAATATCTTTTATGTCGATTTCTTTTCTTGAAAATAATACACAATTTTTCACACTTTTTAACAGAAAACAGCAACCATTTGCCATTTCAAAATAAGGAATTTATTAGAAATGAATCCAAAATCCCTCACGAAAAATAATTTCTGCTTTAAACATTTCCAAGCCGCCACTTGTTAGAAAATAAGTCAAAATATGTTAAATTTTTTTTGGAAAAGAAAACGCAATTAGTTTCTTAGCGAGATATAATTATCAAGATATAACTTTTTTTCTAATCGAATAATAAACATTATGAAATAAGTTTTATTGTCTGATAGAGTACATAAAACTTAGAATTTTCTTACTAAACGAAAAACTGATGATCTAAAAGTATTTTCTAAAATAAAACTTATAATTGTGAAGGACCCTGAAACATTTTCATTTTAACTGGAGTTGAATGAAAATGAATTAGTAAACCAATTTAATTTAAAACTTAAGGCTGCTCTTATTTCGTTGTACTTATGAAAAATCTAGGTGGCCAAAAGTGCAAGTGTATTTGTGAAAGAATAAAAAACTGAAATGCAAATCATTTTGCAAAATTTAAAACGAAGAAATGTATATGAAGATGAAATAGCAACCGCAATTATAAGGATGACCTAAATTTATAATATTTTGCCAGAAAAAAGTTTCAACTCAACTCTTTCTTTAGCAATTTTTATATCATCTTTTGTTTTGTATATGTTTTCTCTGTTTTTTTTTTTTTTCTTCTTTTCTGTCGAATTGCAATTGCTTGCTCTTCGTGCTAGTCATCAACGTTGAGTGATTACTTTGGTCTCAGGTTGCACCTTTCAAGATAATTAAAATTTCAAAATATATATAGAAAAATCTTAGAAGATATTAAAGCTGAAAAAAGCCAGCCAACAAAAAACAATAACACAAAAATAAAAATAAAAATATTATACGAAACCATAACAAATTTAAGTTAATGTTTATTAAATTTTTTTCTTTTTCAAAAGCTTTTAGTTATTGTTGTAGCATTTTAGGGCAAATTTTATTAATATCAGTTTGTCTTAAGTATCTATTTTAGATTAATTGCACTTTTAATTAGAGCATTAAATCAGCTACAGAGGCAATAAAAGATATAATTGTCTGCTGCAAATTATAAAAGAGAAATCAAGGATTTGAAATGTCATAAGCAGATTCGTTGAAAATTATGTGATGTCATTTTAGTTTTATCTATGAAAAATATATAAAATTGTATAAATATATTAAATATGCAGTTGGAATTTTGCATAGCGAATATATGTTTTTCTCTTCTGGGTGTTGCATTGGGAAGAGCCCTATAGAAAATAACTCAAAGTTAAAGTAAACTTCCTTTAGTTCAATTTAAAATATATTTCACATAAACTTTAAGTGCGTATTCAAATCAATTGAAGAAAAGCTTTCAGAGGCTTAAATAAAAGGTGCATAAGTAAATTGAAGAACAGTTTTAATATATAAAAAGTATTTTTGCGCAATTTTTGATATTGAAAAGCATAAAATAACAAAATTTAATGATTGCAATTGCATTGATTCGGGGCTATAAAACTCTTCAATAATACACTTTTATTTAAAATACAGATAAAAATATGTGCCATCATATAGAGTCTACCGCGAGCAGTTGTTGGAGTATAAACCAATTTGTCTTAAGCTACAAGTCACTCTGAAGGTAAATAAACAATAATATTTAAAAAAGGGTTCGATAAATGTTATTTGCGTTAGATATAAGAAATACCGAAAATTATATTAAAACAAAAAATAAATAGAATAAGAAACTTCCAAAATATAGTCAACAAAGACACCAAAAAGTTCGTTCCTTAAGTACCACAAGTGATCTAAAAAACCACAAAAAAATTTATAAAATAAAAATATAAATTTGCCCAAAATACAAACATCAAAGAACAACAAAGTTGTGCTAAATTTTTGTTCTTGAATTTATTTTATTTATTTATTTCATTTTCCAGGTGTTTTTGTGTAATAAATTAAAAAAATTGTTGTAAAACAAATGAATGACTTTGTGTAAAAGTTGTAACTTTTTGTAATCAAGGTGTTTGTAATTGCCTTTCCCTAACACATGCACACTTTTGTTTCAACTACTTTAAACGATGTCTGATCAAAGTTTTGTCTGCACATGCTTGTGTAGATTTTTAGTAACTAAATTGTAGACTGTATGTGCATTTGAGAGAGTATATCTACACTCTCTCATATACACATACATATATACATCCATATGTCTTTATTTGAGAAGACACGTTAGTAGTTGGCTTTAATAAAACACAAATAGATATTATGATTGCAACGAACATAATAACTTCCTACCAACAAGAATACTAACATTTTCAAATTCGTTTGGAACGTACTAGGAGAGACTGTAATCGACAAAACAACTGAAATATTATTAACGCATTGATATGAAATTTAAGCTTGGAAGCTCTGTTCCATATTCCATGAGGACATTAATTTGGTTTACATTTTTCTGATCTGCATTTTTGCTGGGTGGTTGTGTTAACTAGTGTCGCCGTTGACACAAGCCATTGAATAAAAGTGACACGGGATGACAGAGTCAGGTAATAAAAAGCACGGTCCTCGGTGGAGTATAATACTAAATGAAATGCCTACTATAAGTTCTTTCATCTAAACTTTAACAAAATATCCTGCCAATAGTATTTCCTTCATCTTCCAATGGATGGGCCTAAAAATAATATGAATATATTGAAAGTATACAGTGCCTCGTTCCTGTAACTGAAGTGAGAACTTCTCGCATCGAAAAGATTGTCGTCATTTTGTGAAACACAGTAGGAGAAGTCTGAATATATTTCTTCATGCATTTATGGTTTTCTTAAAAAGCAAACTTCATAATGATGAAACAAATTAAGTACTTAATGTGTTTGCCATTAAATTCGTATAACGAAAGTTTGGGCGCAGAAACGAAAATGCCAAATTCATTATTATCAACAATGAAGTGAGTGAGAGTGCACATGTTGTTCGTTGAAATACTTCCCATATTTACATGTGTAAATGTTACATTTTCTAAATTGTTAACAACACATACATATACAACCAACTTTGATCCTCATTGTTGTTAAGGTTTAGAATTTATTTTCAATGAAATTTTGCAATTAAATTTATTTGTTTTATCCTGTGTAAACTTGATTTGGTACTGCATGCAGTCAGTATTTTGTTAGACTGGCGAGTTGCAGTTCTTTTTTAATTAAATTAAGTTAAACAGTGGATGCACTGAATTATGTTTCCAGCAAAATTAATTTAATAACAACAGGATGCCTGAAAATGTATGTAAAAAGTTATCTTTTAGAATTAATCACTGGCAACGGGCGTAAATACTTTCATTGCTGTTAATCGAAAAATATTTTGAGAGATTTTCTGGTTGTGCAATTGATGCTAAGCTGCGAGTACTCAACAGAGCTGAGGGAGAATACGAAAATTTTTAAACTCATAATAGTGAATCTGTTTTAATGATTTTATTGAAGCGCCAATAATATAAGCGAATATATTAAATGAGCTAAAAAAGCTTATAAATTATGCAAAATATTATAAATTCCATACACAATGTACAGCAGCAGAATTACCGAGTAAAAAGACATTCGAAAAATTTCATGAAATTGTAAATATCTAGATCTTTCCTAATAATTTTTACCATGGATTGTCTTTAAAAGAAGTTCTCTTTTTTCACGTTTTCAGTGAATCCGTAGTCATTCTTCTGATGTGAATCAAAACTGATTTTTTCATGTCATTTCTAACAACATTTTTAATCGATTAAGAAACATCTATTTTGAACTTCCTGAAGACACGGGGACGCAATAGATATTTCCCTGGCATTTGCCAGCGTAAGTTTTATATATTAAGTCAACTGAAGACTGCTGTACAAATAATAAAATTTTCATCTAAATAGATTTAGAGGCCTAAAACCATATAATTTTGAAGTTTAAAGCCCTCATTTGAGGGAAAAGTGTTTTTTGAAACAACGCCGCGCCCTCAGAGTAGGTGTCATACCTTCAAAGTCTTATTTAAAATATTTCAAATGATGCGATTTTTGTCATCTCTGATACTATATATTTGTCAGCAGTGAGAAATCTAGTTTCAGGTGTGCTAACAAAGAAATAATTTACCAAAAATACAAATTCGAAAAAGTATTTATGTGCTCCTCCCATGATGTAAATGATTTGGTAAGAATTTCATAACTACTGGCTACTCGACAAACAATTATTTCCACATTCGTTTTCTGTTAATGCATTTCCCATTGAAGTTTTTTTTATATTCAAACACTAGAAGAACATATTTAAGAAGGCACCACCCACAATATGTTTAGGTAACAGCATGTGGTAGATTTTGCAAAGAATATAATATTTTTAAAAGCCAGACCGCCCACCAGAGAACAAATATGTAATTCATTTACGTAATTTAAGAAAACTAAGACTTTCCTTTTACAATGTGATGAATAAATTTTGAAAATATTGTTTTCATTTTCTGCTCTGATATCAGTTTCAGTTTTCCACTTAAGTAATTTGTTTGAAATATGAGACTACCTTTTCGATGTTAACATAATCGTAAGATATCTTAAATTTCTTATTTAGCACAACCTACTGAGTGAGTTAACTAACGCACACTAAAATATAAATGTTTGCTCTTGTATGTGTTACGTAAATTGTATGTGTGTGTGTGTGTTTGTGTGTATAAACTGCAAATAGTGATTGTTTCTACTTTATGTATTAAAGATAAATACGAATATGCATACACTGGAGTCATAAACTAGCAGCAATATATCCATCCAACTTCTATAAATATCTGTAAAGTTTTCTTCTCGTCATGTATTTTAGTAAGCACAATTGGAAACTTTTACACTACAAAAGCTTTTACTAAGAAGAGTTAATTGTACTCAGAGTAGAACTAGGATCAATTGGGTATTATGTCACAGAAGTCTTTTGTTTTACAACTCAATTTGCAATTTGAAATTTGCTGCCTATTTCTGTTAACTCCCTGCAAGTTATTTCAGTCATTAATAAATTAATTTTTTATTTTTATGGTATAAACAAGTGTACGATAATGTTTTACTTGGCTTTTCTTTCGATGGGACGTAAAAGTTCTTAAGCAGTTTATATGCTGCTCTTCTGATGCTTTTGTTCATGGAGCAACACTTAGGGAATGACCCCTCCCCATGATTGTGGGAAGCAGGATAGAGGAAATATTATTTTAGAGCATTCGATTTAAACTTCCCCAAATTGAATGTGGCAGGAAATACTTCTACAACAAGTTTATTCTACATACGATCTGTTCATTATTTGTCTCTTGGCTTCAATCTACTCTAATTTTCTGCCATCATGTACTTATTCATTAATGTATTAAAGTGAAAAATATATATTCTTATACGCTGTTTATTTTTCCAACAGGGTTGAGTCATAATGGAGTAATTTACGATATATCTAGACATGCATTTGCGTTCTTATATTATGATACAATTTGTGCTTGTGATGTTGTTTCTATCCTAAACTGTTTCTGACAATCTGAAGAATGTTCACAATGTTCATCAGATAGAATCGTATGCAGTTGCATACATCTCGCAGAAATTCTATAAGAACAAGCAATTTTTTGTTATACGTGTGTGTAATATTGTAGTCTTATTAAAGTAAATTGTATGTAACATCGAGAAATAGTTACATAATCAAATTTATTATCGCTTTTATATATCTTTTGTAAGGGAATATTCCCAAATTATGAATACAGCAGCCAAGGCAAAGTACTGCCAAGAACTAATAAAAATTCTGAGCGATATTTTATTTCAAGTCTTGTAGAACTGCAAGATTTTTATTTAATTATAAAATCAGCCAGATTTTTTATATATTCTCAGAACTTTACAATATTTTGTTAGCCATTGCGGAGGAAGGCAGTCCTTTTAGTTGTAAAATTATATATTTTTTATAGCTTTTACACAAATGAGGAAATATATTTACTCGCCATATAATATTTGATAATCCTCTCCAATTTCTGTGTACAAATTTAGGATTTAAGTTTTTTATAAAAATCAAAATAAACTAATTTTGTATAATAATCAAATTCATAATATTATGCTTTACTTCCAGTAAATAAAACAATAACCTCAAGTTATTAGCGGCGTTTATCGAAAGACAAGTTTCAAAGAAATATACAAACGAAATGAAATTAACTTGAAAGCCCGAAGCAAAATAAATGTATGGGAGTGTATATATTTATATATATGGATATATAAGAGTAAAAAAAATAGTAAACTAATTGCGAATTCAAAGAATAGATTGTAAACTTTTTTCATTAGTTACTTTCAAAAAGTTCTAACAGGAAGTTTTTGTTCTTCCCCTGTTTCCTTTCGAAGCAATAATAGGAAGAAAATAGTTTCCAAACTTACACATGTACAAAAACACAAAATTATAAGGATTAAAAAAAATTGCGAAGGTTATCCGAAAATTTATTTATTAAAAGGTCAATTTCAAATGTTGCTGAACGTAAAATATATAAAATGAAAAACAATGATAAATCGCCAAAACAGATGATGATACTAATTAGTTAACAAAAGTAATTTTCTTATATTACGTACTAAAGATACGTTCCCTTGTGCTAATTATTCGCCCAAAAAAGCATAACCACTATATACTAATCAAATATATATTGATTTAGATACGGACTTCCGAAGAAAAAAGTTTCATACATAACAAATAGAGAGTGTCAAAGAATGTCAATATTATTTGAGACTGTTTGTCTCAATAAAGACTGAATAATAAATAATTTGTTGAGATTTAGTGGTCACGATTTTTTTACAAATATTTGACAAATGTGAACGTGCCTTAAGTAAATAGTGGGATAAGAAAGTAATTGGCCACACATAAGAATGCTGCAGATACGCCCTTTTGATTGTGGAATGAAAATGGATTTATAAATGCAGTTTCGAGGTTTTCATTATTCATAAAACTTAAGAAAATTTAAAAGTAGTAACTAAATCGTTTGGACACTACATTTTCTAATATCACCAAAAGAAGTCCTCTGGAGGCAAAAAAACAATTTTATCGTTTCAGATATTACCTTTAGCTTTATGCAGATAAATCAGTTTATTCCGTTTATGCGTACAGGAATTTAAAAATATCTTATCTGCTATAGAATAGACTGACATGAGGTACACAAACTCGAAGGTTTTATCCAAGACCAAAGACAATAGAGAGTTGATCTACTACGGATTTAGTTAGTCGCAACTGATCCTTTCTTGGGTGTTAAAGGCTGATGCACGCTTCTAATCTTGTTGGTTTTTCTTTAAAAATCTACCTGATGGCATGAGTGAACGTTCATTCTTGTGTATTGATGCACTGACGGACTTTATCTTACATCCATCTCATATCTGACGATACATTCAGAAGTCGACGTGGCTATTATAATTACTAACAAAACCGTTGAGAGACGTTATGGTTTGTTGAATTGTATATTTTTGTGAATATTTTTTTAGTTTTCAAAGCCGACTTTATTTTTTCTTATTTAAAGAGAGAATGTTAAACGATTTAACTAATACAAGACAAAAAAAAAAAAAAAATTACAATAAATGTTATTTAATAGTCTTATAAATAAAACGTTGTAATTTATTAAATCACTATTTTTATATAACGAAAGGTCAAACATTTAACTGTATAATTCTGTAATAGTAATAATATTTATAAAAAGTAAGAAAGGAGAACACAGCAGTTGGATTAAGAATACACTGACAGATATATTAGAAAGTTGTACACTTTCTAAAAATAGTGTAGTTCAATGTATCCATTCCATTACATGGTGTAACATTAGCTTTACAAGCAGTTTCATGTTCGTTGTATAAATATTTAATTTTATCAGGAATATACTATTTAAGGGTAAAATAACTGAAACAGAGAAGAAATTTTTCATTGTCCTTTTATAACAGACAGCGTAGCAAATCACAGGACAGCTAACACATTTAATATTTCAGCCATTAAAGAGCAACAGAAAAAAAGCTAAAAGTGTCACTCATTGAAGCCATTATCTGTGTCTGTATCTCGTCCTTTTTTCTTCTTGTTTTTTTTTTCTTGTTTTTGCTTAATTCAATTCAAGAACAAATAAAATTTATTAATATTGTGTGATATATTCTGAATATAATATATTTGACGAACATTTCGTTGAATCTATGTTTAAAAAAATTGTTTAAATTAAACTCTTGTACAAAAATAAATTGAGTTGTAAAATTCTAATCATTCATAGTTTTAAGAAAGCCTACAACAGGTCAAGCTAACAAAACAAAAACTTTTTTAAAGACGTAAAAACGAACAAGCATAAAATCTTTAATATCTACAAGACAGTATTAAAATATCTTAAATATAATTAGTTAATTTGGCAGCCGGCTTTAATCATAATCTTTCCAACCATAATTTAATATCGACCACGTTAGCAGAAACTTTGGTACAGAAACGAAAAGCCATATGAAACAAATATCTCTATTAAATTTTCAAGATGCTTAAAGTCTAATAAAATTTTCTACTGCATTGAGTATTCCATTTTTAAGCAGAGGAAATAAAACTTACACGAAATAAAACAATAAATTTTTGATATTTATTCTCCTCCTCCCTCCCCCAAAACGAACGCGTTCAGTCGCTTTTTATATATTTAGCAGATTTAAGAGGAAATGTATTATTGTCGTTTTTGTTTTGCTACTGTAATTGTGTTTTTGTTCGTATTCGTAGATAGCAATTTTCAAAATGGCGTTGTTGTATAACATCCGTTTTTATTATCAGCAATCAGTTTTGCAATATTTTTATTTTGCAGTTTTTATGCTCCTACATTTAAAAGAGTTCAATTGTTAAGTTGATCGTAATGATTTGGTTAACCAGAATATTTGTTATATCCAGTAGCTGCAAATAATAAAGTTGGGAAGTACCTTTAATATAATGGAATATAACTGAAATCTAAATTATTTCATTTCTATAATGAATGAAATATTACACTGAATAATAATGAAACTTTACACTGACCTTAACATTGTAAATCTTGAGGAGCATATTAAATTGAGAAGAATTTTACACTGATATAGTTATTGCATTAATTATATTCAGTAAGGTTTGTTTTTCAGAAACAGAAAGAAAGAGAGAATGTGCGCGGGAGGTATGGAGAATAGCTAAATCGGTCTACTGACGAATGAAATGAAGCAATTGATGATGCGAAATCGTTCAAAATTTGTTAAATAGATATATGAATTATGTCCAAATCATCATTGAATTTTGCATTTAATGCATGGATCTATTATTTTATTAATGCAATAACATCGAAAGAGTTCATAAAGGAAAATTCAATTTAAATTCTTCTGAATGGAACGTTTATGATTGAAAATATTTTTCTTAATCGAGCATATTAATTTTATTTCCTCAATAATTTTGCCCAAAATATTTTTAATTTTGCTGGAAAACAATACATCTTTCGAATTAAAATAAAAATATATTTTAAAATATTTTTCCTGGAAAAACTATTCAGTGTGAAAACAAACAATTGTTTTGGTGGCATGTTAATTATTAAACCACCAAAATACAACTAATTGCAAGATCTGCTGAAGAAACTACCGTTGATCTTGAAGGAGGCAATAATTTAGAAGCTGCACATACTTCCTTAAAAACTCATTCTCTGCTATGAGGTCTCGACAAGGATGATACGAAGTCGTACAGTCATGATTATGATTAAAATTATAATAATTTAGTCGATGCTTGTTGTTAAGTTATTATAATGCACAACTGGAATAAATTGACAACTGCAGTTAAATTAAATGCTTTAATGCTGCGATGCCTCTTTTTGTAATCTTGTAGGGCATCAAATAAATTGCCACTGCCGTTTTTTAAATTCTAACGTAGTATTCTCATCTCTTGTTTGTTGCAATATTTGATATCTGCTTTTATTTGTAGTGTAGAAATTTATAAATTTGTAAAGTGCATCGCTGGCTGTACAAGTGTGTTTGTGTTAGTGTTCTTTTATGTTATTTGCAGTTTGCATTACGTGCACTTTCATCCCATTCTCTTTGGAGGTAAATTGTTACTTGCGTGTCATATGCTTTGTCTTACTTCCGTTATATATTTAAGGATCCTGTTTCTTTTTATGTATTTACTTCTGCCTGTCAGCTGCACTCGCACAACTACATGTACGTTATTTTTGGAACGTATTCGCTTTTGTGTAAAGCGAATATAAGCTAATCGATGATTGATTGTCTATGTGTCATTTTCACCATAGCAAATTACATCCTCTCCTTTGATGAGTTAAGAAAAAATTTTTCAATAGCAGTAGATATTTGAAATCTTTATAACATTTTCTTTATTTATAAAACGAGTCAAGCATGATAAAGAAACATGCAGAAGACTTATATACATAAAGTTGTAAATAAAATATTATAATTAATACTTTTACATAATACTTAAAAGTATTAAAAAATTATTAAATATATTTTGTAAGAAATTTGCATCATAAACTTCTAACTAGTTTCCTCTATCATATTGCGAATAAATCGAAATAAATAAATTCATTGACTTCTATAAATCAAATTAAGCAAATTTTGCTAAAAATCTTTATTACAAATAATTTCACAACTGACAACTGTTAATGGTATTAGATGACTTGAGCTAAAACTTTACGTTTCATATTTCAAAATAATAAAATCGAAATATATAAAACCAATTTGTTATTTAAATGCGGCATCAATTTTCCTTTAGAAAATGTGTTCCCTTCAAGATATGTATTGAAAAACACCAGCGACACCAGTCCGAAAAACTCAACCAACTACAAACAGGAAAAGACATGCCGATGCTTGTAATATTTTGCAGAAAAATTGCCTTTAAGTGTTGTCTTTAGTTCATGCTGTTACGGCTGCTCTTCAGATTGTTTTTAGTTTGTTTTGTCACTTGTGTTTTCGGAAGACAAATTGTTTTAATATTCGCAGGTAAATGTTGAAGTAATAAAATTTCCCTTGACAGTGATAAATTCCTCGTCCGTAAATATGGTCCTAAGATTTGTGTATTCTATGCACACATACTTTCATACACCAGGCATTATCTGAAAGATATTTGAAAATTATTTTATTTCATACCTGTTTTAAAGTAGATATTTTATGAACTTGAATATATTTGGATACCGGCCAAATAGCAAATAAAAGTATTTAGTGGCAACATTACACTCAATTGCAATTAGATAAACATTGTTGAACCACAAGCTTTCTACAATTTCCACTATTTTCTTTGAATATTAATAAAATTATATAATTCTATATATATACACACACACATACAAACAAATATAAGTGCATACTTGGAAGCAAAGTTCAAGTTGTCTGCGCAAGTTTCAGCAGTCTTTTTTTGTATGGCAACTTGAAAGCTATTTTTACTGCACCTTTTTTCATATTTTTATGTGTTTGTAAGGTAAGATAAGCAAGAAGATTTTTCTCTTAATATTATGTACATAGTTTATCTACTCTTATTGGTTGGTAGCTAAAAGAAGTTCTGAAAACCAGGATATATGGCGGTGTGCTTTCCAAGCTAAGAAAAACATTGTACGTATTGTCAAATGTCCAACCGTTTTGCCATCGTGTGAGTGTCTTGGACCTTCGCTCCACAGAACTGCTAACAGGACCGCCCCTCTTGGCATCCCATCTCTCTTTCCCCTCGCGTGCCAGGAGATCAATAGGTATCCCTCCGCTTATTACAAAAAACCGCTGCTGCTGAAACAGTGCGATAAGCTGACATGACCCTGAGTGCCGCCGTCGGCTGCATCACTTCCAGGGCTTTGCGTTTCGATTTGGCCATCAGTGCACCTCACCAAATCTCACTGCCATATAGCAGTACCGGCGTTCGCCATTAGCCTACTTAGCATGCCAGTTACTTTTGCCGCCTTGTTGGCTGCATTTTGGATCTGGGCACAAAAATAGTATTATTATTAAATTTTTAATTGTTTTAAAGTTAAACAAATTAAAAGTCATCAAAACCTTAAAGAGCTCTTCTTTAGAAAACGAGCAGCATTTGTTTTGAAGAGTGGCATTTAGGCGGAATTTTAAAGCAAAATTTCAGAGACGGTAAATCAATTTCCCAAAAAAATTTCTATTTTCAAATGACAATGTTTTGTAATTTTTTCTTTAAAAGTGCACATGATTTTCTTAAATTAATTTAGTAACGTAAAGTAGCTCAATAAGAATTCAGAAATAACTTGTGATCTTCCCTCAAACTTTCAATGTTATTGTTTGCTATTTTCTTACGAAAGTGGCAAAGAACTCCTGCTTATTTTCCCTAACAGTTTTTAGTATTTGCATTATTTATGTTCATGTTGACATGCATTCATGCTATTTGCATGCTGTTTTAAGAAGTAGCAGAGGAAAAAGACACCAACAGAGCAAGAAATGTGTTGATTGTAAATTGGAAGGATAATCAAGATAAACAATTGAAATCACATGATTAATTAAAAAATTTGACTGACGACACTAAACGCAAAAACAGAAAATTACGTACAGGAATGAAAATAAATTACGCGTATGAGTAAAAGCTTGAGGTTTTTATTAGAAAAACAATTTTTTTATTTAATACTTATCTATAAATCGATGAAACGTTGTTCGAGTAGTAGGGCACAATTTTGTGTATCGCCAAATCATCACATTTTATAACTTTATTTTTATTGTTAATTAGTTTTGGGGACTTTGATATCTTATGCACCATAATTTGTTTTCTTTTCGTATGTGTTAGTATTTATGCTATTTTATTATATTGTTACCAATTATTTTAGTCATCAAATATTTGACCATAAAATTTCAATTTATTTCAAACCAAAAGTAGCAGCATGCATGTGTGTTCATATTAGTATGGCCCATACAAAATGTATATCCAGTTCCTGTCCCAAAAGTCGTATAACAACGGATCTTAATATCTCACAGCAGCCATTGAATGAATTCATAATCCAAACGGACATTTCAACAATAATTTTGTTATTGTGACTTATCTATAAAACTGGGACCTGCCTAATACGCACATGAATTGAACGTTGATATAATTTTATTCCATTTCGAAATCGATTTTTTATTACTAATTTTTAATTTCATGGTATCTAAGCATTTTGCATCGATAACCTCACTACCCGCATCGATGGAAATTCAAATAAAAACTTCACACATTTTCAAATGTAGAAAATTTATTCAAATAATTCTTAAATACAAACAAATGACTGAGTATACGGATGCATACATAAGCAAAAATTATTCACACAAAACCATATAGATTTCAATACTAAATTGCTTTTTAAATTCTCTCTTATCCCATGATTGGCTACACATTTCAATCTATAGACATTTCAACAGCACACTCGTTTATAATTCGCATGAACTTTATAATTTATTCAGTAATAAATATTTGAAAAAAAACTAAAATTAAGCGTTAATATATGGTGTGTTGTATGATGGCGAGTCGAAACTACAATCGTATATGAAATTTTTCTTTTTTTTTTAAATTTTATGCACTTAATGACTTTTTTGTTAATCAATCTCTGTGTGTGTCACTATTTTGCATAAACTAGAAAATTATTGACTTTAATTGAAATTCGCCGATTACTTCAAGTAAAAAAATCACTTTTTAGCAATTAGTGAGATACATTGACTATCATAGAAGGATATTTTGGCATGTTTGAAATAAATAACAGTTATATAAAGAACTGTAAAAATGCATACAAAATATTTTACACCATTTACATACATAAATTAATTTCTTAGAAACATTTGGTTAATATCATTTCTCAAGTAAGAAGAACTATGACAAATTTTACTACACTTTTTTGTCTTGTAAATCAGATATACTCGCTTTGAATTCAGAAAGCAGAAATTGGAATACAGATTAGTAAATTTAAATTCAGAAAGTGGAAATTTTATTCGGATTGATCAGTTTAAATTTAGAAAACAGCAATTTAAATTCAAAGCAGGCAATTTGAATGCAGAAAACAGCAGTTGTAAATTATGAAGCGTCTATAATAATTTATTAAGAAGAAAAGTTGTTGTCAGTTTTTCTATATAATGAATATCAACGAAATAAAATAAAAAAATAAAAAATAAAAAACATGAATATGCCGCGCAGTCGCGATAATATGAACTAATTAAAACCAAGATTTTACAGATTAGAAAATTTTTTTGCATTTACAAATGACATTCAAAGTCCCATTTGAACGTTTTTGAAAATAGAACATCAGCTTTTTATTTAAACAATTTATATAAATTTTTATTGGATATAAAAAAACCCACAATTTACTTTGCAAAAAGAAACTATTTGACCTAAAATTATTTTAGAAAGAATAAGTTATTTTCTTTTGCTGACTCTTTTGACATCCCACTCACTCAAAAATTTTAGTACATTCAAATCTCGTTGTTCAAATGTAATTGAACATAATTTTAAGATTCTTTTAGTTCATAGAAATAAAAATAAGTTTCGTTCTATTTTATCAGTCTATACACATCTTATTTGTTTAGGCTATATACATTTTATTATACAATATAATGCACACATGCTTAAGCATAGTTTTATCTCTACCAATTTTAGAACTGTAATATTTTATTCTTGTGTTTACTTAAACTAATGATCAAACTAATGTATGTTTTGTATTTACTTAGGCTAGTTATAAATATTCAAAAGATCAAATACGTGGTACACATGTTCGTGAAAATAACCCTGATTACTAATGAAAAATATATGAAAGCAATTAGATAAGAAATGAGTTCTATATTAGATTTAAGATTTTCATCGTTAGTATTTAAGCAGAAATATTTTAAAAATAAACAGTGTCTTACAAACATTCAACCGGTTAAGTAGTTTAACTGAACACTCGTTGATCGACCATTTCACCTCGGACCCATTCGAATATATTTCAAAATGAACAGGGCAATAAGAAATCCAAAAATTTTACATAATTTGTGGCGTTTGCACAGCAAAAAGGCCCCAACAGCTGCTTTTCAGTTTTAGCTGTTTTTTAAATTAAAACACGTACATATCTTGTGGCAACAACACCCATTTTGAAATAGTCTATCAACTGGGATTGTGAAGATAATTTTTCAACCGATTTTCAAAGTCTTGAAACCATCCAACGCGATCTTTGAACTCCCAAAAATTGTTTGAATATCCGATTGAAAGCTTTTGATATACTCATTTGGAATTACAGTTGCCGCTTTCTGAATTCAAATCAACTAATCTGAATTACAATTACTGTCTGCTGAATTCAAAGTTAATAATCTGAATTTATATTTCTGTTTTCGAAACAACAATTGATGCTTTCTGAACTGCATATAGAAAAGAGGCAGAACAAATCTCTTTATTTTTGTACTCTTCGTTACCACATATATATATCATGAATCGTATTGGAACTCACGTTCTTTGTACACATAAAACTTAAATTTAAATATTAATAAAAACTATTTTTACAATTTAATTGCATTAAACAATTTATTTTATTATAAAAGAGAGAGAGAGAGAGAAAAAAAAAATAAGTTAATAAAACCAAAATAACAATATTCTTTATTAAACCACTAAACGTTGTATTGAAGTTTTGAATTTTATTTGAGTTTCACAGCATGTATTCCTTTTTGGTGAAATATGTGAAAACATTTTCACAAAAATATGCTGTAACTTTGTGCGGATTTATGTAAACATTTTTCTGCTGAATTGGAAAATTTAACTCCTAAAAAATATTTATATTTTCGCAGGTCTCGTATGATGGGAATATTGAAACCCTTTATTTCAATTTAGTTTTACGTTTCCTTTTTTTTTTCTTTTTTCTTTAATCTCCCTGGAATAAAAGTAAAAATTACATGTTGTACATATTAACTGGGGAAATAAAAACTTTTTGTGTTTCAAATTATATAAAATACTGCATGCAATTATTCAAAAAACTAATTGCCAACTGTAGTTTTTATTGGGGAAAAGGTTTCCGCAAAAAAAGTATTCCTATCGTGCGCATTATTAATAACTTGTTTTGTTTGAGAAGCAATTGAACAATATTTATGAGTTTTCCACAGTAACATGAAACATTTACTCCTTCAAAGTTATTTTAGTTATTAAAAAAAAAATATCCCAATAATTGATATTCATTACAAGTAGCACTTAGTGGTAGTCTTAAAATCTCTTAAAATATATGTTGTTTAAATAGCTTTGTAAGTTTAAACGTAAAACTTCTGAACAAAATTTAAGTTTCAGAAAAAGTAAAAAAAATTAAATTGTTTTCAGTCAATATGGATTGTATGATTCAGACGTATTTTATATGGTACAAATTTTAATTGTGTTTAAAGTTTTTTTAGTTCTTGTTCTCACAATTTTGGTTACCTAAACTTTATGGTCGGTGTAACAGACAAAATAAGTCATGTTGCTCATACGCACCAAACAACTTAACTCCTTCAAGAAAGCGAACTTCATAATTAAAAATTCGAGGACGTAAGAGCATGTTAATATTTAGCTTTTAAATTAAATTATGTGCATAAACATGTAAATGTATGCATATATATATATATATATATATATATATATATATATATATATATATATTCTTCCATTTTCCTTTAATGGAAACCTTTACAAGAATTAATAATTGCTTAACCGTCAGAATATGTACGCATGTGTTTAGATTACGTTCTTTGTTATAAAAAATTTTAATATTCAAATTATGCTTCAACGTTACAAGCTTTCCAAATACACCGACAGTTAAAAAGACAAAAGGTAGAAAACACAATTATGTAAAGCTTTCATTTTTTTAAATAATTCCAAAGCACAACTACAAGCAAAAATTCAAATTAATATGTGTACGTTTGTGTGTTTATCTCCAAGCAGATAAAATGTGTTGTCTAACAAAAACTTTAACCATATTTATTTACATATAAATTAACTTATGACAACACACGGGAAACCGTAAATCCTTTATGCTCTTACTAGAGTGTCGCTTTTGATAATGTTACTTGAAATGAGTATATATTTGAATACAAGTAACTTACCTCCATGAAAATATGATGTAAAACAAGGAAAGTAGAGATACTTTCGTACTTGTCAAATATTTTCCCAAAAGAACGTAACCACTAAATACAAGTAAAACATATAACGATTCAAAGAAAATTAACAAACAGTTTAATTTGATCTAATATGTTTGACTCAATAAGCTCTTGTGTGAGTTAAAATGGGTTTCCTTCGTATATAGTGCTAACGCTTTTTGTGAAAATATACTGCAAGTTTTTGTTTGGATAAACCAGTATTGTCATCTCTGCTTCGTTGTTTCAAATTAAGGATGTCATACTAACGCAACTATTGTACATTGATTTTTATATTTCCAAAACTTCCTATACTGACAAATAAGCGGCCTTAATTTTAGTCATAAAATCTGACGATTGTGATCCTTCATGTAAAATATTTTAGAAACTAGTAAATATATTAATGATCTTCAAAGGATATTGAATTTTTTCAGCATTACTTTGTTGAGATAAATATCTTTCAAATATCGTATATCATTTTCTTATAAATTGGCAACAGCAAAAGTCTAAAATTGCTTTAATATTTTGGCAACACTGGCCACAACTCATCAGTTTTGAAAATTACCAAGCAGATAATAATGATTTACCTCATCATTATTCTTAACACGAACAATATTTTGGCACAACTCTAAAATTCATGTACAAGTGTAACTGGATCAAGTGTCAACTAAATGCTGACAAATAATTTGTCATATTTTATCTCAAATATGACAGAGGTTTTGTTATTATCACACCTCAGCATTTACTCATCGCAAAATCTAATGCAGATGTATTCATTTACAAACAATTCATAAACACATTTACATGTGAAAACAACTGTGTGGGTGTGTGTGTGTGTGTGTGAAAATTCCAACAAGCAGATGAATGGATATGTAAATCAGTTGGTAATACATGCAACGTGTTTGCGAATCACTGTTACATTTACAAGCTGACGACTGATAAATAAGCAAATTGTATTAATAAAATTTTGCACAAGTAGAATAATCAAAAGTGAAGAGATTTTGTGCTAAATCTAAGAGGTCTGTTTGGAATAATATCCTTACTTGTAAAATTATCAGGATTCTCGACAATTCGTATTCTGAATAAATCATAAGTGAGTGATTATTTTCGAGGAATAGTAAAATTTTTGCTATAGTGTTTTATAATAAAGTGCCGAATCATTTGAAAAAGATATGGTTCCAGTTATCTATTATCTAAGGAAATCCCTAATATATTATAAATCATATATATATATATATATATATATATATATATACATATATATATATTTTTTGTTATTAAAATCTACACTCTGAAAGAAATCAGACATAAATTGCCATTCTTGCTAGTATTTAAAAAGAAAACTAGATAAATTTATTGTAAAAAAAAGCTTTGTAACATATATAATTTTAGTAAAATCATCTAAAATTATTAAGACACGAAAGCATTAAAATAATAGATAAAAACGTATCTAAGCGCTCTTTTAATTAATAGATTTAAATTGTTCTGAAAAGTAAAAAAAAATTACGTTGATGCTTGAAATTTTGCATAAGCTCAATTAGTCTTAGCATGAAAAATTATTATCCTGGCATGCTTTCTTATTGTACAAGAAAATTTTAAAAGTTAACTCTCTTAAATTTCACAAAAAGAATGAAATTAAATATGTTAAAACAATACCATAAGCTTTTCATTTAGAAAACTCTTTAAAGGATTAAGAAATACTTTAATTTTATACCATAATTTCCACATCCTCAACCTTTTTTCCTTGTGCATCTTAATCGGCATAGTTATGGCCATTGTCGTAATATATATATTTGTAATAATTGTATGTTCACCTTTACAAAACTTCCTAACGCCCACACCATAATGGAATTTTTTTCTTCTTTCACCCTAAAAGAATTTATGTAAATCGCTTTTCTTTTAGTTAGAAAGACCATATGCATACCGAATACGTTTGTACTTAAAGCTTTTAACATACGGCAGTGCAGGCAGTTGCTTTTGTGCCGGCATGTGAAAGCAAAAGACTCTAGAAATATAATAAGAAATCAAATTAGAAAGAGAAACACTTTTATATATATTAAACCCATCACATTTACCAGCTGTCAAAATGGGGAGACAAAGTATAAGAAAAAAGGTAAACAGCTTGCCTGTCTCCGTTTTTGCTAACCTATTCCTTTTTTAACATGGCCTCCAGGCAGGTCGAAATTGTTAAGTGAGTCATATAAACTTTTTTTTGTTTTTTACAATTCTTGCAGGTGGGAAGCTGTTAAGAAAATTTACAGCAAGAAGTAAATAGTTTACAAAAACTTTTTTATATTCACAATTTATTGTCTTTAGCATAAACAAATTTAATTTAAATATACTTGAAATGCTGCCTCCGTTAATTTGTTGCACACGTGATTCTTTTGTGGAGATTTTTTTGAGTCCATAAATTTAATCAGTTGCACTTCTGATATAAAGTTTGTCTAATAAATATGTTGAAAATAAATTATTGTGTTGAAAACTACTAGACTTAAACTCAAATCTTTTAATTTAAAAATTCATTGTTTTTACTTAAAATAAAATATCTATAACCTTCTATAAACTTCATCATACTAGCAAAACGGATCAGATGGTACTGACACTAATTAAAACCTTGTCCGTATGAAAGCACTATTAAATAGAACTCTGAAATTTAACGATAAAATTTGTAGGAATACTAGAGCCAGAAATAAATCAACCATATAATCTGAATATATAATTAAATATGTCTTAAATGTTTTATGTGTCGAAAAAACTTAACTGTCTTTAATGAAATTCTGGTTGAAATCAGTTCATTAAGACCAGTTTTATTTTCTACTGAAGCATTTTCCAAATTGTTTTTTTATTCATATACTGAAATATTTTTCATATACTGAAATATTTAAAAATCATTTTAATAAATAAATATTATTTAACAGTTAATTTGTTTAACAACATATTTTTGCTGTAGTCATCAGTTTCGTCACACACTGTAGTTTCATCTACTTTATTAATACTGAGTAGGGGATTGTATGCTGTTCAATTCTTTGCATACGCATTATGCTGATTTTATATTCATAAAAATCTTTTCAACAGAAAAATAATCAGTTTGCATAACTTAAGTTTTTTTTTACAATTTGACTCACTGCAAAGTAAAATCTTATATTCTAATCGAACTCTACTTCATATGTAAAGCAAAGAAGAAACATTCTTATACGCTCGGCGTTATGTGCAATAGTATTTGAATTTGAGAAAATAAATTGTTGTATTTTTAAAACTGCTCTAGAATACTTTTAATAAAAAATTTATTCCGAATCTAATTAAATCAAATAATAGACAGATGAAAATTGATAAGAGTTTCAGTATTAAAAACTCAAACTCTTCTTTCCTAAAACAAAAGAATTAAATGACATTAAGGCAGTCTTAGTGCAGAAGGACGATCCATATTATCTGATTTCTCCCACAACCTCTGTAGGAAATCTGACCGGGCTAAAAAGAAAAATCAGAAGAATAGAATGAATGAGGAAACGATTCTTTGTCTGATTTCTTGATTATTTTCATGTTAGTTGCTCATGCGTTATTACCCATTTTGATGATATCTTTCTTACCACCAAAGGTTAATTAAACATATAAATAGCTGAGTCATGACCTCAATAACCAGCCTTAAATTTCAATTTTCGTTCAGTTAATATTTCAAATATTTCGAATTTGCAACGGGAGGTTTTTTAATCAAATTCATACAGATTCAATTGATTGAACCTCTTTTATTTAATTGATTGGTGAAATATATTGTGAAACTAATTGCGTATTATACGACACAATTGCCGTTGCTGTTAACACATTTTTAGTACCAAATTATCACAAGGCAGTGAGCAAAATAAAATGACTGCCAAAACCATATTGAGATACTGAAGAGTGGTTATGTAGAGTGCAGAAGGGATAAATCATGTAATTACGAGTATGTCCCAACTATTCGTACAAATAAAACAATAATGAAGTAAAATCTGAACGCCTAAAAACTATTTTATTTTATTTTATTTTATGCACCTTCAATTGTCCATTTGATTACATCGCATTCATTTAAATTCGTGGAAAACCAAATTCATATCCGTTTTCTGCAGGACAAAACTGCAGGATATTGGTGATAGCGATGCAAATATTTTAAATTATTTTATAATTTATTCAACAATTATGCGTATTAATGCTGAATTATAAATAACACCGCATTGGTAATTTCATATACGAATGAAATGAAATGTTTTGCTTGTTGATGTTTAAATATTGACTTCAATTAGAATACATTTTATAGTTTTATTTATTGCAAATTTAAAAAAAAAACAAAAACTTAAATTTATAATTACGAAAAGTAGCACAAATGAAAAGTAGTTTGATTTGATTGCATTCTACAGGATTTATTCATGTTGTATTGAAAACCAATATAATTAATTTTATACGCTCTTATTCCAAATAACATGTACACAGTCGTAGTATAATTAGCAATATAAACAATATTGACTACAACAGAAATATAATTCTTAGAATTAAATAATTAGAGATATAAAGATTTGATGAATTATTGACTTGTTGTTTTAACTGTTATATTTGTTCTAACTATTTACTCAGTTAAGTGGAAGTTTGAAATTCTATCTTTAAATATTCAGTAATGTTGCTAGTAAAGGTTTTTAGATCATCTGCCTTAACCCTGGTGAAATTCATATAGGAACCAGTTAAAAACTCCTTAATAAATATTTTAAAAATTTTAATAAGGAAAAACAATCAGCGCTATTGAAGTTAAAGAAAACAAAAGCGTACCTGATTGAGTGCTATTATTTTATGACTTTTTTGTATTCAGCACAACAACAACTTTTTTAATTTGGGTTACAGTATTTCAGTTTAATATGGCTAAAATAGCGCATAGTATGAATACCCTAATTCAATTCATTCAACCAAATTTTTTTTTTCCACCAAATTTAAAACTCCTTTTATTTAGTCAGAACTGTATGAAGTTCATAAATGATTTTTACACTCTAAGCAGTAGTAGTGTAGGCCCGTAAAATTCAACTTTCATATCATCTTTGCAGGACTTTGGTATCAAAGTAGTTAATGAGACCTCTGAAATAATTCGTTACAAATTAAAATAATTACCCTCTTCGCATTAAATAACATGTCGATAAGATTTTTAGTGATTATTATAGCAGCGCTTCAATACCTTTTTTCGATTTGAATCCAGATATATACCTTCATATAAATCTAATATTGAAAATCAGAGGACTGCTTTGCAGTTTTAAGACGTCGACATGCACTACTGCCTCTATCCTCATTCTCACAAACTAAATCTGGTACAATGGACCTCGTATTTCTTTATTTCTATCCAAAACAAAAAAGGACAGATCACATATATGTGACATTACGAATGTATTGGAGCTAATGGAGTCGAAATTATATATATTTAAAAGTGTTATGAAGTTTTAATCTTCATATCTGCAATATTTATATTATGTGCCATATTATTTTTCTGGATCAAATATACCTTTGCCAACAATATGAAGATTCTGCAAGAATATATAGATAAGTATGTGTGATTATAAAAAAATATATTATATTTTTCATTAAATAAAATAGAAATGAGAACATATACATGTTGAGTTATGCCTAGACGTAGAGCATCTTATTCTTTCCTTCCGGTTATCTGCTTTCAGAAAAAATGTTATTCTAGCGGATATCTCTAACTCAAGATACCAAATATTTGAATACATAAAATTACTCAAACCTACAAATAATACACAAAATAAAAGAAAGAAAATAGTATAGAATTGGACAAACCCATTTCGCTTGTGCAGTGTTTGTAAGGCAAACCTACGTAAAGAATATTGTTTATTTCTTCCTATAGATATTTTATTTTTAATATATTCGAAATTCAACTCAAGCATTTAACTTATTAGCATATAAATGCGTTAAACGGGCCAAAGCTAACCATCACTTCATGGAAACATTCATCCACGTAGTCACCCTTAAACATCTTTATTCCTCCACCATTTACAATAAACAATCACGTTAGAATTGTCATATTTTAAGGGAAAGAACACCAATTTAAAATTATAATATAAATGCAGGAAAGAATATTCTTACTAACTTGATAATTAAGAATGGCCTTATGGAAAAGATCGTGTAAAATTCTTAAAAAAAACTGTTTTTCCATATCGATATACGTGTCTGATAATCTATTAAAAACAGGATTTTATTTAAATGAAAATTGATATAATTCATATATTTTTATGTTTCTGTACTCAAAATTGTATAAATAAATATTTATATTATTATTAGCTACAATAAATTTTTCAGATCATTTATATATAAGATAAAATCTGTATAAAATCATATAAAATATATTAAAGATAATAAAATTTTTTTTATGTATCCCAGCTAAAAGTCCTTCATAGTTTTAAAAATTTCCATTCTCTGTATTTCTTCCCTACTAAAATGCTTGGCTTATATATAATAAGTTTTTTTTAGTTATTTGCTTAAACCCTAACGAAAGATAAAAAAAACTAAAGTAAATTTTCAATAAAGTATAAACCAACTACAAAAGTCTTGTCAAATTCTTGACAAAATGACAACTTGACAAATGACAAGCGACAAGTGACGCAAAGAACAGCTAAACAAACAACAATAACGAAGAAAAATAAAACAAAAATATTAGACAGAGCACGAGCGGTAGGAAAATAAGTTTGAAATATTTTATAACCAACCACTTATATACCAGTTTTATAGTTTTTTTAGTTCAGTAGTTTTCTTTTAAATAATAAATAATTCTTTTTTTTAATGAATACACTGAAAAGATTAAATATGTTAATGATAGAGCATACGAACGAACTTTGATATAAGAAATATAATTAAAGAAAAACGAAATAGAAAGTAAAAGATAAATTTACAAAAAAGCGTATAATATTAATGGAACAAATCACAAGTATTGTTGTGAAAAGAAGTTCAACCGCTCGATATGTGAAAAAAAGAACACAAAGCGCTCATGCTATTTTTCTACAATAATAATTGCATTTATTTTCAGTTTATTTTAAAATTTACTTTTAGCCAACTATGTAACGTATGAGTAGTATTTTTAATAATATTAAGTATGCGCGTGGAAGCACAATGGAAAGAAAACTTTTAAGTCAAGCTAATAAGAAGGGTATAAACACCAAGAAACATCAGATCACATGTTCAATGACATTAAAATTTTAATTGGATTCAATTATATTGAATAAAGTTTTAATTTTTTTAATAAATTATTTAGACATTTTTAAAAGGCGAAAAATTAGTCTATCGCGTGTTAATAATAGCGCAATATTAATAACGAAAATAAGGAATTATGATAATTATACTATTGTAAAATATATTTGAAATCTTTTTTTCTTTATTTTTCTCAGTGTAATTCTGCTTTTATTCAGCCTTGTTGGTATAGTTATTCTCTTCTTATACAATTTTGTTGTAAAAGCTAAAAGAGAGAAAATACAAATATTGTTATAGGCAGCAGAAACAGCAAAAAAAGAGGATGTGAAAATTGACGTAAAACTTTTATTATTATAAAAAAAGTTTGAAGAATTACAAATATTCAAACGGGGAAAAAAAGGAAAGAAGAACAACAAAACAGAGCAACGATATTAAGAATAACTTCTCTTAACAAGTGAACACTAACATCATGCAAACACTCGTAATAACACACCGATACTTACTGCAGTTCTTAAATATCCGTTTCCTTTTGTGTTTGTAATCGTTAGTGTTCTGTTTACTTATAAATGACTTATACAATTTGTGTAAAAGGTAAATCGTGTATGAAAAGGAGACAAGTTTTATTACTTCTGGTTTTGTTAATTATGAAATTAGACTGATTATTTAATAGTTTTGTGGTCTACTGTATTCAGCTAGACTTTTGATATGTTTTGTGCAATCTTAATAAGAGATAACGCCCTTATTATGTAACTACGTATTGGCACCAGGTTGAGTCTTCTTTCATGCAGCAGTTCTTTTTATATGCCGTCTTTTTATACGCAGAGGAAGAGCCTCAGACTGTCAAAAGTAGTTAACTGATGCTCAATAGATTTAGACAAGTGTTCTGTTTTTGATATTGTCTTCACGTGAAATTGACTAGTAGATACGGAATAAAGGGGAGTGTTTAATTGAATTGTTTACAAATTTTATTTTCAAATAATATTTTTGAAGAATCATTAAGATAATTGAGTTACAATTTAAGTATTTCCCAGCCAAAATTTACAGGTTGTTATGTTATTCAAAATAGAAAATATAAAGATAAAACTTGGTGATGACAGAAAATTCTAAAAATTCTAAAGACTTAAATTGTTGTACTACATTCATGTCAACACTCTGAATATCTTGCAAATATCTGTTTTTGATTAACTATATCCAACAAAAACCCACCCCTTTCATTTAAGCTCATATTGTGTTACAACCCTTAACTTTTAACTCTTAAGATATGACCTCTCAGAATTAATAAAAGTTTTCTTTTAGAAATATTAGCCGCATAAGTACTTTGCTTAGCTGCAAGTTTTTTAAAACAAAGTCTTGAAAAATATATAAGATAATTTATTTTTCATTAAGCACTTGCTGAGTACATTTAATGGAAATAAGTATAAAATGAAAAGTTAAAAAAATATAATAATAAGTACATAAAAATATTTCATCTGTTTAATAGCAGTAAGACCTCAAATAATGATACAGTGGAACAAGAATTTAACTGTCTTGAATTGCATAAGATCCAAATACAGTGGAAAATCTCCTCAGGAATTATTAAAATTTAGAAAATATTTTTAAATCTCATTTCACTATCTTTAATAAGACTTTGTTATAACAAAACAAAAATATTTAAGTCTTCTCTTACAACTACAATTAGAGTCGGAAAAAAGCCAACCAATTGTAGAATAAAAACGTGGGAAAGTGAAAAAGGAAAAGTGCTCAGTGAGTTCTTGTTATGACTTTGATATTTTTTTTTAAACTTCTCACTTATTAAAGTGGAAGGTTTGAGATAAATATCTTTATTTATTCTAAGAAATGTTGAGTAAAGGTTCCCTGATGGTCTGCATTAGCGCCAGTGAAATGGGCATAGGAACTAGCTAAAACCCCTCAATTGATCACTTTGAATTTTTAGTAAGATTTTAGTAAAAAGGAACTAACACACCTTAAAATTAAGGAGGTTTAAAAAACGACAATTCCCAAAAATGTGAACTAATTTGGGAAATTATATATCTGACCTGAAAAATTTTCTTAAATTTGTTTAGTTATTTAATATGTAAATTTCTATAGATTCATTCACAAAACATATTTTATGCTTATAAACTGCTTATAGGACGAATTTATAAGATGCAGAGTAGCTCAAAGAATTCCATACTCATTTAAACCATGAAATTGCTTGTAAGAAAATTTAAAATCGTTGCTGATAAAAAAGAAGAAATGAATTTTAAAATAATACAAATTCATAAGGACTTTTATACATTCGACTGCAAGTCTATATGAAGATCAGAGAAATAAACTGATCCACAGTGCCGCATTAAACCAAAAGTACGTAGACTTTAATGGCCGCCTAAGTTAAACTTAAATATTTCATGGGTTTTCCAGTAACCTTTTCCGTCAATTCAACGCTTTAAAGCCAAAGTCAATTCTTTCAAATGGATTTATGCGGCAGCAAGTAAATAACAAAGAATGAACAGAACAAAAAATCATAAAGTCACCACTAAATCAACTCATGCAAAACAGCGACAAAGTGCACAGTAAAACAGAACGAGACTCGACTGAAATAAATAACAAAAAAGCATAGAATGAAAAATGGAATACAGCCTAACAGAGGAAGGCCAACATGGGTAAAAGTATGATTTATTTTTCTTTGTCCCTCATGTCCAACTACTTGTAAAAAGGGTAAAAAGTCATTTGCTGTTTAAATTATTCTAACAAAAATATTCCTGTTATTCATTTTATCCGCAGTGTTCGAATCCTTTTTTTTCACAAATTCCTTCTCTGTAATAACTTGTTTTCATTTTGAAATTTCTATGATATTTTATTAAGAAAAAAAAACTCTCTTGGGAATTGAATTCTATAGACTTCACCAGCATCACCGTCATCATCAACACTATTAGCCATAATGTTAATCCATAAAGTCTATGCACTGCAGATACTTATTTAGATGAAGTCAAGCCATAAAACACACTCGCAAACTCATTTGTATTTTGAACCCAGAAAGGAAAATGGAAAATGGAAAATAAATAAAGCGAAAAACTAGCAAAAAATTTATAAATAATAGAGCGAATGTAAGAAAAGCCTTTCAATTTTTCATGAAATTAGCAAATGAACAAAAAAGAGACAGCAGCTGCTGGAACAACGTCAAAGGCAACAACTAGTTAATAATGGTGGTTTTGCAATACTGGCCAATGTTTCATCAGCCAACAAAAGCAATCTTAACCAGCAAACTTTGCACTACGAACAGACGCAATAACAACAGCGGGTACGTCATCGTCAGTCTTTTTCCATCAACAACTTTACCAATTTGTATGTTTTCAGCATGAACATAAAAAATTTACTCTTGTAAATGTTTGAAAAAAGAATTCTTTTTTCCCATTCACCATAATTACAAGTTAAATACGTTGGACTTTTTTCTTCTTCCCTTTTTTTTTTTTGAATGAAAAATAAGCAAAATTGTATTGGCTTTTTTCCTCAGGTCACTGAAAGTAATGAGAAATTTTTAATTTTGGAAATTCACTTCAATTCTCAAATATATCGCTCAGGCTCGATTTTAAGGTGAACTTGAGAGGTTCGAATGCTTGGCCCATCACAACAGAGTGTTGACTGAAATTCATTTCAAACCATCATTGATTTGTAATACTTATTTATAAATAAATAATCTTAGGAGTTCTAACAGCGACCAGGACAAACAAAAATATTCCTTGCAATTATGTTGAAGAGCACAGATGTCATGTAAAAAGATCGTTTTCTGCTACGTATATAGTGAGGCGAACTGAAACCATTTCCTGGGTATATTCCGTATGTATTTGGATGAGAAGGGATTTTAAAAAGGCACTCTAAAACAAAACCCGAGCCTTATATCCTTCGAGCGTAATAGAAAGTATCTCCTTTTTTTATGTTTTAACTGCATGAATATTTTTGTTTAATATTGAATTGTTTGTTATGAATTATTTTCTAAGCAATACCTCCAGAAGTTATTCACTGCAATAGAATATCCTTGGATATTGTGGTATTGAACCTTTTTCAAACTTACGGTTTATTGTTCTTTTATTGAACGGGTTTGTTTCTATAGGTTTTCATCACTTTTGGTAATTTGATGTTAACATTGAATCGAGTTATATTTCATTTCGCTAGAAATACTATCCCGAGGCTAGTTTTTGCTATTATCGGAGGACAATTAGTACGTGAGAGGAAGAAACAACCTGCCACTAATGCAAACAAGCTTTTTGTTTCTCCATTTTATATAGTTGTATAACAATTATATAACTAATCAATATTATTTATATCTAAGTAGAACATCGAATTATAATGCAGAATTAACACAATCATCGGTGTTCAAAGATGTTTTTATTGCCAACTAGGTTATCCATCCTAGACTAATAGTAGGAAATGTGTCATATATTTGCTTTGACATTTTATATCCAATCGCTTGGCCCTGACAAAACTTCTGTGAAGGTTGGGTTTGATTGCGTAAGTCTATACACACACACACACACACACTCATATATGTATATATAACCTAGTAACATAATGAAGAGCTTTGACAATGTGTGAAAGGTTTTACCAAAACTTTTGCCAACACATTTTTCACTACATTATTTCTCACAAAAAAAAAAAAAACTCAAGAACTGAATAAAAGTATACTAATAAACTATTAAAAGTTTCTAAGTATAAGACAAAATGAACTTGTTGGCTCCAAGAACTACAGTAAATTAAATAAATTGGCAGAAATATTATGGACTTTGTCTTTAACAATTTAATTTCGCTTTGTTAAATATTATTTTATATATGTTCTTTATTTTCTTATGTTGGCATTTTGTTAAATGAATAACAACCCAGAATAAAACTTTATGGGTTCACACAGAATCCATATCAAATATATTATTAAACAAAATAATTACTGGATGTCATGATAATTTTTTTACATAAAAATTTTGGTCTCCACCTCTTAAAGGTGCTACAATATCCAAGAATAGATTTTTATAACATATATCGTATCTCACAATAAAATTTCAAGCAAGTTATCCATTAAAAAAAACTATATTCTGTCCAAAAATATGTCTACATATTCCACTTAAACTTTATTCCAATTTAAAGCCTAAATACTGTTGCTGAATCAGTCCTACTTTCTAATGTAACATATTTAAGGCGTTAGTTTTTTATACAGTTTCATTTTAAAGCAAAGCCAAGCCAACACTGAAAAAAATATGTTTTTTCTTTTCATTATAATGTCTGGTACTTTCTTTTAGAAGGGGTGTCGATTTTTGCAACGTTATCTGCCAACATGTGAGATCCTATCACTTGGTATGTATGTCCGTGTGTGTAGTGCTTGTTGTGCGTTTAACAAGTCGACAAAAACTGGTAGCGTTCCATCAGTTCGAAATAGTAGAATTCGAAAAATTTCTAATAGTTTTTAAAGTTTTTAATAAATAAATTTTAAACCACTCCAGCGATCAATTCTCGAAAGTATTCAACTTTCAGTCGAGTAGTACACATGGGGTCAAAATCGGTTAATCTCTGAGTGAGGTATCGTGAACCAAATATTCGAAAAAAGTGATTATTTGCAAAACCCCCGAAATTACTATATTTGATCACTTATTATTCTCAACTATTTTATAGTAGTCAATAATTATATCGGTCACCGCTTATCACGTGGGAATCATTTGATTTTTTCAAAAGATATAACGGCTTAAAATTAATATAATTAATATAAAATTAATATAATTGTATTTTATTTGAAGAGTTCAAAAGTATGGAACAGCATACCAACTACGTTGTGATCGCTTTGAGATTAAAATCAGCAGGAAGTTGTTCATGAAATCTATTTGATATTAAATAAAATTCGAAAGGCGATTCCAGTTTTAGCCAATTAAAAGGTTTTTTTCATTTTCAGGAAACTGACGTACGTCGGCGAAGCGTATATAAGATTATATCACTTTTACTTGTTTTATTTTTTAATGTTTCATACACTTATTTTTGCTTTTTATACATCTTCAATTATTCTATTTATAAGAGTAGATCAATAATTTTTTACGAACTTATAAATCCCAATTAACTGAACAAATACTTTGACTACTGAATCATTTATTCCTTCTTCTCACAGTCCTTCTGTTCATTCGTAGATGGTGTTTTTGAGTATTTAACCTTTGATTCACTTTTGCTTTCTGCTTCCTTGAGAAAAATAATGAACGATTCGCACGTAGTAAAGGAAAATAGATGAAGTACAAGTGTGACAATGATTGACAGCTTTTAAAATCCCGTGTGCGTGATTGTGTAAAAGAAAATTACTTTTATGATTGCGACTACTACATCAATCTATTACTTCAGTCAGCAGCCCATGACATGGTCCAATGAGGAAACATACGATTGGTTCGAAAACTACTGCCATTGTAGCTGAAAAATTTACTGCAAAAAACATTTTTTCCCAAGTTGAATTTCGTTTGATTTTGATGGATTGCGTCACAATACTTTTAAACTTTGTTATCGTAAAACAAAGCAGGGAAACGAAAACATATTTCGGACACAAAAGCTTATGGTTTCTGCGATCCCTCTTTAGCAAGTGGTTGTTGTACAAATTATTGATTTGTTTATTAAATTCTTTGCTTTTCATGCACTCAAAAGAAATATTTGTAATGCTTTAAGGCAGACAAAACAAATTGAAGACTCCTCGTGAGCTTGCATATTTATTAAAAAATTTCAAATATTTTGCCTCAAAAGATATAAAAATATCCTTTTAGCGGTACAAATACCTGCATTAATTTTTGTTTGCTGGAATCAATTTATATGGCGGCGTGTTTATACGTTTGCACATAAAAGATAACAGACAATTTGTACATTCCCGAATATAAGAAACTTTAGCAAAAGTGTTCTTTTTAACATCTTCTTAAATATATATATATATATATATATATATATATAGGTATATATATATATATATATATATATATATATATAGGTATATATATATATATATATATATATATATATATATATATATATAACACTTTAAATGACTTGAGCTTGGACAAAGATGTCCTCTTTTTCTAGACATGGTCGGAACAGCATCCATTTAATATTTTTTTTTTGTTTTTGTTTTGGTGTACAATTATAAACAAAAAATACCACAAAAGTGCTAAAAGGAATATTAAGAACTTAAATTTGATTTATAATAATTATTTAGTGCTTTTATTATTTCAATCGAAATCTCAGAAAACTTTACATACTTTATGAGAGCGTAGGTAGTTTTTAAAGCTATTACGCACTTATAAAGCAAACATTTTTATTAACAAATGTGGTACTTTTTTTTTAAATGCATGTCCTTTGGAAAATAAAAGTTTAACTAAATCTAAAGATTCTATTTGAAATAATTTCTTCTGCATCTTCAGCATATCAATAATAACGCAGTGAATATTAACATCTAGGTGTTCAATAGTTTCCAGCTTACCAGGCGACTTTATATATTCCAACTGGAAATAGTCTATCGGCGTAAAGTCGCTTGATCTTGAATGCTAATTCACGGTTCCGAAATATAAAAATACGGTTACCAAACCTTTCCCACAATTAATCAATCCTCGTACGAGCTGTGGCATGTTACGCAATCTTATTGAAACCACAACTCGATGTTTAATTGATGAACGAAAGCGTCAGTAATCATGGCTCTATAGCGGTCAATATTGACTGTAAAACTCTGACCAGCATCGTTTAAGAACTACGAATCAATGATTTAATCAGCGTATTATTTCTGGATATAACCATGCCTCAATATGGACTTTAAGATTATCATCATTCCAAAACACGATTTGTTTATATGACGTATCCATTCAAACAAAATAAAGTTTCATCACTAACTGGAATTCGCAAGATACGTTTTTCAAACAAAACCATTATTTTCAACATAAATTTGCACAATTTGGAAGCGTTTCGGAATCGTAAGCCTAACCAAAATTAAATATAAATAATTTGCCAGCTGATACTATGATCTTCAGTTACAAAAGTGTTGTCGATTTGAAGTTTTATACCTCTGTAAAAACACCCTTTACTATCCATTAAATTTATGAAAGTATTAGAAATTCCTTTTATATTTTTATCTCAAATCCTTAAGAATGCATTTTAAGATTTCATATTACCTAATAAGTAAAGAGAAATAGAAAGTTTATTTACTAACATAAATAATTATCAGCATTATAAGTCAATGCAGGTATCTTTTCCCAGTTAAAGTTTTATACTGCAATCAATTATTGGCATTTCTTTTAAAAATATATTGAACTAATTATATGAGCATTGCAACTAAAAGAACTGCTCAATCAATAAACTTGTTCACTTCAAGGCAGCGTTCCATACAACGTAAATGTTTCACAAAAATAAATCCTTGTAAAGCAGCAAAAATGCAGCTCGGATTCGTATGAGTGTGCAACCGTTGATCGAATTAAGCGATGCTGTAAATATTAACTTTTAATTAATTTTATTGATATTGAATAAAGAACGAGATAAAAAGTAATGACGAGAAGAAATATGCAAATAAATATATAAAATAAATGAACTTGTACGGTGGTAATGAATAAAATATTTATAACGAATTCAATTAAAGAATGTTAAGACAGCAGCAACTAAAAGTAACGCAGTTAAAATTAATTTTATTTTATTGGAATATTCAATGGTATTGAAATGAGAATAAGTTATTATATGTAATTTTTCCTTTTTCATTTTTATCTTGTCTGAGTTAATTTATTGAATGCATGCTTTACTTGTTGTGTGTTAAGTACGTGTATATGCCTACGTTTCATACTTAATAAATATCATAATACGTTTAATGAGTGCGTTAAAATCTCCTAGGCTATGCACTATGAGAATTATATATGAGAAATCAAAACTGGTAGGCTTCAGATATCATTTTGTAAATGTCTGTATTGGTATTAAACTGGAAGCCACTGACAAAAGTATGCATGTATACAGGGGCATTATATAAACCTTTTTTAGTTTCATTTCGATGTTTATAACTAATTTCGGTAGACGATAAAAACTGGCTTATCGGTAATTAACTGTTTTATCTAAAGAATTTGAAACTACTATTCATAAAAATACTAATTTAAAAACTAACGTGCTAATTCATAAACGTTTGTTGAAGTTAATGAATGATTTAATATTCTAGCCATACAAAATCCATATTTTAAAGCAACTTTAAATTTAATAATAATTTATGAATAACACCGTAAATGTGTGGCTCTTGCGCAAGAAACAATTTATGTTGTCAACATTCTAAATAATTGTTTTTACATTAAAATGTTTTCCTTGACAGCTGCATTAGAGTTGGAAAAAACCTAACCAATTTTAAATAAAAAAATATTTGCAAAACGGTTAACTCTAGAAGCCGCTAATTTAACTTGGTTTGTTGTTCTATTGTATGCTTTTGAACTCATCCAGTAAAAAACAATTATATTAATATTAAAACTGCTAAAACTTTTGAATAAATTAAATGATTCCCACATGTTAAGCGGTGATCGGTGTAGTGTTCGCTTACATTAAAATATCTGAGAACTCTAACTTATCAGATATAAGCATTTCGGATATTAAATAATATCCTTTATATAAAATTTTTTCATAGACTGCATCGAACGGATTGACTACCCGGTTTAGTTTGTACTGGTCGAAACAATTTTCAGATCTAAAAGTTTAAAAAAAACCGTAGCCACTAAACATTAAAGAAAACCATTTATATATTGATAAGTGTTTTTTAATAAAAACAGTTTCGTTAATAACTGATATTTAGTATTGTAGAATCTAATATGATAGGAAACTGTTTAATATGATAACTAGTTAATGGTCTGAACTAAAATGTTTCTGATTAATATTTAGTGACTATGATATTTTTCCTTTTGCTGTAAATATTTGCGGAAATGTGACCGTAACTCAAGAAGTGTTGGCTAAATATTCCCTGATCATGTGCTTTAGCCCCGGGGAAAGACGCATATGGACTAGCTAAAACTCGTAATTGATCACTTTGAATAAAGGTTTTGGTAAAACAGAATCAAAACGATTATTTTAAAAAAGTGTTCTACCTAATTATGGCTGGTTCAATTTCCAAAAAGAACGCATTATAGTTATGGACTGTTTTTAAAGTTGTATTTAACCTTTTTGATAACGTTAATTATGTGATTGCCTCCGAATGATATTCAAGAAAATATTTAAGTTATTATGTTATTAAAATAAACATGAATTCTTAACAACTTTCTCATTTAATATCAATAGAGTAGGCGAGTGTTCCACTGCGGCCTGCACTAAACGACCAAGCCGATGAAATATGGCAACCGAAATAGCAATAACAATAATTACAAATTACAATAAAAAAAAAAACAAGAACAATAAGGTATTGTTTCTCTAATTTGCGAAAAGCTGAAAAACAAGTAAATAAATGTTATAGCCAAATGCTACAACCAGCCGAAACGTACATTCCCAGTGAACACAATTTCTCACAATACGAATTGTGCCGTCATTTTCATTAACAAGCAAGTCATCTGCTGTTAACGGAAATAAGCGGCCTTAAAAAATATTCCAATATTCTTAACATATTTCGATCTCTTGCTAAAATTGTTTCGTCTTTGCAACACGTTGAATAATATTCCAGCGTTGGCCTAACAGGGAAATATTTTCATATAAACCACTTATTTGGATTTCAAAATTTTATGTCATCAGTTTCGGATATGAAATCGGCAAAAGATGTGTTTGCTGGATTGTTTTATTATTTTGTAAATACTTTTCACCTTTACAATAGTTGTGGAGATACAGCGTTCAACAAAATGTAATTGTTAAAATATGAAAGCAAACAGTTGAAAATATGAAATGAAAAATAAAAAGAAAAACTCTACCAGATCAGGTGCTGACTTCAATTCCTGTGAAATACTGAAAAACTTGTTTTTAATCCTTTTAGTTTATAAGAGCTTCTGAATGCAAGCAGCTATTTAACAATAATAAAGCACATAAATATTGTGTAAAAGCTTAAAAATATTTATAGATATTTTCAGAGTTTTTTTTAAAATATATTTTACCTATTTATTTACGTTAAAACTAATACAAATTTTCTTTCAAGCTAAGCAACAATATTTATAATCACAGTAACATTGATAAAACGCGTTTCATTGATAATCTGTTTTAGAAAATCCTTTCTAAATTTTTATCCTATAGAACGGGGACTAAACTGAAATCTTTAAACATTTTAAGCTGCAATTTGGGAAAGTTCAATTATTTAGCATAATTAATTACTAAATTTTGAAACAATATAACAGAAATAGTTTCAAAAATCTTACTCGCATTATTTTTGATGTGTCTTCCTTTTCCATTTTATCTCAAATTTCTTTTCTATATATTTAGCACAACATCCAACTTTAGCTCATAACAATAAATTTCAATAAAAATCATTTTTCTTTTTTTCATAATATTTTCTTTGAATTTTTTGTTGCGCAAACATTTTATTAACGATGGACGACAACTGAAAAGACACATTAAATCAGTGCAACAGTACATACGCTGGAGATTCGTTAGATTTTGAACCATGAAACTGCAATATGTACCCCAGCATCACACCAGCCAACAAACTAACACTGTTGAATTGATATTAAGAGCAGACAATGATTCTTGAAGAAATACAACAACAACAACAACAACAACAAAAACCATGGCGATATAAAGGAAAAGAAATTGCATGTGGAAAAACAATCCATACAATAAAGTTGAGAAACTAAATAAATTCAAGAAGAAGAAAAAAAGTAACGAACGAAGCAATAGATGACACTCACCAGCTCACCAGATGATGACGACAATGAGGATGACGCTATTGCTTTGAGAATTGCCAGAATGTGTGCTTGTTCTACTGAAACGTTTGTGTTAAATAGAAGTTGACAGCTTGATTTGTTAGCAACATAGAAAAACGGCGAAAGATTGATGGAATGTCAGCTGCTAAAGACAGTTGCAGTTTATTGGCAGCATTACAGTTGAAAAAAAGGTACTTTAAACACAAGCTGCGTCGCAGATACTGCCAACCATCATTCTAATATATTATTCTTTATGATTATAAAATGGTTAAGTTTATAAGGAATAATAGTTGAAATGCTTGAATTTAACCGGAGATGGTATTTAAGCTACGAGAGTTGCAAAACACTGTATATTTCAATAGCATTCTGTTGCAGTGTAGGGAACTGAAATGAAGCATATAAACAAGAGTTGAATTATAAGGAATTCAAACCATGAACTAAAATTTTTAATTACAATTCAAGTGCAGAATTCAATATTGATCAATTTCATATTTGATTTTCAACAGAGTACAGTTCGTGTTTCCTTGAATTAATAAGGGATAACAAATGCGTTACTTTTATTAAATAATGCACAATCCATCATCGTGTTTGCTGTTATACGCTGTAAAAGTCTTATTCGACTGCCTTATGAATTCTTGTTTGGAGGGTAAACTTATGCGCTATTTAACTGTTTAGTTGTTTGAAAGATTCAAATCCATAAACTGGATACTGTGAAAAAATTCTCAAGATACAAATGCACCAAATGCTTTTATTAGAAGATTTAAAATATTTATCATAAGTTTTCGATTTGTTAATTCTTTACTTCCAAGTTCTTTTTTAACAGATTTTTATTATGAAATTGATACTTATATTTAGTAATATTTATTATTAAATTGAATTGTCCTCCTCTGTTAACCTCTGCAATGACATTTCTGCTATTAAAATTAATGCATTTGCATGGAAAGCTCTTTACAGCTTCGCGTTGGAATCATATTCTTCAACAATTATATTTTCTTTTATAAAATACTGTGGCATAGACAAATTTTGTGGAAGGCAGTCAGTTGATCACTCATACAATATGATTGTTATTCAAAATACAAAACTATAAGTTGCTAAATCACCATTTTATTACAAATTTTGATAACTGTTAGTGGATGTTCAGCGTACCAGAAACTATGATGGCATTTTTTATAATACCCATCAAAAAGAAAATGTGTGCTTTAAATTAGAGATTTCAACATATTTTCCTACACTTCACATGAAGTATAACAACTGCTTCATTAACTGCTTAGAATTAATACAATTAAAAGTTAACTGCTCTTTTATTTAAATGTATCGAACCCTTAACGCTTTTAAAGCGCAAGAAAAATATTATAACTATTAAACTGAAAAATCTTAAATTCCAATAAAAAAGAAAGTACAGCAAAATTTAAGTGGATTAAAAACATTAATCGCATTTAAATCATGTCATAAAAACACATACAAAAAAAGGAAATATTTTATAAGATAACAAAAAGCATAATCGCTTTTAGTATTTTATACGGTTTTTATTTTCAATTTGTAGCTAAGCTCGAATTCCTTTTTTTTCCTGTTTTGCATTTTTTAACAATCTTTTATTGTTGGCTGTGTGTATTTGCTTTTATTCTGGGTGCCATAACAAACTAAATTAATTCATTTTTAAAATCTCTAAATCCCAAACGCACTGAGCCGTATTAAATTTTTAAATCTGTATTTCATTTTAATTCTGGCATTTGCCAAGAAATTCTTGTATAATACAATATTTTATTCCTTCTCTTTGCACTAGTAGAAATATTTGTACTTGAGAAATTCATACGCAGCACTAACAGACAAGTACAACATGTTTTTAACATTTGTATGGTACAAAACAACAACAACAACGACATTAAGATATCTGAGAGGGAAATGTTATCAAATAGTATAATTTGTGCTACAGAATAAAATACAAGTCATGTTTCTAAAAACGAAATTAAATGCAACTCACTGTTACAATGGCTTTTGTAACAAAATTGTTTCAGTGTTTGTACTCCAGCCGTTAGAGAACAGGAAATCAGCTTTAGATTCGAGTAAAGAATTTGTTTGTAGATATAAAATTCATGTAAATACTTGTTCTTTTATACACACACACACACACAATTTCATACAACCGTGCAAGAATACGGATCTTTTGATTGTTAAATTAGCGTAAAAAATCAGCATTTTTAGGATAGATACTACGCATTTTATAAACACACAATTTTGGGAAATACCCTACCACAAACAAACAATAGTCTCATAACGTCTTAATAACTTAAGAAGTTTTAAGATGATTCAACAAGTCATATTATTGCCACTCTAAGAATCAAATAACTCTCCATATCAGCTAAAAGCAGTTACTCCTGCTTATTTATCATAAAATATATGCAGAGTAGCATATCTGATTTTCAAACATAAACAACAACTTAAGAAAATTTTATTAAAAATTTGAGGTAACTGTCGGAAGTACCCTTAGAAACATAATCAGCTTCAATTGTTTTAAAACAACACTAATACAATGAACGAGAAACTTGTTTACACATTGATTTGGAAAAACTTGGCTAGTGAATTTTCAGCCCATAACAACATCGAAATTTATGTATCCCTAATTTCATATGAGCCTTAGGTTTTTATGAACTCTATTAAGGAATATAAATCCATATTAATGCTTCTAGTGCACAATGCAGTGCTTAGAAATTCTGTGATACAGGAAATTGCCATCACATGATATTAAAGACGTGAAATTTTTTCATTTTTAGGGTTTTCGAAACCCACGTAGATGATACCTCTTTGTGCTCTGCATAAATCAATGATAACGAGAGCAACGCTGATGCTTGGGTTTGGTCATCTCGAATATATTTAGTTTTCAATTCCAGCAATCAAATCAGTTAAGTTAGCTTTTCAGAAATCTAATGCAACATACATTTTCTTACTTGTACACAAAAAAGCAGTTGCGCATCATTTATTTCATTTAGTATTTTTTCCACAATATGTTTGCAAATTTCCTTGAAAAACGCCAACATTAATTTTTATATATGTTTCCATAGTTATCGTTGCTAATTTGTAAAAGAAGGGACTTGTTCTTTTTGCTTCACACACAGTTTATGCGTCATTGATTTTTCTCCATAGTCGTGACCCATTTACTGCTCTTCATTATATCTTGGGTTGAATGAATCATGTTAAATAAATACTTTTTCTAACCGCGCACAGTGGAATTCTTCATACATTAAAATGCAAATTCATCTCTTCTATTACGTAGATTCAACTCATAATTATTAGATAATGACAAACAATCTGGACTCTCATGAAATGTGCTGGTTGACTGATTTTTTTTTGTCCTAAAAGAAAGACTTTAGTTATTTCCAAATCATTCGGGAGATTGCGTTTTGAAAAACTGGTAAGTTGTTTGCTGTCTTTAGAAATAGCGAAGACATATCTCGGATTATATCTCGGAATATATCTCTTCTTTTGCCAGTAACAGCAGAATTGTATCATTCATTCTTATACTCCGACAAAAAAAGCTTCGCGGGGATGCTTAACAGGAATCTCGGTAAAAAACTATTGTTAAGCTCTCACGCTTTTCGATAAGAGTGCTGATGACACATGTATTGAGGTATCAGAAGCTTTTTGGATGAGGCTGAGGTGACATTACGGAACTTGTTCCGAGAGCCGAATATTTTTATGATCTACTTGTCTTCACTCAGAATATATCGCATATGTGGTTTAAGTCCTTTTTCAGTCAATTCACTTAAAATTTGAGAAAATTCTAATCGACTATCCCACTATCTGCCCTATGAAATCGAAATATTTTTTAGATGCGGTGTAACGCATTAAATATATAAACTATTTAAATTTTATTGAGTACGAAAAGTCATAAATTAATTTGAGTTTATGCTGTCAATATTCTCTTATAATAACATAGTTAAGGCAGGAAGGACCGGGAAAACAATAACAACTAAATTCATATATTTATATAATGAATTAAAAACTAGAAGTAAAATTGATATAAATTCATGTGAGCAGAATAATTAATTGCTGAAATCGTAAACAGATAATGTAGACTTAAAATGTCCTTCGAAACTCCAGGTACAGATTGGTTTTTGTAAATACCGCCGAATTAGAAAACTTCAACATCTATGAAATCACGTTGAATTAAAAACTAACTGATTTAAAATATGAAATAGTTTTAACATGAACTTTAGACTTGTTATATATTTCCATATAAATTCCATTCAGCTCCACTATGCTGTGCAGTTGATGAAGGTGGGAGAAGTAATTTGTTTTGACATTAGCAAATATATTTTTTTAATAAGAAAAATACATGATGGAAATCAATTGCCTTCAAGAGAATATATAGAATAGACTAAAGGCAAACCATTATCATCTCATAAAGAGGCTGCTTAAAATTCAGATGGTAAATGTATAAAGACATTTGGCATTATAGTTTGCTTGATCTTTTTTATCGAATACAATTTTCACAATTTGTGCACAATAATAACGCAGATTGGACGATAGTGCAAACACGCATTTGTTTTGCTGACGAATGTGTTGTAGACATTGTCCGGAATAATAGGTGTGATGGAATATATGGTGGTATATAAAATCAACTATTTACTTTTGCTAAATAATAATTCAAAGCAAGGAAAACAGAAATATTATAATAAACAGAAATGTAAAAAATTCGTTTTTATAATCTGTATTTTAACTGGAATCATTTTAAAGTAATTACGTTAACTTGATAATGATTTTTCAATGGAATGATTATTATGTAATCAATTCCGATTTAAGTAGTATAAAATTATAAAAAAATTTTCGTGATGGAGCGAAATAGAATCTCTTAATAATTGGATGTTATATATTAGTTAAAAAGAGAAATAGCGCAAACAAATTTTGCTTACAAAGTTAATAAAAAGTAGATTTTATTTTATTTGTTTTTATTATTTCCATTTATAAATTTTTAACAAATTGAATACAATAAAATATGTCACTTTTAAAAATTTCGCATGCCAAATAATTTGTTATATCAAAAATAGCGTGTCAATTATTTACAACACAAAACTTTCAATTGAATAATAACGATACGAAAGAATATACATACTCGTATAACACCAAAAGCTGGAAACAACACGTGACATATCATTCTAAAATAGCTTCAAGCTAGGATAGAATCAGTCAGAATTTTGAATGCAGTTATCTATAAAATTTTTAAAATATTTTATTAAACCTGTAGTTATTTTATGAATAGAATTTTATCGATTAGTTCCACAATAAGATTGCAATACCTTTAAAAGTTCTTCGTAACAGGGCTGTAAATTTACTAAAATTATATAATATATTCCCAGCAATTCATATTGGAACAATATTTATTTGTTGTGCTTTAGGGTACGTTCACACTACCACTAACAAAGAAATGTTTTAATCCAGGAAAAAATTTTTTTGGTTAAATAGTTTTCAATAATTTTGGACCATTTGGCACTTTGTACCGATTATGTATAGAAGTATTTTATTTAATAAACATGTATCTGAATCAAAATACTTTTATTAGTATTTAGTGTTTTGGGCAAATGTTTGAGAAGGGCGAACTCACCTTCTTCTAAATCTATATGTTTATATATCATACGATGTTAAACTCGGGTTCGAAAAATGTTACAATCGATTAATAATTAAGAAACCTATACAAATAAATATCTATCCTTAATAAATAGATATACATGATTTAAATATTAAATTTAATTTGATTGGTTGTTTCAAAAATGTTTTCAAATCCGAAAGGCATGATAAATATTCCATAGATCAAAAAAAGCCAACATCAGTTTTTAAATATCCAACTTACTGAGCAGAGCAGAACAGCTACTTTCGAAAGCCGCAACAATTGAATGTGATAACACGTCCTATTTGCAACAATTTTATTATGAAAAAGGACACAAGAACTGTATCAAATCGAAGCCTTGTGCTGTAGTCAATCATTGTCTTAGTTTGGTCAAGCCTCTCTTAGGTTCGTTATTCTGTCGTATTGTAATACCCTTAAAGTAGTTGTGAGATCTTGATGGTATAGCCCCCGAACTATATCAAACCCCCACGCCTTTTCTAAAATGTAAAATAGTAGTACAGATTTTGGGGAATTGTCGTTTTTTTAACTCTTTAATTTTAATTATATACTAGCTCTTTTTTCCCAAAATCTTAATAAAAAATTCAAAGTGATTAGTTGTGGGGTTCCGATGCTAGTTCCCATGCACATTTTACTGGGGCTAATGCAGATCATCGGAGAAGCTTTACCAAACATTTCATAGAATAACTAAAGATACTTATTTCAAACTTCCACTTTAATAACAAGAACTCGCTGATCACATTTCCTTTTTTATTTTCTTACGTTTTTATAAATAATCTATTTAGTCTGATATTCAAATAATAGAACCTGGCGTAGCAAATGAAACTTGTTGTTCTCCTTCTCTTCATCGATATATCTGTGGTGATCATTCTGTTATTACAGTACACGTTGGCTTAGAGGGTCGCGTGTTTTGCGGGTGAATAACGGTGAAGACAATTCACGGATTAGATATACGTTTCACTTACTTATAGCATCGTTATTTATAGAAACGATGCCTTAAATGTGAATTATTACCGCAAAATAGCAACAAATAAAACAAATCGTTGTTCAGTGTATTTAACAACAAAATAGCGTGTAAAATGATTAATTATTTAATGCTTTGAAATTCTAGTTAAACTATAAATGCTGTTTAATATGACCTTTCTTTAACTAGATATACGACACAATTTATTTAGCACCTTAAGATTATTTTACTCTCCCAAATACTTGGAAAATTCTATTAATTTGTCGTATTGCGTGTCTCCGAATATGTGCATCAACAATTCAAAGTGATTGAATGGCACACAATTTCTGTCAAGCGTAATAAAAATATATTTTATACAAGATTTAGTTTAATTTCTTAATTAATTTAAGATTATTTATGAAAGCAAGTGAATTTGTTAATATGTGTATGCCAAGGCAAAACTACTTTAGGCAACAATACAACAAACAATATTATTATTTATGCAATTATGTTCAAGAATGTTTATCTTTAATATCAATTAAATTCAATTAGCTTAGATAGCTAGTCAAAATAGGATTAAGTGTATGTGTATATCGAGAGTTGCAAATGTAAATGTTGGCAAAGATAGTTTCGTTTGATTGTGTAGACACATTTTCATACTTAACGTCAAAATGGTATGGAACGGGAGTAAAATAATCAGGCTTCCATTTCAGCGATATTCTTTGGTTCTATATGCTATTGGAACTTGTATGTATTTATAGTATTTTTTGGAAGCATTTTATCATATTCTCATATTTTCTTAATTTTACTATACGAGTCATGCAGATATCACAAAAATATAAATAAAGGACAAACTTGTTCTTTTATATTCCGTATTCTGTTAATATGGTGGCTATGCCGAAGAATTATTTGACCAACTCGAAGGCTTATCACACCATTACCAATTCCAACGAGTTCTCGTGCCACAATTTGTACTCTTATTCCCTTAGAATAATTTATTATCTCTAGTTTATTGTATCTAAAAGAATGTATGGATGTACAGATGACGACTAATGATTATGAGCACTGCAGTGAATAACATCACCCGTATTTTATCCGTTACTGTGACTGACTGTACACCACTAATGGCTTCACATAAGAAGTGTCAACTTACTTAATCAGGGAAAACTCCTCAGAAGAATCCAAATCGTATACATTTTTCTGAAATCTGCAACTTAACTAGTGCGAGTGAGATAACAAATTCTCTAAAGAGAGTGAAAGATCAGTGATCTGTCTGCACTCCAAAAATAATTCCTACTTGTTATTTATTAAATATATATTTTCTTTATTCATGTTATACTGTTGGTATATTTTATACACAACAAATCATTCACAAAATATTAGAAATCTCTATTGAACTAAGTGAAATTTCAAATGTGTGTATGGCGCTACATAAACTGACTGACAAACTCGGTTTAGTTGCTACTAAACTTATCTGTACGTCTGTCATGTAATCTTTCCATCTACTTAACGAGTTTAACAAAATAACAACAACAATCGCAACAACAACATCAACAATTGTATTAAAAATAATTTCTATTTCAAAACCCACAGTCTGATTACGTTTCGTATGTAGAATGAATTTGTTTGAAAGTAGCTATTTAACTCTGGTTACATACATCGTGGTTATACGCGTACATATATTTTGCATGATACACCACTCACCCCACCCAGTTCGTACACATCCATGAATATGTTTGTTTATCTTCTGTCTGCATTTCTAAATATTTCTCATCGCTGACATTAGCAAACACTAATTTAGTTTGTATGCTATTGACACACATTAAATATTGATACATACAACTTTCCATCTGACAACATGCATGTGCATGCTTTTTCTCAATTGTATTAAGCAGAGCAATTGACATTTTTACTTAGTACGAAGGTGGTTACGGATTCATATTTCCACTATTTCCACAGAGCGGATAAAACCGCAATCGCTGTGCAATAAATAAAATTAGAAATTAAAATACGCTCGTAATTGCACTTTACTGAATCTATTTAGCTACACTAGATTTGGGCATATCATGGGTACTAATGCCAACTTATCTCAGCAAATCTGCTACCACTCCGTTAGTGTTAGCACGAATGAAGTGCAGGCATACAATATGTGGATGCCTTGCAGCCAGCAATAAATATTCATATGCAAGCCATTATGTATCAGAATATCTTGAATAAATTTACACAATTTATCAATGGATTTTTACTATCAGTGCTTATCATAACGTAATTGCTGCACTGATCTGTTGCACCAAATATTGTTTGTTAAGTGTTTTACTATAGAAGTGGAGGTAAACAGCCATTCACTGTAGTCAAGTTTGTGTATTAGCCGTTACTCGTATTAAATATGGATAATTTTTTTATAATTGCATCGCAAAGAAATCTTTGATAAAGACTATTTAATATCAAATACATTTCAAAGTTTTCCGTATACATTCGAGTATATTGATTTTTTGTATGTTAACGCGATTCATTTGGTGGCCCCGATTAATGTAAACAATTTACTTATCTTTCACTTTTTAAATTAAAATTGACAAACGGTGTTTGTCAATATATTTATTACTCTAAAAGAAACTTACAGATATGATTTTGCGACGCGATTGGGAGAAATAAATTCGAAGCGATAGACTGTCAGTAATGATAAAAATTAAAGTTTTAGGTGCACTACAAGAAATTTTAAATAAAAATGAATACATTTTTAATTAGATTTTGATAGGCTACTTGTTCGAAAGGCAGACATGGTAAATATTCCAAAGCACAGGGGAAAGTCAACGTCGGTTTTATACATTCAACTTCCACAGCAGAGTAGAAAGGCTGTTTCATCAGTTCTGATTTGTATTTTTGTTTATCACCGATTGTTTCTATTTCTACAAGTTTTATTATCACACTCTTGTGCTCCTGTGTTGCTGGTTCACTATATTCTTTATATCCTGTTTGCTGAATTTTTCGCTCCATATTCCTTAAAAAACCTAAAACTTCTTTGGCTTAAATTTAAGTACATAAGAGCATGTTTTCCCATTTTTCGTTGTTCGAAAAGTGTTCTTAATTCAGAAAAATATGCCAAAGTCAGTCACAGAAACGTGTGAGCAACATCGCCGACGTGTGGTCACAGTCACTCGTTGTTTGCACAGAATTGAAAACCTTCTTTAAGATCACTAACTAAGTAGTATAGTAAGAAATTTTATTTTTAAATTAGCAGAGAGGTATTAACCGTTAGATAAACACATGGGCCCAACCAGACCGCTACGATTTTCTTTTTCAATTGAATAAACTTGATATTCTCGGTACCCTACTGGTATACTATTGAATTGAAATGCTCCACAAAAACGGAAGATTTTAACTTATTTGTCACATGAATAACAATTAGGATGGGTCCAGACTCAAGTCCAAATAAATCGTATTTAATCCTATTAACTTTAAACTATTTTACAAAATATATAATAAATTGTTTTGTCGCTATTCGACTATAAAATTTGCTTTCAACAGCAAAAAAAAAAAGACAAATTATTATTTGAAATAGTTTAGTTGAAACAGACTTTGTAAATGCTCTTGTAGTTTGTCAAAAGATTTGAAAATGTGCAGATGAATTCCTTTTCTCTAAAAATTGTATCTCTTTATATCAGTTTTTATAAAATACAATAACGAATTAGATTTGATTTTCAACACACGAACTTCTGCTAAAGATTTGTTCAAAAATAGTGTTTGTTTAAGTAATTTTATTAATATATCCCCATGAGTTACTACTGTGAACATTAAAATATGTGTATCACGTAGGGTTAAAATGTATGCCAGCTCTGATAATGCTCTTTTTGTATCTACTTATCTTCGTTGTTTATTTTTATCTGTTGAATTGCTTTTATATCTACACACACACTAAAAGTAAGATCACAGCGTAGCTGGCGAACAATATACTTGACTTTGAATTTTTAGTTTGCTTTTTAAAGCCGGCCAAGTAACATCTAAAACAACTGATTCGAAACAAACAACGTATTTGTAAAAAAATAAATCTACCTGCTTAAAAACAGAGATATCGTGAGTGTAAAAAATACATATTTTTCAAAGCAACCTCATATTTAATAACATTTTTATAATTTCATATACGTAGTAATTAAATAAAGAAACAGCCCAATAGGAGTAATTAAGGGGACAACATGGGTGATGAACTGCTTGTGAGTTTTTAATTAATTTTAAAATTCATTTAATTAAATTAACCTTCACTTCATATCACCTAGAAATGATTGTTTATTTCCGTTCATTAAATAAAATTTTATTGTATTCAAAATCAGTTATTAATTGGAACAACACATGAGTAATTTGTATGCCGGAGAATGTATTTGTACTTAATCAAATGCTCATGCCAAGTTTAGTGAATCACTGTTTCTTCTTGTATATTTTTGTTCACATCTGCAGTTGCTCTCTTTGCAAATACCTGTTTGTTAAGTGTGCTGTTATTAGCCGGCTTTTGTTTGTTGTTTTATTTATTGTTAAAATGTATTTCACTGAATTATTATGTGTACCGAGAAACACCAATTAATGACATTTCGTGTTCAACATAACATTAATAATATTGTATGTCTGGCTTGTTCGTATATTGTATTCAATGTCATTCAACTCTTAAGAATAATTAAAAACAATTTCAGAAAGTTATTTTTGTAATAATTGTTGTAGTTTATCTGTGAAACGTATTTAAGCGGTAGTTGTTGTATACGAACTATCTTTAATTATAATCAGTTGTTACATACATATATTTTTGGAAATAACATAAATTGTTTAATTAATTATTAATTAAATTAATTAACAGTTGAGTCTTGGAGCAATGTTTCATAAATTACATATTCTCCAAATGGCCAAACGTGTATACCACGTTAAGTTAATAAATCTTTAGATGTTATATGGTATGGCCAATATATATATATATATATATATATATATATATATATATATATATATATATATACATACATTTTTACATATTTCAAAACAATTTATTACATACAAAAATGAAGCTGTTCTTATACGCACTGGGAATTGACTTGTTACTTAATATATTCTCCCAAACTTTGAAAACCTTTAACCACATTTTGTTGTATTAATAATACATTTAGTACTTCACACATCTTCCTTCCTAATCGTCCTTGTTAGGTTAAACTTGTATATTAATTTAATAAATTGAATTACTTTTTATCACTCTCATTAAATTATTAATAACACAACAAAAGTGATTTATTGAATTACTTTCTTGGATAAGGAATGGGGTTACTTATATTAAAAGGAATTAAATTAATTTGTTTAATATTATATTCATAAATTCATTATGATGTTTCTTGCACACTTGTTCATTTATAAATTTGCAATAAACTTTTAATTTATTATTTATAAACTGGTGTAATGCTTAAGGATTTTTGAAGGAGTTCTCAGCAAGATAAGATGGATAAAAATTAAAAATCATTTCATCGCTTGGGCTAAATTTTTGAGATGTGGGTTGAGTTTGAATACAGTTGAACTCGATGTCATCTTTTTGAAATGTGGATTGAGTTTAAACTTAGTTTAAGTAATCTGAAACTCCGACTTTTCGCGGGAAATGAAGTAATACATTTTTGTATTACTTCATTTCGTTACATGAAGCAAAACCAAGCTGTTATTCCAATTTTTGCACGCAAACTTGGTAACGACAATACGAATTAGTTTTCAGGTTAACTGGTATCTCAAAAACCCAGGATTAGTTCAAAGGCTCGCAAGCCTACATACAGATATCTTTTTATTTTTATTTTATAATCTGGCATTACAAATTGACCAAATGGCGGCTATGAGTATTGATGTTACAAGTACAGCAATTTTTGAAAACAGCCTTTCTCTGATCTGCTATGCAAAATTAAATTGGTCTCGATTTTACACTTTTTTGTTTAATATTTGTTACGTCATTCAAATTATTATAATAAATTGTTGCTTGAATGTTTGAAGTTTCTCAGTTGGGCAGGACAGATGTATTCACTACCACCACCAAACTTTGTACAATTCAATAAGTTAATGAATAAATATATTTAAGCACATCACAAGTACCACTTGACGCATGTTTAGTGGGACAGAGGAGACTTTGTCACATACACTACATTCATATATCGAAATATGTACAACTAATTTTATACAATTTCTTTGATAGACTAAAAAGGGCTGGGTTGGAAAACATTTAATGATTATTGTGTTTTTACTAAGTACGTGCCGTCTAACGCTACAAGCTAAATCCGTAAATGTAAGTATCACCAATACCGAAGAATGTGAATAATATAAGGACGAAGTGTGTACATACACATACAAACACGTGTATACATATACATATACATATGCAATAGCAAACACACAGTATAAATTGAATACAATAAAACAATAAATAATTTGGGATAATAGCAAACACTAGTCGTAGTTGTGTAAAAATTAATAAATTATTGATATGTTTACATGCAGTACATAATAAATTACTATTCTTATTGATTATTTTATTACTTCAACACATAATTTTATTAAGACATGTAGTTTACGAGTATATCCTTTAGTAAGCAAATTCATTGAGTCCAGTTTCTGTTAGCTGATTATACGTTATTCATGTTATGAATTTCCAACTTATTTTTATTGAGAAAATGAAAATAATTTAATTCTTTACTTATGCATTTATTTAATATTCATAACACACTCTTTTGTGCGCTTAATTAAAGTTTTAACAAAAATCCGCTTGTTATTTATTATTTTTATTGCTTCCTTCGTTTTACGAGTCTCTGCCCTTGTGTATAATTGCAGTTACAAGTTTAACTCAGTGTCGTATGTTAATAATTTTAATACAAATTAAGCATCAGTTAAGTTGTGAATTTTAAACTTCAGTGGACTAATTGGTTAAATGCAATAACCGTAATTATTTCATATGATTTCTCGTATGTGCAAATGACTTTTTTATTTGTTCTTTTGTTGTATCACTAGGATTTCCAACAGCTCGAGGCAAATGCTGTAAATAAATCAATTCAGGAACTTTCTGCTGGTGGCATGGATCCGATATCGAAACTACGCGCTCTTTGCATATCCCGTGGTGCCAATGGAATTATCGGCCTGGGCAGGTAATAATGTATTTCTGTGTGTATGTGTATCTAAAGGATGATTTAAAAATAGAAGTCAATTGCAACTACAATTGGCGGCATAAAAAAGTCCAGTGATGAGATAAAATACACTCATTCGCTAAATTTTACCAACAGGAATTAACAATATATCTTACCGAACAACGAATTGCAACAACCTTCTTAACCGCTACAGTAGCGGAAATTTCCCGCGAAGTAAAATAATAAAAAAGCTACCAGAAGTTGGAGAAATATGGGAATATAAACTTCTCATGTTTCTTTATCTGTTCTTTTAGCACCAGCACCTACTTTGCGGACTTACTCGCAACACATAAAGCAATTTTTTTCCAAAGAATCATTCATAAGGATATTAATAAATTTATTTATTCTTGGTGAACTTATCCTGTCTACATATTCAGATTTCATTGGGTTTCATATCAAACTATTAATTGACTTCAACTCTATTATTGAAAAGTTCAAAAGACTTATCAAATAATTTATATAAAATAATTGACGAGAATTTTTATTTTAACGAAAATGTTTATATTAATTTACTAAGATTGTATTTAATAGTCATTTGGCTGAGGTAATATGATTTTATTTTTCTACTGTAAATTTATTTATTTATTTTAAAACTGTTTTCTTTTCTTTTTATTTCAAAAAGAATATTCCGTAACATGGACGATGATGGCAGTAAAGCCTTGAACGAAGCCGAATTCACAAATGGCATTAAGGAATTGGGTTTGAAATTAAGTAGCGCTGAGATAAAGGAAATGTTTAAAAGGTATAAAATAAATATTTTTTGCTCGAATACACTTATTTATTTATATAAACCTTTCATCTCTCTTCAATAAATGACAAGCAGCTTTGATGAAGACGGCAGCGGTTCTGTAAATATGACAGAGTTTTTACTTAAACTGAGAGTACGTTGTGTTCTATATTTTTATTCCATATTAAACTGCTATTCTTTAGAAATTCACAGGAAAAATATTAAATATCATGTTTATCCTTATTTCTTCCTTCATTGCTTATTACATTCGTTTCTTTTTTATGTTTTGTTATTATTTTTACGACTATTGCAATAACAGCCTCCCATGTCAAAAGCTCGTTTGGACGTAATTGATAAAGCCTTTGCCAAAATGGATAAGACTGGTGATGGTGTTATTACTCTAGAGGATTTAAAGAATGTTTATACAGCTCGTGAACATCCCAAATTTAAAAGTGGCGAAAAGACTGAAGATGAAATTTTAACTGACTTTTTACACAATTTTGAAGGCGGTCGTGGTAACTCGGATGGAAAGGTAAAGAATGTCTAAATAACGTTTAGAATGGAAAGCTTTTATTTTCTACCTTGAATATGATATTAAGTAGTAAATTTTAATTTTCTTTTTTCGCAGGTAACAAAAGAAGAATTCACTAATTATTACGCCACCATAAGTGCCTCCATAGATAATGATGAATACTTCGAATTAATGATGACAAGAGCTTTTGCTATGGAATAAATATTCTGACAATTAATTTTTCGTTCTACTATTTTTGCACACTTTTCTCTTTTTATATAACATTAAGTTCAAGTATTAAATTATTATATTAAACGCAAGAGCTGGTTGTATTTGTGTTTTCATTTCATATAATAAATATTTATTTAATTTTGTGGTTTGAATAGTTTTTTGCGTTTAGATATTGATGAAATATTCATAAATTGCAATTTAGTTGCAAGTATTAAAATAGCTAAATATTAAGCTAAATATTATCTAAGAACTTACAGATAACCTGCTTATATTGTTTGATCGGTGGTTTTTTAAGTGCGATTTAATAACAAAGTGATATTTCTAAAGAAACGTTTAATAATATGTTATAAGCATGTAAGTGTTAAAGAAAATATATACAAATTTATAAATATTATTTTCTGATTAACAAGTGCTTAATAAAACAAATTTTCATACATAAATTTAGTTTTTTAAGCCTCTTTTAAATTATTCTGCAAAAACTTTAGTACTTTGAATTAATTTAAGGCTTTACTGGAAATCAAATTTAGTGGAATAAATCTACGAGTATATGATTATGAATTGGGCTAATACATTTTAACTAATTAATTTGGTCATTATTCAAAACATATCCACAAAGCCTACAATCTAAGGTGATCGCACCATGGACAATTATTATTATATATATATATATATATATATATATATATATATATGTCAACAGTAGCAAATTAACTCCAGCTTATACTGTCGTACAAGTTTATAAACTTGCTACCATGTCAAATCTAAACACTGTTTATTGATACTTTAGAAGAAATTTTTTTTAAACTATCAATTTAAAAACTTTAAATTGCTTAGCATATTAACATGTATTTGTAATTTTACTGTTTCGCTAAATAATTATTAAAAATCTATAAGAGCTCTGAAATATCAAGTACTTTATTTTATATGTAGCACATTTTGTTCAATTTGCTTTATTACGTTCTTTCAAACAGTCTGGCACAAAGTTGTGTGTTGATGCCTGTAAATAAATGTTTAACGAAAATGCAGACGTGATGATATGCTATCGGCAACATTTTAACTACTGAATTAAAAATGAGCGCAAAGATTATTTTGAATAATTAATGATGGCATTTGGCAACATTTAACATGGAAAAAGTTGGTCTTGATAAATTCAATACACAAGTGTACCTGTACAGAAACCCATAAGCCTTACAAGCCTTATTTATGGCAACTATATAAGATTTACAAAACATTTATGAAACTGATTTTCTATGAAAATTTGGTTGCTACAGCTTTTGTTTAACTTTATTAGGCAGTTACTTATAAATGCAAATGGAATGAGAGATAAATTTTTTATAAGGAATATGCGTTGTTCAATATGAATCTGTATATAATCGACACGTATCTATAACAATTTTGTGGCATATAATGAATTGTGGGATTGCTTTATTTATATATTATAGCCATGATTTTTTAGGGATATAATTCATTGATAAACCTTTTAACTATAAATAGTGCTGAAACTGAAAAAAATGTACACCAAACACTTAATAAAAAGATCTATAATCTATCATACCGCTGGAAAAAAATTGAAGCCATCAGGTTTTTTTTTAAATATAACAAAAAACTATGCTAAGTCTCCACTACAAAATACATAAGATCCAAAAGATAGTAAATTATCATTTCTAAAACTATAACTTTAGAGAAAAAGTCATATATGCAAAACGCCTGATATAAATAATTGATCCTCTTCTGCTCAATAATATATAATTGGCGGTGCTATTTTTCTGATCATTAAATCTGTGTTAACGTAGCTTTTTTGGCTTTTATACTTATTATTTTTCATAAAAATTTTTTAGAAATTAACTTTTAACCAAGACAGTTAGTGATTGTGAGTAAAGACCCACAAAAAGACTAACATAAACAGAGAACAATCCTTTTAAATAAAAACTGTGGCAGTTACAGATATCATCATTTAACAACTTCGTGTATCAAACACATCACATAGAAGTATGATTTAAGATTAGTATTTGCTCCATTTGCAGCTACCAAACTTTTAATATTACTTATATATTATTTGAAAATATATAATAATCCAATAAAAAAAAAGTAAATTGATTCGAAAAGCATGAAGTTTCGAACAATTTCTGTTTCGAATCGAATAACATAATAATTATCAAGAGATTAAAGACATAATTTTCATTTAATTAATTGATATATACACAATATCGCTTATTGGTTTTACTCAGATAAAGTCTTGACGAATATACACACGACAGTCGTATTAAATATAAATTGGGTACTAGCTTATATATTTTGACCTGATACAATTGTCGAAAGGTTATCACTTGTCCTAAAAGCAAATGAAATTTTAACTTAAAATTAAAATTGCATATAGTACTACTTTCCATAAACTATGTTATATAAAATCAAACTTAACCAATACATAAAAAACCATATCTTCGCTAAAAAAACAGCTGGATCGAAAAAAGCATACAATGAGAATATCTATCGTCAAATCGACACAGTCTAGTTTTATGCTTAGAAAACTAGTCAAATGCATTTCATAATAAATCAAGAAAGTTGGAAAATTGCATATAACAAATTATAAATAAAATTCGATTAATTTGTTGCATTCATGCTTTTGTGTTTAATATTTATTTTAATATGTCATGCATGGCTGGTTTGTCAAATCAAGCGATAAATTAAAATTTCAAAGCACACATACAAAAGAAACGCATGTTTACCACAGAAATATATACAAATGAATCACTAAAGCAAAAAAATAAAAAAAATAAAATAATAATAAACATATAAAGACTTGCGGTTGAAAACTAATACGAATATAAGTGCATCGTACATATACATATACTTACATGTATATAAATAAAGACATATATATATATATATATATATATATATATATATATATAATTATATATAACTCCCTTGTATCTTCTCATTATTGCGGCAGTATGATGTGCATGGGTAAGGGTCATCTACCGGATGCCGGCCGGAGGCAAAAAATGATTTAAAAAAAAGCCTCATCTTATGGTTTTTTTTAAAGAGTTTAATAAGTATAACATTTTCGTGTTTTCACTAAAATTGTAGAAAGTCTTGCACAGTTTACTTTCCCAAAACATTAAACTGCAATTTCAACAGCTATAATCGAGCCGTTAATATGTTGTTGCGCTTATGCTCCTTGAATTAAAATAAGTGTTGCATATGTGGGGTTTTTTTAATTTCTTCCAGGAAAAATTTTATATATTGGAAAATCCCCAAGTTATTAGCTTTAACCCGATTTGATAAAAAAACGACTTCATATCAGATTATAATGCCTTGAGGTCTTGGGAAGATTCTCTTACTAATTATGAGATCCTGTCACAACGTGTGTATGTGTGTATGCATATGTAAGACCCTGTGGTACCGTTTTGAAGATATCGCAAAAAACTTTCAAAATGTTATTAAAACATTTTTTAGAGTTTTATTTTGTGTTAATTATAGGGGTTCGAATTTGTTGCTATTTCACAATGGACAAGCAATTAGGGTGGCAGTGTATCAGCCATGGATAATTTATTATTTAAGCCATTTTATTAAACATATTTTTGTATTTATTCATAGAACAAGTACTGACATTATTTAATCTTTAACGTTGTATATAAGAACCAACCTAGCAAATTAATGTTAAATAATTCTTCTAACATGTTTAGGAATTCAGTGTATCTAAATATTCAATTGGGTCTTTTGTATCTTTCATATTATTTTAATAATAATTTTTTTTTTTCTAGAACCAACTCGTCCAATGCAGTGATCCATGGCTATGAAGAGAGAGGGTCGTGTTAAGAGGACACAGGGAAAAAGATAGAGGGAAGAAGACTCCTCCAAAGCGCTATTTAGTACCTGTTAATATCAGTTGCTCTCGATTCTGTGTAAGTACCAGTCCATTAATTTCTCGACGGTAAAACTCTTTTTAAATAATTCTCTAAAACGCATATCAATTTTTACGGTCTGTGCGTCTGCCAAATGAATATTGAAAATTAAATGCGATTTATTTATATATTTTAATATATTGTTTTTTATTTATATCATTTGCTTTATTTCATTATTTTGTATTACCAACTATTGAAGAGCTTAACACTATTTATACTTTTAAAGTTTGTTTCTACGGATGTCTTATTCTATTTAAACTTACATAAGCAATTAATAAATTATTTTTTACATATTTGATTTTATATAATATTTCATTTCCATATTAAGTGCTGTTGTAGTTAATTTATTTATTCATTTATTTTTTTATGAAAAAACTATTTATAAAAACGTGTGCTTAAAGTGTTGAAACATGTTTTGTTTTATATTATTTCTTTTTTATTCTTTTGTATTTTCAAATATAAAAAAGTTGAGAAATTATTTTACATCATATTTATATACGCAAAAGTAGTCATAACAAATAAACCATTTATTAACAAATTAAGTGAATTTTACAAACAACACGAATTTTTAAAAATTTCTTTATACAGACGTTAGTGCATGTAACAAAATTATGTGCAAATTATTCATAGTATTTAGGGCTACAAAGTACTTCAAACTGATCTTGCGAGCTGTTAACATCTTGCCGATTTCGCTCACGGCTACTAATCGTCCAACTTGAAATTTATTAAAAAAATATATCATAAAAACTACCCTTTTAAAGCAAAGCAGTAAATTTGACTTCAGAAGTATATCTCACTAGTCCTCGTTTGAAATCATTCCGATATATGAAGTCTTTAGTTTTATTACAATAAAAAGTTAATTTTCAAAACTGTATAAATATTTCAAAATATACCTAAAACGGAAAGTGTACTTGGGACTATTATCAACTAACTCTTGCATACAAACTATATTTAAAAAAAAACACACATCAAGTGTACTTTGTTATATAAATCGTGTATTTTTAAAAACAATGTAGAGGTTATTTACATTTACTTCAATTCTGGCTGGTTGAATATAACTTGGCCTGGAAAATGTTGGTCCATCGCTTTTAAAACCTGACTCAAAGTAGCTGGAATTTTCAAATCCAATAGTGCTGTTTGTACGAAATGTTCCATAAAATTACAGCAGTGGGAAAAAAATATTCCAGTACAAGTCGAGCTTATAAAAATGATGTAAAAATAATTTTCTATTTATATATACGAAATTTAATAATAAAAAGAAAATTTGTGTTAGTAAACAGCTGCACGAAGACGAAGCGCCCTGCACACTAAACTCCTTGAGCCGATATTTCAAATCTTAAAGTATGTCTGAAGCTCACAAAAAGACAGTTCGAAGCCCTGCTTTAACACTTAAATATATACTTTCATCAAATATGTTGTGTACTGACAAGTCATTTTATGTATAGAATTTTCTTTAATATTAAGTATTTGTTGTTGTTATTGTTTTTGTAGTGTAAACTAATGCTATTTAGCAAATACTTGCTTTTATTTTGCTTGATCCAATATCCGAAAATATATACAAAATAGATGTATACCGATTATATATATAAAATAATTAAATTAAAATCGTTTCATATGGCAGTTGTTAGTTTATTAATCCTTTTCTTTTTCGGTAAGTCGGTAACAAGTGATCGAGTATAATAACCAATTACGTTTACACACTCGGTAAGTTTGTAACAAGTCTAGGAAATTTTATTTCATCGCATTTTGAATGCTTTAAAATTTGAAATTTTTTTTTTATGTCACTGCAGAATTATTACCCGAAAGTCGTTAAAATTAGCTGTTATGTAATAACCAAAAACTAAAACATATTTATGTAAAATGGCAGTTTCTATTAATTAATTATCAGTTTAAATTTATTAGTGTGTGTATATGTAGTTGTTGTATGTAATTTGTAAAATAATATCAATTCAAGTGTTTCAAACACAATTCGTTATGTTTATCTGCAATTAAAAATACAAATTGTTTATATTATTTTATTAGTTATTTATATTATTTCCTATATTCAACTGGCAAAATAAGAATTAAATTCTTATTGGCATTTATTTTGCTTTCTCCGTTAATCTTAAATTTTTAAAATCTTATTTCGTTTATTTCATATATATAATTTTTTATTTTATGTTCAGTTACAACTACACATACCATTAATTATATGTACTTTATTATATTTGTTTTTGATGCGGACTTGAGTACCTGCTAGAATAATAATGATGAATTTATTTACATTAAAATATTTAGAATAATAATTAAAAAAATATATGTTTACTTATATTTAACAGAAAGAAATATATTTTCTGCTTCCCATATTTTACATTTCATAAAACTTAATGCTGGTAGTTATAAGTATTTAACTAGAACATATTTTTATACTATAATTTTTTGTTTGTTTTGTTGTAAATTTAATTTTAATTCGCTTTTGCTTTATTTCGTTTAAAGACTAACTATTATGATATATCTAGTAACTTCTTCCTCATATATATTTTTCTGTTGTTGCTTTCCTTATACTCAGCCTTATGCTTCCGCTTCGTATAACAGCTTGTCCGTCTATTGCTGCTGGTAGTTAAACTAGCGTCCTATTACGTTGCTTTACTTCTCCTACACTAACACTACAGCATTTGTCATATTATTTTAGAAATAATTTCTTGCTTTCACAAATGTCATCGTATTTTGAGGAGATCATAAATTATTTAAACTTAAAATTGTTGAAAATATCAGCACAACAATATTAAAGATGATTGTGTTGTTCATAGTTGCTGCAAATGTACTCGACGAGCTTCCTCCTTGAGTTTGATAGCAAAAAGAAAATATGGAAAAATAAACATAAAATATTAAGTATTTTTAATCGCACTTAAACAAAATATCTGGACTTAGAGTTTATTAAAAGAGAATTGAAACATTTTTTTATTATTTGTTTTAATGATAGTTTCTGTCAAGTGTGTTCAATTATGAAAACGTTAACTGTCTTCCTGTTTTAAAGGAAAAGTAAAAATTTCTTTCATGATTTGGTTACATGAATACATCAAGTACAGGTTCATCAAAGATGTGATCAGTTTAAAAAATGTACGTGTTTTCAACTTAATATGTGGCTTAACCCTTAAATGCCTCTAATAATGTTAAGTGGAACCATAACTCAGGGGAGGATAACAAAAGAAAAAAAGAGGAGCAGATGAAGCACTTGAAAGAGCCATTTTATATATTTGGAATTACATTCCACCAGAGTGTTAATCACTGCTCAGTAACCAGTGCTTTGCTTTTGTCTACTGAATAAGACGATAGCAGTCAACACAATGTTGTATTAATGCTTGTCCCAAAAGGAGTTCAAGAACTACAGTGTAGTCTAGCAATCGTGTATATACACTCTTCCCCTGTACTTTCATAATTCTTAGAAGCCAGCAAGCTTCCCCTTCAGCTGAATTCGCATGCTGATATAGAGGATCGCACGGTGCGATTGATACCCAGATTATCTAGTAACGTTTTTGGATTAACAGTAGATGATCTGAAGTCACCTTGTTCTTAATCTAAAAACGAAAAGTCTTAGCCAAATAGAGAAGTTTTGACTTTCTTATTAGAAAAGAAGTGGTAAAAGTATATAAAATTAACTTTTTTAATATTTTTGTTTTTTCGTTCGGCTATAGGCCAGGTTTTTACAAATAAAAACTGATGATATCAGTTTTCGCAGCTAAGGACTACAAACGATCCACATATTGAAAATATGTTAATTCAATCTTATTTAATATATATTATAATTTAATTTTTAATTTACATTGTTCCCCTGAAGATGAGTAGCGAAGCTATTCGAAATATTGGGAAAAATAACATTAAATAAAGATTAAATAATCAAAAAATATTTAGTATTTATTGATTTTTAAACAACTGGCCTATAGCCGAACGATAAAACAAGAATATTATTATAATACAACAGGTCAACGATTAAACTAAATATATATACATTAACTTTTTTTCTTATCAAGTCTTGGCGTTGGCTCGAATTGTTAACAATCTTCGAAAGTTAAATATAGACAAATCCTTATTTTGTGTTCAGTAATTATTACCGATATAAGTTTTCAACAACTATCACGCTGTACTATACAGTTTTCAATAAAATGCAATCCCTACTAACTTATCAATCTAAAGTCATTGTTTTTGTCTGAAATCTTACCGTTTGTACCAGCATGTATCAACATTTGGTTGTTTAAATTGTCATATGGAATTAGAGCAGCATTAAGTGATGTCTCACGTGTCAATTCGGGAAAATTTTCAATTTCCGCTACGCATTTTAGCTGTAAGATTTTGCTCGCCTGATAAAAACGTGGACCACTTAAATAAAAATGAACTTGAAGTTTTTGTCGCCGTAAAATGTAGCCATGAGCCGAGATACTAGTATCAACGTTCGGTTGCAGTTCACCCAAAGATGCCTGTAACGAAATCAAAAATATTTGAATTAATTTTAAGGAAAAATAAACATTAAAATTTATTTTGAAAAATTGCTGCATTAACAAGGTTTTTTATATCTTTTTATTTGTGAAAATATGTTTGTTTTAAAACAAAAAAATTGTATAAGCAATTTGTTTGAGATTTTTCTTTGTCCTTTTGAATGCAGCTTTAAGAGATACAAGAAAACTTGTGAACTGTGCAGATATAATTGCAACAGGGGTATTAAAAGATATGAATTAAGCAATAAACCAACTTTAGAAAGTCTTCCTTTATAGAAATTACCTAAACAGTTTAGCTATGAATTTTTATTTAACAACATGTTGATAATAACCTTTAAGTATTTAATCAAATTACCTGATCGCCATTGATGAACCAAGTAAGTCTGGTAGGTAAACTGGAATAATCTGAGGTACAAATGGCACTTAGATAGTCTTCCATACGGTACATGGGATTAAAGCTTTCAATTAATGGATCACTTTGAGGTAGTGCTAAAAGAAAATAATGGCACCATTTAACAACACATATTGTAAATATAGACTTAACCGTTGTTCATTATTATTCGCGGGTTTGAACTTGAGCCTGTTCAATTTATTCTTGTTTTATTTGTTATTATTTTTGATTTATCTGTGAAATAAAAGTATTTAAATGCTAATTAGTTCCACACACCTGCTACTGTCATGTTGTCCTCTTTTGCTGCCAGCTGAAAATTTGGCGAATCACCAGACACTTCACATTTGTAGACACCCGATGATTTTGCACTTAACATGCTCAGTTCCACTCTACAAGATGATTCATTACAAAAATATTTACCATCGGGCAAATGTACACCGACCACCGGGAATTTAATATAAACCGGATGCATCATTGGAGAATATCTGCAAATATCGCATGTATTTTGTAAGAATTTCTTATAAATATATAGGAAAAGATATCGCAAAAAAATTATAGTATTTAAATAGTATTTCTTTATAATTTACATGCCTAAATATATATTTCTTTTTTAGAACAAAGTTGTATTTTATATGTTATAGATAAAGATATGACTATCGGTAATTTGAAATGCCACAGAATATTTTCATATGACACATAGTTCACGTTATGACACATAGTTTCATGTTATATGACACATAGTTCAAGTTTAAAAAATACAATTTGACAAGAGCTGGATTATATTCATATAAATAATTAAAATGTTTAAATTTGTTCTTTCGCAAAACCATTTGCCGAATTGTAACAAATTCTTCGAATAAGGATATAGAATTGTGGATGTGATAAGAATACACATCAGTACTGATGATAAAATATGTAGCGGCTTTCGAAAACAGCCCTTTTGCTTTGTTATCTAAGTTTAATATATAAAATTGCTGTGTATATTCTTTTGTTCTTTCATGTCTTTTTAAACTAAAACCAATTTTCGAACAATAAGCCTATTATTAATTCAATAATAATTTAATTATTAAAGAAAAAAATATTCCTTTTCTATTGGCATATCAGAAACTTTTCATACGTTGTGACAAAAACGATTAATCCATAAAATGAAAATGGATTAAGATTGAATAATATAAATGAACGTTAATTGATCATCAGTAGCTTTCACAGCATTTCGGATATCCCATTTTACACACTCCAGAGACGTCCTATATTCCATTGGGTACAAACATTCACCCTTCTAAGATTGCTTATACTACACGCCTTCTAAGCATTCATAGAAATATGACAGTACTATCCAGTAATTTTCCTAAGTAATAATAGAGCTTATAAATGAGGCCTAAGCAATTTAGAAAGAAACTACCAAATAATGCGGCAGCATTATCATTATTTATTTATTATTTGTCACTATCAGAATTCATTTAAAAAGTGGTTTGACTTAGGAGTCCCACATAGAATAGAATGCAGACTAGCTGATATCCATTTACGAACAAATTTCTTCTACTAATTAGTCCTTCTTTAAACATCGAGCTTAAAACCCATTTGATGAAGTGGTATTCAGGGTATCCTGCATCAAAAATAAAGAAATTTCAAAGAGGAAAATATAAAATGCTTCTCTTTCTCGTATATAGAGATCTACATATCCTGTATCTCCTAAGAAGCTGGAGACACCGTCAGTCCCATGCTCGCATCAGAGACTAAAGAAGTAACTGTTGAAATAATAATAATTATTATTTTATTATTGCTAACAAACTGCTTCGTATATACAATTTTTTCTTATAATTATTTACAGAGTGATTAACATTTTACTGAATAACAAGAGGTTAAACATTAAAAAATCTGAGAAAGTATTTGTTTTTACCAAGTGTTGGCCTTTGATTCATTTTATTATATCAAGTCAAAAATACATACTAACGCCATATTTTATGTTTGGTGGGTATAGCTTTATCTAGCAGATGAGGAGAAGAGCTTAGCAGTATGAAATTAATATATCATAGAATAAATTAAATGACTCGTATTGGAAACACTATATATATTGAACTTCAGCAGCAGCTATAAAGCATTTGTTTTACTTTTTATCTTCAGATAACTTTGAAGAAAAATATTATTAAACAAAAAGCAGATTTGATGAAGAGCCTGAACAATGATTTCTTGCTTAATTCACTTGAATAAAAAGTTTTTTTTGGTTTAATTTAATAAATATAAATATATTAATTTTACAAAACTAAATTTATGTAACCTTGATTTAATTTAACAGATATAAATAAAGTATTTTACAAAATTAACACTCATGACATATTATTTAAAAGAAAATTCCATTAAAGATTTGCATAAATAAATGTAGCTTTAATAAATCCTTTTTATAAATATTTAAATAAAACCAAAATTCAAGTACTCCTGTAATATGACAAAATATTTTTATATACTTCGATTTAATATGAAGTATTTTTTTTACTGCTCTGTGTTTACTTTTGAATAAATTCGCTGAACTTTATAAGCCTAAACAAATATTTTTATTTTCGAAGTAAAATATCAAATCATGAAAAAAGATTATTTGACATAAACATTAAGAACAACTTGTGGCGGCATTTTATATTAAATTGAACCTGAAGCATAAATTATTTTGTATTCAGGGAACAAAATATTTTAATGTATATAAATATGCACATATATTAAGGATTACCTGAAAAACTCCATTTTATCTTTATACCATTTGACAGAATTTAATGTGTGTCCACTCATGGCATAACTACATGATAATGTGACGTTATCACGAAAATCAACAATTTCCGGTACATTTAAATCAGTCACAAATAAACAGCAAACATTTTGTAAATCTATAATGAAACGAAATGAATACAAGTTGATTTAATCTGAATTTCATTAAATATATAAAAAAGTAAAACAAAAATTAAATTGTATTGTTTGTTGTCATAAAACCTTCATTTATGTCTGTTCCCTGCAAATGTATATGTGTTTATGTGTGTGTGTGTTCTCTTATTTAATATCCTGTAGAAATGTTGGTTAATATATACACGTGTATAGATTACAATTTTAATATGTTTATAAATATTTAATACATGTGATATATAATTGTTTGTGGAAATTCAAAAAAATATTATGTAGACATTTTTTAATATATTTTAATGTTTTTATGCTTTAAAATAAAATTATGTTCATATTAAAGCAAATATTATAGGATGCGTCATATTTCTGTGGATTTTTTCTTTTTTTCATCCACAATTTCTTATTACCGTTAGTGGGATCAAAATTAATATATTAAATTAGCTGTTGCAGTAGGTTTAAGAATATTTTATTTGATTAAAAAGACCTAGAAATTTTCTAAATGTTTCTATGAAAAAGTTTGAATAAAATATATGTAATTAATTGTATGCAATAATTTTTGCCGGTCCTATGGATAATATGAAATGGGTTTGAGGCGATAGATGGAAATATATCGGAATGAAGAAATTCTTCAAGAAATTCTTCCCCTCATTTTCTGCACTATCAACAATATGTTTTGAACTCCCGTGGTCAATCAAATCTATTTTGGTTAGAAAATCGGCAAATAAAAATTTTAAAAATAAAAATATTCAGGAACAAAACTGGTAAAGTTGCTCCTCTTCTAAAGCCAAATTCGTTTGGGGTTTTATATTTTTTCTATACAATCAGTTCAAGGTTCTGGATTGCATATGGAATTTTCCTGAAAACTCTTACGGAGTACCACTTAATTTTGAATACGAAGTCGGCATTAACTTTAACAATTGTTGATGCATTTTAAAGTTGTTTGAAAATAATATGTCTAGTACTCCTCAAGATGCGCTCACATTTAGACAAAAATTTTACCAAACGAGTGCAACCACTAAATATTAATGGAAAATATATTAATCCACACAAGTGTTTATTCAATTACATTCTATTCTATGCCTTGAAACTGTATACAACTTTTTCACTTATATATAAATCAAAAAATTTTTCTTTAGTTACATGTTTTTAGTAGTTACATGTTTTAGGCAAATATTTGCCAAGTGTGACCGTACCTTTACAACAAAAAAATAATTGACTGGTGATATAAAATTTTAATTTTTTCTTATATTTCTTAAAGACTTTGCCAATGTAAATAAACGTTTAATATTGATTCAAATTTTAAAGATATTTTTACCGAAGCTTTTTTGAAATTATGATAAATACAAAGCTCTTGAGTCTTTGATACTGCAGTACTTATGTAAATATTAAGAGTCTCTCAAGTTTACTTTCTGCCCAGATGAGTTATATAACAATTTATTTAGATCGGTAAAAGCTTTTCTCAGTAAGTCGTTAAGAGGCTGGTGAATAACATATTTAAAATTTATGACACCAAATCCGGAATAATATTGATTTTCTTAGGTTACAGGATACTCTTTATAAAAGTTACATATATGTTTAAGTGTCAAAAGTAAAATATTATATTAAATCCGCAGGCAACTAAAAATTAAACGCTACAAGTGTATCCCTAATCATAAACTGATGCTGAAATATTTATAATTGCTTCAATGAATACTTTAAAACATTGACTAATATAAGTACATCCCAGGGGTTCTTTATATATTTCAAATCTCATTTTCTGAATTTTTATTCCTTTTACTGAAATTAAACTTTTACTGTTCGAATAAAATTAATAACACGGAGATCTAATATATTTACTAATAATATAATTCAGACATGCATATTCGTATATCATAAACTTTTGACAAAAACTTTATTTGCATTCGTGCGCATTCTGTGCAAAAATTTGTTATACTGTAAATTTTCAAAGTATTTCGCAAACAATCACATTCTAATGTTTTTAATATTTTTGTTGCTTAAATTTATTGGATTATAAATTTTTTTTCAACATTAACAGGACTCAAATTACCGCATTCGATATCGATCAAAATTCCAATAGAATTTATATATGACCTTCGATCGATATCGAGTCCCATAATTTGCTCCCAGAAAACTTTTGTAGAATTCAAAAACTTTTAGATATATATGTATATATATATATATACATATATATATATATATATATATATATATATATATATATATATTATATGAATGTGAATATCTTCACTTTAATATATTAACGCAGATACAGACGAGACAAGAGGTATTTATTTTATCGAGAGAAAAATTATATTCTAAATTTTTCATCATATACGTGAATACAATATTTGCTTTTAATAACAGCTACCAGGTTCTTACTCGATAAAGAATTTTTTATTATTTTTTAATTTAATTTTCAATTTGCTACCTTTTCGTCTTGCCACAAATGAGTGATGCAACAAAAACGTTTATTTCAATGAAAACTCAAGACAATATAAAAGCTTCGTCCCGCACACTTCTTTCCATTAGTGATGGTGAATTTTGTACTCTAGTATAGAAGATTGAGTGTTTAGTTAGTGTCATGATTTTTTTTTTTGATACATTGAAATGGTAAAGAGGAAGGTTATTAAAAACTGAGAAATTTTGTTCGACCTGATGTTCTGTTTCTTATCCTATTGTACCAGTTTAACCCTGGTGTACTATTTCAGTGATGCGTAAGCGCCCAGATGTCTAACAGCACTCAATTCTATCTAATAATTAAAAAATCAACCCAAAAACATATACAAATAATTTTTAGTCATATAACTATTCTATTAACGTAATAATTAAAATGATATACGTGAAACTATGCACATTCACATGAGCACTTAATTTGATGCAGCTGTGATTTAATCTAAAAAGAAAAAATATTTTCCTTATTTACCTCAATTTTAGTTTAACCTACAATTTAATAAAGAATAGTAAATTGAAGTAGTGGACGCAGTCACTGTGCTTTTGATATTGAGTTCGAATCTGCTTTCAGTCATGAATATGATGTTGAATTTTTTTGACATGCATTAGTGGAGAATTGTGTTAATTACTGTAGTTGCTGTACAATATCGACAGATATTAACACCTTCTTCAACTAAAAGAGCAGAACACAACACCCTTCTTCGCTCCTGTCTGCAGCAAAAAATTCATCGGCAAATTAGAAAATAAGAATTCTCTCTATTTAATCTGTCCTTTAAAAAACTATCTACTCCTTTCTAATTTTGGCACAATGCACTGTATATGCAGACATCATCCCCTTAGTAGTAGCTCAAGATCGGGATAGTAAGAAATTCGCCCGAGAAAAAACTAGAAGTCAAAATCTATTTTACTAATTCTATTCCTCAAATATAATCCCCTCTTTTCTATGATACTGACGGGCGATGTCTCCCAGCATAAAAAAATTAAAACAACTTTATATCAGATTTCCATTTAATTTTGCTTAACTGTAAGATATTCAAAATGTTACATACTGACTATGTTTTTCTAAAATATATTTCTCTATAATTCATACAAACATATGGTTAATAAATATAGTCCTCTTTAAAACGAAATATTGATAGACATGAAACATCAGTGTTTCATAGTGGTGTTCATAATTGTTAATAACACGTTCTGTCTTGGTTAACTTTTTCCCAACACTATTTTTGTGGTGTTTGGCGTTTGGAAAGTTGAATAATTAAAACTGATGCTGATTTTGCCTTGTGCTTTGAAGTCTTTGTCATGTCTTTATGAATTAAAAACACTTTTGGAACAACTAGTCTATCAGAACTGAATTTAGTATAATAGTTCGATACAAAATATTTGTAATTAATTAATCAATCAGGAATAAGAAACAAAAAAAGAAAAAAAAAGAAGAAACAAAAAATGGGATATAATAAAGTAGAATAATGCAATTAAATTATACGAATTTAAAAAAAAATTCAGCTGTTCAACACAGAGTCGGCAGCGCAATTTAGAGTTTAGTTTTCTCACTTAATGGGTTTATATTCACGTATATATAAATTTACAATAAATTGGAAATTGAAATTTATATAGTCTGTATAATCCAATGTAAAAATTTCTATATTTTACTTAACAACCAGATGCACTCACCAATAAAACATATTGAAAATATTAAAAACAGCCAATAATCCATGGTGATGTCAAATACTTCGTGAATATTCTATCAAAGTATTTCCAGAATTTTTTATTTATAGAGGTAGTTATATCTTTACAAAATTGTTTCGAAATATTTGATATAGTTTATACGTGTTGTTGCTTTGAAGTGATTTATGCCTGAAAATACTTTTGCACTATTAAATTTTTAAGCGCTGCAGTAGTTCGTTTATAGCTTGATCATTTTGTTGTTGTTGTTATTAAATAGCAGTTCTGTTATTCTTGAATGTGGCGTCAGAAGGTTTGAGTTTATTACACTGATAACCTTTTTATTATTTTTTGATATTTTAATAGAATATTAAGTTGAAGATATTTGTTCTGTATTAACTTTTCTTCTCTCTTGTTTTGTTATACAAATTTAGCAGGCATATCATATATTATATCATAATATTAAAATGATTTTATTCTCTATTATATTTTAATTTACTGCTGCTTTTGTTTCCTTTATAAATATATTCTTATTTGTTTTAAACCATTTAAATATTAAAGAAATTTCATGCTGCACTTAAGTTAAATGCATCTTTGGTTGAGCATAAACCATGTTCTAGATTCGAGTTTAATTTATTTTCATGTTCACTTTCAGCTTTGTTGTTATACTCTTACACAGAAGCATAATTGGGTATGTATGCATATATTTTATTTATGCAGACACAGAAACACTTATTCACACAGTCGCAGAATTGCTGTATGCATACTTCCTTAGTTTTGTTGTTTTTGTTGCCTTTGCCGCTGCTGGATGTTATGAATAAAAGGGAACCCTTTTAACTTAATTATGCTTTTTATTTCATTTTATTAAGCGACAAGAAGTACGTCATAACAAAAAAAGTTCACTTAACATCATATAAAAATATATTACGCTTGTTTGCTTTAAAATGAAAACGAGAGGAAAAACGTTTGTTTATTTAAATATTTATTTCATGATTATCTTTTTTTGAGTTAAACAAGTGCTGGCAACTGTGCAGTTGTTGGTGGCTTAAGTGGCTTGTTGCTCAACGTAAGTAGCAAAGTTAAAAGCGGGACTAGTGCGAAGTACCAGTAGATTGCGTTTATGGTGTTAGTTTTTTTTTATATATAAAAAAATATATTTTTTCCACTTAGTAGTGTTGGTAATTACTGTTGGGTATTGTGACTTTTTGCTGTTGTTGTAAATTTTTTATTTTCACATAACTTCGCTCGCAAACTAACATGCTAAGGAGCACACAAACACACAAGTCACGTCTGTTTGCAGCAAAATTTATATGACACTTTTCTTTAATGTACAACACTCTCGTATTCTTTTTGCCACGAACTTTCAATGGGTGTCTTTGATAATTTACGACAAATATGTTGAGAATGTTTCATGCTTTTAATGCCAGGAAGGACTAAATGCCACAGAACGACAATTTTCTCCTGAGGAAAATGTGTATTTTTATTGTGCCTGTAAATTTTTCAGAAACGTTATTGTTTACTTATCTTATATTACTTTTACACTTGTATTTTATATATTAAAAACCCAAGCCATTTAAAGTAAATAACTCATCTGATAGAAAAAAAACATGACATACAAATAGCCAATGAAGCTTTTGTTGAAAAGCACTAATTGACCTTTTAGTTTTTGGTTAATATATTGTTATTACGATTGTTGTTGTTTGTATATATTTTTAAGAACTCTTTTTATATCTGTTTTATTTATTAAGAAACTTGCTTTTTCTTTTGAATTTGCTTTCCATTTTTTAATTTTCTCTTGTTACAGATGTGATAATTTTTTTATGTTTCTGTTTTCTAGGAAAATCAACAAAATTCATCAAAATGTTGTGTTCGACCGAAAGTTAACGCACTGACTAAATTCTCAAATAAATCTCGTTGCTGTTTCATGTCCTGATTTTGTGCTACTTTCAAAGATGTTCTGCATTCCTCTACTCCCTTTTGTCTGCAAACACAAAAAAGTATATTTAAGGTCTGCGGAGTACGACAGTTTTACTAAATGATAACACAGCATCCTTTGGCTTCGCTTGCTCTCTCCAATAATATCTATGAGACTCTCTGTAGCCTACAAGCAGAAAACATTTTACACCTTAACTAAGAGCAACAACTAATTATTAGCTGCAAGATTTACATTCAGGAACTGTTATACAACAATGGACTATCGTAAGCATCCTGTATAATAATCTGGTTTTGACTCTCTTTGCAGGATAAATGCGAGAACAGTTTACACCCCAATTTACAGAGCCAGAAAAATGTTTATTAAGCCTTCACAAAATGGCATTTACTGCCTGCTAAACTAACACCAAAGGAGAGCAGCATCAGTTGCTTTAAACACATAAATTTGCTATGGAATATGAGCTATGACTGTTTTTACTTCTAACAGCTTGTACTTGTGTTAATATATTTAGTTATTATATATCATAAATTTAAATAGGAAAATTGTTATACCATCTATAGAATCATATTTACCAATTTTAATTTGTAAAATATATGTAACAAAAAAATATTTGCAGCCTGTAAACTGCTTTTAGTTTACATTGTTAACACCCCATTTTACAGTGGCCTTACATGAGTGTAGACAGCTAATATTTTGTAAGAAAACGGAATACAATTCAAGGACAAAGTTTTATATGCACATCCGTGCTGTTCTCTTTAATCCTGAAAACAAAAGCAAATAAAAACTACTATTTGCAGACGATAATAAGTATCAAGATTTTACACTAAATCCTTTCACATAAAATCTTTGGTTGTTATACTGAAGCTGAAGTTGTGCAGCAGCGAGTGTTATACCAAAGGATTTTTTCTTTTGTACATTTCTCTCAAATCATAATTTGATGTGTGATGAATATGACTTAAAAAGTGACATTTTAAGATAGAAGTATTGAAACCAAACCATTAACATATAATGAGAAATGTTACATCTGAAAATCTTTTTCAATTATTTGTTTAATAGTTCAACTTAATATTAACACGATTTCAATGCACAAAGTTTGAGTGGCAAAACCTGCTTTTAACTGTAACAAGGGTCATGAGCTTGGAAATCAAGCGTTGATATTAAACTTCCATACTTTTTTAAACAAAGAAAAACCTCAACGAAGTTTAGAGGTTGATGCAATTGATAATTTTGCTTCCGATATGCCAGGCTATTTGCCGAAACATCAAAATGCCTTGAAGGAACTTAAAATATGTTCTGATTTGTTTTCGTTAACATTTTATAGTTGCATCACTGCAAAGTATTTTGATGTTCAGGAACTCATCAATACATTTATTGGAGTTGTTGAAACCCATGAAACCCAAATGACTAGCATGTTAAAATGATTTTAAGTATCATATAGTTTTATTGTGTTTTTGAACTCACGTAAACACAACACATTAGAAACGAAAAAAAGCCAAATAATTGTAGAATAAAATAAAAACGTAAGAAAAGTAAAAAAGCAAGGTGATCAGTGTGTTCTTGTTATGTTTGTTTTCAAGCTTCTAATTTATTAAAGTAGAAGCTTGAAAACAAATACTTTAGTTATCCTAAGAAATGTTGGGTAAAGGTTCCCTGAGGTTCTGCATTGGCGGCAGTGAAATGCGCTTAAGAAGTAGCTTACACCCCTGAATTGATCACTTTGACTTTTAATATAACTATGGCAAAAAATGAATCAGCGCGAAAATAAAAATTAAAGAGGTATAAAACGGCAATTCCCAAAAACATGTACCACAAAAACAATTTTAAATGAAAAATGTACAATTTTTAGAAGCTATAGGATTCGGAACGGAACAAAAAATCGTTTACCTGTATTTGTGGTGTCTATTTTTAGACTACTGTAGTGCAACCTGATTGTCTGAGAACATTTATTGTAACACTAAAACAGATAACTTATTAACCAAAATTTTAAGGTGCACAATTAAAAGCCTTGCAAATCAGCATTGTTCTGATGAATAACATGCTTTAAAGAAAATTAGTTTTATAATGAAGAGATATTCGATTTTAAACAAAAGTTTTTAAACTGCCTCCCTATAACAACAAAGCAAAGGCAACGGTTCCGGTAGATCAAATATTAGTCTACTTGTTATAACTGAGTTCAACATTCATTATGCTTGGCAGTTACGAAGAAGAAAATTTGAAACTAGAAAGGCAGTTACAGACCTCAGCTATTATCAGTAGAAAAACAAATTCTAAGTAATCACCAAGAATATTCTGTAATAAAATTTAATGGTTATAGTATCAAAACAACAACTGGTAAGGCCCCTTATCAAAACTAAAATGTTTGGTTAAATAATATGAGCACGATTGAATAAAAACTAAATTTAAAAACACGGTGCTCGTAGCAATGAGTTGTTTTTAAAATAACGGGACTAACCATTTGTAAATTAATAATTAATATATTAATTTATTACTAAGTAATAAATATTACTTAATAATATTTATATATATCTCTATACCCATACACCCGGTCATATGTATCTGCATACTCTGATTAATTTAAAAATCTTTGCATACTTTCAGGATACTAATTTTGGTGCCGTGAGATAATTGATAACTATAACCCAATATTGCTCATACGCTCTATATTCCAATACGAGTACTATAAAACCTGGTGTGTGTTCTACCGCTGCTTGTCTTTCATGACGTATGAGTTATATTTTGCTATTAAAAAGCAGATATAACATTAGTAGACTCCAACCTAATTTTGAAAGTTTACAAAAACCTTCCGGAATACTTAATTATTTTACAAAAAAAAGTGCAACCACTAAATTAATCTTCAGTTAATACAGACACGTGATTATTGTGTTAACCAGTTTCGGTTCTATGCCACTATAATAGAAATATATGAATATGTTTTGCTTAATAAATTACATCAGTCGAGGCCCATAGAATATCTGAACACTAGACTTGAGAAGCATATCTTTAATTGGACTTTCCGAAGAGGTCATATAATTTGTAACTATAAAGGACATATGGCGCAATGAATATGTAAAGTTTTAATAATATGAAACTATATACCAGTTTATACCAAAACAAATTTGCTTCTTTAATTCACGATGTTGAAAGAATGCTTTCTTTCGCACAATTTTTAATTTTAAATGTAATTGTACGATAGAAAGAAGTTTTTTTACATCTGAAAGAAGCAGCCATAATATTATATATGTTTTAAGGGTAAGAGTTTCAATCACAATACAATATAACATATTAATGATTTGAGAATGTCCTTCCCTCTTCATATTATTCCTGCGAAGTTTGAAAATAAATAGAATATTAGAAAGGCCGTTGACGTCAACTACTTTTAACGTCATTATTTTTCGATCAATGCTTTGCTATAGTAATTGCTAATTCCATGAAAAAAGTTTAAAATAATCATCAATTTATTAATCCTATTTACAGTGCAGATCAGAATGATCGGTTGTGCATGCAATTGCCTGAAGTCGAAGACCTTCTCATTGATGTCGTCGTAAAGTTGTGATATATTTTTTCTAAACTGCATTTGCATGTGGCTTTTTTAATTACAAAAGACCGATGTCTGATTGATGAAAACATATTGGCAAGACCTGAAGCATTGAAATATATTGAGAAAAATGGAACATTGTGATTTTAGTTTTGACAATTTATAAAATTTGTGATGATTGTACTGTGAATTTCGATCTCAGTTGTTTGCACGAATACTGATATGTAATCACAGCTCACATACACAAAAAGCTTCATCAATACACACACAACTTTATTAATAATAAAGTTGTTTAACAAGTGAATCAGGACTACAAGTAAATATTCTTTAAAATAAACATATAAGACTGACCTTTTCATCTAGTCCTTTTTTGCACATCTACCCTTTAACATACAAATATGTTTGTTAATATTACGTGCATGTATCTTATGATATCTCTCCTAACAAGCAACCACACATTATTCACATAAATTTACAGTCTTGTATTTATATTTTATTTCTTTTCTTTTCTTTTTTTATTAACTATTTTTATAATAAGAAAGCAGAAAAAACTAAAAATAAACACAATCATAACAAGCATGCAAAAAGATATAATCAAAGAAAAACTTATTTCACTTTTTTGCGTTCACTCTCTAAAATCTTAAATTACATTTTTCTGAAAAAAAAAATAAATACAAAAATATAAAACATAAACAAACACAGAAAAACATGAATCGTTATTATTGTGCATGTGAGTATGTTTGCTTAATGTAAAAAAGGTTTATTTACAAAAAGGAAAAACATGAAATCAAGAATGTAAATTTGTAACTTTTTAACATGGACATTATAAGAAATGAACATTCATTTTTGTTTCTTCTGCTGTACAAAATTTTAATAGTCATGATTGCCAAGTCGAACAATTGTTTGGAAAAACATATATTGTTGTTGTTGTTATTATATATTACTCTTTTTCACTTCGAATAACGATACTGTCCGCAGAAGGAATAGAAGCACCATAATTATCGCAAAGAACGTGAAACAAATGAAACATTAAAATTTTATGTTAAATTAAAAGTTAATGTCGAATTTAATGAGGAAAACTATGAATAAGAAAATTTTGTCTTTAAAATGAAAAGTATAAATAAAAAGTTTCAATGAAAATTATGAAATTAAATGCGTTTATCTCTTTAATGACTGATAAAAGAAACAGGTGAGGAAATTGAGAAGATGATATTTTGATTGAACACTATCTGACTGCCGGTTCTAATATTTCGATACTCAGGATATAAAATTGTTTGTAATGAACTCAAATATTTTATTTATTTACTCGTTTTATTTATTCATTTCTTATTCTTTTTTTTCTAATTTAGAAATTAAATTAAATTAAATTATTAAATTAATTATACGAACACCGCCACATTTCACTATCCCTTTTCGGTAAAAGTTTCTTCCTGCTAATAACTGTTGCCTATAATAATAATGAGAGACTGGTATCAATATCATACACGCACGCTTAAGCTTTGACTAGTTTTAAGTATTTAAATTTGTTGTCACTATTTGAAATCATATGCAGAATTTTACCGATACAATTCAGTATCGATACTTGTTACTCGATACAAAGTACATAGTTATCGGTACTTTTTGACCGATATCATACCAAGTAAAAGTATCGATGCCTTTCAGTATCGTCTCATCTCTAATGAACAGCATTCCACAAAAATTTACATATTTTGGTACTATTCGGTTGAACTTTACTTCGAGCAAAATCGATAAAATTTAATTGTAATAACGTCAAACATTTAAACACTTTTGAAATAAATTTTATGTAAAATAAAAATGTCAGATATGAGCTCTGGATGCCACGCATGTGTTTTTATAATATCTGATCTTTCCTTTGTAATATTTATGCTATTAATTTAATGGCGAATTTCTATATAAAGTCTGTATGTATGAAACGAAATTAAAAAACTGTGGCAACTCTTGGATCTCATAACAAGCATGTCGGTATGTTTTTATTACATTTTTTTTTTTGCACACACAACATATCCATTCATATGTAGGGGTATGGTTTGTTTCCCTGTTGGTATTGTTGTTTTGTCTTACCAAAGGGGCAAATAAAAATCCGAAAGCTAATAAAACATAATGAATTTTACTATCTGTAACTGTGCTCTTGCTAACAACATTTTATGTACCAACGGTTATATCGTACACAACTACATGCCAAACATAAAACGACAAATTAGATATTCTACACAAAACATTTTTACTAAATGTGCTTAATATTCATTTTTATGTATTTTTCTACACACACACACACATAAACCTCTTCTTATTCATCTGCCTATTCCAAAACCAGCAAAGGTTTTTGGCAATAACGAATGCCAGTAACACTAAAAAAAATAAAAAAATAAGTCAGGAAATAAGCCATCATTCTTTCAATTAACACTAATTTTTTATATTCCACCACGACAATTTTTCTTTACATTTAAAGTAAATGAAAAAAAATTTTCCAAGACATTTTTAATAAATAGGTGTAAAAGCTTCAGCATCATGTTATTTTCTGAAATCGATTTTTTAACAAAGAAGTACCCCTTATGAAATTTTCGATTTTAGCCTCTGTCTCATAAAATCTCATAAAATGAAAATTAAGCTTTTCTACTTTCACAAATGATTTATTTTGGAATTGACTGACGAAAACTAGGCTGCAAACAAAAATTCAGCCATTTCTGAAAAAAATTTTTAAAAATCGATTTTTTGAACAAAGAGGTACCCCTTATGAAATTTTCGATTTTAGCCTCTGTCTCATAAAATCTCATAAAATGAAAATTAAGCTTTTCTACTTTCACAAATGATTTATTTTGGAATTGACTGACGAAAACTAGGCTGCAAACAAAAATTCAGCCATTTCTGAAAAAAAATTTTAAAAATCGATTTTTTGAACAAAGAGGTACCCCTTATGAAATTTTCGATTTTAGCCTCTGTCTCATAAAATCTCATAAAATGAAAATTAAGCTTTTCTACTTTCACAAATGATTTATTTTGGAATTGACTGACGAAAACTAGGCTGCAAACAAAAATTCAGCCATTTCTGAAAAAAATTTTAAAAATCGATTTTTTGAACAAAGAGGTACCCCTTATGAAATTTTCGATTTTAGCCTCTGTCTCATAAAATCTCATAAAATGAAAATTAAGCTTTTCTACTTTCACAAATGATTTATTTTGGAATTGACTGACGAAAACTAGGCTGCAAACAAAAGTTCGGCCATTTCTGAAAAAAAATTTTAAAAATCGATTTTTTGAACAAAGAGGTACCCCTTATGAAATTTTCGATTTTAGCCTCTGTCTCATAAAATCTCATAAAATGAAAATTAAGCTTTTCTACTTTCACAAATGATTTATTTTGGAATTGACTGACGAAAACTAGGCTGCAAACAAAAATTCAGCCATTTCTGAAAAAAATTTTTAAAAATCGATTTTTTGAACAAAGAGGTACCCCTTATGAAATTTTCGATCTTAGCCTCTGTCTCATAAAATCTCATAAAATGAAAATTAAGCTTTTCTACTTTCACAAATGATTTATTTTGGAATTGACTGACGAAAACTAGGCTGCAAACAAAAATTCAGCCATTTCTGAAAAAAATTTTAAAAATCGATTTTTTGAACAAAGAGGTACCCCTTATGAAATTTTCGATTTTAGCCTCTGTCTCATAAAATCTCATAAAATGAAAATTAAGCTTTTCTACTTTCACAAATGATTTATTTTGGAATTGACTGACGAAAACTAGGCTGCAAACAAAAGTTCGGCCATTTCTGAAAAAAAATTTTAAAAATCGATTTTTTGAACAAAGAGGTACCCCTTATGAAATTTTCGATTTTAGCCTCTGTCTCATAAAATCTCATAAAATGAAAATTAAGCTTTTCTACTTTCACAAATGATTTATTTTGGAATTGACTGACGAAAACTAGGCTGCAAACAAAAATTCAGCCATTTCTGAAAAAAAATTTTAAAAATCGATTTTTTGAACAAAGAGCTACCCCTTATGAAATTTTCGATCTTAGCCTCTGTCTCATAAAATCTCATAAAATGAAAATTAAGCTTTTCTACTTTCACAAATGATTTATTTTGGAATTGACTGACGAAAACTAGGCTGCAAACAAAAATTCAGCCATTTCTGAAAAAAATTTTAAAAATCGATTTTTTGAACAAAGAGGTACCCCTTATGAAATTTTCGATTTTAGCCTCTGTCTCATAAAATCTCATAAAATGAAAATTAAGCTTTTCTACTTTCACAAATGATTTATTTTGGAATTGACTGACGAAAACTAGGCTGCAAACAAAAGTTCGGCCATTTCTGAAAAAAAATTTTAAAAATCGATTTTTTGAACAAAGAGGTACCCCTTATGAAATTTTCGATTTTAGCCTCTGTCTCATAAAATCTCATAAAATGAAAATTAAGCTTTTCTACTTTCACAAATGATTTATTTTGGAATTGACTGACGAAAACTAGGCTGCAAACAAAAATTCAGCCATTTCTGAAAAAAATTTTTAAAAATCGATTTTTTGAACAAAGAGGTACCCCTTATGAAATTTTCGATCTTAGCCTCTGTCTCATAAAATCTCATAAAATGAAAATTAAGCTTTTCTACTTTCACAAATGATTTATTTTGGAATTGACTGACGAAAACTAGGCTGCAAACAAAAATTCAGCCATTTCTGAAAAAAATTTTTAAAAATCGATTTTTTGAACAAAGAGGTACCCCTTATGAAATTTTCGATTTTAGCCTCTGTCTCATAAAATCTCATAAAATGAAAATTAAGCTTTTCTACTTTCACAAATGATTTATTTTGGAATTGACTGACGAAAACTAGGCTGCAAACAAAAATTCAGCCATTTCTGAAAAAAAATTTTAAAAATCGATTTTTTGAACAAAGAGGTACCCCTTATGAAATTTTCGATTTTAGCCTCTGTCTCATAAAATCTCATAAAATGAAAATTAAGCTTTTCTACTTTCACAAATGATTTATTTTGGAATTGACTGACGAAAACTAGGCTGCAAACAAAAATTCAGCCATTTCTGAAAAAAATTTTTAAAAATCGATTTTTTGAACAAAGAGGTACCCCTTATGAAATTTTCGATTTTAGCCTCTGTCTCATAAAATCTCATAAAATGAAAATTAAGCTTTTCTACTTTCACAAATGATTTATTTTGGAATTGACTGACGAAAACTAGGCTGCAAACAAAAATTCAGCCATTTCTGAAAAAAAATTTTAAAAATCGATTTTTTGAACAAAGAGGTACCCCTTATGAAATTTTCGATTTTAGCCTCTGTCTCATAAAATCTCATAAAATGAAAATTAAGCTTTTCTACTTTCACAAATGATTTATTTTGGAATTGACTGACGAAAACTAGGCTGCAAACAAAAATTCAGCCATTTCTGAAAAAAATTTTTAAAAATCGATTTTTTGAACAAAGAGGTACCCCTTATGAAATTTTCGATTTTAGCCTCTGTCTCATAAAATCTCATAAAATGAAAATTAAGCTTTTCTACTTTCACAAATGATTTATTTTGGAATTGACTGACGAAAACTAGGCTGCAAACAAAAATTCAGCCATTTCTGAAAAAAATTTTTAAAAATCGATTTTTTGAACAAAGAGGTACCCCTTATGAAATTTTCGATCTTAGCCTCTGTCTCATAAAATCTCATAAAATGAAAATTAAGCTTTTCTACTTTCACAAATGATTTATTTTGGAATTGACTGACGAAAACTAGGCTGCAAACAAAAATTCAGCCATTTCTGAAAAAAATTTTTAAAAATCGATTTTTTGAACAAAGAGGTACCCCTTATGAAATTTTCGATTTTAGCCTCTGTCTCATAAAATCTCATAAAATGAAAATTAAGCTTTTCTACTTTCACAAATGATTTATTTTGGAATTGACTGACGAAAACTAGGCTGCAAACAAAAATTCAGCCATTTCTGAAAAAAATTTTTAAAAATCGATTTTTTGAACAAAGAGGTACCCCTTATGAAATTTTCGATTTTAGCCTCTGTCTCATAAAATCTCATAAAATGAAAATTAAGCTTTTCTACTTTCACAAATGATTTATTTTGGAATTGACTGACGAAAACTAGGCTGCAAACAAAAATTCAGCCATTTCTGAAAAAAATTTTTAAAAATCGATTTTTTGAACAAAGAGGTACCCCTTATGAAATTTTCGATTTTAGCCTCTGTCTCATAAAATCTCATAAAATGAAAATTAAGCTTTTCTACTTTCACAAATGATTTATTTTGGAATTGACTGACGAAAACTAGGCTGCAAACAAAAATTCAGCCATTTCTGAAAAAAATTTTTAAAAATCGATTTTTTGAACAAAGAGGTACCCCTTATGAAATTTTCGATTTTAGCCTCTGTCTCATAAAATCTCATAAAATGAAAATTAAGCTTTTCTACTTTCACAAATGATTTATTTTGGAATTGACTGACGAAAACTAGGCTGCAAACAAAAATTCAGCCATTTCTGAAAAAAAATTTTAAAAATCGATTTTTTGAACAAAGAGGTACCCCTTATGAAATTTTCGATTTTAGCCTCTGTCTCATAAAATCTCATAAAATGAAAATTAAGCTTTTCTACTTTCACAAATGATTTATTTTGGAATTGACTGACGAAAACTAGGCTGCAAACAAAAATTCGGCCATTTCTGAAAAAAAATTTTAAAAATCGATTTTTTGAACAAAGAGGTACCCCTTATGAAATTTTCGATTTTAGCCTCTGTCTCATAAAATCTCATAAAATGAAAATTAAGCTTTTCTACTTTCACAAATGATTTATTTTGGAATTGACTGACGAAAACTAGGCTGCAAACAAAAATTCGGCCATTTCTGAAAAAAAATTTTAAAAATCGATTTTTTGAACAAAGAGGTACCCCTTATGAAATTTTCGATTTTAGCCTCTGTCTCATAAAATCTCATAAAATGAAAATTAAGCTTTTCTACTTTCACAAATGATTTATTTTGGAATTGACTGACGAAAACTAGGCTGCAAACAAAAATTCGGCCATTTCTGAAAAAAAATTTTAAAAATCGATTTTTTGAACAAAGAGGTACCCCTTATGAAATTTTCGATTTTAGCCTCTGTCTCATAAAATCTCATAAAATGAAAATTAAGCTTTTCTACTTTCACAAATGATTTATTTTGGAATTGACTGACGAAAACTAGGCTGCAAACAAAAATTCGGCCATTTCTGAAAAAAATTTTAAAAATCGATTTTTTGAACAAAGAGGTACCCCTTATGAAATTTTCGATTTTAGCCTCTGTCTCATAAAATCTCATAAAATCAAAATTAAGCTTTTCTACTTTCGCAAATGATTTATTTTGGAATTGACTGACGAAAACTAGGCTGCAAACAAAAATTCAGCCATTTCTGAAAAAAAATTTTAAAAATCGATTTTTTGAACAAAGAGGTACCCCTTATGAAATTTTCGATTTTAGCCTCTGTCTCACAAAATCTCATAAAATGAAAATTAAGCTTTTCTACTTTCACAAATGATTTATTTTGGAATTGACTGACGAAAACTAGGCTGCAAACAAAAATTCAGCCATTTCTGAAAAAAGTTTTTAAAAATCGATTTTTTGAACAAAGAGGTACCCCTTATGAAATTTTCGATTTTAGCCTCTGTCTCACAAAATCTCATAAAATGAAAATTAAGCTTTTCTACTTTCACAAATGATTTATTTTGGAATTGACTGACGAAAACTAGGCTGCAAACAAAAATTCAGCCATTTCTAAAAAAAGTTTTTAAAAATCGATTTTTTGAACAAAGAGGTACCCCTTATGAAATTTTCGATTTTAGCCTCTGTCTCACAAAATCTCATAAAATGAAAATTAAGCTTTTCTACTTTCACAAATGATTTATTTTGGAATTGACTGACGAAAACTAGGCTGCAAACAAAAATTCAGCCATTTCTGAAAAAAAATTTTAAAAATCGATTTTTTGAACAAAGAGGTACCCCTTATGAAATTTTCGATTTTAGCCTCTGTCTCATAAAATCTCATAAAATGAAAATTAAGCTTTTCTACTTTCACAAATGGTTTATTTTGGAATTGACTGACGAAAACTAGGCTGCAAACAAAAATTCAGCCATTTCTGAAAAAAGTTTTTAAAAATCGATTTTTTGAACAAAGAGGTACCCCTTATGAAATTTTCGATTTTAGCCTCTGTCTCATAAAATCTCATAAAATGAAAATTAAGCTTTTCTACTTTCGCAAATGATTTATTTTGGAATTGACTGACGAAAACTAGGCTGCAAACAAAAATTCAGCCATTTCTGAAAAAAATTTTTAAAAATCGATTTTTTGAACAAAGAGGTACCCCTTATGAAATTTTCGATCTTAGCCTCTGTCTCATAAAATCTCATAAAATCAAAATTAAGCTTTTCTACTTTCGCAAATGATTTATTTTGGAATTGACTGACGAAAACTAGGCTGCAAACAAAAATTCAGCCATTTCTGAAAAAAGTTTTTAAAAATCGATTTTTTGAACAAAGAGGTACCCCTTATGAAATTTTCGATCTTAGCCTCTGTCTCATAAAATCTCATAAAATCAAAATTAAGCTTTTCTACTTTCGCAAATGATTTATTTTGGAATTGACTGACGAAAACTAGGCTGCAAACAAAAATTCAGCCATTTCTGAAAAAAGTTTTTAAAAATCGATTTTTTGAACAAAGAGGTACCCCTTATGAAATTTTCGATTTTAGCCTCTGTCTCACAAAATCTCATAAAATGAAAATTAAGCTTTTCTACTTTCACAAATGATTTATTTTGGAATTGACTGACGAAAACTAGGCTGCAAACAAAAATTCAGCCATTTCTGAAAAAAGTTTTTAAAAATCGATTTTTTGAACAAAGAGGTACCCCTTATGAAATTTTCGATTTTAGCCTCTGTCTCACAAAATCTCATAAAATGAAAATTAAGCTTTTCTACTTTCACAAATGATTTATTTTGGAATTGACTGACGAAAACTAGGCTGCAAACAAAAATTCAGCCATTTCTGAAAAAAGTTTTTAAAAATCGATTTTTTGAACAAAGAGGTACCCCTTATGAAATTTTCGATTTTAGCCTCTGTCTCACAAAATCTCATAAAATGAAAATTAAGCTTTTCTACTTTCGCAAATGATTTATTTTGGATTTGACTGACGAAAACTAGGCTGCAAACAAAAATTCAGCCATTTCTGAAAAAAATTTTTAAAAGTCGATTTTTTGAACAAAGAGGTACCCCTTATGAAATTTTCGATTTTAGCCTCTGTCTCATAAAATCTCATAAAATCAAAATTAAGCTTTTCTACTTTCGCAAATGATTTATTTTGGAATTGACTGACGAAAACTAGGCTGCAAACAAAAATTCAGCCATTTCTGAAAAAAATTTTTAAAAATCGATTTTTTGAACAAAGAGGTACCCCTTATGAAATTTTCGATTTAAGCCTCTGTCTCATAAAATCTCATAAAATGAAAATTAAGCTTTTCTACTTTCACAAATGATTTATTTTGGAATTGACTGACGAAAACTAGTTTTTAAAAATCGATTTTTTGAACAAAGAGGTACCCCTTATGAAATTTTCGATTTTAGCCTCTGTCTCACAAAATCTCATAAAATGAAAATTAAGCTTTTCTACTTTCACAAATGATTTATTTTGGAATTGACTGACGAAAACTAGGCTGCAAACAAAAATTCAGCCATTTCTGAAAAAAGTTTTTAAAAATCGATTTTTTGAACAAAGAGGTACCCCTTATGAAATTTTCGATTTTAGCCTCTGTCTCACAAAATCTCATAAAATGAAAATTAAGCTTTTCTACTTTCGCAAATGATTTATTTTGGATTTGACTGACGAAAACTAGGCTGCAAACAAAAATTCAGCCATTTCTGAAAAAAATTTTTAAAAGTCGATTTTTTGAACAAAGAGGTACCCCTTATGAAATTTTCGATTTTAGCCTCTGTCTCATAAAATCTCATAAAATCAAAATTAAGCTTTTCTACTTTCGCAAATGATTTATTTTGGAATTGACTGACGAAAACTAGGCTGCAAACAAAAATTCAGCCATTTCTGAAAAAAATTTTTAAAAATCGATTTTTTGAACAAAGAGGTACCCCTTATGAAATTTTCGATTTAAGCCTCTGTCTCATAAAATCTCATAAAATGAAAATTAAGCTTTTCTACTTTCACAAATGATTTATTTTGGAATTGACTGACGAAAACTAGGCTGCAAACAAAAATTCAGCCATTTCTGAAAAAAGTTTTTAAAAATCGATTTTTTGAACAAAGAGGTACCCCTTATGAAATTTTCAATTTTAGCCTCTGTCTCATAAAATCTCATAAAATCAAAATTAAGCTTTTCTACTTTCACAAATTATTTATTTTGGAATTGACTGACGAATACTAGGCTGCAAACAAAAATTCGGCCATTTCTGAAAAAAATTTTTAAAAATCGATTTTTTGAACAAAGAGGTACCCCTTATGAAATTTTCGATTTTAGCCTCTGTCTCATAAAATCTCATAAAATCAAAATTAAGCTTTTCTACTTTCGCAAATGATTTATTTTGGATTTGACTGACGAAAACTAGGCTGCAAACAAAAATTCAGCCATTTCTGAAAAAAATTTTTAAAAGTCGATTTTTTGAACAAAGAGGTACCCCTTATGAAATTTTCGATTTTAGCCTCTGTCTCATAAAATCTCATAAAATCAAAATTAAGCTTTTCTACTTTCGCAAATGATTTATTTTGGAATTGACTGACGAAAACTAGGCTGCAAACAAAAATTCAGCCATTTCTGAAAAAAATTTTTAAAAATCGATTTTTTGAACAAAGAGGTACCCCTTATGAAATTTTCGATTTAAGCCTCTGTCTCATAAAATCTCATAAAATGAAAATTAAGCTTTTCTACTTTCACAAATGATTTATTTTGGAATTGACTGACGAAAACTAGTTTTTAAAAATCGATTTTTTGAACAAAGAGGTACCCCTTATGAAATTTTCGATTTTAGCCTCTGTCTCACAAAATCTCATAAAATGAAAATTAAGCTTTTCTACTTTCACAAATGATTTATTTTGGAATTGACTGACGAAAACTAGGCTGCAAACAAAAATTCAGCCATTTCTGAAAAAAGTTTTTAAAAATCGATTTTTTGAACAAAGAGGTACCCCTTATGAAATTTTCAATTTTAGCCTCTGTCTCATAAAATCTCATAAAATCAAAATTAAGCTTTTCTACTTTCACAAATTATTTATTTTGGAATTGACTGACGAATACTAGGCTGCAAACAAAAATTCGGCCATTTCTGAAAAAAATTTTTAAAAATCGATTTTTTGAACAAAGAGGTACCCCTTATGAAATTTTCGATTTTAGCCTCTGTCTCATAAAATCTCATAAAATCAAAATTAAGCTTTTCTACTTTCGCAAATGATTTATTTTGGATTTGACTGACGAAAACTAGGCTGCAAACAAAAATTCAGCCATTTCTGAAAAAAATTTTTAAAAGTCGATTTTTTGAACAAAGAGGTACCCCTTATGAAATTTTCGATTTTAGCCTCTGTCTCATAAAATCTCATAAAATCAAAATTAAGCTTTTCTACTTTCGCAAATGATTTATTTTGGAATTGACTGACGAAAACTAGGCTGCAAACAAAAATTCAGCCATTTCTGAAAAAAATTTTTAAAAATCGATTTTTTGAACAAAGAGGTACCCCTTATGAAATTTTCGATTTAAGCCTCTGTCTCATAAAATCTCATAAAATGAAAATTAAGCTTTTCTACTTTCACAAATGATTTATTTTGGAATTGACTGACGAAAACTAGGCTGCAAACAAAAATTCAGCCATTTCTGAAAAAAATTTTTAAAAATCGATTTTTTGAACAAAGAGGTACCCCTTATGAAATTTTCGATTTTAGCCTCTGTCTCATAAAATCTCATAAAATGAAAATTAAGCTTTTCTACTTTCACAAATGATTTATTTTGGAATTGACTGACGAAAACTAGGCTGCAAACAAAAATTCAGCCATTTCTGAAAAAAATTTTTAAAAATCGATTTTTTGAACAAAGAGGTACCCCTTATGAAATTTTCGATTTTAGCCTCTGTCTCATAAAATCTCATAAAATGAAAATTAAGCTTTTCTACTTTCACAAATGATTTATTTTGGAATTGACTGACGAAAACTAGGCTGCAAACAAAAATTCAGCCATTTCTGAAAAAAATTTTTAAAAATCGATTTTTTGAACAAAGAGGTACCCCTTATGAAATTTTCGATTTTAGCCTCTGTCTCATAAAATCTCATAAAATCAAAATTAAGCTTTTCTACTTTCACAAATGATTTATTTTGGAATTGACTGACGAAAACTAGGCTGCAAACAAAAATTCAGCCATTTCTGAAAAAAATTTTTAAAAATCGATTTTTTGAACAAAGAGGTACCCCTTATGAAATTTTCGATTTTAGCCTCTGTCTCATAAAATCTCATAAAATCAAAATTAAGCTTTTCTACTTTCACAAATTATTTATTTTGGAATTGACTGACGAATACTAGGCTGCAAACAAAAATTCGGCCATTTCTGAAAAAAATTTTTAAAAATCGATTTTTTGAACAAAGAGGTACCCCTTATGAAATTTTCGATTTTAGCCTCTGTCTCATAAAATCTCATAAAATCAAAATTAAGCTTTTCTACTTTCGCAAATGATTTATTTTGGATTTGACTGACGAAAACTAGGCTGCAAACAAAAATTCAGCCATTTCTGAAAAAAATTTTTAAAAGTCGATTTTTTGAACAAAGAGGTACCCCTTATGAAATTTTCGATTTTAGCCTCTGTCTCATAAAATCTCATAAAATCAAAATTAAGCTTTTCTACTTTCGCAAATGATTTATTTTGGAATTGACTGACGAAAACTAGGCTGCAAACAAAAATTCAGCCATTTCTGAAAAAAATTTTTAAAAATCGATTTTTTGAACAAAGAGGTACCCCTTATGAAATTTTCGATTTAAGCCTCTGTCTCATAAAATCTCATAAAATGAAAATTAAGCTTTTCTACTTTCACAAATGATTTATTTTGGAATTGACTGACGAAAACTAGGCTGCAAACAAAAATTCAGCCATTTCTGAAAAAAAATTTTAAAAATCGATTTTTTGAACAAAGAGGTACCCCTTATGAAATTTTCGATTTTAGCCTCTGTCTCATAAAATCTCATAAAATGAAAATTAAGCTTTTCTACTTTCACAAATGATTTATTTTGGAATTGACTGACGAAAACTAGGCTGCAAACAAAAATTCAGCCATTTCTGAAAAAAGTTTTTAAAAATCGATTTTTTGAACAAAGAGGTACCCCTTATGAAATTTTCAATTTTAGCCTCTGTCTCATAAAATCTCATAAAATCAAAATTAAGCTTTTCTACTTTCACAAATTATTTATTTTGGAATTGACTGACGAATACTAGGCTGCAAACAAAAATTCGGCCATTTCTGAAAAAAATTTTTAAAAATCGATTTTTTGAACAAAGAGGTACCCCTTATGAAATTTTCGATTTTAGCCTCTGTCTCATAAAATCTCATAAAATCAAAATTAAGCTTTTCTACTTTCGCAAATGATTTATTTTGGATTTGACTGACGAAAACTAGGCTGCAAACAAAAATTCAGCCATTTCTGAAAAAAATTTTTAAAAGTCGATTTTTTGAACAAAGAGGTACCCCTTATGAAATTTTCGATTTTAGCCTCTGTCTCATAAAATCTCATAAAATCAAAATTAAGCTTTTCTACTTTCGCAAATGATTTATTTTGGAATTGACTGACGAAAACTAGGCTGCAAACAAAAATTCAGCCATTTCTGAAAAAAATTTTTAAAAATCGATTTTTTGAACAAAGAGGTACCCCTTATGAAATTTTCGATTTAAGCCTCTGTCTCATAAAATCTCATAAAATGAAAATTAAGCTTTTCTACTTTCACAAATGATTTATTTTGGAATTGACTGACGAAAACTAGGCTGCAAACAAAAATTCAGCCATTTCTGAAAAAAATTTTTAAAAATCGATTTTTTGAACAAAGAGGTACCCCTTATGAAATTTTCGATTTTAGCCTCTGTCTCATAAAATCTCATAAAATGAAAATTAAGCTTTTCTACTTTCACAAATGATTTATTTTGGAATTGACTGACGAAAACTAGGCTGCAAACAAAAATTCAGCCATTTCTGAAAAAAATTTTTAAAAATCGATTTTTTGAACAAAGAGGTACCCCTTATGAAATTTTCGATTTTAGCCTCTGTCTCATAAAATCTCATAAAATGAAAATTAAGCTTTTCTACTTTCGCAAATGATTTATTTTGGAATTGACTGACGAAAACTAGGCTGCAAACAAAAATTCAGCCATTTCTGAAAAAAATTTTTAAAAATCGATTTTTTGAACAAAGAGGTACCCCTTATGAAATTTTCGATTTTAGCCTCTGTCTCATAAAATCTCATAAAATCAAAATTAAGCTTTTCTACTTTCACAAATGATTTATTTTGGAATTGACTGACGAAAACTAGGCTGCAAACAAAAATTCAGCCATTTCTGAAAAAAATTTTTAAAAATCGATTTTTTGAACAAAGAGGTACCCCTTATGAAATTTTCGATTTTAGCCTCTGTCTCATAAAATCTCATAAAATCAAAATTAAGCTTTTCTACTTTCACAAATGATTTATTTTGGAATTGACTGACGAAAACTAGGCTGCAAACAAAAATTCAGCCATTTCTGAAAAAAATTTTTAAAAATCGATTTTTTGAACAAAGAGGTACCCCTTATGAAATTTTCGATTTTAGCCTCTGTCTCATAAAATCTCATAAAATGAAAATTAAGCTTTTCTACTTTCACAAATGATTTATTTTGGAATTGACTGACGAAAACTAGGCTGCAAACAAAAATTCAGCCATTTCTGAAAAAAATTTTTAAAAATCGATTTTTTGAACAAAGAGGTACCCCTTATGAAATTTTCGATTTTAGCCTCTGTCTCATAAAATCTCATAAAATCAAAATTAAGCTTTTCTACTTTCGCAAATGATTTATTTTGGAATTGACTGACGAAAACTAGGCTGCAAACAAAAATTCAGCCATTTCTGAAAAAAATTTTTAAAAATCGATTTTTTGAACAAAGAGGTACCCCTTATGAAATTTTCGATTTTAGCCTCTGTCTCATAAAATCTCATAAAATCAAAATTAAGCTTTTCTACTTTCGCAAATGATTTATTTTGGAATTGACTGACGAAAACTAGGCTGCAAACAAAAATTCAGCCATTTCTGAAAAAAATTTTTAAAAATCGATTTTTTGAACAAAGAGGTACCCCTTATGAAATTTTCGATTTTAGCCTCTGTCTCATAAAATCTCATAAAATGAAAATTAAGCTTTTCTACTTTCGCAAATGATTTATTTTGGAATTGACTGACGAAAACTAGGCTGCAAACAAAAATTCAGCCATTTCTGAAAAAAATTTTTAAAAATCGATTTTTTGAACAAAGAGGTACCCCTTATGAAATTTTCGATTTTAGCCTCTGTCTCATAAAATCTCATAAAATCAAAATTAAGCTTTTCTACTTTCGCAAATGATTTATTTTGGAATTGACTGACGAAAACTAGGCTGCAAACAAAAATTCAGCCATTTCTGAAAAAAATTTTTAAAAATCGATTTTTTGAACAAAGAGGTACCCCTTATGAAATTTTCGATTTTAGCCTCTGTCTCATAAAATCTCATAAAATCAAAATTAAGCTTTTCTACTTTCGCAAATGATTTATTTTGGAATTGACTGACGAAAACTAGGCTGCAAACAAAAATTCAGCCATTTCTGAAAAAAATTTTTAAAAATCGATTTTTTGAACAAAGAGGTACCCCTTATGAAATTTTCGATTTTAGCCTCTGTCTCATAAAATCTCATACAATCAAAATTAAGCTTTTCTACTTTCGCAAATGATTTATTTTGGAATTGACTGACGAAAACTAGGCTGCAAACAAAAATTCAGCCATTTCTGAAAAAAATTTTTAAAAATCGATTTTTTGAACAAAGAGGTACCCCTTATGAAATTTTCGATTTTAGCCTCTGTCTCATAAAATCTCATAAAATCAAAATTAAGCTTTTCTACTTTCGCAAATGATTTATTTTGGAATTGACTGACGAAAACTAGGCTGCAAACAAAAATTCAGCCATTTCTGAAAAAAATTTTTAAAAATCGATTTTTTGAACAAAGAGGTACCCCTTATGAAATTTTCGATTTTAGCCTCTGTCTCATAAAATCTCATAAAATCAAAATTAAGCTTTTCTACTTTCGCAAATGATTTATTTTGGAATTGACTGACGAAAACTAGGCTGCAAACAAAAATTCAGCCATTTCTGAAAAAAATTTTTAAAAATCGATTTTTTGAACAAAGAGGTACCCCTTATGAAATTTTCGATTTTAGCCTCTGTCTCATAAAATCTCATAAAATCAAAATTAAGCCTTTCTACTTTCGCAAATGATTTATTTTGGAATTGACTGACGAAAACTAGGCTGCAAACAAAAATTCAGCCATTTCTGAAAAAAAATTTTTAAAATCGATTTTTTGAACAAAGGGGTACCCCTTATGAAATTTTCGATTTTAGCCTCTGTCTCATAAAATCTCATAAAATCAAAATTAAGCTTTTCTACTTTCGCAAATGATTTATTTTGGAATTGACTGACGAAAACTAGGCTGCAAACAAAAATTCAGCCATTTCTGAAAAAAATTTTTAAAAATCGATTTTTTGAACAAAGAGGTACCCCTTATGAAATTTTCGATTTTAGCCTCTGTCTCATAAAATCTCATAAAATGAAAATTAAGCTTTTCTACTTTCGCAAATGATTTATTTTGGAATTGACTGACGAAAACTAGGCTGCAAACAAAAATTCAGCCATTTCTGAAAAAAATTTTTAAAAATCGATTTTTTGAACAAAGAGGTACCCCTTATGAAATTTTCGATTTTAGCCTCTGTCTCATAAAATCTCATAAAATCAAAATTAAGCTTTTCTACTTTCGCAAATGATTTATTTTGGAATTGACTGACGAAAACTAGGCTGCAAACAAAAATTCAGCCATTTCTGAAAAAAATTTTTAAAAATCGATTTTTTGAACAAAGAGGTACCCCTTATGAAATTTTCGATTTTAGCCTCTGTCTCATAAAATCTCATAAAATGAAAATTAAGCTTTTCTACTTTCGCAAATGATTTATTTTGGAATTGACTGACGAAAACTAGGCTGCAAACAAAAATTCAGCCATTTCTGAAAAAAATTTTTAAAAATCGATTTTTTGAACAAAGAGGTACACCTTATGAAATTTTCGATTTTAGCCTCTGTCTCATAAAATCTCATAAAATGAAAATTAAGCTTTTCTACTTTCGCAAATGATTTATTTTGGAATTGACTGACGAAAACTAGGCTGCAAACAAAAATTCAGCCATTTCTGAAAAAAATTTTTAAAAATCGATTTTTTGAACAAAGAGGTACCCCTTATGAAATTTTCGATTTTAGCCTCTGTCTCATAAAATCTCATAAAATCAAAATTAAGCTTTTCTACTTTCGCAAATGATTTATTTTGGAATTGACTGACGAAAACTAGGCTGCAAACAAAAATTCAGCCATTTCTGAAAAAAATTTTTAAAAATCGATTTTTTGAACAAAGAGGTACCCCTTATGAAATTTTCGATTTTAGCCTCTGTCTCATAAAATCTCATAAAATCAAAATTAAGCTTTTCTACTTTCGCAAATGATTTATTTTGGAATTGACTGACGAAAACTAGGCTGCAAACAAAAATTCAGCCATTTCTGAAAAAAATTTTTAAAAATCGATTTTTTGAACAAAGAGGTACCCCTTATGAAATTTTCGATTTTAGCCTCTGTCTCATAAAATCTCATAAAATGAAAATTAAGCTTTTCTACTTTCGCAAATGATTTATTTTGGAATTGACTGACGAAAACTAGGCTGCAAACAAAAATTCAGCCATTTCTGAAAAAAATTTTTAAAAATCGATTTTTTGAACAAAGAGGTACCCCTTATGAAATTTTCGATTTTAGCCTCTGTCTCATAAAATCTCATAAAATCAAAATTAAGCTTTTCTACTTTCGCAAATGATTTATTTTGGAATTGACTGACGAAAACTAGGCTGCAAACAAAAATTCAGCCATTTCTGAAAAAAATTTTTAAAAATCGATTTTTTGAACAAAGAGGTACCCCTTATGAAATTTTCGATTTTAGCCTCTGTCTCATAAAATCTCATAAAATCAAAATTAAGCTTTTCTACTTTCGCAAATGATTTATTTTGGAATTGACTGACGAAAACTAGGCTGCAAACAAAAATTCAGCCATTTCTGAAAAAAATTTTTAAAAATCGATTTTTTGAACAAAGAGGTACCCCTTATGAAATTTTCGATTTTAGCCTCTGTCTCATAAAATCTCATAAAATCAAAATTAAGCTTTTCTACTTTCGCAAATGATTTATTTTGGAATTGACTGACGAAAACTAGGCTGCAAACAAAAATTCAGCCATTTCTGAAAAAAATTTTTAAAAATCGATTTTTTGAACAAAGAGGTACCCCTTATGAAATTTTCGATTTTAGCCTCTGTCTCATAAAATCTCATAAAATCAAAATTAAGCTTTTCTACTTTCGCAAATGATTTATTTTGGAATTGACTGACGAAAACTAGGCTGCAAACAAAAATTCAGCCATTTCTGAAAAAAATTTTTAAAAATCGATTTTTTGAACAAAGAGGTACCCCTTATGAAATTTTCGATTTTAGCCTCTGTCTCATAAAATCTCATAAAATCAAAATTAAGCTTTTCTACTTTCGCAAATGATTTATTTTGGAATTGACTGACGAAAACTAGGCTGCAAACAAAAATTCAGCCATTTCTGAAAAAAATTTTTAAAAATCGATTTTTTGAACAAAGAGGTACCCCTTATGAAATTTTCGATTTTAGCCTCTGTCTCATAAAATCTCATAAAATCAAAATTAAGCTTTTCTACTTTCGCAAATGATTTATTTTGGAATTGACTGACGAAAACTAGGCTGCAAACAAAAATTCAGCCATTTCTGAAAAAAATTTTTAAAAATCGATTTTTTGAACAAAGAGGTACCCCTTATGAAATTTTCGATTTTAGCCTCTGTCTCATAAAATCTCATAAAATGAAAATTAAGCTTTTCTACTTTCGCAAATGATTTATTTTGGAATTGACTGACGAAAACTAGGCTGCAAACAAAAATTCAGCCATTTCTGAAAAAAATTTTTAAAAATCGATTTTTTGAACAAAGAGGTACCCCTTATGAAATTTTCGATTTTAGCCTCTGTCTCATAAAATCTCATAAAATCAAAATTAAGCTTTTCTACTTTCGCAAATGATTTATTTTGGAATTGACTGACGAAAACTAGGCTGCAAACAAAAATTCAGCCATTTCTGAAAAAAATTTTTAAAAATCGATTTTTTGAACAAAGAGGTACCCCTTATGAAATTTTCGATTTTAGCCTCTGTCTCATAAAATCTCATAAAATCAAAATTAAGCTTTTCTACTTTCGCAAATGATTTATTTTGGAATTGACTGACGAAAACTAGGCTGCAAACAAAAATTCAGCCATTTCTGAAAAAAATTTTTAAAAATCGATTTTTTGAACAAAGAGGTACCCCTTATGAAATTTTCGATTTTAGCCTCTGTCTCATAAAATCTCATACAATCAAAATTAAGCTTTTCTACTTTCGCAAATGATTTATTTTGGAATTGACTGACGAAAACTAGGCTGCAAACAAAAATTCAGCCATTTCTGAAAAAAATTTTTAAAAATCGATTTTTTGAACAAAGAGGTACACCTTATGAAATTTTCGATTTTAGCCTCTGTCTCATAAAATCTCATAAAATGAAAATTAAGCTTTTCTACTTTCGCAAATGATTTATTTTGGAATTGACTGACGAAAACTAGGCTGCAAACAAAAATTCAGCCATTTCTGAAAAAAATTTTTAAAAATCGATTTTTTGAACAAAGAGGTACACCTTATGAAATTTTCGATTTTAGCCTCTGTCTCATAAAATCTCATAAAATGAAAATTAAGCTTTTCTACTTTCGCAAATGATTTATTTTGGAATTGACTGACGAAAACTAGGCTGCAAACAAAAATTCAGCCATTTCTGAAAAAAATTTTTAAAAATCGATTTTTTGAACAAAGAGGTACCCCTTATGAAATTTTCGATTTTAGGCTCTGTCTCATAAAATCTCATAAAATGAAAATTAAGCTTTTCTACTTTCGCAAATGATTTATTTTGGAATTGACTGACGAAAACTAGGCTGCAAACAAAAATTCAGCCATTTCTGAAAAAAATTTTTAAAAATCGATTTTTTGAACAAAGAGGTACCCCTTATGAAATTTTCGATTTTAGCCTCTGTCTCATAAAATCTCATAAAATGAAAATTAAGCTTTTCTACTTTCGCAAATGATTTATTTTGGAATTGACTGACGAAAACTAGGCTGCAAACAAAAATTCAGCCATTTCTGAAAAAAATTTTTAAAAATCGATTTTTTGAACAAAGAGGTACCCCTTATGAAATTTTCGATTTTAGCCTCTGTCTCATAAAATCTCATAAAATGAAAATTAAGCTTTTCTACTTTCGCAAATGATTTATTTTGGAATTGACTGACGAAAACTAGGCTGCAAACAAAAATTCAGCCATTTCTGAAAAAAATTTTTAAAAATCGATTTTTTGAACAAAGAGGTACCCCTTATGAAATTTTCGATTTTAGCCTCTGTCTCATAAAATCTCATAAAATGAAAATTAAGCTTTTCTACTTTCGCAAATGATTTATTTTGGAATTGACTGACGAAAACTAGGCTGCAAACAAAAATTCAGCCATTTCTGAAAAAAATTTTTAAAAATCGATTTTTTGAACAAAGAGGTACCCCTTATGAAATTTTCGATTTTAGCCTCTGTCTCATAAAATCTCATAAAATCAAAATTAAGCTTTTCTACTTTCGCAAATGATTTATTTTGGAATTGACTGACGAAAACTAGGCTGCAAACAAAAATTCAGCCATTTCTGAAAAAAATTTTTAAAAATCGATTTTTTGAACAAAGAGGTACCCCTTATGAAATTTTCGATTTTAGCCTCTGTCTCATAAAATCTCATAAAATCAAAATTAAGCTTTTCTACTTTCGCAAATGATTTATTTTGGAATTGACTGACGAAAACTAGGCTGCAAACAAAAATTCAGCCATTTCTGAAAAAAATTTTTAAAAATCGATTTTTTGAACAAAGAGGTACCCCTTATGAAATTTTCGATTTTAGCCTCTGTCTCATAAAATCTCATAAAATCAAAATTAAGCTTTTCTACTTTCGCAAATGATTTATTTTGGAATTGACTGACGAAAACTAGGCTGCAAACAAAAATTCAGCCATTTCTGAAAAAAATTTTTAAAAATCGATTTTTTGAACAAAGAGGTACCCCTTATGAAATTTTCGATTTTAGCCTCTGTCTCATAAAATCTCATAAAATGAAAATTAAGCTTTTCTACTTTCGCAAATGATTTATTTTGGAATTGACTGACGAAAACTAGGCTGCAAACAAAAATTCAGCCATTTCTGAAAAAAATTTTTAAAAATCAAATTTTTGAACAAAGAGGTACCCCTTATGAAATTTTCGATTTTAGCCTCTGTCTCATAAAATCTCATAAAATCAAAATTAAGCTTTTCTACTTTCGCAAATGATTTATTTTGGAATTGACTGACGAAAACTAGGCTGCAAACAAAAATTCAGCCATTTCTGAAAAAAATTTTTAAAAATCAGATTTTTGAACAAAGAGGTACTCCTTATGAAATTTTCGATTTTAGCCTCTGTCTCATAAAATGAAAATTAAGCTTTTCTACTTTCAAAAATGACTTATTTTGGAATTGACTGACGAAAACTAGGCTGCAAACAAAAATTCAGCCATTTCTGAAAAAAAATTTTAAAAATCGATTTTTTGAACAAAGAGGTACCCCTTATGAAATTTTCGATTTTAGCCTCTGTCTCATAAAATCTCATAAAATGAAAATTAAGCTTTTCTACTTTCGCAAATGATTTATTTTGGAATTGACTGACGAAAACTAGGCTGCAAACAAAAATTCAGCCATTTCTGAAAAAAATTTTTAAAAATCGATTTTTTGAACAAAGAGGTACCCCTTATGAAATTTTCGATTTTAGCCTCTGTCTCATAAAATCTCATAAAATCAAAATTAAGCTTTTCTACTTTCGCAAATGATTTATTTTGGAATTGACTGACGAAAACTAGGCTGCAAACAAAAATTCAGCCATTTCTGAAAAAAATTTTTAAAAATCGATTTTTTGAACAAAGAGGTACCCCTTATGAAATTTTCGATTTTAGCCTCTGTCTCATAAAATCTCATAAAATCAAAATTAAGCTTTTCTACTTTCGCAAATGATTTATTTTGGAATTGACTGACGAAAACTAGGCTGCAAACAAAAATTCAGCCATTTCTGAAAAAAATTTTTAAAAATCGATTTTTTGAACAAAGAGGTACCCCTTATGAAATTTTCGATTTTAGCCTCTGTCTCATAAAATCTCATAAAATGAAAATTAAGCTTTTCTACTTTCGCAAATGATTTATTTTGGAATTGACTGACGAAAACTAGGCTGCAAACAAAAATTCAGCCATTTCTGAAAAAAATTTTTAAAAATCAAATTTTTGAACAAAGAGGTACCCCTTATGAAATTTTCGATTTTAGCCTCTGTCTCATAAAATCTCATAAAATCAAAATTAAGCTTTTCTACTTTCGCAAATGATTTATTTTGGAATTGACTGACGAAAACTAGGCTGCAAACAAAAATTCAGCCATTTCTGAAAAAAATTTTTAAAAATCAAATTTTTGAACAAAGAGGTACCCCTTATGAAATTTTCGATTTTAGCCTCTGTCTCATAAAATCTCATAAAATCAAAATTAAGCTTTTCTACTTTCGCAAATGATTTATTTTGGAATTGACTGACGAAAACTAGGCTGCAAACAAAAATTCAGCCATTTCTGAAAAAAATTTTTAAAAATCGATTTTTTGAACAAAGAGGTACCCCTTATGAAATTTTCGATTTTAGCCTCTGTCTAATAAAATCTCATAAAATGAAAATTAAGCTTTTCTACTTTCGCAAATGATTTATTTTGGAATTGACTGACGAAAACTAGGCTGCAAACAAAAATTCAGCCATTTCTGAAAAAAGTTTTTAAAAATCGATTTTTTGAACAAAGAGGTACCCCTTATGAAATTTTCGATTTTAGCCTCTGTCTCATAAAATCTCATAAAGTGAAAATTAAGCTTTTCTACTTTCGCAAATGATTTATTTTGGAATTGACTGACGAAAACTAGGCTGCAAACAAAAATTCAGCAATTTCTGAAAAAAATGTTTAAAAATCGATTTTTTGAACAAAGAGGTACCCCTTATGAAATTTTCGATTTTAGCCTCTGTCTCATAAAATCTCATAAAATGAAAATTAAGCTTTTCTACTTTCGCAAATGATTTATTTTGGAATTGACTGACGAAAACTAGGCTGCAAACAAAAATTCAGCCATTTCTGAAAAAAAATTTTAAAAATCAAATTTTTGAACAAAGAGGTACCCCTTATGAAATTTTCGATTTTAGCCTCTGTCTCATAAAATCTCATAAAATGAAAATTAAGCTTTTCTACTTTCGCAAATGATTTATTTTGGAATTGACTGACGAAAACTAGGCTGCAAACAAAAATTCAGCCATTTCTGAAAAAAATTTTTAAAAATCGATTTTTTGAACAAAGTGGTACCCCTTATGAAATTTTCGATTTTAGCCTCTGTCTCATAAAATCTCATAAAATGAAAATTAAGCTTTTCTACTTTCGCAAATGATTTATTTTGGAATTGACTGACGAAAACTAGGCTGCAAACAAAAATTCAGCCATTTCTGAAAAAAATTTTTAAAAATCGATTTTTTGAACAAAGAGGTACCCCTTATGAAATTTTCGATTTTAGCCTCTGTCTCATAAAATCTCATAAAATCAAAATTAAGCTTTTCTACTTTCGCAAATGATTTATTTTGGAATTGACTGACGAAAACTAGGCTGCAAACAAAAATTCAGCCATTTCTGAAAAAAATTTTTAAAAATCGATTTTTTGAACAAAGAGGTACCCCTTATGAAATTTTCGATTTTAGCCTCTGTCTCATAAAATCTCATAAAATGAAAATTAAGCTTTTCTACTTTCGCAAATGATTTATTTTGGAATTGACTGACGAAAACTAGGCTGCAAACAAAAATTCAGCCATTTCTGAAAAAAATTTTTAAAAATCAAATTTTTGAACAAAGAGGTACCCCTTATGAAATTTTCGATTTTAGCCTCTGTCTCATAAAATCTCATAAAATCAAAATTAAGCTTTTCTACTTTCGCAAATGATTTATTTTGGAATTGACTGACGAAAACTAGGCTGCAAACAAAAATTCAGCCATTTCTGAAAAAAATTTTTAAAAATCAAATTTTTGAACAAAGAGGTACCCCTTATGAAATTTTCGATTTTAGCCTCTGTCTCATAAAATCTCATAAAATCAAAATTAAGCTTTTCTACTTTCGCAAATGATTTATTTTGGAATTGACTGACGAAAACTAGGCTGCAAACAAAAATTCAGCCATTTCTGAAAAAAATTTTTAAAAATCGATTTTTTGAACAAAGTGGTACCCCTTATGAAATTTTCGATTTTAGCCTCTGTCTCATAAAATCTCATAAAATGAAAATTAAGCTTTTCTACTTTCGCAAATGATTTATTTTGGAATTGACTGACGAAAACTAGGCTGCAAACAAAAATTCAGCCATTTCTGAAAAAAATTTTTAAAAATCGATTTTTTGAACAAAGAGGTACCCCTTATGAAATTTTCGATTTTAGCCTCTGTCTCATAAAATCTCATAAAATCAAAATTAAGCTTTTCTACTTTCGCAAATGATTTATTTTGGAATTGACTGACGAAAACTAGGCTGCAAACAAAAATTCAGCCATTTCTGAAAAAAATTTTTAAAAATCGATTTTTTGAACAAAGAGGTACCCCTTATGAAATTTTCGATTTTAGCCTCTGTCTCATAAAATCTCATAAAATGAAAATTAAGCTTTTCTACTTTCGCAAATGATTTATTTTGGAATTGACTGACGAAAACTAGGCTGCAAACAAAAATTCAGCCATTTCTGAAAAAAATTTTTAAAAATCAAATTTTTTAACAAAGAGGTACCCCTTATGAAATTTTCGATTTTAGCCTCTGTCTTATAAAATCTCATAAAATCAAAATTAAGCTTTTCTACTTTCGCAAATGATTTATTTTGGAATTGACTGACGAAAACTAGGCTGCAAACAAAAATTCAGCCATTTCTGAAAAAAATTTTTAAAAATCAAATTTTTGAACAAAGAGGTACCCCTTATGAAATTTTCGATTTTAGCCTCTGTCTCATAAAATCTCATAAAATCAAAATTAAGCTTTTCTACTTTCGCAAATGATTTATTTTGGAATTGACTGACGAAAACTAGGCTGCAAACAAAAATTCAGCCATTTCTGAAAAAAATTTTTAAAAATCGATTTTTTGAACAAAGAGGTACCCCTTATGAAATTTTCGATTTTAGCCTCTGTCTAATAAAATCTCATAAAATGAAAATTAAGCTTTTCTACTTTCGCAAATGATTTATTTTGGAATTGACTGACGAAAACTAGGCTGCAAACAAAAATTCAGCCATTTCTGAAAAAAGTTTTTAAAAATCGATTTTTTGAACAAAGAGGTACCCCTTATGAAATTTTCGATTTTAGCCTCTGTCTCATAAAATCTCATAAAGTGAAAATTAAGCTTTTCTACTTTCGCAAATGATTTATTTTGGAATTGACTGACGAAAACTAGGCTGCAAACAAAAATTCAGCAATTTCTGAAAAAAATGTTTAAAAATCGATTTTTTGAACAAAGAGGTACCCCTTATGAAATTTTCGATTTTAGCCTCTGTCTCATAAAATCTCATAAAATGAAAATTAAGCTTTTCTACTTTCGCAAATGATTTATTTTGGAATTGACTGACGAAAACTAGGCTGCAAACAAAAATTCAGCCATTTCTGAAAAAAATTTTTAAAAATCGATTTTTTGAACAAAGAGGTACCCCTTATGAAATTTTCGATTTTAGCCTCTGTCTCATAAAATCTCATAAAATGAAAATTAAGCTTTTCTACTTTCGCAAATGATTTATTTTGGAATTGACTGACGAAAACTAGGCTGCAAACAAAAATTCAGCCATTTCTGAAAAAAATTTTTAAAAATCGATTTTTTGAACAAAGTGGTACCCCTTATGAAATTTTCGATTTTAGCCTCTGTCTCATAAAATCTCATAAAATGAAAATTAAGCTTTTCTACTTTCGCAAATGATTTATTTTGGAATTGACTGACGAAAACTAGGCTGCAAACAAAAATTCAGCCATTTCTGAAAAAAATTTTTAAAAATCGATTTTTTGAACAAAGAGGTACCCCTTATGAAATTTTCGATTTTAGCCTCTGTCTCATAAAATCTCATAAAATCAAAATTAAGCTTTTCTACTTTCGCAAATGATTTATTTTGGAATTGACTGACGAAAACTAGGCTGCAAACAAAAATTCAGCCATTTCTGAAAAAAATTTTTAAAAATCGATTTTTTGAACAAAGAGGTACCCCTTATGAAATTTTCGATTTTAGCCTCTGTCTCATAAAATCTCATAAAATGAAAATTAAGCTTTTCTACTTTCGCCAATGATTTATTTTGGAATTGACTGACGAAAACTAGGCTGCAAACAAAAATTCAGCCATTTCTGAAAAAAATTTTTAAAAATCGATTTTTTGAACAAAGAGGTACCCCTTATGAAATTTTCGATTTTAGCCTCTGTCTCATAAAATCTCATAAAATCAAAATTAAGCTTTTCTACTTTCGCAAATGATTTATTTTGGAATTGACTGACGAAAACTAGGCTGCAAACAAAAATTCAGCCATTTCTGAAAAAAATTTTTAAAAATCAAATTTTTGAACAAAGAGCATAAAATCAAAATTAAGCTTTTCTACTTTCGCAAATGATTTATTTTGGAATTGACTGACGAAAACTAGGCTGCAAACAAAAATTCAGCCATTTCTGAAAAAAATTTTTAAAAATCGATTTTTTGAACAAAGAGGTACGTACCCCTTATGAAATTTTCGATTTTAGCCTCTGTCTCATAAAATTTCATAAAATCAAAATTAAGCTTTTCTACTTTCGCAAATGATTTATTTTGGAATTGACTGACGAAAACTAGGCTGCAAACAAAAATTCAGCCATTTCTGAAAAAAAAATTTTTAAATCGATTTTATGAACAAAGAGGTACCCCGATTAAATTTTTGGTAGTTTTACAGTTTTACTTTTATGTTATACTTATCTGCTTAGATTTTAACTTTTTTGTTAACATTAAGCTTTTTGTATGTATTAAAAAAAGTTTTAATGGAATAAAAAAATAAAAAAAAATAACAATCGTTTACAATATATTTAATTTTCGAGCAATCGTGGGATTTGGGAAGAATTCTTTCTCGTAAATAGATAACATTTTTTAATTTCTGACTCTAAATGTATATTACATAATTATAAAATATTTTTTGTTCAGCAACAACACTTTTAAACTCACAGCTTTGGGAAGAATTTTTAATAAAATGTGTTTAACAAACAATTCAGTCGTATAATTTTGTGCACCTGTTAAAAAGTCCAACAAATACTACGGGGTGTTTAGTTTAGAAGGGATGCATATAAAATAAGTACGAGTGTGTTTAATGGCATATAACCAATTCAGGCTCTGCTGTGCTGCAGTTACTACAGCGAAGTAAAACAGTCGAACAGCAATTTGAATTTCATACATTTCATCCGCTGTTATACGTTTAGTATGTCATTCATTATTGAACCTGATCGTAAAACGTATCATTTTTCTTGGTGTTCGTTTGAATGTTTGTCTGTTTGAGTACAAGAGAAGAAAACATTAAATTTGAAAATAAAAAGATATGAGCAGAGGGTTTTTTTGGTAATAAAAATGAAGCAAAATTGAAAACTGTATGCATGTGTGTGAACCCCAACAATGTGCAAAATTATTTCCGAGTTCAATTTCACACATTGAGGAAGACATTTGATTTTACAACTTCCTCCGGAACTGAGTGTTCAATAATTGAAGATTTTGTTTTTATTTTCAATTCTCACATTTTATTGAATACATTATTTTTATTAAGACTACAAGAATTTCACTGTTGAAGATGTGTTACAAAAATCTTTGATGTTCTTTGTATGTAAAAGTGTGGCAGAACTCAAGTGAAGGGAGGAGCATTTAACAGTTTAAGATGTTTCACAAGAATAATAATAGAATTTTCCAAATGATTGTGCAGGGAAATTTGAATAAAACTTTCGTTAATGTGGCCATGAAATATATTCAATTGAATATCTGTTGCGATGTTCATCGGGCGTTTTGAACATTTAAAGAAAATGGGGCGATATCATGTTTGATATTATACTAAATTAATGAGAAATATTAAATTAGCTTCCATAAATTATTAACTAAGTGTTGAATTATATACAACCAAAAGCATTCATTCTGAGATCTTCCAACATAAAAATAAGGGTGGAGCCTCTTTCCAAAATACTTAAATTTTCTAAAAAGATTCTTTGTTACTCTTTTTTCGATAGTCCTAAAAACAAAGTAGAATATTTTTCATTTGCAAAAGAATATGACAAAGTTAATACTTTGATAATATTAATCCTTTTTCATGTAAAAAACGAAGTGAAATAAAAATTTGAAAACAAAACGTCTCTTTTTAAAAAGAAATTTGTCGTCCTGAAAAGGACGGTTTATAACCGGTAGTCGGTATGAAATAATTCTTTTACGTCTTTACAAAAAAAGAATTTCAGTATTTTCGCAAAAAAAAATTTTAAAAAGTTTTGAAACTTATGGCGTTTTATTTTCTAGAAAACATGTAACATTTTTTCACTCATTTTCTAACAAGTGGCTATTTGGAAAAGTTTTTAAACAGAAACAATTTTTCAATAAGGATGTGCGATGTGGATGTCATTTCCAATAAATTCTATATTTCAAAATGGCAAAATGTTGCCAATTTCTGTTAAAAAGTGTGAAAGAGGTTGCATTATTTTTTAGAAAAGAAATCGATATTATTTTTAATTCTTTAAAATAAAAACTAAATTGGAATATTTCACAATTTTTTCTTTGGAAAAAAATCGACTTTTTTAAAAATTTTTTACAAATGGAAAATTTTTGTGTTTTCCAAAATGAGTTATTTTAAAAGGTATAAAAGCTTATTTTTAATTTTTTCAAACAAAAGCTAAAATTGAAAATTACACAAGGGGTACGAAACTCTTTGGAAAAAATCGACTTTCTTTTTAATTTTCTTAGAAAGAAGTTTAAAAGCGTAAAAAATTTTAAATATTTAAATTTGCTTGTTTATGTAAATAATAACTTTAAATTTTTAAATTTAAATTAAATTGGTTTTTAGTATTAAGTAAGTAATTTCTTGATTTTGCTTCTCTAGTGCCAAAGATTAATATCTCTTAAATTTCATCTCTGTAGAATGTGTGTTGATATATTTCAACTTCGTCCGTATAATAGAATAAGATGAATACGTTCTTTTAGCATTTTTATTTTAATATATATTTATATGAGAGCATTTCCACTATTTACAAATAATTTTATGTTTTGCCACATTTTGTGAACCCGCATATATTTTTTTCAAAGTACAACCATCTGTTTTGGTTTATTTCAATCAGGTTATAAATATATGATTTTTTCTCATCTTCTTTTGGAATTCATTTTATTCTGATGATTTCCAGAAAATCACACAGTAGTGAAGAAGAAGAGACACATTAATTTTTGCAATAGAAAGCAGAAAGTACTACAGTGAAGTTAAATGTTTGAGTACAAATTGCAAGGATGGATATCGAGTGATATTTGAAATATCCTGAACACATATGCCGCTGCTGTGATTTTTCCCACGATGATAAACTAAATATGCTGGTTATATGAGTAAAATTGGCTTGCTTTAGAGTTTTATTTTTCTTTCTTAAATCATTAATTACAGTTGTTAGAGAATTTCACTATAAAATCGGTTTTGTTGTCCGTCTTAGAGAATATATTATTATGAAGATCTAATATCGCTACATCGCTGATAGAGCTTCCACACGACCATCCTTGTACTACTTTCCATCTCTGAATTAAAAGAAAATAAATACAAGAACGTTTCAATGTGAAGTTCTAACAAAGACAACCTTCTTTTGAGTGGTAAAACCGATGCAAGGGCACAGGTGTAACGACAAAAGCAGAACCATAATCGTAAAACTATTACTTTACTCACACAATATTTTCTTTTATTACCTCAACTGAAAGAGTTTTTTTTTCTTCTGCCTTGGGGGCAATAATAATTCATAAGAAAAAATACTAAAAAATAATTACTGGTATAATCGTAATGTATAGGTAATTATAAAGAAAAGTACACTAACACACACATTCTGATTTCTACATACATATATTACATATACATATATTACATATACATATATTACATATACATATATTACATATACATATATTACATATACACATATTTGAAAAGAAAATTTTAATTACTACAAAATGACTACAGTAGAAGTTATGAATTGATAGTCATCAATCGCTTATTGTGTAAGACGTACTTCAATGCATTTATATTTAATTTTAGTTGCATTAGTTTTTATGATTTTGTAAAAACATTTGTCTATTTGGCCTTAATTAAAAAGGTCGAAATTGCTTGCGTTTTACACTTAATTAAATATATACAAGTAACGAAATTAGTTAAATAAACCTCGATAACCTCAAGTATTTGTTTATTGAATTTCGTGTACTTTTCATCATAATGACGATGGTAAATAAAGTTCTGTGAGCTGCAATTTATAGCCGGCGGGTGGGGTGATAATTTTACAACGTATATTATTATATTATATTACAAACATCACTTTTACTATCACTTTAAAATATATTATGAAATTCAAATGAAATTTAATGTAGGAAAGTTTCTTATTTATAAATAAGTTGATTTGGAATAACAAGCAATTCAACTTTTTTATTTCATTTGGTTCCTTGCACTTGTCACATATAAAAAATTTTTTTAAATTTCTAAGAAGAATATTGAAGGAAATACTATTTCAGGTAGATTTGCTTTAAAAGATCTCCTAATATCTCTGATATTATACGATTTTAAATCTAAAATTGTTATTAAATTGTGATCTCAATATAATATTTATGTAGCATTCATATTTTGACAAAAAACAACAACAGTAAACAAAATTATCATCTTTTGATTGTATGTCAAATCAGATCTTGTTCATAAAAATCTTATGATCAATTTATATATGATAATCACTTAAAGTTGAAAGGCTTTAACACGATTAAATGATAGTGTTTATTATCCTTTTTATATATCTTCATGCTGTGTTCCACTGGAAACATTTTCACAGGCGTCTTAGTAACTTCACTTATGTATATACATATATGTTTCTTTAAATGTATCTTGGTATTCTTGTGTATTGTGCTTTAAGGCGTATACTTAATATTGTTATTAGTAATATTACTCATACGTCACATTATACTCGTACAAGGTTATTCGAAATGATTACAATTATTAATTTCTAAAAGACTTAAATCTAATTTTTTATTGTACACAATTTGTTTAAGTTTTGAAAAATAAAATTGAGCAATAGAAAAAAAATTTTAAATTTTTTTTTTATGTTTATATAAATTTCACTGAACATTGAAATTAGGCTTTAATGTATTTGTCCTGTTCCACTTTGATATTGAAGTTAGTTAATTTCCAAAAATGACTACCTTATAATAAATTTGTTTAATGAAATAATTATCACATCTAGTTAAATCTGTATAGTATTAAATTTTCACTATATTACAATAAACTTGCTTAAACTCAGATTAAACTATTATATTTTGTGTTCCCGTCTAATAATAGTCAGATTGATACAAAAATTTATTATTTTATATGTATTTTATAATAATTATATATATATATATATATATATATATATATATATTTACATGGTCTTTTTTGATATATACATGTTTTTGATAATTGAGATCAAGAGATAAGACTTTATTCACATATTTCTGTGTGTGTGCACATGTTATTTAGTTTCATGAAATAATTAGCAGGTCTCGTTAAATTTGTATACTATTGAACTCTTAATATGGAATCGATCTGCTTTGGAGCTGTGTTTTCATGCAGCTTTAAGTTTCTAATAGCCAACTATATTTACAACATTCTAATGAACATGCTCAGTTACACGTTACACACATAATGGTAATGCTAGTGTTAATATATGAAACCCCACCCAGATTTATTATTAATATTTCTATAAATTATAGTTTTCACATAAATGTTTAATACACAACGTTGCTAAACTGAGCATTAACGGCGGCAAAAAATATAAAAATATTAATAGTAAATATGGAAAATTTATTTTCTCCATGGGTTGGCTGATATATTTCTATTTAATAGTTTCCGCCTTAAATTTTTTGTTCAAGCAACTTATCAATACTTGTTGCCTTATATAGTGCTAAAAATGCATGCTGTTTTGCATTGAAGATAATATAGATTTTTTTGTATATTCTATATGTTGCAAGTTTTCTTTAATATTTTTACAAACAATTTGTTTTCATGTCACAGTAACAGTGCGCTTTTTCAACGTGCAACAGTTCGCTTTATTTACAAAAAATTATAAATATAAAAGTATTAATATAAAGAATTTATAAGTTGTAATTAAGAGTATAAAATAAAAAGCGAGAAAGGAAGAGGATCTCTTATTATAAATACAAGTGAAAATTTATTATGCATTAAACAGTAAAAAGCGACCTTAATTGAAAATTTGTTATATCCTGCAAACAATCGATTAAATAAAATAATTTAAGGAAAGTTTTCTGTCAGATTTTCAATGATATACGATATCGGTTAAAGTTATCTGCTGTTGTATTCTTTTTATTTATGGACAACCAAATGACTATAATTTTTCTGTTGTTAGTTTTAAAAATAGTTCTCCTGCTAATCCAAAACAGGCATTTAGCAAAGTTGCTCGTTCGTAGCTGGAGTTCCCTTGGCAGCAACATTTATAAAATAAAGCTGTAAAGATATTTTAATACAAGACTGATTAATATTTATATGTGTTTAGTTTAATTTGTTTAAAATTAATATAAAGTTTATGTATATTTTTTTCTGTTCCTTTTATATATTTCGTATATATTCAGTCATACAGATACATGATGGCATAAATAACGATATAATTAAGAAGAAGTTTGTGCCTCAGGCAATTGTTTATATAAAAACTTTTTATACATTTAAAAAACTAATTTTCTTCTTTCGTTTTCATTTTACATTTGACAGCTCACCAGGAAATATATTTCTTTTAAATTTCATTTAATATTTCATTTACATAAATAATTTGTCTAAATTTGTGTATTCTGACAAAATTATTTCGTTGAGCTTAGAAAGATGAGTCTGCGAGATGGTCTGTACTCCAAAGAAGCTGCTCTTATAAATACTGCCAAGCGAGAGCTGGCAAATGGTATAGAAAAAGATCCCTTAAATAAACTCCGGCTAATGTGTTTTGCTAGAGGAGCTACAGGACTATTAAGTCTGGGAAAGTAAGAGGATATTGTTTGTCAAGGTCGTCCTTGTAATATCTTTACAAACAAAATTATTTTTAATTTTTGTAGATCATTTCGTAAAATGGAAAAAAATGCCAATTTTCTTAGTCTGGAGGATGTTACAGAGGCTATAAAACACTCTGGCTTAGAATGGACTAAAGACGAAATAAAGATTTTGTTCGATAGTTTTGATGTCAATCAGGATGGTTGCATAAATACCACTGAGTTTTTAAGCAAATTAAGGGTAAGCGATTTGCTCAAGTCTTTTAAAGTTTGTTGGCATTTATTTGTTTCATAAACAGCCCTCTATTCCACGTTCTCGCTTGCATATCATTGAAAAGGCTTTTAGTAAAGTGGACAACAACAGCGATGGCGTAATTACTGTTGACGACTTGAAGCATGTCTATAGTGTTCGCAATCATCCGAAATACTTGAGTGGAGAACTAACTGAAACAGATATACTGAAACAATTCCTAGATGATTTTGCTGAAGGTCCAGATAGCAAGAAACTGGGCAAAGTAACTAAAGAGGAATTCATTAATTATTATGCGATTATCAGTGCTTCCATTGATAATGACGCTTATTTCGATTTGTTTATGAGACGTGCTTATAAATTGTAAAGATCAACTCAAAGTTTAATTGAAATTATGATTGTAAAAAAAATAATACAAATAAATTATTTGTATGAAGAATAATATAAAGAACCTGGTGGCAAGACGTGGCGCTTTCGGTCGAATGTCTTCAATCGTACATATTGAAAATGAAATTCTCGTTTTTGTTTTACCTTCTTCAAATCTTAAAACATACACTAAAGCAATATTTATCTTTAATTTCATGTTACAAATTTAGAATAAATGCGTTGATACATTTAAGAAAATTGCGTAATTTATTTGTAAAAATTCTTATATACTACGATAAGCAAAGCCAAACCAGCTCGATCGTTCAATATGCAGCATGTAAAATCGAATACATAATATATATTTTGTCATTTCTGTAGGAAAAAAAGGAGTTTACAATAGAATGTCAACAATATTTTACTTCTAAACCAAATGCACACGTTGAGATTATAAAAATTCTGTAAGAAACACAGTTTTTTTAACATTTCAGTCATGCATCCACGATGTAAAAACTAAATACAACATGATGTAACAAAAAAATAAAGGTTTTTGAAGTTGTTCATTATTCATGAATGAGATAAGATGACATTGTTTCTTTTTATGGGTGGGAGCAGTTGTTCGCCTGTACTGTTGTTATGAATATTTTTGTTCATCTTCGTTGTTATTATACTCGTACTGCACATAATGCCGTATGCATGACTGAATGCATTTCAGCATATTTTATGAACGTTTTCATGTTTAAAATGTAATACTAAAAAGTTTTATAAATATGTTATGTTTTTTGCATTGGAAAACATATTGGAAATGTATGAACATTCTATTTTTAGAAACACAAAGCATTTTTGAAGCACAATCAGTCTTGCATGTGTAGTTGGTTCGAAATAAGCAAGAATTGGTGGGCAGTAATACGTACCTGGTAAATAATGTGTGGTTTTTGATATGCTGATAAATCTCCTTATAGATCATGGTTACGATCATGTACGAGTTATTAAATATACGAACTCGACATATTTTCAACGTGAGTTCAAATGCATTTTTTACATTTTTTATAAATTTAATTTGTAATATAGGGGACCGGTTCAGCACCCCTCACATTTGAACGATCCACTTGGGAAATATTGATGCAAAATATTACAGGACCTTTTTAGGGCCCAGTTTTTGATTCAAACATATGCAGGGTATTACAGCAGAACTAGAAAAGAAAGGGAAGTGTTAAGATCACAGTTTAAAAGTGGTTTAATATATAACAATTAGTTTAATTTGTCCCGTTCCGCCCACATTTCATCTTTTGCTGCTGTACTATAAGCAACCCTATACCACAACTCAGTGTTGGATTAAAAACAACAATTCAATTATCTCTTTTACTGAACCAGCAAAAGATAAGCAGCAAAAGTTGGAGTGTGCGAGCTGGTATTTTGATTATTTGACCGCCTCTTCTCTGAGGGGCAAATTATCATTCGATCGAATAAATAAAATTTGATATAATATTGATAGTATTTGTTTTTTAATGTTATTTATTCGATCGGAAATCGGCGAACAGGCAGTAAAAATCAAATTAATTATAAAATCTTAAAGGAAAAGATTGGGTTGTTAATGGTTTAGGGTAATATATTTTCAAATTCAAAATTTAATAAAGAAATTAATCCTAGTAAATAAATTTCATTGCATAAAAACCAATTTGTTTGCAATAATTTTAAATTTTTAAATCGTTCTATATCCTTTCTAAATTTTATAGACATTTTGTAGCATTAAATCTTTATGATTTCAATTTGTATTTAAGTGTTTGTAACATGTTATGATTTATAATATGCAACAAGCTTTTATATTAGAAAAGTAGTGCGAATATACCGAAGTTTATACACACTAAAGTTAAACCGCGTTATGATGATGAAACCATTTACTATAACAATAAAATATCTGAGTATTATTTTTGCCATAAATATAAATTAAAAGAAAACTGTTTCTTATCAATGATTTAAGATCAACACTTATATTTAGAAAAAACACTTACAATTTCATTACTTTTTATTTAATTTCTTTAATATTAAGATTTTTCAGTGCGATGTTTCGGAATAAAATTTTTTATTATAGAAAGATGAAACTATAATTAATAAATAGTTCTCAAAATATATTCAGTCGTATCTTTCATTATTTTTAAAGAAATTTGTTTTTGAAATAGTGTCACTTTAATCAGGTATGAAAATTCTAGTCTGATGCTGGATATTTATTGGGCTTGTCCGTATAGCTAATTTTAGTTGAATTAGTTTTAAATTTAAATTTAATCTAATTATATTTAAATTTATCATTAAGAACAGTTTATTTTTACAGTTGTTTATAAAATATATTAACAAAACAAGCTAGCAAATATGATATTCCCAAACATATAAAATTCAAACTTAAAACATACTTTTTGTATGAAAATTATCAACAACAAACTTACAACACTTTATAATTTTATGATTCGACAATGCGTATGATGGCAATGCGAGCTTGTGAATTGAATAATTGTTTTTATTTTTCAAGTTTTCACTAAATGATGCGTAAGATCCCCCATAAGTTGGCCATACCAAACGTAGAGTGCATATTAAAATTGCTTATGCAACATTTAATTTTCAACTCGTCCATTTTATAGCATAATGATTTATTATCTAAAATATTTCTAATGGTAACTGACAGCTTACGTTTTTTGTTTCAAAGCAATTTGCTGCGAATATGAGTCATTTAACTTCAATTTGATACACTATTAACGTGTGCATAAGTTCTTTTGTGTGCGTGTGAATATATTTTCTTTTATATAATTTTAAATTAAGGAGTTAAATTTTGAGTTTTTTGGCTAATATTTATTATTTGTTAGAAAATACAAGCTTTAAGTTAAATGTGTATTAAAAAGCTGTTGAGTGTAAAAAGTTTATTTCAAAAGCTTTATAAACAAAAATATTTATATGCACTGCTGTTTTGTATATCCTGGGCAATAAATATGTTTTGCTATATCAAGGCTTTGATACTACAACGACAAATGTCATGATCATTCTTTGCTCATTGTTGATTAAAAGCTAAAACAGAAATTCAATAACTATAAATACACAAAAACAATTTATGCTTTGAATCCAGCAGCCAATGATGGCTCGGGAAAGTGAATATTAACCACCATTAATTTAAAAATTAATACAAGAATTTTTAAATAGTTGATAGAATCACGGTGGAAAGCGGTCAACCAAAAATGCTGCACCGAAATCAGTACTGATGTGTTTTCCTAGTTTCATGACACTAAAAATATTCTAAATGTTTCACTTTTATAATAAGAAATTTATTTGTTGGGTGATTAAGCAAAGTCCATATGCATTTCATTGGAGCTTTTGCCAAATCATCAGTAGACTTTAACCACAGATTTGAAAAGTTTCAAACCTCCCATCTTATCAGAAGATCTTCATAAACCACTTAAGAATTTAAATGAAAACTAATAAATGCTTTTAATAAATATTATTACAATAATCATCATTATAAGAAAGCGTCAGAAAATTTTTCTGATGTTAAAAACATGGATCCGAGATTCGCTTTTGAACTTTGATCCAACTCCTACTTTGGCAGTCTTGTATAAAAATATTCCTGGTGCATATAAGTAGAAATTAATATGGCTGGGAAAACTTCTCATGTTTATCAATCTATTGTCTCCACACTTCACCTTCTTTTCGTAGATCTGGAACATTGCATTGCCTGAGTAGGGCTCTTGCACTGATGACCGGCGAAAAAAATATATTGTAACGAACTCATGTGTGTGGTATTGACAATTTGGCCATTCATTGTTTACCACACACATCTAAATGTGTTCATTACAGACATGCACAATATCTACATGACTGTAATTCAAATGCGGTTTTTGGTCATAAAAATAATATAAAATATTAATTTGGCCATTAGTTGGAAGAATTTAATTTAGTTCATAGCAAATTTGCAGCACAATAAAGTAATCAAATGGGCGCGTAAATAAATTTATTGTTATTATTACAACAGATGACTGACAACCATGCAATTTGACTGACAGACTGCTGTACAGAGGACGCAGGAGCAGTCATTTGCTAAATTTTAAATCTATTGATTGCTATTGGAGTTTCATACGTGCTGCAATAGAAAGTAGTCTCACATGTAAATGTTATTAAATATTTTCATACACCTTTTTGACAACACATTTAATTTCAGTGAAAAGGGTATAACCTCATACGTCACAGAAATATGTTGGTGAAATTTTATAATTAAAATTGTATTCAAAATGACATCATAAGTAATTATTTCTTTTACAAATATATGAAAAAATGGTAGTTTGATTTTCTTTTGAATATTATGACATTTAATGAATATTTTTCGAAAACTATGTTGTTTCAATGTTGCCACAACTAAAAGTCTTGGTTAATAAAAATACTTAAACAATTTTACATTCCCTCCTGAATTAAGTCTACAGATCATGAGCTAAGTCTCTTAGTTTTTTATTAGATTTGTCACATAGAACAAAGTCATTTTACCCACAAAATTTTTTCAAAACTCGTCGATATCTACGGCACCAACAGACACAACTATGGTGTTCTTCCAAATTGTGTATTTTTTATTTATAGAACATTTAGCTGGAGCCAAAATTTCATTGAAATTCGGATCAATATCAAATGCGGCTTCTGATATCTGAAGTACTTTATTAATATCAACTGAACACTAGAACTAGAGGAATTTTTTCTTGAAACCCAGATTTTTATTCGGCTCTAATTGGTTCTTAAAGTAGCATGTCGACTTTGTGGAATTAGCAGATATAGTGATATCTATTTCCAAATATTAATTAAGTAGTCAAATTAAAAAAAAAAAATTAAAAATAACCACAATCACACATTTAAGAATATATGATGAGTTTTAGTTTAAGATAACCAAAAAGGTAATAAGTCCTTTAAGTACCTGCATTTATCATGAAAATTTTGTATCAGAAATTCTGATTTTCTAGAGGGGTAAGCGGAAAAGAAATCAAAATTATTTATGTTTAAATAAAAGTTCCATAGTGTGATTCGCTGCAAAGTTTGCTCAAGCTAAAATTAAACTACTTATTATGAAAATGCACTTTAATTATTGGACAGTAGGAAACTCAGTTCTTAATATATTCTTCTCACACGAATTGTTTGTTGTGCTATTGCTACGAAAATTATTAGCATTCATGTAGAAAATTCGGAAAAGTCACAGCTTCACTTCCCAGTTGAACTTGACATATGCTCGAGCTCCTCCTTTTTGATACTGAGATTACGAACGAAAATGTTTTTATGGCACAGTTATTTATTAAAAATTATTTATAATCATACTATTCTTTTGATATCTGCAAGTATGCCCAGTAAGAATTCGTACAGCAAATATGTACACTTGCCATAAATATCAACATGCAACTGCATTTGTAAATATACGAGTAAGTTTGCGTTTGTATCTATGCTGAACAATCTCGTTTTTTTTTAATATTGTTGCTGTAAATTGTACATATAAAAGTAGTTGTGAGCAGGAGCATGTGTGTGTATGCGTATACAGATTGCTAAAAGTTATGCTCCAAATACGTTTACTAAGTAACGGATATTCTTTAAAATGCTTTTAAAATTGAACATGCAACGGAAGTTAACCATAATATAAAACTTGCTTAAAATCTATTTCAACATGTACTCTCGTATCTCCTTAACTATGCCAAACAAAATATATTCAAAAGAAAAAATAAATGCACATGCATTCAGAACACAGTGTTATGAAACGAGTCGACTGAGTTCCCTATTTTAGCACACCAGTCGCATTAACTGAATCAAATAAACTGACTAATCCTCTTTATGTTGCATTTTATATACCCTAATGAAGCAGTTGTTGGAAGTAAAGTATTCCCTTTTTGAGAACTGATTAAAAACACATATCAGACATAATAGAGTTAAGAATTATTTACTGTATAAACATGATCTCCTAGAAATGAAAACCAGCTATTTTTCTAGAAACCTTAAGAGCTATCGAACACTTCCTTCATAATAAGCTGAGGCAATATTTTATTTATGGAACATAAAATACAAATTAATTTAGGAATAATAATCAGTTATGCATTCCCTTCAGCGTGTGGTACACTCTGTAAGTTGAAGAAACATTCCAGAATTAAGGTCTAACGAATATTTCAAAGCTAATAAGGTGTCGAAAAGTATTCCATTGTTTGCCATAAACAAAAAAGAACCCATGAGTCTAAGCAAAATTATCTCTTCCCTAAATATTTGATTGGTTGCACATTTCTAAGGACGAACTCTGGGATTGAGTTCCACATTGTTCCTTCAGACATTTTAATCTCAAGACGTAAGCAACTTTATTATTTTCTATTTATGTGAAGAGCTAATAGATTCTATGTTTAACTTTCTAATTATTTAAATTGAAAATGATTGAAGCTTTAATAATTCCTTTCTAATCTCAAACACCTCATGTCAAAATAAAGTTGATCTTTTAACAGTTTAATGATATCCACAAAATATCATTTACATCACTGTGCTACATGAAGCGTCATTTTGCAGTATCTGCATTATGAAAAATAAGACGAAACCCAAACATATGAGAATAATAACACTAACAATAACAACAACGACTACATGCACTGCTGTAAATTGAAAAGAATTCACTACGGAAAAAAAGAAAGCACACAAAGAGAAACAGATACAGAAATCCAAATAATATAAAAGCATGTTTTGTTAAAATTTACTATAAATTCACATAACTGAAATTTTTGTTAGGAACCGTTTAAATAACCCAAAACAACACTTACCACATCCGCTTTTATAATGCAAGTAGTTTTGCTTTTAAAAGCAACATTCTACTTTTGCATCTTGTTCGTTTCCACAACAACAAAAAAAAAGCAACAACATCTACATGCTGCTCTTAACACTTTTCTGCACAGTTTTATTACGGACAAGAATTTGAACACTAAAAATTAATTTGGGTATGTAAAAGTATTTGGAATGCATGACTATGTGTTAAACACGCGAGAGGAAGGAAATTAAATTGCAAAAAAAAGAACACAACAACAACGACAACAAAATCTTATTTCTTATATGAAGTTCGAAATGTTTTTTCTATTAATTTTGAAAAGAAACTCGTTAAATCATGCTGTTTTCCATTTGCGTTTCATAGCATGTAAAGAACTTGTTATATGAAAGAAACGAGGATGGATTAGTAGGCGTAGAAAATTATATATCCGCCATGCAACTTTCAGGTGAATACTAAATATGATCTAAAGGATTAATATTTGCATTTACTTGTCTTTGCTACTTTCAAGTTATTAAAAAGTCTTACGAAACACTCCGTTTATCAGCTTTTACTTTACAATATGTGAAATTGAATATCTACTATTCTTCTGCTTATTATTAATGATTATTATTAGTCATTTTGGGTTTACATATCTTAGACGTTTTGGGCCGAATTTTTAAGAAGCTCATCTCTTAATTCTCATTGTATCGATATTCATCAAAAAGTCGGGTATTTTTACACTCTCTTTTTTATTTTCACTTGCATGTTTGCTTGTTTATATGCATGTAACTATGCTTTTGCGTGGTGCTTCTGAGCGTATACTCAATATTATTAATTATGTTACTCCTACGTGACATTATACTTGTAAAAGGTTGTTATGTGGTTCTCTTTCATATCTTCTTATAATAAAAAATAAATTTGGTTAAATAAATAAAAAATACGATTTTTAAGAAACTCGAACCAGTGCCTCGTTTCTGTAACTGATGTGAGAAATCCTCGCATCGAAAAACTTAACAATTATGGTTTACATGCTTTTCATTGTAGGGTTGTCCATAGAAGAATATGTTGCTTATTGTAAAAATATAATAAAATTTTTAATACTTTAAGAAATATACTCTGACTTATCCTGTGTTTCACAGAGTGACGACAATTTTTTCGATACGAAAAATTCTCTCTTTAGTTACAGAAAAGAGGCACAGGCATTTTAAAATATAACTTAAAATAATTTAAATTCATAATGACTTAAAATACTAGTTTCATGTGAGTTTTTGCTTCTTCTGAATATTCAACAACATAAAAACAAAAGTAGCACAATAAACGCTAACATCAATGTAATAAAGAAAAAAGTAAATACTTGGCGTAATTATAATTTTAAACATCAAAGGGACTCTTCCAAAAGCACTAAGCAGTTTTTGCGTTATCACACCTTAATATCCTGCAATCAGAGCCGTGTGGAATAATTTATTCCACACTAAATCGCAATCTCTTTTTCTTGCAGAACTAGGAAAATGGGACGGCGAATGATGCGAATAGCTTATGTGGACTTTCGATTTGAAGTTTTCTATATTAAACATGACTGGAAAGACCCCTGAAGAAAGTTTATTGCACATACGAACCGTTTGGTCAAAGAAAGAAGTCTCTCTCTCTCTTATGAGTAGAGCGGTCCCCTGTCAACTTGACCGCAAAAAGATGCGCAGGAAGAGCGTTCAACTCGCAAAAATTAACGATTTTCGGGCACAAACTCGCTAATATCAACTAAGCACATTCCGTATAGGTTAAGTAGTGAAACCCGTCTCACGTTACGTCGATGATACATTGAGTCAAAAGACTTGACTACTCCCATACGCAGTCGAGTAACTTCAAAATAGGCTTTGAAGCCCCGACCCATACATGAGAGTTGTATTACAAGAAAAACGCCATTTATAACTATGGAAATACGCGTTTTTATTCCAAAATGAAAACATGCATTCGAACCGAGACATCCTATACATTTCGTAAGTATCCGAGTACTCTTAGAATTGGAATATGGTACAGTACTGGCCGTTGGGGCATTAAAAATCTGAAAGTTGCTCATCAATATCAATTAATTTTTAACGGAGTTTCATATCTCTGTACAGCGTTGCAATTTGTCGCATATTGTAGTGAATAATTTTTGTAATTGCGACACTAAACTTATTGGGAGATTGACTCTATCAGATTATTTTTAAAAAGATTTTCCTTTAGTAGTAAAAATTATAGTAAAAGGCTTTCGTTAAACAGCATATAACCTTCGTATATTTGGCTCCTTTAAATTTTGCAACATTTTAAGCCGAAAATTATCAACAACATTGTACATGCACCCGGGGAAGATCAGTATGTTTCAAAAGCAATGAAAATATTTCCACATAAAATTTATATCAGCTCTTGAAAGCCATAAAAAGGAAATTGTGCACCATATCCTTATTTCTATTGCTCGCTTTGGTGTTATTTTGTTAAAGTCGTTCGTTCGTTCATTTATATTTTGTTTTATATTTTCCAGTTTCGTCACTATTTATTAACGTGCGTGTGCATGTTAGTGTTTACTGTGTCTGCGTATCTATTTTATTTTTGATTATGTGATTGTACGAGTAGATTTTTGCACAAACAATTATGAGAATCAGTACGAAAGCGGGTGATGATAATATTTCTTTTCAATGAATTTGATAATTTTATTTTCTGGTTTCTTTTATTTATCTGCTGGTATTCCAACACATTCAGTGTATTCTGTTATGCATGTTTGTATTTGTGTGAAAATAGTGATTTTTAAAAATCGAAATCTGTGGCAAATATATTAATAACTGATCACTTAAATGCATATTAAGTTGAATAGAAAAATGTTCTTATTGCATAAGTATTTTATTTATGAATCAATAGATTTGTTTAAGTTTTTAGGTTATTCACTATTAATATATATATTTATTTCGATATTTCGCTAGCCTTCGGTTAGCTTCTTCAGGAAATATCGAAATAAATATATATATTAATATTGAATAACCTAAAAACTTAAACAAATCTATTGATTAATAAACGAAAAAAAGGTTAAAAAAAAAAAAAATCAGATATAATAATATTTTATTTATGTTTCGGATTTTGCATCTGGGTGATATTTTTATTGAAATCTATAGCCTGTTTACAGGCCTTTAATTGCACTTTTGCGAACTGTTTTGTCTGGTATTGACAAATCATATAATGCTGGAATTTATATGTTTAACATTTAAAAGCATGCAGTCATCATATACGAAATAATTATGATTATTGTGGAATATATCTATTGATATTCTATGAGAAATAAAATAAATAAAGCAATTGAATGACGTAACTGGAGGACTCAAGAAATACTCGAATTATATTATTTCATCACTAGAACTTTACCAGTATATTTTATAACGCTTCGTTAGAAAATTAATGTTGCTCAAACAAGAAACATTTTATAAACTTAAACACCTGCCATGCCAGCGTGTTCAAATTTGATTACAAAATAAAATTTGGAGATATTCTTAACACTTTCCCTGAATACTTATGCTGATTCTATTTAAAAATGCCATAAAATAGCACAAAATATATATGCAGAGTTGTTAAGTGACTTGATTAATGAAAAGCAAAGTAAATAAATTGCCACTTAGTTAACCCTTTTAATGTTTATTCTTTCAACGAGGGTCCATCCTCCCTGGCATGTCACTTCACTCATTTATTTTGAAATATATTCAATCTCCAGTTTGTTTTTTCATCTGTTTCCATCTTTCCTTATTTCACACAACCTTTTGCAAAAAGTTGTATTAACCTTTTTTTTTGTCTATGCACAAACATAATTATGGCCGCCAGTATAAGAAACATTTGTAAAAGACATTTCTTTCTCGTCGATTTATTCAAATATATGAAGAGTTTGAAAGTTTTAAACTTTTGCTTAGATTTAAATAAATGAGTAATTGTATGAATTGTAGAAGAATGGCAAAAAAATATTTCCCTAAGTTGACCCCCATTAATTATCTTTCAATTTGTAAAACTCGCTCATTGAATAAAATAAACTTTCTGTCCATTTGGCTGTCAGTTTTCTTCAGATTTTGTTAAGAAAACAACAAGATAAAGAGAAAAGAACAAGGTAAAGTAAGTTTATTAGGTTTGTTCGAATTTAAATTTTGCTTCTTTTAATTTATATTTTTGAAGTGGTCGAGTTGTATCTCTTTTTACTGTGATGAATATACTCCCGGTCGCAAGCTACCATTCGAAGAAATAAATAATATTTTAGACCAAAAAATGTTGGAAACTTTTTTGTTTTAAATATTGTTCCTTCGATAGTACAATAACTTGCGATATCGACGATCTGGCAGATAATTTTTTAACGCTTAAAGCAATACTATCAACAAAAATTTTAGTTTCTAACTCCGACGATAAGTCAGTTAAGATCACACTAAATATATTTTTTCTGTCTTGAGATCATATATTAAGAATTTATTTGCTTCACATTAAATAGTTTAAATCGAACACGAGGAAAGTCGGCTTAAATAGCGTGCTTCCAACAGTTGCATATGTCATGACAAACTGAAGACCTCATAAAATTCTATAGCGCTAAAGGTCGAAGAGAGTTAAATTTATGAAAAGAAAAATGCTTAAAATATGCAAAAAGGATTGATATTTGGAATTTTTAATTTTCTTTCTCTTCCAAACGATCCTAGGAAAACATTTAATATCGAGTATGGAAGTTGAACTTTGTGAAATAATTCGTTGTCAAGAATGATAAATGATTTTAGGCTTGAAACTTTTTTCTTCTGCTACCGAAAAGTTAATGAAGCATCCCGTTTGTTTAGTTATGCTTTTTTAACTTTTACTTTTTTAATTAGCTTTAATTTATTTGCGTGAAAGTATTTTGTAAACACCCTAAAAAAACAATTTTGTGAGAATTTTGTGCAACTGCTTTAGTACTCTAAAATTGATATCACGAAAAAATTTAATCAATTATATTTCTCGTAAATTGAGTTTATTTTTTGATAGTAAACAAAATTATGTTGAAAGTTTTTATTTTGTGCTTTATATAAAATACGTGAACGATTTTATGTCACTATATGTATACTTGATTTTCGATCCCAATAAAAAACTATAATAAAAATAAAAAGGAAAATGTGATTTTTAATAAAAGAAAATATTTTAGGACACTATAATTTGTTTATGTGGATATTTTTTATCAAATTAACCTTTTCATTTTTCGTAAGCCATTGTGTCTAAGAACTTGGAAATAAATTATACATATCCTGACATACTTTTGTTAACCAAACTTTAATGCCATTTTAGTTCTTATGCATTGTATTATTAGTTCTGTGACTTATAAAGGATATTGAACAAAATTTTTTTATTAATTGATAAAAAAAAATAAAAATTGAACTGAAAGAAATTATTGTTGATGAAGTGCTTGCATATATATAATCCGTTTTATGTGGCAAAAAAATATTTATATTTTTCTGCCCTCTTTAAACGAAAAGGGACTGAAAAGGTGGCATTAATATATTATCCTTGAGCGTGTAGTTTTAGCTTGACATTTGTTCCACTTTCAAATTGTTATTGTTGCTGGTGCATTTGCTTTTGTTTCGGTATTAAAGAAGCAGAAGTGCACTTCATTTTGTTATGCACTTGATGCATTTTTATATGGTCTGTATCTTTTTTCTCTCCTTTCCGATGTTCATTTTGTTTTGTCAAAGAAGATAAAAAACATTTTGTAGCAGAGAAGGGTGGCTAAGGGAAGAAAGTGCAAAGGCATAGAGAGTACGAAGTTTTCTAAAAAATATTACGTTTGACTTTATTGTTATACGTAAAAACCGACCGATCTTGTCTTTACCTGCAACTATTTTTATTAATATATATTAATATATAGTAGGATTTTCTGACTTCAAGTTATTTCATTTATTTATTATATGTAAATACAAGATTGTTAATTTTTCTACGCAACAAGACTCATACAAATTCATGGGGTGGGTAAAATTTAAGACTTATTTTAGTATCTCCCGAACGAGAGAGATTATTTTGGCTACCTAAAATAAAGAAAATTAATACTCTGTATTATTAGAATTCTAGTGAATATTATTAGTATTCCATGAATAAGATTACAGATAAAGGTTAGGAAAAATACGTCATATACACATGCCAAATAAATGAAACTCAAATTTTTTTTTAAATAAATAACATAATTCCCATGTCTAGTCAAAAAATCAGGCATATGTATTTAATAATAATAATACAAATGGGTGCTACTGAAATTGTGGCTGCCTGAAATTCTTATTCTAGTGACCACAATATTCTAGTTTCCTACATAAATTTTCTGGGGTATACCTCCTTCGCTGAGGTTTGCCTTTACGGCTTGAAAAAAATATATTGTTCTAAGGGTTTTGTTTAGTACAAATATAAACACAATTTTCTTCTTTTTTTTGCGTCTATACTTGTTGGTTTTCTGTCTTAAGGATACTTCGGAAAAGAGGTTCTTCATAAACAAAAATTACATGAAAAAAAATATATAACAGCCAAGAGCAAGTGTACATATGCAAATTGACACATCAGGGTAAAGGACACAATTTTGCTTGAATCGCTTTTTTCTCTTTTTTTTTGCCTACTTTATATGTTAGTAAGTGGATTTGCAGGGAAATGATATTAAATTTCAAATATTTTTTAACTTCCTCTTTCTTTACACCTACTGAGTCATAAAAGCAGTGTTTACTTTATAAAGGACTATATAACCTGCTGAGGTTTCCATAATGTTTATTTCATATGCAAAATGTGCTGCCCAGTTCCTTAAAATTGAGCTAATTATTTGTATGCTTTTATCTTAACGTTAATGATTTTTAAAAGATGTAAAGGTAATACCAATATCTAAGGAAAAAGACAGTTATCTAAATAAGTGAATAATCCAATTAAAAGTATAATGTCTTAAAATTTTAATATTTTATATATTGATTCATAAACTTTTTGAAAGACATAAAAGCAAGAAAACAGCTCCACCCATATGCCTCCTTGTATGTGTGTGAGTTATTATTAATTCAACTTCAACATGACCAAATAATTTTGGTTAAAATTTATAATAATCAAAATGTTTGCGATACGAACCGTAAAAGTTTGCATGAAATGACATTAAGTGCGAAGAGACGGAATGAGCTAACAAACCATTTGGTAACATCTGTCACAAACAGCAAAATTTGCTTTGCGTCAGTCGGAGAAATTATTATTATTTTTATTATTATTTGGTGGTATTAACTTGACCTCAATTATTGGTGGTCATGAAATCAAATTATGACATTATTTTTGCTCGTGTTCTTCTTTTTTCCCCCCCTACCAGTTTTCTGTAAGTGTTAAAGCGTGACATTTGGGCATTGGGCTGATTAAAGAGCAACAGACAGCAGCAATTTAATGGAATATTATTCCAACGTCATAAAAGACATAAAATTATATGATTCTCATGCAGAATAGTATTCAAAATGTATAGATTTCAAGCAAAATATTATGATATTTATGGACTTTTAAAGCATCAGCTGTATACTTGGCAACTTTGCGGGCAATAAAATGGAAAAAGATTTCTCAATTTAATATTTTTGATGCGTATTTTGTTCGAACCAAATTTTTTTGCGGTTGGTATTGATTTTTTTTATGATTTATTTATATTTTTACATAAATATATTTCCATGAGGAGTACTTGTAGAACAGAAAATGCAATTTTCCACACGACTGGTTTTCAGTTGATTTCGATATAGACAAGAAAAAAAAAAACAATTTTCCAGCGCATTTCTTTACACAAAATTACGTTTTCACACAGTCATCAATATACCCGGCTTATGACCAAACTAAGTGTGTAATATTTGTTAAAAATGAAATAAATAAACAGTCCAAACACAGATATGTCCAATCTATGGCACTTGCACTTATCTATTTGGGTATTCAATCAATAAGAACATTTTTTCTTGTTGGTTATTAAGTTTATCTCTTATTTCACAAGAAAACACGTAAATAAGCAATTAAAAACCTTTCAAATATTTTTATTTAACCCACTTAACAATTGACAGTTGCTCTTTGTTTAGTTTGCTTAATAATTTCATTATGAATCGAATTATAGCAGAGCAACGCATGCAATTTGTTGAAATTTTTAATCAAAATAATTTTTCTATTCGTATAACTCATCCATTCAAAGTTTCATTTTGCGATGAAGCCCATTTCTGGTTGAATGGGTATGAAGAATTGTCAAAACATCACTTTACGCTTTATAAGCTGGTGCAGTCATTGGCCCATATGTCTTCAAAAGCGATGATGGTCAGAATGTTACTGAATGTCAATGGTGAACGGTATAGGAATATGATTCGAAATTTGTTCGTGCCTCAATTAAAATTGATATATTCAAAGAAACTTTTGATGAAAAATTTATTTCAGGTAATGGCCCAATTGATTAGCCACCAAGACAGTGTGAGTTAAATATTATTTTCTTTGGGGTTTTCTACGTCGATAAACCACAAACAATTGAAATCACCATTCGAAGAGTTATCGGCGAAAGTAACCACTGCGAAACATTTTTAGAATTGGTGTTCCAAATTGCGCCTTCTAGACACCTACCGTGTGGTGGCCACAAGGCAGAAATCAATTTTATTTCAAAAAATTTTCTTTTAAATGAAACGGGCATTTATGTTATAAATATATATCCTGGTTTTATTATGACTTAAACTTGTGTCACTCTATAAAAAACACCCATTACTTTAACCTCTCCTTCTCTGTGACAGGTCTTTTTCATTGTAGAGTACTTTCAAATAACTAATTAAGTCTACCATTTATCTATACCAGTTCTTGATACAAAGTATTTTCTATAACATGCTTTTTGACTTTATTGATTAGCAAGTATTTTTAAAGCCTGATATTAAATGGAAACTATAACGAAAGTTCATATTGAACATATTGATTGGCATGACTAACATTTTATTATCCAAAATCATTAAAAATTATTAAAAGTTTGGCACAAAATAAAGGTTAAGGATTTATGAAATTATATCCGTTAAATAAATGAAACTTGGTTGCATAATGACTTGTTCCTGATTAGTGCATAAATAAGATATACAAACATACTGCCAGTGATTGCCTCTTCCTTCGACTTCAAAGAATTTTAGTGGAATTAATGAATGCATAAAAACCACAAAACATAATTTTTTTTAATACTATATTTCTTATTTTTTTCCACAAACAATGACAGAAAACCAAACAATAACACACCAAATAACCACTTAACCCAAAAATAAAAAGCATTGAACAAAAAACAAAAAAAAAAGGGGGGAAACTAATGTTGAAATGAAAATTGTTTAATGTTTTCTTGGAAAAGAAATGAACCCAGAAGGCAGGACGCAAATAAAAGAACTGAAACAGCAAATGGCAATTGTTTGTCATTTGGCACCGCAATAACAAAAATGTAAAAAATAGCGAAAATAGAAAATGAGTAACAAACAACAAACGATGCTCATAGTTTGCGAAAAATGTATATATAAAATAAAATATATTGCAGCAGGCACAACAATAGTGCCGACTATTACCATCAAACTCACCGTATAACCACTGCTGAACAATTATTTAAGTTCATGCAAGCAGCATTTAATTTGCACATAAAAGATATTATTTTGAAAAAAATCAAATCATATAGTACGCTTACACTGCACATATCAAAAATATGCGGCAACACTCAAGAGATTGCAGCAATTTTTCCAAATTTGAGCGACTCCAATATAAATAGCAATATATACCAGCTTTTGAGTTATTTTTTTATATGATGTTTGACACAAATAGTGCCAACGCTTGCTGAGACGATCAAGGATGATCATGGTCAAGATGTATTTAAATAGGCAAAGTTATTATAATTACAACAATAATTTATGTCAAAGAGTTTCCATAGATGATACGGGAGTTTCAAAAAGGAAAAGTTCCAGCTCGCTTGTGTCCGGTATTTTATTTTTGTATTAAACAAAAAGGTTTTGGAATAGTCACGAAGATAAGAGTTACTTTAAAGTGTCTGTGGGGCTTTCATAATTAAAATTAATTTCCTAAATATTGTCTGCCTTTTTTGTATGAAAATGAAGGGCATAACTTTTTATTAAGATGTTGTTCCATATGTTGTCTATTTAATTGTTTTATAACTTCTTTCATTTATTTATGTTGTTTGCCCCACATGTTAATTAATTGAGTGATTATTCCATTATGGAAATGATATCTGTTGTCTTTGTGTTGGTGACTTTTTCTATACATTGACGGTCATTTGCTATGTGAAAGCTCTTTCATGCAGAGGAGCAGATGAAGACAATTTATTCCATATTTGCAGGTGGGCTTGTGTGGTCAACAAACTAACTCAGCTATCTAACGATCTTCCTGATAACGCTAACTGCGTTCATTTGCTAGAGTTTAAGCTGTTGTTGGTCGGTATAGTGGACGCAGTTTACTTAAACTCTTTTCATTAATATATCATTTCATATATACAGATTTAAATCGTATTAGAGATTTTGTTTTGTGAAACATTTTCTAAGATGCTGTTGACAAACTATTTTGGGAGATTTTTTTTTTCAATAAATAAAAGAATATTTAGATATTTATATTATACTTTTCAATAATACGGAACTGATACATAGTCAGTTCTACAAATAAATTTATATCTTCTTAAATTTCTGGTAAATAAAAATTCAATGAGCATTAAAAGATTATTTTTTTTGCAGTGATAATGAAAACTTTTTTTTGTATTATAAACCAACTGCCAATGTAGAGTTAGCCATTGTCACTGTGCACTAAGAAATTTATTATTTATTTAAAAGCATGTGCCCAAACCTTAAACACATGCCACACACTAGCAACGGACACACAACAACACACACATTTAAACATATTAAGTCAAAGACTCAGAAACCAACAGAAAAAGAAATTTCGAAAAGGACGTTACTTGCAACAAGAAAATGACTTGCCAAAAAAAACAACAAAAAAAAAAAATTATATAAATTCAATAACTAAAAACAACAAATAGAAAAATGTACATGTTTAACATGTTAGCAACGAAGTTGCAGAAATATATATAAAAACTGTTCTAGTTTTTTTAAAGTTGTTTTATAGAAAATAAAATTTAGAAAACCAAGAAGAACTTTTAAAAGGGATGTTTGGCATGTTGTTTTTACAGAAACCAAGCTTCGAAACACACTCCATTTTAAAATAAATATTAATGATACTAAACTAAATAGTTTTAAATTTGTGGTTAAAATACCAAAAGCTTTTATGTCTCTCTCTTCTTATCTCTTGAGAAGATAATATAAATTATATGTCTTGGAAGGGTTGTTGCGAAATGCATGAGGGATTGAAATCAAATTAAGTCAATGGCTGTTTTTGTTGATATAGATTGATGCAAGAGCATGACGAATCGCAGTTTTGCGGGGAATTTTCCGAAGTACTCAATTTACGATTTAAGTCCATGTTAGTGAATTTCTTTAGTTGAGCGTTAAATCATAAAATTGAATTTTCAAACGAGGCTTAATACAGAAATGCATACACTTTAAATCCTGCTATTTCTAAAACGGGCTAATCAACTGTATAAAATATCCACTGGCATATCACTCAAGCCAGAAAACTATATTTCGAATAAAGTAAATTTCAAAGTTGTTTATCTCTATATATGGAGGAACTTAGTTTCGCTCCATCCTGCTTTACGGACCGTGTCAAACTAAGTATTGATTATTTAATCAATTGCAAACTCTAACCCGTGCTTTTACAATCACTACAAATCTTTCGTGAATTTGGGAACTCCCTAATATTCTTGACGTTTCTTATAAACAGTGACATGAAAAACTAATGTGAAAGTGGAAACAACTCATTTCAAAACGTTGACATTGACAAAAGGGTTCGCAACTTTTTAATCAAATGATTAACTGTATAGAGCTAAACATAAAAAGCATGGAACCAACAAAAAATTTATTTTAAACGCAGAACAATTTTTGATATTGGCATCATATTATTCCTCATCGGAAAGCAAAAATCATGCCTCGATGGGAAACAGTTTTGTAAGTGAAGACAGCCAACTCTCGCTCACCAAATTTCTTTGGCATTAAATAAGTTACTTTCGCAACTCTTCACTTGACAGATAAGGATAGATTAATAGGCTTCTGGCAGAAATGGAAAAGAGTTCCAACTCACTTGGGTCATATATGGTCCTTTGGTATTATGTTGTGGAAGAAAAAAGTTAAGCAAAATAAATTAAAAAAACTGTGAACTAGGGGAAGGGAGGAAAAACTTAGGGAAAAATTGGTCGTGAATACACGCCTTGCGGGAGCCAGTAAAAATACCAGCCGATGTTCTCATCAAAGCGCCTTAGTATCCTGAAGCTGATTCCCGATAATTCTGATAAGCTGCTGAAGGATGAAGGTAGAATAGATGCACAATGCTCTTCTACTTCTCCGCGTCATTACAGCCAATAGATAAATCTATTTGGTGTGTTATAATTTTTTTCTTTATTACACATATTGATCAGCAATTCTCTTTATTTTTTAAAATCTTTTTTAATTCTTTTGTTTTTTTTTATAAATCATAAATTTTGCATGTGCAAAAATTTTTTGATATTGAAATTACGAATGCATTCAAACACTGAAGCGTGTATGTTTTTATATATTTTAACATAAAAAATATATCTGCTCCTCCATCTTGCCATTATCGTTCATTTTATCATTATCTTCTTTTATTTTTGAAATAATGTCACCATTTATAAATCACCAATACCGCAAAACCAGCAGCAGCGCAAGAAACCATCTTGGCAGTAACAATATGCCTCAGTGAACAAAATGAACATTTTTAATTACACTCTCTGCCATTAAAAATCGAAAGAAGCATTTAAAAGGATTGTAGTCAGCATGCGGAAACATGGTTTTTTCTACCGATTTCTTTCTTTTTTCTAATTCCTTTCTTTTTTTTTTGCCAATTCGAATATAATTCTAACAAACAGTTTTTTATGAAAACTTCACATACACTCTCATTCCTTCTCAATGTGTTGTTGTGAAGTATTTTCTCTTAAATACAGCTGAGTAAAAAAGAAACTTTGATTATTTCTAAACGAGCTGTTTAAAGGAAATAAAAGGAAAACAAAATTACACCGGAAGAGATGTTTATTCTACACTTAGTACAATAAGTATTATTTTCTTTTTTTTAATAAAATACAAAAAGTTTTGTTTTAATAAATAATTAATGAGCAAATATTCAAGTAACCACAGTGGTTGTTTAGAAACATATTTAATTCAAGAATTTGCCGCAAATTGCTGAATAAAATTTGAACAAACGAAAAGACTTCCTACGAGCATTTTATTTATACTTCTTCATGCATAAAGTCCAATCGTTCAACAACTAGAAACTTTATTATAACCAGTTTTCACAACTCCTTTGAGATTCCGTAGAAGCTATTGATTTCGTGGCCCTAATGAAATTTTCGTTTATATAGAAATATAAGTATATAATATTGATTTTTTTAAACTATTCGCAATCGTTTGTGAATAACTTCCTTATTAACAAACGATTGCTAAAGTATTTTGCCATACAACAATTACACTTTATAGAAACTTTAAATTTAATAGTGATTTGTGAATAATACCGTAAATATTTAATACCATTGAGTTGTAGAAATATAACATATTTTCCTCATTTACTAAAGCCGATGTTTTTCTTGTCACCAGAACAAATAAGAACATGACAAATCATTTATTTGGAGTGAGCGTTACCATCATAGTATTATTGTCAAATATTTGTGTCATCGACTTCTTAACGCTTATATATTATTTATTGCTTTACCAGTGTATTTAGCTGTTGGTTTTTATTTCTGGAGCAAAATTTTTTAGTTTTTGTTTTATATACTGAATGAAAATCTTTGGACCAGTCACAATAGTTAACTTAAAGTTTATTTACAACAATTACGTTTTCTTACAATACTACATAATACTTGCCCAAATCGAAAATTTTTGTGAAATTCATTTAACACAAACAAGATGTTCCGAAATGTTTTGTCAACTCAAATTTAACCTCTTAGCATGCCGATACACACCGATTAGATAAACTGTACGCTATTAAGTTCAATGCATTGTACGGCAAGGTTAAACGGATGTGATAGTGTTGTGTGGACAGACAATGACTTACCTGCAGTTATCAAAAACTCATTCATTCTTATGTATGCTGATGACGTAAAAATATTTTTTACCTACAATATCTTTGATGATCATAAGTTTCTTCAAGCAGATTTAAACTCTTTGTACTCTTGGTGTGAAATGAATTTAATGACATTGAATCTAAAAAAATGCAAGCATATGTGTTTCTTTCGGAGGAGCCATTTCAACGTAAAATATTTTTTGGGTGGTTATGAGCTGGAAAATGTTTGCACTTTCACAGATCTTGGAATTTTACTAGATCCAAAACTGAATTTTATTCAACATATATCTCTAACTGTTAGAAAAGCCAGAAGTCAACTGGGGTTCATCAAACGCTGGGCAAAGGAATTTGATGATCCTTATGTTACTAAGCAGCTTTTCACATCGCTTGTTCGTCCCATTTTGGAATATGGATCAATAATATGGGATCCAACATATAAGGTTTACATCAACACAATTGAATCTGTACAAAAACAATTTTTAATATTTTGTCTTCGAAGTTTGCAATGGAACCCATTTTGTTTGCCTTCTTATAAAGCTAGACTAGCTCTTATTAAGTTACCATCCCTAAGTAGTCGAAGATCTATGTTAAACACTTTATTTATTTTAAATATAATTAATGGTAAAACCTGCTCTGAATTCTTAATTGAAAATTTATCATTTTGTGTTCCTCAACGTCCTACTCGTTTCTTCTGTCTACTTAATATTAAATTTCTAAGAACAAATTACGCTAATTCTGATAATTTTATTAGATGCTGTAAGGACTTTAACAAGATATATTATTATGTTGATTTCTCTTTCAGTGAAAATTTGATTAAACGAAATATTTTGTTTGCATTAAATAACAGCCAATAATTGATATTTCTTTGAATTTTAATCTGTATATGTATGTAAATAGTCTGTAAGAATTGTAAATTCATAGACTGTAAAATAAATAAATAAATAAATAAATAAAATAAATAAATGGAAGGATGTGTGATAAAATTTTGTTGTTGTTTTAATTCCTAACTAGCAGGCATTTGCTATGGTACCAACAAAGTAGGTTGCTGTATTCTGCTCCTTAGCACATGACAATCTGAGTCGAAATCGGTAATTTTCAGCGACCACTTATACGATTTAATCATTTTAACAAGCCGACGACAACAATCACTTCGATTCATGACTGAGTGCGGAGTCTATCCGGCATCATTAAACTTAAAAGTAACACGATGACAATAAAAAAGTTGTCAAATAAACGAAATTTGAATTTATTATGTCCGAGAATTAAATTGTTTCCTGGAATAAATCGTTTAAAGTTTATACCCCTGTTTTACTTACAATTTCAATTTATTTCAGTAAACTTAGGCAATAAAAACGTATTACGTCTTATAGAATTATTTTGCGAAAGCGCATACGGTTGACAAAAACCAGAAATAAAGTTTTTTATTACAAAGTGTTTTCTTTCTATTGCTAACGAGAATGCTTTTATTTCCAGGAGTGTAATTTTTCTGAAGTCGGAAATTACGAATAAGAATCACTTGAAGCCGAAAGTTGCGATGATATCGTAACGACACACATCTTGCACGTATGCCATATTCTTGGCAGTAATAAATTTATTTTATCCTGATAATTCCTTATAATTCATCGAAGTGAAAAGGAGTGAGGACCTACTAATTTTAAAACGGTGGCGAAGTTTGAAGTCAAATAGTTACACTAAAATACCTGTCTTTTCATTTCTGTTTACGTGTCTTCTCAACAGTACTGCCCCCTTAATCATCTAATGAAAAACATATACATATTTAGAAAGAGAAATATTGACATCTTCGAATATCCTGCCATGTCAGAATTAACACATTTCATATTTTGGTCATTCAGAAAATTAGATGCTGAAAAATTTCCGAAAACGAAATAAATTTTTATTTCAGAAACCGAGTCATTCAAGAACAATAGAAATAATAACATTCGAACAAGAGCCATAATCAACGTGGGACCAGTTTTTGTACACAAGTGCACCCGAATATTGTTTTTACTGGTCAATCATCGATACAAACTGAACGCTGTAAATTGATATACATGAGGTCTATTTAATAATTTATCCCATTACGCAGATCTCATGAGCCAAAAGTACAGTAGAAATTTAATATAAACTCAAGAATTTAACTAAATCGGCCGTAGGATTAAAGCATCATGTACGAATAGAATAAACTGAAATTATCTTGTAAAAGTTTTTCTTTCCCATAAAGTATATTAAAAAGTGCTTCAAGAGTATTACGCCTTATTAAACTAATTTATGGAATACCATTAAACGTTGATAAATTTATATTCCAAGATATTTGCTACGATGTTTGAACACATGAATTTGTGTAAAAAAAAGACTATTAAGGACACTTGTTACCAATCGCGAAAGGTGGAAGGAATATATTTCTTTAATATCCCACCACTCACTGCATTTAGAGCGTATTTCATGTTAAGTAAACACGACCATTTGAATAATTTCTACATTTAAATGTTTAATGCCCAGAAAGAGCAAAACAATCATCATTTTAATTGTTGTTCTTAGAGCAACAAATGCAATAACAATCATTAAATTTTATTACCATTTTATTTCGAAAATGTTCCAAAAAGAAAACAACACAAGTACACTTCCTTTGAGTTACAAAACTGAATACACAAAAAGTACCGATTAAAACTAAAGAAGGTGAATAAATCATCAAATTTAGAAGAACTTAATTTAACGCCAAAATAACGAATAGACATTTACAGTACGAACCGTGTCTATTTTCAACAACATTTCAAGAGCCTTCCTATATTTTCAAGTGCAAACTAAATATTATTGTATGCTCAGTTGTTTTAAGGAAATAAAGGAGAAAGGAAACAAATACAAATTAAAATACACTCACTTTAAAGTATTATTGTTATTATTTAAAAGGCATTAATTTATTTTAATGGGCGAACAATTAAATTTAATTACACGAAATATTTGTAAACCAAATACCAGGAAAGCAACAAAACAAACTCTAACATAAATACAAATTAGTGGAAATGGCAGTGTAATAGATGTAATTGATACAACGGAGTAAGTGGGGTAGACATTATGCTAATGCAAAGACAAAAGTTTCTCTTGTCTTCCAGTAGTTGAAGAAATTTCACTACTTCTGGAACAAAAATTGTAATTAAATTTTCGCAATAATAATCGGGCACAAACACTTTTACAATTTGTATTAGGGCTCCATTGAAAATGAAACTATATACAAGCCTGCAAAGAATATTTGGCCAAATAGAACCAAGTCCCCAATGAGTTTATAGCAGAGCAAGTGTTAGTTACACTTTGCTCATATTGCGTTTTATTGGTAGTACTGTTACAACTTCAGCATTTAATGAGTTTTAGTGTTGTCACTCATTTGGATAGTGACATCTCTGAGGAAAATCGATTACTGTCATCAACCGCAAAAACTAACCACACGAAATGGATTCGTTAGCTTTTCTATGTGTTACAGAGTGTGTATATCAGCTTATTGATGCGAGTTGTAAAACATTCCTATTTTCTGTTAAACATACACATGCAAGTGTAGCACAGCATGCAGCAGGATGCGTTGCATTACACGGGTGTAAGATTGGGGGCCCTGAACTGTTACATTTAAAAAAAATATATATTATTTGCAGGTGTTTGAGTGTTATTTAAAGGGATTTTTTTAAATAATTAGTTCTTTTCTATACACCCCATACCTGGACTTTTTCTTTACGAATCATCCTTCAAATAACTTTTATATATTCATCTTCGCATTAAAGTCTTCACGCGCAAACTCGAAACTATTTGTAAGTTTCATAATGCAACAGCTTTATATTTTTTTCTAATAAATATTCCTCTTAAGGATTCCTCTTTCTAAATATTATATTCTGATTACTATATTTTGATTATTATATTTTATTTTATAGGCTAATTGTTCGAAAAACAATATTTGCGATTTTTCATAAAATATTTTATACCTCAGCAGTCGTTGCTCTTGCCTGGATGTGCACCCATGTAAAAATCTCTAAGTTATTTCGATATGGCTATAAAGTCCCCTGAAGGCGATTAAATAAATTCAATCGATCTGTGCATAAAAGTCAATGTTGTAGACATGTCGCTTAAAAACATCCATACTAAGTAAACACTTCTACTTTGAATTTGTTCGCGTACCTCGCCATCAGTAGCAAAATTTATTGATGAGCTTATTTGATCGTCTATAGCTCACAAAAAACGGTTGTGCCCTAATTTTCTGTGAAAGGAACATGTCTTACAATCACTTTGCATTCAAAGTTATTTAAATAATATAAAAAAATAATCAACCAGCATAACAGGAACTTAACAAACCCGTATCACAATCGGTGTCATACAGTTTTCGTATAATTTAATACAAATACATGCTGTTATCACATTCAATTAAGCCATCTCATCAGTGGTGATAAATAAAAATAAACAATAATGCTGATAATGAAAGTGGAGCGTCTTTCGAAAACAGCTGTGCTGCTCCCCTGCGTAAGTTGGCTTTATATACTGAAAATAAGTTGTGTAAAATTAGTCTATCATAATTGAACTTAAAATTAAATTTGTTTTAAATAATCTTGCACAAAGGCCCAGTATTTTAGATTTAACTGCAATTTCTTATTTTACCAACTTTATAAAAATTGGCTAATTACGAATCGTGTCTGGTTGTAAAACTTTTGAAACATTATTTTATCACGTTATTTGTTTAATTTTCACACACACTCCAACGCCATACAAATACATTCAGAATGCTTTACAATATTCTTGTGCATGCTTTCAGTAAAATAAGAGCACAGTGATGGCCAAAATAATCTTTAGTATTACTAAGCATTATTGCTTTCTTTTATGTATAAAAAGAAGCAGTTATTGCTTGAAATTGCTAAAGAATAGCAAACAGTTACATTTTACATAAATCTAAAATGTCGAACTAAAATTTTAAAAATTAATGTTAAAATAAGCTGAAAATAATAATGAATCAAAATACAAGTGTTGTAGTGAAAAATATTTTCGAGCGTTGGATATACCAAAAATAGGTCATGCTTGTATTTTTGTTTGAAGTTTATTTTACGATTTATTTGATCTTCCTAGTTCGATTTTTTTAAAGCGAATATCTTAGTGCTTTCGAATCAAATTAATTTTTTTAATTTTTTAATTTAATAAGCTTCGAAAGCGTGCAAAGATATTTACACATTATGAGAAGATAACATGATCCACACCAATAATCTTGGTACAATGTGATGTATGAGTGACATTAATAATGTTTAATAAGTTTATGAGTAGAAGCACAATTCCAGAGGAGAGTTGGATACTTAAAAAACGAAGAAACAAGCAAGTGAAGATAATTAAAAATAAAGTTTACAATCAGTAGTGACTGCTATAGAGAAATGAATACTGACGTTCACCAATTAAACAACCGTGATGTGCGGGATCTGTGGTTTCAAAAAGACTGCGCAATATGTCATACATCTCGTGCCGCAGTTGATTTAATCGTGTGATTTAAAGCTGCGGAAATTTGTGAACTCAGTACTCTGCGCTATTAAGCAGGAAATGACTAAGCAATAGCAGGACGAAATTCATATTTTATTGGCCCCACATGTCCGAAAAATCACTAAAACTCAGGATTCCAAATGACACGTCATGAGAATCAATCGTTGAAATCATATGCCAACAGACATACACAAATTAAAATTAAAAATAAAAGATTATCTTTCGAATAGAGAAAATTGTATGTCAAATAAAATAATTTGTACTTGTTTTATTTAATTTAAAAGTTTTATACCTCTATGAAAACACCCTCTACGCCTAAGCACAGTGGTTTAGTTGACTGCTAACAGAATAAGTGTGACTATTAGGTGTATCACATTGCGTCATTATATATAATCCGAAATTTTCAATTATATTAAATTTTATATTCGTCTGAAATCTACAATTTATTTACAATTTTATTATTTTCATACCCACAAAAAGATTTCACAATTTAGTTTATCACTGTTGTTAGATTACCGTTTCTTTAGTAGGGTGTCTTCAGTATAGAGAACAATACTTATAACTTGCCACACAAATAGTAAAGGGTTGCTGTAAATGTTACTGCTGAAATAATTGTGCAACCAAAAAAGCAAATATAATAAAACAAATTCAACTCTTTGCACTCCCTGAGGGGATGTACAAAATGTTGTGAAACAAAAGACTAAAAAGACAATAACGAATACATGCACAAGTTTGTGTAAATAGATGTTTGTGTATTTGAAATTTGTGTAAATAGTTTTGTTGATGCACGTGTATGTATGCGTGCGGTCGTGTACATGTATTTGAGTTTTTAAGGACATTGAACAAACGTGATGAATAGATAGTCCCAAGTTAATTATTTTTGTCAGTTACAAAACTCTGCATTGCAAAACTCTGTATTGTTGGTAACTAATGTTCTGCACTTAAGACCCAAAAGCATTTATTTTGCAAACCAAAAATAATTGAAATAAATGCATGTAATCTTTTTAAATAAATTATAGTATGAATCATTAATCTACTTTATTAAGATACCGTAATGATATTTAATACATTAAAATGAATTGATGTGTGGAACTTTCACAAATTTATCTTTCCAGTTCATTATTATTATTAATTTTGCACTGCAAGAACAGACTTTTTGTAATTTACTGTATTAGAAAGTTGCAGCTATATATGTAACATATTTCTTTAGGCATCTCCTGCCAAAGAGAAACAAGGGGATAGTAATGTGCGGACTGATGAAGAAAGACAAAATTCAAATGAAACTATTTAATTTTTACATCGTCTTTGATTTTTTACAGCGAAGGAGTGTTCTGTATGCGCTCTTTTAGTGGATAATAGTTTCAGTCGTCGTCGGCAATTTTCAGTACTAAAGATCCTCAACCATGAGGTCAGGCAGATTACAAAAATTCGATGCCCTATGTCATAGCCTACGAGTTAACCACTTCACACAACAGCGATTGTAAAAAAAAAAAGCAACAGCATTTGTCAAAAAGTTTCATTATTGAAACATTAAGACATCTTATATATCGATAGTTATAATTATTCAATTAAGTTTGCCAATAAATTTTATTTGAATGTAACTAAATAGCAGCTTCATTTATATGACGGACTCCAAACAGCATAATTGCTGTTACACTTTTAATAAAAACATAATCAAAATTCTATTTCTGCCTTTAAACTTCAATGTAAGCTTTTGCTCGCATTTTTCCCTGCTTTTAACACTTAACGTGTTGTGTTGAATGAAAAGTTTTTCACTTGCACAATCAAAATTAATATAAAAGAAAACACAACACTTTTACTTTTTCATACTTTAAACATTTTTTTAAACACATTGAGATTAGATTTTTTTGTTTTGTAAAGTACGTCATGAACACTTGCCTACGGCCTACTTGGTGCTACATAACTTGGTTATGTTGCTGACAATTTTGCTGCTAATGGTTGCCGTAAGTGACGACAACATAATTAACAGCAAACAACAGCAACAGCTGAACAATAAGAATGAGCCAAAACGACGTGTTACTTGATGTTGTAAACAGCACTTGATGATGGATGCAGTTATGAGTGCATATTATTAACACATTTTTTGCATTCTCGGTTGGGCTGACACGTGTTACTGTTCCATGTTGAATGAGGCAAGTGTACAGCAGCACCTTCTGCAATATAAGCATCATCAAAGTAAACGTCATTATAAAGAACATTTACATTCCATTTGTATATGAAGGAAGAATGTGGCGGCATTGTAGTGGACATTTACTCATCTTAGAATTTAAAGTTACAATTATCATGAATTTTCAATAAAATCCAAATAAATGATATTTGAAAATGATATTGTTATTCTTTTGTTTTGAAATACATATTATTGATTCGAAAACATTTGCCGTTACTTACAGAGAGAAATAAAAACTTTAATTAGCTCGTTGTAACAGTTGATGTTGATGATATTCTAAAAAGATTGTTATAACACGGATATTAACTTTCAGTTTTTTTTTTATTTATAAAAAGATATTTAAGGACGTTTAAGATTCCAGGCTACTCCGTATCTTTGCTGCTGTTTTGTAGCAAAAACAGCATAGATAATCACTACGAATATACCAACATTTTTTTCTTTAGAAAAATACCGTCTTAGAGCTTCCCACAACTTCTAACAACATACCCGTGAGAATACGTGGACAAATCATTAGATCTCAATTTTTAAATAGTTAACTGTGGTAATAACAAGACTAATATGGCTTTTTTCTCCGGCTAGAATATATTAAAGTTCTTCACAGAATGGCATTATATATATAATTTTATCGCCTTAAATGCATTTGATAATTATTTAACAAAATCTTAATCATTATTCTGATACGAATATTTAAATGAAAATAGAAAAAAAAACTTCATATATTAAGATACAACTTCTATAAATCCCTTTTAAAGCAGGATTAGGGATTAATTAAAAAGCCAAATTTTCAACAGCTCATGAACTTTAACTTTTTATGTACAATAAGTTTTCATTGTAACTTAAAATTTGTTTTAATAGTTAAATGCACACATACATAAATGCTTGTGGCTAAATTAGGGTTATAACCTATTTCAATATGTAATAAAAGAAAGTGCAAGTCTCTGCTATATAGGCGTTTGTGATTGTAAACTGCATTTGGTTTACTAGGAGCCACCAGTTGATGTGTATTGTTCAACCAAACCTACTTTTAAGCAGCACATGGTTTGGTTTCAATCCAGGACGACAAGTCATAAGATTCAGTTTTCACTTGAGGGCGAATTACCTTGATAAATCTATGAATTCAAATAAACCAGTCATAAATTTTTCTTCAAGTGATTTTCTAAAACTAACTCAAGAAATATTAAAATATTGTATCAACATTTAGAGGAAATAAAAGGAACATCTCTTATTTAATTACATCTTATCAGTTAAAGTTTAATTGTATATTCAAACCACAATATGAAGTTAAATATAACGATAATTTATAGAACATATTATGTCTTAAATTAAGCGATCTAATTTGAAAAATCTTCATAATTAAATAATGCTATAAACTTATATTTCCTTATGAGTTTTTATTGGGCCTACATCTTCCCATATATTGTCAGATACTTAAGGAAAAATTGAAAGAGTTACTAGTCTAATATATATCGACTGGAGTATATGTAAATTATCACATTTTATTTTGCATATCAATACTATGTGACATACAGTGGGATAGAATGCTTTGGTATTTAAGCAGAATCTTTCACACTGATTATTTAACTTCGGTGACATCACATTAAAACTTTGCAGAAAATTAATGAAAAATATATCAAATGTCCTATTATATTCTTCGACTACGTAGATTTACATAAGCACCTTGGCCTAAGTATTTATAGAATGAAACTTTTGAAAGAATTGAGTCCAAACGCCCATCATTTGCATCGCTTTTGAGCTCCTGCAAAAAAGCGCTACGACTAAATAATAATGAAAACAAACTTGAATCAGATAAGTGCTTATTGAGTTAACCAATTTCTAGTAATATTGGATTCAATCACATTTTCCATTGGTTAAGACATATCGTGGTCACATTTTTTTTAATTGAAAATATTTGACAAAAGTGAATGGCTCTTAAGATTAATCTGGACGTGTAAAAAGAAGAGGTATATTGTCCTCTTTACTTGTTGAAAATATTGCACCAAATTTCGATACATTTGGTTTATTATATACTCGAGTGTACGAGAACGTTTCTAAAATTATACATGAAGTAAAATGCTTGGCACTCATTAAAGGTAAATGCCAAAATGATACAATAGGTTAAATGATAAAGGCCCTAATCTGTAAATCGAATCTAAATAAATTTCTCTTTTTCCTAAAATACCCAAATTATACGTAATAAATAAGTTTTGGATAAAATATTTCAAGATCTGAAGTAAAGAAAACCTTAAGATATTTAAAAAAATTTTGCTAAAAGTAGTTTTATTGTTATTATAATATTTTTCCTTTCATTTTGAGCTTTCCAAAATCAGCTCTTTTTACAGAACAGGCAAGGCTCTCTTGACATGAAAATTCATAATAGCGCCCCTGTGACATACACACTAAAACATAATATCACACCATCTTATTGTTTTAAAATGCTTGAAGAATTTTCGACACAATCTGATGCAGATCCACTGTATGTTTTTGCCTTAAGCCATATTGCACTACCATTCGGCTTTCAATTTTAATTTTTGCCACCTATGAATATCTAAACTGCAATATTTCTGTTGAAATGTACATGCAATACATTTACTTTAGTACCACATACACTTACATGCGACTGTATGTGTAGGTGCAAACTATTTTATACAGGTATTTTACAGTTATAAACTTATGCCATATTACTTTTGAAAATTGCTTCAGGGGTTTTGCCACAAATTCAAACCTACACTGCCACTACACACAGTCAAGTTAAAAAGTTTTCCTTTAGAGAAATTTGTTCAAAATCTATTTAATATATAACAGATAGTTCTTTGTAGCGACCATAATCATCATAAACAATAAAATATTTATCGATTTTTACTGATTTTCTATAAAAATAATACTAATTACTTTTGATTTAAAAGTTTTAAAAGTCTAAGAAAACTTAGAATGCATTTGAAATTTATCTACCGTTTACTTTTGTAAATTAAATAAAAACTTTAAGATATGAAGAAAACTTAATAAAAAACAGTTACGATAAGAATTCAACAAAGATATCAAAATGTAGTTTTAAATATTCTAAAATAAATATTATAAATATTGCAAAGCAAAAGTTAGCATGAGTTTAAATCATTCAACTTACAAAGCAGAGAAAGCCGCTGCACTATCATCATCAGTACTCATGAGTATTTTTGTTTATACAATTTAGTCAACTTGAAAATATCGCTATAAGTCACAAAATTTCAAATAGAAAATTAGAATTTAAAGTTATTTTTAAAAACATGTTAAAAAAAGCAGAGAAAAAATAGCTGAAATAATCAAATTCTTCCATATGCCTCCGTTGCAGCCTTATTTTAAATACTTTCTTCGTTTATATAATAATCCCTTGAACTATTTCCATAATTAGTACAGGCGTTGGAAAATTTCTACTTGTCACTAATCACAATTCACACATTTTTCTAATAAATAATTTCACCAAAAAAAAAAAGGAGTTTATAAATTTTCTATGATAATTGCACACAACACACTAGCCCGAACATAATTTTTAAGGCATTTTTATTGGTTTATGGTTGTGGCTTCCACAAAATGTAGAAACACAGAATTATTACTATTTTGTCAGGTATTTTGTTAAAATTGTAGTTACAAATTCAAAAAGTTAAACAAAGCAAATACGGGCAAAGTTAAAGTTGGAATTAAAATCAAAATGAATATGGTTGAAAACACTACAGCGACTTTTGTTTGCCAAAATACTATTAAATGAAATATATATTATTAATACATAAGAAGAAGGCAGACTTAAATTATAAGCCATTAATTTTTGTACAAATCGTACTAACACTTTCGTGACATTTATAGGAAAAGCGAATAATTATTTGTTTAATACATCATTTAGGAAGAGCAGGTCAATATTATCAGGAACCGTGTTTAAAATAGCTTATATTTGTTTTTTCAAGGAAATGATTCCCTTCTTTTGAAGGGAAATATATTTTAAATATTTAAAATAATGCCAACATTTGAACACTTCTGATTTTTATAATAGTTTTTAGTTTTATTTGTTCTTCTTTCGGAAAGGCCACATGATACTTAGTAAAGTGTCTTCAATATCTACTTACCTTGTAGCGGCAAGTATAGTGGCACGTCATTTATTTAAAGAACATTTCATTGCCATTAGCAGGATAGAAAAATTGTTAAGTCCAACTGTTTTGTAATCCAATTAATAATAAAGAACTGATAATATTCCAGGTTTTCTGCAACCAAATGGTCGCCTTGGTGATCTATTATTAAATATTTATTAATTGAAGACCTTCAAAATTGTACACGTAGGGCCAAGAAGATTGATGTCTCTGTGAGTTCTCTAAAAATATAAAGAAAACAAATTATTAGTACCGAACAAGATGATAGACATTTTGAAATATTAAAAATTTAGTCAAATGTCTAGAATATTTCCGTGAAGAAAGAGTGGTAAGATACCCACGCTTAGACGAAGCCAGGGCCTGAAGCTGCCTCTTTTTCACACATAGAATCTCAAGCTCTTGGGCTTTGGCTCCAACGTCCGAAAAAAATGCGTAATGACATCATGCGAAGAAAACAAATGTTAGAGCAAGATCTGGCAAAATACTCTTGCAGTCCTTCCCATCAACTAAATCAAAATGTTTTTCAAATAAGAGGTTACAAACTTTGATTTCTGTTGATGTTGTAAAAGGTAGTTCCATGCAGTCATATAGACAATTAAGCAGGTAAAAAATATCCTCGTGTTTCCTCATTGTACCAGAGCCAGTGAAGAAGGAAATAAAGTTGAAAGGACACATCAAGAGAGATAGGAAGAGAGAAAATGTATCGTAACCATTTTATTATTTACATCACCAGCGAGTTTTGCCTAAGGTGATGATTAGGGATACTGTAAACTAACAAGAGCTGAGCAGAAAATGTCATCATAAATGTTTTATTTTATTTATTTTAAAAACTATTGTGTGACACAATTCATTTAGAAATTGTAAATAAACTACTTTGAATACAACGATTTATGTGTTTATTTTAATTAATTAATACTGAGAACAATAAAAATTAGTGATACTCGATTATATGTTATATGTTTTTATTTACACATACTTTCTTGCTCTCAATTAATTAAGTAGCTTAAATGAGAAAAATATCTATAAAAATAAACAATCCAATATGTGAGGTTTTCGTTAAATTTTATTAAACCCAATTGGATTGCTTCTTTTGTTCATTTAATCCCACCTTAATTGCATCTCTTCTTGGCTGGTTTTCATTGAAAGCAATCAATGGATAATAAAAAAAAATTTATATATTTAAAAATAATATAAAGAAAAAATCGTAATCCCTAAAGTCCATATATAACAACACTCATTCAATAATATCTAAGTACTCTAATACGGCAACAATGCACACAATTACACCGCCATTTATCAATCCCAAGCGAATTTATACTCAATTTTTATGTGTTCGATTTCTATTTGTTATTTTGTTGAAATAAGTTGGAAATCATAGACGATTCTTGGCCAATATATACCACATTCTTATCTTGAATATCCTTTTTGAGCGCCACAAGCTTCATGACAAAGTAAAAAAGGATAAAACACACATCCAACGAAAATAAAATACTAAATACAAAATCCTCATCCGTACAGCTGTTCAAATGAATGAATGAGTGGGCATTGTGGAGCGCATAGAATGATAAAGAACAAATTGAACGTTAAACAGGTCAAAAGTGAAAATACCACAGCCAGTGTTATCTTAAATTGATGATACAACCATACTCGTATGAGCCGCAAACATTTGCTGATAAACAGACAATTGCTCCTCACTGGCCGATTGTATTTTAGGATAATAGTGGGATTTTTGTTTTCTTTTCATTTACCAAGATTTCTTTCCATTTTGCGCCTTAAGGCACAAAAAATGTTGGTCATTAATCCTTCACGCAAGAGAAGGGTAGAACAAAATTTAATTTCTATTGAAATTTGTTGATTTTGTTTTCAGCCTCGTAGTTTATGGGCCCTAAAGGGCCTCTATTTAAATAAAGTAAATAGAAAAATAGAGCAACGGAGTGTGGTATTTATATTATATTATGTGATGAAAAATTTCTTTGTTCTTAAATGCAATGCCAACAATGTTGATTGAGTGAATATCTTAGACATAAAGACGCAAAATATTTTTGGTATTACAATTTAAAGCATTTATCCACCAACATGGCTGTTATATATATGGCCCAGAAGGTAATATCGCTCGCACATTTTAATATTTTTTTTAATTTTTAGCATAAAATTGGTAAACAAACAAAATTTAAAAGAAACAATAAAATCGTTGTATTTTGTTTCTGTTTTGCAACAGATATATGGTAGAGAGAGATCTTTTGGTTCTTTTATTTTTGAATGAGGGAATATATGAAAACTTATTTGCGATTTATTTTTCATTTCAATTCAAAGAATATTGAATTTACGTGCATGCATATACTTAAATGTCTAGTGATCGAATTGTGATAACCGGGCCATCCAAGAGTACTGTAAAAGTTAAATATGTTTATTAAATTTCTAAATAACAAGTTTATTGATTAATAAATATAATGCATATAAATCATGGAGCAAGAACAATGACATCAAACCGTGTAAAGTGGAGATGATTTGTGACAGCTCTCCTCTCCCAAGAGATATAAAATTAGAGATAAAGTGTTTACTAGTTAATTAGTAGATTTATAAAATAACAATACAAACTGCCACACAACTTGGTTATCCTTCAGCTCTCCTATTTTTTGCACGGTGCGGTGGAGAATAATTCGTCTGGCAAATAAACAACAACCAACATGAATGAATCAATTTCAAATGCTGTTGTATTGTATTTAGTTTAGTTATTTGCCTATTTGGTGTTTATCACAAATCCTGGCTTAATATTTAGGCACAACAAAGTTAGTTATACAAATATTTTTCTTTATTCTATACATTAAATTTCTTTTGGGTTTGAAAGGCATAGAATGAAGTGTTGATGAATCAGCAGTTTTGACAGCAAAAGAATATAATATGAGAATGAATGAATGTGCAAAGTAAAGTCCGATACAAAAGGAAAGGATTTCTGCCAATCCCTCTACTTGTTGGAGATGGACGATAAAGTCAATATGTGTGCCAACATGTTACAGCAAATTAGAAATTTACAATCCAACAAAGTAACAGTAGCAGCAGGAAGACTTACCGTCTACTTAATGAAGATAATGTCGAAAGCTGATAACGATTTAAGTTGGTCAAAGTATTGGTGGTATTTTGTAAATGCCTTTTATTGATTCTAAGAAATTGAATTTCAATTGTGAATATTGTTTTTGTTATTGTAATTTGTTATTTCACTGAAACATTAAAGCTCGTTGCAGGTTAATTTATAGACTAAAAGAGTGCCACTTTAATGTTCAGATCTCAGTTAATAATTTTCTGTAGTTTAATGACTGTAAGTCGAGGTATTGAATTCGGTTGGATCTAACAACAAGCCCATTGGAAACAACATATTTTTTTAATTATTTATGAAATATTGAAAAATGCTTTTTTATTATGTGATCAAGCATTTTGTCAGTTTTTACACCAAATTTTCAATAGGCTTTTATCCAAATTCCAAATAACAGTAACACCGTCATGTACTATAGAGCAGAAGAAGCTTCCTTTTTCGTCTGTACCTGGTTAAAAATATTCACCAGCGAAATTAAAAGTAAAAGGAGCTGTCTTCATTTCTACTCTATTTCAGTTCTGGCGAAACGCCTTACATATCTAGGAGTCATGTCTTAAGTGCTGGTCCAAGACAAAAAATTTAAATAAATTAAATTTTAGTAAAATAACCATAAGCATTTCGCTAATACATTCAATTCAATTATTTTTTTTTGTCATTTTATCACTGAAGTTTTCTTCCCTTAAATTTGAAAATCTTTTTGCTTTCTATTAAAAGCAACACAGATAGATTGCCAATATTGCAAAAGGCATTTGTTTCCATGAGACCCACTTATTTTTCAATATCTTTTCTTAAGTACTAAATTTAATAACATTATTTAAGGTACCTTCATACTTATCAAATATTTGCTCAAGAACACGTAACCACTAAATATAAAATGCAAAAATGTGCCATACACAATCAGTGAAAACTATGTCACAGAAAACTACTTAATTTAAAGAATTCTTGAATGATAATTTACTGGTTTTTTGCAACAAATATTGGACAAGTATGAACTCAACTTTAGATTTACTGCCTGTTTTTGTATATAAAAAATCCTTTTATAGGAAGGAAAACAAGTGTATTGTTGTATCAATATAAATAAATACTCTCATGAAATTTTTTATTTTATTTACAAAAACCAATAGTTAAATAGAAATTCTTGCATCTAAATTTATTAAGATTTAGTTTAATAAATTATTATTATTATTTTTTTTTTTTGGAGAGTAGAATTTGATTTTCTTTCAATCATTATTGTCGCATTCAATATCGATCGTAATTTTTACACAATTTTCGAAGGATATTGAATGACGTAATTTGCATTCAGTATTAATATCACGCACGTTAAACGATATCATCAGCATTCGCTTTTCAATACTAAGTATTTTGGAAATATCAATATTAAGTATCTCAAAAGATCAAACTCATCTTTCAATAAAATTTAAAATTCCTTTTATGTCATTCACAAAAAGCAAAAGCTATTGTTGCTAAGAAAATATAGAATAATTTTTTTTATTTACACATATGAAACCTTTTTATTTATAATAAACTCAGCAACTCTAAATATACGTCATCTGAACAATACTTTTCCCAACATAAACTTTCATTTCATATAGTTTTCTGGTTAGTTGATTATTACGGTCATAAGTTCCTCTATTTATACGAATATTTAGTTCAACGGTTGAATATTATTGCTCCACACACTAAGAACGATAACAACAACGTTAATGCTAATAGTCGTTTGCTTGTGAAAAAGTAATTCACGCATACGTTTGTTTTGGTATATAATATAATATTTTTTTTTTTACTTGATTTGTTTGGAAAATTACATTCTACTGTATAAAGAGAAAATGGTAAGGAGATGTTTCATAGAAGTGCTAGATACATAAAGAATTCCGATTTCTCAATTGTTTTCTTTTATCAGTTAAATCGGTTTGGACTTGAATATATTTTCTAAATTTAAAGTGAAATTTTTCAATTTAAAAAAATTATATGAATTATATGTTTTCGATGTTGGCTAGTTTTATGAAAAGAAAAAGAAAATTGATAAAACTTGATATCAATCTCGAAGTAAGAAATATTAAGCTGCTTTTCAAGATCATCCTGCAAATTGTGGAACACACTATTTCCTGATAGACTGATATATCTTTCACGTATATCTGTTCTACAAAAATGATTACAAATTTAAATTAGCATCTAAAATTTATGAAAAGCAGTTATGAGATACTAAACAAATTTATATACGTAAAAGAAATCAGTTTATTCATTATAATAGCGTACACTTTGACACCTCTTAGTATTAAGAATGTCACTTCTAGCTATGCTGCGGCTATGAGAACCACTCTGACATGATCCTTAAACAACTAATTAGAATAAATATTTACCAAATAACAATAAAATATTTAGAAAGATTAAGAACTAATTTGTAAGTGACTTTTATAACTGGTTTTAAATCATATGACTAGTATGACGGAAAATATCCTGGTGATCCATCAGGATATTTTCCGTGATATTTAATTTTCTGATCACACCTACAATTTTTGTTGGAGATTATGATTTCAGTAAAACATTTTTTTCTTTAGGTGTATTTCTGTCTACACTTGGACTGTGTTTAAATACAAGTTTTTTTCTCTAATTTTCTATTCAATTGGATTATATTCAGCAGCATATATTTTTTATTTCCATGGCCAACAAATGTTAATGTACCCGGAAACCGTAACACATAACGACTAAGTGAATGTTTTTTCTAACTTATTTATAAAATTGCTTATGTGCTTGTATGTTAATTAGTTCTTTTCTCTTTGTACATACTATTTGTTTTTTCTTATTTAACCTGTAGCATATTTATTCTTGTGGAAAATAAGTTTAATAAAGAACCAAAGATAAATAAAATCTGTTGAGCTTAAGCTTTAATAAACAAGCGTCATTTTGAATTTATTGCTTCAGTCTATGGTACATTAACCTGCTGTTATTTATATCAGAAATAAAATATTATGTAAGTAAAACGAAACTTGTATAAGTTTTTTTTGTGAGGTTTTCGTCAAATCAACTTAAGTATGAATACTACTAAAACTTTAGCCAAATGCATTAAAATAAAGGGCACCATAAACCATTAAGAAATTTCGAATAACAAATAAAAACCTTCTTAAACTCGGTATACGTAAAATATGATAATATTTTTACATGCTGTATGCTTGACGCTGAATTGTCTGGCTATTTGTCGGGCGTGCTCCTTCACCTATTTCAAAACTAGAGATTTGGACTATTAAAGTGTGTATATGCACATAAAATAACTCTAGACTTACACAATGCAAAAAGAATGGAGTCGAGAGGAACATATATATGATGATTAGACCCAACAGCCATTCTTCAAAATTTCTATTACACAAAACAGTTTTATCAAATAGACTTATCTGCTTTTGCTTAAAACTCACAAATATTATATATAACGTATTAAAAGAAATCAACAGCAGTAAAAGCATTAAACATTAAAATGTAGTGGTTCGCATTCAATGAAGAAATACTCTAATCATATTATATAAAGTCGTATAAAGTCATATTATATAAAGTCTTTAATATATTAAAAAGATGAACACAAAAGTTTAAGTAATTAGAGAAAGTGAAACTTCTTTATAATAAACTTTATTATAGGAATATTCCAATGTGCGAGTGGAAAATATTATTTGTCTAATTGTAGGTGTTTTATATTGAACTAATTATTGCCGTATTATATAACAATTAATAGAGTATTTAAAAGTATTTTTAATCAACAAGACATAATAAATATTCCAAAGAATAAGAAAAAGTCAGTTTTCACTATTCAACTGACAGAGCAGGTCACTTTCACTGTTAGTACTTATGCGATACATCGTGCCGGAACTAGAAAGGATAGGATAGTGGTACAACAAGGGATAAAGACAGATTAGAAGTTAGAGAATTTGTTGTAACTTTTCCACATTTTTCTTCGCCTTTGAATTTTAGTTCCAGTACCGTCGAAGAAAGCTTCCATATATTGGTTTTAAGTGTCAACAACTGACGACGACCACTGCTATGCCTTCTTCATTGAGACAAGCCAACAACAACGAACACTATCAATAATATACAATCAATAGCAAATAATCTTTATTGTATTCAATTAATATTTTCTTGTAATAAATACTCGAACTAGTGCTAATTAATTGGTAGGAGCTGTTATTAGATACAACCAATATGTTTTATAATAAACTTTGTTACAAGCACTGAAACAATTTGCAGAGTCTTTTTATAAACACAAATATTACGTCTATTGCTTTGTTTATTTTAACAAATAAATTTGATACGAGAATTCACTTATGAAATAAATGTTACAGTTTGAATAAAGTTGGCAACACTAGAGTGTGCTATTAATATCTACGGTAGGAATGGTACATGATCCAGCAGTTAAATGAAATATCTGAAACCATTTGTAGGAATTGTATTATTTTTTCAATGGGATATTCGTGGCATAAATATTGAGAATGTCACTTCTTCAGCTGTATCTCTTACACACGTTTTCAGAATACAGGATACTTGCAAAAGTATTGTATTTTTACTCCTTAATATTTGTACCACCCACAGTGGCTTCGCAAATATATGCGTCACTGAGGGACTTGCAGGTCTGGTTTTGCTTAAAACTACTGCAGTTTCAGCATTTAGCCTATGAAAGGTAGTGAAACCACCATTGAAAAGAAGCGTTTATATATAAAAGTCTAAATACACTATTTTAAATAAGAAAATTATATATAAATAACATAAATTACTGTAATAGGATTTTTACTAAACCGCTATTTAAGTAAACTAAACAACAACGTAAAAAACAGTGAGAAGCAAACATTTATGCAGACTTTACCTTGTCTTATATTCTTTTAAATTAATCCTTTAGACTCAAACAAAAATTTTATAAAATCAACATGCTAAATAGTTTTCAGCGTTAAAGCAACGGATCTGCGTATTGTGATTTGAAAAGTACGCATTTGACATATTTGAATACATACACAAGCACTAATTCGTACACTATCGTAGATGTTGAATTATAGATGGATCCACTAGGAAGCTTTCAATGTTTGGATATGTTTTCCCACATTCATTTACTTATTTATAGTCTATGGTAATGAAGTCAATGGTATTCTATTCTATGCTCACACATACATCTGTAATAAAGCTTGTAAGTATTTGTGTTTTGTGTTTTTTACACATGATATGACAACTGTACGAGTAAAGCACGAGTAAAGAGACGTTTGGGATTTACGACCAATTAAGATTAAAGATTATTTATTCAATGCTGCTGCAATAAAAGTAGTAACACGACAAATAGACAAATACATTTGCAAGTAGATACATACACACACACACACGAACACACATACATATGCCATAATTCATCAAGCTTTTTGTATCAAGATTTAGTTAAATGTACGTGCCTCCATTTTACATTTGCTTTCGTTTTTGTTTTGTGTCTCTAATAAGGAAATGGCACCAGCAAAAAACAAACAAAATGTAACTTAAACTTCTGCATGTATGTATGTAGTTGTACATGTATGTGTCTGTATGTTTTTATTTGTTCTGTCAGTCAGTGTATATTTGAAGCTTAATACCATATTTAATTTCATTGTTTAATATTCACACACATACTGGATACACAAGAACACGTATTTAGATTTTCATTTAAACAAAGGAACTCTTCATGTTAATTGTTTAACTACGTGATTTCTTATAAATGCAAAAAAGAAGAAAACATTTTTACAAATTACAAATAGAAAAGATGTACTATTTTCATATTCCCAACAAAATAAAATGAGCGCAAAACGAGCTGGCTGAAAGGAGAACATTTTAAGGGAACTGTTTAATTAGACTACAGAATAGACACGATAAACTTATAATTTTTCCAAGCCAAGTTTTTCTCTAAAATATTAAATTAAAATGTAAAATAGCATCAACACAATTATGCTAAATAGGTACAATTTAATATTAAGAAAAATTCAACTTTGAAAAAAACTAATTTAATTATCTCTGATTCCGAATATTGCTGAAAGCTTAATTTATTTAATATCATTTTTATATTTTTTTTCTCTGCCTCCACTGTGTTTTTTCTTAATTAATAAAAGAAATTAAATTTATTGCTGTCAGTTGCAAGGGGATCGTCAAGTAAATGTTTCTGAGACATAGAAACACAATGAAGAGGAGAAATTTACTTTAATTTTCCAAATATCACGTATGAATGTAAAAAGTAACATAAAACTTTGCCAAATAATAAATAAAACTGTTCGGATATAACAGACAGACAACCTTCAACAAAAAATATTAAAAAATTATTTTATTATTTGAATTTTTTGTATATCAAATTACAATAAATTTGAAAATTATTTAACAGGTTCTAAATCAGTACAATCACTAGTTTTCCGTAGTTGTGTAAGCGAGGGTCATCGCATGAGTCACAGTTCAAATAAACAAAACGAAATCACAAGAAAGGGAAGAAAACAACAGCTAAAGCATTTTAGTTGAGTGAAGTTGTGAATAATTAATTCGCACAAATACCATGACATGCGTCTATATGCGAGTTGTGTGTGCCGTATACTTATTATGGCTTCTATGTATTAATTAGACGCACTGCTGGTCATTAATGGTTTCAATTTAATATATTGGAGTTTTATTTTTTTTATAAACGAATCTTTGAGTTTATCATCTATTATTAATATGCAATTAAAACAAATAATAAAAAATGGCTGGTATGGGTAATGAGGAATCAGAAACTCCACCGTCATATTCGATGGAATATTCTTCATGTTTTAAAAGAATCTATCAAGTGCATTGACTTTTTAAGCCCATGTAAGACATACTTAACTCCATCTTATCTTCTCACAACTCTCCTGTATGGTTCAATGCTTTTTTCAAGTCCACGATCGAGTATAGAAGAGGGTAGCCGAGAACTTGTCGGGGTAGCCAACGCAGCTGACTCTTTTGAGCATCGCAGCAATATGGGGTGAGTTTCAATGAGATCAGATGATAATATGAAACTTGTGCTCTAAAATAGCTTTGTATTTGTGAGCTTTACACAGGGCACTTGCTTTTGTGATCGAATCGAACTAAGCGAAGAGAATTCGTTCTTTGGACGAAGGGTTGTATAACTTCTTTCCTGTCACGTTTAAATTGGGGAAAGTTACATAGAACGTAGACAGAAGCTACTTCCTCTGTCCTACATACCAAAACTAATTTTCCTAGTTCCGGCAAAATCCACGCAAGAACGGACATCATCGTCTGCGTGTCGCTTTTACTAAGAGTAGGCAATTTTTCAATAGAAATTACGGCTTTAAAATCCCCCAATTTATTTAAATGTATTATTTGAAACCACTGGCTATTCAACAGTAGCTGAATGTAAAGCACAAAAATTTTACAGCAAAATAAATCTTGAAGTTGTATTAAACTGTGCAAACTTCATTTTTAAACAATCACATTGTGGTTCATTCTATTATTTAAATTTTATAGTTTTCCATCTACTTGCGGTCCTTTATACACCACAAATATTAGTCTTTCTGCAGTTTGATGGAAAGTCAAACGCAAAAAGTAAAAAAAATCAAATAAAAGGCAAAACTTTGATTTCATCTTTTGAGCTCATCAAATGTCATGTTGGTCTTTATTATTTGAGTTTTAGCCAAACATGTTGATAAGAATATTCTTAAATAAATTTTTGTGTACTGTTTCTTCCTCCTCTTTTAAAACATTTCTTTTTTTCAAGTAATAAAACTACCAAAAGTAGCTCAATACGTCAGTCTAACATAATTGTTTCTAGTGTAAAATAATTATGATTTTTGGATCTTTGGGATTGACATAATAAAACTGACTTTTTTCATGATCATCCCAAGTTTATGTACAAGCAGAACATATTTTTGCTTATGCTGCAGCTAAATAAACAACATGCCTTTTTATAATTTTGAAAGCACTGCTGCTTGTGTTAAACGCTGATAATCAAACAATGCAAAAGAACTTAACTTAAGTGAAGAATAGCGATGAATGATGTCATTTAAGCAAAGCCAAGTATTTTTCGGCCGATACTTGCATACAAAAAAAGACTTTTATTGCTAAAATTTTTATTTCTGTCTACGTTAAAAATCATTCATTTTGCTGCCACAATTTGATACCATCTTTGCAATTGCTAAAACTTTTTTAAATCGTTTACGACAATCTTGCATTAATCTTATATATCCCAAGTTTTTGATTCTGAAGTTTCCGAATTGCTAAACATTGATGTTTCCTGTTTATTCGATTTTTGGTTTCTATAAGCACCATTTTATTGAGTTACTTCCTTTTCATATTTAGGAAGAGGCGGGAGTGTCTATATTTTATTGATGATAAAATATCTTTTATTATATTAAAATTGTGTAGCTTTTCTCACACAATAACATTATGGCTGTTTACATTTTAATGTTGGTTTCTGTGAAAGTCTCTAGCAGATATATTTTACAAATAATCTTGTGTAAATCAAATCAAACAGTTGAAAAGATTTTAAATTTAAATTGAAAATTTTACAATTTCATGCAAGAATGAATTTGCTGAATTTTGTATCTTCCAAATTTTCTTAATTCAATTTAGCTCTCGACTTGAATTGTTAGACACTTACACATATAATTCAAATACTACAGACACACACGTAAATAGTTTGTGCAATGATCACAGGAAGTTATAGACAATGTAAGTTTATGCTGATTCCATAATACCTTAACTTGTTAGAAGTAAACTCAACTTAAAAAAAATATATACTTCTAATATATCCAAAATACAGAAACATCGATTTGGCGGGAAAACTTTGTTTTATTATATAGTTGGAATTTTGTAAGAAAAGCATTTAAATGATTCCCAATTCTCATGTCTTCATATCTTCTTTCATTCACAACTTTATCTGAATGCGGTCCTGTTTTTTAATTATATAAAATAACCCGATAATTTTTGATGTCAAATAAAGTCTCGTGATTTCTTTATGGCAGTAAACAAATCACGATAGTTGAAATGTAGGATTTCTTAAAAAAGAAGTCAATGGACTATTTGCCTATAAGTAGGGTACCTCCTTAATTCTAGTTCTTTGTTATACTTTTCGTTTTTAATTTATTTGGAAAATGTAACAAACCGTAACTATGACTATATAAATAATTTCGAATACATTTTATGGTCAATCTCTTGGCATGTTGTTGTATATGTGGATACCAGCACATTGTGTGATTGTGGTTGGCAGTGGGTTATAGCCATTATGTAAAATAAAAGGTCTATGTATGGACATGCATACAACATATATATATATATATATATATATATATACATATATATATATATATATATATATATATATATACATATATATATATATATATATATATATATATATAATATTTAGGTACACAAGCCAAGCAGCTTAAGATTTTTTTCTTTAGTTGGTTTTGTATAAGACTAATATAACCAGTATTATAATTTCTTATATTTGTAAAACTGAAAATAGATAGTTGTCTTGCATCGAATTAGTTTCTTTGAATCGACAGCAACCAGGCTTTTCACTAAATTCATTTAGCGGGTTTTGATATGTTTTACAACAACCAGTCCTTGTGAGAAAGTTTAAACATTGAACTAGATCCCATCTAGTTTCCATGGTGGCAATAGTAACATCTTTCATATGATAACCTGGACCTGGAGGTTTAGAATTCAGCTTCGCAATTCAGAAATTTTGCATAAAAGTCATTTGACAAATGACTTAAGCTCGTGTAATTTAATTGTTCTTTTGAAGTGAGGGAGTTAATTCTACTAAATACGCCTCAATAAGTGGTCGCATTCATATATTCTTATCACTAATTTTTCTTCTTTATAAAAGTTTAACTTTCATTACATTCACTTATATGATATATTTCAGTTTCATTAAGTAGAACCAAAATCTCTACTCGAAAGAGATGAAAACACACAAACAAACAATTCTTTTGGAATCATACCAACAGACACTAAAAGGAAGTGATTTCAAGTATCTGAGATGAATAAAACAACAAACATTTTCGCAACAGGATTTGCATTCTATCTAATGAGATTTATACAACAAACCAAGCCTAAATACTGGAAACACTACAATCAGCAACAGCACTGATAGCAGCAATTGTTGTTGTTTTTTTTTTTTTGTCATAAATAAACAAATACACATAAAGAAAAATGAAGCTAAAGTCGACTTCGAAGTAAACAACAATAAAATTTTTATTATTGCTATACTTTCATCATCAGTACTCATGCGATTTTGTGTTTATTACCGGTTTATGAGTGTTCTAGTTGAATATGACAAGGTATATAATATAATATATACATATATTATATTATTTACAAACACAACGTCTCAGTCTGTACTTAGGACATCAAATGATGTAGAATCGAAATTTCGTCAGAGCTGCTGCATAGTATGCCTTGTTGTGGTTCCCAAGCAGAGTTGATTACCTCTTGTTGTCGTAATTTCAAAGTTCTGTAAGAATATGAAGTATTTAGACAGTCATGTGAGTGTGACAATGGGCCAATTCTCATCTCAGTGACTGCCTCAAAGTTATTCCCACATCCCATAGAAAAGTAGGGTATCGGCATATGATTCTAAAAAACCAAAAACTATTTGCAATTTCTTGAAAGTTGATGATGTACAAGTTGATTGTGTTTTCTAGTTGAAAGAATAACAGATTTTTTGTTGCTCTAATTTGTGGATCCTTTTTTTCTCTGTCTGTACATGCAGCGTTTAAAATGGTTTACCAAATTTAGCTTATTTTCCTCATCGTCATACACGTCAGCTGGCATGGCGTCATTTACACAAAGCACAGAGTTTTCATGCCGATAATGATCATTCCATAGAAATTCATCAGAAAATGTTCCAACAATGTATACGTGCCGTCATCGTCTTCACTACTGCACCCAACAGCCACAAGCGTCGACTAGAGAAAAACTAAAGTTTAGTTTATGTAAATTTCTTCTTCATTTCTGTACATTCGGAAAAAACGCGTTTTACTGTTGAATTTTATATGCACAAGAGCACCAGCATCTGAAAAATATATATAAAAAATATTTTTTGGCTGTCGTTTTTTCAGTTGCTTTGAACTTAAATGTGGCTGAAGTTGTCGAGAATGCATGCAGTAACAATTTGCGATGCGGTAGTTTTAAAATGTTTCTTTTTATCCTTTTATTTCGTATTATTTCGCTTATTTATTCGTTTGTACAAATTAAGCCAAAATTAAGTATTCAGTTGAAATTTTATTACAACTTTGTGATATAGTTTTTTCTCTTGTAGATACTTCGGATTATGGTTTCATATTTTTCTATCTTAATAATATACAATTTTGGAAAAAATTAAATATTTATAGAAATAATAAAGATGCATTAGAGAAGGGATAGAACTCGCTTATAACACAAATGAATTTTGCCCAAAATTTAATTTCCATGTGTATTCTTTAACTCGATATACATAATTCGGCTTGAAAAAGTTTAGTGTAATAATTAAGCGGCGGTGTTAAAAAAAGTTATTTTATCAAAAGTATTTGGTTAGTATTTTTCATGCATATTAAGAATTTCATAATTTATTACTGTTGTCCATCTAAAATAATACCATTCTGAAGTTCATGCAGCAGCCTTCAGAAGCGTTCAAAGCTTCTAATGATTAACTTTATTTTCCCATAAAAATTAAACTATATTACAGGAGAATATCTTTAAAATTTCAAGGATCTGTATATGACTTCATATAAAATGCATGTCATTTAGCGTTTGTTATTTTAATTAAGAACTAGAAATTTCATTCACGTTTTCATCACTTCATTCATACAAAAATATAACTTAATTTACATATAAAAAGTGAAAAAAAACAAACAGATAAATAAATATATTTTTCCAACTAAAATAAAACAAAGAAGAGACGTAAAAAGCTGTAAATGAATAGCGAACATAAATAAACATTTTACAAGAGGATGCTTTCATACATTCAAATATTGGCACAGTCCCATTTAGGATTTATACACTTCTTTAGCGTGCATGGGTTTCGTGTGAATATTTGGGGCTATCAGGCAATCTATGCCATATTAACAAGGCGCATGATTGCGTTACTCGGCGACCGGCCACATCATGTAGTTGCTCTTTCTTTAGAATAGATGCAACACCTTGAGCTGAGAACCCACAAATCTTGTGTGATACAAGACAATTTTTGAGAAAAGGGAAGAAGGGGCGAGAATTAAAATACGGTAGAGTTCTCCTATAATATTCTGGCAGGAGATGAAATTTTTTCACAAGACTATGCGATATAGACTTAACTGACAATCATACCCTAGTAATATGGATCTACCTTTCCCCTATCTACAGATGATTTAGAATATGATGCTTATCTCTAAACATCTCTTTTCGTGTACACATTGGCTGGCAGCAGGCAAAGCAGGGACTTTTTTCATGCCATCTATATATATAGCCAAGACATGAACCCGACTTATATAGTAAATTGCGAACTCTAAAGAGAAGGGGAGAGTGTTGAGAATGAGGTAGTTAAGAAGAAGGAAAAATTGTGGTAATCATTCGATTTATTATTATGTCACTTCTCCGCCAAATTGTTTAGGAAAATATCGATGATGTAGGGTGTTTGGATGCGCTTTTAGTATTATTCATAATTACAGATCAGAAAAATGTTGTCTCATATTTATAACAGAGTAAACGATTGCATACACGATTTTTTGGTAACAGGAAGTAAAGCTTAATGCTTCACACAAATTCACCACAGTAGGCTACCGACTAGACTGCAAAAGCCGCTATGAAGTGAGGAAAAAAATTAATGATCAGTAGCTCATTGAAGCAGAAAAAGTGCCACTTGGACCCAAATATAATTCAGACCCTCGCAGAAATAGAAATTGGTTTGTTCCCGTTTTCATAGGAGTTTTCTTGCCGTATACGCAAACCTTTTTTCCTATCTCTTTTTTTAAAGTTTGAGTCCAGAATAAAAGAAAATGGAAGAAATATACCGCAAGAAGTCTCTCATTAATAATTAACTCCAACCATAAAAGCATTCAAACGTTTGAAGGACTTTCGGGAGCCCACGTGCTGGAAGAGATGTTGCTTTGACTGTGGGTAACCTAGGCGTGGAATATACAAAATGAGGCAAGTCACTGGAATAGCTTCAACTTACAAGTCTCGAAACATTTTTTAAGTAATTCCCTGTTTTTTCTTAAAGCATTTTGTGAGCTGTAATAGCACTTTGAAAATAAAACAAAAAGAAGAAAATTGTTAATGAATTGAAAATTGAAAATACTTCAATAGCCTAGACCTGTCCCAGAATATCCATCTGTAGTTGGGATCATATATATATATATATATATATATATATATATATATATATATGACTGACATCAATTATATTAAGTCTGTTCAAAAGCAATTTTTGTTATTTTGCCTTCGTGGTCTACAATGGAATCCATTAGATCTGCCTTCGTAAACTAGACGTCTTGCTCTTATTAAACTTCCAACTCTTAACAGCCGAAGGACTATGTTGAATTTGTCGTTTATATTTAATTTAATTAATGGCGATATTTTTTCTGTTTTCCAGCTCGACAACATCTCTTTTAATGTTCCTCATCGTCCATCTCGACACTTTGAATTGCTGTCAACTAAATACTTCAGATCAAATTATGGAAATGCTGACCCATTTAGAAGGAAGTGTTGTCAATTTAATAAGTGTTATAATATTATAGATTTTTCTCTAAAATCTCATATTATTAAACGTAGTATTATTATCTTGTTAAAGAATCAATAAGTTTGTATGCTATATTTTTTACTATATGTTATTACATTTGTTAAACTGTCTGTACGGATATGACATTCATAGACAAAATTGGTAAAATAAAAATAAAATATAGATCTATTTTTATTAGGTGCATTAATTGCAGGGTTATTAAATTGTTACAAAATTCTATTCTTAAACTAGTTTTTCACAATTGTTCGCCTCCTTGTGTTATCTCACTGATAGCAACTTTTTTTAAGAGTACAACATAAATTTCATCACCAGTTGATGCTGTAACATATTTTCAAATGCTTTATAGTGAAAACGTAGCTAAGCATAATGCTTTTAGGTTTGCAATATATATTGATTCATTCATTTATTTACGCACGTGTTCGTGCATATTTTTACAACTCCATTTAAAAAATGGCGCTGCATTTGACAGTGGCAAATATGTTAATTAATGTCGTGATAAAATTTGTAATATTGGGGTTTGCTGCATCTGCTGGACCAATTGCTTTTTAATACCGCATTTAATTATGTGTGTGTATGCATACGTATGCTTATACAATAATGGTCATTTGCGACGGCGTTGTATTATATTCAAGTTGGATAATCTGAAGTGTAATTGACAGAGGAAGGGGGTAGCAACATCCTGCACTGCATTATTGTAGATATTATGCTTCAGTCGGGTAATGGCTTTGTAAACATCTTATTATTCAATTCTGGTTCATAAAGGGAGGTTTAAAAGTTTTTTAGGATAAAAAATTAAAAATAAAGTCTTTTATTTACGCAAAAATTTAGTGTGAAATATCAAACCTGTACACGATTTTAAAAATTTCTTTTAACATATTCTCAAATTTTGTATTTGTATACGTATAAGCAGACAAACACTGAGTCAAGAATTTTTATTAAAATTCCCAGTCATGCCAAATTAATAAAACAAAAAGATATATTAATACAATTGGGCATAAAGTTTCCTTGAAATATTCTAAAATATGCTGAAAATTTATTCAATTAAATAGTTAGGATTCTTAAGAAGTCTTTAATACTATTTTAATCGTGTAGACTATTTTTTCTGTTCCAAAAATTGAATTGATCATGGAGAGGATGGGTAGTTCCTATGTGTAGGGCTAATGCAGATAATCAGAGAACCTTTAACCAACATTTCCTAGAACAACTAAAGTTTTGGTGTTGGAAATTAGTAAAAGATTTAAATATAGATAAAAAATAAAAACATAAAAGTAAGTTAATGATTAATTTTTTACTAATTTTTTATTATTTATATTGGCTGATTTTTACCAACTCAAAACTTAGTTTCATTTCATGTTGAACTAGCACTTGCGGGAAGATGGATGTTTTACTACAGATACCAACGAAGGAATCGATGATAAAAGCTTAGCAGTGCTGACTCTTATTATGTATTAAAGAACAGAATACTCTACCCTACAGAAAAAATACATATGATTTTATTTTTCTTCTCTATACAATGCCTTCTGCTCATATTTCCACCACAATGCATGGCATAAAGCAGAGATCACATCAAAAGTGCAATCCCAAACAAAAAAAAAATAAATAAATAAACCTAGTCTAAGCCAAGTTCGAAAAGGACTTTCCAGAAGAGAATGCTTTAGTTTTCATGCCCACAATATCTGCTACTTCAACAACTAGACACACATCGCTCAGTAAAATACATGTAAAGGGATTTAGCGTAAATGTATAGGTATTTAATATGCGAGGGCAGTTTAATAGTTTCTTAACTTTAACTCCAAAATTAGTTGACTGTATTGTAACAGACAAAATAGTGGAATATCCTTAACGTAAGAGTATTTGGCGTTATTACTAAAACCACGAAAAAACCTTTATGAATTGAATGTAAATTTGCTTGCAGTTAGTAAACATGAAGCCTCGTTGGAAATTAATTTTTAAGTGCAACCAGACCACCGATAATTTACTCTCTTTCGAAACTTTTGCTTCACATTCGCAATAGTTAACTTTCACAACTTAGATAACCATATAGGATTACAATTCTTCTGAGGATTTTTTTGTGGTCAACGTTGCTACGTTGGTGCTTCTACGTTGCTATTTCTTATAAGTACAGTCAGTCAGAATAACCGAAAAATGCGGGTTAACAATTTCGCCTCAGTGATTAAAGTCACTAGTCGGCATCTGTGTATAATACTTTATTATTATTTCAGCAAAGCTCGAAAGCTTGTCTGCACACACTATTCATAAGCAGTGGCATACTACCCCTAATAAACGGAAATGTAAACGATTTCCTAAAAGGGATTGTTGAGATATAAATAGTTTATGAAATTTATGAAAGAAGGCTGAACGATCGTGCAATGCAAGCGAGTTGATAGGAGTTAATATACTCATATAAAACCGAAAAAGGTCGTATAAAACCCAAACCAATTAGCCCAAATGGGATAACTTTACAAAAATTTTTTTCAATTCAGAAAAACAAATATATATTAGATGGTCGCCTATGAAGTTGTAATAAACACAAATGCACAGGAGTATAAAGATGAAAATGTAGCGGCTTTCGAAAAGAACTGTGCTGCTCTTCTGTATAGTTATATCTCACGTTGACTTATCCTTGTGTTTGGAATATTTATCATGTCTTTTGAATTTAATATAAAAACAAACAGTCCGATAAGAAATACTTCCAACTTATTATAAAAATATGGTTTTTAAATGCATATTTAATATACAGGAATGGTGGGTTATAACTCTTATTTTCTACTATTGTCTTTTAAATTTATTCACATTACAACAAAAGTTATATCAATTGTTTATCGTATGAACAATTAACCACTTTAAGTCTGCAGTATGAACTAGTTTCAAAGTTTTTGATTACAAGGTTTCATATAAACCTTCTCTTCAATTAGAAAAGACAGTTAAAAAACAGACTGCATTTTATATGAACAAAAGCTGTGTTTTTCTGAAAAAATTCCATTTTATTGGCAGATGCTGGCAGTGAAATATTGCTGACACTATGTAATCTTTGATGTGTACCCATAGTTATCCGCTTAACTAGAGTGACTGCTTGAATCCACCTCCTGTATTAAAGCAAACAAAATTATAAATTGCTCCTGATATAAATTCATACTTTGAAATGCAGTAAAAGCCTTAAGCTTTATGGATTTACACGATAAAGCATTGCAGTTATTTTCATATCAGGCATTGTAAAACAACTGCTCGTATGCAAATGGGCTTACACAAATGCATTCATACAAATCTACATACATACACATAACACACAGAGAGAAATAAAACAGTTGAAATCAAGGATAATTTTTAGATATGTTCAATGCTACGATTTCTTTTTAAATTCGCTGAAAACAACATCAAGAAAGGGCATTAGATTTCATTTCGATCGTAGTATTCGTATATGACAGTTTTCGAAGTAAGCACTTGTTTATTGAAATATCATGTCCTTGTTTTGATCTTTCAAAATAGCTGAACTTATGACTATATGATTTGCTTATGAATATTTCACTCATTTAAGAAATCTAATCTCAAACGTTAAACAGAAGTAAATTAAATAAAAAGCTGTAAAAAAATTTTTTTATTAAATATATTCAAATGCAATTCCCATAACTGTCTAAATCTCGTCATCGTCTTATTTCATCTTGAAATAAATAAACAATATTATATTTTTAATTTTAAGGAGCGGGGCTTAGAATGGCTCCTATTCATGTATTGTTTTACATGAAGCCTTTTATTTATTATGTTACTTCGCCGACCACTTTAAATGAACAGTGACAAGCCTTCGCTATATTAACAGGATCTTCGGAGTGGCTTAATCTGCAATCTTAGCTTTTTAGGAGTCTGTGCTCTAATCAAGTGACATGGCTAGGTTGTTTTATTTTCTGTGTAAAACCACTAGGGTATTCCTGGTAAAAATGTTCAATAATGTTTGTCATATTTACAGCTTTATTTTGGTAAGTTTAGGCGATTAAAGTAAAAACCTGGAAAAATGCAATAGAGGGAAATTCGCAATTTTTTATTTATATTATTTCATCAACGGTCAACAAATTTATTTCTTTATACGATTTAAGAACTTCAAGTCATTTCAATTTATTATTGAATAACAAAAATTGTCAAAAAATATTATATTTCGTAGCAAGGAAGATTGGCAATTTCAATTACTTATCCATTAGCAAAGTCTAGCAATACATAATCATTATTTGATATATAGAAACCGATTTACCTACGCGAATAACTGAAGAGCCATTTGAAATGCGCACCCTATTATTTATGTATCCTTATGCACAATTGCTTACATGCTACATCACACATATACTTCTAATGTATTTTGCTAATACGACCAACATAAGAAGGGCCGTAAAAATAACTAGAGTAACAACAATACCAACAAAGTTTTAAAGCTGAATGAAATCGCAATATTCCTTAAAGTTGTAGTGGCAGTTTACACCTCTACATACACAACACCTTTTGGCATTTCTAGACAATCGTACGAATTGTGATGATAATGCCAATAAAGGTGTTTGTTTCCTCCTGAAAAATGTTCAACGATTGTAGTGAGTAATTTGCTTTAGAAAATCGTATTGATGACACAGCAACTCCTAAATGTCGTTTCCATGTATATTTCTTCGTCATTTAAAAATGTGTTCCATGTTTGTACAACGTATGGCTGGTGTGAATTGAAAATGCTACAAGTCGTAAATGTTTACATGTCTAACAATGCGAGTTAGAATGGAAGAAAAAGGACTCATCATTGTTGCCATATTTATATTATGTCGCAATTTTAAAATATAAATATGTCATTGCCCAAGTGATCATGGCAATGTAAAGTGGGATTATCAGCCAATTTGGGAAGCCAAGACTTAAAACTTTGATACTGATAATTTCTAACGCTTCAAGAACTCATCCTGTTTTTTCTGGCTAACTGACAAATTCGAAGATATAGTGACCAGTGTTGTCATCAACATGATTTAATGCAAATCAAAATATTGGTCGCTTTATTTATATGAACGTCTACATAAAAATAGCCAAAGATGATGAAGTGCTAGAAGATTTGAACTGGCTAATAAAACAAGTATATATTTACACGTACTGAAATACAATTATGCGGGTGTCTACGGTATACAGTATATACGGTAAATTTTTAAAACTCCGCTTTCGAAATGGCTTTCAAAGCATGAAAGAAAAAGAAGCTAATTGTCAATACTAAAGATCTTTCTTCTTTGGTATAATGTTTCGAAAAATCTTAAAGAAGCTTCCGAAAGCTTGTGAAATTTTGATTAAATTGCTTTTAAATTTCATAACAGTTGATACACGTGCCATATGAATATAAACAGTGTTTAATCTTCTACCAAAAATTGTATATCTTAAGACTTCAGCACATATTCACGATATTTTGTTTTATATATCAATATATTCTTAATAAGACATATTGAGATAAGACGATTTCGTTATATGCTGATATATATTTTCTGTTAATGATTTGAATGGCTTAAAAAATTTCATTTGAAAGTTTCGGTACATTTTTTACGAAAACATAAACTTTTTAAAGCACTCGTTTTAAAATGCCAATTTTGCTACTGCATCGTATGAGTGATTTTCTAAATAAAATTATTTTAAAAGCAAAATTTACGTCGAAATAAATACACATAAAAATTGCAGAGAAAAAACAGAAACGGTTCGTTCCTCGAAGCCAAATGCATGTCTCTGCATAGAAAAAGATATCACAGTTAACCCACGTGTTATGTATGAGCTTCCTTTCGGTGCGTTGCATTTAGATTTATCTCCCCCTTTTGTGTATCACCTGTGATTAAAAGTAAGTTTACTGTAACAGCCGCATTAGTGGCAAACTTACAATGGCAGCTGTAACAGCATTAACTGCTTGCTGTTGCCATTTTGGACATTACAAAAATAATTGGCTTGAGACCGAGCATTCATCACGTTGGTCATGTGCAAGTACGGATTTGTACACACACGAGTTGTACGTCTACTAACACAAACATAAATATGTATGTGTTTGTCCTCAATGAGAGCTAAAAAACACAAACACACACTCAAACAAAATAAAAAAGAAGTCACATTCAAGCGAAACTAAGTTAAATATTCGAACAAAAGCGCAAACAAAAAATCTTGCATATTTATTTATACGAGTTTGTGCATTGTTTGGACTTGGTGAATAAGTGCAGTTTTCCAGAACACTTTGTACACTGCCTCAGGGAGTGCAGTGAACAAAACTGTGTACACCAACAAGCACAAGTGCATTGGCGTAAAAAAGAAAACACAACTGCTAGACCAGCTCTGGTTTTACTCGATTACAGTTGCAGATAAAAGCAATCAGTTTCAAATTGGCCACGCTATTTACGAAAACAATAAAACATTAGTAACCTGAAAATTTTCTATATTTTAACAACAATTCTCTCAGCCAATTACATAAACATTAAAATATATTTGACAAGCCTGCAAGCTATTAAATTCGATTTCTGATAAGCGATCCAACCATTTACAAAAAGATTTCTTATATCACTGGCATTATAATGCTAATATTGTATTTAATGTAGGATCCTTTTGTGAAAATTGCGCTGGGCCGCTTCTTCACCCAGTAAAACGATACATACAGTTTGTAAACTGTAAATACAGTTTATAAATGCCGTTTCAATCTCAATCCTAATGCTATAAAGGGAATCGATTTCATAAGATGCCAAAGTATGACTCATCTTATACAGGATGAGCTTATTTGATGTTAGGGAGAACATCGGCTGTCATAAAATGAAATACCCAGAAATTAGCTGTCATTTATTGATATTTATTTAGTAAAAAGATGGCAAATTTTAACCGTTGACCACTATAAACTGATGAACCAAAATTAAAGAATTTTCTAACAAAATCGTCTTTTGTGATCAGGCCCATTTTCAATTAGGCGTTCCAAATTGCCGCATATGGGTTCGAATGCTCATAAAAATTATAGAAAAGGTTTCTCAAAATTAGCATTTAAATGTCGTCACCGCGAATTCCCTGCGGTACCAAACCGATTTTTCTTGGCCATTATTGGCATCATTTTTGGCGTCAGCAAGACGGGACCATAAGACCCACATGCTGCAAAACAATTAAGTTACTATATGAGAAATTTCTCAGTCGCATAATATCTCTATTTGACGTTATGAATTGGACGCTTTGTTGCAATGGTTTAATGCCACTGGATTCTTTTCTCAAGACCGCGCTTATGTCAATAAACCGCAAGCACTTGATGATAAGAAATATGAAATTCGAATTCAAAGAATGTATTTTAAAATATTTTAAATGATCAGACGTTTGCCAACAAGCTAGAAGTAGACATCTGCTTAACATCATATTTCATTGTTAGTTTCCATATACAGCAACAGCAAGTTATCTCTGATCCCAAAGCATTTATTTTAAGTACCATTTTCTTTTTTCATATAATTTCTACTGAACGACATCACGCAAAATAAATACCGTTGCTTCAGCAGCGGGTTTTGACATGAAAAATCAAAAAAGGGTATCATGCAAGTAACGATATTTTACAATTCTATCTTAAGACAATATTGTTTTGCAGAATAACCGAAAAAATTATAAATGCTGTTGATATAATTTTAGTAGCCACTGCAGCCTAATTTATAAATGCTGCTAGCAAGTTCATCAAGTTGCTTCATCGTTTGTATGTGTTTGTAATGCCAACTCAGAGTCATTGTTCAAATGCTCTACGCAACAATGGAACAAAGGCTGGTTGCTCGTACAAGTCTCAATTCAGAACGTTCATCCGTTTCTATAAGCCAGCGGGTAGGGGTACCAAAAAGGATATTATTTTCTTGAGTTCCCAAAACCGGCATCTCTAATTATCTAAATTAAGAAATGCAAGATCTTTTTAAAATTCCGACAAAATATATAATAGGACAAATATCTATTTCTTTATACCTTTAATTTATTTTTTAACAATATTGTAGATGTTTTCTATGTTTGCCGAAGTCAAAAATAATTCGTAATCACCCTTATCGCGCTCGACGTTTTTCGCCTTTTAAGCGGCATATTGTAAAAGATTGAAGAAAGTGTTTTTCTTTCTATTTAGTATTTTGAAGGCATTAAAATAAATAAAAATTGTACAAATAATTTTGATTCATTAATTGGCCATAAAATTTTATATTTCGAGATTCTCATATCAGGCCTGTTTTCCCTTTGCATGGAAATGCCGTAAACTGAAAGTCCCAAATCCATGCAAATGCTTATTTATGTGGCTGCTAACTTTATTTTAGTCCATGTATGACACCATTTGAAAATGAGTCAACACATAAGCAGTAATTATGTGTATGTGCGGCTCCATTTTTCTCGCATTTTGTTCTTAATATCAAGCATTTTCGTTCTATTTTTTATTTCTATTGGCGGGACAATAGTTCCTCCTTCCAGTGTTCACGGAACATATTATTAATGTATGTATAAAACTTGATGATTAGTTGGTTTATAAATATAAAAGTTCATACCTGTAAGTTCCTGACAAAACAGCGCAAGTAAAATTTTAACAAATATTTAAAGGGGACAAGATTTTATGAAAATGTTAAGTAATGGAAAATTTTAATAGCTTTTATAGGATATTTTCTGGAAGAAAGTTTTATATAAAACACATTTAAAAATTTACAAATATAACACATATAACACATTTATAATTTATATCAGTTGGGGAGACTATATTTCAACGTACACTGTCAATGTTCTATAATTGGAAAAAAGAGGCCATATTGATGGCCAAGTGATCAAAATTGTAATAAACAGGTGACTCTGAAAATTTCTAAGTCAATCTTATATTTTTGTAAACTTTAATTTGCCCACGTCTCAACTACCAATAAATATGATAAATTATACTGCAGCACTTGCCAAAATTATTGTTGTTTTATTTTCTTAAAATCTTGCATTTCTTACACTCCATTATAAAAAATGGCAACATTATGCCATTCGAAAATATAGAATTTTTTTCCAAATCAATCCAAGACCTCTTACGAAAAGTTATTAATATTTTAGGACTCCTCGTAACTGTCACTTTTTAGAAAAGAAGTGAAAAAGAAAACCCCATATATTATTGCTAATGGAGACAACTTATTGCAGGGGCTCCCATTATATGACACAATAATTGTCATCGAGTTTTCTTTGACAATTATTGCCAAAAAAAAGCGTAAAATTTTTGACGATGAAAATTTTTTTACGAAATAGTTGTATTATAAAAGATGTATATAATAAGAGTACATAATAAATTATAAGTTAAAGGGAAAGTAATTAATGTTTTTTCTTTTACAATATTTGTGTCATAAAATGACTTCATATTGAGTACAATATTCTCTGCTGGTTTTCTTCAAAGTGTAAAATACCATAAATTAGACTGCCCACGCACCTCATTTAATAAAATTAAAAAGCATAACTTTCACGTTTCGAGGCCAGAGTTTTCGTCCTATCGAGAAGAATTAAATATAAACAACGTGACAATGAAGCACTCGTGTTATTTGTATTTGTAACTAAAAATTTATCTTCAAAAGAAAGTTATTTAAAACTTATTTGAGTTTATGCTACTAGTTTAAGGAGAACATTTAAAATAACGTTAAAAACACCACCAGTCTACATATGGACATCTCATAATTTTTCAGCAAGAGCAGAAAAGTTTCAGTGTTGAATTCTCCTATTCAATAACTTTAATAACACTGATTAACAAAGATCAACTTTTAATTTGTCCCATGAACTTTTTTGGTCTATTATAATAGAGAATATTGAGTCATTTAAGAAATCGGTTCAACAAATATATATTATTTGCTGAATATGTAAAAAGAAGAGGGTAATCGGCTAGTGTAGTTTAAGGTCGCAGAGTTTGCTATATAATAATTCTCCAACTAATTTTCTTTTATGTTAATATTTACATAAAAGAAAATCATCAATTGAATATAACGATCAGAATAAAACACTAAATTTTCAGCACTTGAGTTCAAATTAATTTTTCCTAACTCGACTTAAATACCTTTATCCAAAATGCATACAAAAATTAATGAAGAGGTGTGCTTATCGTATGTAACTGATGACTTTTATCCAAAATTCTCAACGGATTTGGCAACATTAAAACTCATTTAAAAATTTTGTGTGTGTGTTTGTGTATTTTTTATGTGTCTGATTATTTTATAATCATTAAGAGTGTTAAAAAAAATTAAAAAAACATTAATTGAGTTTTTGTGTAAAAATAAAGCGATTTGTGGCTTAATTTTTTGTTACAACTAAAATATCGTTAATGATCCTGTCGTTTGTCACTAGAGATAATTATTTTAATGAATAAAACTGTAAAAAAAAAATTTATTAAATCCAAATTTAAATTTAAACGCATTTAATATATTCCAAACATGTTTTATAGTAAGAAAAAATTCAGAAAAATGGGACATGAAGAAAATCATCAAACGGTAACACGGGTACTAAAACATAAAACATCAGTTTGATACAGTTCTCGAATTCTTTTTCACAATAAAATTTGTGCAAATAGGAATTGTTATCACATTCAACTAAGCCACCTAAAAAGTGGTGACAAACACAATATACACATGAGCATTGATGATGAAAGTGTTGCGACTTTCGAAAACAGCTGTTCTGCTCTGCTGTGTAAGTTGAATAAAACTGATATTGATTTTCCTTTGTGCCTTGGTATATTTATCATCATGTCTTTCTGAGATTTAAATGAAGTTCGAACAATTAGCCCATGAATCTGAATTCGATTTATTAAAAAAATACTTGATTTTGATAATGGACAACTTAACGTTTATCAGCAAAATGATACGCATCGTTCTAAACAGGTTTGTTAGAGAACGATTTGTTGCCGCATTCGAATAATAGTGGTTTCACACTGACATGGTTTCAATAAATTCTGGTTTTAACCGTAAAAGAAACTAGTTAAACCATGTAAAATGATTCTGCAAAGAAAAACTTAAAATCATTTTCAGGTAGATTTCACATGTCTATATATATATATATATATATATATATATATATATATATATATATATATGTATACGCTAAATTAAGTGCTGTCAAGTGATATTCGAAAATTATATTAATAAATGCACAGGAAATTTTTTCTTTCTGCATTCGCATGATTTTATACGATATAATTAGTTATTGAAGCATTGAAAAATACACCGATTTCTATAAGGAATTTAAATAGTAGTGATACTAAAGCCAGGTTTTATTTTTCAGTGTAAAAATACAAAAAAAAATATGATGAATTTTTTTGGCTGTTGAAAAAAATCAGCAGGTGTTTTCAACCAAGTTCAGAAATCTTCCAAAAGATCATCAAAAAGCAACAGCAAAATTTATATTTATATAAATATTTTTGTACAATATTTACAAGAAGTATATAATAACACAAAACATTAACTTATTAATCTGTTGTTAATTTATATAAAATTATTTAACGATTTTTAAATTAAATTTGCGTTCGCTTATGAGTTGATATAAAAAGCAAAGAAACGCTGGCATATGAACATACTTCACCACATAGTAAATAAAACGTTTTCATATATATTAAAATCCTTAATATAGTTTATTTGCGGTAATGTCTTCTTTAATTTATTAGTTCAAATTCTTCCGATTAGACTTAAAACGCCATGACTTACGGTCATACCGACGTACTTAACCATCTGCAAATAAAGCAAATGCTTAGGAAGCCTTAAGCAATTGGGAGACATGAACAGGCTACAAAATAATGAGCTAATTTGCAGTAAAATGTAGTAACTTTAATTACAAAATGTTTGTGACGTTAAGAAAATTTAATGCATAAATTTAAATTCTAGTCCATAATATTTTTAAATGTATCTTTTGGGTCATATATTTCATCATAGTTTCATTTATTCTCATTAATGACTATTTTACTTCCGTCGTTATGTATTGTTGTGCAAACTTAATAGCAGGACATAAAAGAAAATAAAATTAATATATTACACAAGTGGACATTTTCTGTTTTGTCATAACAGTTAATTTATGTGTCTTATATATCAAATTCATGGTACGTTAACACGTAAAATGAGTCTTATGGCGTCATATTTTGGCACTAGAGAGCATCAGCTTAACAAGCTGTTTTTAACAATATATTTTGAACTGGAAAAACATTTCAAATAATTTTAAAGCGTAAATAGTTGAAGAGTGCTTAGCATTTAAGAGTTTTTATAGATCTAAATGCAATTATGTTTAAACAATTATAAAATAAAGCAGCATGGCAGTCTTTTTTATATCATATAAGTCGAATTAATTTGTTTTTACTTTAATAGATATTAAAACTGGTTCTCATCAGTGTGGTTCCTCTCTTCATCCGTCTTGTTGTAGAAATAATAGCAGAGATTTCATCAGGAAAGCCGCCTGAAGCCTAAGTGGATGTCTTCCATTTTCCATGTTGAAACCTCCACTTCTCGCAGTTTGGATTCATAAATAAAACTTCATATTTAAATATATCTGTTAGACGAATTCAGTAGAAAACTTTATTTCATTGACTCCCAAGTTGGTTCACATATTTCTCGACATTTTTCAATGTTAAAAATGTATTTCACTGTTTATTGACACAGAAAAATTTTCTCTCACATTCTTTTAATAATTATTGCAAAATTACTTAAAAGACACACATCTCCCGTCATATGATGACACAGAAACGATTCGGCAAGAAATAAAATTTATTTTAAGTTACATAATTTTTTATTGACTCGAAAACTTTTGCAAATCAAGGATATGAGCTACAGGACTCTAAATTTTTACGTACCGAATCAGTTAGAAATATTAACTTACTTTTATATTCTACCGGCATGTGCCGTGTTCTTTTACATAAGTTTTTCAAACACGCAGCTTAAAAGGTTTTTTTCTATAATTTTCTGTAATTTAAGAAACTTCTGCTGACTTTGTTTTAATGTTTATTAGCTTTTAAGGCTTAATGAATTACGTGATCATTTCATTTTCAATTTCAACACGTTACTAAATGTAAGACTACAAGAATACACGTACATCCACAAGTACATCGATGAATGCGTACTGATTTTACTAAAAAAAAAAGAGAACCCAACACATATAAATGTTTTCATATATTTTATTTGGCGCTTTTCTATTTTCTTATTTTAATAATTGAATGCGTTTATTGGATTCCAGTTGAGTTTTCTCATTATTAAAGGAATTTTAACAAAAGTTTTCCAATAATTGTAAGAATGCTTTGCACGCCACTGAATGTGTGTTCCAGCACAAGAACGAATAAGTTTATTAAAGTTTTAAGACACATATTGCGAGCAGTTTATAATGATATAAAAACTGGAAGTTAGAGCGTATATATTTTTCTCTATTAACTTAAAAATAAAAATTATAAGCAAAAGCTAGAAGTATTGAAAATTTTCTTTTATTAGTTAGTAATGTAAGCTGAATATAAAAAAAAAACTGTTTACCTGTTAAATAGTTATATTTAATATATAAATTAAAGTAATTTTTACTTGAATTCTTTTAGATTTCAATTCTTAGCTGTGCCACCAAAAGATTCTAAGCCACCAAACCTCTAAATAAATATGTCATTATAGTTTTAATATAAATTTCTGTTTTTCGCCGCTAAAAAAAAATAATCAATTGCTACGTCAATAATAACGATACACACACTTCTACATTATTATGGTACCTACACAAGGACGCATGTGCCAACTGGTTGTCATGAGGGGTAAGAAGTTATTATACAAGATAATAATATCTATCTAAGAAGCTTTTAGGAGCACAAGAAACTTTCCTAACTTCATTGCCGCCCAATTAGTTAATTTTATTCGTCCTTATATACCCTGTAGATCTGAGTCTACAATATGTTTCACCTGTTATTATTTTTCTCTTTACACATTAATTCTAGGGTAAATATTTTTACATGTTAAATTTTTGGCCACGCAAAATTTACGTTGTATTAAAATTTGTTAGCATTTAAATACAATGTAAAGTTGTGTACTTTTAGCCGCTACCTTTTAACACATACTAGTGCAAAACGTATGTTAGTTATTCTATGAAGTTTCTCTTACGCCACACGTATCCACGCACAGTTTTTTATATGAATCATACTTTCAGCTCACCCTATACATCACTTTAAGTGCAACATAGCGTATGAGTTACAGGACGATTATATTCCTTTGAATAGTGCATCAATATAAGAAGGTAATATGTAATAAAGTAATAAATTTTGGAATACATAACAAAATCAGATTGATTAGCCTTCCAATTATTATTTTCTATATAATTAAAAAAAAAACAAGCGCATCTCAAATTATATTATTTGACGGCCAGTTCAGGGCATGGTGCGCCTATAAGATATGCTTTACAGTTCTTATGTCAGATAATATATCATGAGAAATCTATATATAATCTTAAGAATCGTTATTATATTAGGGCGCACTAAAGTCGACGTACACTAAAGTTCTAAAATTGTATTTTTTATTTGTTATTAAATGTGTGTATACTCTGTTGTTAAGACAAAGAACCAAAACAATTCCTTAATTTCTCTCCATTTCCAATGCTTTTTATTTCTTTTCCTTGGTGCCAATAAACCCTCAGATGTTAGTTACAAAAGTATATTCACATATCAGAGTTCTAAAGAAACAATTTTAACAAATTTTCAACGCAGTAATTTTATATACAAAAAGTTCAACTAATATAATACATTCCTAAAGGTACTGCCACAGTTGTCAAATATTTGCATTAAAAAGCGTAACCACTAAATGACAGTCGTAGGATCTCAGATCCAGGAATACTTCTTCGGTATAGGAATAGTGAGTCCTTTCGTTTACATAAAAGGTGTTCTCTGACAAAAAGCCGAAGTTAGTTTCATGAGTTGCGGTAAAACAACAAGGAAGAAATACACGCAAGAAAAGTGAACTGTTAACAAGATCTGCAAAGAATATCAGAAAGCGTTGCATGTAAAAGAAAATCGGGAAAACTTATATAAAATAGGTGTTCTTCGATTTGGCGAACTTATACTAATTTAAAGTTAATATGATTCCGGATAATCGGCGAATTAAAATTCCGTCGTTAAATTTTCCGTCGTGGAGTAATGTCTAACTCGTTGTTCATAATAATACGGAATTCATTTGAAATCATTATTGAAAACTACAAGTTGTGGAGAAATAAAATATTATCAAGTTAAATAAAATTAATTTGTATATATTATTTATTTCAGCCAAAAAAAAAGATAATTTTTTATTTCGCCATTTCTATGTGCTGCTCCTTTAGGGAGCATTTATTTCGTCTAGTCTTAAACACGAATTATTATTACGAACGTATTTAAATGTCCGTTTATATACGAAGAGCTGCATGCAGTGATGTTATAATTAAATCTTTCAAAGGTCTGCTTCATATTTTATTCTGCGTAGTTACAACAGTTAATTGATGCGAACATTCATTCGAAAATAATTGTGCCGAAAAAGTTTCTGAATAAATATTTTTGAATGAAGTCATTTTATGGAAACATTTTGTTTTACTTTTTCAAATTCTTTTAGTTTTACTCACATCGAAGGCCAACATAAGAATGTGACACATTCACTTGTCGTTTTTCGTCGCAGTCTTAGTTATAATTACAAATATTTCTGACGTCGTTAAGTTTCTTTGCCGTTCGAACGAGACAACCATGTCAAATTATCGGGCTCTTACAAGACGGAACCAGGTATAACATGCATATGAAATCAGTTTTTCCTTTAAAGTTTAAAAGGAAGCGTGTCGTGCATTCACAGTGTGGTAATTAGTGCAATGAAACAGAATATTAGAGACGTTTTCGAATGGAGTCAATAGAAAGAGATTTATTATTGCAGTTGAAATTTTTGTTAAAGTTGAAATATATAAAAAAGATTTCATATGACAACATTGTGCTCGTTCATTTGAAAAGGAAGCCTTTTCATCCAGATTGTTTGTCAGTAAAATGCTGTGGTCATGTGCTCTTTTCTGTTCAACTAAGCAGTTCCGTAATTAAGGCAATCAGTTTAAAAGCAGTTGGCGTTTAAATGTAAATGAATATTTTTTATCAGTTCATTTACATCGCCACACTTCCTCATTCTTCGTAATGGAAACAAAATAACTATTTAAAAATTTAATATGTATTTTTTTCCACATACCATATGAAAATGCTTTGTAAATAACTCGCAAGGACATGTGAATATTAAAGCAGTGTTCTGTCTGCAAAAAGTGTATTTTACACCGTTTGCATTAGAAATAAAAACTATAATTTTTATTATCATTATTACGATACTGAAATTACTTGTGCAAGATACAAGTAATTTCAGCAGCAATTTGAAAATCAATTCTTAATCTGCAGAGGAAACTTCATTGTGCGTCCTTAACACAAGGACTTAGCTGACATATAGTTCATACACAATATCAATAAAAAATGTGTTTATTAAGTAAAACAGTTTCATAAATAACTGATTGTCAGTGGCGTAGAATATAATATGATACGAAAATGTTTAAATTGGCCGAATAATTCTCAATATTTATTTTTGCAAATATTTTTTAATACTTTCACATCGTGCTACTCTGTGTTGAAATTATTGAAATTTCAAATATATAATATTGAATATTTGCATATGGTACGCATGCCATATGGAGACGTTGTACTTTACCCGAATAAACCACAGCATAATAAAATTATTTAGTACATGATTTACCAATAGCATGTGTACAACAATAATTGCATTGTCTATGGTGTATTACAAACACACATGTAAACACAAAATTACTATGCACCCCCTAATTAAATGTCGACCGCATGGGGCTTGGCTGCATTAAAGTGGTTTTTTTAATATTATTAGAGTAGATATTTTATATAAAATAAACACGAGTGTCATTGTTCCTGCTGTCAAGGCTGATTAATCATAAAATTATTGTCCTGTTTTTAATACCCAAACACGAATTCCCTTTTACAGTTGTATTACAGTTTATAAATAGGAAAAACAATTACAGTTAACATTTCAAAGTTGTCGAAGACACAACAACGTCCGGTGTAGTGAAAATTTTAAAAGTTGAATAAATAAAAAGTAAAAAGAATTAAATTTAAAATGTCAGAAGAAGAAAATGTAAGTTTTTCAATTGAATTACTATAAAAGTTTTTACTCCACCATCTAAGACACAGAGTTCGAATCGGTAGTCAGGCTTTGTAAGGTACAGAATTTTTTTGTAGTCGGCTTGTTTCAATGAGGAAAGCATAGCACTGGTCGCTGGTTGATAAAACCACATGATAGCCAAGTTCAGTTCTTTCTGTTTGTATTAAAAGAAATTGTAATTATCGCCTGATAGTGCTCGTCAATCACAATTATGTTCCCGACTTCATGGTTTTTCATGGTAGAGGGTCATACCAAACAGTGTATTTTGGGACAACGTTTCTGGCTTCTCTTCAAAGCAAATATGAAAACTTCAGTTGATCACGTCTCCATTCAATAAGAAATCAAAAAGTTTCAAAAAGTTGGATCTTCATTCAACTTTACCAGCGCCCATTTTAATAATAAAATTGAATTGTTGTTCGTCGATTCCTGGTTAAATTCCAAACCAAATTGAACATGTTCAAAAGCAACAAGTTACACGAGAACAGCTGAGCTGACAAAACCAATGTTGCCAAAAATAAAGTTGTTAGAAAACCTCTTTATATATACATACATTAGTAAATTATATACGAAAAAATTTATATAGATGCGATCTACTTTCCTTAGGCTTTTGTGTTGTTTTGATAGTAGACTTCTATACGTACAAGATTTCTAAGTGTGCAACAAATCTCTATCGTTCCTCCTTCCTTCTCTGTAATACAATTTTATATCTTCTTTATACTTCCTTTTAGAAGTTTTACTTTAATATGGAAGTACTGTACAATAAAGACTTAAACGCATATTCTGTATTAGTAAATGAGGAATTAACTTGGAAATTTTCTTCTATGAATGCATTTACGTTATAAATGAAAATTTTTATAAAATTATCAGCGGGAACAATAACACCTGCCGCCACACGCAGGTTCATGTTATTTTGTGGCATTAAACATTTTGCCATTTTTGCTAATAAAAGTAAACGGAGAAAGAGAAAATGTAAAAATATCTAATTACCTGCAGCGAAACAGGGGATGTTGCAAATGAAAGCGTTAAAAATAATCCTTTTTCTTTTCTAATAAATTTATTACCACAACATAAAAACTTTAATATTAAATATAAAATTTCTTTTTAAAGTTATACTCTTTAAAGTTTTAACTGAAGCGGCTTTCAAAGTTGCTAAGCATTGATGCCGGCTTAAGTCTTAGGTAAAATATTTCAACAAAATGGCGTAATCACAAAGTAATAAAAAGAAACCTTTTAATTCAAACAGGACTCTTGGACTCTATGAAGCTGACTGTTTTACTGTAGAAGCACGTATCAAAATCAAACAATTTTTTGTTAGTGTTTATGGTTACAGTTTTGTGGGCGAAGGTTTTCTCGCACAGTATGACAGTACTTTTAGTTAAATACTGTAACAGTGATTGTCTGCATACTTGGCATCTGTATCCATAGACCAACTGTAAAATTAGTTGCATACAAATTGTAATCCAGATATATATCGAAACATATAATTAAATATGATGTTTCGTCAATATCTGACGATAAATTTAGGTCTACCATTTTATATACTGCTTATGTCGTTTAATACTGGTCTCTTTCATATAAAGAATCATGTCACCTGCCTTATAACAGGCTCTCTTTCTGCCTGCCTTGTTTGCTAAAGCATTTATAATTCAACCTTTTTGAGTTCTTAATTGGTAGCATGAGCCAACATATTTTAATGTTATACCATCAATACGTTATATAAACGTTGGAAATTATTAACAATTATTATATATTTTGCAAAGAAAGCATTTGCCATTATTTATAAACGTTTCAAGTATGAAATAGTTCGCACTTCTATTTCCTATTAAAATTTAATGATATTATTTTATGCACAACCTTGCCGACCAGTGATAAATGGCTGTTAATTATTAATCATTTTTGCAGAAGATAAAAAATTTATATTCCAGTGAAGCTAAATTAGCTCAAAAGTCTCAACGTGAATTGGCAGATGGTACGGATAAAGATGTATTGACTAAATTGCGTCTATTATGCTTAAGTCGTGGTGCCACTGGCATATCAGGATTGGGCAGGTAATGGAAGCAGATATATTTCATATTTATGTTCAATTTAATTTTGATAAAATAATAGAGGGAGATTCATTATTTAATTAAGACAAATTTATATAGATTTATTATCATTCATATTCTCATTAAATTGTGAAATAATATTATAACAGAGCTTTTCGCAATATGGACGATGATGGCAGCAAAGCACTAAATGAGGAGGAGTTTGTTAAAGGAATACGTGAGTTTGGGCTAGACTTGGGTGAGGAAGAACTCAAGGAATTGTTTGAAACGTAAGTAAAATATTTAGCAAACAGAGTTTTGCTAACATGAAAAATTTACTTAATATTTTTTATTACTATTTCTGCTATTTTATTTTAAAAAGTTTTGACGAAGATGGCAGTGGCTCCATCAACATGACTGAATTCTTGTTAAAATTACGTGTAAGTTGAATGCTCTTCTTCGCTTTCGACAGCTACTTCGTTTCGCAATATGAGATAATGACAGTCATTTATTTCCCATATTTTTATTTATTATCAAATAGCCTCCCATGCCACAGAGTCGTCTAGACATCATTGACCTGGCTTTTAATAAAATGGATAAAAATGGTGATGGCGTTATTACGGTAGACGACTTGAAGAATGTTTATTCAGTTAAGGAACATCCAAAATATGAAACTGGCGAAATGACGGAAGAAGAATTGCTTAGAGATTATTTGAATAACTTTGAAGGTGTACGTGGCAATAACGATGGAACTGTAAGTTTGCAAATATGATGTTTGTATATTAAAACATCATTCAAATAGGTAACAATATTTCAAAAGCTTAGAACACTAATTTGCTTCTGCTGCTTGTGCATAAATTTCTACTCGATATTGTAAATGATATTCGTGACAATAGATTGAATGATTTCACTACATTTGCCCGGTATAAGACGATAACATTTATATTAGGGCCTATAAAGGATATTAAACTTATTTATTTTATTTTTACTCCAGAAAAATTTGTTGGGTGCTTCACTTGAAGGTGAGATTTTTGTTCTGTTTTAAAGAGCAGAATCAAATATTGAAAAACATTTTATTAAAACTTTTTTTAACACCATGTAGCCAATTGGCAAGATATTCTTGTTCGAATGAAAGAAAAAGGATTTTGTTTTAAATAACTTAATTCACCAAGTTTCACAATAACGAGTTTCTATTAATGTCCTAGTTTAAATAAGGATATAATACACCTTGTAGCAGTATTTTAATCATTATAAAAATAAACAATAAAACTGAAATAATATCCAACAAATGGTATCCCCATAACTCTTTCATGTATTAGTCAAAGTATATTACAGAATACAAACAGTATGTTTTAATATTATAAGGACATATTCACTTTCCTTATTCCTTTAAATAAACATATAGAAATGGACAAGATATAATAATAACCATAAAGATATATCTATAGAAATGGACAAAAAATATAAAGAAGCTTTATAACTTTTAATCATTAAAAAATCCTGTTTAATTCTTATCTTCCCTTTTTTACTTTTTAGATAACAAAAGAGGAATTTACAAATTATTATGCATCTATAAGTGCATCCATTGACAATAACATGTACTTCGATCTAATGATGAGACGTGCTTTTACTCTATAATAATTGTTTAACATATAAAATCACTTTATATCTCAAATAAATATATATTTTTATAATTAAAGTCCGGCTTCAGAGAAAACAACAAGAGAAAACTTTTAGCATTCTTTTTAATTATTTAAACGAAATAAATAGAATTGCTTCTATCAAACTATAAGTATATTTTTCTCTCATATTTTATAAATTAGCCGCTAAGCAAAAAAAAAAAAATACTATATGATTAGAATAGAAGAGTTTTATTTTCAAAGGCTTTGAGTTAAAACTTGAGCAACACAATATAAGAATTTAATTGCAAAACAAGGTCGAACAAAATATATCATATGAATAATTAAAATCACATTCTATATAATTCAGTAACATTCTATACAATTGGTCGTGTGCTTTATATATTAGGAATTAGTGACAAAAAACATTATATTTGTTAATTATACTTAACACGAACAAAATTTTTTTTATCGACTGGATAACATTTGCTTAACAATTTAAAATACTTTAAAATATTTAAAATACTACTTACATAATGTTTTACGGCGAACAAAAGATTCCACTTATCATGGCGAATATGAAATTATACTAGATTTTTATAATTGACAGAGCTGTTGATAGTTTGCGTGGCCATATCTGAAAAAAAATATTGTAAAAATTAAAACGTAACAAAAACACACTTGAAAGAATTTTTGCATTTAAAAATGTTGTATAATTATTTGTTCACTATTAATCACTTTGAATTTTTTATTAACACTTTGGGAAAAAGGAAAAACACAAAATTAATATTAAAGAGTTAAAAAGGAAATAGTTTATAAAGTAACTTCAAGATTAAAACGAAAAATGGTAACGATTTTTCTGTAAACAGATGTCTTAAAGGATACATAGAACTCAACGCGATATATAATATGTAATATATTTTAATTTCATGTCAATATATATGTAATTTACTGTAACCAATACATGGTGACAATGACGATTTATTCTGAATTGAAAGCATTTACAAAGAGACGATAAATTTGACGTTGGGAAATTAAATTGGCTTAAAAACACTCCTTTTTTCTTAAAAGTTCAGTTTTACTGACGCCAACGTAAAGTAGAAAAATGGGAATTAATACTATATGATGTCGGGCGAATCTCTACCACTATCACTTTCACATACTTTCACTCTTTTCTCAAAATTTTTAACCATTTTTTGCAACAAAGCTTCGTTTATCTCGTCAATGCAGCGACAAATCTCATCATCCAGAGTGCCAACAGTTTTAGATTTGTTTACGTAAGACCGGACTTTTTAAATATCCTCAACAAGAAAAAAGTCCTGCCATAATAAATCACAAGAACCCTGCTGCCAAGTTGACATCGCAAAATCCCGATATTGCAAAACTGTTTACATAACACAATTATTTCTATACGATCTTATAAGCAATTTTCGCATTTAATATTGTTTGTTTTAGAGTAAAATTTCCAATATTTTAATTTCCCAGCTTTTTACTGAATACATTTTAACAGATGAGAAATATATCCTTGACTTTTCATTGTTTAACAGCCCATTTGCTTCCTCAAATTTGACAATCCCGTATAGTAAGAAGCTTCGTTTAGAATAAGATTTAATCTAGAAATCAATTAACAACATCTCTCTTTTTCTATTCTTTCTACAAATTAAAAAAAAAAATCTTACCGCTTAATTCATAAAAAAATATTTATAAGACGATCATAACTTCTAGCATAGCACTTTTTAGTTCCATATTATAGACTGGAATTTTTTTTATAAATTAGGTCTTTCTTAAGTATTTAAGTAGTTCATTTTCTATTGATCTTTTTCAAAAGATTTTGTAATTAAAATGGTAATTGCATTCATACTCGGCGTAAACTGAAATTAAATATATAATCGTCTCATTTAATAAATAAAACCATTTTCTATTTTACACAATAAACGTTTCACTTTACAAAGGAAGTCCTGCTTCTTCAGACAATATTGCAACTGAGTTTACAGATACACATCTCTCTACTCCAGCTGCACACAGCGTGTCCTTCAAGCCAAGTGTTGTACAATACTGTCAACAATATTTTATTTAACCGTTTGACAATTTAGCTGTTAATATACTGTTGCTCTTGCGACTTAATGCAAGTATAAACTTTTATTTAAAAAAAAAAAATTTATAAAAAAAGTTGTATAAAAAATTAAAATTACCAAGTTTTCTCACAGTTCAACTCTCATTAATAATACACTTAACAGTTGCTGTTAACATCAGCTAACAACTTCGACTACGACTAGGACTACTGGAAACTTTTAATTGACTATATTTATGCGAAGCTTAAAAATAAATATGAAAAAATATTCAAAACAGATACAAAAAAAAAACACTGTTCAGTTTTCAACATTTTTTTAATTACTATTTTTTATTTCGTTATACAGTCCCTCTCAACAGTTTCCCACTGAAACGAGCATTTCTCATGTTATCAAAAAGTTTTTTGTTTGTAAAAACAGTTTTATTTTTGTCAATTCAAAAGGAGAAGTTTTAAAAAATATTTTTTTTTCTCTTCTTAATTAGTGAAGTTTATTATTTTGTTTGAATTGTCCTTTTTTATATATATTAAATAAATTTATATTTAGTTTGACAATTCGTTAGCATTTGTTTTATGTTTTTATATTCTTTTTTTTTTTTTTATTAATTTACTAACTTGAGAAGATTCGAGTGTGCACATGTATGCGGATGGAAGAAGAATTTTATTTGTTCTAACACTATGAAATATTTATTTGCTTAGGTTGTCTTAAGCAAGAAAGTCATGTCGCAGACGAATGAAAGAAAACTTCATAATAAATTTATAATCGCACGAACTAAAAAAAAAATATGTGGCAAGAAACTATTTGCGCTGAAGTCCGAATCTATAATTACCGTCAACATGTGTTAACTGTTTAAAAATAAGTTAATTTTTGAACGAAATGAACTCTCAACCGTATTAATTTAGTTATTGCAACATGTAATTTTTATAATGCAACAAATATATTTAAACTATTTTTGAATAGGAAAACATCACAAAATTATATAAATAAAAAGTACCTCCACTTTCAAACGTATTATAAAAATTTAAGAATTGTGTGTTGGTAGATTCATGGAACTTTGAAATAGCGTAAAACAAAGATGACTTTTTTGAAATTGGCATGAAATTTATTTTGTATGACTATCAGGGTTGGTTCGGATGCAGTATAATCCGGAAGTCAGATTTTCGGTTACTTTTTCTAACCAATTTGGTCATATATTGGAAATAAGACGGCGAATATTATCCTCCAATTTGTCAATCGTTTCTATTTTATCAGGGGAAGACTAGTGACTTGATATATTCCCACTTACAACTTCTTGCAATGACAACCCGTTGTAAAAAGCGTTAGAAAAAATTCCAACTTGCACTATTTCTACTTCATAAGTTTAAGATCTTATTGACATCTTTGGAGTGTCTTTTTGTTGGGAATATAATTTATTTGAAAACGAATTTGAGTATAATTGGGAATAACTTTGGATCAGGCCAACTAAGACTTGATTTGAAAATAAAATGATTTCAAGTGTAGTTGTTTCATAGTTTTTTTTCGAAATTTTATGTGTTTTAATCAATCAAATCCAAAACTTCTCCCAAGCCTAGCACTTAGGATATGACCCCGGCGTATTGTGCTGGAACTACGAAAGAGGGAACAAAGTTCGGATGGCAGTGGAAAAGACAGAGCATTTTGTTAAACCTATTTTTGTTCTTTACTTCGCAGGTACTCGCAAAGGGACGTGCTGTATTCTACTCTTTAGTGACGCTACCATCGATGTTTAGCAACCGGAGGTATCCAGATCAGAAAAATTCGATACGATAGTCAAGACGAAGTACGACAATAAACGCAAGATTCTCTGCTCCATAGTCTTGAGTTATTTACTTCAGCTAACAGCACCTCCTGCAAGTTCAATTGCTGTGAACCTGGAGTTTCATTTCAAACACAGTATTTCACAGTTCTATCACGGTTACAAGAGCCCGAATAAATATTTGCAAAGTATAGTTTTAATTAAAAATATATTGCAAATTGCCTCTAATTAAAAGAGTACATGATAAGTTTGAATACTTTTCTTTTGGTATAGTTAAGCTCAGCTGTATCGGCCCTAATGCTGTTGCCACATTTCTGCTGCCTCAGAAAAACACTTTGGCCAATCAAGACAGAAATTATAGTAGCATGCAATGGAAGAAAATTCTTCTAATTTGCATTTAAAAGATAAACACAAAAACAAACAGAAAAAACAAAAAAACAAATTGTTATTAAAACAATATAAGAAAAAGAAGGAAAACAAATAGATTTTGTTGTTCTTTTTTTAAGTATTCAAATGCTTAAGCAAATATTTGCTCACATAAAGTCATATGAATATGTAGTCTGTGCTAAATGTAATCATTTACATATGCCATCAAGTAGAATAGTAAGACACAGTGACTATGAAAAGGTTTTCTATTTACATAAATAACATTAAGGCAACACTAAGAGTTTTAACTGGAATCGCGAGCGCAGTTACAGTGCCTTTTCGATTAGTTTATGAGATATTTTTAATTAGCAGTATATTTAATTGTGTAGTTGAGTAGAATGCCTGGACTTTGCAATCATGAGAATACATTTTTAAGCAAACTCTTAGCATTTGTTTTGCTAGTCACTGTATAAATGAAAACATATATATAAATTTACTTGTGCATTTGCTGTTCATATAGAAATTTTTCTTATCCACACAAAAGCGTTACTTATGAATGTTTGTCTTTTTACATTTTTTAATTTCTTCTTTTGTACGGAAGGATAGATATTTTGTATTCATTAAGCTTTTTGAAAAGATTACACTTTTACTTTAATTGCAATCATACTTTGTTGTTGTTTCTCTCTTTAAATATTTGAACAAGTTTAAGTCTTTGTTCTGGAATATGCCAGCACATTTAGTTTTGCTTGCTTTTTATAATTTTGCCAGCAACTAAAAGGAGTGGAAGTATGAGATTTGATATAATTTAATTGCCGAATAGCTCTTTTTCAGGAAAAATATTCATCGATAATATTCTCCTGACCTGTTGGCATTCAACAAAATGCTCGATGTTTAAATATAGTCTATACAAGCAGGGCTTTTCCCACAAGTAAACAAACCACAGCATTGACTTGGTTCTTTCGAATACCGGTTGTGGGGAATTTACGAATATGAAATACAATTAATAACAGTACTTGTGATGTTAGTAACAAATTCATTAATTGACAAAAACATGTAAATTTATACCCAACCAGCAGTTTCAATCGGCGATCGGGGCGCCGAATGAATTAATCGCACGCGTTATCATACGCTAATCCTACAAGTCCAGTACAACTTGAGAAACTGTGTCAAGATCCCGAATTTTCCATATGACTCAACAATGGTTTGCTGGAAAAGATCTTGTAGGGCTCTTTAGTTTCTCCTTCAAACCAAGAATCGCCATAAAGAGTAAACAACTGTTTTGAAGTATCAACAACCTGAAACAAATTTCAAAGCCGTAATTTACCATAGCCAAATACTATTGCTATGAAATAATACTACTTCAATGGTCGTCAGATGATTGCGAAAAACCATTAAGAAACTTCGTCAGAAAATCATTTATTCGCTGAATTAAAATTTAGAAGAGTTAAATACCAACAAAAGCGATTAAGTCAGCCAACGATCCTAAAAATTATTCACAATTGTTTAATTTTTAAGAAAACAAAATATTGAATTTTAAAATAGTAAAATAAAAACATTCAAAAAATAGTGAACTAAAATTTTAAAAATAAATTTTAAAATCATATAAAGCAAAAATAAATAAAAATGCAAATTTTAGTGTAAAAAAGCGTGGGCGCCTTGTGCACTATTTTGCGTATATCGGTGATGCTTCTTAAACAATAATATTTGCATTATATATTTTATAATATTTGCCAGTTTTTCGTCATAACAAGTTAATTTTATTTAAAATTATACAACTTGTTTTATACGAGTTATCTATGGAAATGACCACCTCTATCCAGTTGCATCAAGTTTATGCATTTTAATAATATTTCGGCCAGATGTGAGTGTGCATTAATGCGCCAAAGCCTGCAACATACATGAGAGCTTCCGAATGCATGTATGTGTTTGTATGTGAGCTATCGCCGTTGCGTCCAAGTGCACATTATGTTTATGTTGGTAATTTATTTTAAAATAATTTTTAATGCAGCACTAATTGGCAGCTAATGTTTGTTAATGCCACATGACAATACAGAGCCTGTTGGCATTTCGTACGTTTTTTTTTTACTCGTTGCAGTTGTCTGAATCTACTTGTAAAATTTTATGTTTGTTAGCTTGTTGGAGGTGAACTCAAATTTAATTGTTCGGCAGCGTATGCGCGTACATGTGAATTTTATTTGCATATAAATTTATTACCATAAACAATTATCACACATTTAGTATGGCGTTGCTGTGGATATAGACGTTTGCGTTTTGATATGTTTGTTGTTAAAATGATAATAAAATGAATAAATACATAAAATTATGCCTCATACAGGCGTAGCCCCTAAGGAGGCTGTTGGTTCTTGTTAAAATATGTTATAAAATATGGTCGTACTCCTGTTTAAACATACGCCCCAGGCGATGTTTTAAAATTTAGTAATTGTTCATACCACTTGCATCAACAGTCAGCTATTGTTGGTCGTATGCCTCGGAGCTTATTTTAATTTCATTAACTAGTAAAATTTTACATTTTTGATTGTAGTTTTTATTTTTCCTAAACCAAATTTTTGTATGTGTATGACCCATTTTATTATTTCTAAATTAGTATAATTAAATAAGTGAACGAAATAATTTAAACAAACATTAGAATTTTAATTTATGTTCCATGAAATTGAAAAAAAAAAATCTAAATGACATTTATTTAGTACGCGTTCATAGAAGGATATGGGAGAATGAATGAAGGGAAGGTGATTTAAAGTACCATATATATTAACAGGGTTATCAGTAGATAATGTGTTGTTATTCAGATTATTATAGAAGTACTTTTCGCGTATATGTGCAGCGTGCTTAATGACAGGTTTGTCAGCAAATAATATAGATCAAGTAATTGAAACAGAGAATGCTCAAGTTTACGTCAGCACCTGCCTATTCGGCCTTACTTAACGGTGCCCTCAAACATTCGAGTGGCTCCTGTCACCCTCAGGAGCCACACCAGTGCAGCCCCTTGGGCTTACACAGGTTGCCATTAAACCATATTCGTACACCTAGCTAAGATGTTCGGGTCTATCTCAAACCCTTGTTACTTCCGAGGAAAGCATGTAGTCAGCACCAAGAGGAACCAAAGATCAAAGTCTTAAGACTTATCCCTCCTGACACTCCCAGCATCAACAACACACCAATCCTTCCGTAATGTCTGCTGATTCAAAGCAGCAGATAGAGATTATAATCAACCAGTCGAAGTCGCAGCATAGTATAAATATGCCAGAACGTCAACCCTTATCTGATATCTTTCCCAGTGACTCTGATACCAAACCACAACCACCACGTGGATTCATGAAGAGACCTCATCCAACGAGGTCCACGACATGCCATCATTTATATGAACGAGTGTTAAACAGAGCTTCGCTTGTGAAACAGATGTTCCACACACGTCCATCCAAACGTTTATGTGTATAGCAACATCGTCACTTCACCCCCCAGCTAATATCATCTGTGGGGCTCAACCAGATCCCGTAGCACCACCAGTCTAAGGAAACTGGTTACGCCTCGCAGGTCAAACCAATATAGGTTTGTAACCTACTATTGATTTTTTTATCCTTTTTAATGGCGGGACCCCGGTATCCTTCCACCTGGATTTCCTATATTTTCCCCAGAAAGCACTACAACAAGGTGTACTGACTCGCCAAGTTGTCTACTGTGCCCACCGGGAGGAAGTAATTGGAACAGTAGGAAGCTGTCAAAATAATTTTTTATAATTATTAAAAGAATCCTGCAGACTTAGCTGTGATATATGCAAACATCCTGGAGCAGCCAGGATACGAGTGATATTTTTGTAGTTGGTTTGATATTCATTTATTTTTTTAGCTTTCAGAGAAATTTCGTAAAACATAAAATAATACAAAAGGAACTTCCACAGAGAGACTCTTCCAATTTAATTCTATACGTGTAAATACTATAAAGTTTTCCTACATCTGCCACATTTACACATATTTACTCTTCATCTAGGCAGTACATTGACAAGAACATATTCAATAAACCATCTCCTTTGGACTGAAAACTACTTGTTTGCGATTGCTAAAATAAATATTCCTGACAAAATGGAAACTTTTTGCTAATTGGGGAAAAAAAATTAACTAAAACAAACCGCAACATTTTACATTATTACTCGGGAAAACTTTATACGAGTATGAAACAAAACTTGTATATTCAATTGTAAACATTTTTGCATTCAAAATCCCTGCGATCATGTACATGTAAATTATTTAATGAATATTATCAACCGTACATTTATGTATTCATATTTATGAATGCTTATGTCGGATTGTTGGCTTTTATTTGTCATAAATTTTAAAACGTAAACTATTCATGAAAACTTTTAATTTTTAGAATTTGCTGAAATAGTTTGCCGGCAAAGACAAAAAACTACATGAATGTGAGATGGCAACGGAATGTAACAGAGTTTGTTTTAGCAATTTGTAATTTCTGTTAAATACACGACTACATCTTCCATAATCTATGGTTGACTAATTAAATGCTGGTATTTTTTTCTTGTTTCACATGAAAAATATTTTACGTTCACACTTTAATACAAGTTTTCTGAGAACATAAAACCATTATAAATTTCATAATTGCATTAAATTTGTTGGAGCATAAAAATAACAAAAAATATATGCGTGTGAAGAGATTAATGTGAAAATTACATAAAACATTTTTTATTTATACGTGGAGTAGGATAAAATGGCAGGCACTGTTGACTTGGCCAAACAATTTCATTATTTTGGTAGTCTTATGAAATATTACAAATTCATGAGTACTATTTATTAATAATAGATAATATTTATACATCTATAAGGTCGTGTTTGTGCAGGTGATGCGTATACCATTAACTGAAAGTAGTTTTTTGACCGATTTCCGAGTATGACAGTCTGTGATACAAATTTTATATAATAGGTCGGCTGAAATATGTGTTACTAGTTCAATATGTGTAACTGAGCCAAGAAACTCCTTTTAATTACATAAATATAAGGCTCGACATTGACTTAAATGTAACGTATAACATTTCAGCTCAGTTTCTATAATCCACTTCAACATTTGAAAGTGACATTAAAAAAAACATATATTGTGACTTTACGGCACCATATCAATGCAGCACCAAAAATTTCATGATTCAGATTTCCCAAAAGTTTTGATTTATGCAAAATAACGTACATCCTAGTCGTCATATGCTGCCTTCTCTAGTGATTTCATTTATTTAAAAACACTTATTTTAATGACTTGTCATCACCATGACAGTTACCTGCATTAAGTGAGAAAATTTTGTATGAGTGATTGCTTGAGAGTGTGTGAACTAACGGCTTGTTGTTTGTTGGTAACTACATAATGCACGTATTATGCATGAACAATTTTTAGATTATTTTTGTTTAAAATTGTAATTAACTTCTCTAAGAATAACAGACAAGCAGGGACACACACTGAGGCAAATATTTATTTATTGGTAGATGTATGCAACTGTATATTGATGTCATAAAATGTACAGATTGTTCTCAGTCTTAAAGATTATTAATACTAACGAGTATATTTTAAAGTTAACTTTTGAGACTAAAGCACATTTTTAATTTAACTTTCAGGGCTGATGCAGTTGTGTTAGTTGATTAGCTTAAGTTTGACATATATTTAATTTTTAGATAAACATTGTAGACGCCATTCTCCACAAGAATCATCTGGAAGCAACAACTGTTGCATCAGCGCTACGCACGCTTTTCTAAACTCTTCTGCCACTGTAGTTCAAAATAAAAATTTCACAATCCAAATTCAAATATCAATAGCAGAACTTAAAGAATATTTGGAATGAAAATGCCTAAAAGTCAGAAAATTTTTTCACGAAACTTTTACAATAATAATTACGTTGACGATGATTGTTCAGTAGCTAAAGTTATTTTTCAAATGCCAGGACAAAACAAAAAAAAAAAAAAAGAAACAAGGATGTGTTGCATTATTGTAACGTCAGACTACACTTCTATCGCAACTCTGCACATAATTTACTAACACAGGCTCAGGCAGGGAGTATTATATATGTATATGTCTCTATATGTATAATGAGTTTCTTTGCAATTTTATAAAAGATTACTAAAGTATTTGTATGATTGTGTGTAAATGTTTGCCAACTACTTGGAAGATGTCTAAGAACTCTTGAAGTTTGCTAATGAAAAAAGTTTTGTACCAAAAACGATTACGAACGATTCCGTTTCTCTCTTTTTTTTTTGACAATATTTTTTAACTTTTTTCGTTTTCTAACGTTGAGTTCAGACGGTGTAAATATTTGATGTAAATTATTTATTTAACTTTAGAAAATAGTGTAAGTAAAGAATACATTTTTTAAAGAATTTCAATATAATTTATATTGATTTAATGATAAATATCCTGACTTTTTTTAATAGAAATATTTGTTATTATGCCGCCAGATATTTGCCCCGACTGACCATAACTCAACAATCATGCCACTGGAAAATCTGACAAGCATCTTCTACCAAATAAGTATTTAGATTTTCTAGCAAAATTCATAATATAATTTTGAGAACCTTTAACAAATTTTTTTTTATGAGGGGGTAACTTTTATAGAGGTATAGATCTTGAAAAGGGTATTAATCCACAGACAAATTTTTTAAATAAATATGAAATTTTTAATATTCGAAAGATAATATACTAGCACTACAATTTAAATATGTCTTCCCACATCTCTGATCGTCATGTCTCATTCAGCCTTTATCTAATCTGGATGTCGAATTTTTTATGAAGTTTTTTAAGAAGTTTAGCTATCGTCAGTGGTGGTCATTCCTTTTGGGTTCATCGGATTAAACTATCGGCTTAACATATCGCTCGATGTTGAGGCCCAATTCACGGGTCCAAAGCATGAAACTATATGGTCTCAAACGTTTTCTTCAATAAATAAATTTTGGCATGAGCTGTATGGCTCGTTGTTCAATTGAAGAACGAACAAGACAGTAATCATGGATCTATAGCGGTCCCCATTAATTGCAACGTTTTGGTCAGAATCCTCAAGAGAAAGCACTCTACAATCACTTTTTCTGGACGTTTTATTTGTTGACGTGCTACGACCCATTGCCACTCCTATAAAAGAGCTAACCTGCATGGGCAATACAGCCTTTGAGCAGTTACAGCAGCAGTTTCACGCATGAATATGCTCCACCGCTTTATTAAACATCTTCATCATCATTGACTCCTCAACGTAGCACAGAACAACGATCATCATGTTCTTCCATTCAGAAGAAATTGAATATTTTCTTTGCACTTGTAGATATGCACCACCCTTAACAGCGGTTTTGACACACACTTAACAAAACCTGCGCCTCCGCTAAGAATATTTAGAGCATCATCAGCGGCACTCACACCACGACAAAAGTCTGCGTCATATAACGCCGTTAATTCTATACGGATGACCTCTTCTGCATCTCATAATGAATCATTTAATTCATGTACAATTAATATATAAATAATTCAAACCAATAAATACTTCAATGATGACGAATGTAATTAATCATCCAGCAAAATTGACGTGAAAGTATCAAAAGGAAAACCGAAAATATTATGGGGGAAACAATATTCCAGATAACGGGAAATTTGGCTGCTAACAAATTTTTATGTAGTTAATCAACACTGTATAAAAAAGATTGTCATAATTGAAATTGAAAGAAAAGGGGAAAAAATTTAAGGTTAAATATATTTATGATATGAATGACTAGATCTATTAAAAATTTAGAGGTGTCCCATAATTCCTTTCTACCAGAATCAGCACTGATATTTGTTATCATTGTTGATATAGAATTTTTGTTCCTCAATTTTATAGTTCCTATTGGCTTACCACGATCTCGAACCATTGTTTTATCAATTTTGGGCAATATCAGGCACTTTGACGCTATCCTTAATTGGAAGTTAAGCTTGGCAAAATCTGTTTAGGTCCTACTTTTTTAACTCCTACCTCATTCCTTCTATAATTTTGTGTATTTTTTAACTACTTAGTAATCAGAAAAGATAATTTTTCTTGCTCTTTTCTAATGCTCTGCTAGAGTAAACTAACAGCCTTGTGTGTTCCTACTGGGTGACAGATACTGCACACCAATAAAACTTAAGACTTTTCATGACTGGTGGCAACGATAATTATTTTCACAATGAACGAAGGATTTTGCAAATTCTCTATTTTTATTTTATTTTTCTATTAGTTTTCTATAAATAAAAGATAAAAAGCGAAAAAATAAACACAAATAATTTGAAAAGAAATTAAAGTCTTGCTGATTTGCCCGGAAATGGTTGAGTGAATATATTCTTAAAACATACAAAGTTAGTTAGTGATGATATATAATCTTCCTAAGCATGTCAAACAATCACACACACACATAAGCGTAAGAGTGTGTATGTGTTCAAGCAGTTAAATGAATAAATGTGCCCAATGGGAATTAGATGTGCGTGTGTGTAGATGTGTACGCTTGGTTCAATGGCTACTCAAGCTGTAGGAGCAGAGTAAATGTCTGTTTGGCGCCAATACTAAATCGAAAATGAACTTCCGTCTAGTGTTTAAGTGAAGAAATATTTTGAAATGAATAACGTGCTTAATCACTAAATGATACGAGAAAAAATATATATCCTGTATTAATGTTTGTACAAGAAGTTTATAAGCAGATTCGAATGTAATGAAAACAACGAGAGAAAAAACAATTGTTGATAAAACTTTAATAGTTCTTGACAGTCAATATTCAACTTGTTAATGAAAAATAAGTAAAGAAAATAAGTATGAAGAGAAGAAGAAGGAGTCGAAGAAAGGGAATACAATATATAATGGTAATTAAGTTTAACGGATAAGTTTTGTTGTTCCCTTTTTTTCATAAATTTTTGCTAGTAAAAGAATTTTCAATTTTGCTAAGATGCATATTTTAAATGGCCATAATTCTTACGGGTACGAATTTCAAATACAGCAGCAGTTTATTAACCCCATTCAGAGATGCACGAAATATATTTCGGCTTTTTCTAAAATAGCTCAATTCATGATATTTTTTATTTGTCGTAGTTTTTTAACTCTCTCATATAAATATTGGTATTATAATTCAATTACTCCTTTGAAAGGAACATATAAGCACCGAAATTATTTTAATACATTATATATAAAAATATATTTATTTTTTCTATATGAGATTGGGGAACTTTTTATACAAAAAATATATTTATTGTGGCAAATTGTGGCAAACCTATACGCCCACTTCTAGCAGCACTTTATTGTATGTTCAACCAGGATGTTTGAAAATTAATAAGGCCGTCCATCAAACTAAATTTTCCTTTTGTCACTTTTTTATATTAACTAAATTTGTTTATGTATTTCAAATTTAATGACACAATATTTAAAACGTTTACTTCAACTCTACCATATCATCAATATCGTAAACAAGCCCATTAATGCAGTCATGGTCGCGGTCATTATGAACAGTTTTCTTTCCATTTTTTTATGCACTTAAAATAACAGGAAGAGTGAAAACAGAAAAAAAAGAGACGGACAAGAAGCATACAATAAATTAAAAAAGGAAATTTTCTTGTGCACAATATAATATACAAAAAAAAATAAAGTAAATAAAGCAATTACTGCGTCTATATAATACATATATACGTACAGTGTCTAACATTAATGACTCGTTAATGCTTTGAAATAAATCAGCTTTTAATATAAATTCTAACAATATATATTAAACATATTCGGAAAAATATTTTTTCAAGGATATCTGGTGCTGCATAGGTTGAATATTTTAAACTGATATTGATTTTGCCTTGAGAATTGATTTATCAATTGTATTTATCTGAATCAAAAACACTATTCGACCGATTGGCCAATCAAAACTGAACTTTCAATCGCAATCAATTGTTCGATGCAAAATAGAATATATAAAATTTTTCTAAACGAAATTAAAAAATTGAGGGATATAAAAAAATCATGTTGTTATAATTGTATATTTAAAATATTTTAAATTGAATAATTTTTGGTTTTCGATTTAAAACTATAATTTTGAATTTTTCCATCTTTTAAGCACCGTATAAAATACTGAGAATATTCACATGATTCTCGTTTTATCAACAGATTTAATAAGCCGAAATCTTAAAAAAAAACTATATATCAAATGGTTACTTATATTATTAAAAATTTTGCGAGAAATAATTTAATATTTTTTTAAACGATCAACATTGAAATAAAAAAAATTTTAATTTGTTTTTGTTTTTATTTTAAATGTATTTTTCCCACAAAATGATACCGAATGATATCTTGGGCCAGGAGGAAAATTTACAAATAACTGGATATACCCAATTTTACTAACAAAGTGCAGCATACATTTTTGGGATACAACAGTGTGTTAAAAAAATATCTCATACGCCACAAGTACCCACATAAACTTTAAAGTACAGCATACTTTTCGTGCAAGTCTTAAATTGATCGTTAAAATATACAAACTGGCGTATGAGTGATATGAAATTAATATCAGCTGTGGATATAAAGTCACAAAAAAATTTAAAAACAAAATGTGTGTGTGTGTGTGTGCTTACTTAACCTACTAATTTATTTTTAATTTATGCCGGGAGTTATTATCGTAGTCTGGAAGAGTGACGAAAAAATCGAAGACACTGTTAATGAGTCAACTTATCAACATATTCTAGCACATATTTTTTCCTCCACAATTCCGTTTTATTTTATTTTTTCCCCATTGCGTTTGCCCACAATGTTTTATTATAATTACAAGTTAAATGAGGCTAACGGCTGCAACTCTTGCAGCCCTGTGCAAATAAAGTTGCATATATGTTTATATAAACACAGCGTGCATTTTGTTTTGTAATAATTTTTTTTTCAGTAGCTTTATTATTTGTCTTTCCTTGCATCTTTATTTCTTGCTCATTGTTAGAATATTAAACCACATCAAAAATGAATTTACAACATTTACCACAATGGTTTTTGCTGTTGTGTTGTTTGTCTGTTGCATATAAAGCGATACGCCAAACAGCAACAGACAAGAAGGAATTGTTAAAAGAAAGAAAAAAAAACAGCAGAATAAGTCATTGGAAACTTTCCACTGCCAGCTGAATTATGATGTTACATATCAAGCAAGATTCTGCATAAAATTTTTAAATTATATTTCTAGCATACACCAACACGTACAGTCACACAACATTCGATTTAAATAAGCTGGTATTTATAATTGTAATATTTGCTCTTTTAAACAAAAAATTTGTAATTTGATTGTGTTCATTTTAATTATTGAATAATTGCAATAATTATTTTAGTCAATAGTAGCGTTGCTAAGAAAATAAACTGTAAGTCTTAAATAAAGAACTTTATGTCATGCTGTTATTTCAACCAGTCGTAAGAGCTTAGACGCTATTTGATGACAGATTTGCATTATTTTGCCAATATAATACTATAATTAATTTGCATAAATCGAGATTTGTGATTTAGTCGAATATTTATAGGGTCTTTTATAAATACGACAGCTAATCAAGAACTAGAGAAGTTTTCAAAATAAATATAAAATAAAAGAGTATTAATAGAGTTTTGACTTTATGCGACCTAAATTTAATAATGAATATATTGAAAAGGCTAATTTTTATTTATAAAAACAATTAATATGTCATACTAAACTAAATAAAAACCATAAAATTTTCATAAAGGATAACCTTTTAATAAGAATTATAATAAGATTATAAGACAAAATTGATTATTGAAAATTTTTCTTTATTGTCAATTCCTAAAATTGTATCCTGCCTTTTTAACAGATGATAATATTTTACGCGTTTTTTCTTAACACTTTTAGGTCATACTCTTCACAAAAACTAGAAAGAAACTTATATTAAGTCACACATAAAATTCGAAAACTAACAGCAATCGTAAGCAAACTTGTAAAATATATTACGTTTGTATATCCTTTCAACTACATATTTATTGGTTTTACGAGTGGTAAAATTTTTTTCACAAAAACGATTTAAAATGGGGCTTCTTAGACTTTGAATTTCCTTAAAAGAGTACGATTGATCAGTGGGAAATTTTCTCAGAATAAACAACGTTTAGTTTTGAACATAGAATTTAAATTGTAAACATTAACATCATGGGAATTAACTATTTTAAAATATAAATGTTTTTTCAAACAAAATGATGAGGCCCACTTTTCATTGGCCGCCTTGTTCTTGCGATTCAACGTCGCTCTCTGGGTCTATTTGAGACAATAAATTTACATGAAGAAACCACAAAAAATTTAACCACTCTAAGATGAAATTTGACAAGACAAACGAAGTTTGGTATCAAAAAGAGCGGACGTGTGCTGATGTGCCTAGGTTATAGAATTTCCCCGCGTTAGATTTTGTCAAAAAACAAAAGCATTTTTTAGCTGATTTATTTCCTAATCTCAAATTGGTCCACCCTTTAGTTTTGAACAAACATTTATGGAAATATTATTGAAACATATTTTCTAAAACTTTAAAGTACTCTTCTGAGTGCACTGAAAACTTACATGCATATTGTACCTAATAATAAACTCATAAGTTGAATGAAAATAATGATAAAATTCTTTTGATTTAATCAGAGCCTATCAAATGGATTTCTTAAAAATGTTTAAAAAGATTTTTATCAAAAGCCAAATTAAAATACAGTGCAGTAGTATTTTTTACTAATGTTTCTCTTTCAATAAAGTGGTCATAAAAAGTATTAAGACACCAGGTGTTCTACATTTTATATAAGCATCTGAAAACAGAAATTCCGATTTAAAAAAAAACCCACCTTCTATTAATTGACGACATCTGGAGTCAAAATACGGAAATGCGGTAATTTGGTAAACTTTTATATATCTGTTTTAATAGTTTTTTTATCTCCGATATTATTTCTTTCCCTTGGTTGTATTTTACTATTGTTTTTATTGAACAAAATTTCGTATGAGACATTCTGCAATGAGCAAAATTTTCATAATTTAAATTAACATGAATAGCTTTCCTGCCACTTATTATTTTCTTGCTGTTATTGGCATATAGATACAAATTTATTATTTTCTTTTGCGTTGATAGAATATTAAAAGTTACTTTAAAATATATTATATATTAAAATATTTTAATATAAAGTCATTACTGGAGCTGCACGTTTTCGTCATGATGACACCGCATATAAAGTAATAATTTAATGCATTAAATAAATTTCCTAAAATGCACCATAATTTCGATAAATCGTGACATATTTGCTAATGATATGATTACAATAAAAAGGAAAAATAATACAATGAAATATATTTAATAATTATTAAATAAAGACAACAAAAGAACTTTTCATACAACAGTGGCAAATTTAAATTAAGAAAATATTTATAATAAGAAACGTATAACGCTACAAATGGACGATCTATTTAGTTGCAGGATCTTGTAATTATTTATAATCTTGTAAAGAGAGAAACTAATTCTGGCGAGTTTTAGTAAAATTGAACTAACGAATTTTTGATGAAGTGTGAATATTTTAGGAAGATAATGCCTAAACAATTATGTATATATTTGTAAGTGGGGATTTTTTAATCCGCAAGATAACAATCGATAAATGTGGTATCTTAGCTTAAAACGCCAAATTGTGTTGAGAGTTCTGTTGGAAGAGATTTGAGAAGTTGTCATGAATTTTTTACCGCCAGAACAACGCCTCCGATTGAGATAAATTTAATTAAATTCAAGAAATAAAAGATCTGCTGACTACACCATAAGCTTCTCAACTGTCAAATGTTTTGCCACTCGTTTGATTAATACGAAGACGCTCAGTGAAGGTACGACTAAATAAAAGAAGCAAAAATTCAAGCTGAGTTAAACACAAAGTTTTTATTTAATATAAAATAAATAGTTCCATACAAAATATTAAAATTAAATAACTACAGAGTCTGGCCGACATCATCACGATTTTCTTATACTGTAACGATGTATGCGAGCTTTAGCATAATTTTTAAAACCCTTAACTTTTGTACAAGTTTATGCTAAACTCAAAAAATATAAATTGATAATTAGCAATAATTTTTTAAATGCAATCAGACCACTGATTATCTGCTTCCTTTCACTCGCCCTTGTTAATTTTTACACCCTTGATGGCTGTACTGATTTAAAATTTTGCTGTAGATTTTTACGCCATCAACAAATAAATTTCACTTAGATTAAAGCAAAGACGTTAGTTCGATATTTTCATTAATTTATTTATATCAATTCTAGCGCACAACAACTTTAATCTCACTTTTGTAAATTGGACTTTGAAGCTGCACATTTTTACATATTCAAATATACGTATAAACCATAGACTATGTTTAATAGCAAATCGCTGTTGGGTTGCAGAAAACATTTAAATTACCACATCATTCATGGCACACATGCATTCCGATCAGCCCTATTCACACACAACAAACAACGTGCAATTGATACTACACTTGTGACTGGAAATTTTTCAGAATGTACGACTGAATGTGTACTTTAATATGACACTGCTGTCGCCGCTGTTTAAACATTCGTTCCAATTCACCAATAATACCATAAAAACCTCATACAATTACTAACTTGAACAAAAAGAAAAAACAAAAAAAAGTACCGAATGCATATTTCTCATATTATAGAAATAGAATTTGATTCCTTAAACACAAACTACAAAATACAAAAACCCATATGCTCACTCAAACGAACATTAAAACACAATGATGAAAGCAGCCACACACACACACACACAAGCAAAATATGTGTGAGCATGTGGAAGGAAGCTGAATAAAACTGCATTCACATACAACGGAAATAGTATCGCACAAAATTTATTACCACTCTTGAGAGCTATAAAAAGGAAATTGTATACAATATACATTTTATTGTATTTGTTTTTCCGTTGCTCCTTATTTTTATTTTAAAATATGTTAGAGCTTTTAGGGGTCTTTATTGAGCACACATACAACAGCATAAATGTGCAACTAAATATGAAGAGTTTTACGTTGACAAAGACCGACAGCGGCAATAATAACGAGGAAATTAAATATTTAGCAGGCCTTTGAAGGATAGTCGATTTATTTTTACAATCGCTGATATTTCGATAAACACAGTCTGTTTTACATGATTGCTATGATGCAGGGTTTGTAACTGGGATTAGATGATTCATATTTTACTAGGAAGGATTGTCAGGCTCTGCTAATGCAATGCATAGTGTTGAAGTTTGGAAAAAGATAAAATGAGAGACAATTCTTAGTAGCCGTTTCTTATTTCTAACTATTTCTACACTGCCCAAGTATTTTTACTTAAATACTGACTAAGGAATTGCTATAGTAACCTTTAGGTCGAAGCTGCCAGTTTCCTACAGCCAATTGCTAAGTTTTTTAACAAGATAGTTTTAAACATGAGAGGATATTAATGGATTTCTTTTATATTGTCAGTTATATGGATTTTTAAGTCATTTTGCCTTCCTTCTATATCCGCACCAGGACCCTTTAATACCATGAACTTATTAGCAAAGTCCTAATTGAAAACAACAAAAAATATCGCATTTTAAGTTTCTTGTCATTTCTAATCAGTTTTTTTGGTATGATTGTAACGAAACGTGATCAACAGCGTCATAGTTTTTTCATAACTTTTAAATAATTTAATGCATACGGCTCGAACCACTTGTTCTAGTAACAATTACAAGTACAGAATAAAACTTTATTTCTCTCTTTATCAAAACGTGTATTCCTCATTCCTTATATTTTTATTTTACAAACTTTTTATATAAATTTCATATATATAAATTTTGAAGTTTCTTAAGCATCGATTTTATAACGGACAAAGGCCGAAGACTAATATCGATTTTGATTTTGGCTAATAACACAACAAACACGGCGAAGACAACAAGAAACACACGCGATGGTTTAGGAACAAATCAATCCATGTTAGATTTCCGATATATTCTTCTGTATTACTTGAAGTTTTATTTTCTTTTCTAGTCATCTGCTCTCAACATTTTACTTTTCCAATTGCTCCTGCTACTTGAAAATTAAAAACTGCAAAATGGCTATTTTTCCTATTCTTTTTTTTTTGGCAACAAATAATGCATCAATATTTCTTGAACGTTGGGTTTTCATGCTTCAGGATATTAATGCGTAACATAAATTTAGTGTAAAGTTCTTTTATAATTTTTCTATAACAACTGCGACATTTAACATGCAACTACATGCACAAACATTTTTATTTATATCAAAGAAATATTTCAGAAGCACAAAGTTTTTTCATCGATAAATTATTTATAAAGTATGTAGACAAACTTTACATGAGTTTTGTGTTATTAGCATAAAAGGGTTTTGCACAAAAATGTGTATTCTGATGATAATCATCATTAGCTTGACTTCTTATAGGGACGATATTTATTATTAATATATTTACTCTGCTAAGCGATAGAAACATACTTTACAAAGTCATTGCCAATTCCATAGAGTAGCCGGGAATTTTTTAGAGCTAGTATTATATCCTGTAATCATAACTCTTGCATTTACTTAAGTAAATTGTTCTTTTAGTGCAAAATATAATAAAATAGGTTTCTTAAAAGCTAAAATTTCCCCTCTCAAGAATAAATTTTATATCATTATTGTCAAACCCTTTAACATTTCATGGATGAATAAATAACGCTTTTTGCAAACAACATATTTTACTTTCTTGAACACACATTTTTTCCTTTAAACGCACTCGCTGTAAGATATTTAGCTTATAATTTTACTGAAGATGCAAGAACTATTTGTCAATTGATATTGAAAGGAACTATTGATTTGTATGGACAAAAGAAGAAAAGTTTTAAGCAGGAAATATTTTTCATAAAGGATTGTTTGATAGTGAATGGCTCTCAATATATACTCGCAAGAATGTTTAAAGTAGATTTCAATAGCGTCAATATATCTGCCAATTATGATGATTCCCTTGATTAATATCATAATATTTCTATTCATTAACATCGTTCATATGCGATGCAGATTTACGCGGGGCAGATTTAGCAAGTGATCATCAATTAGAGTTTTTTTAAATACGGAATGGAATTCATCGGAAATAAATAGCATTTAGTATTGGGTTTTATTTCAAGCAACAATTACCTAGAAAATGTTATTTGAGATATACCCGCGTATATAGATTAGGCCAGTTTATTTTGATTGATATTAAATACGACAATCTTGTACTAATGCAGGGCAGAAGAATTCATCATCATATTTAAGACTGATTGAGGAGTTAAACTCGAGATCCAATTGCAGAGCTTCTCCCATTGCATTATTTGCAATATTTATTTTAAATTCAGTATCCACTGCAGTCTGAAAAGGACAAGTAGCCTGGTTGGGCTACTTGTCATATTTACACTGGGAGTCCTGGTAGTAATAAGATATTGACGATATATTTATTGTGTTGTAGTCATTGATTCTTTATAGCAATACAATAGAATTGATAAATTTATTCACTACAAAATTGTATAACAGGTTTCATCACACAGAAATATTATTATAAGATCCTGTAGCAGATTTTGTAAAATGGCACTAATTAGATTTAAATTAAATTACAATTGCCAGGATGAGGATCGTTTTATTACATTCAGCAAGACAAGGCAATTATTGCAAGTAAAGCAAGAAATTTGACAACAGTTTAACTTTCTTTTAATATGAGTAACTAAAATGCCAACGCATGTATCTACTTGTTTTGTTGCCTTGAATAAAAATCGGCCCTTCTTTTATCATAAAAATCCAGTTCTTCTCTATTTATAGAAAACTTACTTAATATACTCAACGTATATAATAAACTTTTGTAGTCACGTTAACTCTTAATATTCCAGACCATTCCGCTGGCATTATAACATTCCCAACAAAGTTTAAGGCCTCTAAACAAACTCCACATGTACAATATAAAGTTTTCTTGCGAAAATCTTCTGCTAATCGCAAATACTTTTTGAGCTAAAAGAAAAAACGCCATTAAATCAAACCTGAAATTAAGATGTTAAACTAATTAAAAGTCATACCAATCAATGATAATTATCATGTGATGATAAAGAAAACATATCATAGCAAAAATAATGCTTGTCACAAGAAGCGTATTATCGCAAGAGTAGAAAAGAGCTGATATAGAAAAAAAAAAAAAAACCGTTGACAAGAAGATGAAACAAGACACGCCATCATTGTTTGCTCTGACATTCATTAGGCTGGGTGGCGTGTCACAAAAACAAACTCGCAAATGAAAGGAAACTTATTAACTTAAACTTTCGGTTCAATTGAGTTTGTAACATGAAATGAATACTAAAGAGTGTAAAACAAAAAGGCAGGAGAGATCAAGAGCCAGCGCTGCTAAAAACAATTACATATCGTAATGGAAAGAATGAAAGACAACAAAACTTTTTGCAAATAGAAATTAAGCTGATATGTTTACAGTGAAAGAAATATTTTGAGCTGGACTATAAATTTTATCACAAGTATAATAGTGAGACAAAACATTTAAGAATGTAAGTTGGTGTCTCACTTCTGTAGCAAAATATTGATGTCTACTACTTCAAGAAAAATATTTATAATCCCCATAGACACTTCTACTGTCAAGGCTACATATTTTAGCTACGAGTTCCAACATTATTTTCACTGTCATATCTCTTAATAATTTTCACTTAAAGAATCTTTCTTTAGTAAGTGATTTGAAAATTATATATATATATATATATATATATATATATATATATATTTATTTTATTTCAACGTGGTGTTTGGGTTCTGTTATGAAAACTATCGTAGTCTAGTGTTCACTACTTCAGTCAATAGCAGAAATGGACGTTTTTATTGTATATTTTATATATGCATCATCGAATAAATTTTCTGCGCTCTTCCGTGTGGCGACAAGTAGGGTCACATGGATCCGATTGCACAGCTACTCCTATTGCATTATTTGCAATATTTATTTTAAATTCAGTATCCACTGCAGCCTAAAAAGGACAAGTAACCTGGTTGGTGTGCTTGTCATACTTACACTGGGAGTCCTGATAGCAAGAAAATATTGCCGATATATTTATTGTGTTGTAACAATTGAGGATTAAGGTATTTAAAGATGAGAGATTACTTTGCAGAACCGACTAGTTTTGCTTAAATAGATGCGACAAATAAAATATCACAAACATATATGTTAATGCTGCTCAAACCGATCTAATGGGCTACACTGTATTCAAATATAGTTGGCATTACTGCAGACATCAATGTCATTTTGGTTATGGTGTTATGGATAAGTCGCTTGAATTTTATCGATACAAAGCCATTAAAACAGCGAAGACTGAGTTACCATCTTATTCCAATACTGAGCAACAGTACTGCCGATAACAAAACCCATGTTCCGAAACGGTCACCTTTTCTTTCAGTGTATGTTGCAAGATTTTCACTACTTTTCAGGCACTGCACGCTCAACTCACCAACAAAATATAACAAGAATTATTGTATGTGTTGAACTTTTTTGTTACCACATTTTCGTTAGTTTAGTTATTGAACCATTTCATACCCGTAAATATGTGTCGTAATTTACATTTGTGTGCATACATGCTCGAGTATGACTACACACATATTATGCACACATACACATTATAATGTATGTATAAGTGTAGGTTTGCATATTTATGTTCATTAATGAAAAGGGCCCCACAAAAAAGTAGAAGAAAAATAAACTAAGGAAAAACCATTTTAATTAGCTCTGGTATATCATAGCAAAATAAGAGAAAACTGCTATAACTGAGGCATGGATGGCGCTCGTAGTGATGATTAGCAGCAAAAAAGAAAAGATAAATTTACCATAAAAAGGTAGACAGCTCGCTAAAGGTAACTTCTAGTTAATTCATACGAGAATATTGAAAAAAAAACAGAAATTTCGTACGTGAGTTCATTTGACAGAGGCATTTGAAATATTATGTACGCATATATATTTCCAATCCATGCCATGGAATGAAAACTTACACTCTCTCTATTGTAATACACAAATCCAAATGAAATAATGACTATATAAAATTCAACAGTTTTTTGTTTTTAGTGCAAACATATACTGTGCGTTATGAAACGAAGGCAAATGCTGTCTACAAGAATGTTTTAAAATAAAAAATTTTAATTTTCATAAAATTTAGCGCAAGTGTGTAGAATTCTAGCCAAGTTTCTACTATAAACGGTTAATCTGGTATTTTTAGTTAGTAGTATGAATAATTATTTTATCTAAAGATCAATAAGCCTTAATCAAATATATTGCAGCATATTTAGGCTGCTTGACAGTGACTTTTACCTTACACTCAAAATATATCGTTTGTAAAATTTACTTTAAATGTGTTTCACTGTTAAAAAAATCAAAACTTATTTGAAAAAATAAGTATTACAGAGGATTCAAAATGCCGCTGCTAAATAAATCAAAATCACTGTCATACAATTTCATTTGAAGTAGTAGGAGATTTTTGTACGAAAGAAATAACTGTTTCGAAAACGTGAACTCGTTAGTTGATGTATGTTTTGATCGACTGTAAAGTTTTCTACTTAAATATTTATGCTTGTTTTTGGATTTACTGCAATAATTTTTTATACCGAAATGTGAAAATCACGATGTGGAATTTAGAGGACTTAAAAGTTTTAATTGAAATATTTCCAAGATAATTGACAACTCAAATTTCGATATACGATTTTTGCTACTTGACTGGTTAACCGCTGCTAGTTTGCAAGGAAGAGGAAAACGTTTCCGCATTTACCGATTCTAACATAACAGTCAAAACATCGGCGTAGCATATAGCCTAATATTTTTGATCACTATGATTTCGGAGAAGTTCCAGCACCGCTACTTATCCAAAGAGTGCAGAAATTTTGTTTACAATTTTATCTGCGATTACGACGAACATGCTAGATATCAGGGATGTTAAAGGTACTTTTTGTTTGCAATAATAGTAACCCCGTCGCCACCAATTGCATGGGTTATATCTTTGATTTCTAGCACGTTAATCAAAATCGCAGATAAAATTGTAAAGAAAATAGCAATCAAATGTTAATTGACTGATTATTTTCCAACTGTGTAAGATCATGACTGTTCGCTAAAGTAACTTCGAACAGGTGGAACATGATAATAGTAACGAGCAGGATAGGCAAATTATTACTGACACACACACAGTTCTAAAGATAATATTATTTTCTGTTGCCCATTGTATTTTGAAGGCTAATGGAGAACTACGATAATTTAAAATTAAATAAAAGAACAAAAGAAAGAAAGTTTATTTGCGTTAGTTCACCCAGTGGCATGTGATATGCGTAATTAAGAAGCAGTGCGAGCGTTATGTTGGCCTAATAGAGCTACATGCTGCCATCAATATTTGTCGAACAATGATAATGAGCTCAAGTTGCCTTAATTAATATTTTTTCATAGACTTGTAAAGAAAAGTATTACAAGCGTAAGAGAAAAAAATCAAATAAAAACTCTAAACCTCAAATTCATCCTTTTTATTAAAATATGGCTTCAGGGTATAACATTATACAGTCCTACCTCCATAAACAACAATCTTTCAAATTAAAACAGATCTGAACAACTTTTTTTATAAAACTTTGTATTATGTAATTTTCTATAATTTTGCAAATGATTTGTATAATTTAATATCTGAAGCCTTTCAGTGTTTAAATTAACTTCAATTCTTTGCAAATAAATTTGTATTAGTCGTAGACTCTCACATTATGACTGCTGTTGTTTTATATACTTTTTATATTATATAAAACTTAACAAAACTTTCATATGTTAACTTCATATTTTATTTTGAAAAATTAAAACAAACCAAGAATCTCAGATTTGGAATACATACGCTTTTGGGTATTTACGGACTTAAATTTATAAGTTGTTCAATTTTAATGCAAAACTAAAACAAGTTCGTAAACGTGATAAATACCATATCGTTGGCCGAAAGTAATAAGAGAAATAGAAATATAGAAAATATAGTTAAAAGAAAACTAATCAACATGCTCAAAGAAAACCGAGAAAAAAAAGTTGAAAATAAGTTTTAAAATCAATTTAAAACAATAATGAAACAATATACAAGTATTATTGTGAAAAAAGCGTCGGCTGATCGATAGTCGAAAAATAGGTCTTAAAGCGCTCAGGGTTTTTTTCACAGTAACTATTGTTTTATTGTTTCATTATTGTTTAAAATTTAATTTAAGCTTTTTAGCTAAATTTTTGTTAAAAATATGTCTTTTTTTTATATTTTTACATCTTAGTTATATGTTCTTCAAAAAGTTACACATTATAAGCAGATAAGAACCAGAACTACACCAACAACTTTGTACGAGTACAATGTGACGTATGAGTAATATTATTAGTTAATAATATTAAGCATACGAGTGGAATCACAATACAAAAGGAGAGCTGGACATTCAAACACACAAACATGCAAGTGAATATATTTCAAAATGCATACAAGTTACCAATATTACGATTCAGAAAATTTATTATACCACTAGCATTTGCTGTTAAGGAACATTTCATCCTATTATTTCAGAAAAACGTCCATATAAAAATAAAATTTTTCAAGTAAACTTCTTGATGACTTATGATGCGCGGTATAAGTTGCAGTAAATTTTTTTCACCCTCTCAATTCAAAATAACCTAGATTACTGCACTTAAAGTTACCACTCTTTGGGCCAACTTTGGCGGTTCCACAAATATAATAAACAATACTTAACCATGCAAATTTTGTTAAAGAAAACTAATTGATTTGCTTCTGAAAGCTGTTCCAATTGATAATTTATCTCCATAAATTTTTGTTTTAGTTACTTTCATTTTTACTGTACTACAAACTAACATAAAACTAGGCATTACTTTGCAGATGCTTGTAAAAAGGAGCGTAAACTCAATTTATTAATAAATAAATTATTGTAATAACTTTTTTTATAAGATACGGATTAAGTTTAAACTTAATCCTAAACTTAAATTTTCGTCTGAAGGACTAATGCTTAGCGGAATTTGAATTTTTTTTTTTAATTTTTATATAAGATGAAACATTTTTAGCAAAACTAAAATCTTTTATTGTATTTTTTTAATGCAAAATTAATGATAACAGCGTAAATATGTTTTCAGATTAACTGAAATTAGTTTAACTCAAATCTAAGAAACCCACCCTAATGATAATTATATTTGATTAATGTTTGTACACCTTTGGATTTTGTCTAACGCATAAAATTTTAAATCAAAACTGATTTAAGCGGATTCTGGGCCTTCATGAAGTAATGCAGAAGGCGGCTCCGTGAAGGCAAACACAAAAAAAGAAGGGGGGGATTGTTTTAGTGGAAACACCACCCGAAATAGCTGGCGACGGCCACTGTAAGTGCGAAGGCATTTTAAACCCTCCTCACACGCAAAAAAAAAATAATAATAATAAAGATTTTATGACTAAATTCGGAAAGTTGCGTAAAAAGAGAAAATCTGGAACAATTATATAAAATAGGAGTTCATCAATACTAAGAAGGTGCACTAATTTGGAGTAAAAGGCAGAATAATTGAAAAAGTTCTGTTTATATTATTAAAACTCTTTTGTTTCCCTTGTAAACAAATTTTTAATGTCACTTAAGGCTTTTATAAATTCATAAGATGTTTTATTGTTAAAAAACATTACAAGACTATACCGATTTAATGTTTCTGACAAACTTTAACTAATTTCTAAATATAACATTTCGCTTCTTATATAAAAATCAATTAATAAACTGACAACTTATGAACAGAAGCTCTTAATTTAATATTATATTAAATTACAGTCGAATATGTTTAACTAAAAATGTTCCATTAATAGAATTTTCTTTATATTTTAAGTTCTCTGTCCAATATTGTGCCCATCTTAAAATAACAAAATTTTTCCTTTCCTCATTTATTCGGACGATATGCAGATTTATGCAGACATGCATATTGTACACGTTTCAAACTGTATGAGATTATGGGAAACTTTTGTTTATTACACAAGATCATATGTAGCAGCCAATGGGACTTTTTTATGGATTTGACTTTGTTATGCTCCACAATTTGTCTATCTCATATAATTTATATGCAGTAAAAACTTTATACGCAAATGCAAAATAAAAGGACCATTTGAAGATTACGAATTGTAAAGGATGCACAAGTTTAGAAAATATTTTCAACCATCAAATACAGTTTCACATGTTTGTGTTTCAACTGCATGTGTTTGCTGCTGTAAAAATTTAAAAAAAAGTGCAACGTCATTTGATTATTTGGCATTTTAGGTAACCAAGTGAATTCTTTGAAAGTTTATGATACACGGGCACGGCTCTTAAGTGCAATCAGGTGTAATAACTCGAAACGCAAGTATTGTTTAAGGATGTTTACAGTAGCAGAAGAGTTAAAAGCATATTGTGATTTTTATTAGAGTCATATTCATTATTATTAAAAGCGAAAATATTTCATCTTTAGAACAATAATGGAAGCAAGCAAATTCAAGTGAAAATTATTTAATTTCAAGTGAAAATTATTTAACAATTATTTGAACAATATGTAGATGGAAAATTTATGGACATTTAAAAGTTTTTCAAGCCTACATTTACTAAACTACTATATAAATTCTGGTGCATGCCTTATTTTTCCTGACGTTCAAGTATCTTTAAATAATATGTTTGCGGCAATAGCATCGGTCATACTGAGCATTACAAAAGAGTCAAACTTAAACTATATCTAATCGAAATTATATTGGTTTTAAATTGCATTCTTCTTTTTTGTAAAATAAAATTACATAGACAAGAGACAAACAAAAACCTGAAACTGTGGAAAAGAGGAGTTTCAAAAAAAGAAGATTGTTATATTCCGAAATGGCTAAAACATTAACAACAACATAAAAATAAAATCAATCAAAAGCATTTAACCTTTTTAATATCTGCTCTAGATTGGTTTTTATAAAAATGATAAAATTTGAGGAAAGCATATGAACGATTTGCAATAAAACAAAACGTCGAAGGAAAATCTCAATTGGCCTTAATATGAAGAGCTTAAAAGTTTGCCCGGTAAAAACAGTTTGCAAAGTTCTTCTAACTTTGGACTTCTTTTTTTCCAATTTCATTTCTTTTTCAACAACAAGATGCTGGAAGAACTATGATGTGGTTTTTGGATGACCATCTTTCAAACTTATAATTGTTTTACCATAAAACTCGGATAAAAAATGAATTTTCTTCATCTCAAAACTATTCATTGCAACAATGTGAGCTAAAATATGGAGTTCCTGCGCCCTCGTTTAAATTTTATATCAGTTTTTACATTTAGCAGTTAATTTACTAATTCGAGGCCAACATGCGGTCACCCTCATCAACTACATAAATACGTTGCCAACAACTGTGTACAAGTACCGGCCTTAAGTCATGTTCTGTCTACAAAAATTGATGCAATTACGTTGTTATACATATTTGGTCTACAACGATTAAATGCATTGAAGTGTGTAATTAAAAATTAATTCAACTTTTTATCACACAACATTTATTTGCAATTAAAAAATTTGTATTTTTTTTAATCAATTTGAACAAGATTTTGTGAAAAGTAGAAAATCACATGAAAGCGGCTTTTGCGTCTCGTATTTAGTTTCTATTTGAGCACTTAAATAGTAAAATTGGGTTCAATTAAAGGTTTAATAATCAGAAGAGCCAATAATTCTGTGCATTTTTCAAAAGCCGGGCTGCTTTGATACCACTGTCTCACAAAATTAAAAAAAAAAAAAACTAAGAAATATGTATTGGATGACGTTTTTCCTATAGCGAAAATAAAATTACGATCTCGACGTAGTTGATAATAAAAATAAAAATGTTATTCTTTTGTATCAAAAAGAGGAGAAGACCTCGCCGTATAAGACATATTAAAAGCGAGTCTCAAGTATGAAATGCTTAAAAGGCGCAACGCGTGGGACGATTGTTATGTGACTTTCAGCTTAAGAGTAGCCCTTGGCCAAACAAACACATCAATTTATCTCTTCAAATGATTTTTTTTAGACTTTAATTTTGCGATGACGAAGTACGAAAAAGACAGATTTCAGTCAAATTGCTTAATTGGCGCCTGTCCCCACAAAAGCAACCAAAATTAGTTTCGCAACATGAATGATATGAACACCAGATATAAATTTGGACAAATTTGGTTACGTCAACGTTTTGAAGGCACTGAAATTGTGTAGAAATCCCTCAGTGATCTTCACGCAGCCGTAGTGTCTGTGGACATTCGATTTAAGCTTTCTCAAATTGAAGAATACTTCTGTAGGTAGTTCTTTTCACATACAAACTGTTTCGCCAAAAAACGAATCTCTCAGTAATGGGTAGTACGACTCGCTGCAATATGTACCACAAACACAAGGACTCTAGTTGAAAACGCGTTGGGAGTAGAAGGAATGGGTTTCATTAGAGCACATCCCATTATAGACGCACATCCCACATTGCGACGATGCTCAAAAAACTCAATAGAGTTGGTTACCTACTGTCTCCGATGGGCTGCCTCGCCCTCTCCTACTCATGGTCGAGTAACATCGAAATAGACTTTGAAGCACTGGCCCACACATGAGAGTAAAATACAGAAAAGAAATTCTTTCTTAGTCCACGTCTATTACAGACAACAATTTTGAGCTAACCCGCCATTTCAAGATGACAGAGGAAAATCGAAATCCAAACTCTATATTATCGAATGCGATACGATAACATCTACCGTCAATAGTTTGCCCAGCCTTAACTGATAATTTTTTTACCTAGAATCAGCGTTCAGTAGCTGAGCTTTACATGTGCGATGCGCTGTCTCAAAGCCTTGATGCAGAGGATAGTGTTAAGATCACTGATGAATATTAATTATAAGATAGAGTATGTGTTGTACCTATTTTTACTTCTTGCTGCAGAGGATAGTGTTAAGAACACTGATGAATAATATTTATAAGATAGAGTATGTGTTGTACCTATTTTTACTTCTTGCTGCAGGTAGCAACGAAAGATTTATTCTGCTCTTAAGGATATGACAGTGTTGATCGTTGACGATTGTAGCCAGCAACCAGTTCTATGCCTTCTTCATTGAGACAGGTCGACAACAATGAACGCAAAACCATCCACTAAAGCAGATCAGCAGAATTCGATGTCCAATTCATGACTGAGTGCGGACTCAAATTAAGGATCTTAGCCTTCGCAGAGCTGTATGAAGTGCTTCAGCGTTTTGTTATTTTAAAAATCATAATCGTGAAAACATCAACACGTTACTCCGTTATCAGTTTTGTTTAGTTGTGCTAATGAAGTAGCTAAATCATCTAACAGTTGTGCCATGTCTATAGCAGATATAAAACCCTTTTGAAATTTCAAAAACATTGATCTTGATCTGTAACGCATATACAATAAATGAATTAATACAACGGTAATATTTTTATATCACATATTAGGCCCGTACATCACTGGTTATAGGGTCTTGTGAAGCCTTATCAGTAAAAAGATTTAGTTTTAAATTTTTCCTCAAAGATACTTATATTTTATATTAAAAAACATATTATATTCCCTGCTTAGAATAAAAATCAGCAAACCTCGAAAGACCACTGCATGCATGTACATTTTGTTGACACGGAATCTGTGCTCAAAGGATTTTCGCTATAAAAACACATTCGATATCTTTATTCAGCGTCTTTTAGCTCTACGAAATTGCTGTCAATTTTTTATAATTATCAAGGAGCTCATTTATGTACTTTTACAATAAAATGATTTTTCTCTTTCATTTAAAAAATTGGTTTTTAATTCCCACCAATTTGTCGCTTCATTTCTTAATTTTTGCATTTATTGGTAATTACAAAATAAACTTACGCAAAAAAAGTGCTGAACATCCTTTTCTAATTTTCAATTATTTAATTAACGTTGTATCCTTTTATAATTTTTCAAAACCAATTACTCGTGTGCTCTGCCATGTTTTTTCTGCGTGTTTTTTTTTTCTTTGCTATCATCTAAACAAAAGCTCTATTTTATCTAAGTCCTTGTGCGAGTATTTTTTCCTGTTTTTGTAACTGCTATCGTTTTTGTTGATGTTTGGTCTTTTCATTATGAACGATGTTCCTTTTGGCCTTTATAAACAGTTTGTTGTAATAAATTTTTTGGTAGTCCAACATACAACACACGCACACACACACACACACACACATATTTATTACTGTTTGTTCGAATATTATTATTGTTTTATATATTTATTTTGTATTTTTTGGACAACATTTTACTTTAAAACATCTGCAACATAATAAATCATTTGTTGTTGCTCAAATTTGTGTTGTTTGTTGTTTTCTCTGCTTGTATTTGTTCTTCACATCGCTTTTGTGCCAGGGCATATCACATTAAGTTGGAAAAATTATTTTTTGACTTTAATAAGCTACTGAAATGAAATTCATATCACATTAAATTTCGCAAGTTATCATGGACTTTGAGTCACCTTAACCGCTCAGTGTGTTAAGAAATGTGTATTTCAGGGTTTTAGCTTTTGTTATCTAAAAGAATATATATAAAACAAGTAAAATTATGTGAAAAGAAAGAATTTCTAACGATGCGATTTCAAATTTAAAAACTTTCAATCTTTGACTTTTCGTAGAACCATGATTTTAGTACATCATAATAAAAACAAAACTCACAGCCCGCAGTATATGAAATACATTTAAAAATTGTCGGAAAGATTTCTAAGAGAACAACAATCAAACAAATTCTCTCAAATAACTAAATACCTCGTAAACAGATTGTGAATACATTTTGTAAGATATTCTACAAACGCCTGGCTTGATTCGAATTTCCCAGATTAATAACATGTGCAATAGCCAACTTAAGTTACCTGCTTTCGTTTATAACAATGAAACCAGCATAACAATAAAACCATTTATGAAGTGTAAACAATGAAAAATGTTAAACATTTTCCATGGTGGCATGTAAACTATTAAACAATAAATTATATTTAAACATAAAAACAATAAAATATATATTTATATCATATATAAAATGCAAGTACATACTCGTCCATTGATACAAGCACACACAAAGTTTACAATAAACCATAGATATACGATCTGTACAGGGTGTTTTCTCAAGCGTATGGACATTTTATATGGCAAAAAATTAATCAATTGGATTGATTAATGCCTATGTGAGAAGCGGTCAATGATGCAACTGTTAGCCAAACATGAGGATCGTGTGCTTTTTAAATAGCACGATTATTACAATAAAATTCACCACTCTAAAAAAGTCGCCCTCTATATTGGCAACTTGGCAGGACTACGTCGCAGATGTGTACGTGTACGTTGACTACTTTTATGAAATATTTTCATGATGGTTAAGCTCGTATATCAATTTCTGATAAAAATGTTTGATTATTGAAACAAATATGCTTTCAAAAATATTAAACAAAATAAATAAATATGGAAAAAGTTAATAAATAACAAAAATATCACAATACAACACACAACATTCACATTGCAAATTGTATTCCTCTCCTCTATGGGCTCTTTTGTGTTAATTTTTTCTTTTTTTCCATACATTTTCATCATGTTTATGGTGAAATATTTTTAAAACATATTAAATTTTGCATGAATCAGTAGGGAGTAACGGGTGAACTTAATGGAGACTGCATACATTCGAATTTGCCGTAAATTAAATGGAGAAAAACAATGATGATTCTTTCTCTTTTTAAAAAATATTATGAAGATTAGCCTGCACCAAAACATTCCAATATTATAGTGGTAGTTAATAAGTTTTAAGGACTAAGGACTAAGACAAGAGGTATAATCTCAATTATTAACCAGAAAATTATGGGCAATAATTTTGCCTTCATGATATGTATGCAACTATTTAATCTCTAACCCTCTGAAACAGGATTATTTATGTTTATTTGAAGCATATTTTACAACACGGCAAAGCTGAATACACTACAGATAAAACAAATCTAAATAAAAATTTTAATAATAACGCTGAAAGGTAAACAATTACAAATCGCAATTGCAAACCAGCTCGCAAATAGCACCTCCAAATGGATGCAAGACCAATATGAATACGGCTACCAACCCTAATTCAGCCAACTTATGCAACTCTGCACACAACATTTATAGCATTAATGACCAGTTCAACACAAACACCTCTTCGAACATTCTCAATTCAAACACATTCGGCGCAAATAGAATCACCTCCGAATACCAGTAACAAGAATTCGATTAACATCGACTTATATAACACCAACCACAACAAGCAGACAACATTGTGTATGTATTGCTACCAGGAATGCAAATGCAAAGCGCCATTTTAATACAAACACAAGCCACAAAATATACGATTCAAACAATTCAAAAGTGAGCATGTAAATGGAACAAATGGCATCAACTCCGAGAGGAATAGAAATCTTTTCAACACGGTTGTAAATAGTGCAAATAACAACTACATATGAGTAGACAATAACAACAACTTCAAAACTAAGAGCGATATTAACAACATGAACTTGAACAACAGCAACGCCACCCACCAACATCACTAACAATATCAGTAACAATGAGAAAAATTAATTCAACATTGGGAATAGGAGTAACACAAACAACACTAAGAATATCAACAATGTCAACGGAAACAAGACCACTGTCAAAGCAACAATAATTCTGCGAACAACATTTGTAGTGCGTCAGAGGTACTTCGCTTTAATAGCGTCTTCTATATCAAACACTTCTTTGCGCACAAATATTTTCGATTCCTCAAATTCATAAATCACGAATACAGTGAATAGTTGGCATAATAAAAAGTGAGACTCATAAACGAAATGAATAAAAAAGAAAAAACTGTAGCGAATCTTAAATACCCTTCACCGACGTACGTCTGTTTCTTGTAACCATGTACCAAACGAAAGCTTTGCTTTGATTATTAATATCAATTTAATTCTTTCCTTAGTATAAAGTACTAAGTATAAGTCTTAGTAATAATAAGAAGTCATCAGTGAGTTCTTGTTATGACTTTCGTATCTGATCAGTTTGAATTTTTTAGTAAAATTTTGGGATAAAAGTAACATTCCGAAAATAAAACTTAATTTTCCAGTTCTGAAGCATATATTCAATTTAGCTCGTTTTCAAAAGTCTTCTACTTAAGACTATTTCCTATCAACTAACCTAAGGCCGACGTCTCTAGACGATTTCACGAACAGGTAAGAGGCCAGGCGAATATCCGTATTAATGAAGATTTTCGTATTCATAAGGTCCCAGAATATAAAGGATATTTGATAGATGTGTAGAACTTTGAAATGGAATAAAACAAATAACTATTTTTTGAAACTTCTTTACTAATTTACTTTCTTCAAACTATAATTTATATATGACTTCTGGCATATAACTGCCACGGCTATCTCGAACATGGTTTAATATAGAGCTCCGATTTTCGATGACATTTTCCAACATCTTTAAGATTATATCGGTAATAACACACCTGTTGTTGTCCTCCAAGTGGTCAATCGTTTCGCAATTATCGGCGCTGACCAACGACTCTTCATGTCGCCAAATAATATATTATAGCGGCATTAAATCAAACTTGAAACTTGTGGTTGCGAAAAGTTTCCTTAAAATATCAATTGCGGCACAAGCTATGTGACACACTGCATCGTCTTTTTGACACCAAAGCTCATGCACATCTTCGTTGTTCAATTAATGAACAAAAAAGTCAGAAACCATGGCCCACTAGTGATCACCTTTGACTGTAACTTTCTTGCCAGCATCCGTCTTAAAGAAGTGCGAAATAATGATTCTTCTAGTCCATAAGTCGCATAAAAAAAATTAGCTTTTCACGTTTCCTGCATGTCACGGGGTGAGGATTATTATTCTCCAAATATTATGGCAGTTTTATTTTCCAAGAATCCATACCAAATGGACTTCGTCGCTAAGCTAAATTCGCACAATACGATTTCGAACAGAACCATGATTTTCCAAATAATATTGCAAAGTTGAAGTTGTTGTTCAGGCTTCAGTAAAATGATGTCGAAATGCCAGATCAATCAAACTCTAGATCACTTGACTAAATCTTCTCCTGCTAAAAAAGAACCTCGATCGATATCGAATACCTTAATTTAGCCCCTGGTACTGATAAAAAGAACCACAGAAATCTTCTATAACTACAGAATGTTTTGTTCCGATTAGTATTTCGCGATTGGAATATGATCATATAGAACAAAGAGATAGTACGAAGAATGAACTTTGTAGCCGCATAAATTTAAAATGTGACATGTCACAGCCGTTCGAAAAATGGTATTTATGAGCTTCAGTTCTGATCATCAATTCAGTTGATCATGCATAGACACACAAATTAATATATGTTACACATTATCTGATCATGAGATTTGACTTGTAGAGTGCACACTTATTTTAACTTGCTTCACTTCCACATAAATACAACAAAACCTTTCCATAAACTTTAAAAACTTAAATCTTTTTTTATTTTTAATTTGATTTTGATAGTAAAATATTTCGTAAATTGTTTTTTGTGTAAAAAAAACGTGTTAAATAATCCACAGCACAAGGAAAACTGAGTTTTAACTATTCAAGATACACAGCAGTGCAGAACAACTGCTTTCGAAAGCCGCTACACTTTCATCATAAATATTCGTGCGTGTTTTTGTTTATAACCACTGGTTGTTAGGTGGCTTAAATATCATGACGGCTTCCTTTTCTGCCTATTTTATTGTGAAGGATATGAGAACTGTATCAAAGCGATGATAGTATACTTTTGTTACTATTATTTTCTGCATGTCCTATTTTCTGAATTTCTTAAATAACTCTTTATTTTTATTTTTCTATTAACTTCTTACGCTTCTTAAATTCAATTAACTTTTCGTTGCTTTATTATCACTGCATATGAGAGTATGTAAATGGAAATTGTATCTCCCCAGATCTTAATATCTGAACTTTGTACGTGCTTCCATTTTATTTTATTAACTTCATGTTCAAGAATTCAGATGAATATATTTGCTAGACGGAATCAGTATCATTATTTTGGTTGTTAACTGTTTCACATATTTAGATTAACTTTTTTGCATTGAATTAACATTTTCAGCATGCAGCCGTCAGTTTCACAAGGCACAATTATATTAAACAGCATTCGTACACTCGTATTATCTAATTGAGCATATTTTCAATTTGTTTCTCCCACAACATGGTGTTCCCTGAAACTTACACCCGTATATTGACTTGTTTGAAGAAGAAAAATAAAAAAATCTATGTAAACAATTTGATTGCTTCTTACGAATGTGTGTTGCACTTGTAGTTGCTATTGTGATCAAGTTGAGGTTAAAATGAAACAATTACCTTAACTTTTTCTCAAATGACATGGAGAAGCTACTCGAACTTGTGTCGAAATTTGTGTTAGGAATTACAACAAAAACACGAGCTACATGTACAGACAACTTTCCTTTATTGCCTTGGAACAGTGATAAAATCTAATTGCTGTTCTTTATTGTGTTAAATTGATACTTGGAGAATTAAATTACTAATATTGTAATGGAATCACGAATTTAGAAGTGTACACACCTTAACAATAGACGTTTTACGATAGCGTGCATGTTAATGTAAATCAGAAGGTTCAAATGTATGTGCATATATAAAATTGAAATAAATATGTGCATATAAATAAAGAGCAAACAACAGAATGTTAGCTTTGCTTGTGCGTGTATCCCAGTTAAAAGTTTTATTTGCAGTTAAATTTTTATTTGTTAGTTGGCGAAATGCAGTTTTGCCTCTCACAGAAACACATTGAATTCAAAATATCAAGATTGATCTCAAATTTGTTTAAAAGTTGCAGAATAGTTTAAGTGACAAAATTTCAGTATATTACAAACAAATTTAATATAAAAATTAAATTTAAACTTCATCAGTCAAATGCTGAAGGAAAGACAATTTTTATTTTAATGGTATTTTTAATAGAGGTTGATTTATGTTTGGACTAACGTCTGAAAAAGGGACACATATTGTACAAATTTATTTTAAAAATCACAGTTCTCTTCTAAATACCTGTCACGCGAACTTTGCATAACGGTGAAACCCGCTTTCGTTTGAATGGATCCGTTGTTAAACAAAGTTGCAGTACTTGGAGTGATAAGAATCCTGGAGTGTATGTTGAGGCAAAGTTACATCCAGCAAAACTTACTGTTTGGTGTGCTTCATGGGCTAGTGGAGTCATTGGCCCTTACGCCCTTAAAAAACATGATGGCCAGAATATTATAGTTAATTATGACCGTTGTAATGCCATTATTACTGACTTTTTCGTTCATCACCTGAACAACCATGATCTGCAGGATGCGTAATTTCAACAAGACGGCGGCATCGTAATAAAAATTATTTACTGATGAAATCGTGCACAGTTTTGTACTTCGGACACTGAAATCGGCCTCCAATATCGCGAAATTTAACGCGGCTATACTATATATATATATATATATATATATATATATATATATATATCCAACTGAAGTCATATTTAAATTATATATCAGGAGATTAATTTAAGAATAAATAAAATTTCATGTTAATCGAAAAAGTTCTTCTCTGTTTTTTTATTCCATTTCAAAGTTTATTACTTCAATAAATAAATTCGTGTGTCTAATTTTTAAAACTTTTTTCTTTTAATAATTAATAGATTTGTTTGAGCTTTGAGGTTATTTTATATTAATATTTAGTATTCTATATTCTATATTTCGCTAAGTATCGGTTAGTTTCTTCAGGAAATCGTTTAGTATTTGCTAGATTTTCCAAAATTTTGCTTTTTAAGAATATCGAACATGAAATTACAATCAAATGTTGAAATATGTTTGGAACAATAATGAACAGAAAAATATATATTATTGTGAAAAACAAAGCGCCGGCCGTTGGACATACGCGAAATGGGGCACAAAGCAAGCACTCTTTTGTTCATAAAAATATTTGCATGTTGGTTTATTATTTTTTTAAGTAAATTTTAAAATTTATTTTTAAATTGTGGCTTCTGTATTTCGTTTTTAGTTTAATGTGATTCGATAGCGTATAAAAATATGTTCACATTATGAGAAGTCTTATCTTCTTATAATGTGGTGAACCGCACCAACAACTTTGTAGGAGTACAATGTGGCGTATGAGCAATATTAATATAGGGTGTTTTTTATGGTGTGGTACATGTATAAATCATAATAAAACATATTAATATATTTTTGATATCAATGAAACAGTCTTTATTGGATAAAAAATTTTATGACATTAATGTTTAAATATGATTTCGGCCATGTGGTCGCCACGGCTGGCGCGTACAAGGCGCCACGCGTTGCTATCCGCTTTACTAATAAGTATTAAAAATCTTTGTGGTTGTATATTGTAGTAACATCAAATTCTCATTATTGTAGTTTCTTTCAATATGTCAAGAATATATTTTACTGGGAAATTGTATTAAAGTTTTGTATGTTTTCTAAGGAATGTGTGCTTATACGAGTTTATCGTGTAGTCATTTGAGTTCATTTAATCTCTCTGATCTTAATTAAATTATTTATAATTATGTAGGCATGCATGTACACAAGTGCGATACACACATACAGGCATATACGCTAACTAGTTGACAGACTCTTTGAATGTCTTCATGGTGTATATGATTTTATTTGTTTTCATGTTAATAAGAAATCGCACAGAAATGGCACCCAGGCACGAAGCGTTTGATTATCAATTCAAATCTCTACTAGAGCTTTGACCAAAAGCTAATTGCTTTTATAAAACTTGCTTGGTTACAAGTTAGCGAAATTCTCAAAGCATTAATAGTGTCTCAGACTTATATTTCCAACTCTAACTTTTGTTCTCTCTTATGTCTGCTTATAAAAGTTAATGAATTCTTTTTTTTTTTTTTTTGTATTACAGAAATGTGCAAAATGTCTGTATTTCGTTTTTGAATATAATTATTGTAAATGTGACTGAGAGTATTATAAAATGCAGCACCTTTAAAGTCTAACTGCAAGTTTGAACAGGATATATTCCTTTTCACCGTGTTACATAGCAAAAAAATGTTGAGTGCGTTATTTTTTTAGTTTTTGAGATACTACTCGTCAACATTTCACATTTTTGTGTCAATTCGTTACAGAAAATACGTTAGAAAAGATATAAAAAGCAGAGCAGAGTGCATTTGTAAAGTAGAACTCAGAATAAAACACAACAACAGTTCTTCTACACAAAACGTTGTGTGCACGTGATTCGTATGCTTCCTGGTCTGAATGTACTCTTTTTTTTTCAAATAATCCATACATACAGTTGCGTAAGTCTTTTCTAAAATAGAATACTAGACTAGTAGTTTACATAAAAAGAAAAAGTTAATATCGAACATCTGACAAAATGACAACTATTCAAACTGCATATTTGACAAGTGATTGAAACTAAATACACACTCATACATTCTATTACTTTAGTCACAACATATTTCAGATACAATGTATTTTTCAATAATAAATTTTAATTAAAAAGTTTTTTTGATATATTTTTTTACGATATATCTTTAGATTAAAATAGTGATTTTATATTACTAACAAATTTTAAATTTAAGAGAGTAATATTTTTGATGTTCTAACCCTGGATGGTTACTCTTCATTTTTCTACATTAAGGCTACTCTTCGTTGAATCAAAGAAGAATCTTTAAAAATTGATCTAATGGTACAATTTTTAAAGTTAAAAATATAAAACGTTTTCAGTTAAGTATTCCATTCAAAATATAATTAAATATTTTTATATAAAATTATACATTTTTTCACTCTTAAAATTTGATACGAATTTTAAGTCAACATAAAAGAGTTATATGACAAAGAGGAAATGAGCTTCGTCGATTCGATGAGCAGTAGCCACCCAGGGTTAAAAGTAACCAGCAAATTGTTGCGTTTGAAATCAAATTTTGTTTAACATTTTCTACAAAACAAAAATATTACAAATCGTTTTAAAAAATAAAGTGCAAAGATTCCTGGAAGCCCTTTGATATTAATTGTTTTTTAAAGTAGTTAGAAATGCAGCATTCTTATATTAATAAATCCCAAAAATTTTTGGTATAAAAAATTATAGAAAACATCAGTATCATGTTAATGTAGCGAATGACGTTTGTTCAATACTATAAAATAAGAATATTATTGCGCCGATTAAATTGAAAATAAATGTATTTGTTTCGAAACAACAGCAAAAAAAAACACGCTTTTTCAGAATATCAAACTCAAAAGTGAAATAATTGTTCCATTAAAATAAGTCGAATTCAATACAAATTAAAAATATTTTTTATACTTTCGAGCAGGAATAATAGTTTTTGTGTTTTTATCTTTTTTATCTTTTAATTTTATATCTTCGAATAATAATATACGCCTTCATGTTTAAATTTATTTTAGTATAACATGCATATTTACAATAAGTAAATTACAATTGTATTTTTTTTCATGATTCTTTTAGGCTTATTTTAATATTCATATTTCACTTTTTAGTTAAATATTCTTAAGAAATTAGTTGTTTATTCTATTTTACTACACTTTTATCTTATGTCTTAACGTGCTGCGAAGGCTGTTAAAAATACTCACACAATATGAGATGGTAAGAATATGAGTCACATTATTAACTTTGTAAGAGTAATATGAGGCGTATGAATAACAATATTAAGTATTCGCGTGGAGGCACAGTACAAAAGGACAGTTAGATAGAAACAACCAAACATTGAAATGAAGATAAAAATATAAGACTTCAACTTATTGTTATTTCTCACATTAAGAATTTACCGAAATTCGAAAACGTCTTACACCAGTGGAAAGCTCACAGAAAAATTAACACTAAAAAATAAAACACAAGAGCTTAAATTCTTTCATATAAAAAACCAAAAATATTAAGTTAAAAATTTTAAAAACTTAATTTTTCATTATATTTATAATTATTGTATAAAATTATTGTGACAACTAGAATAATTTTCTCAAAAGTGTGTCTCATTATCCGCGTGTTTAAAAAATGTCAAATATTTTAAATTTTTTCCTAACAAAAGATATTCTTATCTATGAAGTTGCCCTCTAAATTTTCCCTGGTATTAATTGATGATATTCACTCAAGCATTTCTTTTCTTCGCATTAATAAACTTTTTCAAACGTTACAGGTTTTTACCTTGAATATCGCATCGGAATGCATTTGAAATGAATGTGGCCATAAAGTTTTTTTTATTGATTTACATCGATGATTTCAAAACAAAATGTGTGCAGAAACTTTATGAAAATGTTATGTTTTAAGCTTGTAAAATGAAAAAAAGTAAAATATACTTCTAGCATTTAGCAAACTTGAATGAAAAATTTAACTTGAAAAAAGTATTCATGATGATGGTACGTTTGCAGTAGCTGGTGCATGTATGCCTGCGGTTCAATAAACTGGGAGTCATCAATGAACAGAAACTGAGTTCATGGTAGTTGTTGTTTTTTTTTAATTTTTATTTTTTATGTGCGAATGCTTTTCTTCTTTTTGTATAAATCCATAAAACCGTTAAAGTTTAATTAGTTTTAAAAGGGGAGAAAAAAAATATAAAATACAACTGAATAACACGTTGTTAAACTTAAATTAACACAATTTATGATAAAACACAATATTTGTATATTCATTCAAACAATTTATAAAGCATTAATACGAATTAATTGATTTAAAACAAAAAATGTTTCACGATGTTATTTACTATGAAATTTAAATTTAAAGTGTGAATTTTATAAGGTAACAGGGTCTTCAAAACTTTGCTTAACTTTAGCACTTGTTTGTGAATAATGAAGTGTCAATATCACAAAGCAGTCATAAAATTTGGATCCTTTGAAGAAGTTGATGTATCATTTATACTTCTATTGCCGTTTTAAAAATTTCAGCTTGAAAATTGATGCCGCTGTGTAGACTAGTGTCACGCTGAAAGCAGTCAAATATTTATGTAGTTTATAAGTATTAAGAAATATATTCATTTATTTTTATATTTTTTTTTTTAATTAAATACTTACAACTTGTTTATTAGATATACTGATTATAGAATATATCCTGCTAATGAAATATACTTGACTGCTGGCGTACACTGATCAACTTGTATGACATGAATGGTTTTAAATACTCGTACAGGGTGTTTTTTATAGAATGGTATAAATTTGAGTAGGCATCACTGCTTTATTTCACCACCCATTTAACAGCCAATAGTTGCTTTTTGTTTAGTTTTTCTTTGACATTTTATTATGGATCGACTTACACCAAAGCAACTCGTGCAAATTGTGGAAATTTTTAATCAAAATAATGGTTCTGTTCGTCAAACTTATCGTGCACTTCATCCATTTAAAATTTTATTTTCCGATGAAGCCCATTTTTTATTGAATGGGTACCTTAAGAAACAGAATTGTCGTATTTGGAGTGAGGAGGATCCACAAGCTGTTGTCGAAATGTCATTACATCCATAGAAAATTACTGTTTGGTGCGCTTCATGGCCTGGCAGAGTCATTGGCCCAGACGTCTTCAAAAACGATGATGGTCAGAATGTTACTGTTTGTGAAAATTGGGGTTACAGATTGCGCCTTGTACGCACCAGCCGTAGGGGCCACATAACCGAAATCATATTTAAACATTAATGTCATAAAATTTTCTATTCAATAAAGACCGTTTATTGATATCAAATATATATTACTATGTTTTATTATGATTTAAACTTGCATCACTCTATAAAAAACACCCTATATTTCAGGGCAGTTATTGCAAATACTGTGGCAGCATGATTAAAAGTCCAGCAACATAAATCAAAAAGGATACCTTCTCACCATGAAAGTGACATCAGTTGTATTTTACATAAATTCTATAGCACACATTCAGTAGATATTTTATGAAATTGTTTGGTACCAATTTTTTCACTCAGCCCTTTTATACGTTATAAATTTTCAATGAATAGATTTCTGGTTACTTTTTGATTAAGTATTTACTATTACTTGATTGTTTTTCCACATATAATTTTCAATATAACGTTCCTGTGCATTCATTCAATACAAATTAAAGTTAAATTGTGGCCATCACTTGTTACATAATTGTATATGGAATTTATATGAATATTCGCACTAAACCATGTTAATAGGCAAGTGAATTAATTAAACTCGCACATTGTGATGCTTAAAAAATTTTATTTAATCCCTTTATTATTGAATGTATGTCAGCTATTTCCTGTAGAAAATCCATTAAGCGCATTAATTTATTCAAATGTGTTTAAGAGCACAACGAAATTATTGCAAATTTATTAACGCCAAATTGAACATGAAGCGTCGTACATGGCCCTTCAACCAAGTAATGAACGTAATTATTATAAAATTGAGTACTTTAGCAATTTCGCAATACAAGTTAAATTATGTCTAGTTAATCCCATGGAATTTCAGTGGAATATAAGATCGTCAATGTGTAAAAGTGTTAGTGTCTCCTTACAAACACACACGTTTATGAGTATCGGAGGTTTTTGATGAAATGTTATGGCGTAGGAGAATAATTCACAGTCGACGTGCATATTTAAATGCCAATTAGTAAATCCATGTAAATAAAAATAAATGAATGAGATAACAAGACTTTTGCCCTCGTATACAAATTGAAATAATTTCAAATTTTTGTTGTGTACAAAATAAAATACGTATCACAAAGTATGAATATATTTTTATATGCTGTAAGTCACCCACTGATTTCATAAATTTGTTTTTATAAAAGGCCTTAAAAACGATCAAATAAATATCAATCTCGGCATACTCGTGTTAGTTTATATATTTCAAATATAAATAAAGAAATAAATTTATATATCAAAGGGGGACATAGAAATAAGTTCGCACGTTATAATTTCTTTTTAACTTCGGTGTGCTACTTTGTATTAGAGACGGCATTGAGTGCTTTAAAATTGTACTAAAACCTTAAAAAAAATTAAATTTTTATTGTAAATGCGCCCAATAAAACACTACCTTCAAAAGAAGTCATTAAGATCCTAAATTTATGAGATGTAGCGCAAATTGAAGTATTTTTTAATACTTTTAAGAAAGATGTTGGCATTATAGGAGTTTGTCTTTTCTGTCAACTTTTCAGTGAATGCGAAGTCATGTTCCTGATCTTAATTAAATCCAATTTTCTGTGTTAATAGTTTTATTAAATTGATAATTATTTAGCAGGTTCTAAACTCAAATCTGGCATTTGAGATGGGGTAAATTCCCACTTCAGATGGGGAATTTTGTGTTAACCAAAAGCAGGTTAATCTGAAAATTAATATAAAAGCTTCGCATATTGAATTTTCGATAAAAAAAGTTTTTAAATAGTTGATATTCCACCTTCAAAAGTGAAAAATTTAACAAAAAACGCTGATGTGATGGCAAAGGCAATGAAATCAGCACTGGTCCCTTCTACTAGTTTATGATAATAAAAAATATACAAAATATTCCTGTTTTAATAAAATTGGAAATTGAATATAAAGTACTAATATAAAAATATCGAAACTCAAATAAATCTATTTGTAAGTAAAAAGGTTTAATAATTAAACACAAGAATCACAAAATAATAGAACTTAAGTATGCGACAATGCGTATAAAAGTTGTAGGTAACATTTCATATTTTGAATTAATACATTGAAAGGTAAATTGCAACCTTTGGAAAATAAACTTAAACATAAACGAGTAAAGTTAGTGTGTAATTACAGGTAATTCTCCTAACTTAGCATTTAGTTGACAACAGTCCAATTTTAATATTTAGTTTTATCGCAGTACAGGAGATTAAACAAAAAAAATTTTAATACATAATTAACAAACGGAAGTAAAATAAAACTTTGCTCTACTGTAGAGAAAAACTTTGCTCTACTGTAGAGAAAAACTTTGCTCTACTGTGGGGAAAAACTTTGCTCTACTGTAGAGAAAAACTTTGCTCTACTGTAGAGAAAAACTTTGCTCTACTGTAGAGAAAAACTTTGCTCTACTTCCCCATGTTTAATTCAACAACACCGATTTTCAAACTGAAACAAGAGTAAAGAACAAATTATTTTCCCATTTTTAATTTGAATCATTGTAATGAAATAGAAAAATAAAATAAAAATCGTTATAATAATGAGCTTAAGAGCTGCGCAAAAAATTAAAAAAAAAAAAGTTCGTTACATTTCTAAAAATGCTCACATAAAGATAAACAACTGCTCAAAACAATTCGCAGCTTCATTTATTTATTTTATCTTTTGAGTTGAGCAAAAGTGCCGAAAGTTTTATAATATCGTATTTTCTTGCACAACAAGCTGCTGCCATACCATCCAACAGATTACAAACTATGGCAATAAGTTAGAGCCAGTAAACAAAGTTGAAATGCTACGAAAATTTCTGACAAAATCCATGGCTCCATGAATAAATAAGTTACTTAGTATCTCTGTAAATAATTAACTTAGTTTCAGCAAACAAAAATTTTAAATGAAAATTCAAGTATTTACGCACTTATGGACACTCACACCAACGTGCTTGTGCACTTGTATAGTGCAACTGTTAGAATATTTGTCCAAGTGACGGAAACAGTTTGAAGAGTCACCATTTTGCCTGAAACAAGGACAAACTATTTTTGATATTTTAACTACTGGTGCTATCATTTATTCAACATTTTTTAAATGTTTAACTCCTCTTCTTCTGGAATTGAATGCGTGAATGCATATCTAACGCTTGACTTTCGTTAATGCAAGTTTTGCTTCTTTTGTTATTATACATAATTCGAATTGGTTAAGTACAGCTACTCCTTCTGCTTCCGCTTTCATTGTGTGTTTGACATAAACAACTAAAAGATGTAGGGTGCCTCGTTAAAACCCCAGAAGATGGGAATTGGAAAATATACAAACACAAGTATAAACAAGCATATATTTGCCGATTATTCCAGCAACACATTTTCATCAGTGTAGTGCATGAGATCAGCGCCACACTAACACTAGCACACCACAATATAAATAATTTTTGAACAACCTCTCTCAGAACACCGGCGGACTAAGCTTCAGATTTAATATTCGAAAATTAGGAATGTATAATAGCCTTTCAATGGTTTTATATATTGATTTAGTTCATATCTCGAATTTAATTCTCAATCAGGCCTTAATAGCAACAACATTTGCTGCTCAACCAATTGTACTCTTAAGCTTTCCTAACAAATTAATTTTAGCATGAAATAAGATCCTTCTATGGCATAGAATTCAGTAATTTTTGTCCATTTCTAAAGTCTTATTTTGGCAAATATGCATCTTCTTAACAACTTGCCTTTCAAATTACGCCAAGAAATTTAAGATTCTATCAAAAACTACAATAAAGAAACCTAAAGCAGAAAAATGATTCGTTGCACGAAATCGATTTACTAACACTTTTTCTCAACAAAACGTCATATTAGATGCAGCAAAATGTTATTCATTTCAGTGGAGCTTTTGAGCACTTTTTTTATTTGTGCTTAACACAAGTGTTGAATTTCTGCTTTTCTCATTTTGAAAATTTGTTAAACAGGAAGAGTTGATATTTCAAATATAGTTATAAGAAAAAATGCATGTGCAATTGACCAAAGGGATAAGGAGAATACGGAAAGGACACGTTTGTCTTTGCATGTCTTCTAAGAGAAGATCTTGTACTCCTTCATTTTTGATTATTGGCGTTATTGATTATTTAAAAATTATACCAACAGTCTTGAAATATTATGGTTTTTATTTGAATTGTACTGAAAGACATTTTTAGTTCGAACTATTTTTTTCGTAATAAAAAAACTCGTAAATGTATATTAAATTTTATTTGAATATACTCATTAATATATAAGTCAATTTCATATTTTAACTATTTACTGTGGTAATGAAAATACGCAACTATTTTGTATTTGATTTCGGAGTAAATTATATATTCTCTTTTTATCTTTCATTATAAAAAAAACTATTTTCTGATTTGCATATGAATCTGGGACTCTACTATTCTTCTCAAAATTTCCCACAGTTCTCAAAAAAAGAACTAATTGGGCTAATTTATTTTTAATTTTTTTTATATAACTTTTATTCGAAAATTGCACTGAAGTTGCATATAAAAATTACTACAAACGCGAGACACTTTTGTAAACTATTTATTTTTAATTATGTGCTGATTCTTTTTTCCCAAAATCTTACTAAATAATTCAAAGTGATCAATTGAGGTGTTTTAGCTAGTTAGTATGCGCATTTCACTGGGGCTAATGCAGATCATCAGGAAAGCTTTACCCAATATTTCTTAGAATAACTAAAGATATTTATTTCAAACTTCTGCTTTAAAAAGTGGGAAGCTTAAAACAACTATCAAACTTATAACAAGAACTCTTTTTCTTTTCCTTTTTTATTTTTTTTTAATTTATATAAAAAATATATTATTATATTCATCAATCGTGGCGAAAAAAAATAGGACTGGACGTATAAAACTATGTGATTGGTATTCACGATACCTTTCGATTTCGGTGAAACTCTTTTAGACGCTCTTTGATATGTTGTTTACCACTTGTACTAATTTTAATTTTATCTAATAATTTTAATAATAAATGTTATGATGGTTTTGAAAAACTTTCTATAAGTAGTTGATGTAACGAATCTTTATCAATTTGAATCCAAAATAAAATCTTTTATACGAATAAATGAAACTACTTTCGAAATTGCTGATAAAAATATTTAGTGTGATTTTTTATCAATAAGGGTAAATAAATATTCTAACAACTATTTCTCAGTTTATAATAAAAAAGGAATAAGATAATGTAGAAAATGTGTAAAATAGTAGTGTCTCTCAGTTTATGGTAACAATCTTGAACTTAATTATATTTAAGACCAACAGCATTATATAGAAATTAAGCCACCTGAGAACGTTTATGGAAATATTTTTTTCTCAAGAGTTGTATGATGGGCTCAATGTATGTGCTCTTGTTTACTGGTATAACTTCAAAATGAAATTAAAATTATTAATGGAAATTATATAGTAAACTTAAACTTGTTAATGGTTTAGAGACTGCGAAGTGATATATTCACACGTCAAAATAGAGCACTTGCCTCACTCCTTCAGTCAATACTAAAAATTATAACACGATCCTTAACCTATTAAAATAACTTTAAATTTAAAAGCACATTATCTAGAAATAATGAATGAAAATATATAAAAAGTTTTGAGTTTTATTTCGTTAAGGTACTGCTTATTAATATCGACCATCGTGCTAAGCAAACCGTATTTGTATTTGGTGTTACTATTACCTCAAATGCAAGTGAGAATATGTGAGATATTTAATGTAAAAAAAAGTTTTCTAGCAAATAACAATTACATAAAGATATTAAAATACAGCTTCGGATATGGTACACAATTACACCACATATGTACGTACACACATACATATGCAATTATATTGTGTGTATTGTGTAAAAATGAAAACAAAGACATATTGTTACATGCCCCAGTTAAACTGCAAATGTTGGAGTAAGAAAAACAGTTGTAAAGGAAGATCATGAAGTTGTTACAGTTAGATTGTATTCGCAAAGTGCATAAAGTGACGCTACAGCAAGCAGGTGCAAGCGAAAAAAGAACTTAATTAATTAATTTATTTTTTGTAGGACCGACCAGCACTAAAGTGAAGGCCCCTACATATGCTGGGCATCTCGATGGAACTTAAATCAAGCGGATGACGCAGAGAGAATACATTTTTACTTCTTTCTTCGCTGGCGTAGTTTTTCTTTAGTTTTCACCTGCTCAGCGGTGAGCGCTGTGTCTTCGTCTTTGAAGTAGTGCGGCAATAATTTATGCTACCGTAATCTAATACAGATCGGAAACTTCGGGGCCCATATACAGTTTACGATTGAGTAAAAAGTCAAATCCGAATAATTTTGGAACGTCTTTCCTTATTTCTCTGAAGTATTCCCATCACTTGTAATTTTTTAATCAGGATGTTATACTATATTTGCGGATAGGGAATAATTTTAATTCAAAAATTGCCAGAAATAAAGAAAATTATTTTTTTAATATTCAACCGTAATAAAATATCCGACCATGAAACACAGACCCCTGAATTCTTGCCTCCGGCGATTTTTTTTTCTTCACACTTTCTTTCAAACTTTGTAAATGATTTATTCCGTCATCTATTAAAATTATTTTAGCGCATAGTGAGACTAGTCTTGAGATCAATCCTCAGCAAGGAAGCCTAATGAATACATCTGCTGTGCTGAAACGCAATCTTGGATATTTTTGATAAATACCGGAAACGATATCTAAGTAAAATTTTTCATATATAAAGAGTTTTCTCCCTCGCTTACGAGGATGAAATTATTTCGAGGATGAATTATTTCGTCTTTCCTATAATAAGAGCACTTAAAAGTGGGATATTGCCAATAAAATAATGTGATGTTAAAGCAGGTCGATAGGAAACAGTCGATTATTCCTAACTTCCAAACCTGCTTCCCGGTGTATAGCAGGAGAAGGCATGGCCATACGATGCCTTATACACCGAGTTCGACTGGACACTAAGTTATGAATATGATATCAAGTTTCTTTAATCTGCCTTTCGAATAAAAATTGTATGATGTCGAGTTTGCTGCCTTTCGCTTGCAGGTGGACCGTATTTGATTATTTTTCAGTTGCAAAACACACAGGATAATTTTGTCACTAGTGGCCTAGTTGAATGTAATTGCATAAAGAATAATTTTTAAAAGCTTTCTTTTGCAATTTCCATTTCCTTAAAAATTAAATGTTGATTTCCAGTCATTTTGTATTAAATGGAGTTAATTCTGCCGAGACCACTACAGAATTATTTGCAGCCAACAATATTGGAAAATATCAGTTTAATTTATAGTAAAACTATTGAAATTTTTACACGCCTTAACCGATTGTATACGCCATACAAATTTTTAATAGAGTGTCGTCAAGCTTTGCACCACAATTGCAACATGTATGGCTGTAATTAAAACTACAATTAACTGCTTTTGTTTTGCAACAAAACAAAGGAAAGTGTTGAAATGAAAGTACGAGTTGCTACTTGGCAATTACACAGCTCATCTAATTAAGTCATTTGAACAATTTTATTAATGTCATTAGTTTTACAATGCAGCAGTAATTGCGGGGTTTTTTCAATGTTGCACAAAATACAAATAATAGAGTAAACAAATATATATGCAGTGTGTTATGTTCACTCTATTGCGAGTTTATTTTCCATTAGTTTTAATATTTCTAACGCAGTACGTTTTCGTCTACCATCATAAATTATTAAACGATGTGATAATAAATTTAAAAAAATAATTACGAGCATTAATATTAACTATATAATTATATTAACTCTAAATATCAAACAATGAATATTAAAATTTAATATCATTCATATCTTTTTTAAATTTTATAGTCTAGTCGTGCGAAAAGAGTTTTTTGGATTCAGAAAGACATGATACAGCACCAGTTTTAAATATAAGTACTTGCGATACAGCACAAATATCAGTTTTATATATTCAAATTACACAACAGAGCAGAATTACTGTTTTCGAAGACCGCTACACTTTCATCATCAGTACTCATGTATATTTTTATTTACTACAACTTGTTAAGTGGCTTAGTTGAATGTGATAACAGTTTTTATTTGTAACAAATTTGTGATGATAAAGCTAACGAGAATTATATCACAGAGAATTATATCTCTGTGTTGTCGTTAGTCAGCCATGTTTTTGATATTTTTAATTTAATCTAGTCCAGAGTCTCCATCAATTTAAGTGATATCCAGATAAACTGAAGAGAATAATGGTTGAAGCTTAAGCTTTCCTTAAATTAGTATCAGATAATTTTAAGGTTTCTCCTTTCCTAAATATTAATTTTCTTGGACTTCCTCCAGATGTCTTATATATTTTCATATTTCAAACGAAATCTACGAATCTCATTATGAAACGAAAGTTACTAACCAAAACAACAATATCAAATAACTATTAAAAATATCATACAACAACTTTTTATCTTAAGCAATATTTAATGATTTTACTAAATCAACCCACATAAACTTTAGGGTGACTGCAAGGAAGTTTTAGCCAACATATAACTTAAACAGTTATTCTAATTTATTAGTGTATGCGTAGAGAATTAAGAATTATTTAAAAATAGCCACAGCAAAGAGCACTTTACACAAACAACTGATAGATGATTTTTGTATAAAATTCACTGGACACTTTAATTTTTTAATAAATAAAATTAAACAAACTTGAAGAGTTTTAAGAAACAAATTACTTTCATAAACATAAATTCACAATATTTCACTGACTGCATTGTTTTAAAAACACTTATTGCGACAGCATAATATTTATATTTATACGCTAAGTAAGACGTGCAAAATAAATCATTCTATTATGGAGACATTATATAATTCAACAAATAAATCAGCTTAATCAAAAAAAAAATAATAATAACAATAATAATAATAATAATAAATATGAAAAACCTTAAACAAAACAAAAATTTGCTTTATATTATATTTAATATGCACTTAATAATAATATATAACACAAACACTTTTTGTTGGTTTTAACATTTTTTCCAATTTTAACTAGAACAAAAATAAACAAAAACAAATTTTTTCCATTAAAGTTAGCATGTATTGACCATTACGGCCAACAAACTACAGAAGGTATGAGCGATGGCTGTACATAAAAATCACTCATACGTCACAAATTCCACAGGCAAACAGTGGCATGAAAATGGTTTATTTTTTGAAAATAATATTCGATAGCTGGTGATAACCTAAAGCCATCTTTATTAATTTCTATAAAAGTATAGTTCAGTTGGTATGTAGTTTAGTTTAGCAGGTTTCTGTTGACAAAGAAAGCAAAAATTCCACACGAATTGCATTCAGGAAAAACTGTCGCTTTGTCATGCGTGTGTAAGTCGGAAGAAATGAAAAGCAGAGCATCGTGAGGGTGAATAATGCGAATGTGAAATGAAGTACAGCATACCCAGATATATGAACAGATTTCAATGGAATAGTTATAGACTGATAGTGTTATAGAATAATATCCATGGATTGTATAAATATGTCTCAGGGAAGTCATACTTTCAATATATCAGAGACGAATGGTGAACTGCAAAGAAAGTGAAGACGTATTTTCTCCAAAGTAAGACAGATTCGTAATATTTTTGCTCTTTTGCTTGTGACTGCAACTGAAGCAGTTGGTATTCGATTCTAATGTCAGCAGTTCACACGTTATTTTATTGTAATTTTCCACTAGTTCTTAGTTTTACTGCAGGACTTCTCTAGCCCAAAAAGCCAAACAGCCAACACCAAGAACATTATTATTGATATATAATTCTTGCACAATATCCATAATTCTATCTTCGTTTACATGAATAAAACTAAGAATTGTAAATAGATTTTGCCACTTTTTAAAAAAGATTTATTATGGTCTAAAACAATTTCTGCAATAAAAAAGGTTTTTTTTTAATTTATAAGACTTTAAAATGGAACAAAATAAAGAAGTATTTTTTTTTCTAATTGCTTTGAAGTTTACTTTATTCGAAACACAGTCTTCTGGCATTATATTTATGTATGATTTGAGGCGTGTGACCGCCCAGACTGGACCAGATGTAGATTAATCTAGAGGTCCTGACCTTTAACACCGACTAGTTGGCAAAAGTTTACTGGCAACTTCAAATTAGGGTTTGTGCACGTTCCTGCTTAAGTAGAGAACTTTGTTGGCTCCTCTGTTAGTATTGGGTGACTCTGTGGCCACAAATTTGTGGAGTTAGAAATGTTGGGTGCGGACTGAGACAAGACATGTGCTAAAGGAATGTCGAACTTCCGACTAACTAATAGTAGCAATTTCTATGTACTGTTTTCGAGACTAAGTGATGCTATGGAAGGATTAGCTGAAGAGTAGGCGCTGGGAAGGCCTAGTAAACTCTCCTCTATTTAGCGTACTCTTACTCTCTTATCCTTATCTCTGCACTATCGGTATAACAAGATCCTTGGAGGCAGTTAGAATGCAGAGCAGCCCCAAACACATTAACAAGGCAGTGACGATATTGTGCAAAAGAATTTGCAACATATGCGGCGGCCTCCGGGCACGCAGTTCCTACACTTCAATTGTTTCTACAGATATAAACAAAAAGAACGCTCTTCAAGCTGAGGTATTTATCGAAATATAAGTTAAAAAAATATTCCTGACCGTGTTGTATGCTCTTCATAATCAAAACTCACAACCCGGAGATGCCCTGGTGTTGCAATTTAAATAAAACAATATCTTGGAAGTCACAGGGTCCATAACTTCACACACTCCACACTAGAGTTTTTGTAAACTTTTCCACACCAACTACTTTGACTCTGCAGTTCATTAAGAAATAATTTTAAATAACATCAAAAAAACCTGACTATAAAATAAAATGATCACTTAAAGACGAATTCAGCACTTCCAAATTAGTTATTAACAAAATGAAAATGTGCTTCAACCACTGTCTCGCATTTGTCTGTAAATGCTATTCATTAGATTTCCATAGAAAAGCTCATTACACAACATTTATTTAAAAGAATCGTAAATAAATGTGAAAACAAAAATCCCCATAATACGTATTCATTGTACGGAGTGAGATTCGTATGTTTTTGTATGTAATTTTTAATTTAAGGTTGTAATTATTTTTTATGCCTTCGTAGCTTTTACATGTTTAACAACATCATTATTAGAGAGAAAGCAAACATGTAGTAATTAAATCTAAAGGATTATGGTCTAAAAAATGTTTTCGTAAGCATAGAAAACAAGTACGAGCATGAGCTGAAATGCATTTTATTGTTTTATTTTGGCTCTGAACTACAAACACTGAAACCGAAATTAAGGTAGAGGAAGGGTTCTAAATAGCACAAACTTTTTTAATATTGAATTGTAAAATAATATTAACTTTTTTTGCTTTAGTTGGTTGGTTTTTATTTAGCTTTTGGCTAATTATGGCACAGCTAGAAAAAAATTCTTTCTTTCACAAGGAAACAAAAATAATTCAATGTTAACAAGGCAAAAGAATGAAAGTGCTTGGGAAAAAAATCTAACAAAATCATATTAAAAAATGAACAATTTATGAATTTTCTACTTTGAAACGAGCAGCTTGTTAAAGAACTAGTAGACGATTATTAAAAAAAAAGTTAAGCAACTTTTCTTAGAATATTAAAATTGAAGGTAAAAGGAAGGATTCTTTTTAATATATTTTCTTCCTGCGTACTTAAACTTGTTGGAAAGTACTCAAGTTCATGGCTGTTTGATATTTAATCAAGCCATTTTATATACTGGAGTGAGTTTATGCTTTTTCAGAAAAAATTAATAACGTTTTCATGAAAAATTTTCAAAAAAGGATTGCGTTTTTATTATGAGAAAATACGGCCGGCACATCGATGTAATTATTTCTAAAGTTTTAAATATATTTTTTTGGGCATAATATGAAATATCCATTTATGGATAAAATTAACCAAAAATATGTTTTAATAAAATTATGATTGAGAATTAATTATGTCCTTCAAAAATATGTATTAAAGCAACTACAAAATACGGAGAAAAGTTATCATTCTACACAAGCCAATGATTCTAGCGAGCATTTGGCAACAATAAAAATGTTTGGTGCCAATTTTTTATTAATACCACTAAATTAATGTATTAAAACAAAAACTTTGGTTAAGGGAAATAAATATTACAACAGAAGGACACGTTGAAAACTTTAAGTCATAAAACTAGTCCCACAGAAACGGAAAGAAAATTTCAAGGATTTCTAAATTAAAATGCATTTTTTTAAGGAAATTTTATTTTGTATTTTAATAATAATTTAATTGTTGTAATATTTTCTCGGATTACCACTCAGGGGATGAGCCCCGCAAATGCAGTGCATTGCGCCCGAACTAGAAACGGGAGATAGTTCGGGCACAACTATCGAAATATCTACAACAAATTTTCTTCCTTCTAATTTGGCTCCATCTCTCGTCTTAGCACTATTCCCTCCTTTCTACTTCTGCAACATTAAATCGCTTATGCAGGGCCATATAATGAGGGCTGGCCCACGACCAAAAAGGTAGAAGAGTCCTTATTGGGCTTATATATGCCAGGATAACAGTAACAATATATTGACCCTCCATATCGATACGCATATTGAACTTTAGTTCAAGTTAAAATTAACAAACCCCAAGAAAAGTAAAAATTTAAATAACTTGTTGTTCTATTATTCTTTGAGATACACTATCTATTCACTGTACTATCGTGTGCTGTTACCTGCTTATCTCTTTTCGTATCCACCACATTTACCAAATAACATCCTGCCGAACTGTTTGAATTATCTGTGGCAATCTTGTGCTATAAATTATTGTTATAAAATGTTATCTCAATACGCATGTTTTGCCAGCATTCTGCTACAAAACTACATCAAAATTTTCAATTTGTTATACTTTATCTCTTAAAAAGAAAAATTCTGTTTAATAAAATCTCTTTAAAAAAACTCTTGCAGCTTTGCAGATATAACCTGGCTTCCTCTCTTGCTCACTCAGCCACTCAAAAAGTACTACAGCAGCTTCCATAATTTTGGCAGCTCTTTTTTCTCTGTCTCTCTTCAAGTAAATGACAAGTTCCTTTTACCACAGAGAGTTTGGTAAATATCTAGAGAACTATTTGTATTGTAATCACTAAACTTTGTGCAGTTTGCGTTAACTAGATGCTGCGGAAAGGAGTATTAGACATATAAAACTCTCCCAAAATTGTAAATAGTATAAAACGAAACAATAACAAGGAGATATAAAAGAGATATCAAAACATTCCAAAAGACTTAACGACCGACACCGCCAGAATTGGATGTGTGTGTATATAGAATGTACAGATAATATTTAAAAATCTGTTAAAATGAGTTTGATTGTACTTTTTGTTGTTTTCTTAATTTTGAAGAATATATAAAATTACACCGCACGAGTAAAGTTAAACTGCTCAGTAACAAACAGCCACAGCAAAAGCAAAAACTGAGAAAAGTAAGCAGGAGCAGCTGTGGCAAAATTGTTTCATCCAAAAAAGCAGAAACTTAAAAAACAAATATGTGTGTGTGTAGAAGTGTTCTGTTTGTGTGCAAAAAAAAAGGCAAACGAATTCCAGCACATCAACGTGTCGCATGTCGGGACAGAGTCAAATGCCGTCAGTTCTTAAATTACTTCAGTACGAAGTGAAGCTGTCAACGGGATCGTGTATGAACATGTTTAATACAATGATGTTACTAAATTAAATATTGTTCAGTAAACACGTACACTTTCACACAATCGCCTACGCAGTCAGTCATTTAGTCACTCTATAACTCACTCACAAATACTCGCATTAAAAAAACTCCGCAAATTCGTGCATTCGCTGTCATATTCGCTCGCTCACTGTATTTGTTCGCTCGTTGTATCGTTTTGTACGTTTCGTTTGACCGATTCAAATAAGAAAGGAAAAAAATAAGGATTAACAAACAAAAAAAAAACAAAAAACAAAAAAATATGATGTTACGGATGGATGGTGGTTGACAGTTAAAATGTTTGGTTTGTTTGAATGCATTTTATGGTGTCTATAATCGTATCACAAGTTTTGCTGAATATAAAAATATTTGTGTTTGTGTATGACATTAAAAACAGATTTGATTTTGTTTCCGGTTTTATGTATTTGATTTGTATGTGTATTTCAGTTACTCTGTTTCTATGTTTGCTCAAGAGCAAGCATTAGATTTTTTTTATTAATTGAATTTATAATTTATTAGATATCTAAAACATCGGTTGAATAAATTACCAGCACTATGAAAAGTTAATTTGTATCTAAAACCATGTTGGTATGTAATAAATTTAATTAAAAATTAATGATCTAAAGTTCCATGTAAGTTAATGCCCCCAAAAATTCCTCTAACGTCTGTGCAAATTGTTGTGAAAAGAAGCAAGAGATCTTCGCATAATTTATTTATATAATAAAACAACTATCCAACCAGAAAAGTAACACATCCAACAAACTAAATTCCAAAAGGACATGTGACTGCTTGATTGCTTATAAACATGAACAAAATGTAATCCTATCAACTTGAGATGAATGCAATCTTATTTCCCATGCAGGTTTGTTAATTAAATTTACAACTGATTTGTATATTAATAAGTGTTTGCACTAGTCAAAAATAGAAATAATGAAAATTTTACATAACTTATACTCGTACATGGTCTGACTTAAATACATACAACAGAATATTGTACAACAATTTGAAATATCAATTTCATGAATTTAAAACGGTAAATTCTCCTTCTTACACAACAAAACAGTTGCATTGAAATATATACAAATTAAATTAATTAATAACACGAATGTAAAAGAACTGTTTGCTTTATATATATATATATATCAATTTATTATGAGGCAGTATTTAAAAATGTCAAGAAAATATAAGAAAAATGCCATCAGCGTTAAAACCATAAATAAAGTACACTGATTAAATTTAAGTTCAATATTTATCTAAAATAATGTATAAAATATCTGGCTTAATAGAGAATAATAGTTTACTTACCTTTTTTTACTGAATTTTGTGTTCCAAAAAGAGCAGATGTATTATGAAGCCTAAAATAAATTTAAAAAATTAATTGATTTTTTTGTAAACATATTGCAATAAATTTGGTTTAAATATACAAGTTTGTTTTTAGAGGAAAATGAAAAAAGTTTAGCCCAACAATAAAATATGCAATAGGGAGATATTTTTACATAAATGTGTAATTTAACTCTTTCAGAATATTTTGGAAACACTAAAAAGCATGGGTTTTTGCGCTGTTTTAAGAAACATTTTATTTTGCTTTTTTCCCAGCAGCAAAATTTCTGTATGTTCAAAATATTTTTAATTTCAAAGTCGTGCAATAAAAATAAAATGATGGTTTTAAAACTTGGTAATATTTTTTTTTTCAATTTTTGTATACAAATGTATACATATATAAATTGTAAGGCTATAGTTGCTATATAGTTGCTAGTGATTTTCTCTTTAGTTTGTTGTAATTTTAACTATAATAAATTTAAGAATTATAATAAATTATTTGTTTATTCACAATTTAATAATTCTGGTTACAGGTTTTGAATCCCACTGCAGTCTAATGAATTTGTTGTTTATGGAAATGTCCATTTCTAAAAGAAAGCATGAAGCAAACGATCATATTGTTTGGCAGCTAATTTTCCAAAATTTGGCAATCCTTTAGCGATTACTGTCAAATATCATGTAAAACAGAAATTTTAAAAAATCTGATTTTTCCAAAGATATTTCGTATATCTAAAACACAAGATTTTAAGGTTAATACAATTTCTCTATTTGTATTTGATTACCTTTTAACATGTTAAAATATGTATTTAAAGAGCTTCACTTACGCAAAATATCCCAGTGAAAAATACTTTTCCAAGAAGTCATTAGGATACTAAACTTATGACTCGGAAGTAGTGCTACTCTGCAAGTCTTCTAATGAATCTAACAATCAGTTGTCATTGAAAAAACATATCGTTTTTGTCACCGTTTTTTAAACTCAAGTTTCCGATCTTAATTATATTTTATTTTCATATATCATTTCAAATATTGTTTTGAATTAATTAGGGAAAGTCGTTTGTAACGAATTATTTGAAGGGAACTCAATACACCTTTCCGTGTCCTTGCCAACATAAATTATATACTCGTATATAAAATCAACTTCAGTCTCCTGCCAAATAGCTCACATTTTCAAAAATAAATATTATTGATTTATGTTTATTAACATATATTATAAAAATATTTTTTTATTTAATTCTTTTGGCTCAATTGTATTTTTATAATGTCTTTTACAGATAAAAATTCAAAACTTGCTGCAAGTAACTTCAAACTTTTTATAAGTAAAATAATAGCTTCATCAATTATCAGGATATCGTTAATAATCGCTTTCTGAAAAGTCGGGAGTATGAACTAATTGAAATAAAGAAGAAGCAATTTCACGAAAATAGTTTCCGCTGGTTACTGAAATGTTTTATTTATAATTTGAACTATGCATTTTTTTACAATTTATTTTTAATAAAATATACTTTAATACAAGTGTGTAATTCGAATTGGTATTGGTTGGCTTAGGTATTCTTAATACGATCTGTCCTGCTGAACACTTTCCTAACCTCATTTTTATGTGCCTAAAATATACTTCATGAGAATGGACTTAAACACAATTATTTTCTTTCAAGTTAGTTAAAAGGCTTTTAACGCTGATACTGGATTACAAAAAGTTTTTATATACGGACGTTTGAAATGCTTCTACAAAAACATTATAGCCCATAAAGCAAAAGCCCATAATATTATAAATTTATTAACCTTTAACTACTCACTTAAACTATACTTCCTCATTTAAAGCATTAATTTTAAAATTGAGTAGACAAGAACGCATACAGATTTAAGCTCAGTTCATTAATCGATTATATGACTATGAAATTAATCGTAATGAATTTCGATTGGTACCATATATAACTGATTAACTTGATGGCAATTTCCCATTAATCAATACTCCATAGTTATATACGACTATAATTTAAATTCATATAAAAAATTATAAACAGTGACGGCATATGATTGATATTTATTTCATCACATTAATTATACACACAAACCCTGTGCACGTGTAGTGTTTTTCTCTGAAACTAAAATATTTATTTATAAATCTGTTGGTTTAAAAAAATATTCTGTTTTAACTATAAAAAATATGGTTTTTTAACTCAACAATGAATTACTGGAAATAATTTGCAGAACTTTAATAAATTAATAAACCGCTTTTAGCCATCATGATATTACAAAATTGAAATAAAATTCTTAGTAAATTTTTTTAATGTTAAATAAATCGTTCAAGCGCGTTACTGTTGATTGTTATAGTTAACACAAGACTTAAAAGCACAACAGCTAGAGGTTGACTCTGCACTATGGTCTTATAAAATCTAAAAATATGGTGTCAAATTTATCTGATCTGCATAAGTTCAGGATTGTGTGTAATTGTCGCTGAATATTACCTGCAGCGAAGGATGCCATCTGGTACTTATGAACAGAACAGAGCACCCTTATTCGTCGGTGTTGAGGGACAAATTTACCCACCAGTTTAAAAGGTAAAAATAGCTACAACAAACTACATCTGCTAGTCTGTCCTCATCTGTCGTCTCAACACTATCTCCTGCATTTTAGTCTTCCCCAAGACAATGTGTTGGTAGGGTTGATAGATCCCAACTTCTACTCTGCACTCAGTTGTGAATATGGTGCCTAGTTTTTTCTGAATTAATGCAGGATTGTGTTAATTGCTGCCGGCTTGGTTTGTCTTCCTGATGGAGGAGTAAAGTAACTGCAACAAATTTTATATCTTCTAATTTATCATAATACTATTCCCTCCTGCCTGTTACTTGTACAATGCACTGCATAAATTAGGATTATCCCCTGAGTGCTGGTTCCAGGTAATTAATATGCTGAATATGTTCCAGACGAGTGCACAGACCCTAAAATCAAAACAAAAAGCCCTTGTATGCACCCTAAGATATTTTTAAATATGTGGTAAAATGCAGTAGATAATACAATTTATTAAGTGAAAGTATTTAATGTTTTCTCATTAAATATATTTATTTCTATACTATTTATCTAAACAATTTGTTTCTTTCTTGTGACTGGACTGTATAAAATGAAATTATTTGAAACAAATCAGAAATCTTTAAATCGGCTAAGGCTTTAGCCTTTAATTACTTCAAGTAAACTTGTTAGAAATAAATATCCTTCAAATGTCCTGCTACTCTCTTAATTTGTCATATAGTTTTCTTATTCGAAAACCATATTCGTTATATGTAAATGACCAGAGTTAAAGAATTATACTGCAATGCTGGCACGGTTCATTTGATCCAGGTCGTTTCATTTTTTATTATTTATACAATTTATTGAATAATTGGAGCTGATTTTCAACAGCTTTTTTCCTTCTGTTACTAGTTTTTGTTTTTGAAATCAAGAATAAACTTCGTTGGCTTGCACCCTTAAGAATAAATTTATGATGGATGCTTTTGAAAAACCATACGGTAACAGTCAAAAGAAAATATTTAGGTTAAAAAAATATGTATAAAATATGTTACAAATAAATGCATTATGAAAAATTCATTTACTTTCAAATTATACCAGGCTTAATATGTTTTGTTGCAGTAATTTGTCCATTTAAAAGTCTAAAATAATTTATAGAATTTTTTATTAAAAAAAGAAATGGATTACAACACAGCATTTGTCTTATAGAGATCTAAACGAAATTGTTTATGGCAAAAAAATTTTATCGATTTGTAAACTTGCATTTTTATATTCTTGGAAAATGATTATATTAAAATTGTAATAATATAAAAAAATATTCAAGCAGCCTTAAAATAAATGTTATATACATTCTAGCAGGATATTTTTAAAACCAAAAACCATAATTGAAAATTATAAAAAAAGTGTGCACTTTTCATATATTCCGAAGGATTATAAATCTTTTATTTTATTTTTTGCAATAAAACTACAGGGCAAAAAAGAGAAAAGAATATGTTTCAAAACTTTATCCTAAAAATTTATTTTATTTAACGAAATAATAAAAATTTTAAGTACAAAAAAAAAACGAGAAACGAAATTCTGAAATTTTAAAGTTTATCTTGATACGTGCATAAAACTTTTCATATATATTCTTGTTATCTGTGTCTGTATGCGTTTATGTGGTTTTTCACTTTATGCATTTCCTTTTTCTATGCCAAATATTTAATTTTATATACATTTTATGATATGGACGAAACAAGAACTCGAACAAAAGAACGACTGAATACAACGTTGCCATAGAACATGTAGGAGTAGAAGGGAAGTTATAACCATGAATCATTCTTATGGTGCATTTCTATTCTCTTCTTATTTTTTTCACACATCTCGGTTGTGCACTTTTGCAGCTCGTTGTGAATTGCACAAGATTACATGCTGTATTCTCTGCATTAGAGTACTTTAAACTCAATTTGAATTACACACCATTACCACGGCTAACAATATATTCAGATATTTTCACGTACCAGTGCTCACGCAAAGTGTTTCAAAAGAATTTTTCTATGGCAAAAGAGATCAGAATTTAAGCATAAGTTTTCGAATTATTCTTGTCGTAAAATTTTGCTAGTTAAGTATTTTTATTTCGCTGATGATTTAAAAGTTTTATTTATCAGGAAATTCATTTCAATATTGCAAGAAAAAAAATCAATGCATGTTTCCTTTATTCAAGACAATATAAATCAAATGTTATGCTATTTTATGTATGAAAATTGCGGTTTGGAATACAAATTATTAAAATATTTTCAATTAAAGTATAAGAGGTGAGCATGTCTTTTATAAAGAAATATTTATTATTGTACACATTAACACACATAATTGAAATACAATAGAATTAGCCTTTAGAAGACGTATATAATAAAGTTTATCTTTTTAAAAAACTTCGTTGACTGCAATACTTATTTCTCATTTAATAATATATAACTCAGGCGGAAGATTATATATAAGAAAATATCAACTGGGCAGAAACATTGTAGTCACAAGTTCTCATAGTGTTGAAGCGTTATATTTATAAGGGCATAAAATTTCAAGTTGGGAACACATTTTTAACAGGCTGAACCCTTTTCAACTATTAAGTGACTTATATTGAGATTGCTTTAGCGTTAGAACATTAATAATCTGACGCTTGATAAACGCTTCTACATTGTGCAAACTTTTTTGAAAACCATGATTCTGTTCGAAATGCATATCGCTCATCCATTATACGGCCAATATAATGGTCATGAGAGCAATACCTTCCATTAATTCGATGGAATGCTTTCGGAACATGTTTGCTCTAAATGTAAATACGCATCCACAGCGAAATCATGGGATTACAGAAGTAGGTACAGAAGTCATTGCTGCTGTAAAGATGTAGATTTGCTGAATGGGTACTAAACAAAGTTGCTGTTGCTCTAGATTTGTATAAGCGATTTTCGTTTGAATGTAAAACTGATGTATTTGAAGTAAAGCTTACTGACTGTTTGGTATAAATAATATATTAGAGAAATTATTAGTCCATACTTCCTTCAAAACGTTGCGTGTCAGAACGTTACAGTCGATGGTGAACATGATTGATGACTTTTACGTACATCAATTTTATAACTTTAATGCGCAGACGTTGTGGTTTCAACAATTGATTTATTTAAACGTTTAATAGTTTCAGGTTTAGGACCCATGAATTATCCCTTAATATTGTGCAATTCGGTGGCGCTAGACTATTTTCCCTGGGGATATGTAAAGCCGGATAAGCTCGAAGCGATTAACCACTTGGAGGACAACATTCGCTGAGCTATTGCGGATATATGTACGAGCATGAGTATTGGAAGAAGTCATCGAAAATGAAAACTACTGTTTAGGCTTGACCGGAGTCCTCCACAGCCGGACTTATGCGAAAAGTTACATATAAATTGTAACAGCAAATTTCATGTCATTTTAATATATTCAGGAAAAGACCATTTATTTGTAATATTTGAAAAATATTGCTTGGAAAGGGAAATTGCAAGCACGCAAAAGATGCTACTGTAATTAAACTCAAAAATAAAAATGTTCTTTTTCGGAAGTTTGAAATAAATATTTTTAATTATTCTAAGAAATGTTGGGTAAAGGTTCCCTGATGATCTGCATTAGCCCCAGTGAAGTGCGCATAAAAACTAGCTGAAACCCCTGAATTGATCACTTTTAATTTTTTAGTAAAACTTGGGGAAAATTGAAGAGTTTAAATATTCTTTAGTTATCTCCAATAATTTGTTAAGATATTTTAGCGATCAGTGCAGACCAGAACAGATTCAAATGTCCTTTGGAATATTTGAGAAATATTTAGAAAAACTACTTACACAAACGCGTAAATATGATTAATTTTTGATTAATTCTAAAGTTCCTTTAATTTATTGTACCCACGATCTACGAAACTTATTTAATAACTTACAGATGTATTATTCAACAAATTAATAAATTTTCTTTTTATATATTTTTTTCAATTTTAGCGGCACCAACTGCAGTAACAATATCATTTTTGTTATGTACTTTTTGCATAAGATAATCTAGCGGAAATAAAAAATAAATGGGCCAGAGAAGATAAAATTGCTGTTGTAGCGGAAAGAAAATGGAAACGCAGCAGCTTAAATATGATTGTGCATCATAACATCCATCACAAAAACACGTTCATATTGTCTTTCAAGACGCGCAGTGTTCCATGACTCTCACTACGAATATTTATATAACGCATACCTTGAGACAATTTCCTAGTTCGTAAGCCAAACAGCTTTCACAGTCAGTGAGAAAAACAAACATTTAACCAGTTTCCTGTAAAAAATAAATCTTACTAACACAGTCAAAGTGTGTTTTACGCATTTCCGGTTAGTTTCCATTACACGTCTAAACTTAAATCTCTCTCACACTCTCTTCCACTCATCTATTTATATAAAACAGCACCACCCTCACAAATCTCATAAATAGTGTTCAACTTTAAAAAATATATGAAAAAAAAACACTTTTAATAATGTGAGAATATATATGAATGTGTGATAAAACCCTCTACTCGCGTTTGGTTACACTAGTGTTGTTTGTGTGCGTGCATTTTATTTTATTTATTAACTTGCAACATAATATGTTCAGTAGAAATAATAAAAGCACAAAAATTTTTACATCACAGTTAAAACTTTATTGAACAAAAATATTTACCCACATGAAAACGAAATACTGAAAAAAGAACTTCAGTCGTTATGGATATTTATCTTGACTGCGAAGGATTATTAAATCTGCAAACAGCATTAAAAATAACTGATAGCCAATGATTTTCAGAAAAATATTTTCAAACAATAACAGAAAAAAAAACAATATACAAAAATTGCCTGCAATTTCAATAACCGCAGAATATAACATCTACAAATACGGGTACAGCCAGTGAATATAAATTCATATTAAGATTGAAACCATGACAGTCACGCATCACATACATGCACTCCTGTTAATAGTTTTAACAATTGGTAAGTAAATATATATTCATATTTTTACAATATGCCGATAAGGCTTCTTTTTTTGAAACAGCTTTTATTTAACCAGGGGTATCATTTTTCGTTATAAAGCCTGTAGCAATTTTATTTCCACGTAGAATATTTCCGATACATCACAAAAGAAGCACCACAGTTCACGAAACTAATAATGGTAGCCAACACATAAAAAAATTTGGTGGTAACGTGTTTACAACTACATTCTATGACGCTTAAATTCAACTATTCGTGACTGAAACGATTTTATGAATCGTAAACTGAACGGATATACAAATTAACTTTATTGATTCCTTTTGATGAAGGAACTTTCTTTAATGAAGAACTTCATAGTGGCTTAAATAGTGTTGTCAATTACTCGGGTTTTATAACCGATCGGATATGATTTTATAGTTTAAAAATATTTTAAATTTTTCTAAGATTATTGGAACAAATCAAGCATTAAAAATTTAATTCGAAAAAGCTGGAAAAACTTTATAGAAAACTTTTTAATTAAATTGAGATATTATTTTTAATTTTGTCTTATAAATACTTTCATTGTTATCCAAAGGATTTCTAATTGTATAACGCTGTAGAAAAATAAAATAGAGTCATATCGAATAAAAGTTGTTTGTTGGGTTTTGGTTTGTATAAGTTTCATAGCCAAAAAAAAACTGTAGTTGAAGTCTACTGACGATTTGGTAAGAAGCGCCCATGAAATGCATATAGACATTGCTTAACCACCCAACAAATAAATTTCATACTATATAGAAAACGATATATTCAGCCGTATCCCAGAATACAACTCCTTTCGCAAACAGATTTCATTCCGTAGTTTGGCTCTTCAGAAATCGAACACCAGAAAACTGTTTCGGAATGAAATCATTTTTTAAATCATGAACGAAATTGTCAATTCTCTGTCTTACGGTGCAAATAAATATTTAAAACAAATTTTTAGCATTAAATAAATAATAGTTTTCAATAAATGGATTTTAAAAGAGATTCACTGAACATTTATTTGAGAATGTTTTTGGAAAATTGTATAACATCTTCCAGCAAAAATATCGAAAGAAAGCAAAATTATAGGAATGGCTTGATGTTTTATTGTACTACTCCTTTTTCGGGACGATAAAGTCTTTATTCAATTCATTATAAATCTGTAATTAATGATATATTCTTTAAATTATTGAATACCAAAACAGAAGATCGATCATATTATGAACCTGCGTTTTATTTTCCTGGATTTTATGGTGCTGAAATATTTTGAAAACATTTCCAAATTAGTAACATAAAATTTTTTTTTCCAATTTATAAAAACCATGGGACTCTGCACTCTACAAATAAACTCGTACGTAATGGAAAAATGAAATCAAGGCCATTCCGAAGTCTTTGACATGGCTGATAACTTTAAATTTTATTGAATAAAATAAGAAAACAATCCATTACAAAAGAAATATTCAAATTTTTAACACAACCTGGTTGCAGTATCCAGCAAGCCGAAATCTCGTTACTCGTGCAGCTAGTGGCTACAGAATTATAAGATATCGAACGATATATATATCCTTACCAACAATAAGGCAGCCATCTCTGTCTTACCATCGGTAAGGATGCCGACTATCTATAAACGAGATAGCGACACATTCGCGGCTGACACTTGCATGGTTACCGGGACATTTCGATGTCCTGGCGGAATTGTTGCTGACGGAATTGCCAGAGCAGGGATAGAATTGAACATATCAATGATCTGCCACCTCACAGGCATTCCCCAATCGCGCTGCAACTTCTTGATTCAATGTAAATTATATAAACTCGCTCAACCAAGTTGGGAAAACATGACCAATTGCCGCGTGGCTAGGTCCACGTGGCCCTGCTATCATCCACGCAGAACACGCCACCATCTTAACTTCAACAAGATTCGGCTGCATTAACTTGTCAATGTCCTGACTGGACATTGCAGCTTTGAGACCCAAGCAAGAAGAATGATGGTATGGAATGCAACGTCTTCGGTAGAAGCTTTAATGATGAAGAGGAGGAGCAAACGGTGCTTCATCTTCTGTTTCAATGCGCTGCCCTAAACAGCGTAGCGGCAGTGATACTGCATTCCAAGTTCCTGCCAGACTTAGATAGCCTGGCGTATAAGGAGCTAAATAGAAAATCGGCCTTCCTAGCGACCACAGCTTTACTTAGCGCGGTGGAGGACAGCTTATAAGGAGTCCTCTGCTTAAGGGTATCACAATGGGACAGAATTAACGCTCCCAAGTGCATTGTCTCGACAATGGCCGTAACCTAACCGAACACAAACTAAGCAATGTTATTAAAAACAGGATCATAGTGATACAAAAATATATTAATATTTTAAAATATTTCAGTTATGCACTAATTTTAAATAATATTTTTTGCTCCCCGCTGGGAATATGTAATATATATAAAAATATCGGGAATAGTCCGTTTTGTAAATATCGAGTTTTAATTAAATAAGTTTTGATAGGATTCTGTGAAATATTTCTAAATAACATATGATCCGACGGATTTAAAAACCTTTAATAAATATCAATGATAATGTGCACATGTTCACTGTTGCTTTAAATACTTCTTACCCATCTGCATCTTTGCGACTTATTACGATTGCGTATCGTATCTGAAAAATGTTTTTAAAAAATCATATATGAAAAAAAAAAAGAAAATTACTTGCAACTAAGTGCGTGAGTATTTTTTTAGTTGATATCTTTGAAAACATAAAGATGATATTTTCGCATTGTAACATATTTCAAAATAAAATTATAGCTAAAGTACGTGATTTTTAACAAAACTACCGAGAAGATGTGCGAAAATATAAAAGTAGCATGTGGCAGCCAGCATACGTTTATAAGCTCGTGTGTGTGTATGAAATGGGATGTACTCAAACACGTCCTTTTCCGAACTCATCCTAAATGATGCGTAAATATTTCACATGTATAAATGATATTTGCATTAACCCTAATCGGTTACTTTATGAAAAACAAAATGGAATATTTAGATGGGTTCGCACGATACGAATCTTATCTCGGAATACAACTTTACAAATGAAGCGAATTTATTTTAAGCCGGCTTGTTACGTTATTGATTGTGATCGTATGCCATTCATTTAACTTTGAGTTAGCAAAGATGCTCTTTTGCCATCACATTCCCTGGCAGAAAATACTATCTGAAGATTAAATCTTTTGAAAGCTTAAAATTTAAATAAAACCAGTAACTGGAATAAACATTTTTATACATACCAAATTAGTATTTATTTAGAAATATAAAAAATAAATAGTAAATATTTATCTTGTAGCTACATTTCGTTAAAGTAAACACACAAATAAGAAGAAGTATTTTTCTTTCTTGTACTCGTATATTTTCAACCACATCGTTTTAGTTATTTGAAATGTATAGCCTTAAAACATTTCTGAAATGGTATGATAGCAAAAAAAAAAAACCGAAAACAAAAAAAAGAGAAACGTTCGGTATGTTTAAAGTTAACAAACACTCTTCCACATATTTGCACACACACACACACACACACACACACACAAAAGCGAATTCTCATATTCCCACAACTATTTAAACAAACCGAATCCAGTATGTTGTGGTGAAGCATCTACATGCCATATGCAACTTGCTACACTCCTAAAAGTATGCTACATGTAAATGCAGCATTTCAATGTCTGTCTAGCTCCTGGCTTCTACAAGTGTGTGCGCATGCATGTGTGCGTGCGTTTGTGTTTCTGACGAGCAAGTTTCCAAGTGTAGGTTAACGTGCATGTTTATTTTATGACAAAGAACAAAAAAAATGATGCTGATGAAAATAAAGAAAATATTTATTTTATATTTTAACTTTGAAATAAAATAGAAAAACGCAAGACTGAGATTAATTCAACATTTATAACAGATTTTCCTTTTTATAGCAAATTGTTTAAAGCATGAAAGACGTTTGCAGAGATCTAAATTATAGCGAAAAACTTCATCTTAAGCCACAATGATTTTCACCATGAAAACGAAATACAAATTTAATGCAAAAACAAATCTGCTTAGTTCGATAAAACCCCAAATGCACAATGGAACAGTGAATTTTAAATTCCTCAATCATCATCAAAGTCATATTAAATGCACAAACACGACGAAGCAACGAATGCGAACTCCATTGATATGCAAAAAGTTTAGATCAGAGCTGTAAAGTATTGAAACATTAAAAAGTACTTTAAAATATATAAGAAAGTAAATTAATGAAATGAAATGCTTAAGCTAAAGATAATTATTCGGCCACAAGTTGTGACCTCCACATTTTTTAACATGCGTTTAAGACACAATGTTGTATTTGTTTTAATTTAAAAACTTGTTGCAGGTTTCTTTTCTTTTAAAAAGCCCATATATATTTGTTTTCTTTTATTCAATTAATTTTTTTTCTTACTGAATATATATGCAGCGTAGACTTTATGCAAATATTATCCCCCAAGGGATCTAGAAAAATTCGTTTGAATATGATGAAACCAAAAAACGAAGACTCATTGGGAAATAATCGATTAAAGATCAGTTACAAAGAGTGTTTTTTACAGAGATATAAAACTTTTAATTGGCAGCATATTTTCATCAACTGTTAAGGAATTTATATTGAATTTGTTTTGACATTTTAGTGCGAATAGATTGACAGTGGGGACAACATTTCCGAATTGTACAAATTTAATTTGAAAATCATGGCACTTTTCAAAATGAGAATCACGCAATATATGGTCGATATATTCGTCATCGGAGCTATTAACTTGATTAACTAAAGAGTATTTCGCATTACATTTCCTGGAAATAAAAACAGGCACTCACAGAGACGTCGCGACGTACATTGGGTGCAGAAGAACTCACGGCAACTGTAGAGAAGTGGATTTTGTAAATGGTCTTAAAACAAGTTAACCGTTGATCCCGCTTTTCATCAGCGAATTATGTTTGAATGTATAAGTTAATTAATAAAACAGCCATCGTGACGTGATGCTAATCCCTCAAAGTATATTCAGACAACGTTAGATCCAGAAAAACTGAGCATTTAATGTGCTTTATGGGATGGCGGAATCGTTGGTATATATTTCTTTCAAAGCGATGCTGGTCAGAAAGTTTCTGTCAATGGTGACCGCTTTAGAGTCATGATTACTGGCTTCTTTCTTGGTAAACAACCATCATGAGCAGCAACTTTGGTTTCAACAACACGGCGTATATCGTTCGTGTCTTAATTGATTTACTTAAGGAATAGTGTGGTAACAGTAAAATTTCCCGTTTCAGACCTGAGAAATCCGCTAAGATCATGCGACTTAACGCTATAATATTTTCCGTAAAGATATATAAAGACGCCGTTAATCGTGAAAAGAAAGATCACTTGAAAGATAACATTCGCCGCGTTACTATCAATATACAACACATCTCTTGGAAAATTTCAATTAAAATTAGACTTCCAGATTAGACCACGTGTGGCCCAGCCGTGACGGTTATATGAAGGAAATCGTATTGAAATTATAATACTACAACATTTTCTTTCGAAAAACAGAAATTCTGCACTAGATTAATAATTCTCTTTTTTACTTTATTTCATTTAAAATTTCAATGCCTCTATAAAAACACCCTTTATTTGTAAAGATCATGTAGTCGTAAACATTTTATATTTATTATTTATATATTATAAAATTATTTGATTTAGTGTATTTTACGTTAAACCAACTTATCTGTATTTAGTTCAGTAAAATTTTTTATTTTTAACATCAATTTTTCAAACTAGTTTCGTTTTTAACCATGTTCAATATAAATATAATTTTAAGTGAATAAAAAAATCATTTGAAGCTCTGTTTTGTTGGATACAAATTTGATGCCTTAAAGCTCCAAAATATGCTCGTTCATGTATACAACAAAATATTCAATAGATTTTTTCATAACCATATATTCATGAGAAACATGTTAGTAAATTCTTTGTGTCCTTATTTTGTGGTCCAGTCAGCAGTTGTTCCCTGTTATGCAAAAAGTGCAATATAATTTTGTGCAAGGAAGTCTTATTGTTGCTGTTCCTTTATAATGCTTTTATTTCATTTGTGGATCCTGACATGTTTACGATAACTAGCCAGAGTCTACACACAAGTATGAGTGGGCCATTATAAATTATACTTAATGCTAAAAATTAAAATATTTTAAAATAATATCAATTGTTGCTTCAATGCTTCGAAATGTCAGTATTTTTTATCCATATTCTTGCAAGTTAAGTTGTTTTAAACTCTACAGGTTTTAATAGATGAAAAATAATATATATTCTTATTCATATTCATAAATAATCCTGAGATCCTTCCGGCCAAAAATATATATATGACTTTTTGTGTACCGCCTATATTCCCTACGACATTCATTTAGTTTAAAATTTAAGGATGCTCTTGCAATGCAGACAACCTGAAGTTTTAACAGAACTTGTGCGAAGGTGTTTTCCGATTAAATCTAAGGGAGCAAGGCTTTAGGTTTTATATAATAAAAATTTCAATATTACAAGAGTAGATTTTTCACACCCGAGTATTTATAGAAAACTCAATGTAGCCGATTGGATGAGACCTTAAGAGCATTAGTCCTTCTATATAATTGAATGTCGTGGCATTCAGTTTCATCCACTTCTCATGGCCTGACCATGTGAACCTTTTCCCACAAGTTACGCTGTACGCCTGCTTCACATAATCTATATCGATAGCAATTGCCTTCCTGCTGATATCGGACGCCAGTTTTAATTTGTATGTCGTTAGCTAACACGTAAAAGGTCCTACCTGTTAAATATTTTTAAGCCTACTATTTTTTAAACTGCGAAGTATATCACAAAACACTTTCTGCAAGTTTGAAATTTTAATGAATTAAAATAGAGATTTTATTGATATCACAGTACCGCAATGATCCCATTCAAGCATTAGATTTTAATATTTTTTCCTATCTCCACTAAAACTATCAAAATATTAGAAGCGGTGCTTTGTATTTGAGGCAAAGCAATACTTTTTTTATAGAGGTGTAGAACATTAAAAAACAAAAACAGGTAACTTGTTGGAAAATAGACGTGTGGCTATTTTCCATAACTTTTTCCAACAGATGTGGCCTTATATCGGCAATAAAGCGGTGAATGTTCTCCTCTAAGCGGCTTCATATATCCGCACACAAAATTGTCTAACAGCGCTCAATCGCACGATCTTGGAGCCCAATTTACGGGTTCGCAACGTGAAACCTTACGGTTACCAAGCTTACTTAACTAAATTGGCGCAATACGTATTTCGAACAGGTATATGATTTTCAAAATAAGTTTCCATAGTTTGACAGTGTTTTTCAGGCGTCAGTCTATTCAAGTTTTAACGTCAAGCAAAACTAAACATAAATCACTAGGCAGTTGCGAAAATGTTGCTACAAATTGAAAGTTGTATATATCCTAAAATGTATAAGAAATATTTCAATTATCATATCAAATTGGATCAATTATCATATCAAAGTAGGAATTGGAAAATATATTCAATCAACCCATATCAAATACGTTTTTAAAAGGACCGATTCCAGTTATAAGCCCATATATAGTGCTCCATTTCGTAGCAAATCCCTCTTAGAATTGTATATTCTCATTAACTTGCAACTTTAATGCAACATTCTTCATTTCATCCAACGATATTTTACCATCTGCATAAATAGTTTGAAGGCTATAAATATTCTACAAGTCTTTGGTTGAAACTACTTTCGCCAGAAAACGCATGTGTTCCAGCGCTACTGGAATAATAATGCCAACCAGCGTGCTTTGCCACCAAGTGTGAATGTCTGACAATTAATTTATCAAAGATTTATGGGATGATATTGTAGGAGAATACCAGAAAATAGAAGAAAAAAGCTTTGAAAATAAGTTAGACAGAAATTCAATTATATATTTGAAATCACATGTCTCAAATTAATTTATGTCTGCTTTTAAAGTTCAACGTATGGAGACGTTTCAGTTAACTATTTTAAATAGTTGTGGTATAAATTTGGTTTCCTGTGAAGTTCGCACAAGGAAATAGAGACGAGTGATACAATTGTTTGAATTGGAAAAGAGATATATAATTGAGAGTTTACATTTCGTTTTAGTTTTTCAATAAATGCTTTTCATATATTTTCTTTTTTTTATATACAAGAAACTATTCATGTTAAAAAAAAATCAAATTCTTGGATATAATTTCTTTTTACATGCAGTAAATGTTGGAAAATTGTTCCCACAAATTTTCAACATTTATTTTTCCTTATTTTCATTGTGCAACACAAGCAATTTGCATATGTGGTTTGGCCTGTCTGTCCAATGGCTCATGTGCTTATTCTTTAACTTCTTGCTCCAGCCAACGATAGAAAATGGATACAAGTTCCAAGAATATTCAGTAGAATGTTTTAAATTTTATTGTTTTAAATTGCATAGATATTGTGCACAAATTTTTAATAGAAATATATGATATTAATTTTTATGGCTTTACGATAACAAAATATATTTTTAAAATGTTTTAAAGGTATAAAACAGAAATTTTTCTGTACAGATGGTAACTACAGATTTGGCAAGGATTTTAAGATTCTGGCCACGTTTAAATACTCCCCAATACTCTTTGCCCAGTCTATATAAAGTTATTAATGATGAGTTTCTGTCCCTTAAAGAATGTCATGGGTTGCTAATACTTTTTTCAGCCAAATTTTCAGCTACTTCTGGCATCACTTTACAGATAGTACAGACCAAATGGAGCCCAGTTTTTCTTAACTCCATAAACATCACCTCTGTTAGACTCTGATGAGCTGGACAGTATTTAGAGTTGTTTTCAGTACAAGGACGGGTAAAAGAAGCCACGAAAATGACTTCCGAGCATTTATTAAAACATATCTTGTGATCAAGGCTTTGGAAAAACTAAGAAGCAATCATATTAGGCAATGACTGGTGGTATCATCGAAACTCTCGAATAGTCATAATCAAGATAAGTTCTTGAACAACAATACACGGCAACCTGCCCAGAGCACTTTACAGGAAGATGGTGATAAAGAATACCTCCGCAACTATGCAAGAAACATACTGAGGACAAATACGTCACCATAAAATTCATCAACAGGAGAAGTCAATATAGGGATTCATACGGTGCAGTTGGTTGAAGATGTTAACACAAAACTACGGTGGCTTAGATCTCGATTTTGACTCCGCAGTCAGTCCAAACCAAGATCATCGTACTTGGACTCTCTCTTGCAGAGTATGACTCTGACGAGTAGAGTGATCTGCCAAAAAGGAATTGTAAATAAAAGAATAAAAGAATTGCTGGTTCCTTCCTTTACCAAATCTCACAGACAATTCATTTCATTTTACCACAAGCAGATACATTTTTATTATCATTTAATACCTCATTTTATGGCAAAATGCAAAATGCAAAAACGGTTATTAACGTGTTGTTTTCATAAATCCAAAAATTAAATGTTATCAATTTCAGCTGATTGCAATTATTTCGTTGCAGTGCAAAATTTTCTGATCAAATAATTACAACTCCTTCAAACAGATTACAAAAATAATCAAAACTAATTTAAATAATTAAAATACATTCATTTTTTTCAATTTCTCTAACTTTATACCCAACCAGTTAGAGACTTCGTTTCCTTCAAATACCAAAGCGGAGAACACTAAAATCATTCCACCATTTTAACTAAAGCATCAAGAAAAGTTTAACAACTTTCGGCTTTTGAAGAGGAAATTTGGTGGAATGAAAAGAGGAAAGAAAAGTTAAAAACAAAACTTTAATTGTTAATGTTCATGAAATTAAACTGCGTTTTCGTTCTTAATTTAAATGTTGTTTTTTAATTCTTTCGCATAAATGGGAACGAATTAAAAAAAAGCAGAAACTCATTTCAAGTTCTTAAACCGCAAAAAAACATGATTTTATTTGTTAAGACGAAGGAGATGGAAATAATGTTGTGGCAGGAGTGGTCTTTATTTATTTACTTAAATTTTTTCTTCTTCTTCAATTCCTAAATCGCATTACAAAACTTCAATTTCTGTTTTTGATTACTTTTCTGAGAAGAAATGAAATGAGCGAATGATTTTGCCAGGCTTGTTGTCTTGTTTAAAATTGTAAAGATGATGATAAGAATTAATTTTTCGCCACTATCACACTTTTAATTTGTTCTTTAATGCAAGAAATAGACAGAGCAGGATCTGTACATTTCGCAAGTTGAATTTATTTTAATATTCGAGATTATTTGGCAGCAGACAAGTGAAAGAGTTTTGCAAGTCTGAATGAGAAGCAGCCACGCAAACTGCCGGTGTCGGTACAAGGAGAAGTTGGAACATCAGCAGTGAGTCTTATTGCCGTTTTTGAAAGGATAACAATTATTATAATTCAAACAGACTTAACTCCACTAACAGGATTCACTTCGTTCTCTCTCCAAGCTTGCAACTCCATCTTATAGTGTTTCTAAAAACGTAATGAAACGTGATCAACTGCGTGTGAGTAATTAAAACAATTTCCATTCTAAATTATTAAAGCAATATTTTATCAACTTGGGACGCAAAGATAATGATATTTTTATTAGATTGAATAATAATTTTCAATAGCATTTCAAATAAATTTCAAACATATGGAATTAAGGAGTGTTTGTTTTTTTAAGAGATTAAGAACGTTAAATTGGAATACAAAAGAGATGAATGTTTTGAAAGGACATAAAATATACTTTATTCTAATGACAATAGCTTTCTGGCTCTACAACTTAAATATGACTCAGATGCACTCTAATATGCAAGTACAATTTTTGAGGACTTTTACCAGCATATGTGGCCGTATATCGGATTCAAGGCGGTGAATCTCGTTCTCCAAGTGGTTAATTGTTTCAGATCATAGACTAGAAACTTCGCATATTCCCTTAGAAAACAGTCTAGCGGTATTACATAGGACGATTCTGGAGGCCAATTTGCGGGTCTGAAACTTTATTTAATTGTTGAATGAAAAAGTCAGTAGTCATGGCACCTTAGCGCACCTCATTGACTGTAACGTTCTGGCCAGCATAATTTTTAAAGAAGTATTTTTGAACAAGCCCATAGAGCCCAACAAATAGTCAGTTTCTCTGGATGAAACAGTGCCTCAACATACACTTGAGGATTATCAACACTCCAAATGTAGTAGCAGTTTCATTTATTGAAAAACCCCTTCAAATGGAACCGAAACTCATCGCGAAAAGTTTCGCTCAAATCGATTTTAAAGAGAACCATGATTTTCAAAATAAATTTGCAGAGTTCGGATGTGTTGTTCGGGCGTTATAATATTCATATTAAAATGCTAAATATAAATGACTTGACACCAGACAAAATGATCGCCAGTTAAAGAGCGCTGCCAACTTTAAGTTTATATCTCTAAAAACTCTCATTTATATTGGACAGACGCGTTCAAACGCGTTAATCAGGCCGATTAGGGTTTGGCCAAACCATGAGATCTTAATATCTAAAATACGATGCTTAATTAATTTTAGTCAATTCTAACAAAATAAATTATTTAAAACATCTGCCTTCTTAGTTGCTGTTACACAATATAAATTCCTTTCAAAGGAACAACTTCAATAAGCAGTTTTTACATGTTCCAACCAACACACAAAATTGTGCATCATTTTAACACGTTCCACTGAAGATAAATGATAAAAATGTTGTTTAGAAATAGCAGTCATCTTAGAATAAGACAGTTGGTAATTTCTTTTTTATATCAAAAACTTTTTCTTCATCTTTCATAAGATTTCTATTCACCACATTCGTACTGCATCGAGCACAACACTTGCAGACGTACTCGTTTATCCTTTCAAAAGTCGTCTATTCAAATGAAAAATACAAATTATTTTGTAGAATTAAAATGATAATGACAAAAACTTTGATAGATAAGCAAGACAAAAAAAGCCAGCAAGCAAAAACAATTCAAAAAATGTTTCTTAGAAATTATATTTTCTACGAAAAACTCTAAATTAACCATAAATAACAATTACAAACTAATTAACTCACTGCCACTTGACAAATTCGAATTCATGGAAAATAATTACAAAAACATTAAAGTTCTAATTGCTGTAAAAGACACAAAAGTATGCCACCACTTGGCTGGTGTTTGGCGGAATGAAAAAAGAAACAAGAAAATAAATGAGACAGAAAAGGAAACTTGTAATTTAAGCGAAAATCTTTAAGGACCAATTAAATACTCCCAACAGAGTTCATATTTTATGAAGGGGTCATCTAAAATGGTATTATTTAAAAAAAATCTAATCAAAACTTTAAGAATTTGAAGGTTGGCTTGAGCAGCGATAAAGTTTCACAACTTTTTGGTGGGAATAGCTACAAAGATACAGAAATTTGAAACTACGATTGAATACTTTGACTTTGGAAGGAGAATGTGCTTACCGGCCTCGTGATTTTAAAAATGGTGGGCAAATTTGATGGTAGAAAATTAATTGATTTAAAAATACTTTTTTTTAATATAAATTCAGTTGGTATCAACAAATGAAAAGTCGATATAAGAGAATGGTTTTGGCTAAGTCTCTAACACATGGGCAGACATCCGCTCACTGCACATAATTTTGAATCACATGTTGCAACATAGTTTCGCTGATCTCGTCAATACAGCGTCGCATTTCATCTTTTACAGCGACAGTTTTTTTTTAGTTTCTTCACGTAGGAGCGGTCTTTCGAATTGCTTGAGGGAAAATACAACAGCAGTGTTAAGTCATACAAGAACGAGCGGCTAATTCACATCGTTAAATCAAGATGTTTGGCGATCGGCAAATTTCTTATACAATAACAGAAATTTCTCGCCGACTGTTTGACTTGTGGCATCGTCTTACAGAAAATATATATCCTTGATCTCAACATTGGCCAATTTTGGTCATAAAAAAATAGTTAATATCGTTTTATTTAGCAGCACAGATGCCTTGATCATTTTCGAAAAAATGTGGGTTGATGATGCTGCCTCACCCAAAGCCCACCATACGGTCACTTTCTCTTGGATGTAATGCTGCATTAGATGTCAAGCAGTGAATAATGTAGTTTCCAAACGCGTAAAGCAATTTTGACTTGGTTTGCGATGATTGGCCTGATTTTCAATGTCAAAAGGTAATTATTTTGTATGAAAGATCGCCAAGGCCGTTTAAAATTTTAAAAACAATTTAAGAAATTAAAAGTTTTCCTTTTTGAATTTCTTTAAATTGATTTGCTCGTATCGGTTCAAATTCACAGGAAATCTCAACTTGTGAAAACTGTTTTGCACGGCACCACTTTGTCAGTCGATTTGTCCGTTCAAAATTTACAGGTGGATCACATATTTACACATACACAAGCAGACATATTGACACCCTTTCAGAATTAATCAAGAATGCCTCCGGTGCCTCGTTTCTGTAACTGAAGTGAGAACTTCTCGCATCGAAAAAATTGTCGCCACTCTGTGAAACACAGAATGAGTCTGAATAGAATTCTTAATGCATTTATAATTTTGTTAGGTTTTCATAATAATCAACAAATTTTTTAACGGATAACCCTACAATAAACAGCATGACAACCATAATTCTGACTTCAGTTACAGAAACGAGGTACTGGTTACTGAAAATGTCGGGTCTGGTAAGAACACGATTTATTGCAAAACGGTGTAAAGCCAATAACTTCCAGATGTTTGAAAATTTTAAATTTTCTTTGCGGGCAACTAATAAAATATAAATAATAAAAAAAACATATTACTGGGTTTACTTAGAAGCAAAAATTTTTTTTCCCCTGTATTGTAATCGTACGGATACGTCTTTAAACTTTGTGTACAAAATATATAAATTCGAAATTCGCAGAGTTTCCATTAAATTATTTTTTTGATATAAATTTATAGCTTTTGAGCTGACAAACAAACATCGCATAGACAAGATCTCCTGTCATAATATTAGAAAAGCCTTGAAGCACTTATCGTTATTGTAGGAAGTCTTACAAACAGTTTTATTTGCCAGTGTAAATACATATTTTATTTCGAATTATACTCAACTCAAATACATTTGCCTTTGCTCTTGAAACTCTACAGCATATTATTTAAATGATGATCATTAGTTATAATGATAATAAAAGGATTTCATAATGCTTGTCTGCTGTAAAAAAAACGCAGCAAAAAATACATATACATATACTTTGTTGTCTCCCTTTTTAGTTTGGTGTATGCCTGCATAAATATATACACACATACACTCACACATACAGCTGAGTGCCTGTAAGGATAAGCGCAGCAAGCACTTAGCTGGTTTTTAGATAATTTCAAAGGGCAATGGAAATGTTAACGGATGCAAGCAGCGTAATAATTGTCAAGTCATATAAATTGCACTGTACCAAACAGAGAAATGGGAAAATAATAAAATATAAAATGCATAAAACTGCATATTATAGAAATGAAAATATATTATGAAATGTAACTCGCAAAGCATAAAAATATTTCTCTCTCTATTTGCTTAAATATTTATATTTAATTGAAACATAAAGCATAAATTGAAATCTTTTTTTACTCAAGAGAAAGAAATCACTTACAACAGAACAATTAATCAAAAAAAAATATGTTTGCAAACTGATTGTGTAGCAAAAAAGAGATTGTGTTTGTGTTTTAAATTATTTATTCAGGCAGTTTTAAAAGATGAATTAGCTTACAGACGATGATGAAAAGAAGTGAATATGACTCGGAATTAAAAATTAAATTTCATATTCTCTACCATACAAATATAATGAAAGAGGATAAAAATTCCTTTTCAATAAGAGGAACTGAAGAGAACTCTTGATGACCTTTTACCGGCACCTTTAGGGGCAAAACAACTGTAGCAGTCTAGAACATCAAGATTGAATTGATTCTCCTCTTCTGCTATTTGTCCAAGACATGTGTGTGGTTTTGCAAAACGTCTCCTCTTGTGACCGTTTACTAGTCGTGACTTAATTTTAATATATTGCCATCTAACGCGGCTATTCGCATTGAAAGCACCAGCCACAATTCTTCTGGTGATTGACAGAAAAAGCTTTTCTTTTATTGTCCTGCACATCAGTTTATTTTTTGTAGCTCCGAATCAAATTTGATTTTTTTAATGAAAATTCAATTTTAAGGATCCTTTTGTTTCAGCTTTAATGCCATATTTATTGCTCATTAATACTTTCGCAACATCTCTATTTGAAATTCTTCTATCTTTAAAATTTTGAATGGAAATTCTTCCAGTTGCATTTAAGAGTTTTTTGAATCCGTTTGAATTTTTGCTAAGTTTCTAATTTTGCTGCTGTAAGAAAATAGATTTAAATCGCCTTAAAATAAGGATATAAAAAGTGAAATTTTCTTATATTGGAAATATATATCAATTATTGTAAGAAATTTCGTACTGATTGCTGCAACTACTTATTTATGCCAGAGTAGTTCTAGTCGTAAATAGTTGTATGCCACAACTAAACTTTGGCATTATCGTCTTATTTTTGCATGCGTCTTTTTTTTCTCTTTTTGTTTTGTTTTAGCTCAAAAACATTCACTTAGACTGTTATAGAATTTTATTATCTTTTAAAATATTTACTGCCTTCTGTCAACCGGATATTAGTATTTGCTTTTATGTTAAACAAATATTCCATTATTTAAAACTTTATCTGTTCATCCTTCTTTCCGCCTCTTTTCTCTTAAGTCTTAAGCTTTCCTCTTTTTTGCGTTATTTAAATTTTATTTGGTCTTAAAAAGAGAAACGAATTGCTCTATCCCATGCCAGAGAAAGCACGTTAACAGAAGTACGGGTGCCACAAGGCATGTTCATGGGATGGTAAATGGCTAAAGGAAAGACGTCATATTTCTAGCTACTTGACTTTTATTTAAATTCAAAATAGATTAAAGAAAAATATATACTTGAGCGTATGTAAATAACTGTTGAGGGAGCTGAAATAATTAAATTTATTATTGGACGAAAGGTTATTGTATACTTGAAGCTGACTTGCAGATATTTCTTTGAGTGTATTGGTAATAGAAAAATTTAACTTTAATCAAATGCCAAGTATATTTATGAGATATAAATTAAACAAAAAGAAATAAACTTATCTGGTAACACACAGATATTGACTTGGCATAAAATCGTTATTTCCATAACAAACTCCATGGAATCGTATTCATGTTGAAATATTTTATTGTGAGAACATTAAAAAAATCGTTGTTAAATACTTGATAAGTTATTTATATACATCCATTTATTTTGCCCCACCATTCTCATAATTCAAAACACTTAAATTTGCAACTCGATTGCCAATAACTCACTATAAATAAAACCCACTTCCAGCACAACACTACAAGCTTATTTTAATCGTAAAAATATAATCGCAGAAGTTAGAAAATATATAAAAATAAATTTTCTAAAGCGGATATTGAAATGTCACTGCATTTAACACCAAACCACAAAACAGCATTTAATACTATTTTATTTATATGTAATTTCGTTATTTTCCTTTCAATTTACATACACAAATTATATACTCGTTCATATATTTTATTTAATGGTTTTTGGCACAACAAAATGTCCAAATTGTTTAAAAATAAAAAGAAGAGAATCATAAATAAGCGAGAGCGCAATAAAAATTTCATGAATTTTTTAACCGCGAATAGTTGCAGTGAGCAAAAGCGAAACATAAATTTACTGAAAAATGTTCCATATTCAAAAATGGCACTTATAGATTTTAGCTAAAATTATATGGAAATCTATTTCGGCTTTCGTACAATCGAAAGTGGATTATTTACATTTATTTGCACTAAAATTTTTAAATTCTCTTACTTCTTCCCTTCTGCATCAAAACGAGGGGAACAGGCGAACAATTTTGCATAATTCATAGTTAAAAAAGGGTGGCTGTTGTCTGAAGCAGATAACACAAGACCACGAATCCTTTTACACCGAGTTCCTCAGTCATGATAGTCTGTAAATATTAGCGGCAGCGATTAACATCGTAAATTACTAAAGAGCAGAATGCTGCATAACACTTTCTATTCTCGGCATCTGTAGCATATATTTATCGGCGATGTCCAAAGAAGTGCATCAAATTCTCTATCCTCTAATTTTTTTTCTTTTTTTAGTTAACAATGAAATTCTAGACAACTGCGTATTGAAAATATCTTCAATTCGGCTTTTTTATGATTTCTTGGATCAATTCTGTTGCCTCCTTTCCTTTCAGCGACCTTCGACGTTTCTGCTCTAGCAAAGGCGCGTACCTTCCCAAAAATAATAGCAGTCCATGTCAGTTCTAGAAAGAATTTAATTAATGCACATATGCGCCCTTATAACACATTCAGTTTTTCAGAAGAATATATATTTTTTTCCATGCCATTTCCTTTTCAATTATCCAGGATACTCAATCAAATGGTTCCCTTATTTTTTTTTTAAGAAACAGCACGAGAACACACATAAAGAAATAAAAATGTATCTCATTCTTTAAACTTGAACTTAACTTTCACAATGTCTTAATTAACCTGCACCCCACCAAACAGTCAATTAAATTATTTTGCTACAGAGATAAAAACAACTTTGAGTAAAAGCCATCGAATCTTTGCTTATGCGAGTGTAAATAAATAAAGAATATAAAAAATAATGAATTGTTTTTCTCCTCTTGCCGTTCTAAGTGTTGTCCATAAACAACATGAATGTATTCCCAGCTTTGTTCTCGTCATACGTCATGTGGTGGCCGGAGAATATTAAAGGATTCAAACGGTAGTAGAGTTAACAGAAAAAAAGATGGAAAATAAAACACAAAAATTAATGGTAGAATTACAAGTGTGTGCAGCCAAGGGAAAACCATGTACAACGGAAACCGGATAAGATAAAACAGCAGCAGATTGTAATGAACTTTCCACAGCGTTGGACACACGCTAACATACCTCTGGGTTTTTATGATTGTTTTCTTCCTTTTTTTTTCTTTTTTTTTGTTGCTCCACGTCAGGAACATAATCAAAAGCGGTGGAACAATAACTGCAATGCAAACAATAAAGACAATAAAGTAACAATAACGGCAGCAATAAGTGTCATTGTTGTAAATTATTTAGAATTGTTGCTTTTTTTTCATTCCTTTGTATTGTCTGTGATAAACAAGATTTGTGCAGATAATGAAAAGTGTAAAAGGCACAAAAACAAAGGGAGCACATTTTCCGTATAAAGATATTAAATAATGTGAAGAGTGATAATTACATCAGCATGAATGAGTTTATTAACAGATATAAAACGTTGATAACAACAACTCGACAAAATGTCAAATGTGTAAACAGGAAGCATGAACATGCGAGTTTATTTACACACACGCTTACATGAGGTATTTCGGAGGGTAGGTAATAATTTTGAGAGAAAATATAAATAAAACGGTGGGACTGTGACCATTCGAGGAGTGCTGCAGGATCTACTAGAATCAAAGACGTCTGAGAATTTCGTTGTACTTCTTTAAGCCTCTTTTAGTGGTGCAATTTAAATGATAATCAAACGGATATCGTTTTAAATATTTTAAACAACTTTTCCGAATGTAAATTTGATTTTGTTTGTCGCTTTCTGAAAAAGAGCCATAATTATTTTGCTTCCAATCTCATACATCATGATCCTGTAAATGTCTTACGTTACTAATATTAAATAACTCATATTTTAATATTAATCAAGCTTATGGTCGTTTTTTATCAAATTATATTTGGTCTAATTTTTATTCGATATTTCGTTAACAGCTTGTTAACATCTTTAGGAAATAAAAATTATTAAAATTTTATAGACAATTGGTTTCAAAAACCAATTGTCTATAAAAAAAATATATAAAAAAAAAATTGAAAATTGTTTCAAAACCAATTGTCTATAAAATTTTAATCATTTTTATTTCCTGAAGATGTTAACAAGCTGTTAACGAAATATCGAATAAAAATTAGACCAAATATAATTTGATAAAAAACGACCATAAGCTTGATTAATATTAAAATAACCTGATAAGGTCAATAAAGATAAATCAACAATTAAATAACTCATAATTATAACTTCAATACGTTTTAAATTAAATGGAATATCAAAGAGTTCTTGCATAAATTAAATTTTTTTTAAACTTCTTGCCTATTTAAATGGGAAGTTTGAAATAGTATTTCTTTGACCAGCCTGATTATAGAAAATATTTCTATATACAAATCCTTGAAGCACAAAATCCTGAGCAGTTATTTTTTTAGCGCGTAGCTTTAAATATAAAAAGTGCGATAATAACTTATTTACAACAGCACCAGTAGAAAGACTGCTGCTGTTAAAAGCTTTTAACACAGGAAACAATTTAGTTGAAGACCTTGAATATATATTTCCTCTTCAGTTTAATACAACTCAAGTACAAGAGGTTAAAATTGTTATTTCATCTTAAAAATTCAATTTCGAAAGTTACATAAAAATATTTATTGTTCAAATGAAATAAATTCAAAGACGTTTCCATCAAAAGCCAATTTAGCTAAAGCGACAAGAAAACTTTCAAAACATTATGTTCGCATCACACTGTTATTTCAGGAATCTTTGTCGCTATTAAATATTCTGCTGGTAGTCTTGGCTTTTTGGTTATGGCCATCAAACAATGTCACCATATACATTTCATTAAATATCTCACCATTCTCCTTCCTCTTTCCTTTTAGTTTGTGTTTTTGTTGTAGTCTAGGCTTTTGTTTTTTACTAAAACATTTTTTTTTGGGTGAGAGGCTTTAGGAGTTGTTAGCAAATATCCTCTTTGTCTCTTCTTGTTTGCTTGTATTATATTTTTTTATTGCTTTTGGCGGATAAAAGTTAATGTATCATGAGAAAAAAAGAACAGTTTTTTGGAAAGACGAACATTGAAATTGAATTTAAACACATAAACACTATGAAATCTAAAAAATGAACTCAACATTAAGAAAATTCCTTGAGGCCACGGTCACTTTTGTTGAAGAACATGGGAAACAGAGTGGGATTTGCAAATGAAATATATATCAAAGCAGATTGATAAAAAGGAAACAATGGAATTTTAAATTAAAGGAAATTCAGTATGAAAGTGGATAAATAAGTTCCAAATCAGTATTTCAAACATTAACTGAACACCTTGAAATTTTGTTACATCGCTAAATTTTCGCACAATTTTATTTATTATAATAAACAACATTTTTGTAAATTAAAAAAAAAAAAAAATAATGAAGAAATCCTGCCATGATTTTTTTTTAACTTTTGCTAGGAAGATTTAAAGTTTTCAAAAATCGTAAGGTTATTGGTTTAACTCCTTTTTACCAAAATTGAGTCCTTACATAATCTCATCGTTTTGAGTACCTGCAAAGAGTTTCAGCTCATTTTTAGTGGGTGCATGCATGCATATGCATGTGTCTGTGTATGTACGACTGAACAGAATCAAACCAAACTGAAGCCGTTTTATTGATTTTTCTCTAAAAATATTTCCTGCGAATTTTCGGATTTCAGGATATTAAAAAAAAGAAAAATTATATATATTAAGGTGTTATTTTTTTTTTTATTTTAAAAATGTTTAAGCCGCATTAGCGATAGATTCCGCAATCTACTGACCAGAGAACAAAATAGTGTACACTTTTATCATTTGTGTATATAAGAGAAATAACCCTCCACCATTCATGTGTATGTTTGCAAAAGCACAAGCACAGGCATAGACATACACAAGCAGACGGTGTACACAAAGAAGGAAAGGAAATGTCTATAATGAATTTAGGGTGTTCAATGTACTGAAGGTGTACATTAAATTTTCTTGTACACTATTTCGTTCTCTGCTACTGACATTTGAAAACCTCTTGACCACTGCAAACCGGATCAAATACAATTATTTTGATTTTAAGTTATAGTGTTCCGTTCACAATTTCTAAAAAGTAAATTTATTTTTAAACTCCAAAGTTATATATCTGATCAGTAAATGTTCTCTATTGTTTCATAGTAATTGAAAGCTATATAAACCACCACTTATTAAGTGGGAATGTTTTCATTCATTCAAAATTTATAGCAATTTAATATGTTCAAGCAGAATTCAAAAGCTAGAATAGCGCAAAGACCAGGGACCAAATCAAAACAGTAGACATCAATCAAAACAGTAGACATCAATCAAAATGTCAATTGAATGTATGTACGAATTCCTATCGATGATCGAGTGCCGTAATTTGGCTCCAGGTTGTAAAAACTTTCCGCTTTAAGGACATTTTAAACAAACTTAGGAAACATACATCATTTGAAATTTTTTATTGGAAAGTCTTTTAAGCGGATTTAGCGATATATTCTACAACTTCTTGACATCAGAAAATCACGTTAATCCGGTCGTAGGACCGAAAATTTATATATCTGAACAGTCAGTGCTCTCGATTGTTTTATAGCAATCGAAAACTCGATATATAATCCACTTATCACGCGGGAATCTTTTTATTCATTCAAAAGTTATAGCGACTTGAAGCATTCAAATAAAAGTGTTTTAGTTTCAAGAATTCCAAAGCATAGAATAGCGTAAAGACCAGCGGCCAAAATCAAAATTTATGAATTTATGTACAAATTTCTATCGGGTTCCATAATTTGCCTCCAGGTTGGGACAGCTTTTTGCTTAAAATTGCAAGGAAGCTACCAAGATGGCCTTTACTATCAAACTTTTTTCATATTTTTATTGCGCTCTTTGCCCCCAACGTTGAAATAATTTATTTTTCTCATATTCGTACCTTTTTCTTCCATAAATCATCGCATTTAAAATACGGAATAAATACTTTCCCTATAAAACCAATATATTTTATAAAGTAACAAACTGTGTTACCATTTTAAATGTTTTGTAATCTCACGTTTCGATCACGACTAAGAAAAATATAAATATTATTTATTGCAATAAGTTAAGGAGAATACAAAACGTTTACATTTTTTAATTCCAATTAAATTTGCTCAATCATGACGACTTCTTATAACCAACTCTCATGCACAACTCACTTCAGTGGAGGAGAATAATAAATTAGTCACTGTAATACGTGATCAGACATGCTGAGCTCCCATATTTAAAAAAATAAATAAATTTCTAAACTTATTTTATGCTTTTGCGTGCAATAGGTTTCTCCCAATTTGCATTCATAAAGTAAATGTGTTTGAGTATTTGTTATAACTTTTCTAAAAGACCATAATTTATGCAAATATTTTCAAGCAAATCGATCTTTATGGTTGTAAAAAGTTGTGGCAACAACTCGAGAGAAATAATATAAAACAAAATGCGAGCCGCAAGTAAAAAACTCTTAAAGAAAATTTTCTCACTTAAGTAAAACTTTTAAATGTTTTTGCCTCCTCTTCTTCTTGGTAATATTCAGTTGCATGTGTATGTGTGAACATTTCATTGTTTTTCAACAAAAAAGAAATGTGTTTTCTTGGCTGATTTTGTTCAATATCCATCCGTAGATAGAAGTACGAGTATATGCATGAACGAAAACTTGAGAAAATTTAATATTTACTTTATTAGTTCGCTGAAGTGCAAGTTGTTTTTAATGATGCCAATTGTTAGAAATGTTTTTTGTGCTTTTATTTTCTGTTTTTTTTTGCTATTTCTTTCCGCTCTCTTTTACTGCTGCAGTAGAACAACGTCAAAAAGAAAGCCCTCAAACTTATAACTGGGGAAAATGAGAAAAGTTTTAAAAATGTTCTTATCTTTACATAACATCAATTACAAATATACACATTTGAAACTTTTATATAAAAGGGGTTTTTTATTTTGTTAGACACATGTAAAACACACACACACACACACACACACACACACACACAGTTACAGCAGCACATGAGTAATTAAAGTTTAATGTAACCGTCTCAATATTTAGCTTGTGGGGGGTATAAATTTACGCAGCTGTTAAAAATGTGTTAATATTACAACAACAACAAGTTTTAATTCTAAGAAAAATGTCTAGTTAGTGTTATTAAAAGTTTAAATAAGCTTTTTGGTAGAAATTCATTTTAATTAACAGGGCTGTGAAAGGCTGCAATCGATTAAAATGGAAGTAAAATTAATCAAAATTCAGTCAGATTTTTTTGATGATAATCATTTTGATATAATTTCCTTATTGATCCTTGAATGAGTAAATAAATTTAATTGCCAAGTGCTGTTACAATCAAACGATTCCACTCAGTCCTACCGAAATCACATCTACAGCAAATCTACAGTGAAATTATATAAAATTATTTTTATCGACTTAAAAATATATAAGAACTCATGAGCAATTTAAAATTATTATGAGCAACTTGAAAAGGTCCTGCAAATGCTACAATTTTTAATAGAACAGGGAGTTTTAGTTAAAATAGAAAAAAATTGTTACTCTGATATAATTTTGACTGGTGGAATTGACTGCAATCAAAACTATGGGAGCTACTTAATATATAAATTAAATGCAAGGAATTTATAAGATTGTTCCAAGATAATTCAAATTTTATATGCTGATGATTTGAAAAGAATATATATCATTCAGAATAGTCTTATAAATATTCCAAAGTAGAAGAGAAAGTCAGCATCAGTTTTATATATTCGAATTACCCAGCAGGGCAGAACAGCTGTTTTCGAAAACTGCTACACTTTCATCACCAGTAGTGATTATTTGAAATCAAAGTCACAAAATAAAATTAAAATTTTTATTGTTGCTAAAATATTAGCCATCAGTGCAATGCCAGGTGATGACAGTCTTTTGCAGTACTTAACAGTTCTGAGAATTATATTTTTTTTAAATTTATTTCTATATCTTCTCATGTCACTTTGTCTCAGCATACCCCTGAAGATTATCATCACTCCAAATACAGCAGTTTTGTTTATTGACGCATTCATTTAAAAAGTGAACTGTAGCGCTTAGAAAAATTTCGTCGTCACGTATTTCGAACAAATCCAAGATTTTTAAAATAAATCTACACAATTTGCATACGTTTTTCAGGCTTCAGTCTAAATATAAATCATTTGAAAATTCACAGAATGACCACCAGTGAAAAAAAGTTGAAAATTTAAAGCTTTTTCCCCCTATAGAAACACCCTTTTATTTGTTACTTATAACCAATCGGCAGCAGTCAAATGCTGCATTATGAAACTGAACTCTGTACTATATATGGGACTTAAGGTTTGGTCACACTTGGCAAATATTTGCCCAAAAAAGTTTAACCGGCAAATACTAATGAAAAACATATTAATTCGAAGAAGAGTTTATTGATGTAAAAAGTTTCCAAAAAATTTATATTCTACTTAAGAAAACTGTATGTAATTCAATATATATTTCTTTGGTGTTTAGTGGTTATGCTTTTTCGGGAATATATTTGACAAGTGTATGTGAAGAATAGAAAAAAAGGATTAGGAAACTAAAAATCCTTATTTGAATATCTATCACTATTATTATAAAACTTTCGATTATCAATAAAATTTCACTTTATTGCCGCAAGACTACGACCCCTTAGATCCCGAATTCGACTACGCACTCAGTCATGAATAGGGCATCGAATTGTGTTATTTATTGTCGGCTTGTCTGAATCACGAAGCCATAGCACTAGTCGCTGAGCATAACCGACAGCGATTAACGCTGGCATTTACTGAAAGGATCAGAATACAGCTCCTCCGTTGGTGTCCGTAGCAAATATATTCATCGGCGAAGTAAATAAATAAAAATAGCTTCAACGAAACTCTACCATTTAATATGTCTTTATCTGGCGTCTTAACACTATCTTCTGCTTTCCCAGTTCCTGACCAATGCAGTAGGACTCTGAGTGCTGGTCCTACTCATAAAAAAATTTAGTTGTGCAACAAAAATTGTGAGTACATATTTTGGAAATTGTCGTTTAAACCTTTACATTTTTTATTTTCCTGCTCATTCTTTTTTCCCAAAGTTTTATTAAAATTCAAAGTGATCAATTGAACTTGCATCTAAATTTTTTTTGAAGAGTTTCAGATAAGTAATACAAAATTGCTGTAACAATTCTTGTCATTAAATAAACAATTCGTCATATTAACAAAAGCGGATAAATGCAGTAGTTGAGTGAATTCCTTTTACAAATGGTCTCGGTTATAGTGCGACTCTATTTTTCATTTATGTCCTGCTTCATATTAAATATTGGTTACGTTAAGGCTACCTGAAAAGGAATATGTACGAGTATATGCATGTTTGTTAGTGAGTACCTTAATATCATTATATTATTTCCATGCATAGAGCTTCAGTAGTTGCACATATTAAGCATCTCGACAAGGTCCTCAGTGTTTCATCTGCAATTGAGAAAAAGAGTTTTTAAAAAGTTGTTGTTTAAAGTACGTACATGCACACACATGAATGTGTGTATGTATGCATTTACTCGTATATATATATACATAAACAGTAAGTTTAATATAAAAGTGTGTATGTTTTCCTGCTTTAAGCACTTGTGAGCAGAAGAGTTGAGTGTAAATTAATACTTTGGCATTCTATCTCGAGTAGATTTTCTGTTCCAACTATGCCATGCGGGGTTTTTTACTTGGCGCTACTATTTTATTCCTTTTATTTCTTTCGTTCATAAAACATTTACCTTGAAAGTATTTTCTTTTTTTGAGAATTTTATTAATTTTTCTGTTGTTGTTGCTGTTGTTATATTGCAGTTTTATTTTTATTTTCTATTTTTTTATGTTTCTGAGTTTTAACTAGTTTAGTTTCTTATGCAGCAGCAGCGATGATGAAGGTGATATTGTAGCTCCTGTTTCGGCTTCAGCTGTTGTAGTTGCATGTTGCGCCTTTGTTGCTGTTATTCTAGTTGGGGTTATTAGAGTATGAAAAATAGATTACGCTGATAGAAAGCAAAAGTATAGCGAAGAAGAGAGAAAGAGAAAGAAATATTAAGGAAATATGTATTAGAAGCACAACTAAAGTGATTAACATTTAAAGCTGGCGGCACTCGGGCAACCAACTGGTTCTCTAACAAAATAACTAGTTTATATGCTGCTGATTAAATGAAAAATAAAATCTTAAAGCGAATTAGGAATTGACTAGTTATGTGCGAGATGTAGCAAAGCATTTTAGAAAAATAGCTGCAAGAGCTGTAGTACTTGTCAGCATTTCATAGAGTAATAATTTTATTTGCATTTTAGAATACTGTTAAAATAATCTGCCGTATATAGATATTAATTTTATATCTTTACTGTAATATTAATCAAGCTGGTGGTCGGTTTTTATAAATTTTTATTTCGTCTAATTTTTATTCAATTTTTCTTTAACAGCTTGTTAACATCTTCAGCAAATAAAAATTTTTAAAATTTTATAGATAACCTGTTAATTAAATTATATAATTTATTATATTCTTATATATATTATCAGTTGCTTTATTTGCTGATGATTTGATATTAAGATGTAGCAGTGTTGTAGGGCATCAGAAAGTGAACGAAACAAAGAAATCAAGTGAATCGCACCTAATCAAACTTTTGTTTATTTTATTAAATAGTTGGAAAGAATAATTATGTTTTCTAGAGTAACCGCAGTGAAACCATGACTTGCTTGAATTGTTTGTTCTATATTTGCTGACTTATTTGATGTATTTAATATGGGTAGTGTGACCACAAAACAAATTTGCTACCATTTAAATGTTTATCGCAGCCATGAAAAACTAATTTCAAACGTCATCTTCCCAATATGACGACTGTATTTTTATTGTTATGATTTTATTTATTTTTAGGTTTTTTTTTTCACTGAAACAGCAACACAAGAGAAGAGCTCTAGAGCTGACACTAAAATATTTTATAACTTTTTCTGTATAAGAAAATAATAATGTTCGAGGTCACAGGTCATTATATTAATAAAGTTTTTTAATAAAAAAATTAGCATAAAAATATTATCCATAGATTACTGACTTCTAGTCGTATATAAAAACTTTTATTATTCTTCATGGATTTGGGTGTGAAATATGTAACTGATCAATATTGAATTAAGTCACGCAGAGAAGATAGAGGAGCTTCCTTAAGCAAATAACATATATAAGAAACATAAATTTAAAAATATAAATAGCATATACAGAGTGTTTTTAAAATCTTTTAAAGAACAGATAAGAAACAGTTAGATTTCCTGAATACAAAAAGTTTTCTTCCTTAACTGAATTATTACACGAGCTGTGTTACATGTTGAGCTGTATTGTTGTAACCTCAGCTTCTCCTGTTCATAGTTGTTCAATTGATGGACGAAAAAGTCATGGATCTACAGCAGTTTCAATTGACTCTAACATTCTTACCAGCTTCGTTTTTTTAAATGTGTGGACCAATGCCTCCACCAGTCCATCAAACAATAGCTGAACTAAGAAAGCAAAGTTAATAAATAAACTCACGTGTGCTTAAACGCAAGTATATTAAATTTAATATGTTACAAAGACACTAAATGAAATAAATAAACGAAGTTGGGATGTTGCCAGTAGAGAAGTATTCCTATGCTCACAAGAAGAGAAAGATCTTTAATGGTTGAGCTCTCTTAATAAAATATATTGTTAAACAAAACAGTTTGTATTTGTTGCAAATATAATATTCTTCATACTCGATCATCATAAAAAATTACCCATAAATCTGCATTATTTTGATATTATGATTTTTTTGGAAGCTAAAGCTGGCAGCAGCTTTCCAATAAACTATTAGGCATCACTTTGAAGACAAAAACGTAAGTATTTAAACAGAACATGAAAAGCTGATGCAGATCCATACAGATCAATTGTACTAAAATAGCACAATATATTAACCTGCTTGATCGGTAATTGCAAAAGAAATTCACCGGGGAAGTAAAAAGTGAAAAGGTAAAAATAGCAGCGACAAAATTTTTTATCGGTATTCATGTGTCCTCCTAAACTATCCACTCCTTTCCAGTTCTGGCGCAATGCACTTTATGTGTAGCGTCATCCCTTGAGTGCAAGTCCAAAATAAAAATTATTATGAATATGTTTTGGTGCAGTCGCTGCTTTCGCAGTGTTTTGCCGTTTCTTAACGTCACTGTCGTGTTTTGTATTGACATTCTACTTGTTTTGAAAATACAACTACTGTAGGGGAAAATGTGTAGGGAATGATGTTTGATTTGTTTTGTTGAGAGTCATGTTTTGTTATTTTCGTTTTGTTATTTTATTTTGCAATTAAGCTATTATGCTTGAAAGTAGGTGAAGTAGAATATATAACTTTCAAAATATTTGGCGCAGCTCTTTACTATTCAGCTATAAGTATTTAAATACATTAAATCTTATATATTTAAGTGAAAATATGAAAACAAAACAAACAAAAAATCACGCAGAAAAAGCGGGGAACATTGAACAATGACAACTCGTTTCTTGAAAATAATTTCAAGTCATCAGCTTCCAATTCCTCCTCAACAGCATCTGTTTTTCAAGAAACAATACCAACCGAGTTAAAAGAAATCTGATTAACGGTAATTTAGAGATACGAACAACTTAAATACAAAGAAAGTTTGTAAAGTCATCCGAAGAGATTAAATTGAGTTGTAAGTTCTCATAAATCCTTACAACTGAAGAGCATAATTAAGGATTATTTTTACCATAAAATGCAGGAGCATAATACAACCGCTTTAAAAAAAATTCTTAGCAGCATGAACATGTTGTTTTCAGCATAACAATGGAATCAAACTGTTCACATCATATGACGGATTGTGTTGTTGGCAAAGTAACACGATTTACAAGGTGGCGGAAGAAATTTCATTTCTTCCACTTTTTTTTTAATTTATTTTATTTTTGTAAACATATCGTTGTTCTTATAGCCCATTCGCGATCTTTCCTCTTTTTAGGAGTGCAGGGATTTGTTGGTGTAAATTTGAAATTTTATCTCACAACTGTTACTTTTACAAATCGTTTTGATGATCGTTTGACGAGTTAATCCCTGATTACTTATATTTGTGTGCATTATGAGATTGTTGGTAGTGCCTGACCGTATTTAACTTTTCCAAATCATTATTCAGCGTGTCACTTTGTGAAATTTCTTTTTATATTACAAAACAATGGGCAACCATTCCAGGATTATTATTCCATTGCAATCGGATTTTACTCTTGTAAACGATGGATTTGAGATTTTCTTTTCCGTTGTTGCTCAAAATCGGTTTTTGCTGTCTATGAGGATCGCTTGTTTGAAGCAGGAACTTGGGAATCCTACTTGATTCTTTTAAGCAAATCATAGACGAAGGAAGACCACCGATCTTGACACAGTTTCTCCCTTTGCAGTGAGATCAAGCGATTGGCGTACAATATTGCATACAATTCATTTAATTCTCACTTTGACCATGGAAGATTCTTTTACGATTAATAAAATGCTAACAGAGATTCAACTGTAATTTTTTTCTTTGCTTATATTTGAAAAATAAACATTAAGCACTTGAAGTTCGAGGTATATGTACTAGAAACATCTCCAAATTGTCAGCTTTTTGAAACGTTTCCGCAAGTGCAAGAAACTTTCCAAATTTTCCTAACAAAATTATAACAACGTTAGAAACCAGACATCAAATTAATCATGTTTATTTATTGATCTTTTCTCCAAGCCCTTCATTAAAATATATTCGATGAATCGTGATGGGTCCTAATCCTTTTAAATAACAAAGTCCTTTCAATTTGAAAGATCCTTTCAATCGCATAAATCTTTCACAACGTTATGGAACAATTTAACGTTCATATTTATTGAAATTTACTGGAAAAATAGCAGGTACAGTTAGCGCTTTCCCTACAAATTTTAATTTAAAGAAAGGCTCCGAAGGATTCTTTTACTGGTGAATTAATTACTCAGTTTGGCTGTTTATATACTGCTAAAAATCGAACGCTATTTAATGCAAAACGTTTGTGCAAATATTTCAGCAAAAGACATCCGAGCCAACAAAAACAAAAACAAATTTTCTAACAACAAAAAATTATTTGTGTGCGAATATACTAAAAAAAGAGGAATGAAAAACTAACATTTGAAAACCATAAAAATGCCACTTAAATATATTTTGGCCTAAATGGCGCTCAAAAGTCGTAAATACACAGGGAAAGCCAAAGAATTAAAAAACAATAAAAGAAAAAAATTAATAAAATCTGTAAGGAGAAATAAAAAAAGTGGAAAACGAATTCGAATGGCGGTAAACTTTTGGTCGACTCAAGCAAAAATATAAAAAGAGAATAAAAATAATAAGTCTGAATTGTCTGCAATATCAACTCATTTAGCCAAATCGATTATAAAGTGCAATCAAATTATAATTATGATTTTAATCCGCAAAAAAAAACTACTGCCAATTAAAGTAGAAATATATCATTGCCTGCGCCAAAGCCAACTAACTCGTCATTTTTATATCAGCCATCAAAGCCGTGTGCTTAAAAACTCTCCAAAGCATTGGGGAAAAAGCAAAATGTAAAAATAAAAGTCTGATGGGCACCAGTGAAATGCAAGGAAATAAATTTCTTCGGCTGTTAACAAATAATAGATTTTTTGAAAATGTTTCTCTTCTACTAGACTTTTATAGGTCATTTGAGACCAGCACGATGGCCCTTCCGATATTCGCAAATATTTGCGCCGTCTGACCATAATTTTACTCAATAAATATTTTTAGCAATGTGTGGGTGTAAGTGGCCGTAATTTTTTTATGTATGTGTGTCTGTGAGTGTGCTGAAGGGCTTGAAATTACTTGCTGGTCATTTTGAGCAGACGGAAGTTAAAATGGAGTGCGAAGTATTTACAATGTTATCAGGTTTTTGCGATAGATTTTCCACACTTCTCTGTCTCTCTCTCTCTTTCTTTTATTTTCATATTCATGCAAATCTTTTTCCTCCAAATTATTTTCATGCAATTTCTCGCTGGCATTAAAGCAATTTCGTATAAGAATTCGAAGAATGAGTTGGTGTGCCAGTGAGTGTTGAAACCAACATGACTAATGGCTTTTTAAATTGATGCTTTAGGAAAGATTTGTGTAAATTTGGTAAAATAAGCTCAAATTAGCAATCTATTTTGGTCAATACAAACATACAAACGAACAAACAAGGAAACAAATCTGAATATAAATTAACACTCTGCCATATATTCTAACAGCTCTCCAGTATATTATCGGTTGATTCATGTATACGAGCCATTTGCAGTACTCGCATACATTAACATTTCACTCACACACACAATTTTTCTATGTGGGTTTGAGTGCGGGGACTTTAAAGAGATTAAAGTCAAAGAGCAACCGTAAAGGAAGAGGGATTTTGTGGCCACATTAATAGGAAGCCATACTAAATGCTAATTGTGGGAATGGTTTTTCTTTTCCTTTTCCTTTTTTCATTTGTTTGATTTTTCTGTCGATATAACAATAACAAACGTAAGTAGCAGCGTTCGTTTGAGATATATTAAATTATTAATAAGGGGTTTGTGTATTGAAAAGATTTTTAAGTTATCTCTCTAGCTTTAGTTCATTGTTTACTGCTGCAGATTTGTGGTAATTTGAATTGAAATAAATTAAGTAGGAAATACACTTAGACATATTTAGTGTTTGGGAATCTTAACTTTAAAGGATTAATTATCTTTCAAATACGATAATTTTTATCAGTTGATTAATTCTGTCGTAAGCTGCTTGGGGAATATCTGCAGTTTTCTCTCATGAAAACTGAAAAAGTCCATGAATTTTTTACTTTTCTTTAATTTCTAAACATAAACATAAATTCATATTTTATTATTCAAACTTATAAGATTAATTAATAAAATTAGAACTATTATTTAGCATCAAGTTCGTACACGCGAACTTAAAAATAATTTTTAATATCTAATTTTTTTATGAAAGTGGATTATTTAGAATATTTATTGCAGTCATCATACTGGTAGAGCAGATAAGACCACAGATGGATGGATTATCGTTCAAAAGTTTTGCATCTCACTCCCACTGGTTTGCAAACTCAGATAACATAATTTTGTTTCCTCTGAGGAATTTTCCATGTTAAAGTGGGTTATTGCCAGCGTTGTCAATTTCAAAACCACCACAAGGAGAAAACAACGCACAATTTAGAAAAAAAACGCACTAGTTTTAGAACTGATTTTTATTAATGGCGTTTTCTTTTCTAGAAAAGATGCAAAATTTTTTTTCAATTCTTTTCTGAAAATTGGCAGTTTGGATGAGTTTTAAAACAGAAATAATTTTTTATAAGACATCTTCAAATAATTTCTAATATATTCTCTATTTTCAAATGACATGATGAATGGGCGTTTTCTATTAAAAAGTGTAAGAAATGTTGCATTCTTTTTTAGAAAAGAAAACGCAATAAATGTTTTCAAATCAATTATTCATAAAAATAAAATTATTAAAATTACAACAATCAAACAGTCTTTATGGGTCTTAGGAAAATATATGTATATAAAATATTTCAAAAATAAAATTAGATCACACACATTTATTTTTTGTATGGATTTGTACCAGATGAAACATTTGTTTTTTTTTAATCTAAAATACTTAACAAAAACTATGAAAGTTTATAACAAATAATTTTATAGCTCAAGTTAAATGATTTGGTGTTATTAAAATAACAATGAAAGGACTTTTACTACGTGGTTAAAAGATTGGCTTTAACTTCCTTTTTTTTTTTTTGTTCTCATTGTCGTCTCTAAAAATTTTGTTGTAGAAATTTAATTTTGTCACACTAAAAAAATAATACTGAAATTGCTTTGGTGCTATCATAAGTTAAAACCCCAATGAAATTTGAAAAAAAAGCCAAGGTGCACCAACTAGGAAACTTTTCGTCTACAAAATTTCAACGCTGGTTGCTACTTCTTATGTGAAGACATAAGTTGTGTACGTGCCCATTAAAAGGATGGCAAAGTATACGGCTTAACAACATTGCCCATATCTCAGGTGGGAGTCATTCGTCGCCACCTATGCACCGATACTTTTGTAGATTATATGTGAATGCATTATTACTCCAACTTAATTCGTATTAAATTCAAGATTTTATTAGGAATAGAATATTTAGAGTATTTTTTTATAATCATCGTACTAGCAGAACGGATAGTTAGAGATTAGCGCTAAGGAAAAGTGAGTTAATTTGAGATGAATATAAGAATAATTAATTGTCATATTATATTTCGTTAAAAGCATTCAATAAATAGTTAATATTCCTAATGAGTAGTAACACTGGGAAAAGTGGAACAATTTAACAGAAAAGGTCGATAAAATGGCTTAGCAGCCTCGTAATGAGTACTAATTCCTTCTGTTAGTCCGATGATTATAATAAATATTGTCAATATTTCACTATCAATAAATACTCGAATTTAATACAAACTAAAAATTGTAAATTCGGGAGTTTGGACTTGCGCCTGAATTATTAAAAAAAAACTGTCGACTTTTACTGGAAGCTCTCTTCTTGATTCGTCCCATCGCATTTATTAACGGCTGTTTTAAGTCTAAATATGAAAATATTTCATCATTTACTGAGAGAGTAAATATTATTAACAGAAAATTGTTAATAATATTTACAAATGAAAAGTGAGCAACAATGTAACATCAAATAAACGACAGTGGCTTTGAACTGTATACGAGAATCGCAACACTACGAAAGTAATATGATAGCGATTATGTACATCGTACTTCTACTGTTGGTTTACTTTTTCTAAGTGTTGCATGTATTTTATTTATCTATATTAATTATCTCAATGCTCCTGATAATGGCTTTCTAAGATGTTGACACTTGTCGATTATTTTCCTTAAAAATAACTTTAAATTTTTTCACGTCGTCAACGTTTTTATAATTTTATTTTATTTTGCTTTTTCCTTAGTGGCTAATAATGATTCGTTTGAATTAATAATTTAATAATTATGAAAAATTTTTGTACAAACATATTTTCTCGACTTATGTGTTTCACAAAATTATATCTTCTATGAAAAGTCTAAAATCATAAAAAACTCACTTCTCTGCCATGAAAATTTTTTAAACTCCCATTAAATAAACTCGTGCATTTAGCAAAATTTATGAAAGTTGTGGTTTTGCTAAATTATGTTTTCCCAACTTTAAAATTATAGAAAAAGTTTGTCTCTTTTCTTTTTTTAACTTCACTTCTATTATAAATAAGCAAGAACTCGGTGTTGCTCAGAGCAAAACTTACTATTTGACTTTCTTTAAAAGCGCACAAAAGACAAGAAATAATAGTTAAAAGAAATGTATTGTTAGGGAGGAGTGCGTGAGTATATTTTGCCAGCAGGCAGAGTTTACATTTAAGCATGTCACGTGCCTTTGAAAGCTAACATGTGATTTTATTTGAAAATTAATTTTTAAATATATTAATAAGAAAACTTAAGAAACTCGAACTAAAAAGTTAAAAATTAATTTTGAAAAAGCCTTAAAACAACAACCTTTTAGGAGTACAGGGTGACGTATGAGTAACAACTTTATTAATAATATTAAGTAGCCGCGTGGCAGCACAATACAAAAGGAGAATTAGAGACTTACAAACAATATGTCTTGTCATATAATATTGTTCAGTTTGTAAAGGAATAGATTCCGCAAATGGAAGTTACACGAAACAAATCAAGTCATTCTGGTCCATACTGCAAATAATTTTTTGGCAATATAATTTTAATTAACAAGAATGGTATTCTGCGTTATCAAAATATTTTATAAATTATTTAATAAAGAGGGGAGTTCCCGTACAATCTTTAGCAACTGAAAAAAATAACCATTCACGCTAAAAAAAGTGAGCAAAGCTCATCACTAGCAAATGAAGTTTCCTGCTGATTTATTTAGCAGTACGAAGGTGGCTGTGTTTTTATGTAAATATGTGAATGCAAATTAAAAAATTTCATAAATATATGATGGCATTATATTAGACATGACAGTTGTAAAGCTTGTTTATCTCTTTATTTGCTAATATGATTATGCGAAGACGTACAGCGAACCGTTTCGAGGGATATTGTGACTGCTAAAACTTTAAAACATGTGAGAAGTAACAAAAAGTAATTGATATTTCATAGACATTTTGTCTTATTAATTTACGAGTCCCTTATCTATCTCCCAGTAAAATAAAACAAAAAACTCAAAGAAATATTAAACAAAATAGAGACATAATAAATTCTTACTTACAGATAAGCATCTCTGATCATTTAGTCAAATAATTAAACGAAATAAAAAATAAATAAACAGACCGAAACAGAGACAAAAAGAATATATAGAATTACTAAGAAATAAAAACATTCATTAAAAGTTGTAAGCCTTTAATGAGTTTTGCCGCAAATAACATAAATACAAGAGAAAAAACAAACAAACAGACAAAGAAATTCTGGCTAAGAAACATAAAAGAAACTCATTTATATGGAAAACAAATTGCCATTTTGTGATAATTTCTCTAGGCTCTTACAAGGCGTCGTATATGTGTGGCTATAAGCTTAAGAAAATAAAATAATTTTCTGAATAAAAAGAAACTTAAATAAACGATTAGTTGTTAATGAATTCAAAAAAGGAGTACGAATTAAGTACTAATAAAATGGAGCCAAGCAAAACATGCTGCACCATGCAACAATAGATAAGCTGTTATAAAAGGGGTTTGATCCTAGTGAATATTTTATATAAACTCTGACTACGAGTATCTTTGGATTACTCTGCTTGTTTAATTATTTAAAAGTTTTTAAGGGCAAAATTACTATTTCTTTGGCTTCAATTAATCTCGGTCTTGGGTTGATGTTTAAGAAATGGTCTTAAATAAATTTTTATGTAAAATCAATTAACTTCATAATAGGGTTTCAGAGTATTGAACGTTGCTTTAGACTACAAACTCTAGCTGCCCGGACTCCGTATTTAGTCATGAATATGGTACCGAATTATAATCTGAATTAGTAAGTGATGGGTGCTAATTTTTATGGGATGTTGCGACAACGAAGGCCGCTTAACAAAATGTCATAGTTTTCTTTAATTGTTGTCTTACTTATTCCCTCCACTCATAGCTCCGATACAATGCAGGCGTAGATTTCATACGCTGAGTGCAAGTCCAAGAGGAAAATTCAAAGTCAAGTCTGACCATAAATAGCAACTCTGCCCCCAAAAATAGAGCGTTTTGTATTTGACTAAAGAAACACTTGATCATATCCTTAAGGATGTTGTTTTCAAAGTCACTTATTATCCTTAATTATTGTGACAGATATTTATTTTTTCTATCATGAAACTCTATCAAACTTATTATCATGATATCCATTAATTATAAGTGATTTTCTGCAGACATTTTAAACGATATGAAACAAAAATTATATTTTAAACAGAAATTTGCTTTACTCTAGAGATAATCTTCTTAAGACTTCCGGCATATAATTGCCATTGATGTGTGGAATGTAGTCTAATCTGGAGGTAGTATTTCCAATATATGTGGCAGTATATAATGGCAAGAATAATTTCAACCTTACTAACTTAAACCAGCGATTTCGCATATCCTTACAGAAAATAGTCCAGAGGAGTTATGTCACACCATCATGGAATAAAACAAAAACTTTATTTTAAAAGTGAAATTTGTTTAATTCAAAAGATAATGTCCCTGTATTTTAATTAAATATGAATTCTGACACATAATTACCATGAATGACCGGGATGTAGTCTAATCTGGAAGTAGTTTTTCCAATATATGTGGCAGTATATAATAGCAATGACGTGATACATGTTGTCCTCCAAGTGGTCAACTTCAAGCTTATTAACGTAAACTTCGCATGTTCCTACAGAAAATAGTCCAGAGGACTTATATTGCACCATCATGGAATTCAATAAACGGGTCCCAAACAAGAAAATATGCGGCTACTACACGTTTCTTTTGGTAATTTAATTGTGGCACGAGCTGTATGATATATTACACCACGATTGTTCAGTTACTGAAGGAAAAAGTTAGTAACATGTCAGCGTTTTTAAATAAAAGCGAACCAATGACTCTACAAGCCCATGAAGCACACCAAATTGTCAGACTTTCTGAATGTAGAAATCTCTCAACATACAATTGGAAGTTTTGTTCATGGACGTGTCCATTCAAGGAAAAGTGTATCTCTACACTAAATATTGTTCGTGTGATATACGTTTCGAATATATCCAAGATTTTTCAAATAAATCAGCACAGTTTGAAAGAGGGTTCGGGCGTGAGTACATCCATGTCGAAATTCCAAATCAAAGTAAACATCAATCAATTGAAAACTACCAAAACGTCCACCAATTAAAAACTTAACATTTTCTAACTCTATAAATAACACCCTTTACTCACACATACATGCACAATGTTTTATGTATGTGAAACATATAAACGCATATTTCATCACAACATTTTCTGTACGAATTTAAAATTAAGCGAATAAAATTTGTCTCTTTATAAGAAACACCACACATACAAACAAAGCCTTCTCAATATATGAAAATTTAAAAACTTTGTTCAGTAGAGAAGTTTTTAATTCCTCATATTTGAAACAACGTGCTTGTTGATTTTTCTGTCTGCAGCAGATTCATCATCGTTATTCATGTGAATATGCAGTGTAGTATTCACTTGTGCTGACATATTCGGTGCCAGTGCAAGGAGAAGGAGAATATCTGTGCATACTGGGGAGCAAACAACACGTTGTGCTTGACAAGTAAATGTAAAATGTAGAATGTAGTTTATGTTCATCTCTTCCAATGCCTGCTTCCTCCATCATGTGTGCCGTTGATATCTGAAGTAGTTATGAAACGTTTGCCGTACTCGTTTCTAGATTTGGACCCCATACAATCCAACATTTTGCAAATAAATGCATGGCGGGAAGGAAGAAGGACCTACACATGTGCATGTGCTTGTATGTGCATGTGTGTGTGTGTACACATAAATAGCAAGTAATGGTGTGTATTTAGTTAACAAATGCTCCAAGACACCGAGTTGCTTTTGAAAATGGGATTGTTTTAAATTTCGTGGTATACAGCGGATTTGATTTTGAAGCATGGATTTGAACATGAATCAGACAATTTGCAATTTCATTTGCATGCTGGTACGAAGACATGCAAACATATAAGAGTTGCAACTAATACGATTTGTTGTTTATATTTTGCGAAATAAAAATGATTTTCTTAAGGTTTGTTAAAGAACTTGAATTTGAAACTCCTGTGGTATTATTCGTGATTACGTTCAATGCAGCTGAAGGCTCCTTCCACGGGCAGGTACACAGATTTTGGCCACATTTAAAGTGACAGCAAAACATGTATGTGCAACGAATATGGTATTTGTTAAAATATATTTTGAGCAGCGTTTATTGGATTAACACAACTTCCATTCCACAGTGTTGCCCAAACACTAGTTCTCTTTATCTTAATTGCAGCCTGTTACAATATATTGTCCTTAGCGTATCTTATAACTTCTACTCACATGACTTTTTTCATTCATGCGAAGGAAGAACATTCTAAAGACAACTGCTGCTCTTCCTTAAGTAAATTTACGTTAAAATATTGTGTTACATCATGAGCACATGCACTTACAGTTGAATTTTCTTTTAATTTCTTCGCATATAATTTGCAAAACTTATATTTTAATCAAAGAGACTATAAACTGTCTTTCACTCGTAAGAGCTGCAATCAGAATGTATAAAATTATTTTATTTCATTTTATTTTGCGGTTTCTAAGTTTCTGTATATTTTTCTTCCATTCTTTTTTTCTTTCTTGCCTCATCATCTCCTGTGGAAGATGTTCGTTTAGGGAGGAATTGTTTAAACTTGCTTCGAGTGTATGTGTTTCTAAAGTTTTTAGTTAAGACTTGTAAATTGAGTTAAATTTTGAATATTTATTTAAATGCAAAGAGTGGAATTAAAATCTCAAACAGAAGTAGTTTTAATTCTTATGCGAGTGAAGGGGTTGTTATGGGAATTCGTAAATCAGACATAAACAATGGCAGGCGGCATGTGTATGTTGTATTCACACTTCCGTAAAGAGTTATTCCTGGAAACTTGAATTGGTAGATTTTTAATTTTATTGTTAATAAATTGATTATCTATTCGTGAGTCGATAAGTTATTAAATTTGATTGCACCATCGTCCTCCGGAACAAATATTAATAGTAATATATTTCATCAGCTATTAAACCATTTCATAAATAATATTTGTGGTATTTCAACTATTATTCGTATGCCTTAAAATATCTAAGTGCCGGAACTTTTATAGGAACCCGAATATACTTATCAAGGGAAAAATATGAGACTTAGCGAACATATTGAGAAATTGTGTATATAATTTTACAAAGCTTTCAGCTTCCCAGTAAAAAAAATTCAAAGAAGTCAATAAAATCCTTAATTGAATCTTCTCCTTTTTGTCAGTTTTTTCAGTGATTCCGAAGCCGGGTTTCTAATGCTAACTAAATCTGATTTTTGTAAGTCGTTTGTAACAATTTTAAAATTAATTAAGAAAATTCGCTTACTGTGAATTCTCTAAAAGCTCAAGGATATCAACTGCAGACTTCTGGCAAATAATGCCCATATAAACAAATAACTATTTGTTATTTATATTCATCAATTTATTTTATAAGAATCGTTTGTTAATATCTTTTCCATCAATTCTGTTTTCATAAATAAATATTTATTTTTCATAAATAACTTTGGAACTAAGAAAAATCACATCCCCAAGAAATACTTCCATAATTTAACTGCCGTATTTAAAAAAGAGAACTCAACGTTTTGTAATTCGAATTGAATGATTGATTTTTATCAACAATATATAAATAAATAAATAATAATTTTTAATGCATATGGGTATGACAGGAGATTTTAAATTCATTTCCAAATTATTTATATAAAAACGTTTTAAACTGTTTATTCGGATTCATAAAAACAATCGGAATGGAAACGCAAATTCAAATCCATTCCAAACTGTATCTGTGAAGTGGCCGTACATTTATTTTCTTTTAAATGTTTTCTTTTATACAGCGTGTTTTTTAGAGTGTCGCAATTTTGAGTTTACATTCCTACTTAAATTGAGTACCCATTTAACGCCTGATAGTTGCTTTTTCCATGTAAATTGTTGAAATTTTTAATCAAACAAATTGTTCTATTCGTCAAATTCATCCATTCAAAAGTTTATTTTCCAATGGAGCCCATTTCTGGTTAAATAAGCATATTTTTCGCATTTATAGAGAGGCGAATCTACAATATTTTGGCGAAACATCCACAGAAAATTACTGTTTGGTGCGCTTTATGAACTGGCGAAAACATTGGCCCATATGTTTTTAAGAATGATGATGGTCAGAATGTTATTGTGAGTGGTGAAATATATTTGACATTTTTTATGCCTTAATTACGTGGCATTAATCCCTCTGATATGTGCTTCCAACAGCACGGGGCCACAAGCCACAATGCGGCCGTTACAATGGATTTACTCAAAGAAACGTTTGATGAAGAAATAATTTCAAGATCGTGTGATTTAACCTCGTCGGACTATTTTCTTTGGGATTATGTTATTTCATTTCTCTCCGTCAATAAACCATAACTTACCGACCGCCTGGAAATCAACATTCGAAGAGTTATCAGTGAAATACGGCCAAAAATTCTGCGAAAGCTTGTTGCAAACTGGTGTCCCAGGTCACGCCTTCTATAGGCCAGCAGTGGCAGTCACATGTCAGATATTGTATTTAGAACTTTTTTTTTCAACTGAAGCCCGTTTCATTTATATTAAAAATATATTTCCCTGTTTTATTATGATTTAAACTCTTATCACTATGTAAAAAAGACCCACTATTTTCTCGAACTTGAAGCAGCTGAATCCAGGAACGTAATTGAAATACTCACTAGGAGTGATTACTTCATAACCATTCTGAATATTCTTATTATAAATACCATGTGGGGTTGATACGAGGACACAAATTTCTAAACGAAATGATATATAACGATCTTATTAAATCACATATAAAATTCTCTTTAGCAAAATGCATCAAGTCATATAAATCAATATACAGTTTCGTGCAAAAACTCTTTATTAAAAACTTTCCATAAAATTATGCTAAATATTCAATTGCAATTTCATGGAAACGAGCACGTTGTCTGTATTAACAAATTTATGTTCACTATTACGGCAGTTGTTGTTTTTGTTTTTCGTTTTTTCTTATGGCAGCCATTAAAGCCTCTGCTTTATGCAAACGAATATATAACTGAAGTACACAAAAGTGAAGCGATATTTTAACAAATTTGTGACTATTAAAATGGCTGCTTTTATCTTAATTCAATTTGCAACCATAAAAAAATCCACTTTAAAATAAAGGATTATGTGTACTTAGTTATCCATGAAACCAAACATGAAAACATGTTAAAATTATTAAATTTATAATCATGGCAAGTAAGCCGACATCATTGGCAACAAAAACTATTTCGACATACAGCGAACGATACATTTCAACTGGATTGCTGGGTGAAGCACTATCGGTGTAAAGCCAAATAGATATACAAACACACACACACACATTTATGCATGTAATCGCATAAGCAACAACTGCTTGTAGCAGCAGGTTGTATGGCGCATCAACACCGCTGTACAAAAGTGATTTGCAACATTATCCCCCGATATGAACGAGCGCAAATATGATGAATAAAAAAACAATTCTTTTTTCCTCTTTTAGTCTGCATCTCTTTTCAGTTTTATGGTAATTTTTTTATCTTCTTTTTTTTTTTTTGAACTCATCATACATGTATTTGTGTGTCTATCAAAGATATTTGGCCCAAAATCAAGTTTTACCTGTTATTACACGTGCTCACACACACACATACACTCATGCATAAAAACGTAAATGGTCAATTTTCTGTTATTAAAGTTAAATTGTATTATTTGTTTTTGTACTTTGCAGATATACACCTGAATCATGCATTGTACCTTACGAATCTTTCCGTCCCGCGCATAATTGATGCCACACAAAAGGCAAAGCTTTTTTGCAGTTACGAAATGGCCAACCAGACACTCAACTCGGTGAAATGGTACAAAGATGGGCAAGAGTTTTTTAGGTAAGTCTGCTTTTTGATAGCGTAACTATACGGGGAAATTAAATTGAATTTTTAATTCCCATGTCATAATGAAGTAGGCTAAGCTGATCTTTACAATTTAAAAGCGCTTTGAAAGACGTTGTTATAAATATGAGATATTTTCCAGCTGTCAAAGTGATTCACTGCATTTTTATTTATATATTATTATATATTTTTTATCGGACTGTATCAAAATTATATATTGTAGTATGGCAAAATTGAGGTTAGGAAGTAAAATGGCTGTCAGATGATAATTTTGTCAAGAATTAAGCTTTATCGTTTGAGATTTATTTAGTTAAACCATGGGAAATTTTCATCAGGAAACGACATACTCTTCAACAAAGAACTTTAATTAAGAAAATTTAGAGCTTAATTTTTTCACTGGTAAAACCCTGACAAATTTAAAAGTGCTTTCAACTAACATCAATACAAATTTCAGCACTCAAAAATCAACTTGTTTTTGCCGTCATCGCAGAAAAAACTTAAACAAATTTTGCATCATAAATCTGATAAATTTCCCAACAACAAATCTTTTTATTTTTTCTTATTAATTTCAATATTAAAATTAAAAATTGGCCTGTTTGTTAAAACATGTCACATTTAATTTGGAAATGATGAAAAATTTCTACACACACTATCACAGATATGTGCATAAGTGTGTGTGTGTGTACATGCAGATGTGTTTCGCATATTCTGGGCAATTTTATGCGGGAGGAAAAATAGTAGAAATAAAAAATATTTCCAGCTCTAAAATGCAACAAAATATATGCAAATTTATTTGCAACTATTTAATGGCGTTTAATTGCCACATTTTATTAGTCTCTTTTATGCAGTTAAAGGCCTTTTTTATTTTATTTAATTTTTTTTATTTTTTGCTCGCTCATGTTCAGTATCCATTAAATTTATTTCATTAATGAATAAATACTACAGTTTTGTGATGATATTTAATTAAATTACTGTGATGTCGGTGACGTTGTTGATGACAAAGTTTATTCTCTTTTTTTTTAATTTAAATAGAGTGAACGCATTTAAATGCATCTGAATGTCATTAAGTTTGATAAAAATATAATAATAGAAATCAATTTGAAATATATGCAAGAAAAAATTGTCAGGTGCAAATATTGATATAATGAAATATATAAATTGGTAATTGAATAGAATCACATGCGCTAGAAATTTATTATATGACACAAAGATTGAAATTTTTACGAGTAGCATCAACAGTTGTGGCATTGCGGCGCTCAGTATACGGAAGAAGAGGGCCGGATGAACGGGAGGGCAGACAACTTTATGGCATAAAGGAATTTTTACAGTTGTATCCGACTTACGTAGATCGTTCCCCCTGGGGGTATAGAAATTTCCGTAGTGCAGCGCTGTAAAAATAGCTTTTTGGGGGGTGAAATGAAAATGCCATAAGTCGTAAGATTTTAATTTTTCTGCAGGTTCATATCGAAGATCTGGTCAATGTGCGTATATTCAAGTGCCGAACATCGCTTTTTCTTTCCTAACCGTAGCATTACTTGCCCGAATAGTGGTGGGTGGGTCTCCTTCGGGAGTACAAGAGCAGGCTACTGTCTTAGTATATAATCCACTTGGGTCTATTTATTCAGTCCTTTTCCGATACCCTGAAACAGGAGGGTGGGGTCTCTTTCGGGAGTACAAGTGCTGGCTGTCAGTTTAGTTAAGGCTTGAAGGCTATTGTCTTAGTAGATAATCCGCTTGGGTTATCGGTCTTTTTGCGATAACCTGAAAGAGGCGACCCCCTTTAGCCTATAATACACCACATTAAATCATCATGTGCTCATTAAAATGGATGATATCCTGGATAGCTGTATAACATTTTGGCTGTTTAAGTCTGGTAAAAAGTTTGCTCCAAGCGCTGTTGCCCTATCGCCAGTTTGGACAAGGTACTGACATAGAATATGGCGCATGGCTTCGTCCTCCTCTTCATCGTTACGCCAGACCCATCTTTCTTGCGTGGAACCTAAAACTCTGGTATCCCGTGGTGGCAGTGGTTTCTTACCAAAAAACGCTAGCAGAGATGCCCGAGGGAAACGAAAGTTATGATTGATTTTCGGCTCAGCTGGTAGCAGCAGGCCTTTGTTGCTGTTACGATTTCAATAGCTGCTATAGAAAAGGCAATTGTACTGCTGGTACTGGCAAGCATGAGTGGGCACAAAGTTGTCTTGCTTAATCTCGTTCTTGCAGCTAGCAGCACAGGATAGGCCCGGACGACTGACCGAGATGTTAATGTATGGCAGTGACGATATTGTGCATGAGAAGTTGCAACATGTGAGTGCCCGGAAATCGCACTATTAGTTTAGAAACAAAACAGACGGTAACGGTGTACATCGAACTTCACCCAGTATTGAGATCTCTATAAGTGGGAGCCTTAAAAACAGACACTCCTTAGTAGTTCGTACAATACCCCTGGTCATGGTATATGTTCACAAGACTGCTGGTGTTTACAACACTGTTAAGCAATAATTATCTGATGATAACAGGGATAACAGCTGCCTCGTGCTTATCTACTAAAATCGACTGAAGGGTACTCTAAGAAATCAATTTCAATCCATCAATCGAATTGAAAGCACAAAACATTTTTTTTTTTTTTAGCAACATTATAAAGGAATTTTTCCATTATCAAAATTTCAACTAAATTGAAGAACATGAGTAAAGAAATCCACAATTTGTACAGCATTTAATTAATAATTTGCAAACTATATATTCTTATATGAAGCCAACAAATACTTTGTTATCTGTTGAAAGGACTTACACACACACACACAAACATGGATAACCGCAAATAACTATGGAAACAATTTTGACAATTGTTCATTCTATAGCAGAATTCCAAAAAAGCCTCACGGTGTATGCCGAAATTGAAAAGAAGAATATATCGTTTTGTTCTATTTTCCATGCACCACCACAAAAACAAAAAGACTTTATGCCACAATTGATTAAAACAAGTAATGCTTGAATATTTTATTGTGTTTTGTAAAGACACATGAAATTTGCTTAATTTAACCAGCAAAACAAAAAAAATTAAATTAAATAGATAAATAAAAATTCTAGAACATAGAGAAAAAGGAATAATAAATAGTTAAATAAAATGAAAAAATTAGCAATTAAAATATTTTATGGTATTCCCAACAATTGGATTTTATGTGGAATAGTGCACGAAATTGTTGCAACAACAAACTCGTTGCAACAAAAATGTGTGTTATAAATTGCAGAAGGGATAACATAAAGGCAAAGCAAAATACCAAATAGAAATTCATGTACAAAAGGACAATTTAGCTCGAGAGGCAACTGAAAAAAAGAGACAGACGGAAAATAAAAATTGAATTGCAGAAATAAAAGTATTTTTTTAGCTGTTCCTGCTATTGCGAACATCAGGGTCATGCAAATATCGTACATTGATTTGAATTTCGTGTTGCCTTTTATGGGCGAAGAAGAAATATGAAACAGGAAAAAGTCAAATTAAACTTAAGACACCAGCAAACCAATTCAAAATATGCTCTCAGTATTTTTACAAGTTGTTTACAAAAAAAAAAAAATCTTAAAGCTCCATATTGTGCGCTACCTCAGTGAAATAAATTAACGTTTTCATTATATTCTGGAAACCAAAGGGACTCTAATGAGGACTCTTTACAGCGCAGATGTATTCAGGGTCAATAACTTTTTGTCCCAGGGCGCTTTTAACAACCTCTAAAGTTGGATGTTGACGACAATAGAAACCTTCAATTGCTCTTTAAATCTAGTCGGTTTTAGCCGACCCATCTATTCATTCTTTGCCTAGGAAGTTTATATGCGAATAAGCCCAGATAAGGACAAAGTCAATCTGCCACATCTATGCAATGCCCATCTACAGTAGAGGCAATAGGTCCTGGCTATCGACAAATGAACTGATTTTTCTCTGCATTTTCCTGACGCCTAGCACCCTACAATTCAATTCATACACTGAAAATGTGAGTCTGGTATACACCGGCTTGATTAGGGAGTTGGAAGAAGACTTCATAACAATGAAATACCCTACAAAGGGTGTTTTTGCAGAGGTATAGAGCTTTGAAATAGAATATGGCGCAGATAATATTTTTTTTATTTAGCATAAGATTTACGTGATTGGAGATAATCTTCTGGCATTAAAATTTTAATAAGTCTAATCGGGAGACATAAGTTTCTATTACTTTTTTCAACAGATGTTGCCACCCATCAGCCATAATGAGGCGTATATTTTCCTCTAATACTATTAATTAGCGGCTTAGAGTAGCGTCCTCACACATCTCCACAGAAAATATTTTAGAAGCGTTAAGTCTCACGATATTTTAATTAATCGAATTAACTTTCCAATGCTCTATTATGCTGACCGCAAAGTAAATATAGCGATACCTATTTCGCACATACGATTCGTATTTCAAAAATTAATTTTCACAATTCCAAAGCGTTTGTCAGGTGCTAGTTAAAATTCCGAACCAAACTAAACACTTGACAGCTGATAAAATTTTCGCCAGTTTCAAGACTACTACCAACTTAAAGTTTTATACTTCTATAAAAAAAACTCCCTTTACATACAGTTAAATAATAATTTCATAACAAGACAGCTCGTTGGTGTTACCCTATCTGTGCGAATTTGTTTATTCAATTCTCAGCTCTCGTCTAAGAATTTGCAACATTTCGTTAATAGATTAAATCCCAAAACTAATTCAAAATAGCTAAGAAATATCATAATTATATATCTTTTTTTGAAACTAAACTCATACTAAATCGTACTCTTATTTTATATTCCGAATATGTGTGCAATATAAAAATCGTTAAAAAAAAGTTATGCTAATGCCAATTGATTTCTCTTGTGGTTAGACGTTTCGTATAAGTATTTTGCCTCTTTGTGGTACGTGCAGACAGAATAAAAAGTCAAAAGTCGTAAAACAAAAACTTACAAGGCACACATACACTCACATACATACACACCATGTAAATGTTTTTTTTTTATATTAAAGAAATAAGGTTATACACTTATTTTGGAAATTAAGTTAAACTGTCGAATTAATATTCCACTGCAATATCGGTTAAGAAAATTTTTTAAATATGTAAATGCTCAACTTAAAGTTCAAATTATAGCTAGACAGTATTTTTTTTTCTTGTAAATATAAAGAAATGAAAAAGATTTGAATTTAAACAAAAGTAGTTTTGATATTTTATATATTAGAATCAACATGAATGTGTGTGTTATTATTAAAAATTTTTCGATTAATTATTAAATTAAGGATAATTACTTAGGATTAATATTAAAGCCAGTGATATAACAAATAATTTTTTATCTTCTAGAATATTTAATTTAAATGTTAGAGTATTTATGTATTAGAAAAATTTAAAATTCGGTTAATCGGTTAATTAACTAGTCAAATAATATTTAATATGTTTTAGAAATTATCATTATTTTCCCTAGTTGTTTCTCTTTGTGTTTCTTCTCATATATAATTTGAAAAAAAAATTGTTGGCTGCCCGATTCAAGAAAATATAGTGCACAAAGCGGCCACGCCTTTCTTTTCATAATATTACCGGTATTTCCGTTCATTATTGTTTTAAGCCTTCTAACAAGTTATTTTTAACTCTGTATTTCGGTTTTCTTAAGAAGCGCCTTTTTGACCTTTTTCTATAATTAATTTTATTATTTTTAGTTTAATTTGCTTTAAATCCTTACACATGAATCACACCTTGTGGGAGTGCAATGTGACGTATGAGTACCGGCATTATTAATAATATTAAGTATACGCGTGGATGCAAAATACAAAAGGAAAGTTACACTCATCCAAACAAACATACAAGTGAGGCTAATAAAAAGCGTATAATAATCATCAAACAACTTGAGCTAAAATTTCGGTGCTTTTTAATGAACTCAGTGCAGAAAAATATTTAACTTTTTGTAATAACAAACTGAAATTTTAATTCAACTTTTTTTTTATTTCACCATCACTGATGTTGACTGAAGACTCTAAATTTTAGTTTCATCACTGTTCATTAGAAATTTCAACATCACCAAAATTTATAGAAGTTTGCAATGTTTTTGCTTTTTTCTCTGTATTATATCAGATAGTCCTAATAAGGAATTTGAAAAAATGCTTAAAAAATAAGTGAAGTTTTAGACTAAACGAGATAAATTAATAAAGAACAATATGATTAGAAGTGGTTTAGCAGCCGACCAACAACGGATGAAGAGTAACCACAGGAGGCCTGTTAAATATCATTTTTAATAAGCTCTTTTATTAGTGAGATTCATGTAACATTATAAATGCTTTTGATGGTATTTTGAAAAAACCATTTACTGAGTTCTGGAAATTGCAGGAAAATATTTTTTTAGCTTTTTCACTACTGCTCAACATTTTTTAGTCCACAGGCAATTTAAATACTAAATCACTATAGAATATAGAAGAGTGGAAAAGGCTGCAATTGAAAGAATCAGTAAATGTCTTTAATTAAATTTATGTTCTGATTCTTTTTCCCGAAATCTTACTAAGAAATTCAAGGTGATCAATTAGGGGGTTTTACTTAGTTCCCATGATCATCAGGGAACCTTTACCCAACATTTGTCAAAATAACTAAAAATATTTATTTCAAACTTCTACTTTAATAAGTGAGAAGCTTTAAAACAAATATCAAAGTCATAACAAGAACTCACTGATCACTTTCCCTTTTTCATTTTCTTACTTTTTTCATTCTACAACTGGTTGGTTTTTTTCCAACTCTAATTGTAGTTGAAATTTTAGTAAGATTTTGCTCCAGCACATAATTAAAATTAAAGACATTTACTGATTCTTTCAATTGCAGCCTTTTTCACTGTTCTAAATTCCATAGTAATTTAATATTTAAATTGCATGTAGACTAAAAAATGTTGAATGGTATTGAAAAAACTAACAAATATATTTTTCTGCACAATGCAGATTGAAAATATGCTCGAATTTAAATAAAACAAAAACTGATTCAAAAAAACTCATGAATATGCGACCAAAGAAAAAAAAGTTAAACAAATATAATTTTTTACGACTTTCAATACAGATTTAGTGATTTTATGGTTAAATTTACATAAATGCGGATATAAAGGACAGGCAATTTAAATGTTTTAAATTGGGTTATATGTTCCGATAGCCAAACGCTTGCCCGCGCTATCCTCATCTGCAAATTTATTTTGTATAATGTTTTTCAAATGATATGTTGCATATTAAATGGTTTAGCTTTTTAATCTGTTTAGTCTGTCTAACAACAATAATTCTATACAACAGAATAAATTACTAAGTTGAATATTATAAAGATCAAATCTGCAAGTTTATAAACAATTTTTTTATATTAAAGACTTTGAGAAATATATAAACCAGAAGTCGTGGTATAATATACATATAGGGTATTTTTATAGAGTCATACAAATTTGAGTTGGCATCACTGCTTTATTTGACCACCCATTTAACAGCTGATAATTGCTTTTTGATTAGTTTGCTTTGATATTTTATTAAAAATCGACTTACACCAGAGCAATGCGTGCAAATTGTGGAAATTCTTAATCAAAAGAATGGTTCTGTTCGTCAAACTTATCGTGCACTTCGTCCATTCAAAATTGTATTCTCCGAGAAGCCCATTTTTGGTTGAATGGGTACGTAAATAAACAGAATTGTCGCATTTGGAGTGAGGAGAATCCACAAGCTTTTGTCGAAACACCATTACATCCACAGAAAATTACTGTTTTATAGGATGGCAGGGTCATTGGCCCAGATGTCTTCAAAAACGATGATGGTCAGAATGTTACTGTTTGTGAAAATTGGTATTCCAGATTGCGCCTTGTACGAGCCTGCCGTGGTGGTCACATGGCCGAAATCATATTTAAACATTAATGTCATAAAATTTTCTATCCAATAAAGACTGTTTCGTTGATATCAAATGTATATTACTATGTTTTATTATTATTTACACTTGTGTCACTCGATAAAAAACACCCTATATTTGGAATGATTTAGAAGTGTTGCAATTCTCGTGAATTAATAAGATTGTAACGACTTTCAAAACTACTGACGTTTATTTAATGTTACTTTATTGATAGGTTTTTTAGTTAATAATATTTACGATCAAACCATCACTCGTAAAATTTTGAAGATCAAATCAGTTCTTTTTTTTTTGAGGCCGATACGACATCTCATCTGAGCTCTTTGTTGCTCTTTTCCTGTTGGTATTAGTCAGTAGGAATATCACCTATTTAATTAATGTTTTTAACGAAATAGAAGGCGATAATTTATTGTTTTTCAAACTCAATTTAAGTTAACTCACTTTCGGTTAATACTGATCAGTTCTGATCCGTTCTGCTCGTATAATGATTGTAATAAAAGTATTCTATATATTCTACTCTCAATAAACAAATTAAATTACTGGCTTTGAGTTTGAGTGATAATAATAATTATTGTTTTAATATTAAATTTTATAAACATTAAAACTTAAAAAACCTTAGATGTTAGAACTCGATTAGAGCTATTAAACAAGTCAAATGACTTGTTATAAAGATAGTTGAGTAGAACTAAATATCACAAAAGCTACAATCAATTAAAACCCATTTTTAATAAAATATTTAATAATTAAATTTGCGGTCTTGTGTAGTAAAATAATTGATTGCAATCTAGTCAACCAAGAATCTATCATCAGTTGTCAAGCGAACGTCTTAAGAATACACTTTATTTGGATCGTCGAAACATCCTCGATTGTTAATATTTTATTTTATTTCTTCTCTTTTAGATATTCACCGCTTACTCCACCTACTACGAACTGGTTTCCGGTGCGTGGTGTTACCATCGCCGAAGGCTCATCGCATTGCAATCAGTTCATTTGTAATGTTGAATTGAAAGACTTGAATCTGCATTCGTCTGGCTCATATCGTTGCGAAGTTTCCGGTGATGCACCTGAATTCAAATTAGTTGGTAAAACAGCAAATATGACAGTGGGCGGTAAGTAAAAGAAATATCATAAATACGCAGAAAGTTTCTGAGGCATACGGGCCAAAAGAAATCCAATTGAAAACTTTACATCCAGTTTATTCTATTGTTCGTGTTAAATCGCGCATAAAATTGATAAAAGATTTTGTTGTACACAACAACATTATGAAAGAAATTGCACACTAGCATACAGGATATGCGAAAAAATAGCAGGTATTACTTTTAGCACAGGGAACTTTGTCACCAGTTCGTACACACTCAGATTGCTTAAAGTTAAAATATATTTTTTTTTGTGATGTAAGAAATTGTGTTTCTTTGCTTTGATATTTTAAGGAAAAATATCAAAATATTTTAGATAATTTGAAGAATATATTTCTGTGGTATGAATTATGGCTCGAAATGCTATAAAAAAGTTCTGCTTGAGAATTTATTTCACACCGAATTCATAAATAATAGAGCCGTGCAAAACAGTTTGTTCGAGTGAACTAAAAAGAAAATTTCTTGTAAAATATTTGCAGAACATGATTCGCTCTTTTATTGTATTCAGGTAACAAATATATTTACTGCCTATTCGCTGCTGTCGAAATCTAACGTTCGATCAAATAAGAATCATTTAAAACTTGTTCTTTTTAATGTTATATATTCGATTGATCAATAATGTTTATCAACGGAGAACAGACAATATCATACGAAAAAATTTTCATCACAACAGACTTGTTTTTTTTATATCAATTCGTTATTTTTTAACAAACTTTCACCAGGCAACTGCTTGTGATAGTTTCACGAAGTAATAAAATGTTATTTGATATTTAAATTATTACTGGAAAATAACTTAATCGAACAAAAGCGACAGTGGCCACAACGTTATATTATATCCCATTATGATCACATCACCCATTCCCTTTTCGTTCAGTACATATTAAGTGATAAAAGTTATTGTATGTGAAACAAAACTCTTAATGAACGCTTTAACTCCTTTTTGAAATTATGTCACCGACAAGTTATCCATTGTGGGTTAATATAAGGCAGCACAAGTCAAAAAGATTTAAAATTTAAAATAAATGCTGATTATGACAGCATTTTAATTGCTGACACAAAAACAACAGCAACAAATTATAACAAAGCAGTCTGTACGTTAATGGCTTATTCATGCTCCAGATGGCAATGGAATATAAATAAATAAGGGATGAAAATGATTATACGAATTTGTGCAATCAATAATGAAAATTATTAGAAAACTTTGTCATATTCCGAAAAATGGGAAAAGTTGATTAACACCAAGACAAATACATACTTATGGGAAAGAGCAATGACAATGGCCAACAACACAAACAACAATCAGAACAATACACAACTAATAAAATGGAAATGTGAATAATAAATAATCGAAAAAGTTCTGCTTCAGCATTCGCACACAAAAATATTTATACAAAAGCCAACGCACACACCCCTTCAACGTGCACAAACGTTTACAGCTGGAAGCGGAGGTACGACATGATATAAAACAAAATAAAATAAAATAAAATAGAGTGAAATCCGCAAATAATAAATGAACCCTTGTCAGAAAGTTTCCGTGCCATCTAGATTTTTGCTGGAGGTTAAGCAAATATCAAGTCAACAAGACAGTTGGCAGTTAAATAAAAATCTACTTTCGTGCAATTAATAAACGCGTAACCAACATAATTAAGCCGAAAATAAATACTACAGAGATTTAAAGTGTTTAATAATTTAAGCGGAATAGTTAAATATTCCGAAATACAGTTAACACAGAAGTTGGCTACAATTCCAACCTGGAAGTACGTACAACGTAGCCAACGTTTGGGAAACCCTTGGAAATGCATCATGTTTCTCTGTAAGAGACGTTAACATGTTTGATGGTTGTTTGCTTAATTAAAAAAAATTTAACTTATTACAAACTCACCGCCATGTTTTTAACACGAAGTGCTAGAAAAAAAATTTTTTTTAATGGCATCAGTGAAACTACAAAAATAGAATACAACTTCAATAAAATCTTTTACTGCGGATTAAATATATTTCATGTTCAAGATCTTCAACAGCAGTTCTAATTCGGTGTTATTTTGTTAGTGTAAAAATTATATGTACACTGAACACGAGCGTTTCAAAAACTTTTCAGATCTCTGCATTTTCGAATTTATTATTCAAATCTTACAGCATCTTTTATTTCCATCGCACTAAATATTTTATTTCATTTCCAAGACACTAATCATAACTGGCATATAATCTACAGCTTTCTCAATTTAACTACAAAAAATATTGTTGAACAATTTTTTGCGATTTTAAATTTGCAATTAGCGTAAAAAATTTTTGCAAAAGACACCCAGAATCCTTCCAGATCTAGTTGTAAAAATGTGTTAATATTTTCCTAACAGGAAGAGATTGTATAAACCAGGTTTATAGCTATGATATATATCTGCCCGATTTCATTTCATATTTTGTATACCGCTCAACTGATCTTTTATTGGATTCAACAAATAAAAGCTATTACACTGTTCTGCAATAAATAACTTTTTTTTATCAAATTAAAACTGACTCACTTATTGTCCATCATTTCCACATATACTGCTGCAATAAATATTAGAATCTACTCTAATTTTTTCGATTTAGAATTACAGGTTAATGAAAAATGCTATATTATAACTTTTAAATCCAAGATCCATGCAAAATTCCGTTGTACTTTAGTCCCTTTGCCTGTTCACCTAACGAAATGTTATCGTCATGCATATGAAAAGTTGGTAGCATTACAACATTGGGTACCTGCGGTAAATTGAAAATAAAATCTAAATTTTATAACCGATTTTTATGGTTTATAGCTTTTTTTATTTCTCAAATCTGTAAATATTTAATAAAGGTACAAAGTATTGAATATTAGCTTTAAATTTTTTTTAATTAAATTTTTAGTCTGAAAAAAATTAAGAATTTTGCAGGAAAAAAATTTTTCTCTCGATTAATATCTGAATATTTCCAAAACGATAAGAGATAAAAAAAAACTGTATTTGACTAAAATAAAAACCATTTCGTTACACATCTTCTGGTGTTTTACGATTTAAAATCGGGTGACTCGTTCCCGAGTTAGGGTGAAACATGTCTACGTACCTGGCTAATTTAGCGGCAAAAAATTGCCACGCCCATAGAAAAAAATCTGGACCTGATGGAAAAAAACCAAAAACGGATTCGAGCTTAGCGCATCAAAATCCATATAGTCCACATAGTTTTATTCAAAGGCGGATTCTGCCTGCTGAGCAGTGTTATTTAAAAGGATATAAAACATTAATTTGGCAACACTTTTTTGTCTTTGGTTCTGTTTTGTACCGCCAACATAATAATCATTAGAGCTTTTAATTCGATTAACTACGGACCGCTTTCACAAAACGTTTACTCTAAATAATATTACGCATCCATAAAGACTTCGCACGATGCGTGCAGAAGAACTCATTGCTTCTGTGCAAACGTTGGGTTGGTGAATGTGCCCTACACAAAATTGCCGTTTATGCAGATTGTCATAAGCGATTTTTGTTTGAATGTATTCCGTCATTAACAAAACTTCCGTATTTGAAATGATGCTAATTTTCAAGTGTTAGATGAGATACTGTTGCATTCACAAAACGGACTGTTTGATGTTCTTTATGGGCTTGTGAAATCATTCGTGCGTACTTCTTCTAAAACGACGATGGTCAAACGGCAACAGTAACCATTATTAATCAGTTTTTAGTTCACCAATTAAAGAATAGTTATATGCCGGAGCTGTGGTTTCAAAAACACTTCGTAACATATCCCAGAGCTCGTTTCACAACTGATTGATGGAAGGAAACGTTGGGTAACTGCACAATTCCATGTTTCCTACTTGTGAATTTTTCACCAAGATCGATCGATTTAACGGTTCCAGACTATTTTTTGTAAGGATATGTGAAGTTACTATGACCACAGCGAACAACAAAATACTTATTTCTACTCGCATAAATATTTAAATCATTTCGATAACAACTTGAGAATTGTGTTATCTTCCTTGTTAGTTCAACTACCACTTCGTATAACAGTTTTTATACATTAAAACTCAATTAATTTGTTTGTTGAGATTAAGCAGAAGAGCGGAATTCAAGAATTATTGGATACAAAAAATAAAAAATCCCTCGAACTTCCCTACAATTTATATGACAACCGTCGTACTTATAAGCAAGTGCATAATGCTGGTCATGAACAGGGTGCTTGAAAGAACTATTGAACGTAAGGATATGCTGGGGGAAAAAGAAATTGACAACAGAAACATCAAAAAGGACAACAAAATAATTAACATTTTACGACTCCCACGATTACATACTCCTACACATATTCACTGAAGTACGTACATTTTCCATAACGACTGTTTATTCGAGTACATGCTGCAAGTAAAAATAAGAAAGGAAAGAAAAAAAATGTTTATTAAGTGTTCTTTTAATGTCACATTCAATTTTTATTAAGTCTATTTTTGTTTCTTTTCCAATAAAAGCATACGAAAAGAGATTACAATTTTATATACGAGTAATCTGCCAAAAAAAAGAAGAGAATTGGTAAACAAAGATTTTTAATGTACAAAAATCAACTTAAAAGGAACTTCATTTCTTGAAACTGCAAGTTTTTCTTAAGCTGTCCTTCTGCGTAATAAAATGAAGCACTTAAAATATCATATTTAATTTAACGTATTGCTTCATTAACATTTTTTATATCTGAAATGCATTTTCAGCTAAAAGCTTAACTATAGTACGGCTTTAATGGCAAACTAAAAGAGTGTAACATCATGACATGGAACATTTTTATATCACAAATATTAAATTAAGCGAAGAGAGAAGAGACACGTTTTCAATCAAAAAGAAGAGATTTAAAAGTTATCAATAATTTGGCAGGCAAAATAAATGACACGGATATTTCAACATACGAATTCTAAGGAGCTCATAAAATGATTTCTACAAATTTACTCAACTCATAATGCTGGTTACATGGTTTCAAATTATTATTTGAAAAGTGAAATTGAATTGAAAGAGAATTAATTTTGGATTTATGTTATTTGGAAAAAACGGAATATGGACTGCTAAGCTGTTGTTCACTGTTTTTTATTTTTTTATTTGCATGCTCCCACAATGAAATGAAATACTTGCCTCACCCTCTTAATTAATTACGATGGTGAATCATATTATTCACACGACAGAATCTTGTTTCATCTCGACAGTTCTATGAGATGTAATATAAGGACATCTATTTGCGCTCCTTGATTGAAGTCTAGTTAATCTTCTTATCATATTATCTATATTATTATCATATCTACTTATTCATATTAAGAAACCAATCAGTCATATATTTCAAATCTCTTAAAAAGAGGATTGCCTGTCTGGTTACTGCTAGAGTCCAGATGGAATTAAAACATGAATGAAGTTCTGAGTGTGATTCGTTTAAGTCGTCTAGAACTTCTCTTAAATTTTATATAAGTAGAATATTCCAGAGAATCAGTCTCAGGAGCTTCTAGCTGCGCTCTAAGATAATAAATAATTAAACATTTTTTATCAATCCCTTCGCATTTCATTTGAAGCCTTAAATCACAGCAAATTTAACAATATTTTATTTATTCCCAAAATATTTTTGTACTTTTTGTTTCCTGTTGTTATTGTCTTGTTTTCTATTTCATTACAGTTCTACCTAAATTTGATCCATTTATCAGTGGTCTACGGCACACTTACAGATACGGCGATTCCATTATCTTAAATTGCAGTTCAGAGTGGTCAAATCCCCCAGCAACACTTTCATGGTACATCAATAACAAAACGGTATGTGCGCTTGGCTGCTTTAATGTACGTTAATTTTTTTTTTTATACAAAAAATTATATATATTTTAAATATTCAGCATAAATACTTTGCACGTATACAAACAAACTTGAAACTACAGGAATGCAGTACTTTAAAAGTTGTGCAGAGTATGAGAGAAAATGTTTATATTTATAATTTTTTTATGTATTCAAAAATGGTTTAAAGAAATTTGTTTACAGCAAAAGATTTTATAATATTTTAGTGTTGGAGAAAGCTCATGAATTTTAGCTGCCGATTAAGTATTTTATTCCATATGATTAAATATGTAATTGCAAATTATTTTATTATTTATTATTTATTTATTTATTTATTTATTATTATATTTTTTTTGTCTTGGACCAGTGCTTAAGGGATCACCCCTGCATATGGAATTTGTTAAGAAGTCAGTTGCAAGCAGATTAGAAGATGGAGAATATTTCTGTAGCTAATTTCACTTCATACTTGCCCGATGACTTTTTCGCTGCAGGTACTGCCGAAGCAGGGTGATTTGTTCTGTTCTAAATTTCTGTGTAAATTGCTGCTGGTAGTATTCTGCGACGGCGACATGAACTAACTCCCCAAAACAGAAATGAACTATCTCCCCAATTTTTTTAAATTGATGAAACAACAACGACTTTTGGGGACTTATTTCATTTTTTTGGGGACTTATTTCATCAAAATTTGGGGAGTCAGTTCATTTCTCCTTTGGGGACTTAGTTCATTGAGTCGCTTTCAGCGACCAGTGCCTATGCCTTCGTCGTTGATACAAACTGAGTACAAGCAACAGCATCTTTTACTAATGCCGATCGATTTGACACAATATTCATGAGTGATCTTAAACATCTTTGGCTTTTCTTTCCTACTTCAGCTAACAGTACTATTTTATTCAATTAAGAATTTAAAAATCCTCTTATAATCATATGAGAATGAAATAGGTTGCTCTCAAAATTAAAGATAAACAAACTGCTTTGAAACACACTTAAGCTCTTTAGTTTCAAAACTCGCTGCAATTTCTGATCGCCATTTCTTTCCAATTTAGTTGACCAAAATATTTTATAATACAAATACAATCATATTCTTTTTAAAAATTAATCAATTTAAAGATAAGATTCGTCATAGAATATGCACAGAGAATAACTCATATCTCATGAGTTCCCGTACTAACACTATATGAAGTTGAGTATTCACCAGCACACGGGAAGGCAGGGAACACACACGTCTCTATACACTCCAGCCTTCAATAATTAACATCTGGTTGAAGCTATCAAAGTTATCTAAACTTTTGTTTCCTAGGATTGAAAATCGTAAACTTGTGTTACCTACTTTAGCCACCAGTATCTTCTCTACGTTAATTAGTTCAGCCAAAGTAAAGTATCAGCTAAGATATCGTTGAAAGTTGACTGCTTAGAGAACTAAATAGAATTTAAATCTCCTCTGCATTAACTTTAGTGTCGCACTTATTTCCATTTAGTTAAGATAATCCCAAGACTTAAACTATTTCTATTTTGGTTCAACTAAATTTACAACGCCGAGCTTCACTTAAATAAAAAAAAAATCATCAGAAGTCCTTAAACAAATATAAAATCCAAGAACTAACATTTTTCATATTTATTTAATAACTCTGATCAGCATTCAGACTTTTTATTACATCCAAACTGGTTACACAAAACAATAAATTTTTGTTCTTCAAACATCCTTAAAAGTTTCTATTGTTTTATAGCCCATGGCAAATGAAAAATCATCGACACAGTAGTTTTCGTAGTGTTTCTTGTTGTAGAAAGTCTATAGAAAAATGTTGTTTGTTCGGTGTAATGATGTTGACTATCTAGCCATTTGGCTAACTGGTGTTTGTGTAGAAAACCAATTTAAACAATCATGGGGTAATTTTCGAAACTCTGGTTTCCATATTTTGTATTTTGCTTTTTTTCTAACCGCTTGGCATCTGTGATTTATTGCACCATGTGCAATTTAGCCTTTGTTGGCTGCAAGGACACTTTCTAAATAAAATGCGTGTTGTTGCAGTTTCGATAGTTGTGTTTTGGTGTTTTAAGTTGACATTTTTGTTGATTAAAACTACAATTGGGAAATGACTTTTTACATTCACTTTTTTTTTTGTATGTTTAAATCATTTAAACAGGAATGGTAACAACACGAAGTTTAAAATAAATGACGAACTTTGAACCACAAAACAAGTAATTTTGGCCGAAAATATAATATTTGTTAAATGTTCATTAACAAAAATGCAATTTTAATTTAGGAAAAAATTAGCCTTAATGTTGCATATAGAGACTAAAAATATATCGAAGCTGAAACGCATGAATTAATAATGCAGAAATATTCAATTAAGCGGAAGAACAATATAATTATTTTATGCTTTAAATTTGATAAATGCCTTAACAAGAGTTACATTGGAATGTCTTTAGCAGCTATTAGACATCATGGTGGTTCATATTTATTGATACTGACTGTACTCATTTATATAGCGTTTGAGAGTACAGAATATATAAACTGAATGTTTGAATTTCTGTAATTTATCTGGTAACTACACTTGAGGTCTTCTTTCACACATTAACTTTTCTGAAATACACTTCTTTGCTTGTCAGCCATAAATTCAAGTACATATTAATTTCATAGAATACTCACAAATATGTTTGTATGTGTTTGTACATCTGTGTTTGTAATAGGCTTCCATGACAACGGTGCAACCACAAATCAATGAAATTTCACGCAGCTCAGATGGTTTCGTTTTGGCGGCCAGCAATTTGCAATTACGCATCTACGTGGATGATCAGCGTTTCATCAGTAAGAGTGAGGTTTTGGAATTGAAATGTGTAGCCGATATAATGAGCATTGCCAGCGTTCGTCGGGAGACAAGAGTGCGCGCAACAATACTATCACTGTCGGATACCAGCAATAAACAACGACTACTGGGAGAGGGAAGTGCGAGCAGCAGTGCAGGCAATACTATCATTTTTCAACAACCACAATTCCATATTAAATGTAAGTGTTTCGCATATTCAACTACAGCAAATTACAAATTTGTAAATATTTCTTTTTTTCATTTTGTTCTCTTTTAATCCGGTTGCTGAAATGCTGAAATGCTGCACTCGTTATAATGCTACACCTGAAATGCACTCGCAGTAAAATCAGTGAGTTGTTATGTGTGGCGCTTAATTTATGTTCTAATGATGACGACTCTGGTGTATTTGTGGCATAGAGTTTGTTGCTGTTCGCATTACAAGTTTGTGGAAAATGACAAGAGTCGGCGAAGACGAAGTTAGTAACTGTTTGTTTAATATTTCCTTTTCGTTGCCATTAAAGTTAAATTTCTGTTTGAATTGTGTCGAGTTCTGTTGATTTGTTAATGTTAGAATACACATTTAAGTTAACACTTAAGAAGGGACTAGTTGTGTAAGTAAATACGAGTGTGTTTGAATTATGTTTGTTATATACATACAAATACATGCTCACACAAACTACATATACAAATATTAATTTATTTGTAAATATATCGCTATCACTTGCAGTATTTGTATGCTGGATGGTACGAATGATTATGATTGTATCCGTATTGATACATCAATAAATTATATCTATATTTTAGTTAAGTGGAATTAGTTAACGGAAATCAACATCATTGAAATAATATAAATAAAGTATTGAAGTGAAAGTTATAAGCTTTTCATAGAATTCTCATATTGTTTTAAGTGTACTTTTGGCAGTGTAATCGATGGGGTAAGTATTTATATTACGAGCGTTCATATAATCAAATTTATAGTATAATTCAATTGTATGAAACTTTATTTGTGTTGCACAAATAAAACAATATTTATGCCATATCACAAGCCTAATATATTAATAGCAACTAATATATTAATAGCAACTAATTGTTAATAGCAACTAGTTGTTAATAGCAACCTGACAGAAGGCAATAAATACTATTTAGAAAATCGAAATAAAAATTTAAAAGAGTATATTTAAAAAAAGACTTACAAAAAACAAACAAGAGTATTATTGTGAAGGCAAACGTTGGATATTTGATATACGATAAATAGGGCACAAAGCAATTTTTATTGTTTTAAAAACTATTTTCAACTTTTTAGTTTGATTTTCTTCAAGAGTTTGTTTCGAGTATTTTTTTTCTAAACCAATATCCTATTTTTTTAATTCTTACTACCCTAATTTTATTAATTTCGTACTGATTCTTTTTTCCCAAAATGCTATAAAAAATTCAAAGTGATCAATTGAGAGGTTTCAGTTAGTTCCTATGCGCGTTTCGTTGGGGTGAATGTAGATCATCAGAGAACTTTACCCAACATTTTTTTAAATGACTAAAGATATTTGTTTCAAACTTCCACTTTAATAAATATCAAAGTCATAACAAGGACTCACTGATTACTATTCTTTTTTATTCGCTTTCGCTTTTTATTAGTTTTCAGTTTAATATACTTCGAAAGCGTGTAAAAATTCTTACACATTATGAGAAGATGAGAACATGACCTATACCTACAACCTTGTACGAATATGGCGTATGAGTACCATTAATAATGTTAAGTATACGGCTAGAAAAAATAATAGAAAAAGAGAGCTGTATTCATGCAAACAAACAAATATACAAGTGAAGCTAATTTAAAACGTATAGAAAGAAATTCCGAAATTGTTAACAGCTGGTATTTAATTGCGAACTGGGACGCCATTCCGTGTTAAATGAAATTTGTATTTAAACTATTTTGAAATTTCAAGTGATATAGAGTGGAGTAGTTCGACTCACGTCGTGATACCACCAGCTGATACATTAAAAATGATGTGTTAATACATTTAGAACGAGCTGTTATCAAATCAAGAAGGAGTTTCTATCAATTTAAAGACAAAATGGTGACAACATTGTTTATCGCAATAAGGAAGAAGACTTATTAAAATGGAAACGATTGGCAAGAGATTAAGGACAACAACAGTTGCTTATAAAATGTTACAAATCTGTTAACAAGAGATTAATAGTAGCCGTTATTAAAGTTAGCCCAAGTAGGCTTGATGCAATTTTTATATCAAATTCTATCGATTATATATTTTTGTACCGCTTGTTTTGTCTCTATGCATTAAAACTTCTTGAATGTGCTTGAATATATTCCGGGCTGTAGTGATTTAGATTACTTACGGCCAAAAGTAAGTCTAACGCAGAATGAAGAAAACGTTTTTACGCCTTAAACAGAATTGTTCCTTTTCATAAGGCATTTAGAAGAGAAATACTTGCATAAATTTAATTTGATGTAAAATATAAATGGTTTTCAAGCCATTAGGATGCCGGCAAATATTTTCTATCAGCGATACAGGGTGTTGAAATAGTATATATATAATCAACCATAAAGAGCAAAAAAATTCGATTCCACATTCATGATAATCGTTTCAAACCTAAAAGAATTAAAGTTGTATTTATAAATCATTATCGTTTACATACTTTTGCATACTTTCATCTCACGTTGACTGAATATAATTTTTACGTAATTTACCAACTTAATATATATTTAGTTTTTTGTTATTTTTTTTTTTTTTGCCTTAGACCAGGACTCAAGGGATAATCCCTACATATGCAGCGAATTGTGGAAAGTCTAAAGAGGAGGAGATAGTTTAAGAGTACAGATGAAGAGAAGTTAGAAGATAGAAAATATTGTGTAGCTATTTTTAAGGTTTACTTCGCCAGTGAATCTTTTTAATATAGGCAGCAAGGAAGAAGGATGCTGTATTCTGCTCTTTTAGTATATGAAGGTGTTAATCACCTCCGGTATGAGTGTGAAGTCGACCTCGGGAGCTAATCCATTGTAGTCTGGTGTTCGATACTTCAGCCAATGGGATAATATATCCATTATGTCATATATTATCCATATGGGATAATATATGACTATATGAAGTTCTAACTTTTGTGTAAAACGTTGATGTTTTTCGTATAATGAAAAATGAATTATAAATGAATGAATTATAAAGCTGGATCAATATTTCCATTGAAATTTTACTACCCGAATATAATTGCCTTCGTGTGTGTAAAAAGTGGATTTTGAAAATTACAACGTTACCAATAAAGGAAATCAATTAACGTACTTTTTTAATAAATGTGTTGTAAGCTGAAAGCTTTTGGCAACTACTGTATGCTCAAGTGTTTGAGGAGTTGTTTCGAAGTATTAAAAACCAGACTTTTGTTGCAGTATAAATTTCCAGTTTGATCTCTTGTTTGCTAATTATTATCCATAAGATATATTATTAATTTTCTGTTCATCTTTCGTGTATTCGATTATCATTGCACTTGGATCGTATCTATAGAAAGGACTAATTTTTTACTTAAATCTGTCTAAAAAGCCGCGAAATTGTGTAGCGCTCAGTAGTTCTAAAAAATAAACCGAAAAATATATAAAAATTCATTACGTTAGTAATTTACCTGCGAATGAAATATGATTTAAAAAATTTTATAAAATAATTTCAACAAAAAAATATAAAAAAGGCACTGACGACACTTAAACTGCTGGCGCCCAATTTGTACAACTACTTAATACTTTTTGCTCTAAAAGCCCTCCGAAATAAAATAAAATGGAATAAAAATAATATTAAATAAAAAATGGTATAAAACGAAAAAGCGAATGATAAAATATTAAAAGAAAAATAATAAAAGAAAAACTAGAAATGAAATCTAACCCAACCAAACGAAACTCTATTCACACATTCGCACTTCACTAGATGACATTCAAACAAATAAAAATAAAAATAAAAGTTTCAGAAATTCGAGGCTTATCTCACTTTGTGACAAAGAACCCAATTGCTGTCATTTTCAAAATAGAAATCAGACCACATGTACTCGTACATCTGCAGCTACGAAATCTTTATGATGATTTTCGACAGAATCCAAAGAAAAAATAAAATAAATTCAAACATCAAGACAAATAAAACGAAATACTAAATTCGAGACAACAACGACGACGACTAGTGGCTTAAGATTTGAGCAAATTTCGCTTTAGCCGGCATATAAAAAATGAAAATGTCAGTTTGACAAAGTGCGCGTACTCACAATAAAAAATGACTGCAATCATACAACAACAAGAAGAAGACAACAACATTAAATCTCATATCTTTGCAGTCAAGGCTTTAATGTTTAGTAGGAGTCAAAGGACTACACAATCAAACACATGACTCAAGGGTACAAAAACAAAAACAAAATCCAAAAAACAAATTCTAAATATGTCTTCCAAGTGTAGCGAGAAAAATATGTTCCTTTTGTTTTGTTTTACTTGAAAACTACAAAAATTTAACTAAGAAGAGAAGAAAAAATTGTGTACTGCGGTAAAGATGTTATCGTCAACATAATCCAGTTTTAAAGGAGACTCAAAAATGCAGATGCAATTTCGCAAATTATGGCTTTTTTGATTAGGGTATTTACATTGTCCTCTTTGCACTGCTACAAGAAGTTTGAAAGAGTTAAATGTTTTTTTTTTGGGTTAAAGACACTTTTCGAATAAAATTGAATTGCAATTAACAACGAGACCAAAATGATCGTAGAAGCTGCAGAATATTTAAACAAACAAAGTTTGTCTAAAGAAAGATGGAAAAAAATATTCAGATAATAGGACATTAAGAGATTAATGCAACACAGGGATTTAAGAAACCGTGTTTTATACAGTTCTCGTATCGTTTTTCATAATAAATTTAGTACAAATAGAATCGTTACCTCAATCAATTAAGTGGTGATAATCAAAAGTGCTCTAGAGCACTGATCATGAAAATGTAGAGGCTTTTGAAAACAGCCTCTCTGCTCTTCTGTGGGTCATCAAGCGTTTCCAAACCAATTTGCGATTAATTAGCCTATTAAAATAACTATTTTGCAGCATCGTATAGAAATTTTGAATGTCTCAAAGAATTTTAAACTACTTTTATAATTGAAAATATTTAAGAAAACACTATCAAATAAAATTCTTATATTTAAAGTGTTTAAAACATTGTCCCATGAAACACCATGCAAGCCAGTGTTATGGAAATAACAAGAAAAAAATTAGGTGGCCTAAAGACTTTAATACGTTTGTGGTGTGAGTCAACACTTTTTGTGTGTTTGTCGTTGTCAGAGCTGTTCGTTTCGTTATATTATGAATACAATGTGGAATTGTAAATATGATGATGATCAGAGAACAACAAAAGCAAAAGAAAAATAGAAGCGGCAAAAATAACACACAAAAAAGGAATAACAAATCGTTTGTTGATGTTAAAGAAAGTGGTTTGTCGATTTAGTTGCCACTACCACTGCTTAAGCCTGCTGTTGCTGTTGCTGTTGCTGTTGCTGCCGCTGTCGTCTAAAAGAAGTGGCAATAGCTGATGGCGCCATCGGATCATCTACAATCCATTTTTCTCGTTGTTGTCATGTTATTTGAATTTTTTGCTTTTTTGTTTTTCTTTTATAATATTCTGATTTTATTTTTTTGTGTCTTTAACAAATTTGCCCATTTTTATGTTTTGTTTTATGCACAGTTTTGCTTTGCTTTCTGCTGTTTTGTTAATGTGGTAGCGGTAATAAAATATTTTGTGTATATTTTCTTACCAGGCATACAAAATCTTTTGCCATTTAAGTTCCCCCCCGAGTTAAACGAGAAAGCAAAAAGCAGTTAAGAGAAGATGAAGTGGGGATGTCTTTGATTAATCAAAAGAACGTTCTTAGCATGTTTATTAAGCTTGAATTAATGTCGAAATAATGGACATAAATTTGTTAAAATATTTTATATCTCAATCTGATTTAGCGCGCACACACACACACAAACATGAACACATAGAAAGAGATAAACTCATATTGCAAATCCATAAAAACGGACAGACCTTTGAAAAATGCTTTGAAACAAAAACGAAACAGACGTTAATGCCAACAAAAAACAAAAACAAAAACAAAAGAGAAACAAAGAATAATAATAAAATCAGCAGGAAAACGGGTAATTGGACAAACAGTTATTTAAATTAAATGACAAATATCTCTATTTTTCATAGTCATAAATAAATGGGAAAATACATCGAGCGAGGGAAATATGAAAAATCAACAAAATTACGCAAGACGATTACGAATGGCGTTAAGTGAATGTGTATGGCAGCATATTTTTGCTATTCAAATAGAATTTTATGTTCTCAAACTGGCGCCTGGTATAAATTTGTATCAAATAAACAGCAAATGATGTACTCATATCGCGTTGATATTTTGCTTGCATTTCAATCAAGTCTCGTCGACCTCGACGTATGAGTGCTGTGATTTGGACATGAAATATTTGTCATACGCCTCGAAGACAAGCATATTTCAGTGAAGAATATGCTTGTATTGGTGTTTTCAGAATGAAAAGTAATATCTGGTTTTTTTTATTAATATCATAAAAATGGAATTTTCAGTTTACAATGCAGATCTAATAAATTTAAGTTTTAACGTACAGTTTGTCTAATAAATTTAATCACCTTTTATTATATCTCTTATGCAAATAGGTGTACTTGTTATTGTTTATTACTCTTTATTTTATAATACGTATTTCACAAACTCCAAGTATGTTTTCTTAATAATATTTTGTAAGACATTTTCAATTTGCAATTATCTCTAAAAAAATAAATAATAAAATAATTTCTCCAATAACAAGAAGAAGAAAAACTGATCATAACCTAAAAGATATATACCTACAACTTTGTATTTATTGATTAAGTAGTTGTTGTATAGAAATATTTAAAAAGAAATTCATGCAGTTTAAACTAGAAATTGTTTTATTATTTTGTTTATTTTTTTGCAAATTAATATTTGAAAAATATTTATAAAAACTGAATCGATGCTTTAATAACCAGTTTGTTTTATACAAAATTATGCAAATTCTGAAAAAAAATGCAGAATATGATGGACTTTTCAATGTACTCTTCACACATTTTTAGATGTTTTCAATACATAACTTGGCAGCACTCAACTTAGCCCAGACAAAAACAGTTTATTACAAGATTTCTTTTCATTATATCTTATTAAAGTCAATTCGTAAATGGTTTTAGATTCAGTTTAATAAAATCATTTGGTTTGGTTTTAACGTTAAAATTAGAATTTATTATAGTATATTATATATATATATATATATATATATATATATATATATATATATATTATTATATATAGATTTTGATAGTCGCGAATAAAAATACGACTTTTTAAAACAGAAAATGAATCTGAATATGACTAAAAAATGGAAAATCTCATGACAAAAACTGGGGTACTGTACTAAATGACGAAAATTTTAATAATTTTATATGTGAAAAAAATGTTATATTGAATAGAATCGCATACATAAAAGTTACTAACAAGTTTCCAAAATTTTTAGGGATAATAAAACTCCGATTCCTGGTGCATATTTTGTGGGATTGTCGTTTTTTAAACTCTTTAATTTTATTTATGTGCTGATTGTTTTTTCCCAAAATCTTCTTAAAAAATTCAAAGTGATCAATTGAGGGATTTTAGCTAGTTCCCATGCGCATTTCACTGGGGCTAATGAAGATCAACAGGGAACCTTTACCCAACATTTCTTAAAAAAACTAAAGATATTTATTTCAAACTTCTACTTTAATAAGTGAGAAGCTTAAAAACAAATATCAAAGTCATGTATTTTTATTTTATTGCCGAAAAGGCTGATTTTTTACCCCAAAAAAATATATTGTTGTCAGAATTGGATCGATTTCGTTCTCTGGTTCATGTGACAAACAAACTTATGCTTAATACGAAATAATATAGATGAGTTTGATTCTGTTCTTTAAAAAAAGCGAATGAAGGAGTTTCACTGAATTTTAACTATGAGTAATTCGGTTACCTGGTATTTATGACATGGAGGTGATATTTTGTAGCAAATTTGTTTTGTATTCATGAAATTTTAGTTACTCTTTCACCTGAAATAATATTTCACATTAAATTTTATCTAATATCTAAAAATAGTACAGTAGTACTTTGCAAATAGTATTACATATTAAAAATTCGACAAGAAGTTCTACTAAAAGGAATCTTGTAAGGAAGACTTGTTGAACTATTATCTCATTTTTATTAGGGATTTAAAGTTCTTGTGATCATGATGAATTTTGATCTCTGGTGTATTCTGATACTTCTGTAGGAACCAACTGCTATTCTTTTAACAAATACATCAGCAGCGCAACAGAAATAATACAAATTCATGACACAAGATTTACGATTATCAACAGCAAAGCGAAGACTTAAACAACTCCAATTATATGAAAACAATTTTGGGAAAAAAGAATCAGCACGAAAATAAAAATTGAAGAGTATTAAAACGACAATTCCCAAAAACATGTACTAAATTAAAATAAACTTGTAGAGAAAATTAGTTCAGATGATCTGAAAAGTGGTAGCCCTTTCAAGTGAACTAAGAGGCCATTAAGATCATTAAATTGAGCAGAGGAATACACCTTTCACGTTCCTATAGAGCTGTAGTGTTCTGGAGCACCTGGAAACTTTCCACAAATATTGCCAAAGGCCAATAGTGGTTACGCTTTTCAGGGCATATATGTGACAAGTGTGAACGTTTTCTAAGAAAATAAAATTTAAAAAAATGCAAGCTGCTTTGAAGTCCCCTATAAATCCAACCATTTTAGTTTTATTGCAGTTTTATAAATTTGCGTGAATTTTGTACTTCTCGCTACAACGTGGCCGAAAAATATATCTGCTTAAAGAAAAGTTTCTCATTCACATCTGCAAATGTGTACATAAAATAATATATATATATATATATATATATATATATATATATATATATTATTTTTATCTCTGTTGTAGTTGCTGTACTGTTTTCTAGCTTCGGACAAACAAATACAGCAATTCTTTGTATGTAATTGTGCTGCTGGTTTTTTGTCAGATTTCTTGGCTGTTAGCGTTTGTGTATCTATTTTATTATTATTTTCGTTTTCTTTTCAAGGAAAACTTCAAAAACATTTTAAGATTAATTTCTTTTGCTGCTCATTTCATATTTGTTTTTATAGTTTTTCTGCAGTTTATGCTGTTTGATGTTGCTGTTTTAGATGGTGTTTAATACGTTTAATGTTGTCACAACGCATTTAGTCTGTTGTCTTTTCCCTGTTTGCTGCTTTTTTCGTGAATTTTTAATACTTTTCTTTAATATTTTCTCTTATATTTCTAAATTTCTTTTTTTCGAAAAAGTTACAAATTATCTTTATAAATGTATGAGTGTTAGTGTATTTGAAATGTTATATGAAGAAGGAAAAAGTAGCGCAAATATTTGTGCCACTTTAAAATAATTTTGTTGTAAGATATTTTATTATCAGGAAAGTGTAAAAGAATTTCGCATTTTTTTTCACTTTCACATTTAATTGCTGTTCGTAACTGGTGCAAAGAGATTGTCTATTTTTTTTAGGTTTCCAAATTTGTAACTAACAGATTTGTGATTTGAGACATTTTAGTTGCCAGTAAATTGTGGCCTTCGATATGTCTGCTGTGAATAAATTAAATTTGTATTTGAATAAATTGTTTCAAGGATACATCTTTTTTATTTCTTCAAATATCTTTTTCAATAAGTGGATGCTTGAATTCATATTTTGAGTAACATTCTTATTAATTTAAGTGAACATTCGAAATAATAATTTTAGTTATTCTTAAGATTTTTGGGTAGATTTCATATTCACTTGATCGAAAATTGTATATTTTTAGTCACTCCAAGAATTTTTGACTATCCCCACTGTGCAAAGAAATTCGCTAAAAACACCTCCTTTTCACTTTTTTATAATTATTTTTTTTATGATTGAATAAAACTTATTAATTCTCATCTTTGATCTTTACTTGACTAAAACTTTTACACTGAACTTGATATTAACTGATTGCAGAATAGAAAGCCTGCAGGAAACTCCTTAGTAACACCATCTGATCCACATCTTTGAACTTATAATATGACAAAAAGAAAATCGATCTCTTATTATTTTATTTTAACAAAATATTGTCACAAAATAGATCGTAACTTTAGTTTAACAATTTAAGAACTTAAAACTCTTTAAGAAAAAATTCATTATTAACAACAACCTCGACTGTTAGTTTCTGATCACGGTGCGTTTTAAAACTACTCTCTCAATCGTGTGGCTTTTAAGAACTTTTAAAATTTGGCTTTAAAATTCTAAAGAAATCCATGCCCCCCACCTCCCTGTTTCAAATTATCTGTTGTACAAAAAACTTTATGTACATCCTTTTCAATAACATCTCAAAACGTTTTCTGTTTTATGTTCGCACATGCTTAAAGTAAAACAAATAAATTTCCATGATAACACACATAAAATTTTATATAAATGGAGAATTGTTTATGTAGCAGAGGATGTGTAGTAGGGACTACTCATGCGTATGGGGGAATACGAAACGTATGACTCTTACAAAGTATGTGCTGTGCGTTGTTATCATTTAATAAATCAAAATGAGTTTACATTTTATGACAGCTTTAATAGGCGTTACTCTTGACATTTCTTTGCATTTTTCTTTTCATTATATTTTTGTGATTTTTTTAAAACGAAATGTCATTTGAGCAGACACTTTCTGCGAACTTTGCAATTATTTCTGTTTCTTTTTCATGACATTCTGTATTATTGTTTGAGCGTTTTGATTAATTTCACCTTCCCCTGTGATAATCACAAGCATTTCGAATTAAACAGTAACAGTTTATTTACAAGTGTGTATGTGTGTGTGTGTGCCTGAAATAGGCCCTTGGAAGTGGTTAATATCGTTTTATTGTTCATCGGAAATGGAAAATCATTTGCTTTTTGAAACTATTTTGCAACCGCTCAAAGTCGAAATTTACTTATACTGAGTACCAGGTGCATGATTCTCAGAACTACGAGCTACAAACCAACGAGTAGAAATGCTCGCAAAGCAATAACACAAAGGATCAACAACATCAAAGGATCACTTGGAATTTTTCAATCACATTTTGGGAAAAAAAATCAGCATGTGGGTATTTCAATTGAAGTTTTGTGATCTTATTAAATTACTGACAGTTCGCCGATGTCACGAGCTCTCGTTCTATCGAACAAATATCATTTAAAACAATAAGAAATTTTTCATAATATTTTTGTTTTAAATGCCATTCAAAACAACAGCCAGGGAATATATCTGTAGTTTATTTACAGATTTAATGAAAGTACAAACTTTATGAATTATCTGAAAACAAAACTCAAACTCACTCGCCTTGTTTATTGCTTGTAAATTTAAAATTGATTTTCTAAAAGACTAAACTAGTACTCGTTGACACCGAAATGAGCTCTGTGCCATGAGTCTGCAAACCAATTGGACCACATTAAACGCAGGTGCACTTCGATCACTAACAACAACTTTAATATTGAAATTATTATCAAATAACAGTATGGCAAAAATGTACAGCAACACCATATGAAGCAGTGGATACAATAGCAGCAACAACAACGTAAAATGTACAAACAAGTAGCTGCTGACATTTACACACTTGTGAATAGCAGCAAATTTATACAGCAAAAATAAAAAGAGTGTAAAACTTGTGACAACAAAAATTTCAATATAACGACAACGCGCACGCATCAATGCACCGAAATGCAAAAAAATCGTGCTTTTGCATATTGATTGAAAATTTGCCTTCAAAAAAGTTTCCAAAAAAAAAAAAAAAGATATTGTAAATTGTATGGGAAGATTTTACAAAATACGGGCGATGAAAAAAATAATATTTAAATTTGGTTTAGTTTTTTGTTCAATTTCATGCAGTTTTTCAAGCGACTTGTTAAGCATCTTTTTTTCTGTTGCCAACTAAAGTAAACCTTTAAATTTGATAGCAAACAGATATCCAGAGTAAAGAAGGAAAAATTAGTTTTCATACAAACGAATTTCCAATAACATTTACTTTAGGACCGACGAAAACTTTTATATGAATAAGTTAAGTTTGGTTATATCGTTTTGCTTTTAAGTCTCTTGCATGTTAATGGCCTCATCAATAGTTTGTTTATTTAACATGAATGTTGTGAAGTAATTAAACCGTTTTGATTAACAGTATAGACAGATGTTCTTTGCCTTAAGTATTTCATGTTAATAAATAATTGATGTCTCTAATTCACAACGCAGAGACAGAGATTAAAAAATTATCCATTTAATGTAACCTCCAGCTCGTTGTTAAGATGCATATATTGAGCTAAAGGCTTGTTGTTAATTTAGGTATTAAAATATCGGTCCAGTCTCATGTTGTTAACTTCCCGCTAGGAAAATTTTAAATACTAAAAAGTCGGGAAGTTATTGTTTTTATACCCTTTTTGAAAAAATCGAATTCTTATAAAATGTCGACGTTATGAGGTCCACTGTAGGTTCCCTGCTAACTTTTAAGAGATTGTCACTATGCGTGTGTGTATGTGTGGATCGTGTGTGGGGATGCGTTTGTGTGTGTAAATGATATATTTTTTATAGGATTATTTTTTTTAAATTACTAGACTGCTTTTTCGAACTATTCCACATCTCATCAAAAACTACGTCTATCACCGCCAACTGAATTAAAAAAAGTCAATCCGTTTGACAGATTTCGTGAAGGAGAAACATTTAAAAAATAAGAGATTCTTAAAAACTAATCCGGAAGCGTACTTCTGGGAACAAATTACCGCAAGCGGTATCGACGGAAATTTCAAAACAATAAAAAAAAATTGCTTCGATATCGTCTACTGTAATTTGTATCCTGGACAGTCAATGTTCTCGATTCTTTTATGAGACTTTAGAACTGCATCAAACCTCTGCTTACCAGGCAAATATTGATTATTTCAGTCAAACTTTATAGCAGTGTTATATATTAAAATAGTATTATTTTAGATCGAAGTGCTTTAAACCAGGTTAGTTAGCAGAAAGTTGCAGAGAAGGCCTTTAGAGTCAGTTATTTTCTATATAATTTTTTTTATTAATACCAGCTATCAGGAGATGACTGCAGTTTATTGTACCGAAACTAAAAAGGGAGATGATACTGTTGAGAGGTCAGATGAATACGCACTAGAAGATTAATAATTTATGAAGTTCTTTTCTGTACTTTTTATTTATTTTAGAAACTTTATTATTAAAATTTAATAGATATAAAAGCTAAATCTATTTTATTGCAGCACTGAAATATATTTTATCGAACGTATAATATACACAGTGAAAGCTCTCATAGGTGGACACCCTCCATCGACGAAGATTTTGTCCGCGAGGTGGAGATGTGCTATTATTGGAACGAAATAAAAATCAATTATATTTAGAATTTTATAATATCTGTTCTGGAGAATTGTCCGTTTTAAAGAGATGTCCGCTTATAACAGCTGTCCGCAAAGAGAGCTTTCACTGTATATTTAAATTATATTTTCATTCAAAAAGTATAGTTTCATATCCTCTTGTCACAATATGCTAATATTTTTGAATACAGCCGCAACAATTAACACACACAAATCAGATCAGAAAAACCTTATGCCTACTCAAGACTGCGTTCGGAATCGGAGTTTAGACTTTAAGTGCTTCAATAAATAATCTCTTTTATTACTATGCAGTATTATTGCCTTCTCATTTAAAGCTAGTCGACAACAATTAAAACAAACTCACAGGAAAAAATATAAAAGAAAATATCGACACCATTTTGACGATAAAAATTGTTGTAAGAAAAATATTTTAAATGCCAAAACTTCTATGATGTAGAATTTTTTAATTTTATTACACCTTCGATACAAAAGATATTAAAAATATGTTGAAAGTAGTTTAACACGGCAACATGCAAGAGAAGAGTCTAACACCAACAGCCAGTTTTGCTAAGATGACCTTAACTTTTATGCCCGATTTTAATAATTTATAAAACGTATTTGAAATTAATATCAGCATGTTTTTGTCAGCTCTTATTTACAAACCAAATGATTTAAGACTTTTATTTTATTAAACAAAAATACAATAAATGAACTTACAAACAACAGCAACTTCGTTCAGTCTTATTCCATAAATTTAAAATCTGAAAAGCAAAATAAAAATTAATTATTTAATAAGAATAAAACAGAATAAACATAAATTAATATTTTAAATTAACTTTATCTTTCTGCAAACATTTAAGCTTTTCCTTCAATTAGCTGGAGTCATATTTATATTTTCCTTAAAGCCGTAAACTATTCTTTTTAAATTCAATTATCTAGTAAAACAACATAATAAATGATATGAAAATAATTATAAACTCCAAATAATTAACTGATTGTTTAGGTAAATTAAATAAAAATTTTCGTTTCGAGTTTTATATTGAAAGCAAAAACAATTTAATAAAATTATAAGTTTCTAAACGAAAACATTTACTTAATTTGAAAAATAGACAGCAAGAAAGCTTGAGACGTGAAAATAAGAAAATTATCTGCCTGGGAAAATTGCATATTTTTCTAATAAAAAATTTTGAAGAAAATAAAAAGAAATACTATATTAATTCAAACCGAAAAAAGACGTAACTGAGAGAAAAACAATCAAATTAAAAAGATTGTTAAAATTTGCAAAACTAAAAACAGTTATTCATAATTTTTCAAACGAAATTACAAGTAAAAAATATATTTCAAATTTAATTTAAGAAAATAACCAAAATTGCACAAAAGCTTAACAACAATTAAAATCTTCAAAGTAGTAGCAGATTAATTGCAAGACTCGGATATATTATCAATCTTAATTCTTAAGAATTTTCAGAAATATAAAAAAATTCGTGTCAGTGAAATTATAAAAAAATATGAAAATATTATAAATATTTATTTAAAAGGACTCTAGTTAGAAAATATTTGCTTCTATAGCAAATTCATTAAAAATCACAAAATAAATGAAAACAAAATAACTGACTCCGTATAAATTGTATCAGTGAAAGTGAAACTGTCTCGAAACGCTTAAAATTTCCAATTTATTTTTCATTTTACTTAAGCATTATCGATGTGATTTCAATGAAGTTTTCATTTTCTCAATGTCTCCCCAACACAACAAAAAAAAATTTCAAAGAAAAACTTTAGGGAAATTGAAAGAAAATATTTTTATTTAATTTCACTTTAAATAAATAAAATACAACTTTATTGTTTGTCCCCTCATCGTGTTCTTAAGTTTATATGAGTATTTATGATTATTTAAAAATACTGGGTGTTTTTTTTAGCTGTAGTAAATAAATATTATTCGAATGAAATTTAGTGTTATAATTTTTTATATTTTAAATATAATTTCTAGGATTTATACTTCGCGGCTGCGAGTTTACATGGTCTGTTCGAGCAGGCCAATTTCTTACCACTTTTCTCATAAATCTGTCTCTATTGCGTGGTTTGATTATGAGCTTTAAATATATTAAAAACTCTTAAATAGTCGGCATTAATCAAGAACTTAATGCAGCAACATAAAAGTAATATAAAAGGAATTAAATCGCACAAAAAAGGGCTTCTGGAAATAAAGTTGTCCAACAGCGGAGTTAGAGAAGGTGAAAATTGAACCGCGGATAATTTCTTTATCTTGTTGATGATTTTTAGTCGAGAAAAGTGAAACTATCGGTAACTGCATCAATTAATTGCTCACTAATACGATTGTGTTGAACATAAAATTGATAAAATATTCTATCAATTTATGGAACAGAAAATCTTTCAAGTGAATTTCAACAATTTTTGCGGCATTGAATGATTACAAAGACCCAAAGAACATATAAATGTCAGCGAAGTAGGACATTCTGAGATGTCAAGTCATTGTCATTGATACTTCTCATGCAGCTAACAAAAAATTACCCGTTATATACATTCATAAATAGTCGTAACATACGGGAAATATGTAACATATATGAAAATATATAAGCACACTATCGATTTCACTTTTATTAAGTTTTAAGTCAAATAAACTACACTGGCCTACAGCATTTTACCCAATTGTGTTTTAAAATAAAATCGTACTGTATAATCCCACTCTCTAAAATTATAGATGCGTATTTTATCACAATTTAAAAAATTTATTTTACAATTTTTCATGTGTTAGTTGAGTTTAAGTTAAATTATATTAATTGTAGGAAAATGCGTCAGAAACTATTTGTTTTATATATTCAAATTGAAAATTATTAAAAATCATAAGTTATTGGTTTTCAAAAAACGAATGTTCGTCTGCAAAAAACACTCGGAAAACAATATATTTTAAAGAGGCGTTTTTTGAATAACTTTTAAGTGGTTCTACGGATCGATTCCACAAACTGATAACCTCTTGTATCTAAAAAACAACGTCGATCTCCACAAGCCAGTTGAAAATCGGTTAACAGTTAACTGTGAGATATTGTTAACAAATAAAATCGAAAGAAGAGATAATTTTTAGCTTTTCGCTATTAAAAATTTTCAAGTCCGGAAGTTTCTTCAAGCTTTGAGGTTCTAGGAAGCTTCCTTGACTCTGTGTGTGGGTGTGTATGTGTGCGTGAGTGTGTTGAGCGTCTGTGTATATAGATAGTTGACCTGCTTATAACTCATGAACTGCTGAACCGAACCGAACCAAACCAAACTGAATAGCCTTCTGAGCGCACATTTCTTGAAAATTTTAACCGATTCGAAAAGCATTTTTCAAATTTGTTTTGTTTTTTAAAATGACCTTTAGTGATCGTTTCTACAAACTCATTAATCTTTAACGTCGATCACCCTAGGCCGAGTAAAAGTCAGTTAAATCGTTCTTAATATGTCGTGAACGAGAACGTTTGAAAAAACTATTTTTTTTTTTTGCAACTCCGAAATTGTATATGTTATCTTATCTATTTTCGATTATTATATACATAATCGAAATGAAGCCCTCTTTTATAATATCTTTGTTATTGTGCAGGAAGCTTGGAAGGCAAAGATATCTTGATTCTTTAAACGAAATGATTCCAAGGCAACGTTAATCACTCAGCACGTTCTCTTTAGCTGCAGTAACATTTCGGAACTTTAGTCGTGTATTAACAAATCTGGAACCATCCCCCTCATTTTGTCATCGTAAAAACAAAATGTGTTTACTGGACGTATTTACATTTTAATTTAATCGATTTTCATTTGGTATCTACATTTTTCTAAAACCTTTTACTGCTTGTTATCTACCCGTAGGGCCATAACATACCTGCTACCTTAAATTCATTTATTATTTCTGTAGACACATTTTTTTTTGTCTTCATCTCCTTCTATGTCTGCATGTTTGTACAAACAGAAATGGTGGGACCAAATCTTTGGCAGTCAATGTTTTTCCATTTTAATGCCTTCATTTATCCGTTTTCAACCAACAACAAGAAAAACGAAAATTTATGGATAAAAAATAAATACTCAGACACTAAAACGATTTAAAGTATTGAATTATTTTCCCATTCGTACTCGTACTTGTTTCGCATCTTAATTTATGTGTGTGTGTTTGATTGTGTCTCAATCATTTTTATGGCATTCAATGGCCATTATGTTTTGCACCGAACATCAATTTATGGTCAAAATAAAAATGTCATTAAACACGTTTCATTTGAACTATAAAAATATGTTAGAATCAAGTTTAGAATCTTTAAATACCAGCACTTTGATTGTGTATCTTTAATATTTGGGAGTTCATATCAAAGGAAATGAATTTTTTACTGCCTGTGCCAAAAGGCAACATGTCCACCACAAATTCGCTCTTTTAAATTTTGTATTAAATTATTTTGTACTAGATTTTCAGCAACAGGGATTCAGCTATATTCGAGGAATTTTTTATTGTATAAGACTGAGAATTGGATTAAAACAAAAAAAATTTAAAATTGACATGAAATTTATTTTATGCATATGACTTCAGCCATGTAACGGCCATGGTTGGTTCGGAGTTAGCCTAATAGCATTTTCACACTGACGTGATTTTAATTACTGCTGGTTTTGACGTTTGAAGCAACTGTCAAAACCTGGTCTCACCACACAAAACTATTTCGTAAAAACCATCTTAAAACCATTTTTAAATTGGTTTTGCGTACGTTTTAAAAAATACAACCTCGCATCTAACTGTTTTTTTTTTCTGTGCTAAGTTAAGTGCTGCCAAGTTATGTATTGAAAACATCTGATTATATGAGAGGAATGTCCAGAAAAACCCACTACATCTGCATTTTTTTATTCAGAGATGTCCTTTTGAAACAATTATTCGCTCTGGATATTTCAAAATCTTAATTTTTAAAATAATAATATTTTAATAGTTTATAAGATAGTCAGTGTGAAATAATTGCGTGGTCAAGATGTATCTGGCGGTTTTCTTCGCGTTTATTAATTTATAGTCAAGCAGGAACTGTCCTGTGCTTTAATTATAACGAATTAAAAGTTTTAATTAATACAAATTGCTCATTATACACATTAACATAAAATTAATTTTAATTAATAAACACAATAAAAAAGCGCATCACAAATTTGTATATATTTTGTTGTCCTGCGACAAAACTACTTTCAGACAATTATTCATTTAGACTTCCTGAGATTATTTTCTAAAGCAACTTTTCCTGTGGTCGCCGAGTCTTTGTACAATCGTGCTGCGAACTGTTTTATATACATACATACATCCGCAAGTATGTAAGCAGGATATGCACATCTGTATGCGTGTGTGTGTGTGTACAAATACATTAAATTGCAAAATTCTATGGACATGGTTCTAATGCCAGACTAACGTCATTTGAAAATAAAATAATCTTATCATCTGGGTCTGCATAAAAAACACCCGGCAAAAACAAATAATAATAAAATTATTATATGTGAGAGTGTGTGTGTGTGTGTGTATGGGTGTGTTGCCAAATTGCTAATGTGTGTATTTGTAAATGTCTGTTTGATTGTTGTGCATTATTATTTTGGGTTTTTACTCCATTTTTTTCTATGTCCTCCTCCTTGGAACGTTTTCGGTTTATCTTTTGTTAGACTTAGACTACTTATTATCTCTTAACACATTTAATGTCCGAACTCATGGCCACATTTTGCACATACATTTACACTGCCTTGCTCGCAAGTTCTTGCATACGAACACACACACACACACGGCTAAAAATAAATGGCATGACATGCATACCATACATTCTCTTTAAAATGTTAGATATTTTAGTGACTGCATGTGTCCGTTGTGTCCTTTGTTATATCCGGCATGTGCTGCATTTGTATCATCCATCCACACGCCATTAAATTGTTGGCGTTTTTCTTAAATACTCCGTATTTTATATCCCATTCCGTTTTCTTTTCTTTGTTGTTTTTTTTCTTTTTATTTTAAGTATAAATGCTTTTCACAGCATCTGTAATATTTTATTTTCATTTTATTCAAGTTGATTTTTTTCTTATATTTTTGTAGTTTTGCCCCTTTTGGAAATTCATACATAATTGTATGTGTGTGTGTGTGTGTGTGTGTTTGCATGTAGTGTCAGCTTGTTATATGTTTCTGCATTCATGTTCATGTCTGTGCTTGTGTTCATTGTCATGTTTTCGTTCTTGCTTTATTCAAATAAATGGAATTGTTAGTTATAACATCTTTGCGAGTATCTGAAATAAAATATATTAAACTAAAACATGAATTTCCTTTTGAAAGCTGATCACTATGCCTGTTAGAAGATAATTAATATTAAAATGGTGTTAAAATTGGCCAAATAAACTACTAAAATATTTTAAAAGTCTCTGTTTTTTTTATTAAATAAACGATGCCATTATGTTCGAAAATTGTTCAAATTGAAAATTAATAATTAGGAGCAAATTACGTTATTCGATATCACTCGAAATTGTTATACAATTAAAAAAGTGAATTGATAATAATGTACACTAATATTTCTATTAAATAATAAATAGTTTTATTATTAATAATTTAATTTATATAAAATATTGTGTCAGTTAAAGCATTGAAATTATACTTTCCGTTTCTTCTTTTGGCATAAAATTAAGATGAAAATTTATAGTCAGGCTTGAGTTCAAATCTATGAATTGAAAAATTTATATTATTTAAGTTTTCCTTAAATTTTTCATTTTTTACTTCGTCAAAAACGTTGAAAGGTAAGAAAAAAATTAAAAAAAAAACTCAAAAGATCGCATAATGTCCTCGAAATGACTACTGAATCGTTCTGTTGGTATAACAATTATAAAAAATATTCTCAATATTCCTCAGCCAATAAAAATTTTAATAAAAAAAAAGGTTTTTGAAATAAAAAATGAATTTTTAAAATTCTCTGAATTGAATAAATTTTTCGATATTTTTATCATGAAATAAAAATTTCATGAGGGATTTTTGAACAAAAACTTTCTGACTTCCGAAGCAGTCCTAATATTGCAGCCACGACTGTCGAATTTGGCGTAACCAATGTAGTTTTTTATCCAAAACACTATGAAGAGAGCTTTGCCTCTTATATAACATCTGGGTAAATTTACTCAAGACAATTGAAATCAAAAAAGTTTGACTTACGAAACATGCAACAAAAATATTCGAAAATGCATGACAGGAAGAAATATAATCAAACGGCAGCACAGGAACTTAATAAAAGTGTGTTACGATCGGCTTAATACAGTTCTTGCAGGCTTTTTTATTATGAATTTCGTAAAACAAAAACTTTTATCGCTGCTACACTGAAAGTGTAGCAGCTGTTCTGCTCTTCTGTGTAAGTTGAATATATTATCTTATCTCTCTGAATTAAAAACATTTTTCGAACAATTTAATTTAAATTAATTAAAATTTAATTTAATTTAACGTTCACAAAATTAGATTTGACATCTGCAAGTGTTGAAAACATTTTAGCAAAACGCAGTTTCTATTAGAGCGACGCTGCACCTTTTGCAATGCTTTTACCGGGTCTATAATTATCCTGCTGAGACGATAATTTGTTATACCACTGAGTGGCCCACTGTTCCCTGGGGCGTTAAAATGTTCATTTTCAGTGACGAGACTAATTTTTAGATAAAAGCCTACGGCAGCATACAAAAGTTTTTAATATACCAGAAGTACTTAATGGAAATTTTCCACTTTTTTATTAAAGTTTTAATAATTGCAATTGTTTGTTGCAAGTTATTATTTTCTATGAAATAAAATTTAAAAACCACTTGCATTTATGTTCAAATTCGTACCTATTTTAGGGAATTGTCGTTTTTTTAAACCTCTTCCATTTTATTTATGTGCTGATTCTTTTTTCCCAAAATCCTATTAAAATATTCAAAGTGATCAATTGAGGGGTTTTAGATAGTTCCTACTCGCATTTCCCTGGGGCTAATGCAGATCATCAGGGAATCTTTAGCCCACATTTCTGAGAATCAGTAAAGATCTTTATTTCAAACTTCAATTTCCATAAGTGAGAAGTCTACAACAGATATTAAAGTCTTAACAAGAACTCACTCATCGCTGATCACTTTTCTTTTCTTTGTTCCTACTCTAATTGTAGTTGTTGCATTTATCTTGATATTCAGCAGCACAGTTCAGTTCGTTTGTAGAACTTTTAAGAATTCGTTCCACAAAATGTCCAGTATGTAGACGGCATACAGTTTCTCTGCAGGTCTACTAACATTTTTAAGTTTTATTAGTTTATTATATTACGGATTTGTATATTTTATATATTTGCAAAAGAATATTGAATGAATTGTTTCATAAATCAATCAAATACTTTAACTATTTTCCTCCCTTGTGAGCGTTTTTCTGCAAAACAGCGATAAATTTTAAATTATGGACCCAGCAAATAAATTCTAAATACACTTACATATACTTATATGCATATGTATGTGTGCATATATGTAACACCATATACACGACTACATAAAAATTATTTGTTTGTCACCAACGAAGTGGCTGTGACGCCTGCAAAATCTACAAACACAGAAAAATAAATAATACATTTAAATCCGATTATTTTAAAATCAAACAAAAAGCTGAACCAACACCTAAAAAAGAATGTAATAAAACAGAATTTGTAAAAAAAATAAAAATAAGGACAAAAAAGAAAGTTAAAAATAAATTTCAAAGGTGATAATCGCTTAAATACAAGTTTTAGTTCGCAGTCATGCTGAAATTTAATTTATCCTTGTGTGTACTATAAATATTATGTATTCGGTTATGTACTAGAAAGCATATCTGCGAGTGTGTACGTACATAAGCTTATGTAAACTTTATGTATTAACGTTTTTGTTTCTTCGCTTTGCTCTTTTTAAATCTGGGCTTAACTTGCCACCTTAGATTTGCCACTAACCACACTTGTCGTCACTTGTTCTTTAAATATATATATATTTTTTTTCTCCATTTTGTTGCTCTACAATACACCCAACAACTTGTACACAATTTCACACTCTAGTCCTTGGCTTTGCTTTTTGTTACATTTTTTTAGCTTGACTGCAAAGTGTCATATTTCCAACATGTCCATCACACACTTTCATTTAGGCGGCAACACAGTGGATAAATTTTGTAAAAGGGGTGATTTTAAATGGTAAAAGAAAAGAATGTATTTCATAAATATTTTACTGCAAAAAAAAACTCTCAAGTTCCTTAAAGAGATGTGTTAAATTAAACCAGCAGTACAAATTTAAAAAATCTAATTCTTTACACGTTACAAGTTGTTTTGCTCTTTTAAGACAACAATTTTTTTTTAGAAATTAATCTTATAAATCTTTTATTTCTTAGCTATTCGTTATTATAAAAACACATTTTAAACAATTTTAAATTCTATTGCTCCATATATTTCGAACAAGATAATTGTTCATTTGAGAACTACTGAAATTTTTTGTTTGTTAATTGAAATGAAGATCCTATTCTGTGCTGTCCTGTTGGCTAATTTCAAAGGTTTCTCTTTCGTGTCTTGCTGGTATTTTCAAGAGTATTTAAATGCTAAACACCTTCTTTTAAAAATGTGGGTTTGTGTCTTCGCTATATATATTTATATTTACTAGCTAAATGTTACCAAGAACTACTTCATAATTTCTTAAATTTTACAGGACAGAATATAACAGAAACACTCACGTCTTGTACAGCTTCTGTATGTACAAAAGCTGATCATCTGCTTCGTAACACAACAGAAAGTTCAGACTAATTCTGCCTTGACGATCGCAACGTAGCATTGAAAAAAAATTCAGAAACAAATCATCAATAATTTTACTGTCCAATACACACAGGCGAAGACAAAATCGAAGTTATTGGAAGTCACTAAAGAGTAGACTCTCACAAATTAAAACCACTTTTATTCTCAGGTGATTCCAATCTGCGAAGTGCTATAACAGGGTGTTCTATTTTTCCTTTAAGATGATAAAAAGTATAATTTTATAGGGTTCTTTGGCATAAAATTGTTTTTATAAATATATTTGTCACTTCATTTTTTCTTAATCATAAACTCAGTACTTTAATTTCCGCTTTTTGTTCTGATTTAAATTCGATGCAACGATTTTATTACGAGTACCCAAAAATTCAGACATGATTGTAAGTCGCTGCTTTTGCATCAAATTATTTATAATTATTTTCGTGTGTCTGAGAAGAAACGATCGCATATGATCTCATCCAAAAATAATGAGAGTTTTAAATTTATTTGGCTTTTTACCACAATTTTTCACAAACTTTCCACTTCAAAATTTCGTTTTTTACTGATGCTCTACAAACGTGACAGGATATAATTGGGAAAGTCAACATATGAAAATTGAAGTATTTAAAATAGTTTGGGTAGAAACTTCAGAGAGCTCTGATTTGAGAGATTCTACTGTGTTCCCATCATCAATACTCATGCGTAGGAAAATATATTGTCAAAATTGTTCAAACTGCTTTCTTCTTTCGTCGGCTACGAGTAAAAAAATAATTGTGCTTGGTTGTCTGTTTGTTGTGAAGTAAAAAATATTTAGAAGAAAATTTAAGTCACTTTGCTAGAATAAGCTTTCCTTGAGAAAAGGATGCCTTTGCTGGATTGGTTGGATGTGATAAAACCAACTATCTTGTCACAACAAGGAAACACCTGAATTAATTTTAAAAAAGCACCGAACACTAACTTGAAAACCGTGCGAAAGGCAACGAGTTAACAACACTGTGTAAGTTGTTTGTCAAAATATCTCGTATTCAATTTCACTACTCAAAATATTATCAAATTATCTACTAGAAAGCCGTAAGAATACAATAAATCAACAACAATCAAAACAACACAGCATTTTATTGTTGTAAATGGTTAAAAACAGTCAAGCATCACACGATAGAGAAAAGAAATAGCTCGTGCTCTTGCCTTTTCTGTAAAAGCAATTATTTATAAAAAAAATCATCCAAGTTTTTGTACATGTTTGGATAACATAAACAACATAAAAACAGATGACGCTGCGAGACTACCATGCCTTAAAGCAACTGAAATATAAAACACCTCGTTGCTACTACCCTCTTTCTAATATACGAGCCAGTGTCTGCCCTTTTATGGTAAAACCATTTTTCATTTCTATCCGCACTCATGCAGACATGTTTTCTATGAATAGTCGTGGTAGAAATCCCAAAAATATACTGTCAGCTAAACAAGCTGTTAAGCTTCCATGACAGATCATTTCACATGTCCGAATAGTTGGGTCAAGTATATGGACGCTTCAGTAGTTTTTGTGTATGTGGCCCGGCAACCAACAAGTCAAAATTTACCACTTCCATTTTTATGATTTTTTCTGTCTTTTACTTCTAATGAAGTTACTTTCATTTCTGACTGTTGACTTGTGAAAAATTTTTCCAAAATATTTCTTTTCATCGCAGGCGGAAAAATACTCACGAAAATGGTGGCCGAATTCATGGAATACGCAGTGACTTGTTTATATTTAATATGATTTTTAATTATTTTTGTTTTTAGAGAAAACAAAAAGAATATGAACTTAAAAAGTGCTTAAGGGACGCTGGAAATTCGCATTGATTTAATTTTTTACCTGATACACCGAAGCAGTACAATGCTGTTTTTAGAGGACGCCACCCTTTCGTCATCAATAGTGCTGATGTGTAGCCTGAAGTGACAGAAATGTGAAGTTTTCAGGGTCATCACAACTTTCTTAGAATATTTTCTTTCGCTAAAGCAGTACAAGCAAATAAGTCCTTGTAAAAAAAAGTGTCCGAAAAAAGTCAGTAGGATCCTAAACTTATGAACCGGAAGTAGTGCAAGCCTGGATATTTTCCAATGCTTTTAACAAGGAGTTTTCTGTCACCTTTGCAATAAATTCGAAGTTATATTTCTGATGTTAATGAAATCTGATTTTCAAATGTCAATTTTAATAATTCCTTTAAACTATTTAGGAAAAGTAGCCTGCGGCGAGTTTCCTCATGGCTCGAAAAAGTATGTGTAACGGGTGTTGCAAAATTGTTCTCCATATCGTTGTCGTTTTAAGTCAATCACTTTTGATGTGTGTGAACTAGAAGCTGCAGGGTGCAAACAGATAATTAATGAAACGCAATTTCAGCAATTCTGCCAATAACGAAGGGGATAAACCTCTATATTTTTAATTTCGTGCTGATTCTTTTTTTCCAAAAATCTCATTCAAATTCAAAATGATCAATTAAGGGGTTTCCTCTATGCATTTCACTGGCGCTAATGCAGATCATTAGGGAAACTTTGCCCAACATTTCTTACAATAACGAAAGATATTTTTTCAAACTTTCACTTGAATAACTGAGAAGTCTGAAACAAATATCAAAGTCATAACAAGAACTGAATGATCGCTTTTCCTTTTTTTATTTGCTTACGTTTTAATTTCATTCACCAATTAATTGGCTTTTTCCCGACTTAAATTGTAGATACAACGAAGGAAATAATTTTAAACCAAATATCAGCATAAGCCACGAAATGCCTTTTAATTTCAACGGTTACTTCAATCTTCGCTTTTAAGGCACTGAACATCCACCTGCGATGCAGAAAAGGCCTTAATGTCTACTCGAGACCACTGTGTACTGCGGTGTTTACACGGCAGGAATGATTGGATCGAACTTCCATTTTTAAGTCCTCATCGCCGCTATTGGCGCTTTACCATAACCAGGAGGATTTCCAGATCTAACCATACCGGACTTCGTTCCTTGGTACTGCTTGAAGTCGCGTGCTTATACCGACAAGCCCCAGACAATTACAGCCCTAAAGGAAAATATTCGACTGGAATGAGACCAATTATCACCAGATATATAGCCAGTTATCGAAAAGGCAATAAAACAGGCACAAATAGGTAACAACACTGGCTTCAGCCACTTGGCTGCTGTTTTTATTCAAAACCAATATTCCGTTCTTAGTTTTGCGTCGCCAAGTATAAGAATTTGATGAATAATTTTTCGTGTCTACAAATGAAATCTTGTAAAAAATTAAGTTCCATAATATTTTTAACTTATTGATCCCATATTATAAATAAAATCAGCCGAACTTCCGATTCATACAACAAACATTTTTATTAATTAGGCTCGGAAATGTGAGGATCAAACTTACATTGAAAAATAACAGTATAGATCTCACAAAACCGCATCTGGTCTAGTTTACACGCCAAATCAGACGTCTGGTTATGAAATATCACTTGAACAACTTCGCTTTACCTTGAAATATTATCAAATCATATACAAAAATATAAATACTAAAAGAAGCTGCTGCGTCATTTAAATTTTAAACCTTTAGAAAGTTTTACTTTTTAATCTCCAGCTGAGAAAAATAAAATGTATTCAGAAAATCAATATTTTATAGCTGCCATATAAAAAATGCAATATTTTGTGTAAAATATAAAGAAAAGCAAACATGAACAAAATTTCAAAAAAAGGAAAATGTATTTTTTTTTATTAACTGCACTTCAGTTAGTTTAAATCCCAGGATAGATTTTTTTTGTGTATTTATTTACTTGCAGAAATATAGTTTACAAAAATATGTTTGTGCACTGTACAGGCAGGCAGGTGTGTGTGTGTGTTTGTAAACAAACATCTAGCAAAAAGTCATACAATTTATATGTACAAACAAAACGTCAACAACATGAAATATCAAAAAATTTATTTCAGCTACAAAAAGGTTGAAAATATTCAATTGAAGTAAATTTCATAAAATTCAGTAGCGAATCTCAAACTTCTTATCAGATACACGCACACAAACAAAGCAAACACATACGCACATTCGTAACTACAAGTTAAACTAAATCAACTGGTACGACTAGTCATCTTTACATGTGACCAGCTTGGAATGCTTAAAGTAGCCTTCATATCGAAACCCTAAAGCTTCCAAAGCAGTGAACCGATATGATTCCAATATGGACTTCATGCATATTGTTTCTAGGAGTTATAGGCTCCTACCTGTATTCAATCAGGGCCAGCAACTCTTACATACTTGACAAGTAGTAATTGTTCACTACCTGATTGCGACTTTTGTTAGCATCTACTTCACAGTAAAATGACTTTGGAAGTAGTCGTTTTTTAAACTCTTTAATTTTAATTATATGCTGATTCTTTTTTTCCAAAATGTTACTAAAAAATTCAAGGTGATCAATTAAGGGGTTTTAAGTTATTTCCTAATTTCACTGGGGCTAATGCAGATCATCAAGGAATCTTTACCCAACATATCTTAGAATAACTAAAAATATTTATTTCAAACTTCCACTTTAATAAGTCAGAAGCTTAAAACAAATATCAAAGTCATAAGATCACTTTTCTCACTGATCACTTTTCAATTGATTTTTTAGTAAGATTTTGGGGGAAAAAAGAATCAGCACATAATTAAAATTAGAGTTTAAATTAGAAATAATTTTTTGGAAACTACTTTTTCTTAACTGCCAAAGTTTCAATTAGTTTGTATATTCGACTTATCAGAAAGCGATTATTAACAATATCTAGATTATTTATTAAGAAGTTATTTTACTTGGAAGTTGATGCAAGTATTATATCTTCTTTTATAAAATAATGATTTTATTTATAAAATATTTAATTGAATTTATTTAATTGAAAAATTTACATAAAGTAAATCGATGAATATTAATTACTAATAATGAATTGTTTATACAGGGGTTATTTCACAGAAGTCTGCAGTTGATTTGAAATATAAAACGCACGCTGGCAAATGACACGGAAACATCTATTGCATCCCCGAGCCTTCGCTCTAAGCGACTTCTCCTAAACAACTTAAAAAGTTATTAGAAACGACATGCAAAAATAAAATTTAATTAACATCAAAATTGAAAAGATAGCAAAAATAAAGAGAACTTCTTGCAATGACAACCCGTTTTAAAAAGCACTAAAAACGATCCAGATTTCACTACTTCCGGATTTTATTGACTTCTTTGGAAGCCTTTTTTTACAGGGCTTCTTAATAAAATTTTATTACTCCACTAAGAAACTATGCGTATATCTTTTCAAACTGCACTTCGTTTGTCATGGAAACTATTCTATTGCATTTGTAGGCCAGTTCATTTCTCTGCATTCATTCCTTGCGAGTAAACCAAACAATCTTGACAGTATGTCTCTAAGGCGGGGCAACAGCTTGAATGCATGCAAGTGCACACGGGAATTTTACAGATTTTGGTTATAAGAATGTTAATACTTTTTGTACCTTCGGTTATGGTATAGATCACTTCCTAGAATGGTATGGAGACATCGGGCAACTAAACAGAGATAGAGCAAAGAACGAAAAGATGTTCAGAGGATACCACCGATGTTGAGTCATTGTGCAGTTTGAAGTAGTCCATGAGAATCGAGGCCTGGATGTATTTTATTAGTCCAACTTTTTCGTAAATTCAATTAATCAGTTGGAAATTATTTAACAAGTTCTCAAGTCGAATCTGTATATGCACTCTTCATAAAAATTAGAATTCGAATAAAGCAAATCATTTTAGATTTGCTGATTGCAGACTGTTAAATAATTTTCAATTTAGTAATTCAATCTACAAAAAGAATGATGTATATTTATAATTTGTAATATTGTTGAACAGTGTTATTATGAAATAATATATTCTGTATATTCTTAACAATTTAAATCAATCCGGCGAAGTTTTTGGGGAAACTAAATGAGAGATAAATGCAGAAAACAATGAAAAGCGACATTTATAAATATTTATGTTTCATTTCCTATCAAAATAATAATAATAATAACAATAATATTAGCAACAAAAACCTTTATGAAATAATGTATGGCACACATACATACACACACACACATACGTGCTTTAGTATATAAAACACACAAGCCACATAAATAACAACACACTGACACAAGGTGAAGGAGGATAGTGTGATGATAAGCTTTTATTTATTCTTGTCGTTTCCCTAATAAATATTAAGAAAATCCAGAAATAAATAAAAATCATACTTCTACTTCCGAAATAATGGTGAAAAAAGCGCACACGCACACACGAAATTTCATAAATCAAAATTATTTCTCATTGCTATGACAGCCTTAATAGGCGTTATTTGACACACGTTTCTGTTCATCATGTTTCGGTTAAACTTTTTTTTTCTTTTTCTTTTTATCTTGTTTAAGTTGTTGGTAGATGGCTGCTGCAATTTTATTAATATTTTTCAAAAGACAATAACACAGTGTGGATCTTATTTCAAAATAATCCGTGTGCCTTTTAGTTCTCCCTCCACGTCCCGGAGTAGCTGACATCGGACATCATCAAACATTAACATCAGCAGTAACGCTATACGTTGCTGTCCTTTCGAGGTAATTATTATAGCAGCTGACGCAGCAGCCCACACCACTATTAACAGCATCATAATTATTATCATCATTATTTAAGCCGAATGTCAACGTTAATTTATTTTTCCACTGTTTTAAGACGTGTCATACTTTATCATTGTGCATCAAGAGCTTAAATTTCATCAAACATAAACGGTCCATTGCGTTATGAGACTAAGAATTTTTAAACGCGACGGTCGGACTTTGTTGCAGCCTTAGAGAAATTTCCATTTTGTATTATTTTCGATTTGTTGTCAAGGCTCCAAAGTAAAGATCACTGGTTTGTAGGAAACATTTAAGCCATTTTTGATTACTTTATTGTTTCTTAAGCGATTTAAATATTTTTACAAGTGCATCCTTTAAAAATAAACGTTTGAAAGTAATATTTTCTTAATTTTATTTTTGTTTTTGAAAATATACCTGCCTGAATTGGCTTCAATTCACAGGAAATCTAAGTTTTAATGCCACCAATTTAGTTGGACTCTGTCAAGTCGGTCAAACGTCATAAGCGGCTCACATTCTTACACTCAGAGACAGAAACACATACACTATACGCGCACACACAAACACACACACTCCCATACATGCAGGTATAGTGAGAAGCTTCTAGAAGCTTCCTAGAAATTCAAAACGTCGAGATCTAACTTCATTCAACACGGAGTGAAATCAATATCTCCATGATTTTTTAAAACGTTTCTAGCGGGACTTTAGAAAATTTGTAAATCTACAAAATAAAACCGTTTACAGCTTGATAGTAAAGTAAGAAACTTAAATCAGCGTATAACTAATATTAAAGAAACTGGCGGCTGATATGAAATTATATAAAAAAATTTTTAAATTTATATGCCATCTCTTCTTAACTTGACAAGTTAATTCAGCCATTTAACAAGCGATAAAAGTCATATGCATTTTTATATATTTTCTTTTGTATATTTTGCAAGATGACAACAATAAATTTCGACCACTTGACTTTATTTGAATTAATTTTTAATAACTGCAATCAGTGAAAACCGTATTCGTATAATTGACACAGAGTTATTAAAAAGTCGTCATGGAAATATGATAATTAGCTGTTGTATTAAAACAACGCGGCTGCTTAAAGTTGTTGTATATTTTAAATGAACTTAATGAAATTCATTGACAGCAGACGTAACAAAAATGTTGAAGTGCAATTTTATTTAACATTTTTATTTTGGATATTATTTTCAATGCTGTGAGAAAAGCTGTTTGTAAATTACTTTTAAGAAATCAATTTGTAAGGATTGAAAAAAATAAGAAAATCTGACACATGCTATCAATTTTCAGTTCTATTTCTGATAAATATTTACTTAAAAATTCATTCAAACACAAATAGTTTTTATTTCTTTTTCTTTTTTTTGATTTTCCTTTTGCTGGAATGTCTGAACGTCTGAATGTTTTTATGAAAATGTTTTAGTTTTTATTTTCCCATAATGAAAATACACAGAAGGTAAATGGAATATGTGTTGCATGTATGGGGAACATTTACGCAAAAATATTAGGTTGGCGTTGAAAAGAATTGGGCAAATAAACAGTGTCTCTTATTAGACATGTTTCGGAATACAATCTTCATATAAACCTTTTATAACATTGCAAATTAAGGTATCGCTTATACCGAGCTTTCTCAGAGACCGTTCTATACGAGTTGTCATAAATGGATTCGCATCTAATGAGTTCAAGATTAGCTCATGGTTACCGTTTTTTTTCCCTAACCCTCCTTATAATATTCCTTAAGCATCTGCTGTCTGAAACTTCCACTCTTATCTACTCTTTCCCAGATAATAGCAGCCTTTCATATCCAAGTTTAGACCGTCACACAGAAGCAGAATATGAATGATATATTAAATACTCACGTCATAAAGAGGAAAAGGATCAATTTCAATTCTTGTAACACCCACTGCTGTATGTTAACGCACAGACTCACACACAACCATGCGGCTCGTCTGCTTTTATGGCTGGTAAGAGTGTTAAGGAATCAGAGGCTCTTGATGTTTTCAACATGAAGTCAGGGTGATATCAGAAAAATGAGTCATATCTTTCAAAATTTATTTTGCGGTTTCTCGACCGTCTATAGGAGAGGCCGAAAAAGCTCATCCAAGATTTTAGATTAGCCAAATCTATTAACTCTCTTGAGCATTATTGTAGTGTGAGGCACGTTTTGTTGTTTTATCGTTACTAAAACGAGACGTGCTGCCATGAAATTAGGGAACTTCTTCCTAAAACCTATTCCTTTTTACACTCCACATGTTTTTCAGCAGGATTGCAAGCGTTTGCAATCGATATTCAAACAAAACACACTACGTGTTCCAGTGAGAATTCGTCGTTTGGCCGGACTCCACATACGAAGTGGAACAAACGACCTGCAAAAGTCTTTCTTGCCACTTCAAATTTGAGAAGTCCAAAATCGAATCCCACATCCTATTTTCAAAGTTCCAGCACAGTGTAGCTGGTCCTACTTATAAGAGCAAAAATGTTTATGCTTTTGCCTGCCATCTAAGAGTGGTCTACCCTACTGCTTATAAAATTTTAAAACAAATAAGGAGCTGTGGGGGTCAGTCCAAATACTTTACTAGGGTAGAGTAAATTCATTCAATTACTTTTGGTTTTTATTACACCCATATATTTATTTATTTTTTTTTGTCCTGGTGCTTAAGAATCTAATAAATAAAAAAATCCCATATTATTGGCTTAAAAAAGTTACAAATAAAACGAAATTTCTATGCAAATAGTCAGCACAAAGAAGTGTTTATCACTAAATTTATTTTACTGAATATGAAAAAATAATAATAAAATATCCGTACAAAAAAAGATTCGTCAACAATTTGAATTGATATTGATTGACATATAAAAATGTATATTTTTATTCTTTTCTGTACTATTGATTTTCATTTAGTTGTACCCGTTTGAATTTTTGCATGCAAAACTATTGAGTGTAAAATATTGAGCTCATTTCAGTGTAAGATCAGGGCAATTAATATTGGTTTCTTTTCGAGAAAATAATGCTACAATTTGTGCAGTTTTTGACAGAAAATGGCAACATTGTGAGACTTGATTATAAAGAATAAGTAGAAATTAATTTTATATAATAATAATAAAATAAAATAAATAAAATATGAAATAAATTTTAATAGAAATAGTTTTCGTTTTGAAGCTCCTTCAAATTGAGACTTTTTAGAAAAAGATTGAAAATATATTATACATTTTCTTGAAAGGAAAACGATATGAGAATTTAAAAAAAAAAAATATTACAACGATCTCAAGTGATTACATATTAGGGAAAAACCAAGTCTAGCGTTTTGAAATAATAGTGGAATATTAAAGAGTAGGATATTTTCTCCTGGAGCATATAAAATATAATATAATTTTCTGCAATCAGTCAAATCAGAATTATAAAGAGTCGCCATCAGTGTTGTTTCAAATAATCCCTTTTGATGAACTTCCATACAAACACTGACACTGATCGAAAATTCAATTTAACTTGTATTTCGTCAATATCGAATGCAATTTTTTTCATTCGAAACATCGAAATGTGTCAAAGTAGTCGTAGTGTTGATTTAATTGAGTCTCCATTCAACATGTTCAAATTGAAACAACGTATCCAGAATAAATAAGTCCATTGGATGTATAAGAAAAAACAAAACCTGTGTAAAAATATATTGATGAGTGGTTGCCAAATAGTTTTCGGGGATGTCAGCATTTTTAAACACTACAATAACGAGTGCAACACAAAATATTTATACAAATTTAAACGGTATAAAAATTGTTCTAAAAATTATTTTTTTTAATATTGTCGATTGCACAAATAAAATTTAAAACAAAATTTAAATTTAATTATTGATGTTTGTTTTTAAGCTCCTCGTTTATTAAGGTGGAAGTTTGAAATAAATATCTTTAGTTATTCCAAGATATGTTTGGGTTAAAGTTCCCTGATGATCTGCATTACTCCCAGTGAAGTGCGCATAAAAACTAACTGAAACCCCTGAATTGATCACTTTGAATTTTTTAGTAAAATTTTGGGGAAAAAAATAAATAGCACATAATTAAAATTGAAGAGTTTAAAATTTAATTATTATTTATTTCTGTTTTAAACTTAATTGTGGAATAGGTTGCGATTAACAAGCAGTTATTAACACCATAAATTGAAATTTCACAATATTTTTAGTTTCTTTTTCAATATTCATCTGGAAACTCAAATGAATTTTGATTCTTGAAAAAAACTAAACCACAAATTCGAGTTCTGATACACATGGAGTTTTGCTTTCTTGCAAATAGTAGTTTCTACCTGAAGTCTGTCAAAAATATTTACTTACTAGTTTACAAAAACTGTTGGAAATAATACTAGAAACATAACTGGGAGAAACTTCACCCAGTATAATGAATTCGTTGGTAAAAATTTATTTTTATTTCAGAAAATTGGGACATGAAGAAAATAATCAAATAGTAACACAGGTATTAAAACAAAAACGTGTTAACATCAGGTTGATACAGTTCTCGGATTGTTTTCCACAATAAAATTTGTGTAAATAGGAACTGTTATCACATGCAACTGAGTCACCTAAACAGTGGTGATAAACACAATATACACATGAGCACTGAAGATGAAAGTGTAGCGACTTTCGAAAACAGCTGTTCTGCTCTGCTGTGTAAGTTGAATAAAACTGATGTTTACTTTCCTTTGTGCCTAGGAATATTTATCATCATGTCTTTCTGAGATTTTAACAAAGAGAACAATTAGCCTATATAAATACTAATATAGTAAAAATTTATTTTATAAATTCGTAGTACACAATAAAACAACGTCGAATATATAACCCTTATTGTGTTTGGCGTTTTTCGCCTTTAAGTTTGGCATATTGTAAAAGACTAAAAACGAAAACCAAAGTTTTCTTTAATATTGACAACCGGTATCGGTACTGCTCAATGATCAGTGCCGTGCCTACACGAAACAAGAGAACCCTGCAATAGCGCAGATATTAAAAACTCGATTTCATTATGATGACTAAGTATTGGAACGAACTCCTTAATTTTAATTTTTAATGCCTGTATTTGTAAATAATATAACAAGTCTCGTTTGGGAGTTCATATTAAATCAACAATTAGAAAATCAATTTTGCTTTTGCTTTCAATATTATATTTAAAAAAAATTCAATAAAAAAATTGTCTAGTTATCTTAGAGGAAGTTTGAAAGGATTAAAGCAGACATGTGATTATCCTTTTAAGGATCATGACAAAAACATTAAAATGACATAGTTGCAGGTGTTTTGTATCGAACTTTTAATTGAATGAACTCAATTATGGCGTAGAAATTTACCGAAAAATGGTTTTAATTCAGAGAGACATGACAAATATTGCAAAGCCCAAGGGAAAGTCAATATGAGTTTTAATTCTCAAATTAAGCAGCAGAGCAAGACAGCAGTTATCGGAGGACACAACACTTTCATCATCAGCACTCAGGTGCATTTTTACTTCTTGCAATAATTCATTTCAGTCTTTTGTATAGTATATCTGCCATAATTTTGTTCACAAGACATCTGTATTCCTAGACGAGACGTCTGATATGACAAACGACTATTTACTTCCTATTAACTGGCATTTGGCAACTCTTTTTTTTTTAACTGGTTAACAACATTTACTATCTAACTAATATGGTTAGAGCAGGTTTTGTTAGTTAACACATGTAGTTTTCAATAGGAAAACGATTGACACAACCTTAGAAATAAAACGATGTAAAACTCTTTTTTGCACGTTTCTTTTCAGCTGCGGAAAAAAAATATTTGTCATTTATTCTTTTATGTATTTTAAGAAAATGCTTTTGTACAGCAGAAATCCTCTTTTCCACCACACAACACTGAACCTTAATCGAGAAACCATTTAATGGAAATTTATTTAAGCACGTTAATCTAAAGTCAACCATAATATATTAAAGATGTTCTGACTTATTTGGATTATGATGAAAAATATGATTGTACTCAGCTGCTATTGGGAAATATATTTTGCACACATTTTTTCAAGGCTTCCAAAACACTAAAAGTGTCAATATAATTTATTTATTTAATGACAAGAATGATCATAATTATCTTCAAGATTGTTTAATTTATTTTCATTATTTTTAAATTAGTTTTATGTGTAAAACAAAAAAATTATTATGTGACTTGCAGACTTAATATTTCCAAGTAAAAAGATTTGCTGCATGTTGAAGCATAATTTTTTTGTTTCACTTCAACGTTTAAAGTAGACCACAAAATTTAGCTGAGCAAAATTTAACATCCTTCTATTTGCTATACGAGTACAACAAAAAGATAAACAGAAATATTGAAGCAGGCGACACACGAGTAGAAGTATGGATTTATAAAAGTCTTTTCATTTTGTGCCCTTTAGCCAGTATGCCAGGAGTAAAACTTGAACTCATACACAAGATGTATGAGTGTTTGCACAAAAATGTGTGTGACTTTTTTTTTTTTTTTTGCTCTGCCCAAATAAATGCTGTTAATGTAGACACCAGAAAAACTAAGTTAGTAAAAGGTAATGAAGTGCTAATTGAAGAAGTGTTATAGTGCTGCTGGGTATGCAAATTTGACAAATTCAAAGAAAACGAATTGGAGAAAAAACTGTCATACCTCATATTGCAGAAGAGATAAAAAAGTAAATTGCATTTTCATGTATACGATTGTGGAAAAGAAAATGGATTCTGGGAGCATTTTGCAACTGTACATGACGGAGTAATAAAGAGTTAATTTGAATAATATTTTGCTATAATTTTTAACAGAAACTAAGATTTTTAGCTAAATTTATTCATGAAACATAAACATAAAAAATATCTTTTAAAAAACTAATTAAAACAAATAATGAGTTGCAGCTGCAGAATGGGAAAACAATTTTCTCTAGACATTCAACTGGTGAAATTCTAAATGACGGTTAAAACTTCAAAATTAAATACATGAGAAACGAAAAGAGAGGAAAAGTGATCAGTGAGTTCTTGTTATCACTTTGATATTTATTTTGGACTTCTCACTTATTAAAGTGGAAGTTTGAAATAAATATTTTTAGTTATTCTAAGAAATGTTGGGTAAAGGTTCCCTGATGGTCTGCATTAGCTCCAGTGAAATGCGGATGGGAACTAGCTAAAGCCCCTCCATTGATCGCTTTGAATGTTTTAGTAGGATTTTGGGAAAAAAGAAACAGCACATAATTAAAATTAAACAAAATTAATTTTGTTGCCAGCAAAGTTGTAGCTCGTCTTAAAATTCGGAAATAAATGTGATAACTAAAATGTTGTCCTAACCAATTGCTCCGTGTTGTACAGAGTTGCTTGTGCTTTGGCAATTTAAGTTGAAGAACGTGAACCGGGCTTATGTAGAAATTTATAAGGATTAACTTTTTTAGAGGTATAAAACTTTGAAATGGAAAAAAACAGAAATGAGCTTTTTATAATAGATATAAAATATACGTAATTCGAAAGATAATATTCATAATTTATATATGAATACTGGCTTATAACCGCCACAACGGGCTCGAACGAAGTCTAGTCTGAAAGTTTAACTTTCACTCTTTCCAATATATGTGGCGGTATATCGGCAGTAACGCGGCCAATGTTGTCCTCTAAGTGGTCAATCGTTTCGGGCTTATCAGCGTAGACTAGCGACTTTTCATATCCCTACCATAAGAAGTCCAGCAACGTTAAATAGCACGATCGTGACGGTACGAAACGCAAAACTATGCGGCTATAAAATGTGTTCTCACACTGAAAGTTACAATCTGGTTTTAGAAATAAAACCGCAAACATGTGATTTTGCGTGCGTACTACAGATTTAATAAATTTAAGCTCTAAAATAGATTGTCCCATAAATTTAATTACAGTGAATTAAATCTATTGTAGAAATTGATGGATTTATTGTTGTACTCTTCTTTTATAACACTTAATTTACAAACTGTACTGGAGTTGTTTTTATTTGTGTAAAAAAAAAACAAACTTTAATTGCTGTTTAAGAAAGAATTATTTTATAGTCCACAAATAAATATTTTAAAATTATGAAAAAGCTTATACAGAGAGAGTAATTCCTCATGGCGTTTTCTTTTCTAGAAAACATGCAACAATTTTTTCTTATTTTTTAAAAAGTGGCGGCTTGGAAAAGTTTTAAAACAGAAATTATTTTTCGTGAGGGATGTTGGATTCATTTGTAATAAATTAATTATTTTTAAATGGCAAAATGATGCCATTTTCTGTTAAAAAGAATGAAAAATGTTGCACTATTTTCTAGAAAAAAAATCGACATTAGAAAACTCATTATTTCATATGAAATGACGAGAAGAAAAAATGCAGACTTGGTGTTTAATTTTCCGCATTCTTCCAATGTTATCAGATGTTTTCAATATATAACTTGGCAGCACTCAACTTAGCACCAACGAAAACAGGTAAAGAACAGTTCCATTTCATAAAACCTACTTAAAATCAATTAAAACTGGTTTTAAGTTGGTTCAATTAATAGCATTTTGCATTAAAAAAACCAGGTTGCAACAGTTGTTTAAACCAGAATACATTAAAACCATGTCAGTGTGAAAATACTATTAAATATATAACCAGCATCAAAAATGCTTCATCTTTGATCTTATTTTATTTATTCACTTAACAAATTGGATTGAGACTTTTTTCGAGTGTTATTTAATATTCTTTGGCCACAAACAACAAACAGCTTATTCAAGAGCTTTTCTTTTGTGTGCTTAAATGTCTTTTTGTTTTCCCGAAACCATGGCGAAAAGATTTTGGATAAGAAATAAAAACACCAGGAACGTAAGAAAAAAGATTTTACCTGCAAAATAAAAGACGTGATTATAAACACCCGGGATTAGCATTAATTCGTTTCAGCTTTTTATTTAACGTTGGCACTACAGCAGCTATTATTTTAAAATGTGTTTGTGTGTGTGTGTGTGTGTGTGTGTAGGATGAGGGCTTCCATCTCAGTGACTGATGGTTTTGGTTTCCAATTTTGTCAATTTTCTTATTTTGTTTGCTCACCGTTTCTCATCAATTTATTCTTGTGCAGCTACTTGAATAGTGTCGTTTATTTGATGCCCTAGTGTGTGTGTGTGTGTGTGTGTTTGCATGTGGATTTGCATTTTAGTAACAGTAGCTGTTCTTATTTCCATGTTATATTATGTTACCGTTAATCCATCGCGTAAAAATGTAATTTGTTTTGCATGCTTTTCTTAAGCACTTTATTTTCCAACCGTTGATCATCCTCAAAGTCACGTGGAAGTGGGTGTTTTACATTTTTCTCGCCTCTCTTTTTTGATTTTCTTATAAATTGAACACTACTTTACACTTCAATTGCTTGCAATCGCTTTTTCCTTTTCCTTTTTTTTTTGCACTTCTGAATGAATGCGTAGTTAAGAGGTTTTTATTAAAGACTTTTTTCTTTTTTTTTTTTTTGTTAACCTTTAAATTAAAAGCACTTTTGGCGTTTATTCGAGCTGCTGCCGTTTTAACGTTGAATTCTTTAAACAAATTTAAACAAAAGCTCTTTTACAATATCGCGTTTTATTCATTGTTGTGATGGTCGTGTAATAATTTGGTTTTGTTTCCAAGGATTCTTATTATTTTCTACTCCTTTTAATCGTAATTTTGCACACAGACTTTCATATGCCTGTCAGTATGTGGGTTTAGAAATCAATCAATTTTTAAACTCTAATCGTGATATGATATTTGAAATGTTTTTTATGGCATGATATGACGGCAAGGACGAAGACTGGGTCTTGAAAATGTATGCATCTCTGGAATGCAACAGAAATCACCCATCGTTATAAAATCAGAAACAACTCGTACAGTATCTGTAGTTATATGTAACATTCTTGCCAGTATATCTGATTTGATATATGAACAGGACTCTATTTGCTATTAAAATACTTGAATTTTAAAACACTTTAATTTTAATTATGTGCTGATTCTTTTTTTCACAAAATCTTCCTAAAAAATTCAAAGTGATCAATTGAGGGGTTTTTAGGTACTTCCTACACGTATTTCACTGGGGCTAATGCAGATCATCAGGGAAGCTTTACCCAACATTCCTTAGAATAATTAAAGATATTTATTTTAAACTTCCACTTTAATATGTGAGAAGCTTAAAACAAATATCAAAGTCCTAACAAGAATTTTCCTTTTTTCTCCTACGTTTTTATTCTACAACTGGTTGGGTTTTTTCCGACTCTAATTGTAGTTGTAAGAGAAATAAAGAAGATATTAGTTTTAACTTTTCCCCTTATTAAGCACACAATTTCTTTGTGTGTACTTAAAAGAAAAATGATTGTATTTAAACAAAATTTATTCCACCAAAAAGCCACTTGAATACTTAACGTTTATCTATTTAACTACCACAAAGCTGTTTTGTGGCAAATGTGTTGCCTTGTTATCCTAATTTATGTCCTTTTCTCTTGTATTTACTAAACCATTACATTTATTAAAAGGTTTATTGCCATTTTTATAAGTGTATCTTATTTTTAAAAGTATCAAAAGGAGTGGGCCTTAGCGTGACGTTACAGCGTTCTTATTAGGCGTTTTTATTTCCTTATGATTTTCTCCTCTCTTTTTTATTGCCATAATGATATTCAGTTTTGCTTTTAACTTGTATTTGAAGGGACGAAAAATCACGGATATCTTTGGGTTTAATGCTTCCGTTTTATTGATGTGATGCCGGGTAGTAAAACAAAATCTATATTTATTTTTGTATTTGCATTGGAGCTCTCAACAATTTCTTTAATTTCATGCAAATCGATTTCCTTATCCCAGTAATGCCTTAATAAAATTTATATTCGATTTTGAGACATGAAGATTAAACTATGAGATGTCAAAAAATTAGGATGGCAAGTGGCAGTTGTAATTTTATGGTCAAAATATATTTTGCCACAAAATAAATTTGTGATCTTTTGTCGCAACAATTTTAGTATGATTTTTATATATTTCAATGGAGCGTATAGGCTTTTTGCATATGTTTTTAAGAGAACGTGCAAAACCGATAACTTGTCGTTGTTAAGTGAATATTAATAATAACTTGTCTTTACTAAGTGAAATGGATCTATTAATTTATATATTCGGTTTCAACCTGACACTTTTATTTATTTTTTTTATTATTTAATTATTTATTTTATTTTTCTCCCAATTGCTGCTATTTTGAAGCAGAGTACTCATAATTATTTAGATCGGGAAGCTGAAACGAAAACAAACAAAAATAGAGAGTGGCTTAACCCTAATTTATGATATTAATTGAGTGAATTATCTTGACATATTCTTATTGCGATAAAAGGACAATTATGCGTGAAAAATATATCTATCAAATCAGCGCCAGGGCTGCAGTGGTAAAACTCTATCCAATGTCTCATATTTTCAATGACTCTAGGGGTCATTATTACAACTTCTCTAATGTGCCAGGTAGGATGATTCTGCCTTCATCTTATAGTTGACTCAAATTTAAGTAAAATTGTAGTGAAACAAAATATTGGCCAAATACTCGCCACAAGTATGATGGCATGGCTCTATCCGATGGTAAATATATTCAATGGCTTTGAGACATAATTGAGGTATATAATATCGTGAACGTGCCCACGGTACTGGAAGTAGTGAACCGGATTAGATCTCGAGCCGGACTCCGCACTCACTCATGAATATGGTATCTCATTTTGTCGACCTGCCATAGTGCAGGAATAAACAATCGATATGTAATAAATATTTACATTAAGCGAATTTATGTATATTATTTTTATTTTTAATTTAATATTTTTTTCTTAACAAAATAAATGACGTGTCGGTATGTTTTCCAATTAAAATGGCAACAAATAAAATGTCAACATTAGGCAAAAATATATATATATATATATATATATATTTTCTCCAATGCATTTGCATAGAACTACAATGAAGTTTTGCTTAAATCACTGTCTTATTAAATCGCTATTAAAGACAATTTATCGCCCGTCTGACATCTGCTATTAATAGTTCAAAGGTCGTCTAAAAAGTTATGTTTTCTAATAACAAAATTCGTGCTTGGCAGTAATAAACGAACACGTTCGTTGCATATTAATGAAGTTTTTAGAATTGTTTAATATTCTCTGGTATATTTATTCTAATAAAGTTTTATTAGTTTCATATTTTTGTTGTATGAAAGTTAATCTTTATTAAGGTTTTTCTTCCACATACTCCCTCCACTAAAATAGAAAGCACATGACCAAACATTATCTTTTGGGAAGAATTATCCTATTAACGTTCACGAAACTCTAGGCGAAAGTGTCGAAGGTTATAGTGTACAAATAAGAAAATAGATGTCCAAACATTGTTCCAAAGTTATTTCTATTCAACTAAGCTAATAGTCAAATGTTTGTTTTCTGTCCCCAATAAGGAAAAGGCTTGTCAAAAAGGATTCATCTTGATTCTACCTTCAGTGCGCAGCCTCGTAAACCATGACTTGAAAATTATAGTCACATTAAATATTTATATAGGGAAGTAACCGACGCCACTGACACTTCAGTGTTGCCGATATGTCTCTCTCGATGTTATTTGCAGCCGACATTTAGTGTATATTATTTGCGCAAACAACTTAATTTTCTAGGATACTTCTTTGCATAGCAACTAAGAGATATATATTGTAAATTAAAAGCAGATCATAAAAATAAATCCTTTTCATTTATTTGGTTAAACAATTTCCATTTTGCTATTTTATTATCAATTCAAACTCAATACATTGATTTTCAAATCTTATTGATATTTATTTTATATTATATTTATATTATATTACTTCTTTCTGTGATTTTGTGTAATAAAAAACTAGCTGTTTTAGAAATTTTTTAATTTTAATTTCAATTCAAATTCTACATGCTAAGAACACAACTGGGACGAAGAATAAAATACTAGCTGTTTTAGAAATTTTTTAATTTTAATTTCAATTCAAATTCTACATGCTAAGAACACAACTGGGACGAAGAATAAACTTCACCCAACAGGACAAATTTGTTTTTTACTATGTTTTTAGATTTCAAATAAATTTTAGAGATTTTAAAAGATAAAGGTGGGAATGGAGTTCTGTATGTGTGTTTAATGAACAAATTGAGTGCTGGAATGAAAATCAAAAATTGTCAAAAAATTTACAAATAAAAGAAGTTGTTGGGTTTAATAATAAGTAAAGTTTCTTATAAGTTTTTATTTTACAATATTTTCATCGTCTTAATCAATTCTTTAATACATCAATGCGATACGGTCAACGTAGGATCGAGTGTTTTTATTTAAACGGATGATTTCAAGTGACAATTGTGGTAGTTAGAACGTCCACAATTTTTTCTTCTATTCGTCAATATAAAAAAAAACGTGTGACAACAGATGTGACATATTTTCAATGGCATGTCAACAAACATGTCAATATCTTTTTCACCACATGGTCCCATAAAGAAAAAAAATGACTAGTGACGACTTAGTCAATGTGCTATTGGACTCTCAATGAAAACTGCATACTAAATATTTCTAGTCAAATAAATTCACAAAATTGTTGTCTTAAAGTTTTCAAAACACAACCAATAATTAATTTCTTAATTACCAAATATCTTGTATTATATTCATATTTTGGTATCTACGAAATAAATAAAACAGTTTCAATGTGGAAAGTAACTTCAAAAAATAAGACATTTGAAAAATGAAATGAGAGATGGTTAACGGGTATATCGATATTCGTCGATCGCCGACGTGAGAGGTAGAAACAAAGTATTATTAATATCATTTATTTCTCTTACGACTACAATTAGAGTCGGCAAAAAACCGACCAGTTGTAGAATGAGACGTAAGAAAATAAAAAAGGAAAAGTGATCAGTTCTTGTCATGACTTTGATGTTTATTTTTAAGCTTCTCATTTATTAATGTGAAAGTTTGAAATAAATATCTTTAGTTATTCTAAGAAATGTTGGATAAAGGTTCCCTGATGATCTGCATTAACCCCAGTGAAATGCGCGTAGGAACCAGCTAAAACTCCGCAATTGTGATCACTTTGAATTTTTTAGTAAGATTTTAGGAAAAAAGAAACAGCACATAATTAAAATTAAAGAGTTTAAAACGACAATTCCCCAAAATATGTACTAAAATAAATTATTATTATGAGAAACTAAAAAAACTTTGTATGAAACAACATAAAAACCTTCTTGAAAATTACTCCGCAGTTTGATTTAAATATCAAATCAAATTTAAGTCTCTTTACAAACAACAACAAAATATCCTTAAGAAATTAATACACATGCGTGATGCCAATTATTTTGGCATTTCAGCATAAAAAACCGTCATTAAAATTTACACCACCTGATGTTTGAATAGGTTAAACGAATATCTATTAAGTGATTTGAAATATGCTGACACCTGATTTTTCTCTTATACTTTTCAATAAAAAATACAATTTCCTAAGAAATCACTAACGCTACTTTAAGACATACGAAACGGAATAGTTTATATTTATTATTTAAGAAAAGTTGTCTCTTTTGTTGTTTCCCAGGCAACCTTTGCAGTTGTGTTTGTGAGTGGGTGCTGGTATTTCCTGTTTGATATTTCCGCTATAGAAATTTGTTTCGACAGTTTAAAGGTTTTTCTGTTTTCTTTAATAAATTTCTCGAGTTGCACGTATTTTCACAGGAGTTTATGTTGTTGTATTGTTTTGATTTTTTTAAGTTTTTATTTATTTATATAAAAAGCATTTTTCTTCTTCATTTTTGTATTATTTAACTCTGAATGTTTTTCCCTTTTGCTTTAACATTTCTGATTGTATTGTTAAGAGAGAGAGAAAAAAAAATATTAATACAAAAATAAGAAGAAGAAAAGGAATGAAATAAGTAAACATTTTTACATTACGCTTGATTTTTTATTCTTTTGTGTTTCTCAACTGACATAATCCCCTCGTACTTTGTTTTATTCTTTATATATATTATTTCTTCATCTTCTTATCTTTATCATTTACGTTTTTCTTAAGAAATTTTGTGCTATAAATTTTGTTTTTCTTTTAATACTTTTTCCCTTTTCTCTCTTTTTTTTTTTTTTTTTGTTCACTTTTCATGCAATATTTGTTGTAAAGTATTATTTTTTGCTGCAGGTTGTTATTTTTGTACTTTTATTCTTGTGACATGTTATTATAACTACTTGTCTTTTACAACAGATGTAAAAAACACACATACACATACAGCACTTATTCATGTATGTGTTGTAACATTTATCCAAAGTTTTTTTTATCTAAAATGGAATCGTTGCTTACGTGACTTTTTGTTCAATGAGAACTGAAATCCAAGCGCACATGAGTTGATCTCAAATATCAAAAAGTTCAATTTTAGTAAATCTTTTTTTCGTTGGTTTTAATATCCATCATTTCTGATAAAAGGTAAATTAAAGCGTGTGACAATGTTAAATATAACACTGTGGCTTATGACCACATATTTTGATGAAAGTTCTTCCTTGTATTTTTACACCATTTACACATGAGTGTAACGTTTTTAAAAAATTTTGCTGTCTTTACTTGATTTTATTGTACTTTTACGCCATAAAATTTTTATAAGTGCGAAATTCGTGAAAATCAATTAATTAATATCCTTTTATAAAGGATAATTTCATGGCTACAAAAATTTAATTTGGCAACACTTTTTAACGGGCGATTATTTTGTTAGCTGCCAACTGATTTATATTTTGTTTATTTTGTCATTTCAACAGGAATAGACTAGCGTATGAGCAACACTTTTAAAATATGAAAGCTTATTTTAAAATGGTGATTTTGTTTGAAATATGTAGCGTATCGCGAATTTCGTCTAGTGATAATTATCGATGGATACGTCAATGAACAGTATTTGCAATGAAGATAATCGTCAAGTGCATACTGAGACATCGTTGCATCTATAAAAGCTGACTGGTCGGTGTACTTCATGGGTTTGGTGGTACTATTTGTCGATGTTTCCTGAAGAACGATGCTGGGCAGATCGTTATAGTCAACGGTGATCGCCACAGAGTTATGATTACTGACTTTTTCGTATGTCGGTAGAACAGTCTTGATGTGCAGAGGCTGTGGTTTCAACAAGACGACGTAATATGTCACATAATTCGTGACATAATTAATTTTTCGAATCAAACGTTTAGTAACCGTATAGTTTCACTTTTCAGAAACGTAAATTGGCTTCTAAGACCATCTGATCTAACGCCACTACACTATTTTCTATGGGAATATGTAATGCAGCAAGCCCACGCCAAAAATCTCGACCACTTGGAGGACACCATTCACCGCAGTATTGCCGATATACGGTTACAGATGATCGAAAAAGTAATTGAATCTTCAGATTAGAATATGTCTGAGTCAGCCGAAACGGTCATACCATAGATGTTATATATAAATTTTATTGGTAGAGGATTATATTTCGAATAAAGTAAATTTCTTGTCGATTAAAAAAATGCATCTATGTTTTATTCCACTACAAAATTTTATATCTTTATAAATTTTTAAACTGATGGAAACAACTAGACAGAAAATTTGTTTAACTATCGACTTGGCTAATCGACAGTACTCTGAGTTCAAAAGCAAAATTAAATAACATTGTGAAATCCTACATGAACTTAAAGGAAAATTTAAGTGTTGAAAAACGAACATTATAAATTTTTAAGACAGGATTAAGTGACAAATTATTCTGAGGGACAATTCAATCTATAATATCACTATTTTTGTAAAAAGCGTATCCATACAATGAAATCAGGAGATTTAATTCTTAATTCATAAGAAAATGAAAGAAGTTTTAGTAGAATTTTTTCTAAAATAAACAGTTTATAAACATAAAACCTTTAATATATTGCAGAAGTACAAAATCCACGATACACCGAAAATTATGTTTGTAAGTGAACAATAATCAACTCTCGCTTACCAACCTGCTTTGTCACATGATTTATATTCGCAATATAAAACGTGATAATTTTTTTATTGCTCACCAACGTGAGTATTTTTGCTAAAAGAGCCTAAAAGGACCAAATGAAATATCTGGCATGAAAGATAGAAATAGTTGGAAGTTGTTATATAATTGTAAGCGTTAGAGGAATCACTATTTAATTTAAAAACAATTATTTATATAAAATTACTAGTTTCTGAAAGGCGTGATACTTTTTTATTGCTCACCTATAAGAGATTTATTTTTTCTAGGGGACTAAAGCAGAGTACAATGGAATAATTCTTAAATATATTTGCCATAAAATCAAATTAAACATCTGGCATGATATCTGGAAGTAGTTAAAATTTTCAAATTCATCATGAGTTGAACTCTTTCGTACACTTTAATTGTTTGTCTTACGTTGCAATTGAACGTAAATTTTTCATATTTCATAAGATTTTCTGTGGGACATGTCTTCGTAATACAATCAACGAAAGAGTGAAATGTAACATACAGTGATGGGTTGCCGAGATCGAATGTTAAATAAAAATCTGTATCATAGTGTTTTCCAAAAAAAGATTAAGATTTAGCAGAATGTGTTTTAACAATCATTTTAATCCTGTTTGTTGATGATGTGTTTTGTGATCCTTACGGCAAGTTTGCCTGTTTTTCTGTGTTTTAATTTTTAAGGTACTGAGAAAATGGTCCCTACACATGTAACTCCCTACACTAGAGCTATGGAATAGAGGGATGGTATTGAGAGAATAGACAGTGAAATTTGAAAAGATATATAGAGTGACAGCTAATTTACATATTATTTCACTACGAAGTAAGTTTCTTTTCAACACACAATTGTATCAATCGTTTTCAGTATTTTTTAGCTATCAGTGCAAATTATTCTTCTACTGAAAATTCCAATTGAGGAAACCACAATATCTCTTTACGAAGACGATTCATTAATCGTTAGCCAATCACGAAACTTATTTTTTAAGTTGTGAGTTTTGCCGAATGAGTTAATTCAAAATGTTTATTTCACATATATATTTCAAGCAAAATATATCTAAAACTTATATCAACGAAGGCAAAACACTGTGCCCTGTTCTCTATTTAATATATTCCCAAGCAGATCTTCATACACAAACTCTTTTCTATCATCAGAAAATTTGTCTTTTTAATATTGAACCAGTACTACTGAATATACAATAACGTTTGTACTATTAAACAATAAACAAACAAACAAAAATGCTGTCATAACTTCGCTGCTTAGACAAAAATGAAAATGACAGAAGATAAATAAACAAAAATACATAAATGAAAAAAGATTAAAATAAGCCAACTCATGAATTTCGGTTAACAATACAAAATATGTATGTCTTCTTATCGCAGTATTAAGAATCAACATTTCCGTTTATCTTCAAATTATAGAAAATACTTCAAAATGAAATAACAATGACAAGCTGAAGAAATAGCTAAATAAACATTATGGATTAAGAGCAGCAGGCACAGTGGTTAAAAGAGTTAAAAATAATCTGCTGCCAGTATTAGATGAAACAAAAATATGGCGAAATTTTGAAATCTGATCTATTTGTAAGGCAATGAAAAGCTCACCAAGAGCCCGTGTCTTTTCAAACTACTCATCGGCATTAAATATATTTTAAGGCCAATAATAAACTGTGTGTCTTATTCATCGTTATTCTATTGTATTATTTTTTCAGCAAAAAAAAACAGACTACTTTTGTATCGGATTTTAAAAAATTATTTTTACTTATGCAACAGCAACAAAACGAAACCGCAGCCTGGTTTAAGTTCCTTTCTTATGTCTGATTTTAGTACTTATATTTTTATATAAAAACCTTCTACATCTACATGTTCTATTTTTAGTAAATTTAACAAATAAAAGTGTTAACAGACAAAATCACTGTCTTGTTTTCTTAACAATTGTTATTGAGTTATTTTGTGATGTTTTCCTTTACTAAACATTTTGCTATAATTGTATAGCAATTGTTTGTGATTTGCGACAAAACCTCTTCAGTAACTGAAAGGAGTTCTTTTTTTTTTTTGTACATAAAATATCTAAAATAACAAATAATGAACAATGGCAATTATATAAACTCGTTGTATTGACGTTATATACGTTTGATAACATACAAAAGGACTGAAATTAATAAATATCCGAGCTAAATTTGAAGGCAATCGACAAGAACACTTATAGACTCATCAAAAGAAATATAATTGCCAAAAATAAAACGAAATGAAATTTCTGCAAAAATAATGTAATAATTTCATTAGATTCTTATTAAATTGGAACCCATTCCTTCGCGTACAAACACACAAGTTTATTGACAAGCGGCTGCGTATGAGTGTTACAAAATTATGTTATTAAAGCAAATGTTAGTCATACGCTACGTTGCATATATAACATTAACACGTACACGTATATCGTTATAATGCAGCATAAGTAAGTATACAGGCAAGTCTCCGTATAACGAACGATACGTATCCAAACCCGTTCTTTATACCGAAAAGTTCTTTATATCGCAAAATTGTTTTTATTCAATTTCTGATTTTACTACACACTAGAGTATCATTCAGTCCATAGACAAATTTTAAGTATATTTTAGTATATGGCAAAACATATCCGATTAACTAGTGCAATTAAAATATATCAGTTATTACTGCAGCTGGCGTTAGACTAATTTGTACATATTTTTTGCCCTGGATCAGGACTTATATTTTTAAAGAATGATCATTGACTGCACTTAAAATTGATTAAATTGATTGCATTAAGAAGTCTTATTTATAGTTTCGGTGGCTATTGAGATATTAGCAGGCTAGTCATTTTCTCGATCTTCACCGATATCATACCCGCCATCTCAACTACTTTTACTTTGACACTTGCAAGGCTTAAGATATAATAAAGGAATCGAGGCATATTGTTGTAGAATGGGATCTGAAATAACACTTGACGCAGCTAAATTACTATTGTATTTGTATTTTATTTATTTATTATTATTTTTAACTTTTAATTATCTCCAAGCTAATGGTTAATATGGATCTATCGCAATACAGCAGGAAACAAAGAATAGTGAAACAAAGAACAGCGGAACAAAAAAGGATCTCCATTTCATTTGCTACAGTTTTTGGGTAGTAACGTGATGTCATTTCCATCGATTATCTTGAAAAGAATTAAATGGTTACTGGTGCGTTACTGTCAAACCTTTTGGACAAATTCAGAAATGATTTGAATTGAGAGCATATTTATACGTGCGCGGCCACTTAAGAAGAACTTAAGAATTACGATCAACAACAGCTTAATATTTTGTCTTTCTGAATTCGAAGAAGTTGTTGGATACTACCCTCGGATTTCTATCAACAGCAAAAAATTTCAGGAATCCATGTTGTTTTATTTTATTTAAGCTCAAAGAACCAGTAGAAGGCTTCTTTTTTATTTTATTAACGTCAGCAGTCAGAGGATGAAAGGAATGGATAGCGTCGAGAGGAAAGATGAAGACAGATCAGAAGTTTTAAGACTTGTTGTAGCTGCTTTTATCTTTTATTTCGCTGGCTAGTTTTTTGTTACAGTACCGACGAATGAAGGCGCTGCATTCCGCTTACAAACAAATGCTATTGTCAATTGCTATCGATAAAATCAGCAATCAGTGCTTTCCTTACTGAAACAACCCAACAACAACGAACAAAATCGTGCACTAATCCAGATCAGAAAACTTCGATATCATATTTATGACTAGAAGCGAAGTCCAGCTCTGCTATAAATGAGATGCTTGTAAGGCAAATCTGGGTTTTTTGGGACTCACAAGATGAACTTGCATATAACTGATCGCTCATTTAAGATTCAAGTAAAAATTTAATAATGGAAAACTTTTTATATATTCCATAGAATATCATCTCGAGCTTATAGAAAATCGCAACAACAACTGTTATTGCAATGGGTTTTCGTATATTCAATAACAATCTTAATTAAATATATATATTAGAAAATTGTGTACAGCCAAGTTAATAAATAAATAAATATTAACGGAAACATGTAGAAAATTGTATTTTTAAAATTGACCTTTTTATTCAATTTGTGTTCCATTTGAAAAATTCCAATTGATTGTCAATGCCAGAAAACTTTTTCTATTGTAAATAAACAAAACCAAACGATTCAATATGAAATGAATGAATACGAATCCATCTGCTGTTGTTGTTAGAACAAAATTGAAATATAAAACTTAAAGAACTGCTGTTGCATTTACATCACTTGCAATCCAAACAAAGAGAGAGGGAAAAATATTTATTTTATACTTTTTTGTTTTTGGAACACACATACATGCACACATACATTTGTATGTATGTATGTATATGGCGATGTATACGTTTATGTACACATGGAAAGACTTATAACGCTTACAAACACATGAAAAACTATTCAAAAATTTTATGCTCTCACATTCGTTTGTATACCCCCTGCATACGAGTGGATACTTGCAAAACAGCTTGCGAACATATTGTAATTGGCTAACGTTATATAGATCAACAAGAGTTTTAGCAAAAGAAGCAACAATAGCAGCAACAACAACAATAACAAAAAGCAACAATCTAGGGAGAAGCGACTGCTATACAGTACAATTAGTTGTACAAGTGGTAACAACAAAACATTATACAACTGCAACGAGAAGAGTGACCAGGAGCAGAGCACTTTGCAGCTAAATCTGATCAAAAATATATCTAAAATTAAAATTCATTTCACAACCATGCAGATATAGAAAAACTAATAACTGCTAACTCACTACTGCACCTATTAAAATATGATTTTAAGACCCACAATCATATATTCTGAGTTTCTCTCCCGACAATTAAAAGCTATATTTATGTGCTAAAATGGTCACACTGGCAGCAGCAGTTAGGCCAATTATCATTGAAAGCAAGTGCATGCAATTGCAATGAATAGATGAGTAAAATGACTTTCTCTCATTGTAATTAAAATCAATACAAGCGAACATATTGACTTATTACATACTCCGTACATTTGCCTAAACAAATGCAACTACATTAGGTCGATTCATACTTTAAGGAAATGAGAAAAATAAAATTTTTTAACCACCCCCAAATTAGTGAATTGTGGTGTTTGAGGTATTTTAGGAGAACATAAAATAAAACTAAAATGATGCTGTTCTAAATATGGACTCTGTTGAGGACTACAACGTTCTTTAACTTCCCGCTAAGAAAATTTAAAATTTTCAATATTCGAGAAGTTTTTTGATTTTGACCCGTTTTAAATCGAGTTCTCTATAGTTCTCTATATCTTAAGGTCCTCAAAAGCTGCTCTAACTATTTCAGAGATCCCGTCATTATGTCTGTATGTATGTGCGTGAGTGTTTGTGTATGTATGTGTGTGAGTCTTCAAGTATTTGACCCAGTTATAACTTTTAAATGGCTGGACCGAATGAAACAAAATTGATGGCTTTCTGAAAAGCATTCCTGAACTTGGATTTTCTGTGAATATGAGGCCGCTTTGAATTACTAAATTTCCAAATACCTTTAAAAATAAAAAACTTTGAAAGAAATAGTTTTCAAAGTACATTTTTATAATAATTTTTCAGCGGTTAAACCGATCGATTCCAGCTCTTAACATTTAAACATCACCACGATCGATTAATAATAATAAAGTCATTTTTTTAACTCCGCAATTATACATCTGATCGGTTAATGTTGTCGATTCTTTTAAAAAAAAACTACATCAATCATGACTCATCCCGCTGGAATCGGTTTATTTCAAAAATAAAATAATAACATTTCAACTAGTTCCAAGAGCTCAAAAGCAGAGAATCAGTTCACGGTAGTTTTGCAGTTAAAATTAGCGCTGAGTTGGAGGGCTGACCTTTAGGGTCTACTGTTATTTATATCTTTTTTCTTTTTTTGCTATCAAGCAGAAAGTTCTATGAAAATCCAGTTTTCATTTTATCAAATAATCTGGTTTTAGGGTGTGCGTCATGAATTAAAATTATTGCTTGGCGATGTAAAACAGCGCTGTTGTATATTTAAATATGTAAATTGATAAGAATTTCACAATGAGAGCCAGATGTGAAATATGCAATTGTAAAGTGTTTGGTATAACACTATGAGGTTTGCTTTTAAATGTCGAACTGTCCTGAAATTTATTTCAGATGGTAATTTGTACGAAAATCGATTTAACATGGATATGTTCTATGACTATAGGATCTTATTTTATACTGGCATTTGCCAGTGACCAAGTGCGCGTGTGTGTGTGTGTGTGTGTGTGTGTATTGGTCCATGTGAATACAACATTTTTGCATTGCTTAAGCCTTTGTCGAACTAAAATGCATGTACTCATATATTAGCAATTGTTTAATATGCATCGACATTGATTGAGTGAGTTAGTTGGTGTGTCTATAAACAATATCCATGCATGCATATGCAAGTAAAGTAACCCCACAAGCAAAATAATACAAAATTGAAACTGCAATTGTGATATGCTTTTTGTAGGAGTTTCTTTTTTTTCTGTAGATATATAAATAAACTATTTAGATGTGGGCTTATAGGATAATTTTTATATCTCATAAGACGATACTTTTAGATTTTACCAAAATATATGATGATCATACGCCCATGAGTATGGACACATATTCATAAATACAAAACAGTTGCGGTTTGTCAAAAACAGTGGGAATACTTTTATGATACGAAAAAACTTTTGACTTAATGACGACACAGTTCAATCAAACATATTCTCAAAGATTTATCTCAGTCAAACATATTCTTTGTTTTCTTGTCTTGGGCCAGCACTCAGTGCATGTTTCCTACATATGCAGTGCTCCAGAAAGGAGGGGATTATGCCAAGTCAAAGTCGTATTCACTACTTCAACTAACAGCAGCTTCACACATTTTATGAAGCCAGAACATGCAGATTTATATCATTTGTCTTTTGGTTGGGACATTTGCTACAGTGTATGAAAGGATTTTTTCTCTTATTAAATTTAATTTTATAAGCTTTCGAAAAGTGTTGTTAACTCAAAAAGACTTGATAAATATATATTCTAAAGAACAAGGGAAAGTCAATATCAATTAGTTTTATATATGCAACTGGCAAAAAAAAATGTTTTCGAAGGTCGCTACACTTTCATTATTAGTACTCAAGTATATCTTTATTTATTACCACTTGCTAGGGAGCTTAATTGAATATGATAACACTTTTTATTTACATCAATTTTATCATGAAAAGGCGTTGGAGAATTTATTTTCTTTGTTTTGGACTAGAGCACAAGGGATGGACCCTATATATGGAGTGTTTAATGAAGGAAAAGTCTTAACAGGACATTTAAAGACAGATTTGAAGATGGAGTTTGTTGTAGTTTTTTTTTTTAATTCTTAATTTGTCGGTAATTTCTTTGCTATAGACAACGGCAAGAGAAGATACTGTATTCTACTCTTTTGGATTATTGCTGTCGTTACTCTTCGTCATTGTGACAAGCCGACAACAATTGACACAATCCTACACTAATGCAGGTCAGAAAAATGCAACACTATATTAATGGCTGAGTGCGTCATAGTCCTGTGGTCAATACGTTCAGCCAACAGTGCTCTCAGTTATTTGATAAATTGAAATCATGCAGATCTTTAAAAAGAAATATATCTTCTGCCGTGTAAGAAGTTATAGTTTCTTATATTTTGTATTTGCATCTACGCTCACAAGATCCGCAACATTTCAAATGTCACTTTCTAGCGAAGACCGATTTGCTCTAACAATCTGTTAAATGATAACAGACAAAAATACCGGCTTCGGAATATTGCATGCAAATGTTTGCTGGGAACATGCAAGTAAACAGCAGTATACCCAAAACAGCATATAGTTGCTTCAAAAGAATAAAGTCCGAATTGAAAGAAAATGTTTTTATTAAAAATTTTAGTTGCTTTATTTAAGTAAAATAAATTTATATGTTACTGCAACATCTTTTTACAGCTAATCCAGATGTTGCGACAAAATTTTAGTAATTAAAAAAACAGAGCTTAATTACAGTACAGCAGCGATATGCATATTTTACAGAGCATTTTGTTTTAAAACCAACTTCTGTGTATGTGGATAAACCCATTACATAACACATACATGTGTATACAGAATTTGGCTTATTGTAATGTCAAACTGTCGAAATTGTGGTTTATTTGCATTTACTTTGAGAGCGTATATGTGTGTGAGTTTATGTGTGTGTATGAATGTGTGTGAATGTGTGTGTGTATGCTTGTTTACATGAGCACTTTCTAGCTTTTTGGTTATAAATGGTTTTAATTTATATAAATCCAGGAGTATGTTAATCCAATACAATATTTTACCAGTTTTGTTTTTCCATTCATATGCCCTTCAGTTTTCTAATTCATTTGTTATTTACACACATATACATACGCAATCATGATTATATGTATTAAAGCTTTCTTTAAGAAGTATTAGCAAATTATATTACAATTACTTACACCGGATTCAGTATATTAACCTTTTAAGTCACGCTGTTTCTTAATAATTCGAATGTTTGTTCCATATCTTGAATTTTAGCTAGTACAGGGGGAGGCCATATATAAGCGAATGATTTTATGGTTTTTCTTTAATGACTGTCCTCAAAAATATATATCTGACAATGGCAAAATATAGTGGGACATGAAGAAAATAATCAAACGGTAACACGGGTATTGAAACAAAAACGTGTTTACATCAGGTTGATACAGTTCTCGGATTGTTTTTCACAATAAAATTTGTGTAAATAGGAACTGTTATCACATTCAACTGAGCCACCTAAAAAGTGGTGACAAACACAATATACACATGAGCACTGAAGATGAAAGTGTTGCGACTTTGGAAAACAGCTGTTCTGCTCTGCTGTGTAAGTTGAATAAAACTGATGTTGACTTTCCTTTGTGCCTAGGTATATTTATCATCATGTCCTTCTGAGATTTCAACAAAGTTAGAACAATTAGCCTATATAAATATTAATATAGCAAAAATAAATGTTCATTAAAATAAAAACCATAGTGTTCCATGTTTTTTCTACCAACGTTGCCAAGCAAAAATTGTATTTTTCTTACGAATAGATTTCATTCACAATTTGTATACTGTGACTTACATGGTTATTGCGCAAAACCCTTCAGTTTTTTTCCCCCAGCTAATATTGATTGTGTACTCATCTCATTTCATTTTCTTCAGCCACACAGTTTTTTCTTGGTTTGCAAAAATTAAAAAAAAACACAGTTGCAAGTAGAAAATTATGTGACACAAATCTTTTGCCATCATATCACACAAAAATCTTTCCACTTTCTTTAACTGTCAGTAGGATTAAACGTAAAATGTGTAGCGAGAAAAAAGGAACAAACATTTTTATACGCTGTTCATAAATCATCAGAAAACTTGAAACCATTCGCGGGCATAAAACTTAAGCAGCACAAAATCGATTTGTCACCTGTCTGATGGAAACATTGAGTTTAGCGAAGAAAAACAGAAAAATGTAAAAGTTTAAATCATTTTCGCAGCTCAACCTACAAAAGAAAATAAAAGTGAAAATGTTGCTGCACAGCGGTTAAACGTTGCGCACAGTTGGGCAAAATCAGTTTTCCGTTAAATATTTTAATAGAAGAACTCTGGGAACTCATGCGATATTTTCAAAACAATTTTACGTTATTATGCTTAAATATGTGCCTCCTGATGAATCATTTAATTTAATAAAATAAATATGGAAAACGGACGACCCTAAAAGACATCCCTGTGACTTTTCAAATCATAAAAGAATCAATAACACTTACTGATCAGATATATAACTTCGGAGTTTTTCAGAATATATCCCTTTTTCCAACTTTTTGCTAAGGATATCTCACAGACGGATTAACTGATTTCGAGCCAGTTTGTAATTATTGACATGGGTCTTTAATATCAAGAGTGGTCTCGTTAAATTTTTAAGAGTTGTTTTTATATTTCATTTATTTTATAATGCAGCAGATTCCCTGCTTTCTACAAACACAGTTCAGACTTAAGTCCTAATTAAAAACTGCTATAGAAAGTTCCACCGTGCACCATTAACATTAAAGCAAAATATTTCTAAAATAAAAATCACTGGCACTCAGAGTCTGAAAAATATTTATACAAAATCTCACATAAAAACCCACAGCGAGGTGATAAAACTATATGCACATCAAATGCCTGTCAGACGAGCTTTCGGTATGTATACAAAGAATCAAGGAATTCTCATACATATTTAAGCTTCGCGGGAAAAGGACTACATCATCAGCTGTAATTTTGCAGTGTTGTTTAGTCATCAGTATCACCGCCAGCATTTTCAACAATAGCGACATTATCAACTCAAATATTAATTTCCATATAATATTTAATAATTTTTATAGTTGGAGCAAACATTTGAAAGTCGACCATAACGTTATCATGCGAGTACATTAACGAAAGCAAACGCATTATCGTCATGGTTGATGTCATTGTTAACAACATCTTCTACACCGCCATGACTGCAGTGGTTCTGCTTTTTCTTTTTAATTTATTTAGTTTACAAACCAACCAACATTAAAAATTTATCAACTGTGACAATTTATAAAACGCTAATATATTCACAGCAACAATAGCAAATAGTTAGAATGTACGTACTCACTTGTGGATCAAATAAAATTGTCCATTATAAAAATGATAGAATCCAACAGAAGTTGCTGCACGAGGAAAATAATCATAAACGAAAAGAGACACACAATTTGTTATCGCAACGCTCTCAGTGCGTAACGTTGGCATTTTATGCAAATTGCTTAAAGATTTTCGTTGTGAGGACAGACCTCGAATTGTATTGTAACATTAACGATATTTAAGAGAGCGAAAAACCTTTTGAGGAATTCACATGCAGGCTTTCACTTTTTAATTGTATATGACTTTATTTGTGGTTGATTAGATTCAGATTTTTATGAATCCGAAAAAAAAATTTAAAACGTTTTTCATGTTAATAATTTGGATATATTAACATCTAGTTGCGGGGCTAATGTGGCAGTAAAACCAACAGGATCATATTATGATCATCCGTCAATTTCAAGTACTTTAAAAACATTTTATTGTTAATGTTATTTAAGAGTTTAATTACAGTTCTTCTTATAAAAATACAAAAAATAATTGTTTAATTACAGATTTATAAGCTGCTGTTAAGAAGTCATACAAAGAAGAACTACTAAAATTTTGTTTTCTATCAACTTGTTTTTGGAAGGAAGTATAAAATTTTGCAAAAATACTCTGTAAAAATTATTCAATCATTGTTTTCTTTTTTAAATAAATATATTAAAAACTAATTTTTTTACTGGAAAAAAAGTAGTTCCAAATATTTATTTGCACTGCAAGAAAAGGATTTAACAATTCGCTTCCTGATATTAAAAATTATTTCATTTTGAAAACATTTTTTAGTTTTCATTTTCTAGAGAACCAAACCACTGATTGAAGTCCGTTTCCGCACGGAATTATACTCTATAACTTGGCTGATAGCTCGAACTTTTCATGCCAGCTGTTGAAAATCTATTTTATCGATTTTTAAAATATATTTTTAACTTCCCGCTAGAAAATTTTTGAATTTAGAAAAATCGCGAAGTTATTGGTTTTGCCCCGTTCTGAAAAAAATCTACTTCTCATCAGATTTCCTTGTTGTCAGGTCCTAGGAAGCTTCCTTGACTTATTCTAAGAGGCCGTCACTATGTCTGTATGTATCTCTTTGGTGTGGGTGTGCGCGTGTGTGTGTGTGTGTGATATGAGCATCTGTGTGGTGAATGGTTGTGTGTGGTGAATGATTTAACCAAATCCAATTGAGCTGGTAGTGTTCTGAAGAATGTTTCTATGAATTCACAGAAGCTTGTAAGCGATTCCAAGCCGCAGATTTCAATATATTTAAAAAACCGGAGAAAAAAACCATTTTTCAATGCGTTTTTTTTAATAACTTTCAAGTGGCTTCACCGATCAATTAGAAAAGAGTGTCTTATGGTTTTGATTTTGTTTCCAACAAATTCTGCACTCACTTCCATTAAAGGGTCACGAATTCAGGACTATAGGAATAGCTGGTTTATTATTGTTTGTTATATTGTTGTTATTGTAATTGAACTTAATTGTTTGATGCCAAAAACGTTCTTTTATGAAAATTAAATATGTAGCGATCTTTGAAATACTGCTCAGCATTTCAAATTGTTTTCTCGATGATCAGGATTATTATTTTAAATTTATTATAATTGAAAATACAATAAATTAAAGAGAAGAGGACTGGTAAGTGTTGGCTATCGACTTAAGATCCTGAAGATTGTTTTGTTAAGTAGCAACTTCCAAGACAAGATCTTCTCACAACAGCCATTAACATTTTTTCAACAATTTGATAAGCTTTTATTAATGGTTTTGAAAAACATTAAAATTTTCCATTTTACAAACTCACATTTTAAATTTTATTATATTTCATTTCAAGATAAATTTTACCATGAAATTGGAAACATTAAATCCCATCTTTTGAGTTCTTTCCAGTCTTCCTCGTATACCAAATTATGATACACGCACTTGCATATTTAGCGAAACAAAAATGTATAACGAGACAACATAAGAAGGAAAATTCGAGAGAAAAACACCCAAAAAAATGTGAAGGAAACTTTTAGAAGAGATTCCTGCTGCATTGTTGATTGTTAGTCTACATACACCCTGTTGTATGTCAACTACAATTCACAAAGTACACACACACACACATATACAACAACAAACTGCAGACGACATTAACAGCGAAAAACAGTTGACAGATTGGTTGGGTACTTCCAACTGCAAAAAAAAAATTGCCAACACACACATACTCGCACATAATTACATGGTTATTAGAACGCATTATCATCATTGTCACCAATACTGGGATTGCAGATAACCCTCAAACCTCTGATGACAATGACGTTTGATGTTAATAATGCTGCCGCTGATTGTTGTACGATGTGGATTTTTGCAAGTACTTTATTTTACGCATGAACAAAAGTGTGTTTTGTCATAATAATGATTTTATTTTGCGTTTTTTTTTTTCTACACTTCAAGCGTGACATTTTTCACGGTTAAGTTTAAGAATATATTATTTGTATGCAATGAAGAGGAAAGTTGTTGTCGTTTTAGCAATACAAATATTTGCTTTTTTCAAAGAAAGACGAACACATATTATTTTATAAGAATCCTTAGAGCTCCAGATGTGTGCTACATTATTCAAATAATTTTTTTATTTCAATTTATTTGTTTAAAAAGAAAAGGTTAAGATATTTTAGCGCCAATTTTACTCAAATTTATTATTTGAAACTCTTACAAAATATATTAATTTGCGATAAAAGCATCCCGAAACTTAAAAATTATTGTGACTCAAGAACAGAACACCAGGTAGTCAGCAAAGGTAACGTCAGCCAACAGGATAGAAAAACTTTATACTTTCAATTAAGTGGACACATTTGAAGTTAGCAAATAAATTAGCTGTCAAATAAGGACAACAATTGACCAGTCGTCCTTTGACATTTATTTAATAAAAAAAACTAGGAAATTTTAACTTTGGATCGTTGCACTCTTGACCAAAATATTTTTATGTGAAAATGTACTGTCATGCGAATTGAAATAAAATCATCTTAAGTGACGACGCCCACTTTTAATTAGTCATAAGGCGGCCACTTATAATGCAATGTCATTCCTTGGGACCATTTGAAAAGGCGTGGTTACATGAATAATTCACCAACAACTGAGGCAACGACAGATACAATCTCAACAGATAAGTGAAGCTATTTTGTAAAAAGTAGATTAAAATATTTTAAAAATAGTGGACGTCTGACGGTCTGCTAGAGGTGAATATTTTTTCAACGTCTATTTTGAGTTTCCATCACGGTTGCCACTCTAAATTTTTCTTCGGGACCAAAATCCATGAAAAAAAGAACCAAAATAAAACAAGAGATCCCATCTTTTCAATTTTATTTTCATACCAGCATAATACAATACTTTTTACACTGAGGTGAAATTGTCAATTTCTGACTTGTAAACAAAAGTAACAATCGATCAGTGTTGCCAATATACCTACTATGGGTAGGTAATAATCGATTACTATCAAGTGTTGTCAACGAATCAAATCTTTTACTTTATGTGAAGAGTAATAATTTTCGTAAATACATTTTTACAGGCATGATAAAACTTTCAAAATCTATTTATATTATAATCGTTAACTTTTCATAAAAGAAAAATAATGAACCAGCGAACCAAACGTCAAAAAAACAACAATTTTTTGTTCAATTGTACCACATTGGCAACTGTGGTATCCATATTTGTAATTTCCTAAACCTCTTTAATTTTAATTACGTGCTGATTCTTTTTTCCCAAAGTCTTACTAAAAAATTCAAAATGATCAATTGAGGGCTTTTTAGGTACTTCCTATGCGCATTTCACTGGAGCTAATGCAGATCATCAGGGAAGCTTTAACCAAGATTTCTTAGAATAACTAAACATATTTATTTCAAACCTCCACTCCAATAAGTGAAAATCTTAAAACAGATATCAAAGTTATAACAAGAAGTCACTGATCACTTTTCTTTTTTTTTTTTTTTTTCTTAAGTTTTTATTCAATTTTTATTGTCAATTTCCATTGACATCAAATAGAACTTAATTTGTCAAAAAATATATCGTGTTTTTAAGCCCAATTACTGCCTAACCTCAAATTTGCCCATCCTTTATGTGTATAACACTTACACCACATCACAATTTTTGGTCATATATTTTTGGGGACTGCTTTATTATATATTATTATTGTTACAAATATAGTTTCGTATTTGTTGTATTCAATTCATGAAAAATCAAAATATTTATACATGCAGATATATCCTGTTTCACATAAATTTGTTTTATTTTGCAGCCAAAACCAACTTCATGTCTCCTTAAATATATAACCAAACACATTTCTCTAATAGAATCTCTAATAGTTATTAGAGAGATTGACAATATAATTTCGAAAACAGCACACGTTTAATATTAAGTGCACATAAAAAACACTCCATAAAAAACACAATTTCATTAAACTAAAGTAACAATAATAAAATCAAAAATCCCTAGATTTTAGTTAAATGCGTGGAAAATATGAAGAGTTAAAAAATATTATCCGCACAATATAAAAAAAAGCAAAATAAAAATAAAGAAAACATTCCATAAAAATAAATTTATTATTATTTACTTGCAATAAACATTAAATCAGACGCGTAAAAGTGTAAATAACAAATGAAAGTAAAAGTAATGCGACTAGTGTAAACACACTCATCATGCAGACACGCTACGATTCACATGCATACGTAAACACACATGCATATACATATACACACACACAAGCACACTTATTATAGGCTTAAACGTACACGCACATTTAGCCAATAAAAAACATCATAAAAATTTACGAATGAGTTATAAATTTTATTTTAGTGTTTTCCAACAGGCCCTGCAAAAGAAGAAGAACAAACTTTTATCACTCTCGGAAAGAGACAATTACATACACATCTACACACGCACACAGAGAAAGAGAAACATTCTTAGCCATGTATTACATGCATACTCCCACGCACAAACATCATAATAGAGAGCAATGAAGCGCATCCTGTAAAATCACTTTAAGCATGTAATAAACTTTAAGGCTGTTTTTGCTCTTCCTTTTATCGTAACAATAGCAACAAAAATTTTATACCCACTTACACCATCAAGACAACAACAAGTCAATATTCATTCGTATATAAACACAAGTGAAGGAGAATGTAAACTAAAAGTGAAAAACTTATTTTTATTTATGTCCAAAAACCTTTACATTCTGCGGAATAGCGAGCATTTAATTGATTGATCACGTTTCCAGTTTTAATCTGTAAGATTTAAATCAGCGGCATGCAATTAACTTCTTGTACAGAGAGATGTCACAAGTTGGAGTTAAATTGTGATATGAACGAAAATAAATTGAGGAGTTCGTTTGAATGTTTAATTAATTTATTTAATTAAAACATTTTACCGGCACTTCAGTAAGCAGACTTCTCATCATGTTAGAATACCGCAACTTTATTTATATCCAGCGCTATACTGATGTCCTTAACTGTTACATGACTGTGCAAAAATATTTTCGTTGTCTGCTTTAAAAATTATTTTATGATTTTTCGATTAATTTTTCCCAAAAAAAAAATATTTTAAAAATGAAAACTACGAAAAGCTTTTAATTGATAAGCTTTTTAATTAAGGGTGGTCCAACCGTTATTTACGACATCAATTGTAAATAGTATAAAAAGTTTTCACAGAGTTATCCTAATTCTAAAAGGATGTATCAAAGTTCTGTGGTGATGCTGTCTTCAACCTATTTGTTTACTTAAAATTTAAATATTTATAAAAAATTTTAATATTTATATATGAAAGAGAAATATTTATACGTAAGACAAAATCTCTCTTTTAAAAAAAGAATTATCTCATCTTCTCTCTTGAATTATTCTTGGCTTATTAACGTACACTTTTTCTTTGTAAATATCCGCAACGAAGGAAGACCAACAAGTGTCAAATACATGATAGTGGTGACGAAGTAAGAAATTAAAAGAAAATTGTTTTCTTATATTTTGATAAAAAAGCCAAAATAAAGAAAATATTGGGTACAGACATGAACTTGTTTCCTAAAAGTGTGAAATGCTTTTAACTTGCAATAAAAAACTAAATAGTCGTTCATATTGAAATACAAAACTACTTTAATATCTGAAGTATGTCCGGAAGTGCGAAACTTTGGAAAAGTTAATCTGTGAGCGCATTTTAAAGGTTGCTGGGGCAAAATATAATCGTGTAGTATAAAAAAGGGTCAAAGTGCTGAAGTAACAAAGGAAAAAATCTTCGGTGAACATAAAACGCTTTTGTACCTGTTCCTTTAATAGTTGATGGACTTGTGTATTGAATTATTGAATATTTTTTATTAGGAGAAAATAATTTACGACAATTATGAGTTAAACAAAATATAGGCAAAATGCTCGCCACGTATTTGATGGCTACCTCTATCCGATGGTCGATATTTTCAATGACTCTGAGACACAATTGAGGTTAATGTGCCGAATTGTCTGATCCTTTAGCATTTGAACTGTTCTTGGGTCATTGACGTTACACTCCCTAAAGAAAGAAGTCCAGCGGTATTAAATCACATGTGTTTCACATGTTAAATAAAATGTGATTTAACGTGAAGTCCTACAGCCCCGACTTGTTGGAATGTCCACACAATCCTACCGATTGTGGTCACCAAAAATGTCACGAAGTGCCCGAAATGCATTTTGATTTGAGCGCCAATTTTCTTAAAAGGCTTGGACAATCTGGACATGTTGCTTAATTTACTTAATTTGTAGAACGTTGAAGGAAATAAATGTTAAATTGAATTGGGCCAAAAGCTTATTGTTAAGGCGTGACCCACAATAAACATCGTGCGTAGTGGTTGGACTACCGTTTATAAAATATAATTGTTTTGTTGGTACACAATTTTATTTCTTTTTCTGGTTCAACAATCTTTTGTGTAAACTTTAATGCGGAATGTTATTTCAGTACGAATAATATCCTTAATCTTGCAAAGGAGTAATAAAAAGTTTTGTTTCACTTTCTGACTTTAAATTATATATTTAATTTAGTTTAGTTCCCTTTTAAGCCACTTTCAGCATCCTGCTATTTTAAAATCTAGTCACATTGTGTGGGAGCAGAACTTGTCTTCATACATTTTGTACAGACAATGAATTTCTGTTTGTAAAACTTTTTACATTCCAAATCAATCAAACTCTAAAGTAAATCTTATTATAAGTCAAATCACTCAAATTCCATCTAAGAACTAAATTAAAGCAACATTCTATCATCAATTTATAATAAACTGACAATTGAACTTTCCACTTTACAACATTAAAATATCAAAGTATCCGTTGACCTCTTTTAGAAGCAACACAAGTCCATTAACTATTAAAGGAAAAGGTACAAAAAGCGTTTTATGTTCACCGAAGATTTTTCCTTTGTTACTTCAGCACTTTGACCCTTTTTTATACTACACGATTATATTTTGCCCCAGCAACCTTTAAAATGCGCTCACAGATTAACTTTTCCAAAGTTTCACACTTCCGGACATACTTCAGATATTAAAGTAGTTTTGTATTTCAATATGAACGACTATTTAGTTTTTTATTGCACGTTGAAAGCATTTGACACTTTTAGGAAACAAGTTCACGTCGGTACCCAACATTTTCTTCATTTTGGTTCTTTTATCAAAATATAAGAAAACAATTTTCTTTTAATTTCTTCTTGTTAATACATCCCAACATCGACATGATTTTATATAACAAGCTGCACATAAATATACAGTATTTTCACACTAAAAATTAAAATGTGATTTAACGTTAAAACAACACTTTATGTTTAATAAATTCAGGTTTTGACACACGGATTTTCTTATCAATTTGATTATTGTAAATAAAATTTCTCATAGAAAGAAACGTATTTGTTGTTGTTTTCTTCTTTATCTTTTATAACACGTAATTCAAAATTTCTTATCTAAACAAATGCAAAATTTTTTTAAATTTTTATTAGAAAATTACAACATTCTGTCACAACTTTCAATATTCTGAACAAATTATTAAAAATTAATGGGAATTAAATTTTAGAAATCATGTTATAAAAATCATTCAAATTCTGAAGAAAAAATCAAGCAGATGTGATGGATTTTTCTAAAGATACTTCAAATATTAGCAGATGTTTAAAAACAGACTGCAACATGGTTTTATTTCATAAAACCCAATTATAACCACTTTAAAAGTTGTCATAAATCCAGGTTCATTCAAGGAAATTATTACTGGTCAAATTCTTATCTGTTCTCTCTTAAAGTTGAAAAACCTGCTTCAACAAAGTTTCGTTTCCTTAAAAAGAAAGTTGAAATTTTAACATTTTTCATAAACACCTCCTCAATAAAACACCCTGTTGCTCGAAATCTTATATATCTTTTCAAAACTACACAATAAATAAATTTTAAAATAACACTTAAGAAAACTGCGATCAGATAAAAGGATTGAGACCGCAAGGCAATTTATAACAAAAATTTTTTTTTATTATTAGAACCAGCACTCAGGGTATAACCCCTACATAAGCAGGGTGTTATCCTGGGATCTGTTGAAAATAATTTTTAAAATCAGAACGATATATTTATAAACACTTGTACGTACCGCCACCGGTACGTACAATGGTGTTCCCATTTACTATTTAGATTTTTTACATCTCATTGAAATAATTTATATTCGAATTTCATTTCATAAAATTTCAAAATTCTCTTTAATATCTATGGCCTTTGAGCGAATCCACATGAAAAATACAGGAAAAAGTAAAAGCAAAGAAAAAATATAACAACTACTCACATTTCAATTACAATGAAATTAAGAATTAAAAACCTGAAACTTGTTTGCTGCATATTCTAAATAAAACAAAAACAAGTTTAAAAAAATCGGCCTAAAACCAACCGAAATTAATATGCACAACTGAACACGCAACAAACATCTATCGATCTGCAAATCTTAAATTTATTTTTTTTTTCTTACGCCAATACATTTGCAAGTGTGTTAAAGCAACTTTTCCAAATTACAACAACAACAACAACGACAGCAGCAGCAGCAGAAAAACTTTTGACCTAAAAGTCAGTAAAATACGAAGTACAAAGCACACATTCAATCATCCGTACGCACACATTTACACGCAATCTAACACAAGCCAACAAAAAGGTAAAAGATTTTGGCTTTCAATGGTCGTACAACCAGTTCCTGTTTACATCACATGACAAAACCTAACAGCGCCCCTTTCAACGTGCAAGTATTTGTTGCTTCCTGCTGCTTTTATACTCGAACTTGTACATTTAAAAATTGCAATGAAAATTCAGTTATTTTTTTTTCCTTTCGTATACACTCAAAGAAATGTGTACTAAAGTCGTAGTGTTCACAGGTCTTCTTCAGTAAAAATTTATTAATCTGAAAACCTAAAAAACAAAAAATATCACAACTTGCAAAAGTTTAAAATAAATTTTGTGCTTTTTTGTGATGTACTTAAAAATAAAAATTATATTTTTATAATTGTTAATAAATTAACTATTTGGCATACGGTTATTGTTCTATTATAATATGAAATTAATTTCTTGGGTGGTTAAGCAATTTCTATATGCCTTGCATTGGCGCTTTTACCAAATCGCCAGTACACTTCAACCACAGCTTTGAAAAGTTTCAAACCAATAAAAGTATCAAAAGTCTGTTATAAACCATTTTCTAATTTTATTAACAGTTAAATTGAGATTTTATTTTTCATTTTGCCTTATAAATACATTCATTGTTATCCAAAGGATCTCTAATTTTATAAAGATGTAGAAAAATAATAATAGAGTCATATTGAATAAAAGTTGTTTGCTGGGTTTTGGTTTGTATAAGTTTCTTAGCCTACTACACTTTTCATATTGTAATATTTTAAAATCTATTGTGAATTTATAAAGATGGTTTATAAAAGTCTTTTGATAAGATTAGCGGTATGAAACTTTTCTAAGCTGTGATTGAACTCAACTGACGATTTGTTAAGGCGCCAATGAAAGACATACAGACATTGCTTAACCACCCAACAAATAAATTTGATATTATAATAAAATATTATAGTTTTTTTTTGCTAATTTTTCGACCTCTCTTTTATAAATAATACAGATTTTCTTGAGCTTAAGGTCTGTATATTATATATATATATATATATATATATATATATATATATAATTTATTCTTAATATTTCGTTAACCTTTGGCTAACTTCTTTAGGAAATTCTTATATATTTATATATATATATATATATATATATATATATATATATATATAAATGTATAAGAAGAAGTCAACCAAAGTTTAACGAAATATTGAAAATAAAATATATATATATATATATATATATATATACATATATATATATATATATATGTATAATACAGACCTTAAGCTCAAGCAAATCAGTATTATTTATAAAATATATTTCGAATTTTTTGTCAGTTACGACAAAGAATAGAAGATCAACTGCTCAAATAATTCAAAATTCGTTTTAATTATTTCATTTCTAAATCTACGCTCCAGTTTCTATGAAGGAGGATGAAGTGATGAGTATAAGACTATGATGCCTTAGATCCCGAGTTCGACACTGCACTCATAAATCGATATAGTTTTTCATAATAAAATTTGTGTAAATAGGAAGATGAAAGTGTTGCGACTTTCGAAAACAGCTGTTCTGCTCTGCTGTGTAAGTTGAATTAAACTGATGTTGACTTTCCTTTGTGCCTAGGAATATTTATCATCATGTCCTTCTGAGATTTTAACTAAGAACAATTAGCCTATATAAATATTAATATAGCAAAAATTAAATGTTCATTAAAATAAAAATCTGATATAAAATTTACTTTATTTGGAAGATACACTTGTGGAATTATAATTTAAATATGACTTAAGTGAAGGCTGCTCAGACGTAGTCTAATTTGAAAGTCCAATTTTCGATTGGTTTTTTCTACAGTAAGTGGGCCTTTCGATGCAAATTAACGCCTTCATATAGAAAGTAGTCTAGCGGCGTTAAAGCGTATAGTTGTGGAGACCAGTGCACGGTTAACCGAATTAATGGCTCTGATGTTAGCGATATGTATTTCGAACAGACGCAAGATTGTAGGAATAAATTTTCTCCATTTAGAGGCGTTTTCTGGCATCAGTCTTTGCTAAGCGAAAGTGAATATAAATCACTTGGCATAATAAATCAGAAAAAAGTGCTTTAGTATCCAGCTAAAATCCTTCGCATCTGAGAACTACTTCTTAAATTCAAACGGATATACCAAATCGTTTTTCCTCGTGTTTTTTTCTTAACAAAAAAATTTTCAATGTAAATTTCAATTATTGAACATCCGTTACGCTGTAATTTTTGATAATAATAAAAGTATTAGTAAACCCGTTTGTGTTATTAACTTCATCTGAAACTCAAATGTGGTATTGTACTGTTCTCTTTTGTCAATATCATGTGGACAAAAAATCTTATTGATACGCAATTGATTTTTACTCTTATCAAGTCTATAGCATTTGTTAAAATAGCAGTAAAATATTTATTAAAATAAAAATTGAATAAAAACCATAGTTTGTTTGAAAACAATTAGCTTTCGCTAATTATTTTTTCTAAGTGTATCGTATTTTCATCCATAGCAAATTTTTTTCTAAATACCATAATCGATTTGTTTTTTACACCATCAAAAAAACAGAATTTTATGTGTTGCACACACGAGAGTTGCGTGTTTTTCAAATGGTGCTGGTTTTGCTCAATATGAGGACATGCATGTGAAATTGTTGTTCGATTTGAATTCAAAATTTAAAAGTAGAACAATTATGGCAGACACTATTTGCAGGACCTTCACCTTCTTTCATAAATGGAATATTTTTTCAAATAAATGCAAACTGTTCAATTTAAAAACTACTTTCATTTGATGACCAAAAGGAGAGATAAAAATTGTTGTATAAACGTTTTACGATTAGGACAAAGATGCGACTATTACGCAGTTACGACAACGACATTAAAACAGCAACAACCACTTAATCGACCACGAAATTTCATTGGGAAAATTATCACTTTTATTTCAACTATTTAATAATAATTTCCTCTTCCATAGTCGTCCACATGAATAACATTTTCGAGATTTCTCTATCGGATCTGTTACAATTCATTTCTTAGTCAGCGATAAATAATACGATAACGCCACCGATATTCGGAAGATCCCCTATTATCGGTGGCGTTATCGTAATAGATCCGTTTGGGTCTCTAAATAAAAATGTGTATCAAACTACCGTTGCCAACCAAATCAATTAATTGAAATGAGAAAAACCATTTACGTTCACACTTGTCAAATATTTGCGCAACCACTAAATCCAACATTATTTAAGTGTTTAACTCATTTAATCCAATATAATTTTATAAAAGTGTTTAACTCAGTAAATACTTATCTGAATTAAATTTAAAAAAATTTTGTTTATTATATTCCTAAATAAAAGTTAATAATTTTATAGAAGTGTTGTATTTAAGGGAGAAAACATTAGGGTATCTCTACAGTTGTTCTTTAATAAGACATGATTTTTGTTCGTGATGCGCCAGCTAGAATCAATAACTTTATACGATTAAAATATATTCTCATTATTTAAGCTCTGCGTACTAAAAGCGTAATAAAATTCAATATGCAAAATAGTTGTCTTAATTTGTGGCATATTGGAAGCTTTTGCTGATGAGTAAATGTATGGGCACACTGGGCAAATATTTGCCCAAAATAAGTGTAACCACTGAACATATAAGAAAAATATTTTCATCTAAATACGTGTTGCTCAAGTAAAAAAGTTGCGTATTAAACTAAAAGTATTTTCAAACTGAAATTTAAACCCTGTTTTAGCATTAAAACAATAAAAATGTGAATTTGCTTTCAGAGAGCAGATTTTATAAATTCAGGTTTTAACAAACAGGCTGTCCAATTTATTTAAACACAATATTTTAAACGTGGTGTAGTTATTGTTGTATTGTCCTCTACATTTCCCAATACTTAATACACAAACTGTACTGCAGAGGTTTTGGTTTGCATAAAAAAAAACAAATAAAAAGTTTTAATTGTACTTAAAAATAGGAATTCTTTTATATTTTGCAATTTAATATTTAAAAATTATAAAAGTAAAAATACTTGTACAGACATATTATTTCAGGTAAGATCTTGCGAATTCTGAAAGAATAAATTAAGATGTGGTGGACTTTTCTGCACATTCTTGCAACGTTATCAGATGTTTTCAATATATAACTTGGCAGCACTCAAGTTAGCACAGAAGAAAATAGACAAAACAAAATTGTATTTCGTAAAACCTACTTGAAGCCAATTCAAAAATGGATTTAAGTTGGTTTTATAAAAAATCATTTTGTATGGTCAAACCAGGTTTTAATATTATTGAGAACAGTTTCACTCGATGAATAATAATATGAATTAATATATATATTTAATTTTTATTTAGTGGTTACGTTTCTGTGACCAAATATTCGCCCAAATGTGAACGTACCTTAAGCAGTTCCACCAGCTTTTATTGCTTCTAAATCTTAATATTTCTTTCCTGGGTTCACATAAACAGTTCATTTTAACAAGGAATACCACTGATAGTAGTGAAACAGAGTCCTAGAGTCTTAAATAGAAACCGAACCCATAAGCTATTGACCAGCACAGCTCTGCAGCCTGTTCCTATTATATTTTGTATTTTATAAATTGTGATTAATTTTTCTCAAATAAGATCTGCTATCCAGCATCGTATAGTATTTAAGCTTAAAAGTCCTTTGTGTGCACTTAAATGAAATGGTTGAATGCTTTAAAGCAACAACATTTCTTTTCCTAAATGGTCAATTCGTAAGCAAACTCATGTCCATAAAATAACCAAATACAAGCAAAACTCTATTCCCAAAACAATGTTTTCGTTTTTAACTCAATTTCTAGTGCATTGTTGTTTGGAAGAAACATTTTTGCCTTAAGCTTTGTTAGCCAAGATACCAATTATTTGTCACTCGGTTGGTCATGCAGAATATTTTTGAGGACAATCTATTTGAACTGGTCTTGTCACTTTTGCATTTTGTTTATTTAACTTCTTAAGACAAAAGAAAGTGTTGTTTGTTGTTTAAGGACAACAAAATATTACAGTTTGGAGAAATCCAAACTTTAGAAGGAATTCAAATTACTTTTTTTTTTCCAACGGACGTTCGAATAGATGTGCATGTTGTATATGCAAGTGTGAATGTGGTTATATATTTACATACACACACACGCACATCTGTAAGTAAATCTTGTAACAATTTATAATGTTTTTATAATTGAAAAATTTGGGGTTGTAAAGCTTTTCTTTTTTTTTCTAATTCTTGTAAAAATGTACTTTCTGCTTTCCAATATAAAACAATAAAAATCTAATTATGAAAATCTTGTGACTTTAAACACCCTTTAGGATGAAAAAGCAAATTTATTCAATTATTATTCTGTCATTGGCATGCAAATTTCAAACAAATATGTATGTGTGTGTGTGTGTGTGTGAATATATTTAAACGTAATTAAATTGAAAAATAAAACATTGTAAATCCTATTCGCATACGCAGAGTATGAGTAAACACATCCATATGCACATTAAAATTTATGTGTGTGTGTGTGTAATGGTGGTCTCAAGTAGAAAGTCCCTAAGTGGAATTTTTTACGTAATTTAGACCCAAATTTTGTAAATCGCTTTGTCTTAATAAAATTTATAGGAGAGCAAGACCAAATTTCTAAAAAATGTTAGAATTTTCTTTTGTTTTGAACTCGATTTGTTCGCCGAACAAACGTACAGAAATTTGTCCACTGAAATGTTTAAAATTTATATGACAGCAAAGTGATTTAAAGAATTGCGGCATAAGAATTTCAGTGATTCCACTACATTTCGTCACAAAGAATTTAGTAGATTTATGATTCTCAAGCACTTGACAATTACAATTTCTATTATGATCAACACAGTCGTATGTGAATTAGGGCTTTTCTACTTGCCACCAACGATACGAATGCTGATAATTCATAGTTCTTCATTTATAAGTAAAGAAAAACGAGCTTAAATCTAATTAAATTTTAATCGCCCCTTTGGAAAATAAAAAAACAATTATTAAATATAATTTTTGTCGTGTGAGTTAATTTCTCTCATTTAATATTCCATTGTTATGATGAATAAACAATTGTTTTCTGTTGAAAACCCTTTCTCTTTTATTTAAAAAATATGTGAATTTTACAAAAGTTTACTCGAGTTATTAAAATTGATTAGGAGTTGAAAGTGAAGTGAGCGTTTTTCAATTAGGCTCGTTCCCATCTCTATACAAATTATTGTTTAATAAGACTTCGTACCCACACTGATATATTAAATCAATTATATTCATACATATTCACGCACACACAAACACACATACAGCCACATATTCACATGTATCATTTTCATAAACATATATTTCTATGACTTTTAAATCTTCGTAAGTAAAAGATTAATTATGAACTTTTTATTGGCTAATTAAATCTCTTTTATTAATCCATTTTTATTTGTCAATTAATTTATGTAAATTAATTGAACTTTATTAAATAATAATTAACAGAAAAGAAAAGAAACGAAGAGAAAAAGGGCACGATTATATTTCAAAGACTAATTCACAAAAAATAGTTCATGCTTATAAACTGTTTATAAGAAAAATTTCGTATAAAATATGTCTCTTATAGGCGGCTTATAAGCATCATATATTTCTTGTGAATAAGACCTTAAATTATTTAGCCACAATAAATATGACATAATTGTTAGAACCAGGTTTACACGAGGACGTTTTTGCTGCTAATATTTTGAAATTGTGGGAGAAAGAAGATAACAGAGCGAAATTTAGTTCAGAACTGTTGGTACTCGGGAAGCTCGTTTTACTATACCTTTCCTTATTATTACTATTTGTTTTTCCATTTCATTCTCTGCTTCGCTGCCAACAAAAATATTTGAAAATTTGAAAACAAACAAGCTTTATCGTAACGAAATTCCTTTTAAATATATCATATAAAATTAATCTGAGTCAAGCCTCGTTGGCAATTATTTTTTAAATCATATTTCTCTGTATGAATAGAAGGGGATTCAGACGAATTTGACCAGCAAAAGCTTTCTCATATAAGCCTGGGCATATATCGCTATTAATATTGCAGAATGTTATATTCAGGGTATATAAAATAATGCCCCAAATGTTCGTGTGTATATGTGTTCACGCCCATCGAGACTTTTATTTAAAATATTTATTCAAAACAGGAACTGGAACATTTTGATTTAGTTTTTAATATAATTTTGCTCATTTCGAAGGAAATACCAGCTGATAATATATATGCAACCTTTTTGTCTTCTTGGTGATCTTGAGTCGAGTAAAGTGAAACTAGTGTAAAAACGATCAGTATCGTGCTCGTTCAGTAGTCAAAATTATATTGACCTTCAAATGGAAATCACTCTCGCAAGCAGATTTAATTATTTTTTATTTTTTCCATAGATATTTCCCATGGATTTAGAAATAACAGAGGCCAAATTATCGTATTCGATATCGATCTAAATATACAAATTTCGATCGATACCGCGTGCCATAATTCAACCCCTGTTATTTGTAAACTGGTTAGATTTTAGGAATTTTCTTTTTAATCCGAATAAAAATTCAAAATTTTTTTATTTTGCAGTATGTTAAAGCACCTTTGAGAGACAGGCTTCCCCCAACCGTTTTTACTTATAGGAGGACACGTTATTTAAGTATATTTTAATGGTTTCCATCCTTTCATTGAAACGCTGTTACCAACATAATTTCAATGCCCCTACAATATTGCAACAGTCGAACAACATCTGATTTGAACTTACGTAAATGAGCATAAGCAAAAAACTTAATAATATTAAACCTAATAATACTCTCACCTAATCACACATGATTGAAAGTCATCGTGTGAACACCGCTCGTCTCTGATTTGTTGCATAAATTCATTTGCTTTTTACCAAATTTGAAAAAAATCAATGCCGACAACCAGTGCGCGTTACCGCTGCATTAAAAGTGGCAGACCATTACAACCAAATGTACTCTGGCCTTTTTTACTCACACACCCAATAAAGTATACACACACATACTTGTGCACAAAAGTAAATACAAATTTTCAGGATCATATGTGCACACACACACACACACATACAAATATTTATTGTAAAATAGTTCGGACAGTGAGTGGACAAAAAAATCATTAATTTAAAAGTGTAGTGGTGGTGTATAGACTCAGCACGATGTTTTAAATTTTTTTTTTTATTAAATACCAACTTTAATTTATTGCAGATCTTTAAGACGAAAGATATAATAATATTAAACACATTTAAATAAACATTTAATATTAATAAAACATTTAAATAGTAGTGAAATCTTATAAGCACATATTCAGCTTAAATGATGTCTTATTCATTTTCGTGGCAGTCAAATTTTGATTAAATGTACCATATTTTTTTATTTTTATATATACTTTTAAAAATATGTTGTGCCATAAATAACATTTAAAAAATTTCTTTCCGCACGGTTGTGCTCAAAAAGTAAAATTAATTTTAGTTTTCCTGGTTAATTATTTTTGTTTTTGTCTTAGACCAGTACTCAGAGGATCACCCCTACCTATGCTTTACACTGTGTCAGAATTAAAAAGAAGGGCACAATTTTAGAGGACAATTGAAGACAGATCAGCAGATAGAGAATTTAGTTGTAGCCATTTTTACTTTTTAATTTGACGGTGAATTTTTTACTACCTGACAGTGTTAATCGCTGGCGGTACTGCAGTGTGACTTTGTCATTAAATCAGGCCAATAGCGCAGTTATGCTTTAATGCAGATCAGACATCACATTTACTATTGAGTGCGGCGTCGAACTCGGGATCTAAGGCACCGCAGTCTGGTTTTCTCTACTACAGCCTACAGCAACCTCAATTTCTTTGTTTAGGGTCAACACACTTCTACCACCGTTTTATTTTTCAATCCTCGAAGCAGTTCTAATTCGCAAGTTTCAGTATGTCCTTGAGCTCCCACAGCGATTTAGGATATCAATCGTTGCAAAATATCGCTCATGAGTATCTTCAATCTTGGGAAGAGAAAAAATCGCAGTGCTCAATATGTTGGCGAGGACATGATTTCATTTTTTTTTACTGCTGCCACGCCAGGATTTTTTTACGGAACGATTTTCGCTGTCACAAGATTTCAAATATTTATTCGGCTGTTCTTCGCAACAATTTTATTAATTTTCTCAAAATTTGTATTGGTTGTTGAGGTACGCAGGGTGTCCAAAGCGAGCGTTGTGATTCACATATTCTCGTCTTGCTTTGAAAAGTTTGTGCATCTTGTTAATATATTCTGATTTAAAACACAATCACCGTATGTCACTGTCAACATTTCAAGTGCTTTTGACCACTTAGTTTTATTAGTTGCATAAAATTTTTTGAAAATTATTTGATCTATTTTTTCGAGAGCAACAAATGCAAAACAATCAAAACTTTTCTAAATTTATTGATGCCCGCAAACAATTCAAACGTGCTAAATAGAAACAAAACCATAAAGAAGTGTACGAAACGGGTGTAAGAAGTTATAATCGAAATTAAAAAATTTTGCTTATTTTTGAAAACTCCTCTTAAATGTATGAAAATTTAATTTTTATATGTATTTTAAAAATACTGGAGGAATTTTATAATATTATATGTTTCATGTATTTTTTTCAGAATTTCAGGCAGGTGAGGGGTAGAATTTTGTAGAATACTGAAAGTCATCCCATCATACCTTCTTAAAGTACTCTGCATTTGTTTTGCTAACAATATGATTTAAGTGCCCTCATGAAATTAAATCGTTCACTGCTTTTATTTTACATTTTTAATTTGCGTGCAGCTGTCCTTTTGCATACCACAAGAATATTCACTTTAGTATTATTTAAATTAAATTAAATGAAATTTTCATAAATATCCCAGTACGCATTCACCAAATCCTACAGCAATAACTTTGTATTAAATATAAATGAAATATTTTCACTGGCATTGCAAGAGTGCAATTTTTCATTATACTCGTACATAAATAGACAAGAGTAAATATGTGTATGAGAAAAAGTTTTTAAGTAAATAAAATATTACTGATGAATTCCTATTTTATGTAATAAATTCTGTTATCAAACCACAAACACCAAATACAATAAAGAACACACGGATGCGCGTATGCATGATTGCATGCAATTATGCACATCACACGTAGTCGACACGAGTGTGTGTGTGTGTGTGTGTGTGTGCGTGTGTGCGTGTGTTTACAGCTATACAAGAAAAAAGATGTGCACGTAATTGTCAGTGGATAGTTTAAAAAGTATTACATTTGAAAAAGAATCAAAATACAGTTGATCATACAGATTATCCTGCAAAAGGATAATGCCACTAATTTTAAGGGCTCAGAGTGTTCAAAAGAAATTCTATAGATGATCAAATCATCAGAACACCTTTTGAATTCTTTACTAGTCACGTTCTTACGATGTAATAGTTTTTCGAGAACAGTTTAGGGATTTTGTGAGCCCCGTATGCAGGGGTGTCAGCGCCATACACAATTGTGGAAACAAAACTCACACGCACGCTTGCGCTCTTTTATTTTGCGAGCGTAATATATAATTTTTTGCTGAAAAACACTCTCATTCACAGGGAAGTATCCCAAGGCCTGTTTTGAGAAATCTAAATAGAAATATATTTATAGCACTATGCTATTATATGGTGTGTTTATTGTTTGAGAAAAATTAGTAAAATATAAGCAAACATTTGTCTCAAATGAGGCTAAATGGAAGAGAATAAAAATACGTGTGAATTCGATTTGCAAATATTTGCTGCCTGATCACATCTGTTTTAGAAAGGGCCTTTCACTAGGCCTCGCACCCTCACATTTCGCTCACTGTGAATGTAAGAGAAAAGTATAATCTCACCAACACAATCGCAATTGACTTCACTGCCCATATGTGACACTTTTATTTGTTTGCATAAACCGAGGCGAATTAATACAGGTGACCTTATTTGATTCGCCTTGAGCCGCAAGAAACCAATCCTTCAAAATTTACTGACTTTTCATTCATAAATATTTTTGCGAGCAATCTAAAATTTTATGTTGAACAATTTAAAGTTTGGTTGTGTAATATATGACTGTGTACTATATGATTTTCAAATAAACATCAAATATTTTTTAATTTTTAAACAATTAAAATTGTTTAGCACATCACATTTATAATTTTTTTCACAATTGTTTTTGAAGGATTGGTTTTTGAAATAAGGCGAATTGCGATAAGGTCACCTTTATTAATGCGCCTTGGCATAAACGCTCAACTAAATATATATACCAGTGTTGTCAACTTTTAAATTTCAAAAATTTTAATTTAAAAACAAATTATATGCACGTATAAAATCTGTAGATTTGGGGCTTTTATAAAGAAAAACTCATATATTTCTGAGATATTGAAGATCATATAAAATGTTAATTGAAGATATTAAAAAGAAACGATATGAAAATATTTTGTGAAAAAATATTTCGCTGTTGAATTGAAAGTGGTTGTTAAGAACACTCAGAAATAATTGAAAGAGATCCCAAGGAAAAGGGTAAATTAACAACAATTAATGTTGATTTCTTTTCTACAAAATTATGCTACATTTTGTGCACTTTTTATTAGAAAAGGGCAACATCCTGCCATTTTAAAACGGAGAATATATTCAAAATCAATCGCTCATTACTTTCGAAAATAATTTCTGTTTCTTAAGCTCCTCCAAACTGCCACTGTTTAGAAAAGAAGTGAAAAAATGTTGCACGTTTTTCAGAAAAGAAAACGCCATTAGTTATCGAAGAAAAACAGCTGAACAGCAAAACCAAGTTCTTGGATGCCACTGTGTTCCCGTCATCAGGGCGATTATTACCGCTTGGTATGCATCTTCTGCATGGGCAGAGAAATGGTGTGTGATAGCAAAATTAGATATTCTTCTTCTCAGTCGTATAGTTAAATTTGGCCGCCTGTTTATTATCAATCGAAATATATTTTAGAAGAAAATCGAAATTTAATTAAAAGAATTATTTTGAATTTTGGTTTTAGTGCCACCGCCATTGTAACGACACATTCTGCTTTATTGCTGGGGCAGGCTCGCGGCTGCCAGGGTCCGTTACAAATATTTATATTTCTTGTGACGAATGAACAGAGCCACCTTTAATTCTCTTCAATAATATATTTATTCACAGTGCTCTTAACCTAGCCTTATATCTCCTTTATAATTATATTAGACTCCGACACCAAGTCACCGACAACGCGCTTTCGCTACACACCCGTACGCAACACGAGTGGTCTCCTTAAATAACACGCTCTCGCCCGACACCTCGCTATATTAATGCTAGTGGGGAATTTGGCAGACGCTCTTGAGGCGGGAGAATAAAATTCTGCGCCGACTCACGGTCGCTGTCCACAATCTAAGCGCCGACTTGCTGCCACTGAGCGAATAAGATTATGCATCAGCCTCAGCCCGCCGAAGTTAGATACTCTCCCTCTGCTCTGACGCACCAACCGGACTGGAGGGTCCCGTAGGAATCGCAGCACGACGACGTCAGCCTCGAAGACTTATTGGCAACGCGACAGGGTGAAAAGGTTCTAGCCTGTCTGCGAAGACAAAGCCCACAGTAAGTCACGGCAGAGGAATTTCTTCTACTGGGGTGGTGAATAAAATTCTATCTCACCCAATTAGAAGCGACCTCTTTTACTTCGCACGACTAGAACAGTTAAATTGGATAAAATTCTAAGATAACTCAGCAGGTCTTACCAAGTTGCCGGCCGGCAACCAAGCACCAAAATTATATTTAAAAAGGCTCGAGCACTAACTTTAAATTTTGGCGCGTCGAATAATGCAAAATGCACTAAAAAGAGTGCGAAAAGCATAGAGTTGGCAACACTGCTAGTCACTGAATATGATTTTGATGGAAAATTCATTGTTTTCGCTCAGTTTTTCAAACAGCCAACTTTCACAATTAAAATTAAGTGTTCAAAAGTGTAGCGTTCCTTGGCTAATATTTTCTAGCTCTTTGCTAGATCAGAGGATGACAGCTCGATTCTTGGCATTTTCCTAACTTCAAATTTGAAAAAAAAATGATACTTCATACCATGAGAATAATTAATATGAATTATTTACACTCTTAATAAACAATTCGAGTTTGAAAAAATTCATAAATTCATAAAAACTATTTACAGATTCCAGATTTAAACTTAAAGCCAGTCAAATAGTTTTCAAGTATTTAATCTAAAAAAAAGATCGTCTATTACTATTATACATGATATTCATCATGTATTATTTACAATTAATAATTTTTAAATATTTTGCGCATGATATTTGCATATATATTTTAATTGATTTTTTAACTTAATTCTTAAAAATATTATTCAACACAATATCTATGAGATAGTTAACGCAAACTGTTTACAATTTTTTAATTGATTTAAACATATTTGTTACAACCTGTTTCGAAATATCCTAATTAATTTTTTAATTGAACCTTAAAAAAAATTTCACTTCATTTGTTAATCAAGTACCTCAGTATGTTGTGATGGAAAAATACTGGCAACGAAAACGTTTCAGGTGATAATAAATAAAAAAAAAAACATTTTCTAGATTAAACTACACATTTTTGTTTAATCAATTCAATGAATTTTATATTTGAATACTATTTTTAGTTTTTTCGTTGTGTCAGAATAATTTCAACTTTTAACTTCCTCTATAATAAACAGCTCGACGTCATGTGTAGTATTTTCAATTTATTTAACATTAATTTATTGGAGTAATCAAATTATTCGAGGGCAGCCCACGTATTTATTCATTTTTAAACGTTTGAGTACAAAATAAATTAAAAACCGTTGCATAAAAATCAATTACTAAAGAGGATGAAGAATGTTGAAAATGTTTCGCAAATTTATTAAATTTTTAATAACAATTGACATAAAATTAATAAATTGTTAAACATTTTTAACCAAATATTCATGCTGCATTCTTTGTATTGAAAACACAATTCTGTTGTTCAAGCGGATGGTTGCAGTTGCACCGTTGGATTATTGCGTTTGCAGTTGCAATATGCAACATAATCACTATGCAATGCAACCAATACATGCAAAAGTACTATATATGTATGTGTATTTGCATGAATTAAATAGGAAATGTTATTTTATTCACGTTTAAGTGTTGCTGATACAAATAGATCGAATAGGGTTCATAATGGAAACTGATCTGCATCTTTCCAGTATGTTGCAGTGTACTATTTTCCACGTTAGGCCGCCATGAGAGTATTTTTGCTTTTTTTTCTTAAATTCGATGAGAGCAGAAAAACTTAGCCGTGGTGGAAGTAGTTAACACAAGACTACGATGCCGAGTTCGATCCCGAGCTCGACTCCGCACTCAGTTATGAAAATGGTGTTGAATTTCTTTGATCGTTATTAAAGTATCATCGCTGTGTTCATTGTTGTCGGTCTGACTTAATGACGAAAGCATAGCTGGACATTACCCACAGCGATTAACACCCTCATGTAGCAAAAAATTGATCGGCGAAGTAAAAAGTAAAAAAAAACTGCAACAAAATTATCAATCTTCCATTCTGTCCCCATCCCCTGAGTGCTGGTCGGAGACAAAAATAGATGGAAGCAAAACCAAGTCGGGGTTAATGCTATCAATATGCGGATATATGAAAGTACAAATGTAGAATCCTATACGGAAAACTGTGAAATTATTTTTCGATTCAATTAACGTGGCTTCGAAGCCATTTAAATACATCTTGCGAAAGTCAGCTGCACTCGAAGAATTGAAAATATGCTGGACCACATCCGACAAGTGGTCGGCACCAGCGATTAATGAAACACTCTCAACTAGTCACATTCAGGTCACTTAGACCGGTCACTGATAACTGTGAAAGCTCCTCTCTGACACGTCTCGAGAGATGGATATTAGAAAAGATGGATGGATATTAAAATGAAGAGTTTAAAAATATATTTCCCGAATAGATGAACATTTTGCCTGCGACTCGACTTATAAAATATGTAAAAATATGTTGATATAAATTTTTGGATTAAAAAGTTACCTGTACTGTGAAGATGATACGCCAAATTTTTGAAGCAAGAGCTTTTTAGCTTTTCAAACACATTTTTATTTATTTATTTAAGCACTTAATTTATTTTCAATAACACTAACACTTCACTTTTGGCTTTTGGCTGTATGTATCCTTTTTTAGATACATATTTCTTATACATATTTTTTATGTACACTTTTAAGTTGCCCATTTCTATTTCTTTTATTTTTCTTTCTAACATTATTGCAATTAATTTCATTATTTTTCTTTAATATCTTTTGTTTTCTTTTTCTGAGAAGATAACGCAACGACCGTACTTTTAACGAGCTTAATCCCGACAATTCGCGAACAATACGATTTAATATATCGCGGTTAATTTTTAAACTCAGCTCTGGATATTTGAAAAGTTTTTATAGAGTATGTGTCATTTTCTAAAGTTCAAATCAAAAAATAATTGTTCCATATGATAGAGAAGCTTTTTAGCAGGAGGACATCTGCATTCAATAAATCTAAGCTAAATGGCGAAAATACTTCAAAGCTCTTTGTTAATCTCAATTAAAGCTCTATAGAGCTTTAAACAGCTTTTCCATTTAATCTACCTTTTATCTAATGAATGCATATTTTGCAGATAATTGCCGACTTAAATAAATTGGGAGATTTGCAAATTATGTTTGTATATGTTTTTGTTAATTCAATTTACCTCATTGTAGCGCTACAATTTCATAACAAAATACTTTAAATTTGTCAACTTCACTTGACACCAGATTTTAAACAACTTTTTAATTTAATTTATGCACTATATCATTTATTTTCGTGACGAGCAAATTCGCGATATTATATGTTTGACTTTCCTTATTTGACTGAATAAGAGAAGCACTTCGAGGAAGTGATGAGCAAAACAAAGACACTGCAAGAATGGAATAACGGAGCCACATGGACATTGTCAATGCGTACTTTTTTCACAACAACAACAGAATGTAAATTAAAGGCCTTATATTATAACTTCAATATATTTTCACAAACAATTCTTGTCCATTGACATAATTTAACGAGAATATGTTTTGGAGTGGCTGCATAATTGTTGAATGCAGCCAACACGTGTTGAACGTATTTAGCGATGTGACCGTAGACAGCAAAATACTTCTGTATGAATGCAATTAACATTTGAAGAAAAGTTTTTTTAGTACTTATTTCCATGACAAAACGTGTATTTGGTGTCTCAAGTGACATGGAACAAAATATAATATGTACATCAAGCAACTAATGTAGTACCCCGGATCTCAACAGAATATGATTTGCAATCTACTTATGGATAAGTGAGTTTATGCACAATAAAGGCTGTTATATGGAATGGAACAGAAGCTTTACAATAGAGGACGTCTGTATTCCACAACTTTATCTTCAATGCAGAAACAATCACGAAGCTCGTCTTGAGTATGTAGAGCTCTTCTATTTCATATACGTTTTATATAATGAACTTTGCAGATAATTGCCGACGTGAAGAAATTACATCTGCCAATTATATGATTATATTTACCGGATTATATCACACTTATTTGATAGCAAAATACTTTAAATTTGTTAATTTCACTTTAAACTATATATTACACAACTTTTTAATTAAATTTATGCACTATTTTCATTAAATTTTCTTTATTAAAGCATGACGGACAGATTTGTGAAGTGATATGTTTGACTTTTTTTATTAGACTGAATAAAAGAAGCAATTCTAGCAAATGATGAGCAAAACAAAAAACTGCAAGAATAAAAGAACAGAGTGGCTTGAGCTGACACGAAAAATATATGGTGCATCAAGCAACTTAATATTACCCTGGATCTCAACATATGATTTCCAATCCACTTACAGAAATATGCAGTTCGCGTTATTGAAGTTCATACAATTTTCCTACAGGATTGCAAAAAAAAAGCTTTTCAATAAGAGGACATCTGTGTTCCACAAATTGAATTTCAATGCAAAACCAACACGTTTTGAGTTTCTCCTAATTACAGAGCTTTTCTATTTCATCTACGTTTTATCTAATGAATACAAATACCACAGATAATTGCGCACTGAAAAAACATTAGAAAATTTAGAAATTAGATGCATGATTTCATATGTTAAATTTACCTGAAAATGTGAATTTATTAAATGCACTTAAAAACATGTTTCTCGCCATCTCTTAATAAAATATGTTTACTATTTCTTTATTAAACGTTAACACACAAGTTCACGAACTGAAGTGCTTGATTTCTCCTATTGGACTAAATTTTAAAAAAGTAATTCAAGGAGATGAAGAACAACAATAAAACTGCTGGAATAGAAAAGCGTTGCCATATGCAAATTATCAAGGTATACTTTTTGCACATCTTAATAAGTGCAGCCTTAAATTATAAATTCAAATAGTTTATTAAATATTTAATAGGTTGTACGCGCTTGTTTTTATTTCAAACGTATACTCATATAGAATCAATATGTATGTAATATTATACAATAACACCAATCTCCTGCCGCAGCGAATACCCCTTAAAAACATATACTTAGCAAAGACAATTACCAACAGGTAGAAACCCAACCTATAATGCCAGACATGTCAACTTTTCAAAGGATGATTTTACCAGTACACTTACCTAAGACAAACACCAAAATGGATTTCGTTCAATGTTGTGTGCAGTGGTGTCGTAGCTTAACGTATAATACAATTAATTCAAATAGTTCCGTCGAAAAGATTGTTTGCTATGTACCGTAACATTTTATTTAAATTAGCAATGAAAAATATATGTGTAAACAAGTATGTGTGGTGCTTATATTACAAGCCAGGTCAACCTAATTGAAATATGTTTTTGAAAATATATGTAACATAAAGAAATGCCTTTATAATTTAATCAGCTTGATTACGGTGGGCGTTTTTCGTCTACAAATTCGACAGCTTGTAAAAGATTAAACCGAAAAAGGTGAAATTTTTTAATCTATTACAAGTTGTCGTATTTGAAGGTGAAGAGCGCCAAACGTAATCAGGCTGAATATGTAGATAATTTTTTAAGTTAATTTTCCTTATACACATCTATACATATTTATGATTTTCCGATCATCAATATGTGGCTTTTTTGTTAATCAAGCACTTCTCGCCAAATTGGTATAGAAATGGCCTCAGTGTACGAATGCCAGATGAAGCCCATGAGCAAGCCTGTATTGGTATTTATATAAAAATAAGTTTTATATTAATATCGACATTTCGTAACTTCGTCCGGAAAACGGGATTTATTTTATTATTATTAAAATTAACATATTACAACAAGAATTCGAATGTAACAAAAAAAAACAAAACAATATTTGATGTGCTCAGGCTAGCGGACTTTTGTAAGGTGGCGATATATATATATATATATATATATATATATATATATATAGTATATATATATATATAATTATTTTTTCTTTCTTGTCAGTCTCATGATCATTTTTATCGACTCGTTTATTTAAAAGTTGAACTACATTTTAAAATGCATTGAACTTGACTCATTAATATTTATAGCGTTGCTAATATTAAAAAAAAAAAACAAGTGAATACACAATTTTAAAATAACATACGAAATTCTCTGTGTGTAGAACACTTTGTTCTTAACTTCATCAATTATATATTAAACATATAACTAAGTGCGTTTCTTATACAAATATAAAATTTATTTAAGTATATACTAGAGTCTAGTAAGTAGACCATGCAATATCTACAGCAAAGCACCATGAATAATAAATAAATAACGTTGGAAGGAGTTGGAGATACTCCCAAATGAAACAGTTGACATTGAATAGCAGATACAAAACTTAAAAGTTAAACTGTTTCCATGATGTTGACAATGAGTAAAATACAAAATTAATAATAAGAACAACCACACACTTCTAGCAAACGAGTTATACACATTGTTTGTGTGTGTGCAAACCCCAACTAAATTAGTAAATACTAACATATATTAATGCAACGTTCAAAATGTTTTATTGTGTAGGTGATAAACTGTGTAGTAGTTGAAGGAGAGATATATTTTGAATTTGCTTTGAAATATTATTATTTCTTTTATCACTGTTGCCAAAATAAATGTAGTTTTATGAAAATAATTTTTTTTTTAATTTGGCGCTATTTTTTTATATAAGATAACTTTTATCGATTCGTTAAAACTAATGCGTTCTTCATGAATTGTCTGATGCATGAATTATAGCCGATTAGCCGATGACGTAAACTATATATAAATATATATATATATATATATATATATATATATATATATATTTACGTATATTTATTTATGCAAAGTATGTACTATGTACATATATATACTTTGTGCAATGTTCCCACCAATTCGATGGGTAATGAACACGTGCAGTTAAGTCAAACACTACATATATTTATAGCCTTTTGTTAATTGATTGTATATGCTTATAAAAATATTGGACATACAATGGAATGACAAGTTATCACCATGGTGAACGGTCTAGAAATTTAATGGAATGAGTAGAGGTAATAAATTTTGTACAAGTGTACATTTTTTAGTACATTTCGTGTTAGAAAAGTACCGAAGTGATACAGCAATATAATTTTGTACAATTCAAAAGTTTTTCAATCACTTACATACAGTATAATTCGTATTTGTATTTTTTGATTTCCGTGTCTCTTATAATAAAAATAACTATCCTGCCTATCATGTCACATCAGTAAATGTAGAAGGACGAATTCTCCTTTACAGAAATATTTTAAATAAAATTGCTTTAATATTTCTAAAAAATACAAATTAATATATTCTTCCACTGTAAAATTTACTCCGTTTAATATATTGAAATATGGAATATTTGGAATAATAGCAGAGTTAGGGAATTTTTTACTAACCAAATGTGTGTTCACTATAAGTATTTGTTATATGCTCTTTCGTTAAAAATACTGGTTAAGTAGTTGATTTTCCTAATGACCAGTACTACCCTCAAAGATAGAAAAAGTAAATAAAGAAAACTAAAAAGAGTTGTACTGGCCTCGTAATCAGTTCTCCTGCATTTTGCTAATATAATGGTTATAAGAAACTTTTTTAATATTCCTTGTAATCTTGAAAAAAAAATTCCAAGCCTCAAGATATTTAAAATTGTTTACAAAGTTTTGGTATATGTTCTTATTCTTCTTCATACAACTGAAGCCCTAATAGTTATATATCATTAACGCACTTTATTTTTGTTATTTTAGTAATAAAAACGGTGTTTATAGCATTTTGATAATATCTAGTGTACACTCTAGAGTACTATTTAGAAAATGTTAATTATCATCTCTGACAATGTATGTATGAAGCAAGTGAATGGGTATACATAAAAGTATATTGGTAAGTATAATTAACTTTATTTTATATGTACCATGTAGTATGTGTTTTTGTATCAGGTTTTACATTTTTAATAAAATTTTGTTTTTATTTACTTTTGTATATTTCAGCTTTGGTCGAAAATAGCATTCACAATTCTATTCAATTGAGTTTAAAACGTCAAATTGTTTTCAAGTTTAAAATTGTATAGCGCACTTGCGCGGTTTAATATATAAAAACAAAACGCGCCAAATACAAATAAATTAAACAAATATTGAGCAAAGTTTATCTGATTTTTTTTTAGTATTAATCACAATAAAATATTATATGTTAAAATGAGCTTTAAAATTGCAAATACTAAAAATTTATTTATTTCTTAAATACCATCAACTTTGATGTATTTTGTATTATATTCGTTGGACAAATATCGATTGTGGTTGAATGCGTGTTTTCGAAGCCAAAACATAAAAAATTGATGTTCGTGTGCAATTATATTATATAATAATAAATATTAATGAATGGTATATTTTTATTTTGGTCGCACTTTTCAAATTATTGATTTTTAAAAACATATACTAAATTTATTGGAAATGATTTGATATATTATTGATTTGGAAAAAGTGGTTAATATATGTTAATCGTGTGAGTTCATAATGGGAAATTCGGGATCAATTTGCACTAATAAAAATGCTGTTCGTAATTTCGAGGAAAATGGGTAAGTTTGAAAAAGGAGTTCTTTAATATTTTGCTTTCGGTGTAAATAATCACGAAATATAATGAGATAAAGCTAAACTTAAATTGTTGCAATATTAGTGGACAAGGTTTAGAGTAATGGAATGAAATATTTTTGTTTCCTACAAAATGCAGTCCATAATATATTGTTGATAACTGTTCATAAATAATTATGTTCATAAATGGCCGAAGATCCATACACCGTTGCCGTAGATATTTACGAGGTTTTGTCTAAAGAATTAATTTATATCTTACTTGAGGGAAAAATTATTGGTTTATTTGTCTGTCACAGATGATCAATCGCTTTAGTTCTTTTAATACAATACACTCACTTTAAATTATCTCTTTTAGTTTACATATTTCACAATTCACTCTTATATAAATAAACATGTTTAAATGAATGTTACTTTTCTCTCTTGCTTAAAAACAAAGGATACAGACGCGATAAACCTTCTTTGATGGTTTGTAAATATCAACTATCTGCATACTATCTCTCAAAGTGCAACCAACCACACTACTTTTATTGAATTCAATTGCATTAGGAATCAGATGAGGATGACACGAAAGCTCAAGAATAAAGTTGTAATACTATTGACAATGGCATATTTTCTTGATTCTCTTACTTTCATTATCAATAGCATATGACAGAGGTCTGGTGGAATCGAAATTTGGTAATATATTATATATATATATATATATATATATATACATATATATATATATATATACATATATATATGTATATATATATACTATGTAAATATATACTATGTATATATATATATATATATATATATATATATATATGTATATATATATATGTATATATATATATATATATATATATATATATATATACTATGTATATATATATATATATATATATATATATATATATGTAAATATATACTATATATATATATATATATATATATATATATATGTAAGTATATACTATGTATATATATATATATATATATATATATATACTATGTATATATATATATATATATATATATATATATATATACTATGTATATATATATATATGTATATATATATATATATATATATATATGTATATATATATATATATATATATATATATATATATATATATGTACACATTTATATGCATGTGCATACAAACAAACAAAAAACAAATAACATGCAAGTGAAAAAAACTCGATAACCTTCAATCGACTTTCATATACAGCATTCAGGATTTGATTATTAGATTCAGTTAAAAACTGAATTTGCGAAAAAGCTGAAAATAAATTTTTTGCGACAATAAAGTGATAAACATAGATAAATAAATATGTATGTAACTAAATGAAAGCTTAAACACTAATTGAATTGCACATACTTACTTACACTAAATTGTGGAAGGCATTTTTTGTATAACGAGTAAACACAAATACACTCCGATATTAAGTTTTACGTTTCAAATACATACTTAGAAGAACATACAGTAGTCATGCAGTTTTATCACAACATTTTCCAGTACATACTTACCTGGCAAACAGGGTCATAATTTAAACAATTTCAAAAGTAGAATTTTACAAGTCCGACCTTATGGTACGATGTATAGATGATGAATGAATGCCATACATCAGCAGAATGTTTTATCAAATCATTATTTCAATTAATAATTATCACATAAAAACCATACATTATATATAGTACCAGTAATTTCTGAGAATTTGGTCTGGTCATAAGTAACAGTGAGAGCAAATGAAATATGGCGAATTTTCTTCTTTCTTATGAACTAGCTTTTTGTTTCATAGCTTTTTATGAATTCGTTAAACAATTTAAAAACAGACATAAATACATATGTACATAAATTTTGGATACTTAACATAGTACTTATTTTTAAAAGGATATTTTCTCTTCGGATCATTTATCCTTACATTCATGAAGATCTTAATTTATCCTGCATTGTTCGTTATTCGTTGAAAATATTTTAAAAGTCATACGACCAGTTAAAAAATAAATATTTTGACCAAAATTCGACTTTCTAAGTCCAAAAAAAATAATTTTTTATTAAATTACAGGAGGATATTTTGATGTAGGCCGATAAAACTATTTATAATATAATAATTGTTTTTGTATATTTACATACATATACAACGCAGGTGTAACGTAAAATTATTAGAAATGAAACTACATACATATATGACGATAACAATGTTTGACAATGCTTAAACTACCAACTGCATGCAAACGAGTTTACATTAAAACAAGTGCGAAATATCTTTCACATAAATATTTTATATTCGACAATCACTAAAAACTTTTATTTACTTATAATTGAGCATAAAAATCCGAGGTCAATACATGGAGTTATTAGTATTGAAAATGTTGTCAGTCATGTGCTTTTGTATATTTTTGCTGATATCTTAACAAAACATAAAACAATCTATTTGATAAATTTCAAAAATAACTCACGGCTGAATTGTACTTACATACATACATATGTATTTATGTGTCTATGCACATTTATACATAGTACTACATAGTACATGTGTATGGATTGTATAAAATTAGTGAAGCATTAATAATATTATGAATTGCTTTGAGTTAACTTAATTCTTTTACTTCTAAGTACAAACTCACTTATTTATAATTTATTTTCGACTTTGGATTTCTTTTGTTTAGTCTTAAATACTATGGTTTAATGAATCATGTTCTTGAATTTTAATATCAGAAATTCGCTGTTCCATCCATCAGTTTTGAAGTATATATGTACATGTATATAGATATGCCGGTTTACAAGCTTCAACTTTTATTGCCCGTGTACAAGCAGCTCCGTATTGTATTTTATCTTTCTTACAGAAGAAAACAATAATTAAAGTCAAAGAAGGAATAGTCAGTCACGTAGGCACCTAGTCGTGCTATTCACCAGAACAGCACCCATCTCTAGTGTTTTTGTAGTGTTTCACAAAATTCACATTTTTTATTTTATAAAATGTAGTTATTTTCTGCAAACACAACAAGCGACATGTAAACAAACTGATAATGAAGTGGACTTTCTAATACAAATATTTTCATATATATTTTCTTAAGTTCTTTACAAATCAGTTGATTTATAAACGTCGAAATGGCCGGACAGACTTACCCGTTTTATTTAATTTTGAATCTCTTTATTGTCTAGTCATTTACACACAGATGTGTGTTCTGATGTACTTACATATGTACATACGTACATACGTGTATTAACCTATTTCCTAAATTGAATAATACTTTATTGATTTTCAAGTTTTGTTGAATTGCTAAAGAAAGGGAAAATAAATAACACTTTATAATGCACACTAAAGTTTTACAACATTTTTTGAGGCTCCCAAGATTCCTACATTATGATAATCGGTAAGATTTGATTTTTATTTTGTTGTATAATTCTATACGTACATCCATCCATACATATGGTTATTGCACATATGTACATATGTACATATATATAATTAATGCTTTTGTACTTTGGATGAAAACAATATCAGGTGTCTTTATCACAAAGCAAAACTCTTTCAAATAACAAAATTATCTTATACAACACGATATCAAAAGAAAATCAATTTAAAAAATAAGTAAATTAGTTTTGATTAATATTATATAAATCAATATTTGGGAGTTTTTTTAAACTTTTTTAGTAAAAAACAAATACATACATACATATGTGTGAGTGTATGACTTTTGACAAACATATGCATTTACCACAGAAATAAGGTATTAATTAATTATGAAAGTTTTTGACATAAAATATTGAATATGCAATTTAAGTTTTATATTGAATAAAATAATAAATTTTTTTACATAAAATATATTTAAAACAACAAGTTAGAAGTAAAGTTGATTTTAAGTAATTTATTACTTCTCAGTGAAATAGCACATGTCGTCACAAGCGTGAATTTAAATTTATGATGTTGATAATCATAAATTTTTGATCTACGGAACAAAAAAATTTAATTTATTTTATTATTTCTCTCAATCTCAGATCCCCCGTTTATCCAACAGCGGTAAACTCTCACAGCCCTTCTAATGGCCAAAAAACGCCAAATGATCAACAATTTTATAAAACAACAATACCAATAAATGAACAACAGCCACAAATGTATCAACATCATCACTGCAAGCTTAATGGAAATGATACAATCCAAAAACCTGCTCAACACACCAACGACATAAGGTGCTGTGGATGCAGTGATGATTCGAGTCGACTATTATCAGCAGAATTAAAAGAATTAACAAAAAATGTTAATACCATTAATCTTTTTAATCAGAATCTACAATATTTATTTTCGCAAACCCCTTTTACTGATTTACAACAACGCGCTAATTTGAGCACGTCGTGCGCAAATAATTCTAATCAAAACAATGCTCAAGATCGCCTTGGTCTTTGGGGTACCGGTGGAGAAAACGAAATACCTGGTGATATTACAGGCCTAGAACGTTTGCAAAAGAAGAAATATAACAAGGTAAGTAGAAACATTTTCACTATCAATTTTTCTTACTTATATATACAATGAATAAGATAGTACAATATGCATAGGAGCATGAATTCAGTGCTATTATTCCTTCCGGTTGCAGCGTTCTTACTCGAAGACGGTATTCTAGTAGTTCTGACTTCTCTACATAGTTGCAAAGTTGGACAGTCGCAAAGAAACAACTATCGAGTGATATATAACTTAAAATATGAACTTAAAATTAGTACTGTCGGTCAAAAAAACTATTTATGTGATGTTGCACGATCTAGTTTAATTCAGCAAAAAGACAAATTACGTGCTCACTAAAATTATTTCTCAACACCAACTAAAAAATACCACGCAGATAGAGACTAAAGTTCTTATTTAAAAAATTGTTGATAATTTGAGTTCGTGTTATATCGAATGAGTGCAAACAAAGTATTACGCCAATAGAGTCGCACTTGTATTTGCATTGCCAGGGACTTATCATCGAGGTCAATTTATATTTCTCTAAAAATGTATCGCTATCGTCACGTGAAGTGATCTAAAGAGATATTTATTTAATCGCCTCACATTCACACATCAAATCAACATATAATGTATTTTAAGTTGAAAAAAGAAAACTAAGAATATTAAAATAAAAATTAATTTTTTCGCACGGAACGATTTAATTACTGACCTAAGCCCACTCACTATAAATGGCACTATCACCAAAACCAAATTCGTGCAAAACTGAAAATGAAGAAATTTATCATTTCGCATAAATTATTTAAAAATTTTTTAGAGTATACTTTTAGGAACAAAAATTAAAACGAACCAAGAATAAAAATTTTTAAAAATTTAGATTTTGTAAATGCATATGCAGACACACATACACATATGCACATATATATATATATATATATATATATATATATATATCCAAACATATATATATATATATATATATATATATATATATCCAAACATATATATATATATATATATATATATATATATCCAAACATATATATATATATATATATATATATATATATATATATATGTACATATATCCAAACATATATATATATATATATATATATATATATATATATATATATACATATATCCAAACATATATATATATATATATATATATATATATATCCAAACATATATATACATATGTCTACACGCCTACATATACAATTAATGTCCTAATTTCTTAAATCACTTTGTTATAATGAAATTTATAGAACAGTAAAAACAATTTGTAAAATATTTATAAATTTGTTTTTGTTTTGTACACAATTTGTTCTCCCAACAAACCAAAAAGAAGCTCATGCGTTGTTATGTTTTTCAAAATGCTTAAAATTTGAATATACATAAATGAAAGAAATAGAGCAAAAGAGAGCCGAGTATTATAAAATATTTGAAATTTTATTATTGCGTATGTACACATAAGTTTCACTAACACAAAGCGACTTACACAATTAGACCTTGAAATACTTTTATATTGCCACCCTAATTGTATTAATAAGGACTAAACTAGTCCTAGTTAATATGTATGTACACACAATTAGCAAAATACTATCTACAGAAGTGTGTTAATATAATTCTTTTCAAGTTATAAATTTTTTCAATTAAAATTTCTTTCGAGTTTTTATGTATATATGTACATACGTATGTACATATGTATATGGAAAACAATACGGATTATATATTAATTTATGGATATACATATATGTATATGTATTTATAATTTGCAAACTACATGATTGTTTCTTATTCAAACAGAATTTCGCAAATCTTATTCACATGTTATCATGACGTGCTTTCATTTACATGCATACTTATATGTATAGTAACATTTTCGTTATATACACTCATATTACCAAATAAAACCCAACTAGCAACAACTAAATATGTATCAATTAACACATAAACAATAAAATTCGTCAATGACAATAGTATTACTCCAAACAGCTGGCCACAGCAAATAAAAATAAGAGCCGCTGCTAGTTGCTGCAGCGGTATGTGTTTTAAAAACTACAAAGTAGTGACGTCACAATTAATTCACTATTGGGGGTTTCCTTGTCATCGTTCAAAACCTGTCAATGTATGCAAAAAGAGTAGATATACAGCCACTACGAATTCCAACACCACAATATCTAATGTACTGTGCGCAATAGTCGAACGAATAGAAATCATACGACTACACCAGCAATAGTAGCTGACACCATCATTAAATGCGAGTTGTTGAACGGTGTTACTAAGCTATGTAAAATCAGTACCAGTCGTATCGCCGTGAAGCAACAACCAAGAAAGTCGCTATATATTTATATACATACATAATATTAATTTTAATAGTTTAAAAAAATTTCCTAAAACTGGAAAGAATAGTTTCCAACTAAGAACCAATCACGCCGTTGGAGTAAAAAAGATTATTCAACAAGAAATGTTATTACTATAAATACGTTAAGTTTGAATTGTTCGGCCTAATAATTAATTGAGCAAAATTTGCAATATCATCATGTCTTGTATTAATAATGGTTCTTTTAAAAATTATGCCCGAGATCGTCTTGGTCTGTGGGGAAGCGGTGTCAATAATGAAGTAGCCGGCAATGTTTCTGGATTGCAGCGTCTGCGCGAAAAAAAATACAACAAGGTAATAATTTTATAAATCCTTTTTCTCTTGAAAGATTTTAAGGGGATTTTCAAAAAAGAATTTTTATCAATTATCCAAGAGCCATACATACATACATACCTACATACATATGTATGCATTCACCTTTGCCTTTGGCATTTAATTTTTTAATTATCGACAAGTCGTCATTTCTTTACATGAGTAGATATGTATGCCGTTGGCCTCTAGAAGAAGGCCCTAACTCACATAATTGTAACGAAAACGCAACAAAAACTATATACATACATCGTAATAGAAACTGTAGTAATATAAAAGTTGTTACTATTATAGTATTGCACTAAATTTTTACGACGAAGTTATTTGTGTGAAATGTATTGGAATCATGGAAAAAATAAAGTTGAAAAGTTTTCAACTTAAGACTATCGTTGTGTGTAAGTACACATGTGTGTGTATAATTATAGTATTTAAAGTCAGCTCCATAAATGAACGTATAAACATTTTTTATATTGTTTAGCAACATATAAAATTTCATAGCATACTAAACTTATTACATGATTTTTAAGAATCATTTGTAAATTCTCAAATGGTTTACAAAAATCTTTACATAAGAAAGATATAGTTCAAATCTACGGATGATTTTGTAAATCACAAATGAAGTGTATATTGTGAAATAGTAAATTTCATAAGATATCATAACGAATTTTTTATATGTTTCTTGACTACACTTTTCCACTTGCTGGAAAAGAAGCCACCCCTTCCATAAACAAACATATGCATGTACATAAGTATACATGTACATGTTTTTAAGTTGTTCTCAAAAATGTATAACTTACATAGAAATCACACTCGGTTGAAAATTTATTTTTGTTGATTTTAAAACAAGTGAAAAAACGTAAGGCAAGGCAAAGTATATATATATATATATATATATATATATATATATATATATATATATATATATATATATATATTAGGTAATCATATAACTACTTTCAGTAACGTTTCACAAAAAAATTTCAATTATTTCTTCACTTATATAATATTTGCATTTTTTGTGGATTTTGTTGTCAAAACTGAAATTTTTACTATATTTTATCTCCTAAAAGCTAAATACATATGTATGTACGTACATACATACATATATGCTTAATAATTTTTGAATTCATAAGAACTCTATGAAAAGTGAGTTTTAAAAATTTTTCTCAAGTTGTTTCAGTTCCATAAAGCGCTTCTTAATTCAGCAAACTGCTAGAAAAGAGCTCTAAGTGTAAAAATATGTCCTAATAAAATTTCTATTAAAAAATCAATAGCATAATTTAATATTCATTAATAAAATTTGAATAGGCGTGTATAGTATACACACATGTGTAATTTGAGACATACCATAACAAGTTCTTAGCATTAGATTAGAATATTTTATCCAAATTTCTCATTGCAAACGTTTTTCTTCTCCTAGAATAGCAACCAGGTGATACATTTAATTCTTTAACATTGTTCATACTAATTTGTTATCATATGATCAGTTTTTTCAAAGACATATACATATGCACAGTATAGGTTCAGTGCAAGATTAAGATAATATAGCATTTGATCTAGTTTGTACATTTATATGAAAATAATTAGAAGATATATTTTACAACATTTATAAAGTAATCCACAATCGGTCGCTTCGTCAATGGCATTCGTTTGGCACGTCGAAAACGAATTTTCCACCACATCCGAATTTATATCTTAATTATTACTACTGAGTAGAAGAAAATCAATGTAGGCAAATCCATACATACATACAGCGAATAAAAATATATACTCACTAACCCAATCGTAGATATTTAACTCCAGTAGTGGAAATCGATGTTTTCTAAAAGCGGTGGATATTTATAAAAACAGTAAATTACATTACTTTAGAAAACCACCGTTACTCTAGTGTTTTGTATTCAAATCATTACATTCCCACATTCCTAATAAATAAAATTGGATTAAAATTCCTTATAGAATTAAAATACATATATGTATGTATTAATTCAAAATTTTATTGTTTTGTTTATGATAATAAAAGTTTAAAGTTTTTCTTCGTACAAAGTTTTTTGTCGCTAACTAAATCACACTATGTGATAAGTTGAGTAATTATACGCCAATATAAGTACATACGTATCTACGTACATACATACATACACATCTACTCGTACATTTGTTTTACCAAAAAATATTTTTTATTAATACACGAATATTTTCATAGATAAAGCAATACATAATGCATTAGTATTTTTCTTCATGCACAGAAGTTGTTGATATTTTTGTAAAATGTATGTATGTATATATTTTTTACGTGAGTTATAGAAAAGTTACAAAAGTTAGTAATGAATATTTCAAAAAGAAATTTACAAGAAATGAAATTTGTATGACAATAGTCAAATAGTTAATTTCATAAGAAATTTATATTTATAATTGTTATTGATTTCAATTTCGTAACGGGCTCGTAAACAGATTGAATAGATTATATCCATTGCATTTGCGATAAATTAAGAACGTATAGCAGCCGAATAAAATATATTCAATAAATATTAATTTTTTTTAATAATAATGGAAATAATATCCAGCAGGTCACCTTCAAACGGTCGCTTGTTGAAGTATATATATATCTAGCAGCACACGACAATAAGCAAAAAGACTAATGAATCAGTATACTGATGTACAACATACATACATACATATAGATCTATGCAAACGCTTATTTATGCGTTCTTGTCAATATTATAATATTATATTAATATGCATAAATATAGTATGTCTGTATATTTATATCAGCTGAAATACAAAAAAAAAAAAAAAAATTTCAATATATAAACATTATTCCTTCCTTTGACATGTCTTTTTGCTGATAGTTTTAAGTGCCCAGGAGACGTACAAAATAAACCATCAATGACACAGTTATGTGCGTGCAGACGTTTTTTTTCGGCTAAACGCACATATTGTCGGCTCTGATTAATGAGAATCAAAAATTGTGATATTTTATCATATTTATATATTATTGTATATACGAAATTTTTATATTATTCTACTATTAATTTCCTAGGGTCTTGCGTTTTCTCTTGAAGAACGACAATTGTTGGGTATACAGGGGCTTTTACCAGCCAGAGTAAAAACGGAAGAGGAACAAGTCCAGCACTGTCTGTTGTTGCTCGATCGTTTAGAGAATGATTTGGACAAATACATGTATTTGAATAATTTAGCTGAACGTAATGAACGTTTATTCTATAAAGTGTTATCGTCCGATGTGGCTAAGATGATGCCATTGGTTTATACACCAACAGTGGGATTAGCCTGCCAGAAATTCAGTTTAATATATCAGTACCCCAAGGGTATGTATATAACAATCCATGATAAAGGGCATGTTTATGATACTTTGAAGGTGAGTGTATGCAAGATGCTTATTTATATATCAATTAATTGTTGATGTATGATTCTCAAATAATATAGAATTGGCCTGAAACAGATGTTCGTGCTATTGTAGTCACAGATGGGGAACGAATTTTAGGACTAGGTGATCTGGGTGCCAATGGTATGGGCATTCCAGTCGGCAAGTTATCACTTTATACAGCTTTGGCTGGCATAAAACCTCATCAATGCTTGCCTGTTACATTAGATGTTGGTACTAATACTGAAAGCATTTTAAACGATCCTCTATACATTGGCTTAAGACATAAACGAATTACTGGTGCAGCATACGATGAGTTCATTGAAGAATTCATGACTGCGGTCGTTCGTCGCTTTGGACAAAATTGTTTAATACAGTTTGAAGATTTCGCCAATGCTAACGCTTTTCGTTTATTGGAAAAATATCGCAATGACTATTGTACTTTTAATGATGATATACAAGGTACTGCATCCGTAGCTGTCGGTGGTTTGTTGGCGTCACTCAAAATCAAGAACACTCAATTGAAAGAGAACAAAATTTTGTTTTTGGGTGCTGGAGAAGCGGCTCTGGGTATTGCCAACTTATGTTTGATGGCCCTAATGAAGGAAGGTCTTTCTGAAGATGAAGCTAAGAAATGCATTTGGATGGTAGACAGTAAAGGATTGATTGTCAAAAATCGTCCCGCTGGTGGGCTCTCTGAGCACAAACTTCATTTTGCCCATGATTATCAACCAATTAGTACTCTGACTGAGGCTGTACAGACTCTAAAACCATCCGTACTTATAGGTGCAGCCGCCATTGGTGGAGCTTTTACAAAGGAAATACTGGAAATGATGGCTGAATTCAACGAAATGCCTATAATATTTGCATTATCAAATCCCACAAGTAAAGCTGAATGTACAGCTGAACAAGCATACACTTACACAAAGGGCAAATGCATTTTTGCATCTGGTTCTCCTTTTGATCCAGTAGAATATAATGGAAAAACATTCTATCCTGGTCAAGGCAATAATTCGTATATATTCCCTGGCGTTGCTTTGGGTGTTATCTGTGCCGGTATGTTAACCATACCGGAGGAAGTTTTCCTAATGTCAGCAGAACGTTTATCAGATCTGTGCGAACCTGAAGATTTGGCAAAAGGCAGCCTATATCCACCATTAAGTAAGATAACAGAATGTTCTATCGAAATTGCTGCATATATTATGGAATACGCTTATAAAAATGGCAAGTAAACTGATTAAAAATTTTATCAAGAATCAATTCTCTACTATCTATATTCATACATTATTCCATATCTTTTTCAGGCTTGGCAACTGTGCGTCGGGAACCTGAAAACATGCACGAATTTATTAAATCACAAATGTACGAGTTGTCATATCCAGCAGCCACACCTGAAGTCTACTCATGGAGTCATAAACTTTAAATCGTACTTTGTTGAAAAAATTTAAGTAATATATACATAAATGTGTTTAAATTTTCTAAGTCTAATATATTTATGCATGCATATGTAGAAGTTAGTTACTATAAAACAACTACACAAGATTAAGAGGCCATGTTCCCTCTTATTCTATAACTATTGGTCATCGTCAACTCAAGACAAATCACAAGTACTGATTTGTAAACAGTTGAGAGACAACCGTAACATGTTGAAAGTAGTCAATTGCTGAAATAGGAGTGCATATGTACGTGTTAAATTTTTTGTATTTTTTTTACTAAAAGTTGTCAAACTGTTGAAGAAAAAGGGAGTTCTGTATGAAATTGTGAAATTTAACTCTGTATTGAGTATTATCGATATATGTATGTATTCTTATTTCTTTTTTATTATATGTATACATATGTATGTATTTTCACTAAGCTTATGGTACAATATTTACATATACATATATTCGTCTCTTTTATCCAACACTACTTTATTTCCATAAATTTTTTCCAGCTTTATAAAAGGGAATGATGATAATTTTTGATATTAAATAATTTATTGATAAATTCTACGGAAATAAATGTGTTTTATTTTATTGCAAATAACTGTGTAGTGAAAACTCTATTGTCAAAAAATATATATACGCGGGTTAGAAAAAAAACGAAAAATTAGTAACCAAATCCTTCATTCCGTTTTATTTTTTTTTTATAGAAAATAGTTTACTCAATTGCGCTACAGTATTTACTTTCCCAAAGCTCTCTATTATTTGACTGAAAACAGTCACTAGCAGAGGCTAGAAGTTTCGGCTCAATTAGAAAAATTTTAGGACCAACAAACATATGAATGCAAATTGTATTAGTTGTACACTAAATTTATTTAAGATTGTTTATATATTTTTTAGCCATTGTAAATCTTTTGAAACATGTTCCTCATTTACAACAGATTTAATGGATTTTTTCTTTTTAGTCTTAGAAGTATCACCACAGTTTAGTACTTCGCTATTGCGTTTTCTATGTTTATGTTCATGTTTATTCTTATTCTTTTTAAGTTTTTCTTCATTTATGAATTCTACATCATCGTCAGCACTATTAATTTCGATTGGAGAAATTGCATTACCTTTAAAGTGAGGTCCTATATTAATTTTGCTTTTCCGCATCAATCTTTCCTTCAATAATTCTGCAGATATTTCGTCGGCTTTTTGTAAACGTTCTGCAATAGACTTATGCAGTTCCAATTTATCTTCATATTGAGCACCAAGTAAAGGATGTCTAACACGCATATTTGCAGGCATAGGTACACGTTTCGCAGGAGGACAAAATTCTTCAACATGTTCTTCGCTTACGGTTGTAGCAGCTTTTAAACGATCGCGTACAATTATTGTACCGCGTACTGGAAGCAAACGCAAGGCATATCTAGTCTTACGACTGCTGTATGCAAAAGCTCTCTGCACGCTTCCCTCATTAAATTCCACAGAAACAGCTTCACTGTTGTTGATACTAGTGCGGCCAGGAATCTTTAATTTCTGACTTTGCAATTCGGTAACATCCATACCTTTAGGACATTGCATCAGCCATACATCATTTCCGACCAAATCAAAATCTTGAAGTTTGCCCATGGATTTTGAATCGGCAGCTAATTCTATTTCAGAAAATAATTGGTTATCCTCTAAGAATGATTTTTTGCATGTTAATGGATCACAATTAAGAGCCATTGTACAAATTATTTAAAAACTTTGTTTAATATTTATTTTAAAATAAACACACACGTGCTGCACGTGACATGCATCGAACAGTAAATGACAGTTTGTTTAAATAGCATTCACAATAAAACTATCTAACAGTAAAACCAAGGCAGATTTATCTGCCTTGATATGTGGACATTTTGTTCGTATATTTGCATGTTATAATATACTGGGGGCCCCAGTTGCAATATGTGTCATACACGTATTAAATTATCATCATTGCAAACAGTATATATATATATATATATATATATATATATATATATATATGTACATTGAGAAATAAATCGTTAAGGCTATTATGACATACCATGTATTATCAAATCTACAGGGAATGAATTACATGTTATATTCTTCTATAATATTCCACATTGTCAACTAGCTGCATATGATCATATTTTGATTAAACTATGTGTGGATCGTGATATATAGTATGCGTCTTTTAATGAAATAATTGGTTAACACTCCGTGGTCATTAGACATTAAATAAATCTTAACATAAGATATAACGTCGGCAGAATAACATCAAAGCTTTAATTATGTTTTAGAGCACAAACACATTCATCCAACATATCACATATAGAATTCCGTCCCGTGAAGGATGAGAGATACTCATATCTAGGGTGCATAGTATAATAATGTTTCATAATATGGTGATTGATTTTCAGTCACTTTAATGGCAGTTCGGACACCAAAGTTTTCCTCACTGTGCATGAAGTGTTTAGAAAGAAGCAGCATCACAAAAAAGAAGTCAATTTACGAAAAGAAAAAACTTTAAATTCGGTTTTTGATTTTTTGACAACTTTTACATTATATTTTCTATTATTTCGTTAAAGTCATATAAAATACGATTTGTACAAATAAGACTTTTCGGTAACGAAAAAGTATATAAAATCCTCAAAAATATGTGAGTGTAGAAAAGTATATTAGTTGTTAAAGAATTAGCACGAAGTTAATATTTTTATCATTAAAGTGTACGTAAGTATGTATGGGAGCCTGTATCCAGATTATTTTAATTTGTGAAAGGAATAAAATAAAATAATTAGAAAATTTTATAATTTGATGTGACGTGGACTAAAAACATATGAAATGAAAATTTTAAATACTAAAATTAATAATGTTACTACATGACATACATATGTATATAAATTCTAGTTGTTGTATATATACATATGTCATACGTGTTTATGTTTTATAACTACCATTTTGCATAAAGAAAATATTGCTCTTTTGCCAGCTAAGCTACTTCAACCGGTTGCGGTGGTACTATTAAGCCTGGCGACATGGTTGAGATATTTTGCGTGTTAGTGGGGCTGCGCGCACTTTTATTATGTGGGAAATGGTGCGTGCGTTAACAAATTACGAATGTGGCATTACCTCGAAATTGGTCGAAAAATAGGCTAAATATACAGATAAAAATTCACCAAAATGTCATTCTGTTCCAAATTCTTTACTTTAGTGCATACATATATCTAATATTAATATTTCTGTAAATAGAGCTTTTAAATTCATGTATAGTGATTGTCAATGATTTACTGTGGATTTCGTCTATGAACACTTCTTATTCCTTTTTGTTTGCGAGTGACATAAAGTTATTATGTAAACATAATTTATATTTATATGGTACTACTCTACCAATAACCTCTCTGTATAATAATAAAAGCTTGCTTTTAACCAAGGAAGTATTTTCAATCATGGAAATATATATATTTCGGGAGATCTCGTTTGAATCAATGGTTCGCGATATTGAACTTCGATTGCGGAAGTTCAGTACATGGAGAGAAACTGTGTATTGACGGCGAGGTTCCATATAAGTCGTCAGCGGTGGCTCCTAAAGAATAACTTCAGACTTCATCACTAATAACAGTAATATACGATTCTAGAGAACAAAGTCTTTCAATGACTTAAAGAGTGATAAAGATAAATAATCCTTCAAATGCTAGTTGATAATAGGGTATACAATATTTTTATAAAATATTCTCCTCTGTCTGTACATAGTAATCTTCCTCTTCGTGGCAACACATTAGTCATTATTCTAGTATTTATATATATATACAAATTTAATGTATATATATATATATATATATATATATATATATATATACACTTGAATATATAGTATAAAAATAATATCGACTCTGAAACTTAAAGTTGTAGTTTGTTTTTTAAGATTGAAGCTTTAAATATATTGACTGATGCACATTTTTGCAATTATATAGTAATAACATATAATAATGTATCATATATATCTGCTCTTCTAATTATAGTTTTGTAAATTTTAAAAATTACACCCATTCTTGATAATAAAGTAACTGTTACTAATCCTCCGAGAATATATATAAAACGAATTTCTTTTGCAACCAATTCTTCCAAACATGGACTTATCATCATCAAATTCAGCCTCCATCAAAGCAATTACAAACATTGAAATAAGCAACAACAGCGAAGGAACATCTAGAAACGATACCGCCGGCAGTTTATATGATAGCGCTATGGATAATAGTTCGACAACGTTTCATTCTTTTAGTGGTAATTAAAAGTTTTAAAAGTTTAGTATTGAGATTTTTACTTTGTTTTTTTTTTTTATATCCTTAAGAAAGTGCCAATAACAACACCCCATTAAATTTCACTACAAAAAGTAGTACTCCGAAGCCAAGTGATATATATGCAAGCTTAAACTCAACTGGATCATCGTCAATAAATAACTTTGATACAACAATAAATGCCAGTAAAGTCGAAGAGGATGAAAACTCAAGAACTGTGTCGGTAGGAACTGTAAATGATTTTGGTGCAATTAATAATAGTACGGAAAATGCTAGTGAATTTGGAATACATTATAATATTTCAGCGCCAAATAACAGTTCATCAAAGTTAAATACGAATCAAATTAATGCAAGCGTCTTACTCATGCAATCGGAGAGCACAGACACCAATACTTCTCAGGAAGAAGTTGATCCAAAATCTCAACTAGCAAATAAGACAATATTCAAAACAGATAACCCCAATTTGTCAATTATAGAAATAAATGAGAATTCTCTTAAGGAAAATGATATTGAAAATTCCGTATTGCTCATTGAATCGTCGTTTGATGAAGATGAGAATGAAGCTTTTTACCAAAAGAAATATGAGAATGCATTGCCTTCCAGCAAAGACGTCACGCCCAATAAATTGCCGATTGAGAATGCTGCCGAAAAAAGACGTAGAAAAGCGGAGTCACTCATTCATTCGAGCAAACAAAAATTAAATATTGCAATTGCCGAAGCGTCAGCGGCGGAGTCGGCATCATCATCGGCTTTCCGCAGTGACTCGACTGTTGCTACCAATGGTCCACAGCCAGCGACAAAACGCGAAATAAAAATTTATGATAACCTTGAAGAGTTCGAAAAGAACTTGCCACCAACGGTAACTGTGCTAGACACGCCATTTGGCAGTAAAGTCTATTTGGTGGGTACAGCACATTTTAGTGAAGAGTCTCAGGATGATGTTTCATACGTAAGTTCATGTATTAATGCAAAATACAAATCTAAGACATACTGAAATAATAAACTTTCTGTGCTTTTATCCTCAATAATGTATAAAACATATTCAGACATAAATTTATGTTTATACGCCTCTTTACATATTTTAAGCGTTTCGATCTTGAGATAAGCGATATTTCAGTACCTGTGATTCAATTACTGTTCTTTAAAAATCATAAATGGCATATTTGACAAACAAGTAACAGCTACTTGCAAGGTCGCTCTGTTGTGTTCTTGTTAAACATCCAAAATTATGATATTTATCACATTTTTAACTTTTGGAGGATAACTTTTTTTAAATCTGTTTTTGTACCGAACATCATCACACATATAAATATGTACACATGCAAACATTCAAAGATCGTAAAAGCTATGAAGTCGCAAGAAAACTTGGCATGAAAAATTTTAATTTACAAATTCAACTTAATTTATTTTTCATTTAATAGTTTATTGCAAACAACTAAAGAAGTGAAATTTAATCTACGTCATTTAATATAAATGCTTTCGCTTTAGATCCATATTAACAATTTTAGATAAAACTTTCAATAAAGATCTTTAATTTTTCTAAAATCGTCCTTTAATTTTTTTATTTTTATGAATTATGTTTCATAGGCTAAATATTGAGCTCTTGAAGGCAAATGTCATTTTTAATACAACTCGTTTACAGATCAAACACAGAATTCATGCGTTACTTCTCTGCTAAACATTAAATATTTTGTATAAAAAATAAACATATTTTTTTTTGCTATATTAATATTTATACAGGCTAAATTGTTCTAACTTAGTTAAAATCTCAGAAAGACATGATGATAAATATTCTGAGATTTTAACTAAGTCAGCACAATTTAGCCTGTATAAATATTAATATAGCAAAATAAAAATGTTCAATAAAAATAAAATCAAATAAACATATTTTGTCCACTATGAAATTGTTACAAAATTTCACTTAGTGATGTAATTTGCAAAACTGGTAAACAATTTTTGATGAAATTAAAAATAAAAATTTGTGCATGGTGTTTGTAATACGTTAATTTTATTCCATATATGTGGCTTATTTCTTTCTCAGGTCATTCGTAATGTCCGTCCAGATGTTGTCATGGTTGAGTTATGTCCATCACGAATACCAATTTTAAAACTTGATGAAAAAACCCTGTTGGAGGAAGCCAAGAACTTTAATATAGCAAAGGTACAGACAATCAAACAATTCTAAAATGCTAATAGCTATACCTTAATTTAGAAAGAACGTATTCGAGTTACCAATTTTTGAATATTCGTATTCGCCATTTAGATGAATATTTTTCAAGAATTTTTTATAGTTTAAAAAATATTTATTTTTTTATTACGATTAACATCTAAAAATAACACGGATCTAGTAGCAAAAAAAGGCAATTAAAAATATAACATTATATAGCTCACCATTTAAATTTCTCAAATTTAAGGAAATCTTTTTCCATTTGCGTATATATCAAAGATGATTCTGAAAACCATGACATTTGATCAACATAACTACATACGACTTTTCTAAATCAAAGTAAAACTATGTATTATGTATTTGTTTATGTATGTTGTAAATATACTATTGATTTACAGATTCGAAATATTATCCAATCCCATGGTTATATAAATGGTATATTTTTCATTTTGTTATTGCAAATGAGTGCACAAATAGCCAAAGACTTAGGCATGGCACCAGGTGGAGAATTTCGTCGTGCTTTTGAAGAGATTCATAAATTGCCGGGATGTATGCTACATTTAGGTGATCGTCCTATACGCGTGACCTTACATCGTGCATTAAGAGCACTTTCGTTATGGCAAACAGTTAAACTTGTGTGGCGTCTAACATCAACTGATACCATTAGCATTAAAGAAGTGGAAGAATGCAAACAGCGGGATCTGTTGGAGAAATTAATGCAAGAGATGGCTGGTGAATTTCCAGCATTTTCGGATGTTTTTGTTAAAGAACGTGATATGTTTTTATGTCACTCTTTGCAACTGGCCGCCTTGCTTCAACCGCCAGCTGATGGTACTGACAAACCTAAGCCAGTCAAAGTAGTAGGAGTTGTGGGCATTGGTCATGCAAATGGTATAGCCAAGATGTGGGGTTGTGTGGACCCGCAATCAATACCAGGTATAATGGAAATCCCACCGGCCAGCTTAAGCACACGTATCTGCAAATATACTTTTAAATATGGTCTTATCGGCTTAACCATCTTTGGTGCCTTCAAGCTAATAAGACCGCGCTTAACTCGTTTTTTTTAATTCTTCCAGTAGCTGATTTACAAATGTATTAAATTTGTTCATAAAATTCATTACTGAATCGAATTAGAAACTGAATTTGAATCGAATTGCAATATTGAAACGGGCTCATGAAAATGTAATTTGAAAATATATTAGCTACCACAAAGAAAATTTAAAAAGTTTTGTGATTTCAATTCATTAACCCTCCATTTTCCTTTTCAATAAAAAAAAGGATTCATTAATGCAATCCAAAGAAACTTTTTTCACACCAATCCGCTTTGAATCCTATGAACATGTGGATTTTCCTAAATTGTTTAATTTTATAAAAAATATATATCAATTTTTCTTAGAAATTAACATATTTTTATTTAAAATTCAATATTCTGAAATATAAAAGAATACAATAAAGCGAAAAAACATTTGGTTTTTTGTACCACAATAATAAAAATCTCTTTATAATATTTACCAGACAGGTAATAGAAAACTGCAATGAGAATTAAAAAATAAAATTTAGGTTTTGCATATATTTACATGCATACATACAAAAATATATGTATATATGTGCTTTTTCTGCTATACTACAAGTGATTGATATTTTTAAATAATGCTGCTTATGGAAATGTAAACGTACTTTATGTGTAAATAATGAAAGAAATGTGATTATTAATGACATATTCAAACATAAAAAAATACAATTTTCAACAAGAAAACACCCAATGATACATTCCCCATATTCATTATACTATGTAGATTAATAAAGTTTTATTTCTTTTTTATACTTAATACATATACAATGTGTAACACATATTCATATACAAATACTAAATAAATATATTCCAGAGATTTGATCTTATTAAATTAATATATATTTACATAAAAACTTGCAAAAGGGATTCAAAAATTAAATGAAACAAAAATTATTGAAATATATTTTAGCTTATAAGTAATTGTTTTTATTAAATGTTTAAAATGAAGTAGTATGTGCAGTTATTACTCGTTGCATGTAGTATTTATGTAAGTGAAAATGTAATGAAGCCAAACCAATAAAATTCTAAATAAACAAAAATGTTCAAAGCCAATTGTTTCCATTTTATTAAAAATGTACGTGTTTTTAATTGACTGTTTCATCTAATATTTGTGACTGTGTTAGCCACTTGATCCACTTATAATATCCTATGAGTTTATTGGGAACAAAAAAGCCCATAAGAGAGAAAGAGAGCGAGAGAGTGGGACATATTCAACACAAAATAGATTTAATTATAGTAATATAGATACATCGGCGATATTTTATTGCTTTCTTAAATCTTCTTAATAATAGTCTTATTTGCATTTTAAACAAAAATGTTACAATTATATACATATGTATAATTTTCAAGTTTTATTATTTGCTTAAAAATGAATTTTCTCTCTTCTTTTCATAATAAAAAATTGGAGAACAAAAGTGCCATAGCACGTCCAATGTGTGTGTATTCGTTGAGAACGAATTAAAATTTCATATTTGTATATGTTGTGTGCAAATGGAAAGAGCGTTTGCGCAGTTTGCTTAGTCCTGAACAAATCACGCATTCATTGAAAAGCACATACATACCTACACTTACTTACCAACAGAAAATATATTTCATACGAAATATGTATGTACATATATCTTAAAAGCACTATAAAGCTTTTACTCTCTACTTCGCTCAAAGAGCAAAGTATATTGTATGGCCAGGAGACGCTTAAAAACCATAAATAACATAGTTCCGTGCAGTCGTTTTTTCGGCTACACGTACATATTGTCATAAAAAAATTTTGATATTTTTATTTGAATGTCTCCAAATTTGATTAACGAAAAAAATGTAATTTCCTTTGTTTTATTTGTTGTGTGACGACATGGAGAAGTGCGCTGATGAGAGAAAATTTATTTTGCAGGTTACGAAGTCAAAACACAAATCTGATTGACGATTTTATTTGTACGTCTCCGAAAAATCATGAATTAAACGACACCAGCACGATTGATGGTCTTTTTTTTTGTACGTCTCCTAGGCACTTAAGACTGCGTTTACATCGACGAAGTTGATGGGCAAGACAATGTTTTAAATATTCGATAAATATATGGACAAACTTCATATCAAAACTATATATCTAAGTACTTATATGCATATGTAAAGTGAATAAAAGGCCTTAATACAAAAATTTTAAATTAAATTAAATAAAATTAGCTACCAGTTTCGATTAGCGATATCGAAAGCTATAGTTTGGTCGCATAACATTTAAAACAAAAACAAATTACAAAAGTTATCTGTTTTAAATGATTTTATTAGATCGAACGAATTAAACAAATGTATTTTAAAAAATGCTGAGAATATCTTTATAAAGTTTTGTTAAAAAAAATATGTTGCAATACGTCGGTTGATAAATACATACATCAGTTTAAGAATTTAAATGAAATTATATATAATTTATGGTGAAACGTACTATGTAATCGTTCATTTTGATTTGTTTTTTTTTAAATTATTGTTTTCAAACAATTAAAAATATAAATTCCACATTTGAGGTGGTTTTAATCCGAAGAGAATTTTCGTTTTCTAAGGAATTGCGTTCTGCGATATGGATGATTGTTGTGAGTACGGTTTATGCAATGCATTTATGCAATTTGGCATATTTCATTATAGATAGCATCATTTGTATTCGTTTTTATGACCTCATTTCGGATTCCATTCGAGATTTCATAAACATCAATTTTCATATTTTGCCTTGATGTGCCATGATTTCGTGTTTTTATCCTTTTTAGTTCATTGGAAACAATCAAGTTGAATGCATGTACAAAGTATTCACAAAAACACAAGAGTTAGCAATCTAGTATTCATGCGGGTCTAAAAAACAAACTTTGAGTTGATACATTTTGGTTTGCAACTTCATTCTGCATACAGATATATTTTTTGAAAGTTTATTGTTAAGTAAAACACGCTAGTGAACATTTTCGCTTTTTATATACTTTATTTGTAAGTAAAACACGCTAGTGAACATTTTCGCTTTTTATATACTTTATTTGTAATTATCGTTTATAATCTTAAAAACTACCAGAATCATAATCTGAATTTAAAATTTCTTTTTAAGTTTAATCAGAATTTCTTATTTGTTTTACTTTAAAACATAGAAATACCAAAAACAAAAAGCTTATTATTTCGACGTTAAAATAAAAATTATAAGAAAATTAATAATTAAGACGTAAGTTTAATATACTTAAATTTAACGTATATTTATAGATACAGTAGATGTATTTTTTAAACCAATTTGTTGTGTTGTTTATCATGTAATAGGGATTTTCTTTTATTTAATTCTTTACAGGAATTTTAAATTATAAAAATATTGAAAAAAAAACTAAAAGATAAAATGGAAGAATAATATGTATTAATTGGTTGGTTATCCGTTGTTTCATTTGTAATCATTCATTCAAATCCGGAATTTTTAAAGATGTTAACCAGTAAAAAAGCAACATGATTCAGCACATTGATTTAGAAATTGTGGATGCAAAATAATCAAAGCCAAATTGAAATGGGAACGCTAATAATTACCATTTTTAAATTGGAAAGGAAATCTTGAACTAATATGAACAAAATTACAGTGATACGATTATTTTTTATGTTATTCATTTATTATTTATTTAATGTACATACATTAATAAACTTTTTTAATATATGTATATTATTTCGTAGACTCTTTCTTTATCTTATGTTCAAAATGAGGACATTTATAAAACTTTGATCATATTTCAATATTTGATGTAGGGATGTGGTTTGGTTAGTAGTGTTGGCAGATGTGTATTTTGGAGTGATGGTAGTGATTGTATAATAAACTACATGTAACATGTAGTATAATAAACTACATGTACATGTAAATACACATGTTTCTTATTTTGTTTAGATTTATAAATATATTCATGTTTTATTTAATGCATTTTCTTTACTTTAAAATTTTGTTTAAAATAGGCTCTTTTTCGTCTACGTTCGTAATTATTTACTTTTGGTTATATACGTTTTTAAACTTTTTGGCGTGTGTTCTTTTTTAACAATTTTTTTTCTCATAGTTTAAAATTTTAGAAATGGCACAAATAATACATAACGCATTTAAAGTGGGCATTATTGGTGAATAAAATTTTGCTTTTTAAATTAAACGAATTTAAATATGATTGGTACTATTTGCGCTTCAGTTTCAAAAATTCTTTAAAAAATTCCTTTTTTTTTCATTATTTTAAATAAACAAATTTTAACTAACAGTGTCATTTTTATAATTATCTTGTAGCAAGAACACATTTTTTGTACGAACAATTTTCAATTCAATTTCATTTAAATATCCTATTTCATATTTAAAATAGTAAGTTATTCTCGCTTGCCAAATAATTTTTCTTGATTATTCTGAATTATATTTATATTGCAAAACATGATAAAAACCATTCTTGTTTTTCAAACCTCTGTGGAAAGATGAGCTTACTTTTTCTTATCAGAGGAAGATACATACTTTTTTGCACATTATATGTAGATGTAGAGTTAATCTTTTGCAGATATTGATGTCACACTTACGAAAAGAGTCTTTTTCCAGGGAAAATATAATTTAAAATTTTAAAATATTTATGAAAAATTGGTGGTGGTGGCGGTGTTTTTGAACTATTGAACCTCCGATGACTCTGGCTTAGATGTAGATGGATGATGATTATTAGGGTCTGGCGCCGTCTGGGGCTGTAAAAAAATCGAACAAGATATTTGAATTCATCAGAAACAAAGCAAACTCAATAAGTTAAATGTTATCATAAGATTATGATTGTACTACAAAATGTAAAATGTACGAAATCAAACATGAAAAGTGAAATTTTCTAAACTAAAAAGAAAACACAAAATTATAATATATGTATAACACAAAAACCTAAAAAGTTTACATTTATAATAATATAAACTATTAAGATCTCAATAAATTTTAGAAAATAAGGAAAGCAGCTTAGACAAACATAATGAAAATTAATCAACTTTTTCGAATAAATTTTATTTATTTATGATACATACTAGTTTTATCGAATTTTCCAAAAGTTTTTAAAATACAACAAACAACCAACAACATTTATTATTTTCATAGTCATAATAAACAACTACAAATCAACAAATACAAATATATGTATGTATGTATGCATGTACATACATATACTATTTACATATATTTTCTTACAATTTTATTACTCTTTTCTAAAATTCAATTAACAATTCTTAATTTTTTAAAAATAAATATTAAACAAAAAGTAAAACAACAACAACAATAATATAACAAGGACGGTTATGATTAATTTATTAAAGAAGTAACAAAACATTTTTAAATTGTGCCAAATTCCAATGGTAAAGAAGAGAAGTCAAGTTCTTTTTACTCAATTACATATGTTAATATTTCTTTTGTAAGCATGAGTGGTATTGTAATGTGTGTTTTAATTAAGTTTTGTTGATTTTGTTGATGATACCTACCGATTTACTACTCACAAGTCCTAGCTGCAATCCAACCTGTGGTAATACATGTACTGGTGGTATAGTTGGTACTGGTGACGGATTGACATTTGTAGGAGTCCCGCCTACCACTGATAACGGTAGTCCTCCTACACTATGTGGGGCATCATGTGGCGTGGTGCTATGGGCCTGTTGCAATGCTCCTGCGTAATATCCTCCATTTAATCCTGTTTTGTACATATTGAGTTTTTTATGTAAAACAATTTCATTTGAAGAATGTTTTTTTATTGTAATGAATTTTAAAGTTGACATGTTTTCCTTATGTGGTTTATGCATTTTTATAGGTTCTCGTTTCACGTCTAACCAATGCTACATGTCAATTTTTAAATAAATCAATACACAATGTTTCTGCTATGTACTACCACAAGTATTTTTGTCAACATCGGGCGTTTTATAATGCAATACTATTCGAAAAACAAAACCTTTTTAATCTAACTGCCGAGACGATAGTAGAATCGTATTATTTGATTCGTTATTCATACAGTGTATTTAAATAAAGTCAAGGATTATAATAACAATACATATATATTATGTTTGTTGTATATATGTATATATGAAATTCTGTACTTGAGCTGATAGTACATAAAATACAATCGCCAGTAATTTTGTAATTCAAAACAAATGATTGCAAATTGCAAAAATTCCTAACGTCACGATATTTAGTAGAAATGGAACAATACAAAATTGAACAATCATTGATCATTAAATATTTCTCAAATCAACATCATTGTTTTGACTCAGGATGCATGTCGTTGTTATATGCATTTGCGGGTTGGAAAAACATCGATCATTGATCATACAATTTATTTCGAACAAAAAGCAGAAGAAAATCATGACTTTATTTATGGTTTAGTTACGAGCGACAAAGCTTATTTTCAATTAAATGCATATATAAAAGTACAGGATGTGGACTACAGAAAATCCAAGAGTACTTCAACAGCTGCAGTTACAACAACTTACGTGTGCTGTTTGGTGCGGTGTTTCGTCGAAAAGTACAATTGATTTAGTTGATGAATTATTTCGAAAACAAACTATCTCATTTAATTTTGACCTCCACGTTCAAAGGATTTAACAAGTCCAGACTGTTACCATTAGGATTATTTAAAAGGAAAAGTAGACTTCAATCACAATTTTTAAAAGTTTCAAAACTCTAATCTATGCTGGATTTCATATGAATGAAAAGAAAACTCGAAATATATTTCTATTATATATGTATATTTCCCTATATAAATAGCAGGCATTTTCAATTTTAAAAGATTTTTTAGTTTCGCTAGGGACGCATGATTCTAATGGAAGTGAATGCGTAAACTAAAATTGCAATGAACTCAAGCCATGCGGTCATTTGGACCACCCTATATATTCTATGAATATAAAAAAAAACTATTCTTACAAAAATTCGCAACATTCTCGAAATGGTTATAGATAATTTAAACAATAAATGCTGTAAAGGAAAACAAATTCAGAATGGGCTTATTTTAAATGGAATGATGGAAACTATTAAAAATTTTCAAATAAACATAAAAATTCATTTTCTCTTTTGAATTTGTACAGTTTAAGTAAATAATGTATATGTATGTAAATAAAAGAAATATATATATATATATATATATATATATATATATATATATAGTCTAATTCATCAAGCTGAATCTTAAAAATATTTTATTTATCTAGTTTTATCAATGAAAGTTGTTTTGATTTCGACATGATGAATTTCGACTGCTTAAAATAAGATCGAAGGTATTAGCACGACATTTTTAAAAGAAATTATGATTTGTCTATCATACACTTAATTAAATAAATAACCATACCCTTACATGACTAATTACTGACATTTTCCGAAAATGTTGTCCATGGATTAGTAAATTTTTAAAATTAATATATAATTAAATTATATCTTAAGATTTTTATACCGATATAATTGATTTGAAATGCTCTTTTTAAATGATTCCATCATCCCATCAGTAGATTTTTATTTTTTATCTTACCACACAATATCTGTTAATATTTCAATTAAGGTTTTTATAAATAATTTAAGCGTTAGGTTGTTTTTGGTTTTTAATAACGTTTTATTTCTTTCAAATTTATATTTCTTTTTCCCATTTAAAATTTTTGAGATGTTTTATGCTTTGTTTAGCTTTCATTTCACTGTTATTAAAAATATTCATTTTTTATACATTACAAAATAACATTGTTTATTTTCTTGCAGTTTTATTTTACTTCTCTTTTTCATAAAATCCTTAAGATGGATTTGGAATTAAACATGTATTACGATTTCAAATTTTCATCTTGTTCTTTTTTTGTGTACGTGTGTTTATTTAAAATATATTAATAATTTTGCATATTTCATAAGTATCATTTTGCAATATTATTTTTGTAATATAAAAACTTTTCATTGAAAAAATTATATTTTTAATAAGAAGTAATATCTGTGTATGTGTTTAGGTTGTTGATGTGTGTGCACTAATTTTATTATTCATTGCATTCTTTATTTCTTTACTGAGGGAGTGGGGAAGTTTGATTATTTGTGTACCTAATAATAAGTATGCATACATGTAGATATATACAAGTATATACTTATGTGGAATTAGATATATATATATATATATATATATATATATATATATATATAAATATAAATGTAAATATTATATTGTATATTGTATATGTACATATGTATATATACATATATATTTGTTATTTGTAACCATTATTCAAAGGTTCTGTTCTGTATTAGTTATATTTTTTTTCATTTTCGAAAACAATCAATATTTAAAATTTTAAATATTTGTGGGTAGGATTATTATTACTTTTTTGAATTTTTATTTTAAGGCGAAAATAATCTTGGATGATGACACCATTTAAAGAGCGGATTGCAATATCGTTAAACTAAACATTTATTTATAAAAGCTATAGGCCAACACTTTCTGAAGTTTAATGATTGTTTCTACCAAGTCAGTAATTATTTCTTTCTATTATTATTTCTTTTCTATTATATGACTTCAGTTTCTTATGGTTAAATTTACAAAATTACAGAATTTCAAAAGCGCATATTATAAAATTTTTTAGCTTAATTCTTGAGTCATTCTGACTGAATTTTTTTACCAAGTACAACTAGAAATATATCATACGAACATTCCTTTCCAAAACAAATCAGTGTTGGCAATGTGTCCGCCCACACCCGATTAAATTTTTTCCCTAAATAAGTAAAAATGCATATAATATAAATAATTGCAAATAATATGTGAGGATGGGCTTTAGTAAAATAATGTAGATTTGCATCGTTGTTTATTACAACGAAATAAAAAGTAGCGCAAACAAATTCGAGGGTTATTACATATACAAAAGTAGAATATCAAAAATAGTCGGTAAATTATTTGCGCATTCACACAGAAGGAATTAAGGAATGTGGATAAAAATATATGTAAAAAAATAAAAATTAAAATAACCTAAAAAAACATTCAAATCAGAGTACAAAAAAAGATGAAAAACTTAGCTTCCCTTTTCTTAAATAGTAGTTTGCTTGTATTAAGCACTATAAGCGAAAAATTGTCATAAATTGCGATGGGAAAATGGAAGATTTTATATGTTTAGAGAAAAGCGAACAAAGAATTGAGAAATTGGATATTCTCTATTTCTAAAGTTTTCGTAAAATTAAGGAAAAATTTTCAAAATGCTAACATTTACAGCATATACTATTTCTAAAGATTTTAGATCTATTTTAGTTGTATAATAAAATGATATCAATTACTTATTTATTAATACATACTTATGAGCTCCTTTTATACTTGATTTAGTTTAGTTTAAACATAATGAAAATTGTTATATTTTTATTTATTGAAAACAAATAATTTACGAGTAAAGTAAAAATTGGATTAGAAATTATAATATAACACATATATTTCGACGTTTCGTAGTAAAATAAAATGAAGAAAATGTTAGAAAAAAAATCTTCTTGGAATTTATGGGAACATAGAGAAAAACTACGATGTTTTCGATCAACTTAGATTGAAAGAACGGTTATATCTTATGAGATCCAAATGGCTGTTTTGCAGTACCTTTGTGATATTGTGAAAATGTTGAGCTAAGTACTTATCATCATGCTCAGAAAACTATATACATATATATTAAAATATTCCATTCTATTGATATACTGATATACATTTGAGTTTAATATGCACTAACATTTAAATTTAGCGTACGAAACAAATGGCTACTTGATTTTATTATTATAGGTACTTACTATAAAGTTACGTTCACATGTTTTATGTTTATGTGTTTATTAAGTAAATCAGTTTCAACATAACTAATAGATAGTGTTATAGAATTCAACACTTTTGGAAACTATTTAAGTATAAACTGTTTAAAAAGATTTTGGCAAGTGTGATCGTACCTTTATATTTTAAGTTACACTTTCCTTATATAACACAAAACGAATAAACAAACACTTATTTATAGAAATACATCGAATTATTTAGGGGCCAAAGACATTTAAGATATAACGTACAGTTATATACATGTGAGAGAGAAAAAAAGCAATATCAAATAAAAATATAAAAAAACACCTAAAGTTTTACTTAATTAATGACACTTAAAATGGATTCAAACGAAATAAAAAAAAAAAAAATACTGTGAAGGGGGTGATACCATAAGTTTAAGTTAAGAGTAAAATAAATACCAGAAAAATGCTAAAAAATTTTAATTGTAGTCGAATTTGTTATTTTTTTTTCTTATATGTTTTACTCACAAGTTTACTTTTATTTTTAGTTATATTTCCTACTATAGCATAACTTACTCGTAATATTTTGAATTACAATTATGAGTGTCTACATATATTTAGACAAATTTACCATTATATTCAAAATTTATGTATTAAAATATGAAATTCTTGAACAATAAAATATGAAAACATATATTGTTGTTGGTTGTTGTTACATTTCTTGAGGCAAATATATAATAATCATTTAATCAGAAATATTTTGTCGGATTAACAAGTTTCAAGATCGTTGTTTATAAATCAACACAAAATAAACAAACAAAAGAA